>CM060567.1:1701250-2952500 GCA_030625065.1 Alectoris magna | reverse complement strand
TTTGTTGTTGTAAATTTGAGTATATGCATTATGTAATTTGTAAAATGAAGTATTAGTGGAGACCTTGCTACAACACTATTAAGAATCTTCCCTTTTTGTGAGATAGGAGGTTTAGAGAATAGTGAGATTCTTTTGTGTGTTGAATCTTAGTTCTGTTCCTAATGGTGGAAGTGCGGAAGTTATGTATCTCACTGTGATCTGGTACTTCGGTATTTGCATAAACCGGCAGTCCTGTATATTCTTTTGGCAAACTGTAAATATAAATGTTTCATATTAGCATAGCTGAATTTTTGAGGTACAGACATTTGTGTGAGATTAGAGAACTTTATTTCTAAGAACTTGTAAAAAAAAAAAAAAAATATTTTCAATAAAATTCCCTACCTCACCTCTATTGTGCAGAAATTATCCCATTTCCTATGTTCAATTTTCCAACTTCATTTGTAGATGCAAATATCCCTTTTTTGTTATTAGCAAAAATAGTATTTTCCATTAAATCAATCAAGTAGTGATTACTTCAAATTTAAAGTATAATTTATTTCCTTTGTTTCCTTCGCTGTATGGTGCTCAGGTTTAGGAACACATGGTAAATAGTATTTGCACACAACAAGGGCGAATTCTAGATGTTTTATGGCATCTGAAGAGATGCGTATATCTGTTCCCTCACTTTGCCCGTGTGTAATTTAATTGTAAAGGGGTTGGCCATGATTGATACTGCTTTGGGGTTTTTTGTTACTTTCATGGCTGGGGGGAAAAAAAGTGGGAGGGGAAGAGGGAGTGACAGGAATTTTCTCTGTAAGGCTATGGGTGGAAAGGTTCCTAGCCCTTTTTATGTAAGGGGGATTGAGGAAACAATGCGTTTGCTTTCTTTAATTGCAGTTGTAAATACACATTCTGATGATGAGATCTAAAAATAGATGTCTTAAAAGACTTTCAAATTACTATAAAATGAGCTAGCTAATTAATCCATCCTTTCTCTGAAATATTTAACTCCTTACACTTTAGGGGGTGGGAGGGGAGAGCCAGAAGTTCTCTCTCATGTTGCTGCAGGAGATGACATTCCTGGAGAAGGAATATCCTGCAGAGCTGGATAGAGTGAACTTAAATCAATCATCTTTACTCTCAAAAGTTGGGAGTACTTGGTTTTGATTCCTTCATGTTCCCCCACTCAAACTGAACCATTTTTCTCACCATAGTTGAGAGGCTGTTTTGGCAATACCTGTAAAGCTCACTTTCTGAAGCTGCCTCATGGCATGGGACCCTTTGGGAAATAGGGGAGAAAAGATTAGTCTGCTCTGGGGGTTGGAATCATTTCCTCAGGAGAATTTTGATCTTTATAGCTTGTATGCAAGAACTGGACTTGAGATAGGGTTGTAGCAAATAGCACCAGTTCCTGTTGAACTTTGTGAGAAAGGCGTGCAAGATGATTATAGTTTTGAACCTGAATTAAGATTGTGGGTTTTCTGGGCTTGATGTCTGTGTCCTTGAGAAAAAGATCAGTGCATGTATTTTGAGAGGAATATTTTGATGTCATTGGTATCTGTAGTTTTGAGACCAGTGCAAAATAGTTGGGTTTGGCAAGTCTTAAGAAAGGTAACTTTTTCCTGAGTGACAGCTCAGAGCTTTAAATGTTATTGCATAGAATAAATATTAGGTATCTTCTAAAATGGTAAAGGGACATGCTTTCACATGCTTGAATTTTAACTACAATTGTTGAGGAGTCTTAGTGTTACAGTGTAGCTGTACCTGCTCCCTGGTAGCCTGCATGCTTCTATAATGCATTCTTCACTGCTCTCTTGCTTCTGGCCCACAGTTTTAGGAATAAATAATGTGCTATATATATATGAAATCAAGGCTTGCCCTCCTTAAATACAATAAATCATAAGGCAAGTGTGTCCCTTTTCAGAGTCACTCATCATCAAAAAAAAAAAAAAAAAAAGAAGGATTTAAGGTTTTTCAACTTTTCTTATTATTAACAGGTTATCTGGATTCTCATGTGGAAAATCTATAGTCTCCTTAAGTCAGAGATATGCAGTTGTCGGACTTGCCTGTCCTGAGATGTCCCAAATCAATATGACTGTTTGTTTAGCTGTGCTGAGCACAGGGCTGGTATGCAATCACATATCCCTGGTTCTCCAGCATGCTTAAGCTTAAAAAATCTTTGTTGCAAGCATTAGACAACAATCTCCTTCTCTAAATCTGGTTAAACAAATGCAAAAATTCATATTTTGGTAACATTTTCAGGTTCAGGTTTTACAAACTTTAACGCTTATATAAAATGGAAATTAGTTTAATTAGCTGAACTAAACATTACATTCAAACTCTAAATAACAATTACTAACATGAATAGTAGGGAACTCAGACTTTAACAGAGGATGTTAGTTTTGCACATAAGATGTGCATAAGGAGGAAGGTTCATAGCTCTGAACATTTTTAATTTATTGTATGTCTTAAAGCACTCCTGCTCTTTTCCTGTTCATTTCAGTATTACTTCATGCTAACTAAAAGTTCATGTTTACTTTGCAGCCTTTTTGGAGATATTACCTTAATCTTAATAATATACATTATGGAATTACGTACATCCTACCTGAGTTCATGTGCCAGGGCTTCTACCTTTATTCAGCAAGGTACTTTAATGTAAAGATGCTCAAGTTACCATGGATTATGACATGAGGACCAGCTGGTATTCCTCAAAGTGGGACTGATAACTGTTTAAACTTTGAAGATTTCTGTAATGCTAAGATTTCTCTTTATACTGGCATGATGTTCTGTTATTGTTATGTGACATCATACCTACAGAAATGATTAATAAAGAATTTTGCTAGAAGTACTGATTTCTCTTCATTTCTGTGTAATTTAGACCAAATAGCTGTCTGAAGTCAGGCCACTGGAATAACATAAGATTTAAAAGCTATTTCAGTAACAGAATTAACATTCTGCAGAAGGTTGGTCTTCTACAAACCAACTTTTTGTTCTTTCCTTCTTTCCATTTTCTGAAACACCCATTTTTGATATTGCTGCTGGTGCAGAAGTCAGGGCCTTTAACTGTTGAGGGCTCAGCCCCTAAAAGTTCCAGAGCTGAATTTTACTGCATTTCTTCCTAGAACCTAGCCACTCACAGCATCATAAAGTTTGCCACGTTTTGTTCTATTCCCCCAAAATCTTTACTGAGAAAGAAGCCCCATCAGAAAGAGTCTAAATGCTAATTCCTGCATCATCTCCTATTGATGTATCGTAATATTTTTCAGATTTATTCTCATTGCATTCAGTTAGCAGTAGGTAGTAGCTAGCTAGCATAACTACCTGTAAAATGGTGCAGACTAAGACTGTTCTGTGTCATCTACACGATGCTCACTCAAATGTTTCTCAAAACAGTTCAAGTCTCAGAATAAAATTTACTCTCCTGTTTCAGGTAAAGGATGTTGAAAATCAGTAGTAGTTTCTCTAGTGGTTCAAATGGCACCTTACAACCTTTACAAACAAGAGAAAGGTAATTTTAAAATAATCCTATGCTTCTGCTGCTCTGTAACAGCAAACAGAAGTTTGAGAATTACAGCATATCACTTGGATTGAAGAAGGCAGCTGAGAGAATCCTACCAATGTGTATCATTTCCTGATGAGGGGCAGCCAAGAAGATAGAGCCAGACTCCCCTGTGTTATCCGGTGGTGGGACAAGAAAAAGTGGGCACAACTTGAAATACAAGACAGTCTGCTCAAATATTTTATTTTCAGTATAAGGAGATTTGAACACTGGAATGCGTTAACTAGAGGAGCTGTAGAGTCTCTATCTTTGGTGATACTCAAAAGCCAAAGGACAAGTAACTGAGCACCCTGCATCTATCTGTCAGCCCTGCCCTAAGCCTGCCCAGGGCCCCGTCCAACCTGGCCTTGAACACCTCCAAGGACGAGGCATCCACAACCTCCCTGGGCAGCCTGTTCCAGGGCCTAACCACTCTCCTAGTAAGGAACTTCCCCCTAACATCCAACCTAAATCTTCCCTCCTTCAACTTGGATCCATTTCCCCTAGTCCTCCTATTTCCATTTTCTGTTAAAAACATTCCATAGGTTTTAACAGAAAACTGGCACTCGCAACTTACCTTACCTGCCATGTGTTGGTGATAGTGGGTTTTTTTACCTCTTGAATCTCCTTGAAAGCAACAAAATGTGTGGCCTTGCGTTCATAGTGAATGAATGCCCATTCCAATGAGTACAGATGTGACAAAAAAAGTTAAGCACTGTCTAAAAATAGACTTATCGTCTACACAAGCAATCTGTAGTATGTTTTGCTGTTACTTCTAACTCCAGTTTGTTCTGACCTTTTTCACAAGCAGAAATATTTTTCATAATACAAAATGTATACTCACTTGACAGGAGTTCTGAACAATTCACTGTCTTCCTTTCACAAAGGGATGGTCCAATAACTGCAGAGCAGAAGGGCGTTCATGTTGATCCCTGCATTTGAGGATTTGAAAAATCAGTACGAAAAATGGGTGTGCATGCATGGTATGTAATTATTTGTAAGAGCTAAATGCATACTAAGCCATTTATTTTTCTCTTATTTCTCAAGTGATTAGTCCTTTTCAGGTTGTTTTTTAAATTTAATTTAATTTTTTTTTTTTTTTAATAAGGCTGACAGGATGTCAGAATGTATGGGAAGATAGAGTTGGCATTTATGACTTATAAAAGTGGAATAATTTACTACAAAAATCATTCTTCCACTAAAATCTTTCCAAAACATGGAATAATTCTGTAAATTTGGCTGTTTCAGGTGCACAAAAAAGGTATTTAAGGAATGTGACAATTATTTGCCTGAACTTGAGTGTCAGTCTCTTCTGTCATCTCCAATCAACATAATTAATGTTAATAAGGCCATTTGGAATTACAGTATTTCTAGAACTAAGAAGTTTGCACCTTTTTAACCCTCAGTTTGGACTTATTTCCAAAGCAAAACATGAAAAAGGATAAAGGATGCTGATTTCCTAAATAATAAACTAATGGGAAAGAAAGAATGAAGGAGTCGCTTACATTTGCAGCATGATAAGATGATACAGGAAAATTTTGCCACTATAGACACACGTGAGTTTTTTGTTTGTTATTGCTGGTGGTGGTTGCTGACTTTCAGTTTTTATTTTGTTTGTTTGTTTTATAAGGTCAATACTGTATTAAAAACTCTACCTATGTATTTCTTTCTGCCTTAACAATTCCTACTACCTTCTAAATACTATTCTCTCTGACACAAAGTATATATGATGTTGCTATTTACTGACAATAGTTTTTCTGGCTACTGTTATATGGTTCACATTGAACAATGCCACAACAATCCTAATCCAAAATTAGAATTCAAGCTTCCTTCCTCCAAGGCCACTGCCATGCTCACTAAATAACATGCTTCTCCCTAGTGACAAAATCTGATCTTCAGATATACGTAAAAGACTGATATTAATCATTTCATGAAGATTTTCAGTTAAAAAGCTACATACCTGGTTAAGCATGCATGCACAAAGTCCACTGCAGTTCCAGAGAATCGATCAGGTAGGGAAGGCATCAGTCCTCTGTGAGCCCCAATATAGAACATGGCTGCTATCCTGTCCATGGAAGCCAGTGGTGGTTTTCCTGTTGCCATCTCAAATACTGTGCAGCCAACACTCCAGATGTCTGATTTCCTCCCATATCCAGATTCATTGATAACTTCTGGTGCCATCCAATATGGAGTCCCATGCACAGACTTGAGCATCTCACTGTGTGTGCCGCTGAGGCTGACCCAAGCTAAACGCCGGGCACAGCCAAAGTCAATTAGCTTTACTATTCCATTTGGCATGAGCATAACATTATTGCCCTTGATGTCTCTATGTACTACACAATTGTCATGTAAATATGCAACCCCTTCTAGAATTTGTTTTGTATATTTACAAAGGACAATTTCTGGCAATGGACCAAAACGATTAAGAATACTGGAAATTGAGCCACCAGGAACAAACTCCATGAAAATACTCAAAATGTTGTCTTCCAGGCAAGTTCCTAGATAAGTTACAATATTGACATGCTTCAATGTCTTCAGAAGATCAACTTCCTCATGCAGCTTCTGGTACTCCTTTTCTGTAGTCAGTTGATCTGACGTATCCAAAACAACCTGCTTTACAGCTATTAATTGTCCCTGGTTTGTCAGACCGCAGTATACCTACAATGAAACTAGCATTTATTAAAATGAAACATTAAATTAAAGTGTGTGATTACTCATTTTAAATACTTCCTTTGTTTTTGTCATGTGTCATGTCTCACATGTATAATGCAAAATATTTAAGTTATTTATTGGATAAGACAGTAGTCATTTATAAGGCAAGACACAGCTCAGAGATGACCAGCATCCCTCCTATCATACTTCAGTAGACTTCAACTTACTGTGCCATAAGCTCCCTTTCCAAGGACTTCACCTCTTGTCCACATGATAGTATCCTTGTTATTTAAATTGCTTCCTGGTACTTGAGCAGATTCCTCAAAGTTCAGCAGTCCACTTTCTTCACTCGATGCTAGAAAGGCTTTTCTGTAACTCTGCTTGGAACATGATGGTTAGTGTGGGGAGAAAGAAAGGAGGAAAATGAAGGCCTCATATTATCGTCACTTTTTTACAGACAGTAACTTTCACCTGGCATGAATCTTTTCTACAGATTTATGTATATACAATCCTTGCCTGACACATCGATACAATGGCTGTGCTACCTAAGACTAGACAAATACTTCTATGTATCACAGTAATAAACAATCTGAAGATTACAGCATGCCTTCTTTTTTTTGCCATTGAAAGCAAGCCAGGCAGAAGGAAGACTTAAAGGAACAGGATATAGATTGACTTACTTACTATTTTATTTTAATTTTTTTGGTCATATAGCTGAAGTTTGCTAAACTTATGGGGTATTATGACAATCAATTTGCCCTAGGTAACATATATAATCCAAGCCTCATGAAAACAATTTGGAGGGGAATTCACAAGAAAAGATTACTTCAAAACAAACAAACAAACAAACAAAAAAACAAACTACCACCACCAACAACAAAACAGTAATAATTACTGCACCCAGGCACAGATCCCTAGAAGTATTAGTGGAGGTATAATTGGCATTTGTGTTTGCAGAAGCATAAGGAAGTGTATCAAAACATACATAGTGAATTAATTTTCCTTGTCAATTTTTAATTAAAATGAGGAAAGTCTAAGAAGGTAAAGAAGAATCAGTACTGGCAGGTAAGGTCATTAGTAGGTAAGGTTTCTTCACCGAGTGAGGGCCAGAATCCAACTAAGCTTTCTGAGCTTGAAGTTTAATTAAACATTACTTAAACAGCTGTGATAAGCCAATACTTGTGTTAAACCAATTAAAGTAGCCTCTCCCTTTTTTTCACTATAATTTCTCAATTTAACTTGACCCAGCAACTAAGTCTTCCTGACGACATCAGTCATGCCTAAGTACCATCTGGCCCACGTCAGACAGGCAACATCTAATATCAGTATCCTCAGCTGAACACTGGAAGACCCAGTGGGCAGCTGGCCCAAGGAAAAGACTTGATCATTAATGAGCACATGTACCAGTACTTCAGTTAAGCACTGAATACTGAGTTAACATAAAGACTCATCTTTCATCTAACACTCTGTTGAAGCATCACTTAACGGAGAAAGCAAGTTACAAAAATTTAATTTTACCTTCTCTAGATCATTATCTACTATTTCTCCATCTCCGTTCATTATGTTTGCTTCTTCTTTAGTACAGACATTCTGCATTTTAGAACCTGCATATTTTGTTCTTGAAGAGTTAATGTCTTTATCGTCAAGCATTAGCAATTCTGCAGCCAGACAACAAAGCAACTCATCAGTTACATCCTTATTACCTGCCCAAGAGAAAATGTTTTGATTTGTCTGGAAACTGGGGCTTGTAACATTTGTTGACTGAATCACTGAAGGCTGAGTGAGTTCATTTGCCAAAATACTGTTCTGAGGCGTGTATGACCAACTGTGACTTAATTCGTTTGTAAGGAATTGACACTCCTGTCTATCTGAAAAGGGCAGTGCTTCTCCTTGATTTATACTCTCAAAGGAGGCCTGGTCTGATTCCAGGCTTTTGCAGCCATTCATATCCACTCTGTACTGGGGTACACAAATGTTCTGGTCTGCGGTTTTTACATTGCTACTTATAGCAGCACATTCTGTGTAGTCTTTATCGCTGAGCTGAAGAAGATCTGGGCTACAGGAAGCAGCTATCTGATGGTTGGATAGATCCTGACTGTCCAGAGACTGCTCCAAAGAGGCTTCTTTAATGGTTGATAACTTTGAATTTGAAAGAATTTTGTTTGGGTTGGTTGATTGTGAAAGCTCTTCTAAAAATATGAGCTGATGATCTGTGTCTCCATGAAACAATGTCATGCTACTTGAAGTTTGTATTTGACAATCTGGACCAGAAGATATTACATTATCTTGCTCTGTGTTGCTACCACTCAACTCGATACTTTTGTTGTTTGCATGTAAGCCTTTCTGCTTTTGTTTAGTGACTGATATGGTCTTCTTTGGCTTACAATGTGTCCTCTTTTGAGTATTTCTTATTTGGCTGCTGTCCCTTCTTTTATTGCAGGTAGAACTGCAGGTGCTAGCAGTGCATCGCCCAGGTGGAGCAGAACAAGCATCTCTGTAAAAACAGTTCTCAAGTTGATCAAGCTCACGCATGTGAGAATAGACAGGAGTTCCAAACATCTCATAAACATCTGGGCCTTTGTCGTTTGAATTTATTTTCTTGAACATATCACTGTATTTCAGTTGTACAAAATCTGAAGCAGATTGTGCATATTGTAGTGAAAGTGGAGTAGCAGGTTTCTTTGAGATAACTTGATTTTTGCAACTGCAGGAAGAACTTTGCTTTTTCAGTTTCTGAGAACTCTGAAGAAAACAATATTTGTTGGCTTGAGGTATTTTTTTTTTACACTTCAGGAAAGTCTCAGATTCCATGCATGGCAGTTGCAAAGATGGAAAAATCTTCCTCTTGGCATTCATCTTTTGTGTATTACATTTTATGGAAATCTCACCAGAAACAACTAAGTCTTCAGGTGTCCTTGTCTTGCCACTCGTTTTAGATTTTGATGAACATTTGTTTCTATTCATTTTTATCTCACTTTTGTCATTGTCTTTGCGAGCAAGAACGTTGAAGCTCTGACTGATATGAGGAGGCAGGCTATGAACAACGCTCCTTTTTCTGGCAGGATGTTTAGGTATGTGTGGTTTCCTAGGTAGTTCTTGTTCAGAGAAAGTAACACGGACAACAGGAACAAGCTCACTTTGAACTTTTGCAGTCACTTCTGACATTGCTTCATTTTCCATTTCAAATTTGAGACGAGAAACATTATTTTCTGTTTGTTTTCCAGAACAATCTTGCACTTCTCCAGGAATTACTGCAGCTAGAGAATTATCTTCTAAGACATGGCAGGACTCAATCACTTCATTTTTACATGAAGAATCTAAATTACGATCACCAAGCATGAAGAATACACTCTCAGCATCTTCACATGGCCTACAGTAAAGTATCATGTCTGTAATGTTCTCTTCTATACCAGCTCTGTAGGAATTCTCCTCTCTTTCTTCCTTCTTGCCAGCTCTTAAAATATCTGTATTTTTTGACACAGAACGCAGAGCTGTAAATATTCCACAGTTTTTCACAGCATTACTTGAGCTCAGGTAAAAATGACTAGCATCACAAAAACTGTCTTGGGTCATAATATCTACATTCTCACAAGCCACTGAAAAGTGAGACTGCTGGTCGTTCTTTTCAGTATTGGCAGCTACCTCAGCTTCTGTCCATTTCAAATTGTTTTCCATTTCTTCTTTCTTACTATTAGGGCACTTATAATATTTATTCTTGCTGAAGCAGTACAAGCCTTCTGTTGGAGTGAACTTCTCAGAAATAGTAGCCACAATCACACCTGAAGACTTTTCAGCTTGTCTTTTTACTATATTGCCTAACTGATACTGATAAAATTTAGCAGTTGATTTTATAGGCCGAGAAACAGACTTCATAATATTCAAAATATTTCTGATCTTGGCATGCTTATTGACGAAAATATCATCTAGAGGAGCAAGATGAATTGTTCTTATAGGCTGAAATGTCACTGGTGGCAAATGGAACTGTAATTTCCATTAAAAAAAAGAAATTAATAATGTACTACACAGCAGACAAACGTAAAATCTAATCACTAAGAACCAAACAGGTGAAGGAAAAAAACATCAGAACAGGATATATTGATGTATTTATTTGACCTATTCCTACATTTAACCTAACATGAAGTGTAATATCAAAACACTGATTTTTATTTTTCTCAGATTTACAATTATTCCTCATTTTGTTGTGGTACAGAAAGTGGGATTCTTTGCTATAAGAAACAAGTCACTATCCATAATTTAAAAATAATAAGCCTTGGCCACATGTACAAATAATATCATCAGTTCTTAACTATGTCTTATACTATATAGCATGCTTGATACATGAATTCAAAGGCTGGTCAGTAGTTTATCGTGCCAAAATTTCCTTCTTGCTGTGCACTCAGTGAATGCAACCCTCCAAAATGTAGTACAGGAGAAATTATATCCCCAGTGGAACCAGATCTCATGAAAACAATTTTTAAAAAGCAAAATATGTGATATTATAACAATGCTATTTCATCCATAGGAAAATAAAAAACTATTTTTATAACTTATTTGTTTTAAACGTCATTACTGTAGTTATAAACACGTAGCTCTTCCATGTGTTCAATGTAGACTTGAAAAGCTCGTAAACCATGTCAGGTGGAATACAGATTCAGCTCAATAGCATTTTGTTAGAAAATACCACAGTCCATGCGACATTTTTTCAGTGAAGTCACACAGATGACAACCAAAAAGCCATTTTTTATTATGGCAGCTAATGCAGTAGCCTGTTATGTTTAGGATGTACTTTATTATCCGTCCCTGCTTTCTTCTCTTCCCCTCCCATTACTTGAAAGTTACTGCACGTCTTTGAAAGAGAACAAATTTGAGAATTACAATACTTTATTGTGATTATTCATATGAACAATGTGAATAATTTTCTGAAAATATTTCTATTTTTTTGCTATATAGGAAACGAGGACAAAATAAGCTCTAATAAGCCATATACTTTTATGCAAATGAATGCAAGAGAAATAATTATGCAGTCACATGCTCTGAGTACCCATCTGCATATCTATATACAACATCAGTTAGTAATCTTCAAGAAATTCTTGTTGCATTCCAAGGACAAGCAGAGGTTTGAATGTGCCAGAGAAAGCAAAGAGCACTGTTTTGAAATTCATAGTTCAGAAGGCTTTGCCTAGTCTGCATGGTTTTAGTTTGAATACTAAGTAAATCCCAAATGATAAGCTCTAGAAATCATCAGAGCCTAAGATGTGAAATAAAGCTGTATGAAATTACATTGACATCAACTAATTTATTTTTTTAAACATTTCCCTCAGTTGTTAATGTTGTTTTTTTTTCCATAGCTCTTTTTATGAACTTCTGTCAGAACTTCCTGTGCATGCTTTTGCATTCTGCAGTAGGTACACTAAAATACACAGTAGATTTAATAAGTCTCTAGTGGAAAGGACAATTAATTAATATCTGTAAAGACCAAATCCTCCTTTTGCTATATACAATGAATTTGATCTTCTGCAGCTTTTAAAGCTGACTTGGTGTGATGCTCTGACTTATGTTAAATGACAAGCTTGATTGCAAGTACAGGACTAGCCATAATTTTTTTTTTTTTTTTGTCAACCACCCTGTTTACACTTCTAACAAAATTTCATGTTAAATATTTTTTTAATCAACCATATAATGTCAGGTCTGTTCTTCAATTCGGCTTCAATTTTATATTACCCATCAACACAACAAAATTGCTTTGCTTTGTTTTTAAATTCATCAAAACTAAGTATCTAAGGTGTCTACCATACAGAATATGCATACCTAAAATTAACTTATGTATTTCCATTTTAAGAGGTTTTATGTCTTTTTAAACTCCCAACACTTTGCCCTCCATAATCCCTGATGTAACACCAATATAATCTCAAACATTTGCTGATATATATCATAAAATCTATAAAAATACTTGATGCTCATCTGAAAAGCTGAAGAACAAGTAGAGAAAACTACCCAGACTTCTTTTGTACCATTACTTTAAAAGTTTTCAAAGTATATAAAACTTTTAATTATGTTGAGTTTTACACATAATGCCATCTTACCTCAGACCTCTTGTTCCTGTTTTCTAGTATTGTTATATTAAACCCTTAAAAATCAAAACACATTAATGTTAATGAGAAGTTAAATAAACTACTATTTTCATTACAAAATATTTCAAACTGTAGGGTTCTGAGGACCAGACATTTGTCTAACGTGTGGTTGCAGGACTTCACTATAAATCTGCTATAACCACAAAAGTGGGGAGTTACAATTGCACTTTCTATAAAACACAGTGAAATATGGTAATATAAAAATATTTTATTCTAATAATTTAAACAAATATTTCTTCTAAATTTCAGATGTTTGCTGACTTCAACAAGTAGCTAATTAATTCAATTATGAATTGATTAATTTCTAGTAGGAGGAAAAAAAAGTGAAAGAGATGGCATCCAGTCCCTGCCTAGAATTCCACTGTACATTATGTGGGGTCAGTTTTATTATACAGAGTAATGGGAATTGGAACATCTTTTATTATTACATCTTTTCTTTATCGCCTTTATTCCCTAAATACACACACACACATAATTAAAGAAGACAGACAACATGGCTGAAGCCCACTTAATATGAAGAATTTAAACAAACAAAAATACAATTAAGTTTGAAGAAAAAGGACTTCGGAGGCTTTAGCATCTAACTCGATAGTGATGTTTAACTTTATTGAATGGTTCTGACTTTTAAATTTGAACTTACTTTGTTGCATATGTGCCTTCATTATCGGGAAGGCACCTAAATCCTTAAAAGATTTTGGAATGTTGGATTCTGGGCATGAGGCCTGTAGCAGAAAGCTGAAGTCAAAGCCATGCCTTATGATCTCTTTCTTCAGCAAGAAAGGTAGAGAGGTGTGCTGTCCCATCTGTAACATTAACTGCTTTTTACTTTGACAACATGCCGCTTGTTTATCTCGCCACAGTCTGGTTGTCGGTGTTTTTTGGCTAAAAGGCAAAACCAAAAACCAAAATACAGAATGAAAATAAGTGGAAGGCACCTACTCAGTTCAAATAATCATTCAACTTCAGAATAATAGGAACAAGAAGCTTGTAAGATGCAAGAATGCCAAAGTGTTTTCTCTTTCTTGATCCATCAGGATCCTTTCTAGGAAGCTGTGGCTCTCCCCAGCAGCATCTGACTGCTATGACAGTGACTGATCACAAATAACAATGAATAACAAACAACACAGAGACATGGTATGAACAGGAAAACATATTACCCCATCTTCCCCTTATTGACAAAAACTGATTGCTTCCAGCATATATTTTTTATGAATCATCAGGAAAGTATGCCAAAAGAATTCTGCAGACCAGGTGGTGGGCCTTCGTCATTTATAAACTATGCTATGGCCTGCCTGCAAGAATAGAGGCTGCATGGACAAGACTCAGATTTCTGCCATCTGGTTTCTGAATCCAAACATGGGGAGAAAAAAAAAAAAAAAAGAACTTTGACTGAGAAGAGGTCGAAAATACAGTCTATCTGAAAGCTGCATGTGAGACAATTGTCTGTTTTTAATTAGGTCAAACACTGATGTAAAACCATGCAGTGCAAGTTATTTCTCATATTGCACCAAACCACTAGTTCATGTAGTGCAATATCCTGCCTCTGCAAGGATCAGTGATTGACACTGGGAAGAAAGAAACACTATACACCTCATATAGCTGTATCTAACATCTGGCACAAAGTAAATCTGTTCACACTCAGACTAATTTCTGCTTTGTCTTCACTTTTGGATACCCAGCTACAGAATTAAATATTAATTCTACTTACCTATTTTCTCCTAGGGCTTTGTATGAATCAAAGGTTTCTTTCACTATCTTATCTGCATTTGGAAGAGCAACAACAGCTCCACAACCTGCATCAGTACATCAGTATATTAGCACTGTACTGCTGAATTGCATGAAACACCAGTATATTGCATATCATTCACTCACCAGTCATACAAAGCAAATATACTTAATTTTGGCCATTAAAATATTATTGAGATGTATCAGGTGAAAAAAAAGAGCACATTCAATTTGAGTAAAATCATAGACTTTTTGTTGTAAATTTTAGACATTTTTTTATTTTAAACCTAAAATAACTTCAGTTATTTTGGTAACTATAATAATTCAACCCACTTTTAAATGCAGGGAGCATCTTTAAAAAATCCAGTTACATCTCCTATTTCAGTGGAACAGAAATAGAAGAAAAAAATGTGGACAAACTCATTTAGAAAAAGTATTAAAACCAAAACAAATCTCAGGGCTTTTCAAAGGCAGAAATAACTCTAAGTTTGATTACATTTTTTTCTGTGGATGTTTGATTTGAACAAATGACAAAGTCTCAAGTTAACGTTGTCCTTTTTCTTCTCCAGATACATATATTCCATTTCACAGACTTCATTTCATTTGTTAGATACCTTCTATGCTTCTCCTCTTAATTTTCTGCTTTTCAGACATACTGTCCTTAGGTGTTTTAAGGTCCTGAAACCTGAGAACATGTTTCATTAATTGATTTCCAATCCATGCTCACAAACTAGTAGGTCATATTTCATTAGTTTGGGATCCTATACAAGACAACAGCAGTATTTTAAAAGTACTTAAAGTTATGAAAAAATTGTAATTTAACTCAACATCCAATGCCCCATCCTGCAAATATACAAAACAAAGCAGTCCAAACACAATTTTTATTGCTAAATATTCAGGATACGCTATGAAGAAATGAAAACTCTCAGTACTGTTTTGCTGATATCACCCATATACAGCAGACCAGAAAGTCAACAGGTCACATTTAGAAGATAATCACATTTGGAACATATCTTTAACAAGCCAGATCTGAATTGTTTATCTTTATTTGACCAAAACTCTCCCTTAGCAAAAGAGATCAATACCAAAAATCTTTGTGAGCACAGAACAGCTGTACGCTGCAGTCTCAACAAAGTCTCAGTGATGACTGTTTTTGTAATCACGACGCAGCTCACATCATCCCTCTTTCCTAAGAAACTCAAAAGATTCTTAACATTAATCTCAGTGGTGGTGGTTTTTTTTTTTTGTTTGTTTTTTTTTTTTTCTGGATTTGGGGCTCCTTCTGAAAAACTTGGACTTCTGTTTGTCAAATAACAAGAATACATAATGTAATTAAGCACAGTGAATTGAAATGAATAGAAGAAAATATTATCAGCTGGTATCTATATTACAACGTTTCCCATGGTCTTTATTATGTAGCAAACAACTCGGCTTAAAAAATACGGATGAAATTGTCAGATATGTGTACAAATACACAGAAATGAATATGCATTTAAAGATATATGAATGATAGCCTAGAATTCATTAGAGTTACACACGGTTACTGAATGCTAGACAGGAAGATTATAAAGTCCACAATGGAAAACTCTGTAATAATGTGCCTAATATGAATTATGTGTATGGCCTATTTTCCATCTAGAGGTAAAAAACATTTTCAACATTCATTACACATTTTATTACAAGTTATTCCTAACAGGTACTATCGCTGGCAATGGTTTGGGTTTGTTTACTTATTTGTTTAGCTCATAAATATCAATTTTTGGTCTGATCATAAATGCCTTTTTTCCCTTGCACTTGAGCTCAGGGCTCTCAGTAGAGCTACTAATGGGAAAGCAGCCCAGCGTCACAGTGCAGCCAGTGGTAAGATGTATGCAACAGATGGCAGGTAGCAACTCTGTCCTTCAGAGTCCTTCAGGACTCTGTCTTTCAGGAATGGTTCTATTTCAAAGTTGCGACAGAGGTCAGTGGAAACAAATGGCCCACGTAGCTCCTGCTGGATTCAGCATTTTGCCACTTGCTGCTAGTCAGCAAAATAATGTGGCTTCTGTTTCTCATTCAATCAGCAAAAAGTACACAACATGCCTTCAGCGTACAGCAGCCTTCCCAAGAGACTGATCCATTTATCCCAGATTAAATTAATTATAACAATTCTACATGACACTTTTGTGTGTGTGAGAGAGGAATACTGCTAATACCAAACAATGCTGCACCCTGACATTGGGCAGTACTGTCATTGGAGGATTACAAAGGAGGAAGCAGAAGAGTACTGAGACCAAGGACAACCAATATTTTGTGAAACAGGAGCGGTAGAAGAAAGCACTTTTGATTTCTCCTTATGCTGAACACCAGATAACCCATTAGAAGGATCATTATATGAGCCTGGTAAGGGTTATATGTTGAACTTTGCCAAACTTTCCCTTTTTCGATATATATATATTTTAAAATTCAAAATAACAGCTGAAAAAGCTCTAAGCTAGCCCTTACCGTGTGTTTCGGCAGCAAATCGTGGGAGAGGCACGGATTCGACACACATCAACGTGCGGGCGGTGGCGGGGCGGCGGGCCCGGACCTTGTCTCTATCCCTGTCCTTATCTCTATCCCTGTCCCTACCCCTATCTCTATCCTTGTACTTATCCCTACCCCTATCTCTGTCCCTGTAGCTGTCCCTGCGGCTCGGCCGGGCCGCCGCGCTTCGTTTACACCGCGTTGCCACGGCAGCGGGCGGCGGAGCGGCACCACAGCCCTCTCCCTTCTCTTGATGCTTTCAGTGCTTCGTTTACCTCTGCGTCATCTTCCCTTTGCAGCCAGCCCCCTCGCACCTCAGCGTTCACTATCACCAGAAAATTCTCATTAATTATTCTCTGTCCCTTTGCAGGTAGCCTTAAGTAGCAGGCCATAAGGATTACGTTATTTATTTGTATATTTATGACGGAGAAATAGCAGTTTGTACCACAGGGAGGGAGAAAAGGGGTAACGGTCACAGACTGAGAGTTTCGGAGGGAACTCCTGTGTGGGCTGGCAGCGCTGTCCTGCGTGAGAAGGTTATTCTGTGTTGGGCCGGGCGGGACACTGGGCCTCATGGGGATACCCCGTCCCAGCAGTCAGGAATTCTGTTTACCCTCAGGCGGTCTCCGACGAACCCAGAGAGCCTCGAGAACAACGCCAACTTTACACCACCGTGTGGGAACCTCTTCCCTCCTGAAATGGCCCCTCAGTTCTGTGAAAGTTCGCCCACAGCCCCTCAAGAAACGCTGAGGGGTGACGACGCTCTGTGTGAGGCAACCGCCCCCTCCGGCGCGCCTTCCCGCCAGCCCTTGCGCGTGGGGCGGGCCGCAGTGCAAGATGGCGGCGGACAGTGAAGTGAGTGTTGTCTCTTTCTTCCCGTCCCGCCCTGTCCCGTCCCGTCCCGTCCCGTCCACCCCCAGTGCTCCCGGCTCGCGGCCGCCTCCCCGCTCACTGCTTCTCCCGCTCTCTCCCCGCAGCCCGAGTCGGAGGTGTTCGAGATCACGGACTTCACCACCGCCTCCGAGTGGGAGAGGTACGTGCTGCCGCCGGGCTGAGGGCGAGCAGCGGGGCTGGGGTCGGCCCTGCTCCCGCACACCCACCGGGCACCTTCTCACCTTCCTTCTCCGGCCGGATTTCTGACGGCATCGGGCGCGATTCGAGTTCTCAGCGACTCGGTGGCCTTGTTTTTGTTGTGAGCTGAACTGAAGCAGGCAGTCACGGAAGGCGCTTCTATGCAGTGCTCAGATGAAGGGATTCCTGTGGAGTGCTGCTGCCCTCCTGAACAGGTTGCGTTTGGGCTGTGACCAGTGCTCGTTTGCAGTGGGTAAGAGGATCTAGGCAGGCTGTTTCTGAGCTTGGTGGAAGATCGGGTTTAGCAGGCACTAAGCCTGCTTTCGGGGGATTACAGTGAACATCCAGAAAGCCCATGTGTTGTAACGTAGCAGCCAAGTACTTGCCTTGTGGTTGAAGCCCTTCAAAGTTAGTACAGCAGCATACAGAACAGCGGCAGGTGACGATTGCTCTGAGTTCTTATGTATTATGCTTTAAAGTACTTTTTCCGATGAGAATATCTATGATAGAAAAAGATTTTAAGGTCTGTGTTTGAATTTGAATTTAGATTACAATTATGTGTCTAATGTGGTTTTTATTTTTCTATAAACAGTGAAGCAGGACTCTGTTTTCTTGCAATACCAGACAAATGTATAACATCAGTCTCAGTTCTTCTAACTCACATTGTCTTAATGCACGATCTGTATCTTGATCTAAATTAAAGCCCGTGTTGTCCATAACTGGGACATACTTTAATTTTAGCTGGTCATGCTTGAAACTCTTTTTGCAAAACCAGTAATCGGGGGTCAGGGTATTGGGGAAAGGATGAGGAGTGGAGGCAGAAAGCACGTTCCCCTGTGTTAGAAATTACCTTTTTGAGAAAAAAATGCTGCTTGAAGTGTAACTGAAGTGCGCATCAGTGAAGCAGTTGGGCTTGCGGATCCCCGGAGGTCCCTTCCACCCTACAGTTCTGTGATTCTGTGAAAATAGGTGAGACTTTATAAACAGTCAACGCATGTTCATAACAACTGCTAAAAATAAGGCTTATCTGGGATGTGAAACTAAAAGCACCACTTTATTTGTACAAGGAAGCAGACCGTTTTTGTTGTGGTCTGCTTCTGTGGTATGTTATTGGTTTTTTTGTTTTGTTTTGATTTAAAGGAATTCCCCAGTAGGACTACTTCTTGCCTGCTTTTGGGAGTTGAATTACAACACAAGCTGAGCAAGCAATCAGGAAATATTAATACCTTTTTCCCTCCTTACTAGATTTATTTCAAAAATAGAAGAAGTGTTGAATGACTGGAAACTTATCGGGATTTCTTCAGGCAACCCTCTGGAAAAGGTCAGTTGGTCAGTTAGAGCTTCCACAGAGTCTGTTAGAATTACTAACTAGCAGTACCCATGGATATGTTTACATGTGTTCTCATTTACTTAAATGTGGCAGCTAATGATTTGCGTTAGGAATTTCACTTGTAAAGTTGGCTATTGAACAAACAAGTGCTGTGAGGTTACTGGAAGTCTGCCAGATGGACAATTTCCTTGATATATATTGATGTTCTTACAGGGGCTAGTGCTGTGTTTTTTTTCATTGCCAGTTTTCCATTTGGGAACATGGTTTTAGCTGCTCTCTATTCTCAACGAGCTTATTTATTTTGCCCTCTCTGGTGCATTTGGCATGCCTCATGTGGATGAGGTTTGCGTTGTGTTACTTGTGACTCATTGCATCTCACAGAGAGGCTTTTTAATTTTTTCTCCAGAAGTCTAATTAGCACCTTTGTGGTGGTGCTTCAGTCCTGTGAAATGTGTGGGAAATTAAGTGATTGTATGGCTGCCATGTTTCTGTGACTATCTATGACTTCTAATTTTAGGGTACCAAGTACTAGGGATTAAAGCTTATGATATGTGGTGAACTAGTTGTCAACCACAGTTGTCAGTGTGATCCTGTACTTTGTGTTTTCTACACTGGATCTCTTGTTTTCTAGCAAGAAGACACCTTTTACATAGGGTGGTTGTCCACATTACTTCTAGTAGCAACTGTACAATTCTGTATATTGCTGTTGAATTTTTTTTTTCCCCATATGTTTTCCTTTGTAGTATTTTTGTTTAAAATTTTATTATCCTAACACTGGAGTTTTGAAGGTTTTAATACGTAGTTATTGATCAGTGGAAGTCGGTTCAAAGTAAGTACTGAAGAAGCGTTTGCATGGAGTGGTAGAGTAGACAGGAACAGGTAAATTCTGAGGTGGGAAGGCCTTGTGGTGGGCAAAGTAGAGGATGCACGTGCTTAAAATGTGCAGTTTCATGTGAAGGAAATATCTGCCTCTTCATTGCCTAATGCTGAAGACTTCTGTCCTTGAAATAAAAGTGATTAACATGGATTTTAGCATTCAGCTAACTTTAAGTGCTTTGAGAATTATCTTCATAGTAAACTGTGCCTAGCTGTACAGGAGGAGAAAAAAGTGTACAGTACAGAAGCTGTACAGTAGCTTCTACAGGAGGAGAAAAAAGTGAACAAATATTAACCTGAATTTATGTGATCAAGTAATAGCTTTGCTTGTTGCTTTTGCTATTTTCAATCTACAGGGTGTGTATACCACAGGAGCCTGGGAGGAGAAATCAGATGAAATTTCATTTGCAGACTTCAAATTCTCAGTTACACATCATTATCTTGTGCAAGAACCTGGTGACAGAGATGGGAGAGAAGAAGGTGTAGAAGGTAGCTGACAGTACTTTTCTGTGCCTGAAATGTGTCACAAGTGTTGTAAGGACGTGACAGAAGACAATTTTAGAGCGTTGATTTCACAAGCGTTGATTTGCATCTGTGTGAAATTTGGGGGTATCTGATGGGTTGGACTTGACATTTCTGATTTTTACTATGTCTTACAGTGAACAAATTGCTAAAGAAGTAAACTGTTAGTTAAAGGGATTATGTCATAATGGTCTTATGTGTCACGTTTTTTTGCAGATGCCCTTCCTCTGCCTATGCAGGACTTGCTCTGCATGAACAATGACTTTCCTCCTAGAGCTCACTGTCTAGTAAGATGGTATGTATGCTGCCTTTCTTTTTTAATACAGAGAAGCATAGCAATAGATTGTTTGTAGGTCTAATTACAGTTCTTACTAACTTTAGTAAGAAACTCAGAGGGCTGGTACACCTGGAAATCCTCGTCTGACTTCAGTAGTGTTTGAACATTGTTGAATTCGTGTAGTGGTGTGATGATCTACAGTACTGCATTCCCAGTCAGATCTTGGCCTCTCTGAAAGAAGCGACACACAGCAAAATAAGAGTCATATCCTGTTGGTGACAATTGGATTGTTCAGGTTATAACATTTCTGACAATTCTGTGTTTGAGCTGGTTTATTGGAGCACACAGCTATATTGTCTTTTCCCTGCTTTCTCTAAGGTACGGCTTACGTGAGTTTGTGGTTATTGCTCCAGCTGCAAATACCGATGCGGTTCTTAGTGAGTCGAAATGTAACCTTCTGCTGAGTTCTGTCTCTATTGCATTGGGCAACACTGGCTGGTAGGTGAAAGCATGAACTTTTTTATATGCTCAGGTGAAACTAGTGTACTATTTATGTAGTTCTTCATTTAGGAAGAATATTTGGTTGTTAGTGAATTACATTGTGTTTCTTGCATTTGCACTGTAATACTGTTACAAAAAGCCTTTTAAATATCATAGTAACTATATAAACATGGATTCAGTATGATATTTATATTCATTGTTGTATGGAAATCTCAAAGGCTTATAAAACTGCTGCATATTGTTGGGATAGCTGGCATACAGAACACAACTTTTGGAAGATTTCTTCTCTGTGTGGTAACTGTAAATTTCTAGTAATTATTAATAGCTTTTAATAATTAGACTGAAAGCTAACAGGTCGTTGATGAATCTTTGCATTTGTGTTTCTCATGACAATTTTTAGGCTTTTTTCTCTTTAATGACGAAGTTAAGAATATTTTTCTGTGATTCATATTAAGCATTTTGAACTGTGTTATCCTAAGAAAAAATGTATTCTAAAAAATACGGTGTTTAAAAGGCTATGAGATGGCAGAGATAATCCCAAACGTGAATGTTTTACAGTCAGGTGCCGTTGTTTGTGCAAATACATCAGAAATGGCGACGCATGTATGTTGGAGAGTGTCAGGGTCCAGGAGTTCGAACTGACTTTGAAATGGTTCATCTTCGCAAAGTGCCCAGTCAGTATACTCACTTATCGGGATTACTGGATGTCTTCAAGTGCAAGATTGTAAGTGCATCTGTATACGCATACCTGATACTAAGAATCATTATTCTGTTACTGGGCTTTCATTCATTTACTTCTAGCGAATTGTTCTGTAAGGATCAGGCTTACTGTCAGTACCAACAGAGTGTCTTCCCAGATATTGTTGCTCTGTATCTAGTAATAGAAATTAAAACAATTATTTAATTCTCCACTGGCATATGAATCTTTCTATTTTGCAGCCTACTTGAAACAACTCCCTCTTTCAATAGAGACAAGCTCTATTTGCTGTTTAAAAGGAGAGGGGAAGGTTGAGGTGCGTGTTTGTTCTGATACTTGTAGCTCCAGCACCCAACCTACTATAAATAAAGAGTGAAGAACAATGCAATAATAATCTGAGGAGTCTGAGTGGACTTCTCTTATTGCTGACTGTAACACTGCTGACTACCAACATTAGTTGTAATCTCATCAAAACATTGAAAAAGCTCTTACTGAAAAACTGACATATTCTGTGTTAGTTACTTGTATGTTAGCCGCTAAATAGAGCTTGTAAACGTTGCGTGGGTTTTAGAGTATTTATATACTTAGTTTTAGCACAAGTGTCTTGCTAAGCAGTGGCTTTACTGGTAATTCCTGGGGGTTTTGCCATTCCGATGAAATTTATGGTAGTTTGTATTCAAATTACTTAAGTTCTGTATGAGGATATTTTAGAGGATGTGCGTATAACAATGAATGTTTTCAAGGGATGCCCGTTGACACCACTGCCTCCAGTTAGCATGGCTATTCGGCTTACGTATGTGCTTCAAGATTGGCAACAGTACTTCTGGCCGCAGCAGCCACCAGGTGGGAGTTTTGTGTCCATATAATAACCTGTCTTAAGGTAAACAGTAAATGCTAAAGAAAACATTTCTGTATCTTGCCAGAGGAATTAAAGGCTGGGATGAGCTAGCAGGTTCAAAGCTCTGAAGATGTGACTGTGGCTTATGTTTGTGACGGTTGTTTTTTTAAATTGGCATTCAGACAAATTGTGTTATGTCTAGAACTGTAATATTTGGAGAGAAGAGGATAACTGTCCATAGATCTGTAAAGAATTCTGCCCTGAATTCCACACAGAAACTGCTGGATTCATGTTTTGATAGATGTTACTATTTCACAAGAGTACCAGTCAATTATTTCAATAAAATAGCTGATTTTAATGCTTTGCTATTTATTAACAGTAGAAAGAGGTGAAAATCTTGTGTGGACCTTGCTTGAGATAAACCTTTGGATTGTTTTGTTGTTATTAAGCGCAGGAGTTTGTCTTTTTATGTAGAAAAAAAACTGCTGATCAAGCATTTTTAATATTAGTTCTTGTTGAGGGGAGAGGTGAGGAAAAATAACATCTTCAATCTGAGGTACATATATGAGGCTTGATAAGTTTGCACTAGTAATGCTACTTAGAAAAAAACTGTGCTAGATTGCTTATTTAGTAATCTCAGTGAGCTCTTGTGTGCTTCCTTGATGGTCATTCTTGAGTTTCAAGGATTTGTTCTTACCAGACCTACCCATATATAGCATTTGGGTAAATTAATTATCTGTTCTAATACCTCAGTTGTTTTGTCAGTTGATCAGATGCATGCGAAATTAAGGATCAGATGCTATATTAGCATTGCAATACGTTATTAGCCATTTAAATTTTGGGCAGTGAAGCGTATCAATTTTTGTTGTCTTTAACATGTCTGACATTGGAAGTGACTGAGGATGCTGGTAGGCATCTTTGCCTTTGTAGTAGTAAAAGGAATCCTCTGACCATCGGATTGAGTCTTTAAGTGCAGGAGGCATGGTGTATCATTGTTCTTGTAAAATTTTCCCACAGCCTTGTCAAAGTAGTTGGTTTCTCACTCCTGCGGTTACTTTTCCAGACTTCTCTTTTTCTGAATGAAACTAATTTCTTGCCCAGATCTTTTTCTGACAAATCTGTGTCCATTTGTTCTTGTGTGAACTTGAACTCTTTAAGGCTGTCTTCATAGCTGCCATCTGTTCCTATATAAGAGGACTAGCCTTTTCCTCAACACAAATGACAAGAGTTTTATTTGTCGTTTTGATTATCCAGTTGCAGAATTACTTCCTAGTTTCTACTGGAAACAACTGCTTTGGCTATGTGCTAGGATTGCATTTTCATAGCTCACCTTAGTTATTCAGTTATTTTCTGATCAGCCAACACATTGCAGTCTTACAGTGAAAATAAAATGGTATGCTTTTTCAAAAACCCCATGAATTCTGTATGGAAAACGTGTTGATTGATGTTCAGATATAGATGCTCTAGTTGGAGGAGAAGTTGGAGGCCTTGAATTTGGGAAGTTACCGTTTGGTGCCTGTGAGGATCCTATTAGGTAAGATAAAAACCCGTTTGTTGTGTTGTTGTTTTTTTTTAATAACTTATTGGGGGACCTTAAGGTGTGTCATTTGAGCTTTGCTTTCCTATCACTGACTGTGTCCAGTAGCACAACGCTATATTATCCAAGTATGTGCTCTAAGAGCAAATAACACAACTTGGCAAGTGATATAATGGTGTTACAATTGCAGCTTGTATATGTTCCATCATAAGCTTACAGAATACTTAGTTTGTCCCTGAAACTGTTATGTTGGAACACGTGTTAACTGGAGAAAACTTTAAAAATCATATGCTTTCATTCAGCATTCTTTCATTCAGCATTTGGACTTGGTCATTTCTTTTTCTGTGAGAATTGTAGAAGACTTTACATGAGAGAGTTTATTAACTGAGTTGTTACAATGCTTCCTATGTCTTCTTCCGAATACCCCATCACTACTCAGCAAATCAAAGGATCATTTAATGTATTAGACAGTATTAAAGCTGTAGGCAAGTTATGTAGGTTTTTCTTGCTGTACTGGGATACCTAGAGGATAATGCACAACCTCTCCCTTTATGGAGAGGAGTGGTGAAAGAGACCTGTGTGCCAGCTGCTATTAAGGCTGAGCGCGGTGCTGGGTGACACGCTGTTGAATGAACAGAAGTGAGGAAACTTGTTGAAAATATGCACAATGCTGTGCTTAGCTGCAAAATTCACATAGGGGTTTAAACAAACAGTCACGTAAGTCAAGATCTTGAGTTTGATAGACACTTGCATCTTGTTTCGTTCCAGTGAGCTCCATCTAGCCACCACATGGCCTCACCTAACAGAAGGTATCATTGTCGACAATGATGTCTATTCGTAAGTACTTTGTCTGAATGGCAAATATCTAGATGTGTACTCTCCACTTGTTAACTGCTGCATTTAAATGCCTTTAGGACTTTGTATCTGGCTTTTTGTGGAGTGCTAAGGTTTACTGATAGAACGTCTGCTCTGTGAAGTGCATTTCTGTGTGAGAAAATGTTATTATACTGTGATCTCAACACAGTGTACGTCTTAAGGCATATTGCCATGCTAACCATACAAGTTTTGTGCATTGCATTTTTTCTGGAAATGATGATAGCAAGACTTAGAATATGGAAAGCATTAGGAGTTCACTGATTGCCATCCCTCTTCCTAAAGAGGAAGAACAATGTACTCTGGTACATCAGAAAGGAAAAAAAGAATTGTGGTCTACTATTTTAAGTAATGCAAAAATAATTTTTCAACATCAGTAGACTTAAAAAGATGATTTTACTTAAAATTGAGCTGAGTGGTTCTTTTGATTTTTATTCATGTTATATATATACATGGAAACAGACTCTTGCTTACATTTTAGAATGCTTTTCACGTTCCTCTGTATAATCAGGTGTATATTATAACGTCACAACTGTGACATTTTATTTATGAATTTAGTGCTCATCTTGTTTATACCTGTGGTTATGGAATTAAACTATTTCTTTTTCTAGTGACCTGGATCCTATTCAAGCACCACAGTGGTCTGTGAGAGTCAGAAAAGCAGACAATCCTCAGTGTCTATTGGGTAAAACATCACAGTTTTGTATCTTTTATTGCTTTTAAGCTATTAGGTTTAGAAGTTGGAATTGAATGATCGATTCCCTGATGACCTGGTTCCTCACTCCCTGATTTCTTTGAGTGTACTGTATTTTAGGCTTCTTTTTCCAAGAACATAAGCTTTGCAAATAGTTTCTTATATGTTAGTCTACATCTGCATACCATTAGCTTCAGTGCTATTCTTACTTCATCAGGTTCCAGAGAATAAATGTTTACTGTGTATGTTCTGTTCTGCTGCACAAGTTGCAGTTTGCTTTGAGTGAGGTTTGTGCTTTGGAGTGGTGGCTGATAGGTGTCTAGCAGTGCATTTTCTGTTACTTCAGTTGTCTGGTTTAAGGATATTCTGTGCTTTAGAACAGGTAATCGTGTTCATTCAGTAAAAAGAGAAAGTTATCATCTTTCAGGAATGCCTTGATGGTTAGCTTATTGTTCAGTGAGGTTTTAATCTAGTTGTTCAGAAACTGTTTCTCTTATAGGTGACTTTCTTAATGAATTCTTCAAGCTTTGCCGACGGAAGGAGTCAACTGATGAAATACTCGGAAGGTCTGCATTTGAAGAGGATGGAAAAGGTAAAGCTAAAATCTTGTTGACTTACGTTACTTGATTGTTATTCATTTCACAAATCTGACCTTTCCTGCCACTTCTCCCGACTACAGATTCAGCAGTATTTTATATTCTTTACTCTCGGGCATTTTCTGGAACACTCCTACAAATTCAGATAATATTTAATGTGAATTCTTGGCATGAATTGGCAATTTTAGCTCTTGAAGGCCCAGAGGACAAATTCTTATGTTACAGTTAAATTTTTAATTAGATAAGGAGACTTTACTTTTGACTGGTTATGTATAAGACTTGGTTTTGAGCAAGCATTAAACAGATTTATCTGCATTATTTTCTGTATTTTTATACTCACTTTTTTTCTGCCTTTTGAAATACTATGTCATGCGCTTTTAAACAGTCAATTAAGAGTGTAATCTGCTTGAGAGTCTTTGATCTCCTTTCCATTTCAAAGGCCTATCTTACCGAGAGAGAGAAATGTAATGAAGCTCAAACCAAAATTGTTAGACCAACAGGTCAGGTGTTATCCCAGCAGTATGGAGATACTGGAAACTCTTCTGATGTCCTTGTCCCTTTCTTTCAATTCTCTTACTTTACATGTTGGATATATTTTGAAGGAGCTCAAGAACAAAAGAAAAGGAGCTAGCTAGTTAGCTTTAAAAAGTGTTAGACTCTGCAGAGTATGTATTACTTCTAGTGCTTCCTTAAGATGTCTGCCAAGATGAGGTTTTCCAGGCTACTGGTAATTATTCGCTTAAATTTGATTTTATATTTTTTAACAGCATTAATTCATTGGTTTTGGAGTTCATCAGCAACAGCTTTGTCTGGAAAAGATCTTTTGATTTGAGGAATTTAACAGAAGAACCTAAAACAAAACAGTGCGCAGACTGTCTAATCTAAAGCTCCAGCATAAACTTACATGTTCTATTACCTATGGTTCTCTCATTTTTACAATGTGTAAATGGGCTCCTCAGCAGGTTTTTTTTGCTGATACTCTGCCTGTCATTATGGGCAAGTATGCAGTACTTGCAGTAGGTGGCAGGCACTACCTACAACCAACCCAGTCTTCATTCAGAAAAAATAAATCCAAGGGGGTTGGTCTGTGACTCCTTTGTGACTCCTGGTTCTAATGTATAACTTTGTGACTAAGAACAGTTTGTATCAAGGATCAAACATTGATAGCATGTGGGTATAACCTAGGTAAATAGGGTGTTAAAAATTGATGTGAGAAGTATAGATTGATTACAACAGGTGGACTTTGAGTTGATTTTGTTTTTTCTTTTTTCAATTGCGTAGAGGTTGCTGATATCACTCATGCTTTGTCGAAGCTCACTGAGCCAGCGCCTGTCCCAATCCATAAACTATCTGTCACAAATATGGTTCACAGCGCAAAGAAAAAAATTCGCAAGCACAGAGGTGTAGATGAATCACCTTTGAACAATGAAGTTTTGAACACTATTCTTCTGGTAAGCAAGCAGAATTAATTTAAAGAAAAAATGTTTCTGGTGTCAGTCTTACTATTTGAATTGCATCGATCCACTTCTTGAAACAGCCTGAGTTTAAATTTTATTTTTTCAAGTTCTTATTTCCTGATGCTGCTGACAAACTGGCAGAGGGATTTGAAAGCAGAGCTAGCACTTCATCAGGAAGCAATCCTCCTCCAGAGAACGAAGATTACGTAAGTTATACCAACTGATACTTGGCAGAGGGAAGACAGGAAGGGCACACAATCTTTAGTGCATGTTAGTACAGACTTTGTTGTGGCCTTATGTTCTATAATTGATGGAAGGATATAAAGAACATACAGATTGTATGGTTTTGGAGAAAATGCCATTCGTTCTGTATTCGTGCTGTCTTTTATTTCCTATATAGAATCTCTTCAGTCAGTTTAAATCTGCTCCTTCTGATAGTCTGACGTACAAACTAGCTTTATGTCTTTGTATGATAAACTTCTACCATGGAGGAGTAAAAGGAGTGGCACATCTTTGGCAAGAGTTTGTGTTAGAAATGCGCTACAGATGGGAGAACAACTACCTCATTCCAGGGTAAGATTTATTTATTTAATTGCAAATGCTGTCTGCTGCTTTTATTATCTTTCCGTCCTGAAGCAAGAAAGGAGAGGGAGTAGGGAAAGAATCTGCACACTCCATTAAACTGGAGATGTCTGAAGGAAGCTCCAGTTAAGGAGCATTCCATTGTTTGGAGGAAAAAGAAGCTTACGCAAATGCTTAGCTTCCAAATCATCAGATAAAAATGAAGGAGCTGATATAGTGAGAAATACTTTTGTTTTGTGGTGTAGTTCCACCACTTTTCTAAGGGAGCTGTTCCCAGTTCCCGTTGGTGTAGCTGCCTTTTCAGTCAGATGATGCTGTCTCAGCTATCATTCAAATAGAAAACTGACCAGGGAATGCAGAATCTGTCTGCTTTATACCGCTACAACTGATCTCTGAGCTTCGGAAATGATCTCTAGGAAGTAAATGTAGTTTAAATTCTGTGCTTGTTCAGTCAATAGCTTGTCTGCTGGGACTATAGAAGAGCTGCATAGTGGAAGAGGTGGGGGTGGGTTTGTTGTGGGTATCTGCCCCTTTCCTGGATTTCAGATGATTTAAGACCATGTGTGTGTGAAACATTCAACTTCATAATTGGTAATAGTTACACTTCTACCTTTTGTTAGATTAGCTAATGGCCCTCCAGATCTGAGATGCTGTTTACTGCATCAGAAGCTTCAGGTAAATATCCCAAATTTCAGAATGATTTTTCTCCTAGAGAAATAGTCGAAGTCATAACCATTATTATTTAAATACGTTGGTTTTTGTAGATCTAATTATGCTTGTATCACTTGGTCTGGGCCTCCATTTCTTGGCAAAATATTTCTTATAGCACCAATTCAGTGGGATTAGTGTCTTTTGGAGTTGTAAGAGATTTTTTGTGATTCTTCAAGTTTCTCTGTGATGTTTTTTTTCTGTAAAAGAAGTAATTGCTGAACACTGGTTTTTTTTTTTCCCCCTCCCCCCTATTTAACTTGTTAGATGTTAAACTGTTGCATTGAAAGAAAGAAAGCAAGAGATGAGGGAAGAAGGGGGAATACGTCAGATCGTTCACCTGGTGGTTCTTCTGGTGATCCCGGAAAAGGAGCAGACCACCCTGGAGATAACCTGAAGGAGGCTGATAAAGAAGTTGGCAAGTCTTGGGAATCATGGAGTGACAGCGAAGAGGAATTTTTTGAATGCCTAAGTGATACAGAAGATCTGAAAGGAAACGGACAGGATAATGGAAAAAAAGGAGGAGCAAAAGAAGGCAGCAAAGAGCCTGTAAACCTAAAACCAGAAGGCCGTCTGCATCCTCATGGGAAGCTGACACTGCTGCATCCTGGAGAACCTCTCTACATTCCCATAACACAGGTTAGGTAGCCAGAGCTGAGCCAGATATGCAGTGTGGCTCTCATGCAGTATGATTCATTCTCAGGATTGTGAAGTTGCATGTAATTTGCAGGTTATACATTTATTTGGTCTTAAAACTGTGGAGTGGTTCTGTCTTAAGAACTGATTTTCAATATTTATAACTTGGTGAAGCTGTTTAAAGTCAAATCTTGTATGCTTTCACCAAGTTTAACTCAGAACACATTTCTTTCGTTTGAAATGAGGACTAAGCTGTCTTGTCTACCTCGCACTCTGTTTTTTTTTTCCTTATTTCCAAGCTGATAGTAATTTCCATCAGATGGACCAGAGTACTGGATCAGTTTTCCTGTTTCTTCTTGTCTTTTAGAGACACACAGAGAAATATTTCAGAAGGCCGTAGTCATCAGCATAGGATCTCACTAAAGCAGATTTCCCCCAGTGAACTAGAAGCCTTATCTAGCTCCAGCTTTCTTGTAGAGGGGTGAAATAGGAAGCGGTGGAGTCAGAGGAAGTAATGTGAATTCAGCCATGCATGAATACAGTGGTTTTCATTTGAGAGAAATTTTCCTAACTGATGTTGCTTCGTGTGGGTAAAAAGAACAAGCAGAGTGCAGTGAGGCAGAATGTCATCAGTTAATTATGTGCTGACAGTAATCAGTGGCAAAAATTCTGCATTTCTTTACCATGGTGGTCTAATCAAAATAGTATTAATAAAGCATCAGACTTAATCTGTTGTTTATTGTGTTATGACAGTGTTTCTTTCTAGAGTTACTTCATTCTCAGTGTTTGTTTTGTTTGTTAGTGTCCCTTTCAGATGCACAATTTCAGGTTAAACACTTTAAGCCAAACTTATGGTTTCCTTAAAGTACAAATTGAGTACAATGAATTCCTGGTGACAAGGAGCTGTCAGCCACTTCTTCCTTAATAAGGGCTAAGGTGAGAAACTATTTGTGAACTTGCCTTTTTCTGTCCCACAGGAGCCAGCACCCATGACTGAGGATTTGCTGGAAGAACAGTCTGAGGTTCTGGCAAAACTTGGGACATCAGCAGAAGGTGCACATCTTCGAGCACGCATGCAGAGTGCCTGCTTGCTCTCCGATATGGAGTCTTTCAAGGTAGTACTACTTGAAAAATTCCACGAGCCTGCTTTTGTCTTAATCAAATGATTCCTCTTGCATGTGTTGAACCATTTTTAAGGGTTTTATGATGAGTTTCTTTCCTTAGGCAAAACAGTTTCAAAATAGTTTAAAGTTGAAATTAAAAACCCATTGATAAAACTGCTTAAACACTTCAGAATCTATGGCTATCCAGCCTGTTACACTGTAGTGTTCTGCTGAGCTTGTGCAGTGTTGGATTTGTGTGACTTTCTTCGGGAGACTGAAAAAAACAACAACATGGCATTTAGTTGGTAAACTGGAAATTAAAAATCAGGACAGCCCTTAAAAAAGGGAGGTTCCTTTAAGTTCCTTTTTGAAGGAAGAAGAAAAGGAACTTCTGTAGTTAAAAGATAGAAGGTCATTGCTGGAAGCATATTCATGCAGCCTACTGATTCTTTCTTTCATTTCTATCTTACTCTTATAAGCTCATGCATTGTGGCTCTGGGCAGCTTGGTCTGGTGATTGGTGACCCTGCCCACAGCTGGGGGGTTGAAACTAGGCGGTCTTTGAGGTCCTTTTCAACCCAGGCTGTTCTAAGATTCTGTTATTAAATTTTCACAAGTTTTTAATATTTCTTGCATATGTAAAGTACCAGGTAGAAGCTTGACTTCACAGTATGACTTCGAGTTTGCCTGCAGTAACATCTGAATCTCCTGTTTTTGGGGGGGGGATAAGAGGAAGGTTTCTTTTTGTTGATGGTGTGGATTCCACATAACACTCCCCCTCACACCCCACTCCACTGTTTTGGTTTGCACTTTTCTCCCCTCACCCAGGTCTCTTTTCTAGTATACATTTTGCTGACTGTAAACAAAATTCCCTGAATTTCTTGCTCATAGCCTGTGGTGTGCCCTCAAAACTATACTGCCTTCCTACCCAGGTTAGTATACTTTCATAGGATTTTTTTCATGTACGAATTTAATGTCATCTTCATTCCAGGCAGCTAACCCTGGCTGTTGTCTGGAGGATTTTGTGAGGTGGTACTCTCCTCGGGATTACATTGAAGAGGAAGTGGTTGATGAAAAGGGAAATGTGGTAATTAAAGGTGAGCTGAGTGCCCGAATGAAGATCCCTAGCAACATGTGGGTAGAGGCCTGGGAGACTGCAAAACCAGTCCCAGCACGGAGGCAGAAGAGACTCTTTGATGACACTAGAGAAGCAGAGAAGGTAACAATTCTGTGGCTAATAATAGGTGCTTATCTTTTGAACTTAACTTTGAGAAGCAGTTTTGATCATTAATGTATTAATTTTCTGTTGTTAAAGGTACTTCATTACCTTGCTGTTCAGAAACCAGCTGACCTCGCACGGCATCTCTTGCCTTGCATCATCCATGCAGCCGTACTCAAGGTAAAGGAAGAAGGTAAATAATGTTCAATAAATTATTATGGTATTTTAGGTTGAACACTAATGCAGTGATGATTACTTACTTTGTTCTTTTCCTCCCAACAGAAGTACTGGAAGATATATCTTCAGTTAAGAAGATTATTAAACAGATAATATCCCATTCCAGTAAAGTTCTACGATTTCCAAATCCAGAGGACAAGAAGCTAGAAGTAAGACTTCTATGTTGGTTTGTGCTGGAAACTTGATAGACTTGTTTGTGGGAATGCTAAGAATAAATCTTTCTATTAAACTACAGGAAATCATTGCTCAGATTATGAGTGTGGAAGCTATCATTGCCAGGGCCAGGTCTTTGAAGGCAAAATTTGGAGTAGAGAAATGTGAAAATGAGGAGGAGAAGGAAGATCTCCAAAGGTGACCGATTTCATGTATTTATTTACTTATTTAATTCCCTTGGGTTGTTTTGGTTTTTTTTCTCTGATGCTCTTTTTCCAATAGTGTCAAAGTTTAGGACACGTGGAAGTGATGATAATACAGAAATACTAAAGACATAAAAAGTGAAAAGGCATGCTTCATTGTGTCACTGCTTGCTGTCAGATTTACTTTCTGTTTAAGCTGACTAACATACCTTAATATAGATGAGTAGTTCTTGCTGCTCTAGCTGATGGTTTAACCCTAGTGGGTGGCTCGGGACCACCATACTGCTCTCTCCCTCATCTTCCTCAAAAAGATAGGAGGAGAAAATATAATGGAAAAAATGTTGTGGCTTGAGATAAGGACAGGGAGATCACTCACCAATTAGCATCAAAGCTTAGTGTGAAAGAATGAGCAATAGGGCAGGAAGCAATCACAGACGGCTAAGGGGTGGAGGGGAAGTCTTACTCTGTGAAATGTAATTTTTTTTCCTTAATTTTTTAGAACAGAGAATTCAGAGTTAGCCTCTAATTCTGATTCTGCTAGATGGAGACCACCCGCATGGGAAGCAATTCTATTTTTAGATTAGAAAGCAGAGTAAGCATAATTTATTTTTTCTTTTTAATCATTTGTACCATCAGATTTGTGAACTGTCTCCTGGAGCAGCCAGAAGTGTCTGTTCTTGGTGCAGGAAGAGGACCTGCTGGCAGTGTTATTCACAAGCTGTTTGTGAATGCTCAGAGGGTAAGAGAGTTCTTGACTGCTGCTGATGCCTCAAACCATTTAAATGCAATAAGTTAACATTGATGGCTGTTTATGTTGTCTACATATATCCATGTATTTTTACGAATGTGACTGCATTTTTGGGTGGTTTTTTTGTTGTTTTTTTTGATGTACAACGTGATTTTAGCTACAACAGTATCCCACCAAGAGTAGATGGCCTGGGATGTGAAACTAGAAAGGAAGTTGAGCAGATAGCGCTGTCGTTAATGTCTGATTTCCTTTGAATGATAACAGTAATGTAATTATGGCACAAATTTCTGCTTCAGTGAAATTGTGTAACATATGCAACGTTACAGCAAGAACTGTTGAGCATGTTGATGGTTTCACATGGAACGCAGAGAAGCATGCTATAATACGAAATACTTTTTGACTGAGGCTTATATTCAAATACTTTCTGGTATGGAAACCTTACGTACTTAGGAAAAGTGTCAGCTCTCTCAACTCTGTATTTGCTTTATTTACTGCCTGTGTTTTATCTACTTTCTTGAAATCTTTCCCCATTTTATATTTTTATAAATAATGCCTTTTTCCTTAAGCAGTTTTTTTTAAAATAATTGGCTTGGTAAGTATTGATTTCCAATGTTCTTGGACTGCAGTCAGCCTACAGCTTCTTTCAGAATTTCAACTATCTGTAGCATCAAATGATCTAATTAAAATTTAACTGCAGTGGTAATAACAAGGTGGCATAATGTTGCAGACATCTTAAAGCCTGAAACCATGTTTAGAGATCACTGCTGGAAAAAAAGTGATTTGAAATTAAACACTCTTAGGGTGTGGATGCCTTAAAAATAATCCGTAATATTTTGCAACTCAATATAAAAAGGACCATTCTGAAAACAGGCCACGGTTATTCTGATAAATAAAAATCAGGACATTTGTTTTACCCTTAGGAGAAGTTTAGTCTCTAGAGCAAGCTGTGTTGCAAATCTCAACATGTAAGAGCCAGCGTTACTTAAAATAATTCCTCTTAAATCTTAAGATTATGCCCTGTAAATGTATGCAAGTGTATGTACTTCCTTTCTAAACAACGCATTTTGTTTTAGAAGTTGAATTTCTAATGTTAACAAACTCTAAAAATTACATATATTTTTACTCATTAGTAGCTTACAGCCACCTCCCACTAGCTGCTGGTCACTGTTAAGACGTAGTGGGATAGGACTTGCTACAGGAAATCATGTTAAACCTACCATTAATTATTTTGGTAGAGAGTTGTTTGGGAATTAGAAGTTGAATGACTTTATTGTTTATTACCTTTTGCATCTGGACTCTTCTCTGGGTTGTGTAAAATATCTTCTATTCTCAGTCTTTCTCAGGGAAAATATGATAGCAAGTGCATGCTCTTAGAAGTAGTGCATGATGTCTCTTAAACCTGCAGTCTCCTTCTAATCTCTTGTAAGTCATCTCTGACTTGCCTTTGTTTCTATCTATCTTTCATCACTGGTTCTTTTCTCATCCCTTTTCAAGCTGACTGAATCTTCTGATGAGGTAACCAACTTTGTCCCTCATTTCCCACTCATCTTCCTTAGCTGCGTAGAGTTGAAGCTTTTGGTAGATAGAGTACAACAGCCTAATGCGGTTGGTACTGTAGTTCAAGTTACTGAGCATAAAAATAATATTGTGTTTCCAGAATGGTTTTTCCTCATTCACAGACTTTCTTTTAGAGCCTACCAGGAAGTGAAAATAAAGAGAAATTTAAAAAATAAAAATAAAAACAAGAACAAAAACCGCAAATGTTTCTTCAGGTTAATACTAATAATCACTGATGCTGAAATATGTGGCCTTCCTTTTATATTCTTCGCTGTTGCTGTCACTATTTTTTTTTGCCTATTAAATAGCCAGATGCTCTGGGGGAAGGTAGTGATGTACAGTACTGTGTGGATGGTGCAGTCCAGCTGCTACCAAAACTACTGAGATAGCAAAGATTATTAAAACTACTGAAACACTTGGATGAAGGTACAGAGGTGTTCTGAGAGGGAGAACTAGAGTAACTGAAGAAGTATAGCAAAGGGAACGTCCTCTCTTGGTTTTCCTGAACTGTTTTTGGAAGAACAAATGACACTTGTCCCTGGTGACTGACCCTGTGTCAAAGGCTACAGAGCCAGGCAGAACTGGGTTCCTCCTCTTGGGGGCTGGATGGGTGAGAGCTGGAAGCAGAGGGAGTGCGTAGGTCATCCTGTGGGTTCTTTTATGATGTTCCTAGTCTTTAGTTAAGGAGATCAGTACCCTGTTAGGCTATTGGCGTGTGTGTATGTGTATGTCTGTTGAGCCATCTGAGGAACAATCAGGAGAGAAGTATGCCACTGCTGGTATGCAGGTTGTAGTGTTGCTGCTTACTGGCAATGAGATGGAGATTGCCCAGTGTTCTGTTTGCTCTCTGATGTAACCTTAGCAAGCCTCTCTTTGGTTGTGGAGAGCACACTGAAGTTAGGCGTTGAGTTTCAAAGGAGAGTGACTTTTTGTCAAGACTCGAGTGGTGGCTCTGGTTACTTCTATAATGAGGGTGGCTTGACCACATGCGTAGCAATGAATGAGGCTAGTTTCCTACTGAGGGTAGTTTTGTGTGGTGAAAACCCTTATTTCATGCTTTTCAAAACCCAGGGAACTTGATCTGGGCTAATCATTACCATCCACATACAAAGGTTCTTCCATCTGATTGTGTGCAGTTTATTTCTTAACATCCCATTGTCTTGCTCTGTGTTATATGTAAAGCCTTCTGAGATTTACCATTGCTGATCTTTCTCTTCTCCTCTTACAAATTCTTTTCTGAATTCTAATTGCAGTGAAGAGCCTGCCCTGTAATTATATTTCTGCTTTTATTTAAGATTTCTGCAGTGCCTCCACTTGATGAAGAGCTGAGGAGATCAGGTTCAGCAGATGAGCGAAGACTCAACACAGGCTCTGTGTCAGATTTCCCACCACCCACAGGCCGGGAGATCATTTTGCGCACAACTGTCCCCCGTCCTGCCCCTTATTCTAAACCATTGCCCCAGCGTATGTACAGTGTGCTTACGAAAGAAGATTTTCGACTTGCAGGTGCCTTTTCAGCAGATACAACTTTCTTCTGATGTAACTATAGCTGTGTTACCTTGTGTGTCTTCACAAGTAGAATGTTATTCATTTTCCTTCAGGGAAGTTAACACTTACTTATGTATCTATCTACCAGCTTGTGGTGAGGAGAAAATAAGCTTGTCATTAGTGACAGAGAGTTAATATTCCCAAGGACAGACCTCAGCTGGGGCTTGAGAAGAATGCCTCCAAAAGCTCCATCATGGAGGTCTGGAGAGACTGCAGCAGTAGTTTTACTCAGACCTTTGGGGAAAGAAAGTTTAGCCATCCCCCTCTGTCCAAATGGAGCACATGTTTTTGCATTAGCTTGTTAAATTATGGATTTTAATGGGCCATACGCAAATACTTAATGTTCAAATTTATGCAGACTGTGCTGCTTTACAGTTCTTTATCAGACTTGATAAAGTGATATAAGCCTACTTAAATTGATGTGCAGACGTTACTTTGTATTTATTGCTAATCGCAAGTACTGAGCTCACTATTTTTTCAGTTAATCTGTGAGCAGCAAATACTTCTAGAATACCCTTCATTTTATTTAAAGTGTACAGTACATTCTAGTTCATGCCTAACTCTCCTAGGTTTGCAACAGTCATCTGAAAAAAGATCTTGTCTTTGGGCTATGAGCTACTATAATCCTATTAGCATTAAGCCTAACTCAGTTTTAGATGCTTTATATCCTTCCCTGCATGCAAGGGCCAAAGCTGTATGTAAATTACATGTACAGAGGTGTTTTAAACCAAAGTAGAGCTTACAGTAGAGACCGTTTAAACGCATACTGTCTTTGATCTGATATGATAAAACAGTTCTATTACATGCTGTAAACTAACCCCATTGAATATTATGTCAACACTATGACTTGTATGTGCCAATGTTGCTTTACAGTGATCTTACTGTGTTTTAATCAGAATCAGCAGATCAGAGATAGATAGATTACAAAATGGAATGCAAAAACTACGGTATGGTTGACGTTACTCAATAAATCTAAACTTACTTGTTCTCAGAACTTTTCAGGTTGGAGTGGTTTTTATCAAAATACTACTTAAGCATCATACTTCCATAGCTTGATATAGGAGCAGACTTCCTTGTGACTATATCATGTGTAAAAAGCTAAGTTAAGTTCCATCTATCTCAAATACTTCTCTCAAGTGAAAATATGTTAAGGATGTTGACTTTCTTTAGAGAAAATCTTGCCCTAGGACTTTGTCCCACAGGCTTTTTGTGTTTTTTTTTGTGAGGCAAATGCCTTTGTTGAATAGAAGAAAGGCAAAGGCCAATTCAGCTGTGGCTTAACTGTCTAACTTGGTAAGTAATTTTACTAGACTAATTACTCAGTAAGTTTAAGATTACTTACCATTTCCTGGTACCCTTGCTTCCATCCTCTCCTGCTATGGTTTCTTAGTGCATTTTTACATTACAAATGCAGCCTCCAGTATAGGTTGAATAAGCTTGAAAACACTTCATTTAGCTATCAGGCTTTTACTGGTGCTTGGTCTTTCAACTGCCTGACTCACTGCTTCACTTCAGCATGCTCAGAGAACATGCTGTAATATTTTCTGTCAGCTGCTTAAAGGTTTTTGGGTCTGCTGGGAAAGTCCAGTCATTTTGATTTAAAGAAAATGGTATATTTGCAATAGTACCATCTTAATCTTTACCTGAGAAAAGCTATGTGTAAAACATTAAGAATTTTCTCATAAGGGTAAATGATGAAAGCATTTCAGTGTATTTTGACTAAATATGCCTGGAATTGTAGAGAACATACGTAGTACTTCTAGAAAAAAAATGATCTGTAGCGTGCTGATAACATACAAAGGGCAGGGGAAAGGCACTAAAGTGTTAGGATGATGCTGATTTATTTGAAGTAACTGTTAAGAAAGCCACTTTAAACAGTGCAAAATAACCATCAGCTCTGCAATTTCCTTAACGAGAATAAGGCTCCAGCCTTTCCCAGAAATTACCTTGGATGAGACAAGGAACAATGGCTATTATTATTTCTCATGAATAAGCCTTAAATGTTAGCTGTTTTAAACAGATATTTCAATAAACACGAACAGAAAATGCCCAGATCTTTTACACCAAATCAAATGAAACTGCCAGGCCTTTCATAGCCCTTTCCTGGGCTGCTATTAACTTTTCTATGTAGTTATGATACAGTTTTAGAAGAAACAAATCACCTGGCTTGTTGCTGTCATAACAGACAGCAGAGCCTGTATTTTCTCCAGTACCTTTGACTGCATGAATAAAGGGGACAGTTTAACCAAGATAGCTCCCTGGTCCTTAATACAGTTTTCAGCTGTAGTGGGGTAAGACTAACATGAATTTCAGCAGTGCTTCCTCCAATTCTTACAGTTGTAAATGAACTAATATGAAAATTGTAGTACTTCAAAACTGCACTAAGGTTATGTGTAGAAATTCAGCTTTAAACTGCAGGGCCAAAAAAAATGTAACCATGATTGAGTACCTTGCGTGCATTCATCCGAGGCCCTCTGAAAATCAGTATTTTGAATGATTTTTTTGTTTTACTTGCACATTTTCTCTACCAGCATAAAAGACTGTATTTTTTAAAGTGCATGAGGAAAACTATGCAACTGTAGTAATTCCTGACTTACAATGTAACTGAACATACTTAGTATTTTACTTCTTCACAAAAAACTTGGTGATATCACAACCATACTTTGTAGCTAAAGAGCGTCTCTTCATCTGACTTCTTTCCTTGGCCTGTTCTGCTGTTCTCTGAAAAAGAGAAAGATAGGTCTGGTCAGAAAATAGAGTTACATGGCAACTAGCTGGAAAGCATTAGGCCATAGCTTTAGATTTCAGTCTAATTTTGCAGCAGATGACAAATAAAATTAAATGTTTATTAAGGTGACATTTTTCCATTTGTGAGTAAACCATTTAATGCTGCCTTTCATGTTCACTGGTGCCTTCCTGAAAGGAGAAAAGTAGTGCCATGCCATAGACAAGGCAGCATAGAGAAGCTTGTATTAGTTGAGTACAGACTAAATGAGTAACATCAGGTATTTCTTACTAAAGGTTTTTGTTTTTTTTTTTTTCACCAGTTGCTTCTTTCCACATGCACAGTAATTTGGGCATTGTCTATTACTTACAAGGTACACAGACTAATAACTGATTTTTATTGTACATATAATAGCATGCTCTCAGTTACCTATAAATCAGTTTTAGTTTCTCTTGTCAGTAAAAACCTGTCATTTGCTACAAGTTGCATTCCCAGTACCAGGATGGGTCAAATGAGGAGAGAAGCTACTAACAGGAAGCTGTTTTCAGCTGCCAGAGGGCGATGATTTCTGACTTTACCACACTGACCTCTCTGTGGCAGACTGTACACAGAGTCTGAAGGTTTTCCAGGGAACACTGTCCTCCTCCGCTGTAAACAGGCCTGATGTGATCCACCTGCCAGAACTGACCTTCTGTAGGGTTTGTTATAATTTCATTCAACTGCAGTAAACAAAGGGCAAGACAATGGAAGCCTTAGATATTCTTCCTGAGCAACATCTTTGTTCTACAGAAAGAACAATAAAACTGAGCAAAGTAGCTATTAATATTATTTATACCTACTAATAATATGATGTTTATAATCAAAGAAAGTGTTAGTATTCTCTCAGTGGAGAAGCAAACAACTATAATTTTAATTGGTATAATTCTACCTAGTGTGCAGCGTGTAACACTGGATCAAAGTAAAACAGAAGGAAAGGTTATTTTCTTGATAAGTAAATTTGTCTTCAATGTCATTTTATTAAGCGCTGCATTCCACTTAAAAGGTTGTAAGGTACGCACTCTGCAAGACTCAAGTCTTTTAGATTTGTGTTAACTAACTTATTTTTAAAAGCCACAAGAAACAAAGGTGATCTCATGTATACAACCAATAGAAACAGTGCTGGCAAATGATCTTTTCTTTCGCAAGTTTAAATGTGACTTCAGAATTTATTTTAAAAATTTATAACCAGCAACTTCTGAAGTAGAATCCCAACTTCACAGCAGGACAAAAATGTGGCATGTTTATTTTGGAACTAAAATACTGCTTCGTATTTGGATATTCCCCCTTCCTGTTCATTGCCTTCAAGTCAGCAAAAAGGCAATTAAAATCTGGGAAGAATGGGAGTAGTTCTTAATATGTTCTGAGGTTATAGTGAGGGAAACCATGACAGCTGGCTTTTGTTAAGCTACTAGCAAACATTCTGTGAAGTAGCAATAACCTGGTCCTATTTACTACATCCATTTCTCAATTCTGTTTCATAACCACATTTCAATTAAAATCAGCTGCACTATTTACATCCCTAAGAATCAGAGTTCTGATGCCTGTCCCATTTAGAGACAAAAAATGTGTTTTTGAAGACATATGAAGACAAGGATTTTGTTGTTCATTTTCTTTTTCACAGTCTGTCATTGGTGCTGGGTACCTGTCTTCTGTCTTACACCTGCAAGTACACCATTTTGGATTTCTCTGAACTACTTCCTACAGCTACTATGGGAATACACAGATCAGCAGAAAGTACTCAAAAATGAGTATTATTACCTGCCCAAGAGGAAGATGAGACATCCATGAGCTCTCCAGAAGTTTCTTACGCTGACTCTTAGGCGCATCTCTGATGCTAAGATAGAGCTCCTGGGCATTCTGATGACAAAACTGGCAAACACCGTGTTCAATTTCAAACACCTTAGTCCTGAGGTAGCTCTGACTAGAACGAACCAAGAAGTCCTCCTGGCAGGCAAGAGAGCAGAACCGTGTCTCCCAGGCATGGGCCTGGCAGCTTTGGTCAAGCTGAGCTGTTGGCTGCTGACAGTGGAGACAAAGCGGGTTCCCTTCACCATCCAAGGCTTGCAAAAAGCCTTTGGGTAGGGAGGAACTTTCAACTCCAGTCCAATCAGAGGGAAGAACTGAAGGACTTTTTGCATTCTCCAAGAACAACCTGTTTACAGAGATCAAAGTGCAACTATAATAAAGTGGGTATTCAACAACACAATTTTTGCTTTCTACATTGTATATTTCCATTAGACATCTTTCATGCTCTAGAATACTAACTTTAATACAAAGATCATCTCAGGTTGGTGTCTGTGTAATGCAGTCATCTACTTGGTTTATGTTTCAATTTAAACAATATACAGCAATTCAAAAGAGATTTTTCCTTTGCACATCTTACTACATTTACACATGCACATTAAATTACTAAGTGAAAATGATGCTGCATTTATAAGTGTTAGTTTCTGTCAGGTAGGTACATACGCTCTCAGACAAATGTTTCAACACCCCCTTTGTAACAAACAAAATGTCAGAGGAAAACATCCTGCCTTCTCTCTGCAACTTTCACAGCTTCTTCACAATTTCCTACTCTAAACAAGGTTTGCTTCCAGCCAAGAACTACTTGTCTGAGACAGAAGGGCATTTTCTGACCAAAGTTTTCATATTTTCTACCCCATTCTAAATTATGAGGCAGAATGGAAGAAAATTTTCTTTCCCATTTGAAGCTGACTTCATAAGTAAGCTCAAGCTAACACTGTTGCTTCCTTAACCAAGTTGTGTAATTTTTCTTGCTCCATCTTTTCATTCAGTTAACTAGTAGCTATATCGTCATACAACAGATACCATCTAAACTGCTAGCAGCTCATTAGCTATTTCAGCAAGTTTATTTCCTATAGCTTACCTATTACTATGGCTCAGCAAGGTAAACAAACTTTTAAGGTAGCAAAGTTATGAAGAAACAGCATCACTTTTCCCAACCCCCCCCCCCCCCATCAATCTTAGCTTACTTTGTGGGATGACCTGGTTGTGCCACAGAAACATTTTCATTCTTCAGACAAGCTCTACTTTCTCTAGTGATGAGGCGCACACTGCCCCCACTGCTGCTTGCTTTGCTAAGTGAGGCTGCTGCTACATCCTCCTTGGTCACATACCTAAAAAAACCCAACCGTTTTGACAAATGTCACCCACAGTGGACTGAATTACTTAAAGAAAAAATGAGTATGAAAAAGTACTAAAGTAAGCTGTGAATTATGAATATGAGATCGTAGCCCTGATGGCAACTAATGATTTATTCCTGCTTCCAGGTAGGAAATATAGCAAGATCTTTTCAAGTTTACTTTTTCTTTTTTTTTTTGAGACTCTAAAAGTAATGATTTTTCCTCAGAAATCTCTGGTGAGCTCCAGCTGCTTAAATACACACAGCAGAAAGCCAGAATAGCTGCTGAATGTGACAGCGATGAACAGGGAAGCAGATACTTCCATTCCAGCACATTTATCTATGTCCTCACTCGCATGTTTGTCACTGTGAGAAAGTCATTGAATAACCCATTTATAGCCTTTGGCTTAATTCCACTGAAAGTTACATTAAATACATCAAAACTTCCTGCAGAAATAAATAAGTGGAAGAAAAATAAAGACACGTACCTTTTTGTGCTGCTTGCTGCTGGCTGCTTTTTAGACATCTCCTCTGCAGCATGAATAGGACTAAAAAACAGCTGACCACTTTTTCTAACAATTTTCTGTTTCATTGCTGTTAGATGACTCCATTCTTTCACAAACCTCAGTATCTGGGGGAGAATGCTATTGTCAGCAGCATTAAATAAATAAACATTAAATAAATAAAAAAGATTGAAAGCGTGCCAAGAATTATCTATTCAAAACTGGATGTTAAAAAAGCTGGTATGATCAGAGATGGTCCCTTCAAGTCAACCCTTGTGCAAGCTGCAGCCTCCCATCCTCCTGCTGAAGAACCTGGATTGCTTTGGCATCGCCTACAATTATAGTTTTGCTACATTAAGTATTTTTTCCATGGCAAACATGGAAGAGCACAGACCAGAAAGTCTTACTTTCTGAGCCTGAACAGCAAGAAATAAGTCAGCAGAACTGCAGGATATAAAGACACATGGGAGCATTTACTAACATGGATTTTTTTAATCTGTAAGAGAAAGTGGAGGGACAGAGACAGACAGTTCCATAAGCATGTCTTCTCAGTCTAGTAAGTAGCTTTGAAATTCTTTGGCAACATATCTGAATCGCCTGACAAGTGGCAGAGAACTTGGCTGAATCAGTCAGGAATTTGACCTACAAATCTAAGTTCCAGCCTTGTTGGAGAAGCTACTAAAGAGAACCAGTCTTGCTCCTACATGGTAAAATCTGGTTTTCCAAATTCTACATCTCTTTAAACAGATGAAATATATTTGTTGACTGTTTCCAACAGATAACGTTGCAAATCCAATTTAAATTCTGGATTTCATTACTGTGAGTACTTGGTTTGATAATGTTCATGTCTTTCAACACCGATACAAATGCTTAAGTAACTGAAGCCGCATATCTCAGTGGAGTTGTGCCCTACTCTGTTTTGAATGTTGTAAGACCGCCATAGGACAAAACGAGAGTCAAGGCCTGCTCATAACTGCAGCTCTGATACAATCCAGCACGTTTTTATTCATCATGTACCACACATAATTTGCAACCACGAATGCTAGTTACTAATCCTGTACATGAGAAATTAAATGATGCCTGGTTGATTCCATCTACTTAAATGTTAACAGGAGGTATGATAATTTGCCAGAAAAACAGTCTGCATAATATCTGCATCAACATTTATAGTATCTGCTTGCACTGATGAATCTGTGCCCAGGTCCCAAGTCCTGGATGTGTTCTGCATCTATTAAAAAAAGAAAAGCAAAAATACTCCACATTAAATACTATATTACTGTGCCAGCTGAATTTGTTACTTACCATTGAACGATTTTGTTTATGTTGGAAATACTCTGGTAAATCCTCCCAGTTATCCAGCTGTATGTCCAATGGAATGAAATTCAGATTCAGTGGTTTACCATCCTACACAAACAAAGTTTTGTTTACAGACAGAATGCACTACAACTAACAATGCACTACATGCACTATAAAAAAGACCAAGATGTGTTTCAAGTGGATTCTCCTCCTCTTCCAACCAAATTTAGATCCTCAAGCTTAAGATTTTTCTAGGAATGACTTCTCATGTAAAAATGACCTAAAAATTAATTATTGCTTGTTTTTCTTTTTCCATTACCATTACAAATTAACGACAATGTGTTTCATTCAAGAATTCTCCTATCTATACACAGCACCAATGTGTACCTTTCTGAAAATGTGGTGGCAATATTTTATTTACCTACTTAGCCTGGAAAGATTTGTTGATTGCTGCAACTCTAAAAATATTCTGGAGTAGCACGCTAGCTACAAACAGGAGAACAATTAGTTGTGCTAATGACTCAAGGTGGTGGTAAGACCTATTTCAAGAACAGGAATCAAATATTGTTAGCATTTTTAACAGATAATCTGAGCATAAATGTAATATACTAGCACCTCTGTGTAAACTAAGAAGTGTTAAAGCTGTATATCTAAGGAATTATTACTCCTCCAACAAGAACTAGAATGATAAACTACCTAATTTTTGTACATTTTCAATAATAAGAAAATAGGAATTTTACATAAAGAATGACAGAAGAAAATATACATGCCTATTTTGTAGGACAAGTCTACTTTGTAATTTTGAAGTGATAATAAGCATTTCAGCTTTACCTTTGTATAGAGGTGAATTCTATCAGTATTCCTGCTTGCACAGAACATTAGCCCATCGTATACTAGAAATGCACCTGATTGATCTAAATATACAATCCAGAGAAACAAGGTTAAAATTAAGAGGTTTTCTTCATTTAGTCTATTCAGATATTAAAAATAACCACACCTGTTATTTGTGAAATTTCCTGATCCATGTGCCTACAAACATATTTTTGTATAAACTCCATACATCTTTTTTATTCTTCACCCCTTCCGCTCCCTCCAAGTTTTCAGGAAGTATGGTACAAACTCCGAGAGAGTATATGCCACACTGGGATTCTACATCTAATTCCAGAACAACATAAAATACAGACAACACGAGCAACAAACCATTAAGATATTCATGTTCTCCTGAATTTTTTAGGAAACAATCTCCTTTCTCCTGAATTACCCATCATTTCCTTTACCCGTGGCTATCCTGAACACAAGTCGATGACATCATAAATTTCAATAAGACTGTATGTTGTAGCTTAGGTTTCACAGCTGCCAGTTTGACATAATTGCTTTGTCAACCAAAACCTCTCTATTTCCTCAGGCTTTGTATGAAGAGTGGGTTTAGATATCAAAATTCAACAAACATCCCAGGTAAAAACAAGAAAAATCACATGCTAGTTTATCTTTTATATTTTTAAGTTCTTTTTCATGCCGGAGGCAGTAAACACAATTTCACAGCAGGATATGGTCACCTTTTTTTTCCCCCCCACAGGAGTCCCCTATTACCTTCTCCACACCTTCTTTCATTTTCTTTACTTTTGATTTTGACAGCTTCTCTTTCACTGATTTCAGACTGCTGGGTCACCAATTCCTCCAAGTCTTCTCTTCCACCTTCAGCATCCCAGGCTGCTCTCTGTTCATCTCTTCTGGAGTCTTTCGACACATCTTCTTCAGTCTGGCTAGTAGCAACTTCACAATTTCTCTCAGCTATAGCAAGAGAAAAGTGATCATTTATACTCTCCTCATAAACTGACAGCTAATCAATAAACAGATGGACAAAAGCAAGTACCTGAAATATTGAGACACAGCATTTTATTCTCTAATAATATCATGGTTCAACTACCTACGAAAACAATACCAACTCTGATATTAGGAGAATAAACACATGGACCAAAGTGTTCTACTTATGCAATTTTATGCAGCCAGCTTTATGTCAAAATATGTGCAATCAAGCGGTTAGCAATCATCTACTATATACATCTACTGAACACCATAAACACATTAAATACTTTTCCAGCATTTATACATACTTAAGAAATTGAGTTGTCTTTTTTTTTTTCTTTCTAAACCTCTTCTTGATTAAGAAAGAACTTTATTCCTTTCTTTGTAATGTAAAAGCTAAACATGCAGAGAGATTTATAACAATATTTACTAAGTTCCCAAATAGCTGAAATAAATTTCATAGAAAACATCTATTCTGGGCTGTATGAATGAGAAATGCTGTATTGTTAAGGCAATGTCTCCCATGACAACTACACAACACTGAAGTTAATAAAACCATCATTTGGTTTTGACATGTAGAGAAAAACTTTTCCATTCAATTGGATTCACAACAACCTTAAACCTTCACAAAGAACCTGAGAGCTACATTTGCTGTAAAGAAAATTAAATTTATATTCCTACTCACCATTTTTATATCCTGTTAACATTCATCTCAATTTTCTATTTGTTTCAAATTGTAATCATGCAAAAGATCCCCAAGAAAAACTAAATTAAGAAAGATCACCTAAAAGGTATCTACCTATCTGTTCATAGAAAGATACCATTCTTCATATTTTGCTTGTATATGTGCACACTCATTTAAAAATATTTATTTTCTGCAACTAATTACAACTGGAATGAAAAACACATGCTTTCTCTGCAGCACTTACCGTTACTGCTCTGAGGGCAATTACACATTTCACAGTAAGGAAGCAATTCGTTATTACTGTAAGTGCAAACACTACAGTGCCAAACTTTACTTAAAGCTCTGCCTTTGCTAGAAGTATGTGAGCTGCAAGGAAGGACTTCTTTGTTCTTCCCTGTGAAGAAAGTGGACATTTTTCCTGTCAAAGTCTTCTTCTTACTGGAGCTGACTGGAGTAGATCCACTTATGCTTCTTGCTCTTTTAGCTTCACGTTCACAGGTATTTTCACGACAAATTGTATCCACATCACTTATTCCTGGGGAATCCAGATTTTCACTACTCTTCTCTGAATTCTCTTCTATCATGGCTGCAAAAGACTCTGCATCAATCTTTAATGATTCACTACGTGATAACTTTTTGCGTTTCTTTTCAGCAGACGATTTTGGGGAAAAGAAGGAACGTATGTCATGCTGTCTTTCCTTCTCAAACTAGGAAAGAGGAAAGAAATACATAAAGCCATCTTTATAATTACTGCATTAGGATTGGTTAATTTTTTTCCCCCATCACTAGTGCTCTCTAATATAGGAAGCTAGTTCAGAGATAAAAATATTTCTCTTTAAGCAGAAACAGCATAAAGAGCAATACAACATTGCTCTGTTTCCTAAAAATTATTGTCAGTATTCTTATCAAAATCCTGCAATAGCACTAATGAAAGCAAATACACAGAACAGGTACGCTATGTATGTTTTCTGATGAAGCCTATTACAAGGAAAGACTTTTAAACAATGTTTTCAAAACAACCGCGCTGAATTTAAATGGCTATTAAGAAAGCTGTATTTTAAACAGAAATTACAAGATGAGTCAATTACCTAAAAACCAACGAAAGCAACTATTCAAAACCTGTAGATTACATTTATGCCCAACAGATCAGTTTCTCCAGACTAACTTTCTGAACTTGAACTTATGTTTTTCCCACTCATATAGCGTCTCCACTAGTAAAGTCTGCAGCGCACATGAAACTTAAGTGAAAAATGGTTAAGATTTTTTTTAAATGGAATAATTAAAAGCATAAGTTTTGAGTCTTACATGGGTAAACAGAAGTTCATTCTGGAGATCTTCTACACTGTCATTAGGGGTCCAAGCTTCAGCAAAACTCAAAAAATCCCATTTCTCCTTATCACCTTCTTCAGCCTGCATTTTCTCTTTTTTGCCATTCAAGGTACTGCCCGTAACTTTGGCCTGCAAGAAGACTTGCATAAAGGCTCTCAAGAATTTACAGCTTGAAACAAATTTATTTGTCTAAATACATTAAATTTGTTACAACTGCTGAACTAAGTTTGCAAAAGAGAAACGAGAACATCTGCAGTAATTCAAAATATTTCAAAATATCGCTAGTGATTAAAATTATTTTTCCAGCTGCCCTAATTGGAAACCATTTCTGCACAAATAATACTACATGTATGAAAAGGTATATGTAAAATATCAATATTTCTTGAAGTTAAAAGAGATTATTTACACTGCGTACATCTCTTTCTCAGTTCTTCAGACATTCTGCTTAGCAGATGAAGCCAAAAGCAGAATTGAAAGTAGGAATTTAGTGATTAAACTCTTAAACAGACAAGATCCGCAGATTTGTCTTATACTAGATTGTCATTTGCTACTCGTGCTTAAGTGGTATCTAAAACACAGAGAGTTCTGAATTATTTGGTTCTAGTCCACACACACCTTGCGATTCAGCATCGCCCACATAAGAGGATCCAACGTTCCTTTTGCTATAAGGAAGTGAATATTCACAGAACTGCACTGTCCAATCCGGTGTGCTCTGTCTTCTGCTTGCTTAATATGGCCTGGATCCCAGTATAATTCAGCAAACACAACGTGAGTAGCAGCAGTGAAAGTTAAACCCTAAATAAAAGAGTAGATGCAATTTAGAAAAAAAGATTCTCCCCATAAATCTACATGCTGCACAGAACATTTTTAAACATAAGTGAGAGGGGCCACCTGGACACAAAAATCAGCCTTCTACACTTATTTCAGGTAGTTACTAATAAGATTCAGAAAACACTGCAATATTGTGCAGAGACTGCATGCTGCTCTTCGTTATGGAACTAAATGTTACTTTTTAATAATCTGGTACTTCCAGACAGAAGATTGCAGGTTTTTTCTGCTGTTTTTGGTTGTTGTTTTTACTAATTATTCAAGCTACTTGCTTATGTTGATTTTGCTCATGTAATTTCAATACAGGATTAAAACTGTTAACATGACAAGTGCAAAAAAAAAAAAAAAAAAAGAAAAAAGAAAGAAAACATGATTCTGCAAAAGCTGTATTACATGAATTGCCTTCAGTAAATAACTTTAATAATAACCTTCATTTCTATTCTTTAGATTTCTTATTTCACCTTTTTTTTCTTTTCTTTTTCTTTTCTTTTTTTTTTTAATCCTACCTGACCAGCTGCCTGAATACTCAAAATAGCAACCCTGGTATCAGGATCCTTCTGAAACTGATTAACAAGGTGTATTCTTTCTGCAGAAGGAACACTTCCATCTATCCGTATGTAGCGAACCTGTAACAGATTTTAATACACAAATGAAATCATCCCTGTCCCGTTTTGGATCCAACCACCTTTTTTCCCCCCATCGAAAAATATCCACTCGATTCCAGTCACAGGGATAATAAATAACACCTCAGCAGTTTTTTTACCCTTCGATTTACAATTAAGCCTATTTATCAAAAAGACTGTAGACTTAGCACTACCCCACTACCTATTTACAAAAGGCAACAACAGTGAACATAGGCTCTTAAAATTGAATATTCTGCACAATAATCCGCAATTTCCCAGGTAAGATCTATTAAAATTGCAACCATTTGCAAACAAATAGCTTAATATTAAATAGTGATGTATATTAGTGATAATGATATAGTGATGATAATGATATAGATAATAATAATGATGATAGTGAGAATAGTGATGATAAATAGCCATTTTTCCCTAGCAATGGTTGAGTCCACAACTAATAACATGGAAGTGATCTGCTGCGAATTAAACATTTAAGAAAGATGACAATATTTGGGGGGAAAAAACCCAAAAGAGCAAAACACCAACCCAAGAAACACCAGCCTACCACCCCCAAAAAGAAGACAGAAGTATATCAATGAAAAATCTTAGGAAACAACTGCCTACCACATTGATTCAGTGTTGAAGTATCATACCAGATATCCCCATGGAGAAAACAGTTCTTCAAAATTCCACAAACTTTTCAATACAGGGGCACCAACCTTTATGCACTTAAAGTCCTTAAACTCCTCCACATACAGACAGTTCTGCTCAATTTAAGCACAGCTGTCATGTATTTGCAAAGTCTGACATTAAGTGAGTGTACATTTGTTAAATAATTACCTTATTTTCTATAACTGCCTCTGTACAAGCTTGAAGCATGCTTACGTGGTGAGCAAAAACTAGAAACTTCAGCTTGTCATTTTCAAGCATCATTTTGATATAGTCCTTTACTGCTCCTGCCTGGGGTACAAGAGTAAATTTTCATCCATTAGATGTACAGAATGTTCAAAATGACAGTTTTCACTCCAACACCTAAATGGATAACCAATAGAATGGCCATTTAAGACTTTACCAAACACTAATGTTAATTTAAAAAAATAGCTCAAAATCTGTTTAACAAACAACTAGTGCAACCTCATGTCTTAATAGCTAAATCTATCCTGTCTCTTTAGAGAAAAAAAACCTTCACCCTCAAAAGATCACAAAGTTAGCTGGCATTTCTTTCAGATTAAGATAAAAATAAAAATGTTTTCAGTTATGACATCGTTATCTGATGTCTGAAATCACACTACAGAAAGCATTTAATTTCTGACCAAACATGTTTTAATCAGACAAGGTATTGTTTAATCAGAACTTCTGTACCAGCAACTATAAAGCCATTCATCAAATCATAAAGAACATGATACTGTAATAACAATGTAATTGCTCTATTTAAACATTCACATAATTGTTGTATTAAATATCAGTAGTTTTTATGAAAAAAGATATTGAAAAGAAACTAACAGGTACTAATAAAATTTATCAGTGATCAGTCGTTAACGCAATACCCTCTGCAGCAGCCCTCAGGTTTTTTTCTTCCCTCTTTCATTTGAAAATGAGCTGACAGTGACAGAGAATAAAAAAATGTAGGGAAAAAGTAGCAACAGAAGCACAGGGATATTTTTAAGATGAGCAGAAAATTTAAGTTAAACTCCAAGGATTCAGATTCTTAATTCTTACTAAGCCAGAATCCTGCAGATTTTTTTTTTTTTTTTAAATATACTTTTCTAAATATAGATTAGTGTAAAGAAATGCGACAACAGGCTAAAAAGTAAGAATGTAAAAGATCCGTTAATCCTCACACCTTCAGTATAAGAGGAAAATACAGAACAGGTGGCCCATCTGATAAAATAGAGAGACCAGTTAGAGAGGATTATTATTCTTCATTTATCCATGGGGAGAACCAGGACTGACAGAACACAGTCTGCATAAGGGCTGCATCAGCAGCATCCTGTAACGCAAGCCAACAGGGTCAGTCAGCTGCAGCAGCTGCCTACACACAGAAATATTCCTGGAGTATTCACCTTCAGTGCATTCCCAAGTCCAAGAGATGCCAATACAACTAATATTATTAAGTGAAAACACACTGAAAAATTAAAATGTATATTAAAAAAAAAAATACTTCTACACTTACCTTGGCAATTGCAGTTTCTTTATACATACGAGTGATTAGACTCATGACTTCAACAAAATGGCTGTCAGTGGGCTCTGAATTCAACTTTCTCATTAATCTCTCCCACTCTGCAAAAGTGGCATTCAAATTCTAATTGGAAAAAGAGATCAGTGGTTAGATAGATGTACTAATCTTTTACAGATTTGTTAGAAACTACTAAGTATGCACTACTACAACACTGACTTCCATGAAACATCTAGGGACAGAGTACTTTTGAAATCTCTATCAAATCTGTCTGAAAGTAATTGTAGGATTCAATACCTAATGAAAAAGAAGAGAAAAGGAAAGAAGACCGTATTAAAATTAGGGTCAATTCTATAATTATTTGATCCCTTCTCAAAATGACATACTCATATTCTTCATATTGTAAATAAAAAAAAAGATGTTGTGCTATCTATGCAGTTACAAAGAATGGGTGAATATATACACATGCTTATATAGACACATATATAAATATAAATGAATACATTAGACATTTACTAACAAAAGTTTGTTTAGCTGACGTGGAAAATTCACCTTAGCGGTGGCTTGTGGGAGATCAAATGGAATACGCTGTCTAACTTTGGGAGGTAATTGTGTTAGAACATCATTCTTCAGTCTTCTGATCATTATTTCTCTTAAAAGTTGATGTAGTTCTTTTAAATTTGAAGCTCCTCTACAGTCCCATTGTTTTGTTTTACCAAAGAATCTGAAAATGAAAAAAAAAAAAACCACCAATATTGTTTGGTGAACACTAGCTATTCCAGATCCAACGGATTGGAATGGATAATTCCTTTTAAGACACAGATAAGAAGGCATTTAGGATAACAACACTCAGTGTTCCTGGTTATGCCAGAGAGATGATTGTTTTCTGTCTGACTCCTTCCAACTCTCAGAGCTCTTTTAATTTCTAACTCACAGACCTGACTCCCCATCAGACAGATAAAGTCCTCTTTCTCATCCCATCTACACTTTCCTTTGTACATGTGAATTTTCCAGGTATCACTAACCAGAAGAATCTACCGCAATGCTTCTTTATGATATTACAGAGGGTAACAGTTGATAAAGAAATTATCACAAACGCTGCAAAGAACATCATTAAAATTCCCCTGCTCTCCCATCTGAATTCACTGTTATGTACATTTAGGATTCAAAGCTGAACGTTCCAGTTTTAACTATAATGGTATTATAAAAGCAAGGCTAAATAGGGGAAATTAATTAAAAGTTAAAAAGCTCAAGGTTAAAAAAGAGAAATAAATTAATAGTGTGTTTCTTTTTCTTTTATTTTCAAAGACACGTTGTGAGAGTAGAGCTTTTCTGTGTCAACACTGTCAAGAGGCAACAAAACAAGCAGCACGGCAGATTTTGCTGGGTTTGGAGAAAAGCCCAGGTGGCATTTCTCAAGGACAGCCGAGTATGTTACAAGAATGTAATTACACTGGTAATTACTGGCAATTTTTTTCCTTAAAAGACAAAACAAAAAAGAATTTTAAGCTCTACTGGGCTTATAAGCTACTGTTGATTTCAGATGGCTGATTAGGACCAGTTTGGAGGAGGTGAGGACTCATTTCTACACTGGCAAAGTAATGGCATAACTCACTCAGATTGTTAGACAGATGGAAGACAGCAACAACTTTTGCTCTTATCTTTTCTTCAGTCTGTGGCTGTCCTTCAAAAGGATTCACCCCTCTAACTTGAGCATTGGGGATGTAAGAAATGGTAGCTGAAACACTTTGACCCTCATCCTTAGAAACACGTGTCTATAAACACCTAAGTCAAAAAAAGCATTTTCACAGAAAGTTCTGCATAAATTAAAGCTATCAAATGGATTACCACAGGATGTTAAGTTCCAGCCAAGTCATGACGACAATATTATCTGTTGAGAGCTTGCTAACCCGAATTTGATTTTCAGTATATTTATGGTATTCTAAAAATAAGATAATCATCTGTGATTGAGTAGTTAACCATGCTGTACCCACGCACACTTGTGGTGTGAAAATTACAGATGCATTTAGTCAAAACACCATGGAGAAAATAGCATTTCTCCATCTGAAAAATCAGACAGCACTCTTCTACGTTGTCAGAAGTTAAATGTTGATAAACACGTATGATGGAGGAAAAAACGCCCAAGTTACATGAAAACGAAATTATGCAATTATTACTGTAAAAATTAACTCTAAATGCTAGCCAATTTAGCTGACAAAAACTACTGTTTTTAATAAACGCAAAATTGTACGTAAGAAATTTTTTTAAAGGTTCTTCCTCTCTCATACCTTCTTACAGTGCCCATATTCAGTCTCTCAAACAGAACTACAAACATACTACTGTGCTTTTAGGACCTTTCTCTCCTTTCGTGTGGTTAATCTAATATATGATCTTCTTCCCCCTAAACGTTGTAGGACAGCAAAAAGATTGGATCCCATAATATATCCCATCATTACATGAAATGAGCACAGGTCTGAGAATCAGAAATTCAAGTCTCAGCTCTAGCTGAAGTGCTAGCTCAAAAGGTAAAACCTATACATTTCATATTAACACTAAATTGGCAAATCATTTTACTTAACAGAACGTTGGCACTTACTCTTCCTCTCAAACTTTAATAGCTTCCAATTTATTCCTAAAGTAAAATCTCCTGTCAATTGAATCCTCTTCCCAAACATCTAAACACTGAAAACAAAACCCATGTATGTGCCAACCTATCTTCTGTATGTACAATGTATTTTTTTATATTCTTCCTCTGTAAGGTCCCTAATTCACTTTGACAGAAGAGATGGCATCATAGAATGGCTTGGACCTCAAAGATCACCTAGTTCCAACCCCCTTCCATGTGCAGGGTTGCCCATCACTAGATCAGGCCCATTCAACCTGGTCTTGAACATTTTCAAGGACAGCACATCCAAACATCTCTGGGCAGCCTGTTCCATTACCTCACCTCCCTGGGTCTCTAAGCACGACGGTATGATAAAGCAATAGAGACGCTACTAATTGGTTCTTTCATTTCATATGAGAGGAAAATCAAAGACACTCCCGAGAAAATAAATGTGCAAGTACAATAATACCTCAGACGAGCATCGCAGTATTTTTTGGCATATTCTCTCCAAGTTCCAAATCGTCTGGGAAAAAGTGCCTCAATCTGCATGAAAAGCTTCATAAAAAGAAAAGTCAGTGACAAACTGCCTTCAAGCTTAATACTATTCAGAAAACATTCTAATTCATTACGTGTTTATTGTGTTAAGCTTATATTCACCAGCTGTACTATTCATGAAAATTACAAAATTGCATGCTCAGGATTACTGATACTATCCATTAAAAAAACAAAACAAAACCCACACAGGATGCTAAATACCTCTTCAGGTCTTCCTAGAGCAGGAGTTCCAGTAAGAAGAATAGCTCTCATGGCTTTCTGCACAATTGGCAATAAAATCTTGCTGCGTGTAGCGTTTCTGGATTTCATATAGTGTGATTCATCAATCACAACTACCTTGAAGTTCTGCCTATACAGAGCGTCTACTAAAGTCTGGGCATCAGAAGTTAACAGGCCATATCCCAGAATCGTCACTTTGCTGCTTGATATTCTCCTAAAAGAGAAAATTCAGAAGCTGTCTTAGTACAGTTTTATTGTAGGAAAATTAACATAGCAAAAGATTCCAGAAAGATGTTTGTGTTTTTGGTTTTTTTAACAGAAGGTACATAGGATGTCTTTTGGATTGGTTTAATTATAGAACTGGTAGGTTGACTAATAATATCGGCTATTCGTTTGAAAGAAATTCTAGCATCTGACACTTCTAAGTCACACACATTTCATAACCATTCTCAGAGGACATCATAGTGTTGCTTGGCTTGTTGGTGTCAAACCACAATGACAGACTCTCACTCACCCTCCTCAAAGAGGCAGAGGAAGAAAATATGATGAAAAAACCTTGTGGGTTGAGATGAAGACTTTTTTTTTTTTAATAAAAAACAAGAAGTGTTGGAAATAACTTCTCACAAGAAATTTTAAAACACACACAGGCATAAAACACAAACTGTTTTTAAAATCACTAGAGAGCACTATAGTCCTTCAGGAGCCTTTAGACACAAAGTTGTTAGGCAAACAAGTTACCAGAACAAGACACGTAGCTGATCTATCCATCTGTCAGAAACTATCACTCTGCTGGACTGATTTTCGTTTGTTCCCCAGTAGCAACAGATCAAACGCCAATCCAATAAGCAAAGTTTCTTACAGTACTTAAAAGTAATTAAGTTTGTACATGTGTGCATCCATGCTTCTGGACATGGAGGAAGAAGCAACGGTTAAAGCAATGGCCGTACACACTCTGGCTGCTACTAGCAAAACAAGAATTTCACCACCTCTGTAGAAAGTGGAGGAAAAAAAAATTACAAATTATTATTCTTCACCAAATCAGTTTATCCATTTCGGTTTATCCCATTTCAAACATTGTTAGAGATTACGACAACCTGAACTGATGCCTAAGCATATTTTAACCAATTTATATTAAGAAGTTAATCAATACTCAAGCAGTACACTTCATTGTTGAAGTTCAGAAGGAAAGCAAAGTATTGAAATTAGAGAAATCAAAAGGTTGAATATACAGAAGCACAGTTTCCCAAAGCACAAACCAACTGTGTCAGCTGTTTTTGGATTTTCCTACAAATGCATAAAGCTTCCTTTATGTTAAAATACTAATTAGTCCTACAACTAGGTAGCCTCCTGGGAATTACAGATAAAGCCAAGCTTTTCTCTTACCTTATTGAGGACAAAAGTAGTAATTGTTAAGGTCTGTTCCTTTTAAAAACTTCAGAACATGAAATGAACAGAATTCTGTTTGCCATTTACTTTTGTCTTCACATTTCCCTTATTCCACCTTTCTTTTTTACTGCATTCAGCAGTATAAGCATAGAGTTTTTATGTGCAGTTTAACTGAAATGCTAAAAAAAAAAAACTTGCACTCAATGGATCTTCATTTCCCATTCTCATTAATGCATCTTATTTCCCATGTTCCTCTAACAGCTTTATTTCGATTAGCAATAGTAATCATCCCTCAATTAAAATTTTAAACATGTTTGAAGTTCGATTTGTCCAGTTATGGTTACCCGAAGGAAGATTCCAAGCTACTTTCTCATCTGCATGCCTTGGCAGTCAAGCCACTTCTTGATACTCTCCAGACAACACTGAAGTCAATCTTCTTTGTCCAGAAGTTTTAGAACAATATCTAGATACTGCCATGAAATTAATGAAGTTATTTACAGCAAAACAGATTACAAAATACCCTTGTAGTTCAGTGTTTCCTTGCAATAGGAGGGTTATTAAAATAACACCTAATACTTATAGTCCCACTGTAATGAATTTATGCTACTAAGTCTAAAGATAGAAAATCTGGATCACAATGACCTTCACAGTTATTCAGAGAATACTTATTATAACATTTAAATTTCTCAGTGCTCTAAATAGAAGGTTAGCTGTAATTAAATCCCTATTTTCTAATACATACTAGAACTTTTTTAAAAAAGCGTTCAAAATGTTTTACAGAAACTAACAAGCACAAACACCTCAGAGCTAACACACAACCAACACGTTCAATACGCAACACCCTAAAGTAACCAAATCTGCAGCAGACAACCCTTGCTACTGTGCAAAAATCAGACCTCTCAATTACAGAGGAGACAAGAAACAACCACAAAACCCAACTCTCAGCTGAAACATAAAACACATAATTGAAATTTCTTTTACCTTGCTGAAGTCCTTGCTGTTCATTATGATCATATATATTTTCTATGTTTTTCACATACATACTGCAATCAGTTTACAGAATGAAACAGGACTTTCTATATAACAGTAATCAACTTAACTCACCCAGTATCAGTTTTGTTCTGAATGATAATAATATCATCTGGAGACAGTTCTGGAATCCACTTTTCCATCTCATCAACCCAAGGATATCTCAGGGATGAAGGCACTACTATTAAGAGAGGCCATTCCTTTCTGTAGTAGTAGGAAATAGCAATTGCTTGAATTGTTTTACCTAGCCCCATCTGGGAGAAGGAGAAAAACATTAAAAACAGAAGTTATGTTAAGAAATCATTGTTATTACACTTAATCTTTTATCATAGATACTTCTCTTTAAAGGGATTCACACACTGCATATTTGCTTTGCTTATTAAAGCTACAAGTAGCTTTTCCAGTGATTTCTGAAGGCTTTTGGTTCAGGGACGTAGTAGGATAGACAATAAAGTTGACCAAACTCTTCAACTTGTTAATTTGCCAAAAACATTAAAAAAAAAAAAAAAAAACCTATTCAAAAGAAAGATAAATATTCCTGAGATTGAAATTTCCTGAGCTTCTTTCTGCTAAATAACATCTAAAGCCAGAACTTGGAACCTACACTGGTCCTCAAACATCACCTCTTTTACATTAAGTTTTTGTACTTATACGTATGTATAGCATTTTTGCTATAAAATACTTTATGTAAGGGAAGAAATTACACATTCAAATTTCCCTTATACAGACTAAATTTAAAATGTTAAAAGTCATGAATTTCACTAGTAATGAAAGCATGCCCTAGGTTTGCAGCAAATTTAGTATTTTGTATTTTCTACTTTAGTATTTACAGAACATGGAGATAATATCACAGGAATTAGGCCCTACTCACTGCCAACTTTCCTGAAAGAAGCACGTTAAAACAAGAAAAAGCAATGTAAAAAGTAACAGGAATATCTCTTACCTCATCAGCAATCATACACCTAAAGGTGAAAAAAGAGAAAGGGGGGAAAAAAAGCAGAGAAATTAATAGTAAATATAACTGATAAACCAATCATTATAAATTGTTTACTATGAATTTAAGTTACACATTCACTGAATCCTAAGGATTTTCTTTGTGACTAAAGGAAAAAAGATAGACTTCCTTTTTAGGGTACCTTTAATAATAACAGTAGAAGTAATTTTGGTATGAATGGAAAAGTAAGTACACGAGTTACTCTAAAATTGTATATTCAATCTGTTAGTATTACTGAAGAACATACACTGGGGAATTGAATTGCTACTTTGGTTTAGTGTTATATTAAATGTAAACTTAAGAGACAGTGTGAAAAGGACATGTTCAATTTTACTGTCTTTCAGAAACAGCATTGCTTTTGCTTCCTCATGATTAAGGGGCACTTCTATGGAACACCGATATAGAAAAAAAGTCACTTCCAGAGGTATTTCATTTGTTTTGCAATAGAAACAGACATCTTCTCACCTCCCCAGCTGTACTGGGCAAAGCATTAGAAAATGAACTTGATTTTTTTCCATTTAGAAGTCCTTTAGCTCAAGTAAAGAAAATAATGGCAACACTCCAGGGCAAACTAGGAAATTATTTAAGTAAATTTATATTTCCTGAACCAATGCCACCTCAGATATGTATTTCTTTATAGGTATGTTACATTATGCCTTACTATTAACACTCTTAAGTCTGAAAGGATCTCAGGAACCAAAGTGTTCCAGGCCCACACAAGCTCCTTCAAAAACAGTTTGAAATTGGATGAAGGTCAATGGAATTATTTGATGGACATTCAGTTACACCATCAAATGGATGACATCGCATATTTCCAAATGTTATACCTTCAGCTATTACACAAACTCAGCTCTCAGCTATTTCATGAACTTTTACCTCTGCTACTGTACAAGTTCACACAAGTTGGAAAAAAAAAATACACCGCCCCAAAAACAAAATCCCAAGGAAAAAAAGAAACCATCAAACACACAGACCCAAGCAAACAAACAAGAACCCACCAAAGATTATCCGATTTGAAAGAATCATCTAAAGAACTAAGAGCTTATTTTAACTCTCGTAATCAGTAGGTAAAACACCGGTATCATATTCACACACCAACAAATTCAGAGGAAGACAAAAGCTGTAAATCTAAGCAAGAGGAAAAGAAAAAAAAAAAAATCTACTGTCTTCAAGTCTTGCAACACAACGGTGACTTAAAGTTCTGTTTTCCTGTAACACCACCGGACTGCATAAAGCTTCAGACTTGCTAAGAACCTTCTTACCACAATCAATGCTAAGAGTTACAAAGCAAGATCCGAAAGGAGCACAAAGCGCCAACTTCTGCAAGCTCAATAGCATTCCCTGCTTGAGTTTCAGCCAAGAAACTGGAAGTTAGATTAATCCTCCAGCTAATAAGTAATCTGGGGAGTTTCTCAAGCACTGTATAATTTTCCAAATTTTCGTAACAAGCAAAGCGGAAGAATAATTCCCTCTGTTTTGTATCATAGTGCCACACAAAAGGCTTGGTCACGCCACTGAGAAACAGAGCACTGGGTGCTGCTGCTTGCATTGAATGGCAGCAACAGATTGACAGCTGCATGCAGTCCATCACTTTGAAGATTTGTGAATGTTTACTGACAGAAAAGCATCAAGCCTCAGAAATGGAGACAGTTCAAGCTTCAAGAGAGAATGAACTTCACTGGCCACCCTGCTTGAGTCCCAGCAGATTCAAGGGGAAAAGAAAAAAAAAAATAATCAAAAGCCCAAGGACTTCTGCTTTGAGTTTTTGCTTCCTATCCCCAGTAGCTTTCAGTCACAGACACCAGTTAGTCTTGAATAATTGCTCTGGATGAATTCCTTATTGCCTGTTCCCCACCACTGCATCCTCTGTGAAAACAAACTTCTCTGCCACACAAGTAGGTGTGCACCCACTGTACCACGCAACTCAAATGAAACGTTCCTTCTGTGAAAGAAATTGACATCTTCCAAGTCTCTGCATCTATAACTAAATTTAATGTACCAAGACATTAAAATTCTGTATCTTGATACTAGAAACCATTTAAAATAATACAGAACTGCTATTTCAGTGTTGTGTGTTTTGAAGTTCATGCAGGTACTCAAAGTAGTAGCAACATCAGCTGCAATCACACTCAATAACGTACATCTTGCCATGGGGCCAAAATGGACATCCCTGTGGCCAAACTACAGAGCTTGGCAGGAAATACATAGTGACAGTTTCTGGATCTGATGTGCTGGATAAAAGTTTGATACTCTGAGAGATCTGGCACACTGATGCTTGCTCATTCAACCTGAAAATGTAGATTTCAACACCAACCAACTTCAATATGTTCTTTGATCTAACACAAAAAAAAAAATTACACATGTATATTATATAACTGAAGTTTTTCTAAGTTGCTATCTACTTGTAATTAACTTTGTAACAGTACCCTCAGCTTCTTAGATGTTTTCCCACTTCAAACTTGGTTGGGATGGAACAATCAAAACAAAGAAAGAAAACATAACAAAACATAACTGCTAAATCCACACAGGCAAAGGGAAAAAAAAAAGGCAGGAAGAGAATTATTTTTAGTGGCAACTTGAGATCGTGGAGCCTTTATGTTTGAGATTTGCAGCTGGGCAAAGACATTTATCCACAGACAACAAATACACAACTCTATTTTTAAACAATGCCATATATTGCTTACTTTAAAGAGCGATTTTTTTTTTCCCATTGTATACAAATCGCTTCAATTATTCTTCTAAAAAATACTTCTTTCTTGCAGATTCTTAAGGGTGGCAACTTCTTTCAATAGATCTGAAGATGAAGCTAAAAACATCCTTTAATATTACACTTAATCCTAAAGGATATAAAAGCAAATGCACAAACACAGCAATATCTGGAAGTACATTGCATTCAGCAGCATCTGCTAGTAAGGAAACGCGGCAGAGAGAACAGGAATACAAATGTTCCTTGCCATCTCGTGCTGACAAGCACAGTATTTCTCAGTATAGCAGTTTATATTTTAGCAGAGTCGTACACATAATGAAATGAAAATTATGTCACTTTCGGCATGCATCTCCTACACAGCAGAAATAAATCTACTTTAGTGTGAGCCACACATTTTAAAGAGATCAAAGTGAGAATACATGAGGTCCTACTGCAATTTTTGGCACATGCAAATCAACCATTTGGACCTACACTCTGCTTTTCAGAGTAACAAGCCAAAATACAGAAATTTACACTGATTTGTAAATTGCTCTGACAATTAAAAGCTAAGAGCAATCAAAATGAACACTCTTAAAAGTACGTCAGCCACGGACACAGATTTTTTAATGAAACGATATTTTTTTCATTAGTTCACTGCAGCCATTTACACTTCGATGCAGGACAACAGGAAGTTGTTCTATTTCGCCGTTTTCAATTATTTTCAGACTCCGCACACAGAATCTTCTGTTTTCAACTTCAACTTAACATGTCTTAGGTGAAACTTGCTATGCAGCAGCGCTATCCAGAATAGCGCATACAATTTGATCGCTCGCATCCACGGAAGATAAATACAAGCCAAAAGAGAAGCGGAAAAGAGCTAATAGAAAGATGAAGGGACAGCTGAGCCTCCCATGGTAGGAAATAACAGGAGAAATACCGATGCTTCATCTCCAAAAGGAAAAGCTGAAATTGAACGCTTGTTTCACCTCTCTCTGTTCTGTAAATCCATGAAAAACAACCATTTCAGAGATAGAAAGCACTACAGTGTTGATACGTAAAAGTCTCAGCCTATTAACACATTGAAGCTAGAAATCAGAATTATATTCTTAATTATACCAACAACTGTATCTGTGAAGAATCACAAGGGGGAAAAAAGTTATTCATTACGAAGCAGAACCCAAACTTTACAGAGAATCAGCATGGACCCTCCCAGCAGCACAGGCTTCAGGACGCACAGCTCCAATTCTGTGTTCCCAAACTGATAGTACAGTTTCTGTTAACAGTTACAAAGATAGAGTACTTCTACACACACTTCCCACCCTATTAAGTCTGAATCCCCTTGAAAGAGGCTGGAATTCAGCAATAAATCTTCAAATCTAGTTCTCTCCCATCTGTTCTGCTACAGTAATTTGTATAAAAACTAAAGGGGGGAAACTACCGGCTTTTCTTCCTAAACCTGCATCCCATACATCGTTTAGTCATATAAACATTAACTTGATACACCATGGACTAACATGAATCAGGTGCACAAGTATTGTTTTTAAAACTCCCCTGAAGTTTTCAGTCTTAGAACAAGTCTTAAACATGACGGCTTAATGTAGTTACAACATCTAAGTAGTTCAGTATCTGCTCTTTAAGGCACAAAATATAGCTTAGATTCACTGAGAGGAAAATGACCGAGAGTCCCCACATTTTATAATTACATCAGTTAGTTCAGAAGCGTATGGAACTTCCCTATCATTATAGCCCAGATCATACAGAACTCATAAGATATCTGCTAGTCACATAAAACCGTTCAAAAGAAATACCCCACATTTTGCTTTATGTAACCTTAAAAATATGCAGCCGCTATTTATAACGAACTTCAGTATGTTCTATATTACTGCAGTTAGACAAGCTGCCAACATGAACATAAAGAAACAGATCTTCAGATACACGGAAGGGACAAATATGTACTTTTACTTCACATATTTTGACTGCAAGAAGACAGACTTCTCGTTCTCTGAAGTTCAATTAGTCATTTCCTCTCAACTGGTAGTTACCCAATTTGAGCTTCATCATTCATATCCCATCTGTTCATTTGACACCTTAATAATAGCTCTATCCAAGAATAAAAATCAGAGCTATGATATGCAGTTTCACATCCTGTTTTAGGCTCAGCCCACATGGTCAAAAGTTTCACAAAAGCAGGAAAAATCATTTTAGATGTCTCAATTTCACTTCCCCTCAGCAGAGAAGTCCAACTAGGCAATAAACATCACAGTCAACAGCAAACTACCTCCATTTCCTTTCCCATTTCTAAATGTTTCCTTTCTTCATAGTGAATACTGAGGTTGGCATCTGAATCCGTCACTTTCTGAAGGAATGCTGCTATTTTTTCCTAACAGAACACATCAGAATCTCATTGTAGTGCATTACACATTCTGCTACAATCTTATTGGGGTATTCACAAACCTTTCACAGTGGTAGGGTCAGCAGTGGGCTTTGGACACAGCGGTAGCTTTCATAAATAGAAGGGAGCCACACAGTCTGATCTCCAAGACTTAACAGCCTTTTCCTTTCAAGATGTGTTAACTTAAAATAAAGCTGAGAAAGTATCCTGATAGGTGAATATGCATGCAGAGAAGAAAGAGCAAAAAGGCTGTTTTGTTGGTTCACCCCAAGCATACACAGCTTCAAAACTCTAATTTTGATCCAGACAAAAGAATACAAGCATCTAAGAGTATAATTTAAGGGTTAACACAAAACTGAATGAATCAGAGCCCCCGAACCAGATAGTCAGGAGTTAGCATGCACTATCAGAACAGCCTCATAAAAGTGCACTTGCACATTCTTACTACAGAAAATCTTGGAGAGAAAACAGAACTTAAAGGAAAATCAGAAAAAAAAAAGGAAGGACAGAAGGGATGATAATTTTTTGAACCTCATATAGCACAGGAAGATCTGATGGTTACGTTGACGTCAAGAAGACTGAACCAGCTTTGTAAAGCATAAGGAGAAACAGATGTTTAAAATTCAATGCAGACGAGTTCATTAGAGAAGCAGAAGGGAAACTGAGGCTAAGCTTGAGTGGCATATGTCATACAGCCACAGGAAGTAGTCTGCATCAGAAAGACATTAATACTGAAACAGTTTCATAATGAGTTTCAGGGGAGGAAAAAGTCTTTAAATGATAATTATTTCTATTTCTGTGTGTCTGGGTTACTTCTGAAATGTTAGCAATATGACCAAGTAAACAATGCAATTACAGTTTCTTGTATTAATTACAACGACTTCACCAAGGTATGTGAACAAAAACAATCTAATTTTGAGAGTTACTCTTGGAAAAATACTGACGACTCAACACACACTGGCATGTGTCTGAAACTTAACTTTATAACCTGTATAACTTAAATACATATTTAACTAAGAATCCTAGTTGCAACTAGGATTGCAATCCTTGCAACTACAACATTATTTTGCAATTATATTCTCCCTAAACTAAGTAGTTCTGACTCTTCATAAACCACGGATTAAAAGTTAAAGGGGATATAGTGTTCCAATGTAATTATTGCTTGCTTGTGGGGATAATTCAACTTTTTGATTTACTGTCTGCAGCTATTCACCCGCAAAATACAGTCAGAGCTGCAGGCAGCTTTTACAGAACAAAATCCTTCACCTTTAGTTCCATTTTCCAAGACAAACAGTCAAAGCAGTAGCACTTGATTCCTTAAAACAAAAAAATTCTGTTACTACTCAAACAAACTAAAGCTGGTTCTGTTAATGCAGCCTTTGGAACATGTTGTACAGAGGAAGCTTGCATCTTTCTTTCACTAGTGTGGGTGTTCTGATATTCTTGGGATTCTCACCTACTCATGTGAGTCAGTTTTATATAACGCTACAACATATAATTTACCTCCTACTCACAAGCCAACACTTTAGCACTAACGTCTTAACCAAGGGTTATTTAAGGAATCTGAACTTAGTGTATTTTTACAGAAAACTGCGCAAGCAGCCCTTACATTTGTGTGTCAGCAATCGCAGCACTCAGTCCTCAAACTAGAACAAAGATCTTGCAAAAATAAAGGTTGTTTAACCAAAAACAGAGCCCCAGAAAATTTCAGCCAGATCATACCCTTACTCTTGAATTACATTAGGTATTTCTAAAAAGTAAATAATGAAAAATCAACCATCAATCTAATGTAAGATGCACTGAATTGCCATATCCGTAGTGGTCTCAATTCTTCAAAGAAATTGAGAGGAGAATGGCTGCGCAAAGTCTTAGGCTTTTCTCCAACACTCCTCAACCTGTATCTGAGTAAGACATCTAAAATTCTCTGTGCTTATGAAGGTTTGAGAGCAATATGATTGTATCAGCCAACATATTTCAGTATAGAAAAGGATGTGTGGAATAACATGTATCAACCAAAGTGGTCAAGGCAAAGTTTAAACTCAGAGACTCAGAATCACAGAACAGTTTGGCTTGGAAGGGACCTTAAAGAGACACTATATAGTTCTACCCACCTCCCAGGCTACGGCCAGGGAGGCTCGCACTAGACCAGCTTGCACAAAGCCCCATCCAAACTGGTCTTGAACGCCTCCATTGTTAAGGTGTCTTATCTCTCTGGGCAGCCCACTCCAGTGCCTCGCTACCATGTGAATAATGAATTTCTTCCTTATGCCTAATCTCAGCCTATACTCTTTTAATCCAAAAGCATTACATCTTGCCCTGTCACTAGAGGACCTAGTAAGAAGTCTCTCACCACTTTTCTTGCAACCCCCCCCAGACACAGATCAGCTCACCAGCTGAACTGCTGCAAGAAAAACTGACATCAATTGGAACAGAATGGAATAACAAACTAATTTCAACTACTGACAATCTAGGCTACAAACTTTAGCCTAGATATTAATTTTCAAGATTGAAATACCTGCGATCAAAGGAGCTCTTGCCTAGTATGTAATGTAATGTCCTTCAATGACAATAAGCTACTTATTACTATACTATCAATAAAATTTGCTTTCCCAAATGATATTCCTTACTGTAAATGCTGCAGAAGAACTAATCTCTTTGAATCTTCCTCTTACTCCCAGTTCCCTCTGATCTGAAGAGATAAAGCCAATGGAGGCACTTGTTGATATCACTTAGTACTTCAAGTAACCAAGTACATATTAAAGTAAAAATGAAACATTCATAAAAGGTATTCCTAGGCATGACTCAACAAAATGAATATTAAAGAAACTCCATTTTCAAATACGGAAATTAATTAAAATGACATCTATCAAAGTCATTGTAACAAAAGTGGAGAAAGTAGATCTTCCTTAGCAAATGATGATCATCTTCACCTTTTTTATCTTGGAAATCCTTCACTGAACTTTCCATCTTAAAATCAGAATGATCGAAAGTTGAACAAGAATTCAGATTCGCTCCAATCTCACAAAAATACTGATACGATGCATTTGCACACCTTCACAGATATTCTATTTGGTAACCATACCAATTCAGCATCCTTGCCTGCAACATACAAGAATGACATTAGTTACGTGCTTGCAAGGAAACACTCAGAATGCTCACTCAGATTCCCAGTAAATCAGACAGTACATGGCCATATTGGCTTTAGAATTATTATTTTTATTTTTTTACCATAAAAGTGTTAGGCAGTTTGTGCTGCTACAGACAACACCTTTGGAGCACTTAGTGAAAAAGCTAGCATCTGCCTGCCTCTTCTGCCTCACTTTTACTAATGAATCATAAGCTCAAATCACAACAGCGTATTTATCTTATTATTAGGGAAACTGGGGAAATGAATAGATTAATCACAGACCCATTAGTACCTCTGAGTGTATATTTCATTCAAGAATATCCAGGTTTTTTGTTCCTCTTTCATGCTAGGAGCTTCTTTAACTTAAGAAAACATTAACTCGATCTCTACAGCCAACAACAGAGAATTCTCTCCACACCAGTTTCCTGCCACTACAGCAAAGCACGGATTAAGTGATGACAGCACAGGGAGTGCACAGCCTGAGAGAGAAAAGAGAAGCCCAGATGCACACATTGCTTACCTTCCAGTGCTATAGTTCATCTATTTTCAAAATTAGAAAAGACACTTTTATGGAAAAGCATCAGACCTTGTTAAAATATACGTAAGGGAATAGTGAAAGACTGCTTAAATCATTATGGAGTGCACAAAAGAGAGATTTGGGTGAGCCGGAGGCTGACAAACTCCTAAGAAAATTCAGCTACAAGCAGCAAAGGCTCTTGTGCTCTGTTGAGGGACTCAAAGAAAATTAGATCTGAGTAAGGGACAGATTTTTGAAAAACAGTCCGCAGGAAAGTTTGACTTCATATATTTTACTTCAGAGGCTACGTGAACATGCGCAAACAACTCCCTAGTTTGACCCAGCTAAATTCACTATGCCAAGGAATGGCATTTCTTGCAGTCATAATGCAAATACTTTCATACCCGTACCACAGTAAAAACATCAGTATCATATTATTCAACAGTCCTTTGTTAATGAAAAGTTTCAGGAAAAGAAAAAACTTAGCCCATAATCCCAATTGAAATACCCCACTGCCTCCTTAGCAGCCATTAGCCGAGGCATTTCAAATTTTTCTACACACTTATTGCAGAGAACTGTTACTTCTCAAAGAAAAATACCTGATTTGAATTTACCTAGTTAAGCAGTTTCCCAAGGAAACTATATTATAACAGCTTGCAAAGGATTATGTTTTCAAACACATTCATTAGTCTACACAAATTAATATTAAAGAAAGTACATACATATTTTCTTCTGCAATTTTATTATTTGTATATATAAATATTGCATATTATGTAAGCTTTACTTCCCATTACGAGCATCAGATCATGAGATATAGTAGCCTAGGGCTTCAGATACATTAAATTCAACTCTTAAATACAAACTTCGCTGCCTATTTCGTGAAAGCCTTAGTGATCCACTAAAACTGTACCGAGTCACACTGTGCAGCAGAAAAGTACATAGAATCATAGAATCCTTAGGGTTGGAAGGGACATTTAAAGGTCACCTAGTCCAGCTCCCCTGCAATGAACAGGAACATGCACAGCTAGGTCAGGTTGCCCAGGGCCTGATCCAGCCTTGCCTCAAAAGTCTCCAGGGACAGGGCATCAACCACATTTCTGGGCAATCTGTTCCAGCGCCTCATCACCCTCACCGTAAAAGAATTTTTTTCCTTATATCCAACCTAAATGTGTCCTCTTGAAGCTTTAAGCCATTTCCCTTTCTTATACGACCACAGACCCTGCTAAAGAGTCTGTCCCTTGCTTTCCTGTAGCTCGCCTTTGGATACCAAAAGGCTGATATCAGGTCACCTCAGAGCCTTCTCTTCTCCAGGCTGAACAGCCCCAGCTCTCAGCCTCTCCTTGTAGGAGAGGATTATTTTTGTGGCCCTCCTCTGGACGCACTCCAACAGGTCTATGTCTCTCCTGTACTGAGGACTCCACATCCGGACACAGTACTCCCATGTTAGCACCCACCAGTACCCCCAGGTCTTTTTCAGCAGGGCTGCGCTCAATTCTTTCATCCCCCAGCTTGTATTTGTAGTGAGGGTTGCCTCAATCCATGTGCAAGATCTTGCATTGCATTTGTTGAACCTCATGAGGTTCACCTAGGCCCACCACTCACTGCTCAAGCCTGTCTAGGTCCCTCTAGTGTTCAAATGCACCCCCACAGCTTGGTGTCATCAGCAAACTTGTTGAGGGTGCAGTTGACCTCACTGTTGGTGATACCACAGAATCAGAGAATGGCCTGGGTTGGAAGGGACTTCAAGGATCATGAAATCTCCAATCCCACTGCCACAGGCAGGGTCACCAACTTCTACATTTAATACTAGACCAGGCTGCCCAGGGCCCCATCCAACCTGGCCTTGAACACTGCCAGGGACATATAGCCTCTCTGGACAGCCTGTTCCAGCACTTCACCTCTCTCATAGAGAAGAACTTCCCCCTGACATCCAACCTACATCTTCCCTCCTCCAACTTAAAACCATTTCCCCTTGTCCTGCTGAATACCAAAGAGTACTGGTTCCAGCACTGACCCCCCCTTGTCACTGACCTCCATCTGAACCACTGATCACCTCTTTCTGGATGTGATCCTGCAGCCAATTCTCTGTCTGCCAAACAGTCTACCATCAAGTCCATGTTTCCAATTTGGAGAGAAGGATGTTGTGGGGTACCATGTCAAAAGCCTTACTGAAGTAGAGACGGACAATATCAGCAGCTCTTCCCTTGTCCACTGATGCAGTGACACCATCATAAAAGGCTACCACGTTGGTCAAGCAGGATTTGCCCTTGGTGATGCCACTCTGGTTCTCCTGTATTAACCCCCGTCCCCTGTATGCTTTAGGGTAGTTGCCAGGAGGATCTGTTCCACGATCTTTCCCAACACAGAAGTGAGACTGACATGTTGGTAGTTCCCAGGGTCACCCACCTGTCAGCCACATGATCAGTGGTCACAGAAAAATTAATTCAAACATGGCACAAGCAGTTCTGAATCCCAGGACTGCAACTGAATAGCTGGATTGAGCTTTGTACTCTGCTGTCTAGTCTGACAGCATAAAGTAGATAGCTTACTTAGTCCCCTGAAGACTGAAATATTATCATTATGGAATGGTTTTGGCCAAACAAATAGAATTAAAATGAAATACTTTATAGGAAATTTAACTTCATCAGAAGTTCCATATAATTGCAAGAACTGATGATTTCCTTTCCAATTTTTTGCCTTCGTAGAAGTGCATGCACATTTCTTCAACAAAAAGTTCACAGATATTAGCAAGCAACCCTCTCAGGCCCCATTCCTCCCGTTTTGAGCAAGACAATGAGGCTATCAGAAAATAACTTTGGACTTCTTCACAACATCAGCTCAAGTCACTTCTTTTGTGCCAGACCACTATGATGACATTACTTTCCAAAGGAGCAACACGCAGCCCGAAGTCATGAAACTACTGTAATTGCTTAGATATTCAAAAAGTTATAAAGCACAGACAACGTTTTCCTTCCCACTTCTTTGACCTTTTAACACAGTAACATGATCTTGGCAAAGTACTTCCAGTCACTGTTGCACAAACTATTTTTCTGATTTATAGGGTACTTAATTGTTGAATGCTCTATCACTTGCTGTACTTGTTAACTGAGCACTCTGCAAGTCTTCTTCTGCTTGGTTGTTACAGCTCAGTGAGTTCCAGAACACCCTGATTACATGCCAGAATTGTACCAAGTTTAAAATAGAATACCACACAGATGCATCAAGATCTGTTAGTCATTCTCTTAACAGATCTACCGTGCCATTAAGAACTACAGAAGCAAATGTGAATTAACTTATTTTGAGACTGCTCTATTAACATCACAAAAAGAAGGCTCCTGCTGATAGCAGCCTCCTCTTATATGTGGAGATCCTGGATACTACAAGCTAATTCTGCACTATTAAATACTTCCTTCTCTTCCAATAGGAGAAAAACAAAACAGCCTCATTTTAAATCATGTTGTATTACAGTTGATTAAAAAGATGTTACATAACTCACCTAAGTGTTGCTGTATCTGCATAATCTTTCTAACCATTCATTAATTCTTACCTAGAATAATTCATTCAAGCATATGATATAATAAGGAATTTACCTGCCGCTCCTCTGAAGTGCAAATATGATGCCTTTCTCCTGAAAAGGAAGCAGTTTCTTTCTCAGTCTTTCAGGCAGAAAGGACAGCTGAGCATCAACATCCTCAGAATAAGGAGCTTCAAGTGTATGTGTGCCCTGGAGCGCATTAGCCATTTTGAACCTACAAGAAACAAAACCAAAAAAAAGATGTCTTACTTAAAAGATAGGTCTGCAAAACGTTATAGAATAAAACCTCATGGAATAATAACAACTTGAAATACTTGACATTTACACATAAGCTGCTCTTATACTGACAGCACTAAGAAGAAATGAAAAGGAAACACTGACTAACCAGTTGCCTTTTTCTAAAACCTAACAGTCTAGGCTCTTAATGGCTGTCACATATGACAACTTAACTTATAAAAAACATATCACAAAGGAAGCATGTTGGAATCACCACATTAATTAGTAACTTTCAAGATATTACAGTCATTACAATAACAACAGTTATTGAAACATCATTGTAACAAATGTAACAATAGTTACTATGCTTATGTTAGAAAGGTGAAGTCACAAAGCTGTTGTAATTCAGTGAACCTCAGATAATGAAGATCAATCTCCTCTGATAACCCTTAACCAAAAGAAAACAAGCAAAATATCGAAAACATTTCATCCTTCCTATTTCCAAAGTAGCACAGCTTCACTTGTATTACCATATAGATGAAGCGCTATATCACATTGCCATAGAACTGCCTGCCTTAATTTAGAATTAGAAATGAACAGTAAAGCTTCATATCTCTCTTTATAGCTAATAAAATCATGGCAACATGTGGGTATAAAGAGGGAGTTTTCCCCCATGAAACCATTTCCAAAAAGGAGCCATTCAGCAAAGGGGGCAGGGGAAGAATGCTGTTTTCAACATCAAAAATGTCACCAACAGTGTAAGAGAAAGCTGGCAAGATCTAAGTATCAGAACATGTTTCATTGTGCTTTATCAATACACTTTATTTTATAACAATGCTTTTAAAAACACGTTAGTTATTTTTTCCTAAAGTTGATTCATTTTCATCTTTTGGCTTATCCAGCTAAAAGTTATCTGAGGTGGACCTGTCCAGCATAAGGAGCATGGTTTAGCTGGACACAAGAAATCTACCGAAATGAGCACACGCATAGGCAGACTCCAAAGACACCCACTGGGGAGTATCCTAATAGTCCTTAAGAGCTTGGAAGTTTTTCCCCCTCCGGGCTACAAAGTCAGATTGAGAGCCAGTCTTGTGAATCACAGAATTGTAGGGGTTGGAAGCAACCTCCAGAGATCATCAAGTCCAACCCCCCTGCCAATGCAGGCTCCCTACAGCAGATTGCACAGGTAGGCATCCAGACGGGTCTTGAATATCTCTGGAAAAGGAGACTCCACAACCCCCCTGGGCAGCCTGTTCCAGTGCTCCGTCACTGTCAACCTCACTGCAAAGAAGTTCTTTCGCATATTGGTGTGGAACTTCCTATGCTCCAGTTTGTGGCCATTTCCCCTTGTCCTATCCCCACAGACCACTGAAAAGAGGCTGGCCCATCACATCTTGAGAATTCTCTAGAAAGTACAAAATAACGCAGATGATAAAGAGCCTGCAACCTTACTGTCAATAAAATGTTCTGACTACGCCAATTGGAAGAGGTTGGTGTGCATCGCTTCCTCAACGCTATGAAATAGTGGTGTTTTTTTTTTTAAAAGTTCCCTATTCAACGATGATAGTTATTGATCATTCATATGCAGCTTACTTCCAGACATTAAAAGGTAAGTATTTACTTTTTCAGAGGAGTTACAAAGAGGACATTTTACTTTTTGATAAGGGAACTAAATATCCGCTAAAGCCCGTGACTCTAGAGTCAAATCAGGAAGTAATGGCAAAATATGCCCAGTATGTTTCAGGGGAAAAACAAACCAACAACAAAGCAGCAGCAGAAACAAAACCAAACCAGAATCTTCCTTTCAGAAAGAAACAGTCATAAGGCACAGAATACATCAATAAAAATTCTCATACTGCACTTCGCTCCCTTTGTCCACAGGAACAGGGCCAGAGAAGTTATAAGAGAACAAGGGCTTGTATTTATTAACAGATTTATTTAAGACATCAGACTGTTCAGTAGTAGCACACCAACTAAACATGTGGAAAGGCACAAACCCTACATCAGAGCATAAAGAAAAGGACTTTGACACTGCATTGCCAAATTGTCTTATTTTGGATTCACAGCCTGCATAAGGAGCAAGACCCTAAGGAGCGTAGGAACAAAGAGTATCAGCCAAAATACACCCCTTGTATTGTCAACAGTAGGTTTTGTACTACAAGGCTTGGTATCAATTTTCTGTAAGAGCATGTTGTACTCAGATTTCTTGAAACTTATGCATTTCGGAAGCAACTCAGAAGACAGATATGATTTGGTAGGATGAATCATAACACTTCCAGTAAGAAACGCACCGAGCTATTGCCATTCACTTCGGAGATCTGCAGGACTAAATAACCTGGCTTTTACACTGACTAGTTACATAATAAGATAGACCTGGGGGCAGTGGAAGTAGTTAAAGTAATCAATACAGTAAAGATCATGCAAGACAGAGTTTACAACAGCTTGCTTCTAATATCCTGGAGTACTGTTGACTAAAACAAACAGACTCTGATGAAGTTATATGAAAGAGAACAGCACTAATTCATAAATTCCATGTATGAATTTTTAGATACAAAACTTGATGCCCACTCTTCCAGCCAGTTACATTCTCTTTAGTGAAAAAAATCTAGCTGTAACTACACCGCTGCACAAGAGAATAACATCGCCCCATCTTCCAAGGGCCTTCTGAAGGCCATCAGGTTACTAACACTATGAAATCCTTCCACTGGACACGGTGAGTTTTTCCAAGACAGCAAAACTTGCTCAGTGCAGTGCAGCCCCTTGGTGGCACAGCATGAATGGCAGCATACATCACCTTAAAGTCAGGGCAAAGTAAAGTGAAAGGAACATCGGACTAGAGAGCTGCAAAAAAGAACTTAACAGGATTTTGCCCTTCTGCAGCAAAAGAATTTGCCACTACTGAAGTCCTGTTGACAAAAGCGTCTGTAAACAGACACACCCCCCCAAAAAAAAGGACCGGAACGTTCTGTAAGTCCACTAAACTATTACACAACCCCAGGAAAAAAAAACAAAGAAAAAAGGAAAAAAGAATTTCAGAGAGTCCTGTCATCGGCTCCACCGGTCAGACTGACGAAATTCAGAAAGAAAATGAGTAATCATTTTTTTTGTTTGTTTGCTTATAAGGGATCATATCAACATACAAGAACTTCTGTGCTACCTTACTGGGCACCTTTTACCACTTCTCAATGAAGTGGTGGGTATCCACAACTATTTTGATGTGCTATTCTGCTGAAGAACAAGGGAGGAAAAATATATTTACATATATTTGAATTTAAGATTTCAAGTAACACTCAAAGTTGAGGTATAAGGGTTGTACTTGCTGTTACTGTGGACTTGGCTCTATTTTGCATCACATTACCTTGTTATCACAGAATCTATTTTACAAAATACATTTCTGTTGAACCGTTACCCTTTGCACAACATATAAACCACTACACTTATTACCATACGTGGATGAAAACAAGAATCCAAACTGGAATCATGGATGCATGCCTTGTATAGATTCCTTTGTAATTAATACTTAAGGTAAAAATCAATGCCTTGAATATAATTATTTTAGTAGAGGTGGTCACTTATAGTTCATTTTTAGATAGCTCAATTATGTACAGCACTTTGTAATTTCATCAAATAAACACAATATGATGTTAAAGTGACAGTGTATCAGCAATACTGATTGACATCCCAAGGAAGAGGGCCAGTTTATGCCTGTTGTTCTACCTATTCAAGCTTGAGAAGCTCCAAGAACAGATAAAGGATTAGTGCACATTTTCTCTTTTTTTTTTTTTTCCCCTCATTTACTCCTGAATCCTGAGTATGATGTAACGTACATCATGACAACCCTCCCACATCTCTAGATCACAAGCACAGGAACTTTGGTTTTCTTAGATAAAAGAGACCTAAAAGTTTAGGTGCAGAGATGTAGCTTCTCATTCAGGTGTTCACTGAGTAAACAGCAGTGACAGAATTCTCTCAACAAAGCAAAGCCACAAAAAAAAAAACAAAAAAACAAAAAAAACATATTGTATTATCTTAAGTTTTCTGAAGGGCCACAAGGATGAAATGACAGGTTTACTAAAATAATAGCATCTAGTCACCTGAAATTGCCCTCAAATCTCAGGGGTAGAGTGAAGAAGTGCAATCACTTTCTACTCAATCCATACTTTTAAGATGTGGATAACCACATCTATGCATAAGGTGTCAACATGTCTTCTGTACAGGTAAGTCTTACCTTTCCGGTCTACAAAAAGATTTTTGAAGGGGGAAAGTGTCCAAGAATGTACATATAAACCGGCTGATGCAGTTCAGTTTCCACTCTTGGAAAACCAACAACAGAGTAAGTCTTATTACTATATTCATACAGCACTTATGATTTCCAGGAAAGAATATGAGATGAGAAAATCTCTCAAACTTTTAAGGAAACTGGACTGCTAAGAAAAAAAAAAAACAAAAAAAACCCCACTAAAACAGGAAGATGATAGCACTGAAACCTTTTTCTCTTGTTCTTAGAATAAGAATCTATTCATACACGAGACATGAAATCAGCAATACTTCAAAGCGACAGGTTCCAGCATCTACTGCATTCACTGAATTCATAGATCTCTTGGAAAAATAAGTACTGAGGGGTAGGAGAAGCGTAAATATTAATAAAAGGAAAACTAAACATAACAAAAACAAACAGAAACAAGCTTGGAGTTCAGTCACTGCTGCTTCTGTTTCACTACAGACATTCTTCCTTCCAGAGACGCAAGACACAAATTGTTTAAGACATCACCTCATATGCTGGAGGGTCGGATGACTGATGGGACTCAAGGCCCAACAGGAACTTGCTATCATAAGTTATGCTTATAATACAAACTATTTATTTCATAAGCTGCTAATTAGGTACAACATTTCCATGCAGCTCAGAGCAGATCCCTGAAAGAAATGGGTGCTTCCACCACACATTTAGCTTATACATGTTTCATAAAATCATATTCCTTTTGATGTTCTTCACTACCTTACGACTGTATTTTCCATGAGACAATGGGAAATGCAAAACCATAATAAAACCACAAAATCCATTCTTCCACCAATAAAAAAATCTTACAACGACAAGACATTGGAATAGAAAAATTAAAAAGAACAATCAGTCACACAGAACAAGGGACACCAATCACAGTGCCACACATCGCATCGCAATTTTACCACAGGCTATCGGGGAAAACAGACATCTCTGCATCTGCTCGGGGGCAAAGGGTTTTGTTGGTTGTTCTGGACTTACACAGCTCATGTGCCGCAATACCCCAGCGTCAGGGCGAGCAGAGCAAATCTTTCTATTGCAAACGCGGACTGAGAGAAAGAAGCCCACAGGAACAGCCTTGCCTAGGAACGGGCCCAGGCTCAGCGCCTCACGCCTTGGCGGGCTCCGTACTCAAACGCCGCCGCGCGGAAGTGACGTAGCACCAACAGCGCGCACGCGCATGCAGGCAGCCGCGGGCTTCCCGACGCGCTTCCGGGGTGGAGGAGCTCTGTGGTGTTATGCTCCTGCTCGGGCCGCAGTCAGGCTGAGAGACCGAGTTGGGGCTACAGGTCCCAGCTTGCCTCAGCCAAGCTTTCCATGGCTGTCGATCCAGGCAGAGTTCACCACCACCCGGGGTGGAGAGCGGTGCTCCCCTACTGCCATTAGCCGCAGCCGCGGTACGTCTGCGCATCGCCGCGCTGCTAAATGGTCGCTGGTTGTCCACAGGAGGTGGGCATTGCTGTGCCGGTGTACCCGCCAAGTGGGGTTTTCATTGGTGGTTGCGGCTGTCTGTCAGCGCAACTGCAACTCTAATTGATTGTTATCTTCTGGGTGGGCCTGCCCCACCTAAGCAATGAGAGGAGCCACTCGCAGGCAGCTCTGAGGGCGGGAGGCGCGTCGCTAATTGGCCGGCTCGGCCGTAACTCAGGAACGTTCCACGCTGCTATTGGCAGCAGCGCGGTGGAGGGGCGGACCTCTTTCCCCGCCGCGGCAGCAGGAGGAACCTGGGCGGCTATCGAGGCTGGCGATGGGGTTAAGCGCCCCTCGTGCGTGAGCCCGTCGCCGCCGCCGCGCCGGCCCGAGTCCGCCGGCCGCGCCGCCGCCACCGCGGTAAGGAGCCCGAAGCGGCTCCCGGTCGGGTGGCGGAGCTGAGGAGAGCGGGGAAAGAGAAGGCCGAGAAAGGAGGAGGGGGGGCGGTCGGCCGCGCCCGCAGTGCGGAGAGCAGGGGGCAGCCGCTGTGGGAGGGCGGCCGTTGGATGGGGGAGGGGCGCGCGGCGCGGCCGTTTAGGCGGTTGGTGGCACCTGCACGGCACGGGCCGACGGGCAGCGCCCGGCCCCGCTTCCCTTCCCTAATATAGGCAGGGCCGGCACCGAGCGGGGGCACGACGGCCCCGGGGCTGAAGCGATCCGCGGGGCCGCTGAGCAGGGGTTCCAGGCCGGCCGCCGTTACCTGCCGGAGGGCTTCGTTGGGAGAGCCGGCCGCGGCCCTTCGGCGGACTGCGTGTGCCGGGCTGTTGCGGCCACTCTGAGCGGGCTGCGGGCGGGGTGTGCGCATATCGGCTCCGCTGCAGCTCTGGTTGGGGATGTGCTCCTGCTGTAGTCCTAGCGGAGGGTCGTCCCGTTGTGGTTTTGCTGTAGGACGGTTAATATGCATGGAAGCGTATCGAACTGTGTAACTGAAATGAAAAGTGTGTCACAGCCTGATTTCTGCGGGTTCTCTGAATGACATTTTAAAATCAGGTTTCGACACTGAAGAATGGTTTTTCATTATCTAGAAATGAGATGGGGAAGGAAGTGCAGTGCAGTGCAGCAGCTTCTTCCAGACTGAGGTGATTTCGGGTTATTCACACTGAAAGGTGTGCCCAGATTCTGTTCGTGGCTGAGGCTGTGGTGTGAGCTGCACCCTGCTGGGTCTGCCCGCTGCCCTCGTGCACCTCGTGCCTTTCTGAGCGCTAGAGAAAGCTGGGTGGGAAGGTGGGGGGGAGGGGGAAGAAGTCCAGGAGGAGTTACGGATACCTTCATTAATGTGCATTGTTTGGCAGCAGAATCCACAAGTGTGTGCTGACTCTTCGGCTTTTTGTCTGTCTTTTCTGTTGTTTTTTTTTTCCCTGTGATGCCTTCTCAATAACCTGAAATGATAGCAAGATTTTTTTCTGCCCTTGATGTAACGAAGGGATATGCTGTGGCTTTTGTTGTTGCTTTTACTTTTACACGATGTTTTAGATGAGGTTTTTTAATTTTTTTTTCTCTTGTTGCTTTCTGACTGAGGCATTAACTTGAAATTTTCACCTGGGTTATTTCTTTATGTCTTCTACAGGGAGTACTGCATTTGGGACTTGCTTTTTGGTTGAATGCTAAGCTGAAGATACGATGATGGTCATCATCACAACAGTCATGTTGTGAACGTTAGGTTAGAAATACTTATTGTTTAAGTGAAAACAGCAAAAATAAAAGAATACCTTTTAAAAATAAATACTGTAATAGCAAAGTACTGTGGGCTTCAGTGTTAGAGTGTTTTGTAGAAAATCTGTCTGTTATAGATGGTTCTCTGTAATTAAAAAAAGAAGTAGTGGAAAAGATAACATTAGGACTTGTGTCTTAAATCATGGAAGGTCAGAAAGGTAGCTGTAACTCAATTCTACTTTTTGTTTTACAAAACTGTAATTGCTGTCGAGATCAGGATTTGTTCCTTTTCTCAGGAGCAAACATGGGTGCGATTAAATGTTAGTCATTTTAAGGGGTGTACACACACAACGTTGAGGAGGTGGATATTGTTACCTTCCTATTTCTTCTCTTAAACAGATCTATATTTATACTTAACATAGAATTGCACCTTATACTTTTTTCTCTGTTCTGATATGTTGTGGAATTTTAGTATTCATTGCTTCTTATGTTTCATTATGGTTGCCTTACATCATTCCTTCTTGTTTTATAATACTTGCTTAAAGCCTGTCTGTGTACTGCTTCAAACACATGCAGCAGGTGAAATGCTTTAGATATAGCTCTGAATGCAAAGTAAAAGAATCATTCTTGAAAGGTGCTGTCAGCTTTGTCCAGTGGGTTAACTTAAGTTGATGTGTCCTTGCATTGCTACTTCAAGTCATTTACTTCTCTACTGTGTTAGTTTGCAGTGCCATATCCTTCAATAGGATACTTTTTAAGTTTCAAGGCACTCTGTTCTAGGCTTTTTAAAGCTGTCGATACAATTGTTGTGGGGTTTTTTTTTGTCTTTTTGAGGTCTGCTGAATTTATATTCCAAATGAGTGAGTTTTCAGGTGATGATCATGGAGCAAAAGGAACTTTGCAGTGCAGTATAGATTGAGTTTTTAAGAAACCTTTGCATGTATTAATAGCAGTGTTCAGTTTGGTGAGGTAGATAACTGTGCTGTAACTTCACTGCTTCTGAAAAATAGCAGTAACTTTGGATATTCTGATTTGTGTTAGCCAATATTATCATTACAAAGTACACTGACTGTGAACTTTTCCAGTATATTCTAGTTCCTTTTATGCTTCAGAGTTAAGCAATAGCTAGTAAATACAAAATATTGTTGTTACTGGATGTAATATCTAAGGAGCTTTCACGGAGGCAGTGGAAGATTCTGTAAAGCTGGCGCTGTTAGACTGGGAGTACTGCAGAGATGTTTGGGTTTGGGAGCCCAGTTAATCTCTTAGTGGCAGTTTTCCCACCTACATTCCGTGTAGGGATGGTTAGATAGAAATGACCCAGGGGCTTTTGTTAAAAAGTGCATTCCAAATTGAGCCTTTTAATAATGGAAAGATGAGTTGTTTGGCTCTGCAGGATATGCACAATAAGGCCATTCACGCTTTTTTTTTTTTTAAGGAAAGAAGAATCTATGAGAATGCCTTAATTTGGTGCTTATTCAGGATGATTGGTAGCACTTAAGCAAGCCCTTAAAGTATGCTTTCTCTTTGAGTTTCTTTGTTGGTTTTTCTTTGAGGTGGATAGACTGGTGCACTGTATAACAATGTTATGTTAAGAGGTTTTCTGAAAGTGGTATTGGAAAGCTATTTCTGGGAGATCATAAATCAGCAATAGGTTCAGATTAAATGTGGCTGGGAAGATTGTACTTTCAGCCTACCTGTAGCCCTAATTTGATTTCAAGACTTTTGAAGGAGTCCTGTAGAGGAAATAATATCTATAACCAGATTTATGGAAGCTCAGCATCTTTAATTACAGAAAAGCCACCACTGCTACTCCTGCGCATAAGTTAGCCTCCAGTTTAATGCAGGTATTATGAGAATTCTGTCAGTATGTCACTTTGTGATATGAACCGTTTTCCAATATGGAACATTTATGTTTCCAAGCATATATTTTCTTTTTGTATGCTTGTATCCATATATATTGTATCCATATATGAAGCAAGCTGTAGATTTGAAGAGCGTGGCTAAGGGATGCTTTCTTTTCTATTCTTCATCTTTGATTCCCTTTTGAAGGCAATAGGACATTTTCTCTTTGCAGCTACTGCTTTCTGTATAAACACGTACATGCTGCACAGTTTATATGTCCTTGTTCATATGCTAAGTTTTTCTGTTCTTTTATCCCTTTCCTAACATGAATTCTTATTGTTTAATCTGTCATTCAGAGCATTTTCTGTATAAAGTGGAGTTTTGTCCTTTAACTCGCTCAGCTCTCTTCTCAGCTCCCTCACCAGTTTTATTTGCTACCAGGTTTTACTGCCATTTATGGAAGGGCTTTGTCCAGTCGTGTACTGAAGGGTCTGATGAGTGAAGCTTGTCGTGATGAACATCTGTCATTAAAGATATGGCTGAATAGCATAGCATAATCGTTCCTTCATTTCAAAAGTATAGGTTTGATTAGCTTGTATGACCAGGGTAAAAAATAATCTCTAAAAGGTACAAATACAGAAACTGTTATTGTTGGGTTTGATACAGCTGAGCATTCTAAGCAAAGATCCGCTGGTGAATTTCAGACTAAAGCAGAAGAGTATGGTACAATAGCTAACTGTTCAATTGCCATTCTTGTTTTGAAAAAGTACACTTTCTGCTAAGTGAAGTGTAATAACTTTCTATTCATGTGAAGTTCCAACTAAGCCATTTTACTTCATGTTACAGTAGAACAAGATATAAACAGATGTGCTCCTTGCAGCTATCTGCCTGCAGGAATCTGTCATAATGACATATTAGCTTTTTGTCGACACCCTCTTATCACCCCCTCTGATCTGTTAATTGGGCTGTTATTATGAGCAGTTTCTGAGCGTTTCACTTTAGACTATGTAGGATGTAGGGCTCTTTTTTTATTCTAATTTAAACATGTCTAGGGAAGCTCTCAGGAACAGTTTAGCTGGCAGATGGAGGAAATGGTGACTTGGAAGCGAGATCAGTGACTTCTTTCGCTGGTGCAGCTGAATCTAGAAATCTGAATCTAGGCTGTTTGGTGTGCAGCTGGTGAGGGAGTTTTCAACTAACTCAAGTGCTCAAGTGCTTTTGCCAATAACGGATTGAGGAGTGTTCTCAGAGTCCTTTTTGATGTCAGAGCTCTGGGTGTGCTGCTGATGGTGAGTAGCTGGGAGAAGTTGCATCACTGACCACTGTGCTGGATCTACAAGATTATTTTAATTTGTTTTCATATTTTAAGTGAGCTCAGAATTATTTGGTGTGTTATTGCAGAGGTATAGTAGGAGTTTTTAAAGTCACTGGAAAATTATTGAGCTTTATGTGTTTCAGACTTTGATCAAGTGTTCATTTTTTTTTTTGCACCCATGTGATTCAGTAGGGAAAATCAGAAAATCTGCACATCGATTTGTGGGAATTTCTTGTCTGTATTCTCAAGGAGTTCCATGGAGTATTTCAATGAAAGGTACAGTAAGAGGCTTGTTTCCTTGAAAGCATTGTAAATCTCTCTGCCTCTTGAATTAAGAGGTGTATTTTAGATTTGGTGTACTCTGTAGGTGTTTAAAGACTGAGATACGATGCCTGGATTATATTGTTCTTTCATAATCTATTGAATCTGTTTCAGAACTTTAAAGCAAGAACCAAACCCTTGCCAGTTTCTAGCTTCTCTTCCAACTGGCTCCACTGCTTAACGTGGCTACCTAGAATGATAGTGCCTTGCCTCCAGATGAAGCTTGGCTCGGGTTTTTGAGTTGATGCATCCTTATCTTTTTTTAACCTTGGGAAGTCAGACTATTCCCAAACAAAAACTTTTTGCCTAAGGACTTTCCTTCTGACTAAAGGAAGCTGACTAATGTTCTTGTGTTAATGACTACTTGCATACACTTCAATGGAAGGAACGGTTGTAAAATGGATAATTAGGTATTGATAGTATCTACTGATAGTAGTTCTGTTTTTAGAATTAGCAGTAATAAGGCGTTGATTTTTTTGTTTCATTTTTTAATTTGTAACAAAGATGCAGGTGATTAGTCTCCCATCCCAGGTGTTGTGGGTTGTTTTTTTCCTTAAGCACCTCAAGGATACGTTTAGTGTATTTTCATTGCAAATAATGCCTGAAAAGGATTCTAGGCACATGTTTCATTGCACGTTACGTTATTTTCATGGAAATATAAGCTCGTCTTTCAAGGGTGTGAAGCTGTACCAGAAGCCAGTAGGGTTATTACTCTGCGGTGTCACCCTTGTGGTACGGACTGGGAGGAGAAACAGGACGTGCAGAGCTACTTAGTGACTGGATGGAGGCAGCCATGGGAATATTAATGCCTTCTGGCTAGACTTGTGGTTAGTAAATGGATATTAATCTTTCACCACTTAAACTTCTGTGTTACTTCATAAAACATCCTAGTATTTTTTGATCCTAATGGTTTGTGTAGTAAGACTACCCAGGTCCTTTTTTCTACCCTTTTCAAATAATGGCTACAAAAGCAAAATATTTGTAGCTATATGGATCTTCTTGCTACTGGGAGAAGCATCTGAGTCCAGAATAAGCCTAGCTAGTAATGATTTAAATACAGCAAAGCCTTCATCCAGCATCTTGAATTAAGACCATGTATTGGCTGAGGTTTCTGAGCTCAGAAAGCTACTTTTAGGCTAAACTCTTGGAGCAGTAAGATGAACAGAATAAATGTTACTAGGATAACCCCATTATTGCAGTGTGTGGTGCTCCAGTGGTAGGTTGTTTAGCTGTGATGACGTTTTAGTAGTTTCTATCTAATCTTGTATTTTACTGACACTGTAAAGTTTAATTTGCAAAGCACAAAGAGCAGTAGTCTTGAGTAAGACTTGCATATCACAACAGCAGTGAGGGCTGTCCTGGCTCAGAATACAATCAGCTTTTATTTTCTGGTCTTTCCTGTTAAAATGTCGGACAGTGTTAGATTGGATTTATGTTCCTATATTCCTTGGTCGTTAACAGTTTGAAAGCTTAAACTTAATATGTTCTGTGAAGATCAAGGGATGTAAATATGTAAGTATTCTCAGTATCTCTCTTTCTTGTCCTGCCTTCCAACATGGAGTGAAATATGGGCTCATTCTAAGCAGAAAACAGCTCAGCCCATTTCTAACGTTGGAATAATTGGGTGTGGGGAACCTTGAAAAGGTTTTTCAACTCTGATCAGACAATGTGTCTGACAGTATGCCCGTGATTCAGAGGAATGTTTTAGATCACTGATGACAATTCCAGAATGTGTTGTTTGGCTGAGATCAGAGTGATCCGATGGGGTTCTTAGTTGCCTAGTGCTGTCCTAAATATCTTGTATCCCTGTGCTGCTCCTCTGCTGTGGTGGTGTCCTGTAGGCGTGCTGTATCTGACCACACTAGATGCCTGCATCTGGACAGCTCACTCACTCTTGATATAGCAAGAAGAATTTCTTCAGTATGAAGTTCACAGACGTTGAACTTCAGAACTGCTCATAACTTACTAACCTCAGCGCATTTGTGTTTGCAGTATCAGTAGTTTTCAGTATCTATTCTTCACTCATGCCTGCAAGTGCTACAAGTATGCGGTTATAATGGCTGAGATTTTAAAACGTTGGAAACTAAGTCTGAGTTGAGGCTGTGTGTGTACTAATAATAGGTTGAGTGTAGGCATGGCTACTGTAAGGAGGCTGCGTTCCCTCAGGTGGTCAATGATCAATGATAGACTTCCATAGACCGTGCTGGAGGACGTAGCATTGGTTTTAACTTGTTCTTTGGAATTTTAGAAATATAACAAAAATCGAAGGATGCATTCAGCGTATAACTAGGATTTATTTTTTTTTTTTTAAGTGGACTTTCTCCAGCGTCTTCTAATTAGAAGGAGAAATTCTTGCTGACACCAAAAGAGTTTTTACTGGGCTAATTAAAAATAAAATTAGACAAATACTCAGTTCCCAGTGAATCTAGTCTATCCAGGTGCTTGGATGTTAAAAAGTGCTAGTGGAATGTGTGTGGACAGGTATGAAACTTGGTGCACTCTGCATTGCATGAATGTGTCTGAAAACTGAAAGAAGAGACTCCGTGAGTCCAGTCCCTTGTTGTTGCAGGAAAGAATCGATTTTTAACTGTCTCAAATATAAACATTAATTGGATTGCTGGCTGTCTCCTTTCCTGACAGATAGTATTTATTTATCCTGTTCCTTTAATGTCTTCTGGCCTCCAGCATGGCCGGCTGTGGTGAGTTCATAGCACGTGGTTTTGTGACATTTTCCTCTAGTAGAAGTAGCTCTTCTGCCCACCTGTTGTCTCCTACAGCCACGTGTGCCATTAATAGAGACTAATTGCTCTTCAGTCTATGTTTTGACTAAATGCCCTTTTTCAGTCTCTTCTTCAGCTACCTTATTTTTGGAGTGCAGTGGTGCTTTTCATTCAGGTTTTTACTTGTGCAAATGCCATTTTTTCTATCTAATGTTTCACCAGGGCTTTGTTAAAGTGACACTTGTGCTTCTGTAGGGAATTTCTCTCATATTAAAGAATGCATTAAGTCAGTACTCCATTATCAGCATCCTCGAGGTAATCTTTTTCCTCTCTGGGTGGCACTTCCCATGTTTATGATCCACGGGTGTTAGTGTTACGTTTCAGGCAGCAGGACTGAAATGAAGCAAAGCTGGTCTCAGACTCGTAGTTTTAATCCTTTCCATCTATTTGCCCCCTCCATTAATCTGCTGCTTTTTGTAATATCTTTTTTTAATAAGCCTTCTAATTACCTGCAATTATTTCTGTTAATCTTCATTGTTTCTACTTTATTTCCTGCATGATACCACATATAATTCAAATAGATAATGCCTGCTCCTTTTTTTTCCTAAGAAATATTTTGTTGTTAAATAGAGTTGTTTGGCATAATCTCCGTGTTGCACACGTTCTTCTCCCAACTTATTTTCTGATGACTTTGTTGCCTTTGATTCATGCTTTCCTTTAAAATTTGCTGAAAACCCAGACATACAGTTATTTTTTTCCTTATGTTTAGTTCATTGCTTGTCTTACTAACATCAAATGTTACTGTCATGTATTTTGTACTTTCGTCTTAATCTCACGAGACAGTTCTAATTTTCTGTAGTTATTGGTCATGCTGTTTTCAGCACTTACATTGTGAATCTTGGTTTTGCTTTGAGCGGACTCTCTCAACTTCAATTTCAGATGTGCCATAGAGGTTTTTCTCCTGTTCTTCTATTTATATGGAACACAAAACTTCTGTTAGCAAGTCCTGACTCATGTTACTTTTTGGTGCTCAGTCTGGTTTTTTTTTAATTATTAGTTGAATTGGTTTTTTTTTTTCTTTTCACGCAGAGATCTTGTAGTTTTTTCTTTTAAAGGGATCTCTTCCCTTCCAGCCCCTTCTCCCTTTGCTTTAGGGAATCTGTGGTGCAGGTAAATTCCGTAAGTATTCTGGTGAAGAATGCCTACCTTACCTTAGCTCGGTACGTAACTATAAAACAGAAAACATAAAATCGCAATTTTTCATGTGTGTTATTTTAACTGGTGTACCCGTGTAAGGCAATGGCGCATCGGGCAGTGTGATTATCCTCAAGCCCTGGATTGTTGCACTCTGGGGCTGTATCCAAGATTCCTGACCTGGATTGTCTGTAAAGGTAAAACTGTTCCGTCAGAGAAACGCAGGCTTCTAATACTCACTGTTAGCTACTCTGTTAATTGGCAATACTACTTTACTTGAATATTCTGAAAATATGAATGTGACTCTTAAAGATTCAGTTGTAATGTCGCTGTCTCTTTAAGCTTTTTTCTTACCCCCATGTTTGGTATCACTGAGAATGTCTGAGAGCTTTCTGGTGTGTTCCCACTGCCTGTGTGTGTTGGGCCACACGTAATGTAGGTTGTGAATAAGCACCTTTAAAATGTGAAAATTGGATTTCCAACAAAATTTTCTTTCCTCTTCTGTTAAGCTTTGACAACCTTTCTGCCCTCATATCCAGGTGTGTATGCTTGTGCTTAGCTAGTGAAAGGGCTGCTTGGTGTTTGGGTTTTGAGGATGGCTGGTTTTTCCCTGTCAGGTTTACAGTGACTCAGTTGTGGAATCTTAGAGGTGTTTTTGAAGAAAATACAGGCCCTTTTCTTGTTGCTTCCTTCAAGCAATTTTACTTTTTCAAATTAGTTTTCTGGAAAATTTTCAGATAACTTCATCAAGTTCTAGAGTGCTGGATTCATTTCTTAAGTAGACGTTAAATGGTAGGAGTTCAGGATCCTTCAGAGTATAGATTTATGGGTGGCTGTCTTTGTCCTGTGTCCACACATTGCAAAAGAAAATTGTCATGCTAGAAACCTTCATTAAGTTTACTCCTAAATATTCCATCCCTTCTAGAGGGAGTTGCTTATGCAGTGTTTGACCCCAGTAGGTTTCCTTAGTGTGTGGCTGTTTGCTTCAATAATTATACCATGAGGTTATGTTTGGCACATAGTGCTAAAGTTTGCATTGCTTCCTTGACAGAACTCTCTGCTTCTTAAGAAAATGAGATATTTCTGAAAGCTCTGGGTACCAGGATAGCAGAAATTGATGCTCTGTGCGTTGTCGCCTTTTTTTTTTTCTCCAGTCAGGGAAAGGAGGAATTGGCTTTCCCATCTCCCTTGTGCTTGGGTCTGAGCAATTAGGCTGCTCTTCTAATGATATGCTTTCAAAAGTGTTCATTAAGAAGCAGCGGGATGCTGATTTTTCTCTGCTTTCCCGTGTTACCAGGCTTTTCAGTTTAGCAGTACAGAATCATGCCTGAACAGCTGTTGAGTCAGACCGTCCTGTCAGTGAGGCAATTATCTTCTGCCCTCCCTCTGATGAGAAAGTTGAACAAAGGAATTTACAAAATTAAACTGCAATGCAGGGCGCTGCTTAACACTGGATTGTAAACCCCATTTAGAAAACCTGCTGCAGAGCACAGTAGCTCATTTGTAAACAATTCAGGAGGACTAAATATAAGAATCAGATAGTGTAATCCTCTGCAATTTGTACTGTCTCTACTGAATGATCTTCAGTGGTGGTTTCTGCAGGAAAATGGTTTGGCTATAACAGAGTTCAGGAAGGCTTGCTGGCTCACAAGCATGGCTGATGAGATTTGACCAGATATCAGCTTTTTGGATATCCGCTTTTTTGTTGTGAACTCTGATTTGAAAACCATTCTTAGCTCTGTGGCCTGGATGGCTGTTGCATGTGATAACACGTCAGTTTAATGTGTGGTGTGTTCTAGAGCTTGACCTGAAATTAATGCATATTAATTGAAAATCTGCTAAACTGAAACAGTTGTACTTAGTAAGCAGATATACTTCATAGATAGTGGAATTCTCTGTTCATCTAAATGATCCTGAATAATTTTATTATCTACTTTTTCTTTTGGAACACTTTTTCATCATGTCAGCTTTGTGAAGTAGCTTTGTACTTACAAAAATTTATGTACAGTCATCATGTACTGCTTGAATTTATATCTCAGTGCGTAAGCTATGTTAATCTCCACGTATTGAGAACACAAATTAAAATGCTCTTTACTATTTTATTGGCGATTAAAATGGAGATCCGAGACATTTGACAAAAGGGATGGGTTTTTTTGTTTGTGTTTGCACATCTCATTATAGCGTCTGAACTCAGTGAACTTGCGGGAGGTATCAGTTCAGTTCTAAAGTAAGTAAAATAGCTTACCTTCTGTCAGACTGGGCAAAAGAATAGTCACAGCTGACCTTGTCCAGATACTCAGATTATTGCTAGCTAATATAATCAGAGGTTTTGCTGGAAAACTGAATGAAGGAATTCAAATTAGTTCTGAAGTTCTAGTAGGACCCTGAGTTATCAGAGTTGAATAAAGGTTTTAAATTGACGAAATCCTGCCAAGTCTTGCTGCTGTTGCTTTTCAAGTACAATAACAGAGCATCTGTAGACAGTGCATACGGATTCCCATGCCATAGCAGGAATTTTTCCGCTTGCATAATGCTATGCAAGTGTATGATGGATAGGATATGTCCAGTTCTTCTCAGTCTGTTCCATAGGTCATTATTGTTTTGTTTGTTCCTGTCCATCTGGAATTATTCATCAGTACAAGGATGGTCTTAGACAGAAAACTAGATTCAGATTGTTTAAGCCAAAACTAAAAGAACGGTTTTCTGTCGTGTATCTCTATTTTTTGCAGAAGAGCTGCTTGTGTCTTTTTGTGCTAGAACCATGGGTCTTTTTTTTTCAGCCTAGTCATCTTGCCTCGCATATCATAGCAAGATGCACGCTTAGGACTCTAATAAATATACTAGACATGGTATGTAGTGCTTGTAGTTGTGGTGATGAAATAAGGCTATTGCTTTTATAAATCTCACTGTTCAGGAGTACAGATGAATAATTCAGTCAGGAGCCCAAGATCTTCATATATTGCCACCTGCTCATTATTCAGAATTCTCGTTACAGACTGCTGTTGCCCTGGCAACATTCTGAAAATTAGTACTGCATCTATGAAAAAGCTTTTGTTTATCCAGCAAAGCCCACTATCCAATGTGTAACAGTGCAGGATGCTTCTCAAGTGGATACTCCAGGCCCCAGCCCTGGTTGTTTAAAAAATAATCTCCTCTTATGTGGCACTAATTGAAGATTATTTGTGTTGGTTTTTTTTAACCGTAGATATTAAATATGGTGATTTAACTTAGTCTCCTTAGTGCCTGATAATGCCACTGCATGATTCATTTGATTAGAGGTGCTTTCCTTTATAGATATGCAAGAAAGTGACAATCCTGTGTTGACTGCTGGTGTTCTTCTCAGGGTCCTTCACTCCCCCTTCTCTCCTCTTCATTCTTCCCTCTGTCTCTTGACTTTTACATGAGAGGTCACAGCTTGTTTAACCTTGAGTGCTCTGTGATGTAAAAAGATATATTTGTGCTCATGAACTTAACAGTAGCTGAATCTGGAGCATGGAGGAAGAGGTGGTGTTGTTTATAGTAAAATCCATGAATCTGCTGTTGTTGTGACCAGTGGAATTTATCTCAACTTGTTTTCACTGTTACAAGTTAAATATACTCGCTTCTCTCACAAGATGTACCCACAGCATCCCTTTCTGGAGCAAACGGGGGGGCAGAGCTGAGATATTTGACGGTTCTGTTTTTCTTGACGGGAGAGAAATAAATGGAAAAATGGTATTAAAAATACCCAACTTCCCAGATCCTCTCCCTTGACACGAAGCAAATGAAAGCTGCCATCTTTCCCCCCACTTTCCTTTCACTTGCAGTTCAGATCTTTGTTACGTGTTGTATTGGATTTATTTGGTTCAACTCCTCAGTTGCTCATTCAGTTCTGAATCTGCAGAAAGGAAAGTGTACCTGCTCTGAAAGGAATTTTCATTCTTGGTTTATCTGACCTATTGCTTTACAGATTCTAAGATCTGAGCAGTAAAGAGGACTTGTACTAAATTAACGCTTCAGAAAAATAGGTATTTGTTGTGACATAAAGGCCTCAGTTTAAACTAACACATTCCATAGTGTTTTCCCTCTGAAGCACTTGAGGGGTGGAAACTGATGAGAAGGAAGCTTCTCTTCCTCATCTTAGCTACAGCCTCCCCTTTCCTAGTATTATGCACCTGGCACCGAATCTCTGTTACTGAGTTCATAGGTGTTTAGAATTCTTTGGGATGATAACACAGCAACTGAACCTGAGCTTTCCAAACATCTTTGAGTTTTTACTGATATGAGAGCATGCACGTGGGTTTGGGTTTTTGTTGTTTCGGGGATAAATGTTGTTGTTTGGGAACTTCTGTTTCAGCTCTCCCTTTGCAGAAAATAATATTGGTTTAGAATTAGAAGCTTCTCATAGGTCTCTACTTTTACTCCTTCATCTTCACAAAACTGCTGGTCACTGTAGCTTTTCAGTGGAAAAGTTAAATGCTTAGTTTTATTAGTAGCTTGATAATGGTTATAGCAGAAATGTTGATTTCCCTCCCTGTGCTCACTCTCTTCAATATTCCCCACCTCCACACGCACCATCAGCAATGCAGTACATTAGGTAGACATTTTGTAGAGCCAACATGAAGGTTGTGAAAGGGTTACATCCTTTTTTGAAAGTAACACAATGAATGAGAATGTCCAGTAATGGGAAAAGCCAGGGGCAACATGGAGGATTAGTAACACACAGCAGCTGTGTACCCACATTGCATATATAAAGACCTCATTTTCCTTTTCATTCGTTCAAACAAACATCTTCTAGTTAAAGCACTGCAGTTCGTTGGCCATGTGTCTCTTCCTCCAGGAGTTTGCACCTTTCCTTTTCTGTCCTGAAAATGTGAAGGCCTGGAGATCTTACTGTGAGTGCTTTGGGGGAACACAGAGGTAGAGTCCTTCTGCATTATGTGCAGAATTGAATTATGTAATTTTTTGTGGAGTACACAAATAAAAACCAGAAATTAATACTAATTTCCCCTGACAGTAGTGCAGCTAACCTAGGGAGTATTGTTTTGTCAGGAGGATGATTCTGAAGTGGCTCTCTGTGTAGTGTATCTTTTGCTCTTGAGCAAGCCTAGAGACTCGTTCCTTCTTTAGCAAGTATTTGATTGCTTTTTAGTCAGCCTTTCATTTATCTCTCGAGTATCTCTCCTGCATGTTTGATGTGTAGTATTGCTTTGAAATTTAAATTGAATTGAAACTTTGTATTCGCATATCTCTTTCTGTGCTTATTCTGTTAGATAGTCTTCTGCAAATGTAACTACCTGTGTTTGACAATAGATAAAGCTTCATGAGCATGCTCTGAGTTGAAGATCAGCTAAGTTAAGGTTCTGATGTTCCTGTAAACTAGCCCTGTGTTCCAGTGCCTCTTTCCAGGATGTGAGTTGTTACTGACCTTAAGCATATTGCTGTAGTATCTTTTCTTGTTTGAGAGAAACGTTAACACGTTCAGTTCAAGTTGTTTTCCTACTTCACATTAACGAGTTATTTCAGTGTTCTTTTACATGCAATTGCATTTGGCATAATCTCTATAAGAAACATTCATAGAGCTGTAGAAACAACATCAAACGAGCATCTATACAGTACATTTCTTAGGCAGGACTATTTTGGGTAGCTATTGTTCCTTCTCCAGATCCTCATTTCTTTTCTAATACGAAGCAGAGATACCCTGAAGACTATTTCAATACCAAGCTAAAAATTATTTCTCATTTTTTAAGGACAACTTAAATTGTTGTAGGCATTTATTGTTTTCTTGTGGTTTCAACGTAGTGTTTGTGAAGAAATCTCTCTGAAGGGATTGAAAATGTTGTCCATTGGCAGTTAGAATAACTGAAGCAATTTGTGTTTTGGCGTCTTCCCCCATAGACTGCCTCTCTGTTTTTCTTTTTTCTATTTTTCCGCTCTTTCCTCCTTTCCTGCACTTCAGCAGCGCTTGTCCTGTACTTATCCGGTCTCCCACTTCAATGAAATGGACAGCTAAAGCTGCAGCATCCCACACCAGTCTGTATGGAACAGTGACTGAGAGTGCGACCTGAAGGGAAGCAGAACAGATGATACAGGCTTCAGTAGAAGGGATTTCAATTCCCTCTTCTACAACAGTGGGTTAGAAAAGATCCTAAATATTAAGCTAATATTTTACACGTACTTAATGTAGTTTATGCTTCCTTCCACTCATTTTGAAATTTTATAAAGCAAAATGTATTTTTTAATTGCCATTCCTATTAGCTTGTTTTCATTACAACATGAAAGAGACACCTTTTAGTAGGTTACATCTAATGGAAACTCACTACAGACAGTTTTGGGGAATACTGTACTAATTGTCAAATTGTGTTGATACGTTTGTATGTCTTTTAAGTTTTGTTCAGATGTACGTGGTTTTAAAGATAGACAGCTTTATTATGTTGCTTGCTAGTATAATGTTTTAAATTAATGGTATGTCCTACCTCTGTATGTTCTTATTCAAAAGAAATGATGATGATGATAGTAGTTAATATACTCAAGCAGTTGGCAATGAGTACACATCACAAATCGTTCTGAATCAGTTGTTAGGCTGTTTTTAAGAACCAAATTGCTGATAACAATTGATAATTAGAAATAATAGCGCCCTATTACAGGGAGGGAAGCAGTTAATATGAAGCGTATTTCGGAGTGCTGGTTTGCAAGTCATACAGGGAGCCTATAATGTTCATGTGCTTGGGATAGAATGGTAAAATGACTTGGGATGTTCTGCTTTTCCAGTTTTTATAGCATTTGTCTCTATTTCCGTATCAGATACGTAGCCGTGTATGTCTGATGATGCAGTTAACAGATTTAAACAAGTGGCCCAATTCTTCTCCTCTTTTCTCCATTTGTGCTGCTCTGCTTCCTGCTCTGTGCTGGCAGCAGTTTGTTGCTCATCTTAATGATTTAAAAATAAACAAATACAAACTACTGGACCGGCCATTCTTGGTTGAAAACTGAGGTGCCTGGAGCGAGCACCATTGCCATTGGCTGCTAGTAGGAGTGGAGACTGAACATAGAGGTAGCAGAAGAGGAGGAAAAAAGGAAGATTTAGACCTGTCCCAGATAGTAGCAGTCTCAGCACCAAAAGATCTCACATATGTTTTATTTCAAATAGCATCCTGATCTCCTGTTGGTCAGGAACGACTGTATCCCGAGATCACCTTTTGGCCATGGAAGCCCTGAATGAGAACTGCTCCGTTTGCCTCCAGCCTAACTTGGTCTGCAGGATTCTTCAGAGCAGTAGCTAGAGAAATACAGACGGGAGCATCGTTCTGCAGTGCACTGAGCTTTGTGGTGGTGCTACAGATGGGGTAGCAACAGCAGCTTCTTGCAAATGAGAAAATTCTAAAAGCCTCCTCTGAATACTGCTTTTGGTAGTAGGATAATTGCCATGCCATAATAACTGTCTTATTTTTTTCCACCCCTCTGTTTAGTAAATGTTTTTCTTCCTTACTTGTGTTCTGATAGTGGCCGTGTGCCAGTGCAGAAAACATCATGACATTCATAATGCCAGTTGAAAAGCTGCATTTGTCTGCTAGCACTGTGAACTAACTTGCTGATTCTTGTTGTATTCACGGTGTCAAACTGAAGAAATTAATTTTTTTACAATGAAATCAACACGTTTACAATACAGATAGTTTATACTTCTGTCTCAAATATCAGAATTTCCTTTAGTTTATTCTCAACTTTGATTTTGGAAGCAGGTGGCTGTGCTAGAGAATGCTTACGGCAAAAGCAATTAGCATCTATATAGCTATCTTACAGCACATTCACATCTTCAGAAGGGTTTTGCATCGGTTGCTTTTGCATTGCTAATGAGGAACTCTGGGCTGTGTGTTTGGTGGCTGTGTCCCAGCATGGCACCCAGCTGTTGGTTTTCTATTGTCTGAGTGGCTTCAGTGAGATGTCAGTCTGTTTTGTTATGTGTAAATGGAACTAAGTTGTTTTTTTAAATCTCCTTTTGTTGAAGTAACAAGTAGTTTGGGGTGCGTATTAAAAATTACAGGAATTGATTTCATGAAGATCAGGTCATACAAATTCGATGAAGCTTCTGTGCTGTCAAAGCAAACAGGAGACCTGCTGTGGCTGTTATGATCTAAAAAAAAAAAGGCACTGCTAAAGGATTCGTGTTTATGAGGTGGGCAGTTTTAAAACTTTGGTTTGTTATTAACTGGAATTTGTAGTGAGCAGATTCTTTAAGCTGTCAAGTAACACAAGTATCTCTGATGTCCTGTTTTGTGAAGGAAAGGAACCATTGCATAGATGAGTGTGATGGTATTAACCTGTGGAAAATTTAATGGCATTTCTGTTTTTTTTTGCTGTTGGGTTTCGTGTGATTTTTGTTTTGTTCTCTAAATCTTCCCTTTACATTTTGCCTGTCTTCTGAATGAAATGGTTTGTATCTTTCAAGAAAGCTGCTGTTTGAAGGATATCTGTTGAAAATTGTAATGCTTTGGCTTACATACTTAAAATAACTTTCTCAAAACCTTGTTGAATAATATTGATCCTAATATTTTGAAGTCAATGTTATGTGTTGAAACAGAAGAGGGATAGAAAGTGAGGAGCTGGGGTTTGTTTTCAACAGGAAATGGCTTGAAGTTGGTGTGGGGTGTGGGTGCAGAGCTGTGTTCACATCTGCAGCGGAGCTCCCAGAGTAGAAGCAGCATAAGAGCCAGGAGGTGGCATGTGCTGCCAGTGAGGTCTCTGAATGACGAACGCTAAGCCAGCCAAATCTCCGTCAGCACAGTTGTATCTATAGAGAATTTGCTGGTACAGCAATGTCATGTGGGAAGGCCGTTCATTTCACCTCGCAGGCCAACAGAACAATGTTAGCAAAATTAAAGGCAACTTAGTTGCCTTTCATAAGCATTTCTAGTAGTTTTTTCCTCTTGAGACAAGCGTGCTCTTCAGTGAGAAGCTTAGTCATTCGGTGCTTATTTTCCACTAGCCTAATGCATTGCTGTTTCTGAAGTGTACGGTTTTTGAGAGGTTAATTCTATAATGTTTGGGCTAAAATGGCTTTTGTCTGCCACTCTAAGCTGCCCTGTGCTGGTGCTTGCCTGTGAGACAATGATAGCAGAAACAGTTTCAGTAACTGGCTTGAAGGCTGTTTTAAAGATGTTTCTTTCCCTCTGTCTCCCTCTCCAGCCGAAAAGGAAAGGTGGGAGCAGAACAGTTCCTGATGTTGCTACAAATTTAACTAACTGCATAAACTGCTTAATATTATTACTTATGTGAGAGTGGACCAGCCATAGAGTTGTGTTTTGTAACACGTTTTCATCCAACAGAGATTGTTCAAAACTAGAATGTTAATTTTGTAAGAAGCCCTAAACATGGATTGAACTTTTGTCGGGCAGTATTGTGGTGTGCCATCTCCTTTCTTTTTCAAAAAGGATTTTGATGGCCAGAATTGTTTCTATTAAAAATGCATGTTTTCACACCAAACAAAAACACCCTAAGCCTGCTGGATTTAGAAGCTGCCTGGGAGAACCTCAGAGGAACCTTTTTGTTGCTCTGTGCTGTAGTGGTGCTTGAATTGTGGACACTGTTTCCCACACCATGAGGAACCCAGACAAAGTTGTTTATGTCCTTGGATGTACTTTGCTCTGATTGTATCCTAAAAGGCCAACGTGAAGTCCAAGGAGAGGACTAATAAGAGAACAGCAGTGCTGCATGCAGAGTGATCCCACTCTGGCTGACCCTGCTGAGGATCCAGTGCTCCAGGTAACTGCAGGAGCACTGTGTGGTGCCAGTGTTTTTGCAGACTGTCAGTCTTCTTCTAGGACAGAATTTTTAAGTTTATAAATGATCACCTTAGCCCTGCCCGTTGCTAAATTCCTTATTCTCCTGTACACAGCTGTATCCTCAGAGCGTTATCTTGACATTCTATTTTCGCTGTCAGCCAGGTGTTGCTCAATGTTGCTCAGAATAATAATTACAAAAAAAGAAAGAAGTCAAGAGTGCAGCCATTGAAGATCTGTGTGAGCTTAGACACCGCTGAGGTGGCATGTTTAAGATGTGGAAACATTCACTTCTTCCAGCTTTTGCTGTTGTATTGGTGCTCCTCCAGCAGAGGTTAATTTTGGAAGAGGCAGAGTAACTCGGTGTCATTCTTTTATATTCCCATCCATCATCTTACTGTTTTCTTGAAAATCTGATTAGTAAATAGCTTACCTCTTATTTGATTCAATTAGCATCTTCTGATGCTAATACAGTAAATAGCGTTCCGATGTTAACTCTGTATAACTTAACAAAAAAGAAAACAAAACTGCAGATGGTAGCATTGGGAAAAGCATTTATCTGTCAGTTATATGTATTAAGGTCAGTGAAGCATGGATTCATTTGTAGAGCATTTTTTAGTACGTAAATATAAACAACATTTTTTGGATCCACACTTGGGAAAAAAAAAGAGAATGTTCTTATTTAAATGCTGCACTATTGGTCATTTCTGCACATCATAGTTGAATAAGGAACCCAGCACCCCTTGCTCCTTTCTAAATCATTTGGTGGTGCTCAAACTTAGGACATAAGAGATCATGTAGGAAGTATGTGCAGAGTTATTTGTTGGCTGTCTGGAAGATGGGAGCAGCTGGCTCTCAACAATTCCAGTTTCTTTATTTCATAATTGTACAAAGTTGCTTTGAATTTATGCTAAATGAATGTCAGTTGTTAGGTCAGCTGCTGTGTTTTCATAAAATCTGTGTAGTGAATTCAAAAAGCCTTTGAACTCATGGGCTGCAGTGCTAAAGCTGTGTGAGAAGGAGAGCGAAACATGGGTTGTGGAGCCTGCCTCGTTGCTCTCGGAGCATCTGTGAGCGTAGCCTGGCCTGTTGGCAGGAGGGAGCATTGTGGCTCCCACTGCAATCCTTTACTCTCCAAGTTGAGATTTTTCTGGATTGTATCTGTTTGATTGTTGTTTCCCTTTCCCTTTACTCTTTCTTTTCTCCTTTTCCTGCCCCTCTCCTAAGGAGAATTTCCCAGAAGAGACTTGGTCTGTTCCTAATGCAGGTGCCATTCTTGCCCATTCTTTGTCTTGGGAATCATCAATTGACTGTTGGTTAATAGATAGTTTGATTTGTTCTTATCCAAAAATATTAATCTACACCTTCACTTAGATAACTGCACTGATGCTATTGAACAGTGTCCTTAATTGACCACTGTGGTGCTGCTGACACAAAGCTTGCTTCTATGAAAGGAGGGAGGAACGGTTCTTTCTCTGTTCCTCTTGTTGCTAACTTGATACTGAATAGCACTCGTAACAACTCTTCTGTGCACCACTGTAACTCAGTAGCCAGCAAAAACTTACCCTAGCAAAAGAGCTTCATGGTTTTCAGTCACTTTTTGTTGAATCTCACCATGGAAAAGTTAAGCAGACATGAGAGCTGGTGCAAAGGTGAGGGTGGGACCGTGCCCCAGCGGCATGGGCAGAAGTACGGGGAGAGAAAGGAAAAAAGATGACCTTCCCTTCTTAGCAGCAGTGACTTTATTTGATGATTTACCTGCTCGAAGTATTAGACTTACTGGCTAAAATTAAGTAGTTCCACTTTGAGTTTGTCCAGCAACCTCGGTGGTCCTCAAGAACTAAGCAGTAGCTGGATGCAATAATTCTTTCAGTTATACCTGTAGTTTGTATTCTTATAAGAATGAGATAATTTTATCAGTATCTTTTTGCTTAAGGCATAAACATTTTTCCCTTTCATCGTAACGAAGAAACATAAGTGAGTTCTTTGTGGTTTTGGTTAGTCAGGCAGATGGATGTTCTAATCATACAAACCCTGAGGTTATGATGCTAACATAAATATGTTTATAGTGTATTTAAATGTTCCTTAAAATAATTGAGATGAAACATAAAAGCTCTTGTTGTATGGCAAGTCTTCTGCATAGGAGTCTTTGAACATCTTTTCGTCTTGGGATGGTACATACCTTTCTCAGTGAGGAGAAAAAAGGGTGGACTGGGGAGGAAAGAATTGGTACTTATTAAGTACTGCTGTACTCATCCATCAGTCTTCCACTTCAGCTGTGGAGGGAGCTACTCCACGTGTAAGTTATGCTGCACTTGTAAGTTATGGTAAGAAATTTGAGGCCAGTGGTTTTATTTTGTTTTCCTTCACGTTGGTAGTGTAACAGACTTCTTGAAATGATATGGTTCCTGTACAAAGAAGAAATCACATGAATTTGTAGGTTTTCCTCAGACAGACAGTACAGCTACTGGTGAGGATAATGCTAGTCTAGTATTTTTGTAGTAAAGGCAATTCTTGTTTAGTATAGAGCATTTTTAATGCATTTTTTTCCTCCTTGTTACTTCCACTCTAGGGAGGATTATCTTTATAATCCTGCTCAGCAAGTAAACCGCACACTGATTCCACTCGGTTCTATGGAGTACAGCATGCACAGTATAGAAAATAACCTGCCACTGTGATTCGTCTGGCCATGTGTACATGCGTGTGTACCTATGTACATGCAGTCTGGAGAAGAGGAGCTACAGAGGAGACCTGCTTGCCCTCTGCGCATCCCTGAAAGGAGGTTGTGGCAAAGGTGTGAGCGTTGGCCTCTTCTCCCTGGTAATAAAGTATAGCAAAATCAAACCAGCAGCAAAAAGATGTGATTGTTAATATATTTTCAGATTGATATAGTCTATCCCCAGCTGTTTCCCAACTAAGATGTGAGCTCAGTTCTCTCTTGTCTCTTTACTTCATTTGATGGTGAAGATGGTTCTCATATGAGTGATGGAGGAGTCCTGATCACTGATCAGCAAACTTCTGTATGTTCATTTCACCTGGGTTTGTTCTTCTGAAAGCTGTGGAGTCTTTGGAAGTGTGAAGTGTTTTGTGAGCACTTACAGGAAATGTAGACATAGCAGGGAAAATCAATTTCTGTTTATATCTCTTCTCACAGTTAGCATGTGGAAAGTGCATAAAAACTGTGTAGCAAGGTAATGCACTTCCAACCTATACGTGAAAAGCTGGGGCAAAACCGGACTTGATTCCTGCCTGTCTGTGGGCCTGAATGTTTGCTATTACTTTTTCCCAGCTGCTGCTTGGTGTTGTATCTCACCTTTCTTTCCTAGGACTGTGCTAGGATAGTCAGACAGCTCAATTCCTGGCCATTCCTGCCTCAGATTCTAATACATTCTTTGCTACTGTTTTTTTTCTCCGTGCTGTTTTACATGAACTTGAGTGTCTGGCTTCAGGGAGAGTATGCACGGGTAATTGAGTTCCAGCTTTTTCTACTCAGATAATACAGTTAAAGCAGCTTCTGACTGCTGAAGAGAATTACAACTGTATAAAGCTAGAGCAACTGTTGGGCACTGAGACAAGGTAAACAACTGCACGCTGTTTGGAGATTTCTGAATCACTTGCAGCAATCCTAACTGGGAATTAAACTGAAAAACAGTGCTGACTGTGAGTTTGACTGTCAGATTGGGGGGATAAACTACTTAAAACTAATAAAAATGGGATAGATATTGTACACAGCAGCAGGTATTCTTTAGACCTGTTAAATAGCTGATGAGCAGAAGCTTACGTAAGAAATAAATTTTCATTTGCCTGTTTTACTGGCAGCATATCTGCTTTGTGTGTTAAACGTAGATTTCAACCCCCCACGCTTCCAATCCAATTTCCTGCCCTGTATTTGATGGATACCAGTTATTTTTGTCAGCTGTTCTGTTTTGTTGTTGTTTATTTTTGATGGTTTTTTTCCCTACCATCATGGTATCGATAATTACTTCAGCAAAGAATGGAGAATCACCTTTTCTCTTCATCTTCTTTTCAAAAGAATTGATTTCTTCCATCCTGGGCAGAGCAGAGCTTCCTATCTTTATCTTCATTGCCTAACAAGGAGCAGATAGGAGTCTTGATGCCTATTACAGAAATTGGATTAAGTTGAGTAGATCCTGTTCCCAGAAATATCCTCACTCATTACAAGTCAATTTAGCACTTTGCAAATGATGGTTTTCAAGTCAGAAACTGAAACAAAAGATCCAGTGGTTTTATGTCTCACGATTCTGTCATAAAACTCAGTGGCTTTGGTTGATGACTCTTTTTGATGTCTTTTTTTTTTTTAGTCACTTGCAGTTTGGATTACTGAAAAGAAAGCAGTAAAAGCACAGCATTGATGTTTTGTTTTTTTATTTTTCTGCCTGAAAAGTGCCTTCCTTGTGCAAGGCTTCCATCTCACAGCTTATAATAACAGTTTTCCCTCTGAAAAGGAGCACGTTAAGAAAAATTGCCAGCTTTTCAGAAGGAGAGAGAATTTAGGGTGCTTAGTGGTATGCTGTTATCTAGATGATGAAGAAGGGGAAGAGTGTGCATTTCAATTTATGTGCTATCTAGACTGTTCAGAAGGATGTCCATGGTCTGTCTGCAGCACATAAAAGTACTTAAGTCTGTTTGATCCAATCTGTGTAATAATAGAAACTAGAATTGAATGATCCCAGCTATGAATTTCTCTCAACCAGAAGGAACTTTGGTGGTAGGATGCTATCCAAGTAACTCACAGTTGTGGCTCACAAATCACAAGATTGCGCTATGAATTTCAGTGAATCTGGTGGGTTTTTTGTTTGTTTGGGGTTTTTTTAAGCAACAATTAGGTAAGCCAAGATTCAGTTTTCTATTATGTATCTGTTGCTGTTAATCTGAAGCGCAGGCTAAATTGGCAGGCTTTCAATCTATCTGCAGTTTAGAAGTCTGTTCATAGCAATTGATAAGATTGTTTGCAGTTAGGTTGCTTTACAATATAAGGGCTTTTTGCAGTGTGAGTTGCAGTGAGGTGACTGCTGGTAACCCTTCTTGGTGTATAAGAGACAGAAGTGAATTTGGGGAAAAATAATGAAATGAACTTTCAATATGTATAGGGACAGTGCTGATTACTGTAACTGCACTTGTGACCTGGATATTGTGTAGGAGGTAAATTAGATTTTAATTTCTGGGATTATATGTGCGACTGTGCATCATCTCTTTCTTCAGCCTGTAATCTTTTTAAATAATTTTTCTAAATGGGATTTAAATGCTGTCAGTTAAACTGAAAAGAATCTGTATTCAAATTGTGTAAACGTGGAAGGTTTGTGTGAGCGCCTTCGTAAGTCTTAAATCACCATCTGGATTGTCTGGAGAGACACACTCAGCAACCAAACAGCACCACTTATCCTTCCCTGCATTTCTATCGTTGTTTATTTCCAGTTTGTTCTTTCATCTTGAATCCTTTCCCCTCCATTAATGATTCAGTGAATCGGATGTTTTGAAAACACGGCCAGTCCTTTTTATTTTCCATGCTTCTTTAAGCCCAAACGTCTGTAGTATCTCGTATTTATCAAACTCTGCTGCTTGAGATCTGAAACTGATCTGTGGCTGGGGAGCACTGTCTGTGTGCCATTGCCTCACTGCTCCGCACCTCTGCCGTGCCCTCAGTGGTGCTGAGGCACAAGTGCAGCACTGCTCTCTGACACCGGAGGGATGAGTGAGCAGTGGATTGAGATCCATCCCCGAGCTTTTAAGGAGGAGTAGTTAACCATCAAATGCTGTTTAAATGATCACTTAAAATCTTTCCTCGCCAAATCTCTTTTGCAGGGTGATGGCTTTTGGTTCTTTTTAGGGGGTGGTGAGGAGGGCAGGAATGCTGTATTTGCTCATTTTGTGCTTGTATCTTGTGAAGTGCTGCTTAGGGCTGTTTTTACAGTCACCGTTTTCCAGCGTAAGACTGTAGTATCTTATTATATACAAAGCAATTTGTTTACAAGCTGGTGAGACTTACCATTGTAGAAAGTAAAGTATTTGCTTTCTTTTGTTTCATTGTACATCTACTTGCCAACTTCAGTTCTGTAGGTGGCTTTTTGTCTCATAACGTGAAGTTAGTTCTGTATTTAGCTAGCTGCTGTTACATGAAGTTTTGTGAAGCCATTAGCAGAACGGTGATATTGCCAAAGCAGTGGAACTGCTGAAAGGCCGGGTGCTGCCACATGACCACAGAAGTTTGACATTAATCTCATTCTAGCCATCTCACAGCGCACATTTCTCACATCCCTAAGGTGCAGCTTGTGGCAGGCACCTAAGATCTTTCAGGATGCGTCTTTTGGCCCCTTCTTCCTGCATGTACTGCAGCTCCTCATGTTGAAAGGGAATGGTTTAGTGCAGATTCTTTACTTGCATTGGTTGAAATTCTTCATAACCACAGAAGAAGTAGCTCATTTGTTTCTCATTTCACTTTAAACATTTGGATGTTTTTCACTTGTTGGTTTGTTTTTCTGAAGCCATTCTAATTATCTTGTTACTCACATGGAAATGAAGTAGTTCAGCTGGGGTAACAGAAGGTATCCTTGGCGTTCATTATCATTTGTACTGTTTTTATAATCTCTGGAATAGTTGTGAGAAATGTGTTTGCGGAACACAGTACAAAGAGCCTCGCAAGCTTTATTTCAGCAGATCTTTCAGAGTTGAGCTACACTCCTTTGCTTTGGGATATTTCCGCCACATCCATGGGTTACATTTTGTTTGGTATTTGATACCTGTTGTTGCCTCCTCCTTCAAACACACACCCTTGTGGGTGGCGGCAATATTTATTGCTCAGGAAGGCATGTCTGAAAAGATGGAACTTTGTCGGTGCTCTAGAAATTGGTAAATCCCATTCAAGGGCACTTACTTGAGTTGAATAAAATTATCTGCTGTAATTCCGGTTGCCTAAAATATACATTATATATTGTGCTTGTAGCTTGTTAACTACAATGACGAGAGAATTGTTTATACTTAGTGGGTTTTCTGAGCTTTCATGGCCTGTTGCTCCTCCACACCTGCTGGTTTCTTGTTAACTGCCTTTTTCAGACTTTGGGAAGATACCTGCTTCTTTATAGAAGTAGTTCCACTGGGACGCCAACAAAATGCTTATTATGACTGCTTTGTAACTCTGTAACACCGAAATGCATGTCTGATGAAAACTATTACTGCTGCTACTGGCTAAGCAAGTAGAATGAATACATATGAGAAATGGAGATTCTGTGTGTTTTTTTTCTTTAAATGGCTATTCAAGTTTTGGGATTGGTCACACCCCTCCCCAGCCCCAAATAAAATTATCATGTATTCCAGTTGTCAACGTGTTAAAACTATGTATTTATTTCTTTAGGCGTTTGAAAGGGATGTTCTTGCCGATTCAAGACAACATCGTTCTGTCCGGGACTTTACACTGGGGATAAGGACATGGGACTCCTCCTGCCAGATTGCAGATGGTTCATTACAACTGACATCTTTGCTGACAACTGTGAAAAGGAACTTTGGATTATTTTATTTTATTGTTGTGGGAAACCACGATCCCCAAACTGTAGGACACATCAGGTAATAAATCCTAATACTTAGACTTTTCTGTACGTTATTTGATTAAATTGTTTTCTTATCAAAGTCTTGAAGCATGTAGAACATACTCTTTGTTTCCTTAAAGAAATGGAATATTCTTGGTTTTACATCTTATACTCCAGCTGAGTAATGGGAATAAATTTTGTATTTTGTATTTCTTAGGGAAAACTAGAGTGGCTCCATTATTGGCTTTAATGATTAGAGTTCTCTTTATAATTATTATACGTGATTGTTACTAACAGCTGTTGATAATCTTTTGATAATAGTAATTGCTGTTTCTGTCTGTCTTTGCTAAGAGAGTGCTTAGTTTAATATCAAGGCTAGTTTCACTATGTTTAGCGTGTAAGACAGCTCCTGCATTCGGAACCTGTCCCACTGTTACTGGCAATTAGGAAGCTTAACATTTTAATGAAACTCATCTGTGTTTGCATGCTTGGTTCATTGTAATTTGTCTACTTACTCTCAACTCTTTATGTGTAAATCTTTCTTCCTTTCAAATGAGTAAATCTCTCCTTGTTGCTATTGGAACCTGACTTGATTTGGAGCATTGGAATGCTTAGGAATTTGTTTTTAAAACGCAGAAAGGAAAATCTGCAAGTGTCATCCAACAGTGTGGTGCGTAGTTCTGTCATATAGAAAGTGTGCTGTTATGTGCTTCTGATAGAAGTGGTAGAAAGAAAATGATCAATCCTTCCTTCTGATATGAGACAGGAAGAATGTAACAGGAAAGAAAATTATCTTCACAGCAACACAACTTTTATTTTGGATAGCTGTTTAGCTATGTGTATTTCTTTAAGAAAAATACTCAGTGATTCACTTTTTCTTTGTCCTAAAGGTTCCGTGTTTCTTGTAGAATTTTAAAATAATCTTTTCTAATGAGGATGTCTGATATTCTTACTGTAAAAGATGAAACTGATGCAATGAAGGGTTCAGAAGCTGAATTTAAAGATACAGACCCAGTTGAAAACCTTAGAAAATCAGGAAGTCAGGAGCAGATTCAAGTGGAAAAGGATGAAAATTGTCCTGATAGCAAAAACAATATGCCGGTAAGAAGCTTTTCTCCTTATTTTTCATTCATGTATTGTGTTAAATGAGTCTTTCTCATTGTCTTCTCATTCTTATTGTGATCTCCTTACATGTTACTTTGACACAGATCAGGAGAACTTTTCTTCACATCTCTGTTTATGTTCATATATGTGTGAAGGTCAGTCATTTTTAATTGTTTGATTTGGATGAGTAGTTTTCACAGGAACCAGGCAGGTTGTCTGTTATTTACGCTTTCGTGAGTGCACATGTGAAGCTGAGTCGAGGCTTTTTTATTGTAGCAGAACAAGGGAAAACTTGTCAATTCAACAATCTTCAGCTGCTGCTGAGGAGAATTTGCTGTATTGAGAATACACTGTATAGAATAGTAGGATTTGGTCAAGAAACTGAAATATTGAGTGTTGCTAGTATCCATATAGCACTGCGGAACAGCTCAGCGTGCCTACCCTTAGTAGGAGTGACCAACCCAGGGCTATGGGTGGCTCGGGTTTAACTCTTACAGAATAGCTGTCCTGCATCAGGCTGAAGTAATCTGATGTCAGTGATCCAAGTCCTGGATGTTAGAGGAATCAAATCAGCAATCTAGGTCCAGCCATTCTTCCTGCATCAAAGGCAGAGGGAAACAGTGAGTTTTCATCCCGTCTTGGCTATTCCAGTACTTACGTACCTTCCCTTTTCCTTAGTATTCCCCCACTTGATAGCTGTGGTGTGTGATCTGTACCAACAGAAAAGTTGGTACGTATAAATGAATGTATGATCTTTGCAAGGTAGGAGATATACCTACAAAAACTTGTGGCATCAAATTTCAAGTAAGATATACAGGAGGTAAATACTGTGAAATCATCTTGTATTAAGGAAGGAAACACACCAGTGTGAGCACCAGTTGAGAATGTGTGGAAGCATATTTGCTACCTCTGAAGTTCAGTTATGCAGTTACCATGTAAGCTCAGGAGCCCTAAAAGATGGGACTGTCACGTGGGACAAACTGGCTGAGGCCTAGGAAAAAAAGTCAGATTTCTAAGAAGACATGGAAGCTTGTGCTTGAGAAGAAGTTAACTTTCTATAAGAATTCTTCCGTCTGTGGGTTGTTAATAAAAAAAAAAAGGAAGATAAAAATTGTGATCAGAGTATAGAATATGCCAGTGTTCTTTTGTGGGTTGCAAAAACAGGAGAGTGGCTTTATTAGATTCTTGTTATTGAGAATTGAATAAAACTTTCTTTTGGGACTAGCTTTGTTCATGACTAGCAATTCAATATTCTGCTGGGTGAAGTAAGCTTTATCTGCTAGCTTAAATTGCTTCCAAATGAATCTTGTCAACTACTGTAATAACACAGTTATACTCTTTAATATCTTCTGACTTTATTAAAGCTGGTATCAGTGTAAACAGATAGCTTTATGGGGAAAAAAAGTCCTTAAAATGAAGTACTTTGCCTGTAACGTATGAGAAGCAGCTACTGAAATATAGGTAGATATTAGAGCTGAGCTGGTAATCTCTTTAATCTCTTTAATCAATGGAATATCCCAGTAGTCATGAAAAATGAATGTGTATGGTTTCTTTTCCAGCAATTCAGTAACTTGGAAGAATCTCATTCACATTTTCTCATTCAACAAGTAGTGTAGAAGCTTATGAGGCTCAAGTGGCAGATTGCCTTCCTGAAAAATGGGCGTTCCTGCACAGAGAATTGAAACTGTCCATGGCTACAGGCTTTGCTTTTAGCTCTGGATTCTTTGGCAGGGGTTTTGGTTGGTTGATTTTGTTCTCGTGTGGGAGTAATATCTGGTGGCAGAGATAATAATGTAGCATACACACCAGGAACCATACAGCTAGGTAAAGAAAACCTCTTTTTGATGCAGACAGTTCTACTGTCTTTTTCATTTAGTATTAATGTGAATGTTGTGTCCAGGAGTCAGAACCAGAACATTGCCATTACGTGAGTGGTGTAATTAAAAACTGAGCTAGTTGTCTGAGAGCGTTGATTTTAGGAATGGTAGGGAGACAGTTGTGAAGTGGAGCCGAGTCAGTGCAGGGCTTCACAACTGTGTGTAACTGTAGTCTGTGAAAGTTAATGTCACTTGTACTATGGTAGCTGATAGGGCAAATATGTATGTTACACGCTTGCTTTCTAAGTTGTAATTTAATTTCTTTACAATCAAGAAACGATTAAGCTACGATTGTTCCTCTGTCTAAACCTATCACGGTTTGTATGCTTCTGGGACCCTGTAGTTTGAGTAACAGGTCATTGTATTTTGAAATGCAGCTTTGGCTAAATTCTAGATTATTTTGAGACGTTGTGCACTAGGCACCTAATTGCTGTTGTGTACAATGGGAATGTGAAAGATGTCTCATTAGAGTACATGGGTATCTTTCCCAGTCTTTTTAAGTAGTGTAAGAGTGGCATGGACCTTTTTGTTTCTCTGTTCCACAGCTGAGTTCCCTGAAGCCTTTCTTTGCCTCGTTCTCATCTATTTGGTCTCTTCAGTATTACCTTCGTTTCCAGAATGTGACTTACTGATTTTTAATAGGCCAGTGATTGGATAGATGCTGTTCAGCTTCTGAACTGTTGAAAATGCTTCTGTGGCCAATGGTGAAACTATTTTTTCCAATTTTGATCATTAGTCATCCTCTCCTGTGTCATGGAAAATTGCTGTCAGTACTCAGCAGTACTGGACAGGAAGTAATCGTAGATCATGCTGTTTTTTCTGTCTTTGCAAAGCTATGTACAGTTGGTAGGTGGGACTCTAACATTTACGTGGTTTTAAAATCAGTCTAGTTTAGTAGAAAGGTGAAAACCTGTTTTGTTCAGGTCTGCCACGAGTCATGTCTGTCCTCTGGAATGTCCAAGCAGTAAACCAGAAATGCACAGACCTTTTCGCAAGATTTTTGATGTTCCTGTCTTTGACTTCTTGTGCCTGGCCTGATTTTATCCAGTTTCTTTATAGCACGGAATGATAGAGGAAGGCGTGTTAATGTTCCAGGCCTTTACTTTGTATTTGGTATAATTGGAGTGTGGGGCAGTTAGGGGAAAAAAAAAAAAGTCAGATACTTCCTCTGAAAACCCCTGGTTGCATTTGACTGTATGCGTTTGGTAAGCTGTCTTAACTTCTGTTTTTATTTTGCTGATTGCATTGTGTTAATTAGTTGGAAATGAAGCACAGTAGTTTGTTTCAACAGTTTGTTTTTTTTCTTTAAGACAAAAACCTGATCAATGTTTTCATTATGCAATTTTTTTTGTAACAATTGCTTTTAAAGTGTCTTGATATCATGTCCAAAATCACTAATTATGGGGCATAAATATATTTTTAATCTTTCTTTCATGAACACAGTGCTTTCTCAGGTTGGTAAAACTCTTTCAGAGCTGCAAATATAAAGAAGTTGCTGAACTCATTATGGATTAGATACTCTAAAGCTCTAAAGCAGCTAAAAAATGTTTGTTTTTTACAAATGAGAATGTAAAGATGCAGTATAGGAGGAAAACTTAGCAAATACAGGAATTGGAGCAGAACTAAAGTTCGTGGAGCTACAACATGTTCCTGTCCTGGAACTCCAATGGAAATGTAATTATTCTCTGCTGCTCTGGTTTTGTACGAGTAAGGATCTCAGTCCAATCATCTTAAAGTTTCACAAGTGAAGTTACTGTTTATGTCCCAGGACTTTTGGTTTTCTATTTCCAGGCGGAGACCTTGCAGTATAGACCTTTTCTCAGATGAGTTGTCTGTGCAGTCCAGCCATACCAAATTTAGTCTGGTACTTATCTCTCACAGTTGCAGCTGTACTTCAGGTGAAATTATACAGGAAATCTAGGAATTGAGGCCTGTTGAAGAATTGTTTTACAAGGCATGAAAAGATTCGGTTGCCAGATAACAGGTCTTAATATGATGGGTGGGGTGTCGTTCATCTCATGTGCAACTCTGAGGTTGGATTCATTTTAGACATGAGAGGGTCTCCCCCCTGCAGTGCCCCTATCCCCAGCTCTCCCCAGTGTGACTGCTACTGGGTTTGCCCCTAAAAGTTGTCACATGCTCATGAAGCTAAGCAGCAAAGTATTCAAATGCTTTCATTTACTACACTAAGTACCCTGTATTTGAACTCACCTAGGGTAATTGGTTCAGGGTTAATTGATAAAGGTTGGGAAATCATCCCATTCTTAAAGCTCAGTAGCTTGATATGATGCAAACTTTGCTCGGGATATAAAAAGTGCCAGCTTTCAGTAAACTATACATACTTCCAGCAGAGATGATAGAAGGACAAAATGTTTTCCAGACACCAACAAGGCTGCCTCTATCACTGAAGGTCTGGGAAAAGCTGAACTGTCTTTGCTCAAAATCTCAGGAGAAAAAAAATAAGACGTATCAGTTCAGTTTGCTTTCAGTGCAGCCATTTAAAGTCCTTTACACTGTGAAATGAGTAATATTTAAATGAGCAGCCCTTCTGCTCTTCACTGAAGCTGGGGCAAAAAAGACACTTGATACTTGGAAAGTGACAGAAAATAGCTGTTCTTTCATAGCTTTTCATGAAAAAGGGGATGTTGTCTGTTAAACGAGATCTGAAACAGTATTACGAATGTTATTTTTCACATACAAATATTAGGCTTACTCTTAGTGAAACCAGTTCTATTAAAGGCTTTGAATATTCATCAGTTTGAGTTCTGTAGTGAAACCAGCACTTAAACGATGTTACAGCACTGTGAGTGCCTCTGTACCTGCGTAGCTATCACAGGAGTTTGTTCAAACTTGGAGGTTAAAAGCCTGTCAAACACTTCTTTGCTTTGAATGTACATTTCAGTGATGCATTCTGTCCCAGGATTGTGGTACTGTTCTTTTTTAGAAGAAACTATTAATAAGAGAAGGAATCTCGGAAGAGAGTGTTCATGGATAGTAAACTGCTTCACTAAAGCAAAACTTTTGATCAGCAACCCGTTTTAAAGTTGTTCTTTATCGCTCCTAATCTTTTAATTATCTATAAAATATAAATTAAATAATAATTAGCACATATATTAATTGCATTGTAGAAGCTTTTTTTCTTCTTCCCTCTTCTTTCATACCATCATTTTTCCAGATAGGTTTCAGGAACAGGAGGAAAACTTATAAAAACAAACTCATGTTACCAAGGAAATTGTGCCATGAGAATTTTAAATGCAGGAGATAGCAGGGAGTTTAAACGACATGGATCTTACTGAGTGAGATTAATGCTTACCATCTGTTAGATGTCTTTTGTTACTTCTTTTTAAATAAATGTCTTCTGTTATAAATGAAGAAAGAGAACTTGAGAACAAGCACAATGAAGGAGGGAAAGCGTACAGTCCTTCAGCCAAAAGCACCTGCTGTTGCTTTCACAGTCTTGACCATCACATCAGTAATAACTGTTAAAACTTTCTCTGTTATGCAGACTTTTACGTGAATAAGTTCAACTATTAAGTTTAATATAAACCTTTTCTGTTGTGCCTATCATTCAGCGGCCAGTGCAGGCTTTTGGACAGACAGCAAAAAGGTCGAAGGTACAGTAGACTTGTGTGCTGGCATGCTGAGGAAGCCCTCCGTGCTTGATATGAAGCCTTGTTACGTTGTGAACAGTGCCTTTAGTTTTACCCTTTCTTTTCTGGCGATGAAGCTTTGTTTTATTCTGTTGGATTTTTTTGTCTTGCCTAGTTGTCTGCTTTTGTGGTTTGCCTTTATATTTTTGGTGGCTTCTTATTGTTATGGACAGAAACACTTTCCCGAAGATTTTATTTACTTTCCATTAGATGTGCTCTGTTGTGCTTGGTAGTGCCTTTAAAACTGCAATTGCTTTCATATTTTCTTCCTGAAGGAAGTCATTTATTGAAAATATTAAAAATGCTGTTCTCAGCCCATTTGTTTTACATAACTTGGATGGAAAAAATAATGGCTTCTGGTATCTTCATAGAACTTTAAGCCATAGTTTTTAATTTTACATACTTTCCTTTAGTCAAACACAAAGTTAAAGTTAGTTCGGAGCCTTGCTGTATGTGAAGAATATCCACCACCTCCTACAGCTGAAATATCACAGGACCTCCAGGTAAAAGTCGCGTTACTGAAGTTTCTGAAACAATTTGAGTAGATACCATATTTGATTAAAAAAAAAAAAATCAGTACAGCTTTGATAGAGATGGTGATGTCTGGTAAAGAATCTGCTGCTTCTGAACGACAGTGACTGCTATTGGGGAATGCAAAGAGCGAGGCTTTGTTAGTTCTTCCAGCTTTCTGGCATTACAGTGCGTGGTAGTTAATGCTGCGTGCCTTCGTTAAGATAGCTAGAAAAACAGTGTGGTTGATGTGCAGCATAATTTAACAGCTTTATATTTAGATGATTTAAGCAGTTTTAAAATTTGGTGTTTTGAGTGAATTTATGCATGTTATTAATCACTGCTGGTGGTTCTCTTAACGCATGCCCGAGGTATTGCTGAAGACTAATTTGTTAATGTATATTCTCAAAGAAAATCCTAAATACTGGACAAAATATATAAAATGCTTTTAAAGTCCAACTCCTCTGACTTTATCTGTGCAATACTGTTACCAGTCCTAGTCTGGGTATGGAAGATGGGCATTGAAATGATTTTCGTGCTGCTCTTGTTTTCATTCCTAACAAAAGTTAAACGACTCTTCATGCCTTCCTCATAAAGCATATTGACTTATTTTGCTGCTATCTGAACAGCTTCTGAACTATCTTTTTGTGGAAAGTCTCACTTCGTGTAACAAGCAAAGGGACCCAGTAGGAGCGGGTGAGAATTTGTTGCTGCGGGAGATCCATTTCAGTTTTGGAGAGTGAAAGAGTGTGAGAACTCAAACTAATTAAACATCATAAGAACGAGCCACAAAGTCTGTGTCTAGGTTTTGTTCTTGGAGTTGAGAAAAGAGTGTTTCTCCCAGCCCCTCCATAATGTACTTGAAGAGTTAACTGGAGAAATTTCGAAACTGGGCCAGCTGATTTAATAAAAAAATCCAATTCTTAGGAACAGCAGTACAGCATGTGGAGTAAGAGATAAAAAGACAACAGAAAAATTGATGCCGTGTACTGTGATTTATAATCCTGTAATGTTTCCTGTAAAGCTACCAAAACTGACTAGGAGATGAGGGTTGAAGTGGTAGGGCTTAGCTGTGTCACTGCATCTTATTCCAAGGGAGAGAATCCTCATTTGATGAGCTGTTCACCCACAGCATATTTCAAACATAAGTCATCAGGATTTTTTAGAACTCTTGCACTGTATGACACCACATACTTAATGGTTTAAAATCATGGACTCTCATAGTAAGCATTCTCTGCAGGTGACTTTTGTTGCAGTGGCTTGTGGGAATCTCTCCTTAGCATGCTGCAATATATGCAGCTTATTTTACCTTTGTAATACACTATTTCTTTATTCTTTTGCCATCCTTTGTCTAAGCTTAGCTGCTGGGTTTGTTCTGATTCTGTACACTCTGATATATGAAGTGTAAATACTAGTTCAGGATGATTAATTTCAGCTCTTAATAAGAAAAAGCTGGCTTCGTGTCCGTGACATTGATATGGGTAACGAGCACATTGATCATTAAAAGATGGAACTTCTCTAACGAAACAACCCAAAGTGGGAAAAAAGAAAACAAAAGATGACGATCAACAAACAAACAAAGAGTCTGTAATGATGGTTTAAATTGGCTTGTCTAAATTCAGATTGTGGCTGATTTTAGAGTGCTGCTGAAAGCTGAGAACCCAGAACGTAGATCCTTTGAGTAACTGCTCTGTAATGATTCCTTACTCTTACCTCTTCTTTCAAGTGTATTAAGCTGGAGAGATTTTTCAGATTTTTGATGATTTTGGTTTGTTTTTTGTTGTTGTTGTTGTTTGTTTGGGTTTTTTTTTTTGTTTTTTTTAAAGTCAAAATTTGGTGATAATTCATGCTGCTACAATGAGGATTTGAGGTTGGAAGGTCATTTGCTTTACAATAAAGGGTCTGTTAAATCAGTAGGCTGGCAGAGACCAGCAGTCGCTATAGTGGGATTAAATGAAAATTCTAAGGAACAGAAGCTAAAATATTTTTCAGTGGCTTTCCCATGAAGTAGGTCATGCTTAATTAGATGCTACAGGTTTTTAAAGCATGGAATCACAAGAAAATGCCCCTTGGTACACAGTTCTGTGTCGCACTTTGAAGTAGAATTGGTCGTAGTAGAATTGGCTGTTCAGATGGCTCTCGGTTTTAGCTCTTGTTGCGGAAGGAAGCATAAAAATGATTACTTGCTCTGGAATCCTTTGACTGAACGACTGCTATATGATTTTTTTCAAAAACTTTGGCTATATACTCTAAACCTACCCAGTCAATATTCGAATAAGAGAAAATCAGACTATTAAGAGTCTTAATTTACTTAATTTTGTAGTGTATGGTTGTAAAACGGAGAATAGCATGATGCCTTGGTAGATCTGAGGCACAATTAATTTCTTAATATGAGAGTCACCATGGTTTTTTTCAAGTAGCAGTTGCATAGCTGCTAGGCAGACTGTCACTGTTAACTTTGGAGTGACAAATAATTTTCCACCTAAAATAGTGGAGGTTGTGCCGAGAGGTGTTTGCATGTGAAACAGTCTTTAGCCTTGATAAATCCTGGCTATGTTTGCAGGGTAGAAGAGTGGTAGGCAAATAGTTGTAGGGCAGCTCTGTGAGCTGGGTTGGGAAGAGTTGGATCTTCTACAATAGGATGGGTTACAGCATAAACTCAGTTACCTCTGGGGAAGCAATACAGATGTTTGAGAAGCTTCCAGGTAAAAGGAATGGAGAGGTGCTGTTACAGGTCAGGATCGATGGTCCACCTCTTCGGACCACTCCAATAAAGAATTTGTTTCTATTTCTCTGATCTTACTGTTTTTGCTGTCTGAGATATGACAGTCCTTCATTAGTAGTTTAGTTACAGACAAAAGAGGCACAAAGAACAAGATGTTACTTGTCCACTAGTTGGGGAACCGTTGTGTCGCTTGAATTTAAAAGGAAAGCTCTGTTTTGCTCTACCTGGGAAAAGGGTTTCATGATAGTTCACCTATGTTGTACAGAAATGTGGGTTTTTGAGGTGACTGCACACGCAGATACTTTGTCAAAATACACAAGAGGAATCTAAGCCTTGATTGCATTAAGGTTTGCAAATTTAGCCTTGGTATATTCTACTCTAAACATTTCATCTTTGTGTGTGTGTATCTGGTAATACTGGTTAGTCTGTCTTAACGAGATTGAAGGATTTGTTTTATTCTGTAATGGAGGGGGAAGTGTAGATAATGCACGCTACCTAAAAACATAGGTATATAAAATTCATCTTAAAAACTGGAATATCTTCTTTATGCCTCAAGTACTTTAGACTCACTTTGGAATAGCATTCAGAGCCTGGAAATGCATCTAAATTCTGAAATATATATTACTTTCTAAGTCTTCTCAACAGTTTTTGATTTGTTAGTGAGTAACTTCATTTTGTTAGGCTGGAGTATATGTGTGATCAGAAAGAAAATGAAGACAGTTACTTTCCTTGTTACTACTTCATTTTTGCAGGTGACATAGTGCAGAAAGTTCTGCTGCAGATATATATTGTTTGAAATCATTTCCATGATGACAGACTTTTACTTTTGACAGGAGAAAATTCAAATCCAGTTGTCACAGTGTTGTGAAAAAGAAGAAAAGCCTGCAAAAGATGAAACGGAGAAGGAGAAGTCCAGTGACAAATTGCACAGAAAAATGTTATCAAGAGGTTTGCTATCCGTCATTCTGCTATTAATGTGTATTTTTTTATCGCTGTTTTCAGAAGTTATTAATGACCTTTTCTGACTTTTTTTTTGACCAGAAAAGTCTTAAGGAAGAGTTTTTTAAATGTAAAAAACTACATTGCTTTCTTATGACTAAAAGTTCGTTTCTTCAGAGTTCCGCTGTCTAAGAATGCTCTGTTTGCATGAACCACAAGGGATCTTTGCACACGTTTATGATTAATATTTCATTGTATCTTGTTCAGCTGACTATATGGTTGTTCACACACATACTTTTGCTAGCATCGAGTTTATAAAGATCCTTTGAAGTAAGGATTGAACTCAGTATGTTAGAATGATAAGTATGATGCATGCACGTTAATATTCCTGCAGTCTGGACTGAAGGTCTGTTCTACCTGGAATAGAACTGCAGAAATTAATGATCACCATGTCTATCCATGTTACCTTTGGCCATGTTTATTGCATATAAGTTGGCAATTCATTGAACAGCTCTTGCTTTAAATAAAGGAGACAGAAGTCATCTAAGCATATTGTATCAACCAATATGTAGGAAATATCTTTAAACCTAGTATTCTTCTCACGAGACTGCTAGCACTTGTCTGTCTTGTTTCTTTCTCAATTCCATGAGGCCTTCTTCATGTAATGTTTCTGTACATCTTGTCCCAGCTGGCAACCAGGCATTCATGAAACAAAAAGCACCAGGGTGAAGAACAGCAAGGGCCGAGGCACCTAAGTTTGCGCTGTCCCTACCTTGGGCATCGGTCAACAATTTTGTGGTTCTTGAAAGAAATCTAGTTCCAAAATTATTAAACTATCTCTAGCTTGTAATTCTGAGATCCGTAACTCTGGAACGTGCTGGTGAAAGGGAAGGTTTGTTGTTAAAGTATTTCGGTGACACAAATTGTGATTAGGAAATAGTTTGTTCTTGTTCTGAAACCAGAAGAAGACAGGAGGCTGTGGGAAATTCCTAAGCATTATGTTGTGGAAAGCAAGATCGATAAAAGGAAGGTTCTTAATACTACAGAATAAGAATAGTGAAGGCTGAACTGTTACATACTGAATTACAGTATTTCTTTGGGGAACATCCAGTCTTTCTGTATATCAGCTGCTGGTCCATGAAAGTATACACAACAGTGCAGTGTATGTAGGAGAAAACTTGGAGGGTCGATGGAAATGAGATGACTCAAGATGATAATATACTCCTTCAAAATGTAAGCAGTTCCTTAATAAGACTGACAGCGTTACTGAAGCTCTTACCTCTTGTGTTATGCTTGAATTGGAGAATTCAGAGAAACAGGGTTTTTCAGCTTTGTTTTTTTTACTTCAAACCTTTTCTCTGGAAATTGCAAGTGTTGCAACATGTCTACTAGTTAAACAGTACTGATCCATGAATACGATGTTCATCAATAATGGGAAAAATATAGGGTTGGTGGTTTGGTTTGGCTTTTTTTTTTTTCCAAAATGTAATTGTGCTCTCTTCCACCCTACCTTTAGATTCCAGCCAAGAGTACACAGATTCCACTGGTATAGATCTTCATGAATTTTTAGTAAATACATTAAAAAATAATCCCAGGTAAGCATCAGCAAAATCAACTTGCGGTTTTTCTGTCTTTGGTATAGCACCGTGTTTTGTTGGTGTTTCTTTTGGTTTTCATTATTATTGTTGTTATTATTATTGTTATTTTATTTTCTTCCTCTTAAATGTTTACCATTACGTCAGTTATTAGGATGAGATTTTGTTGTGGAGGCTATCTGAAACACCAATCCACTGTAGTTTGCGTGTTATATGAACACAGGTTCAGGACCCTGACCTGTTGTAAATGCTTTTCACGTTTAATGAGCAAATAATGAGTTCTGTCTGTGTGCAGCTCTTATCTGAGGAGACTCTAATACTCTTTAAAACCTGTACTCATTTAGCATCTGCTTGTTAGATACCAGATTGCCTTCTTTCACCTTAACCTGTCTTGTACTGAATTTATAGACAGCTTCTTTTAATATGTAATGTATAAACCATAGGCACATGTATCTTCCATTTACACGTCAGAAACCAAATCTGACCTAATCCAAGTCCACCATTTGTTGGAAAAGTTGATGTGATTCTGTTGCTTTGAAATTTGCTGTACACTGTCTGTCTGGTTTGTTCTTTTCCTCAACAGTTTAATACTAGATCTGTGGCTTAACATACGTGGCATGAAATGAGCTTAGTAGAATTGTGCTGCTCTTCTGAAAGATATTCCTGTTACTTGTTAGTTGCTTATATTATACTTATGATGTACAATATGACAATGTAATGCTATTCCATTTAATTGGAGGAGTGCGGGAGGGAACAAAAGAGAAAAGATTATCATAATGGACCAGTACATTTTGTCCTATAGAGAACACAGAATAATTAGAACGCATAGGCCTGTATTAGTCTTTTACTTAAGCCCTACTGGATCATAAATCATCTGAATGAATATAAGAAATTTATAGGCTAAGGCCTGCTGGGGGGTTTACCTGCCATCATATTAACTGATGTGTGCAAACAATGACCTTTTGACAGTTAGTTTCATTTTATGCTAATGAGATATTGAAATTGGCATTTGCATTTTTGAGATTATTTTATGGTGTTTCAGGTAATACTCATTTCATTCACCTTCAGTATTAGTTTTTTATGTTCTGTTAACATCACATTGCAGTGTGTGCCAGCTTTTAACTACTCAGCTGTAAGTATATTGTAGGAATGCCTTCTGTTACCAGCACCTACTCAGTCTGTTCCTCTGTGATCCTGTGATTCACAGGTTAGGGGCAGTTGAGGCCTCTGCAGATCTTGCTACCCATGCTGACCAACAAGAACCAACCTAGTCACTGTTTCCCTTCTTGAGCCTTCTCGGTGGCTGTACTTTCTATTGATAGTACCAGGAAGAGATTACTTGCAGGCTCTTTGTGCTGTGATTTCTGAGATGAGAACAGTGTGGGTTCAATAAAATACAGCTTAGTGGAAAATGAGTACTTTCTCCTAAAAATAAAGACTGTATTAGACACTTGATGGTCCTATTTATAGTCTTCCATCATTCCTTGATCATAGATACTATCTGTGTATTCTTAAGATGAATACAGCTGGAGTTATTGGAGTGTCTCATATATGAGTTGCTGTGTTTTTATTTTCAGGGACAGAATGATGCTGCTGAAATTAGAACAGGAAATATTAGATTTCATTGGTAATAATGAGTAAGTACTGTACTCTTATAGGAAAAAAGAATTCAAGAGTGTTCCTGTTTATTAAATAAAGCTACTATTCCTTTCTTCCAGAGCTCCAAGAAAAAAGTTTCCCCCAATGACATCTTATCATAGAATGCTGTTGCACAGGGTAGCTGCTTACTTTGGATTAGAGCACAACGTGGACCAGAGTGGGAAGTCAGTCATAGTAAATAAAACTAGCAATACAAGAATGTAAGTGTAAAAGTCTTGGAAAAACTTTATGGTACATACATGTAACTCTTGGGATATATTATGCAGTGATGCTGAATCTGCAGCAATAGGGGTTTGTCTGTTCATTAGGAAGCATGCAGCAAGGAGAGGTGTTCTGAGTGTTACGTAATGTGATCTGTTGCATGTTCAAAGATTTAGCAATATAAAAGTATGCTGTCTATATGTTAAGAGTTCTTGTTGCGTTTCTTACAGAGATGCCCTATGAACTGTTTCTATAAAACATGAACTTACATCAACTATTACCTGTTTAAATATTAATACCAGCTTTAAGTACCTCCTTTCGTTTGGTTCAAAGCAGGACCTGCCCTTATCTTAGAACAGGGCCACGTTCTGATGGGGTGAACAGAGGGGAAAAGACTTGCTGAGCTTTGGTTTTTGTGCTGTAAAAGTCTACTGCAAAAATTCAGGCTTTGAAATCTGTTGTTGGAATAACACTGCCTGCAAATCTCACAACCCCACAAAGTAAATGTAGAGAGGAAGGCAAACAGTGGAAGTGTCAACCAGGTTAACAACTCTGCATGCGACTTTATTGTGATGGCTGGGGACTTCTTGGAGAAACCACTAGAAAAAAACTATTACAAAATGCTAGCACAGGAATCAGAGCATCACCAAATTCCATGCGTAGTTGGCACTTTTGTTCTCAGGACCCAGCTATTCTGCATTCTGCACTTGCTCTGTCTCCTTCTCTCACCACAGAAAGATGAAGGGCTAATGTGTTGATTGTATTTACGTTTTGTGTTACCTAGTTTCTAGCTTTAACTGAATAAATTTGCATGACGCTTTTTTCTTTAAGTGCTCTGATAGGACCATGAAAGTAGGAGTTCACAGCTCCTGCATCCTCATCGCGGACTCTGCAGCTTTGAAGGAATAAAATCTTATTATCCACCCTAATTTAAGAGTCAGTAGGACTGAAACAACATACCATACTGAAATTTTACTTAAGCAGATAGTTTCCCTCTCAGAAGTTATTAGAAAATTATCTAGGGCCTAAATATATTTTAGATAAACTTAAGTCTTTTTGTGTTCATTTTTGGTTTGGCTCTACATACTCTATCAGAAATTAATTACAAAGACATACATTTCAAATCTGTTGTCTTTGCATCTACCGGCATCCCCAGACTGAAGCTTCACACACACAAGTGTGGAATAAGAACTTTTAAAATACGATTTCTTGTTGTTGATATTTTTTAATTTATTACTATTGCTTTTTTTTTTTTTTTTTTTTATAACTGACCTCTGGAAGCCCTGTGTAGGCGTAGTTATTAATTAGCAGGCATTTCATCCAACCTGCAGACAAGAAGAGTCTTAATGTTTTCAGTATTCTTATTTTAAATCACTTCGGATATAAAATAAGAATTTAGAAAGAAAACCTTGGAGATCTGCTCCATGTTGAATAAAACCAAACTTACCTTTTCCTCATAGGCAGATTCCCGGCTCCAGCGCCGATCAGTGATGTTACTGACATCAACAACCCAGTGCATACTGGGACGTCTCAGTGGAGTGGGAAGTTGGTGATTGCAGGGCAGTAAATTCAGGGACCTTAAAAAGAAAGAGGTAAGACAGTCTAAAGGTTCTCTGAAATGCCTGCTAATTATATTTGGGCATCCAGTAACTAATAGTTAGGCTTGGCTGTTTTACAGAAAAAGATCTCCTGATTTTATGTAAATGCCCTGAGTAACAAGTAAAGATACAGAGAAGAGTACATATACGTTTTGTCTTTCAATAGGCAAATTCTTCCTGATTGTCTGAGAAAATCTTACTGTAGTAGTAGCAGCTTCATTGTCTAGGTAGTTGGTATTCATTTTCTATAAAAACAAGTGTGCAAAACATTTCACTTCCTTTCACAAAGTAGATAAAGTACCAAAAGAATATATACTGCTTCTTCCTCTCACTTTGGTCTCTTGCTTGCCCACGCTGTTGTGTCAATTTTCTTCTCTTGTTTATTTCTACTTAATTATGTTTTAGAAGCTTCTAAGCGTCAATGCTTTCTCCTCTCTCTGTATCTCCTTATCATCCATTTTCCCTCGAAATGAATCCTGAGGTATATTACAGCTCTAGCAGAAAGCACCTTTCTTCACTTCGGTGCATGCCCAATACCCATTGCATGGCACCAGTCTGGATTCAAGAGCACTTCTGGTTCCCCATGGGCATGTGGTCGCTTCCCACCTTAACTGGAAACTGAAGCAAATGCTTTGAAGGAGGAAGCGATTTTAAAAGCAGGTTTGTCATGCATCAGAAACAGGAGTTGTCAGGTGTACGCAACAGTACACGTTTTTGGTATTTTTCCCATGGCCCAGACAGCCAAACTCTGTCACATCTGTTAGACTATTAAATGTATTGTACATGTCACTTATGTTAGACTATTGAATATATCGTACACGTTTCAGTTGGTTCCACCATGTTTTGTGTATTTTTACAAGTCCATAAATTTTAATTTTTAACAACTTTTCATAGACCTGACCAAAAGTTTTGTGAGCATATAAAGGATGAGAAGAGTGATGACTTTCAGAAGCGCTACATCCTTAAAAGAGATAACTCTAGTTTAGACAAAGATGACAACCAGGTAAATAAATATTACTTTCCACTTCTGTTTGTTGTATCGGGCGATGTGTCTGTACTACTTTCATGTGTAAGTTGACACTCTATCACTTAATTTAGATGAGAATACGATTAAAAGATGACAGAAGAAGTAAATCCATAGAAGAACGTGAAGAAGAATATCAGAGAGCTAGAGAAAGAATATTTGCACAAGACGTACGTATCAAAGAAAATGATGCTGTCTTTTGTATGAACACTTCACGTACGCGTGTGCTTGTTAAGAGATGTTTCTTTTTGGGAAACTTTCTATATCAGAAGAGTACTGAGCAGATAATCATTAGTGTGGCTTGAGCTCAGTTTTCAAATGATACTGAAGTTTCTGGGAAGTTACTGATTTTTTTTCTCATTATTACTGCATGAAGCCCGCAGAAACATTGAGAACATTTTCATATGTTGTTTAGCATTGCTGCCTTCGGTGCATTATTTTGCCTCTTAATGAAATTTAGGTTTGATTTCGGTACTGTAGACATTACAAGCGTTACTGAGAGCGATGATTATCATTTTCATTTGTTTGCTCTTAGACACAGGTGAGGAAAACCTATTCATTTCAAACGCATCTTATGACCAATAACAGTGAAAGAATTTGAATTTCCTCATGTGGAAACTGAGTCAGAAATCTGGAAGTCTGGTCTCTTGAATGGAGTCAAGTGGGATGAAAATTCTGCAGCTCTAGTTTAGTTAATAGGTTTGTGGTGTCAATGATGATATGTGAGCCACACAAATCCATTAACTTAGAGCATCATATAGTGCCACTTAGTAAATTATTGTTCAGCCTTGCATTTTTTTGCAAGTAGAGGTTCTGTTTCAGTCAACATTACTAGAAGTAAATACTGTCTTGCAAAGCTGAGTACTTCTGACCAACTTCTCTGCCATGTATCTGTAGCTCTCACACATTTGCAATATTCTGTAGGTGTAATGAGCTCTGAGAGGCTAATTTATTTTTCCTCAAATCATTTTGTTCACCCACATTACAAGCAAAAATGATGGAGCCTTAACCTTTTCCCTTTGCATACCATATATCATACCCTTAGGAAGCTTTGTACAAGAAGTTAGAAGTCCTTGTTAAGGACAATATAATGAAAGTTGTTAATAGCCTTTTTCACTTTTTACTGTATGCGTGCCTATATCTGATGAATTCAGTACGGTTATTGCAGTAGCCAGTGATATGACTATTCACTTTCAAGCAGAGGAGAAGGCAACCAAGATCTTGTAACAGGCTTGCACAGTCACATCAGCTGGATGTTGCACGGAGGAAAGGCCTAATTCAGGGAATTGCAGCTTCAGAAAAAATACTGATATAAATGAATTGATCAGCCCTGTTCTAAAGTTAACTTGAATTTCTTACAGATAGGTCTTTTCATACTGGCTTTTCTTGCCCCCATAACCTGGAAATTATTCACCAGAGGTTACATTTTCAGGCAGTTTTATATATAAGAAAGCTATCAAAGTTTATAGCTAACAGAAAAGACTTGAAATTGCAAATTGTTTTGTTACTGTGCCATAATAGGGGTTCTAGATGCCATTAATGCTTCTCTGCACTTTTTTTGCCACTCAGTCCCTGTGTTCCCAAGAGAATTATTTCACCGATAAAAGGTAAGTAAATCTGCATTTCAATTCTGTCTCACTTTCCTATTTTCTTAATAAATATTAAGCTATCTTATTAAAATGCCAACAGAATCCAGGAGGAAGAAACTAATAGTACACAACAAAGACGACAGATATTTAGGTATTTGATACATTCTCTAAAAAAATATATATATATCCCCAAGTATTCTGCATGCGTTTCACCTTTTTGTTTTCTTCTTTTCCTTTATTTTGCAATTGATGCTTGTGCTAAAATTTTAGTTTATAACTTGCAGAATCAATAAAGAAACATCAGGGAGGTCAGCCAACAGCCATCAGAGCAGTACTGAGAACGAGCTGAAGTATTGTGAACCCCGTCCCTGGAGCAGCACCGACTCTGATAGTTCCATCCGCAGTCTGAAGCCAGCTGTAACGAAGGCCAGCAGCTTCAGTGGGATCTCAGTTCTGACAAGAGGAGATAGCTCTGGAAGCAGCAAAAGCACAGGCAGGCTATCTGAGACAGGTATTACAAAATCTGTACATAGTTACCTAGCAGTGAAGTTCCTGCTGGTTTGATTTTTGACACATATTGTAGATGTGTGCTAATAGAGGCCTTGGTCTTGTAGGTGCTCCATGCATACAGCTCCCTCTGGTCGCAATGGGTGCTGCATGCATAGAATGACTGCTGACCGAGGCCTTTAGTAAGTAAGTGCCTTGGAGAACTAGAATTCAGGTTACAAATTAAATGAAGGCTTTTGACTTTGGAAGTAGAACTTAATTACTGATGGCTTTAAACTAAATACATTACAAAATTACAAAGAATTTGAGGGTACTTATCAACATGTACCTAATACCTAGTCTAATATCTAGTTTCATCACAGCAAAGCTTTGTGCAGTCTTAAGAATCTGAGCTGCTATCCTTCTAGCATAATACAGCATAAAAACCTATAAACCATTGTTCTGATCAGTGCCATTGCCAGGATTTAAAGCTTAAAAAGTTTACTCAATTCTTAGGTTGCTGAAAAAAAACCACCAGAACAATGGAACAAAGTGCAGTGTTTAATTGTAAGGTTCAGAAATTCTGGGGAAAAGAATACTATTCTTTTTAAGCCTTTGGGTTTCAAAAGTGTGCTCATGTGTAACTAACGTCAGAACAAAATCTTAGAAAATAAGGATATAATTCTTCTCTGAATCAAAAGTGACGCTTACTAAATATTGCTATTCCAAATGGTAAATAAAACTGATATAAGAGATAATCTTAGCTGTGCAGAGTTTTGAGTCTTGAAGTAGACGGGTGGGTTGCAGATCTGCTACTTCAAAGCTGGATGTAGAAGTCAGAAAAGAAGAACGTAACTGCTTCTCTGTGTTGTAGTTGGCCTTCCTGTCATTTATAAAACTTCTAAGGAGACTTGGTGAATTTTTTTTTACTTTCTCTTAAACTCCCCCTACACTGTAGGTATGCTACCACACCTCTAATGCAGAAAATAGATTTTTTTTCCATTGTGTGTGGAAAAATATGTTCCAAGAGTACTTCTGCATCTGTTCTGAAACTGAAATCATGTACATTCTCAGTAACCTCTTTTAAAACATGAATTGTGAGAAAAAATGTTCATTTTTTGATTCAGGATGTAATTGGCTTTAACTGTGATGACTTCAGGCTAATTTCTCTACGTAATCGAGAAGTGGCTTTGTTAAGAATTCTAAACAAAGTAACTGGTAAAATCAGGAGTGCTTTCTGAAGCTGAGATAAATTATTTTGCACAATTTACAAATTTTAGCTTTGTATTTCACTTTAGCAATTAAAAAAAAGCTAACAGCATCAGCAAGTGCTTGCAGCTGCACTAATGTTTCATACTAACAAATGAAAAGCTCGCAATTAGAATGTTTTGTGAAGGGCAATCAGGTGACTTAAAATGGTAGATATGCTTTACCCCAGTCTTCTAGATTGTGTAGAGGCTGCTAATAAGAGTTAGTACATTTAAACTTCTATATTCTAAGTCCTGCAGGCGTCATAGCAAAGACTTAATTAAAGGTATGCTGGATTGTGCACTTAGAGGTCTCTAGGAAACAGTGCAGTTCTATAGACCGTTCCATATTGGTCTTCTGGAAAATTGCTCTTGTCAGCATGCATTAGGTTTCAGAGAGCTCAGGGTCTGGTTCTCCACTGCCTTGCAATGTTTATATCCTTTCACAGTTGTAAAATAATTGCTTTCACTAAGCTATTTTGTATTCTTTTTGAACTTCAAATAAGACTAATTCAGGTTAAAAATACCATATTACCTCATTTTTCTTCTAGCTGCATTTTTTATTTCAGCCTTAAAATTACCAGGGGAGAGGGGAGGTTGGGAAGAGTGTGTTGGGATTTTTAGTGTTCTGCAATTTGTCCATCAGGTGAGACAAATCTCAGACAGGTAGTAGCCACAAAAAAGTAGTCGTTCCTTGCATGCAGGCTGTGTCTATGGAGCATGTAATGTAAGTAGTGTATCTGAAGGGACGTTTGGCTGAATGGATCTGAGTTATCCAATGGCCTGCATGTATACAGTAGCTGTCATCTGTGTGTGCGTAACTGGTGTATCTAAACCCTTGAGTACATCAATATGTATGCATGCATCTTTTTGGAATGTGTGAGCAATCAGTTATAAGAACTGTGGAAGAACTGCACTGTAGTGCATGTGCATGTATACAGATGTATGTTCTGACCAGAAATCAGATCTAGAGATGGTTGAAGTGCAAAGCAGTGCTGATTTGACCCGTGGTTTACCGAAAGAATCTTATAATGGTATTCCAGGGGGGATGAATGAACGTTTCATTGGGAAGGCCACTGTTGAATTATGTGCTTATGCTTAGCTTTAAGGGTAAGCATTTAAAAGTGTGTATGTATATATAAAGTGAGCATGATGTTTCTGTCTTTAGGTAAAAACAATTTCTCATTACTCCTTTCCTAGGTTCAGAGTCTTCTAGTAGTGTAGGGTCATCCACGGGTTCTCTTTCTCACACCCAGCAGCCTCTTCCAGTGCCAGCTCTAAGCCAGCCTTCTCATGGCACGCCTGCCGTCTATCCAACTGTCAGCACTAGTAACTCTCTTTCCTTTGATGGTGGCATAAATGGGCAAGTGGCACCTACTAGCAGTAGCTTCTTTTTGCTTCCCTTGGAAGCGACAGGCATTCCACCTGGCAGTATTCTGATCAACCCTCAAACAGGTTGGTATCTGCTCGTGGGTGTTCTCATTACACTTGAGAACTTGGACAAAAATGTGCAAGTGTTTGTATACGAGTTAATTTCAGTATTGTCCTTTCTTTTCATTTTTTTGTGTGTGTTTGTTCAGTGCATGTAATTTAATAAGCATGACTTTTTATATGAAAGGGATGAGTAAACTCACTTTGGATTTTGCTACAAGTTTTAATTTATAGGTTTAACGTATTGTGATGGTGGCTAGTACAAAATACTTCAATATGACAATTATTATCTAGAATACAGAATAAGGGGAGAGGGAAGAGTCTTTTTCAATGCTAGTGTAAAACAGTGTCACTGAAGGAAGAGCTCCTGAGCAAATATTCATGCTGATTTGAAAGAATTCATTATCCTTTCTTTTGCACATTATGATAAACATTCTTATTTCTGTAAACTCATGGCACTCAATACAAGAGGCAGAAATAAGGATGGATGATACGCTATTTATTTTTAAACCTCTGTTTCAGTTTAAAACAAGATTAAGTCAGTGCTGGTGTATTGGGCCAATGCATGTATTTTTAATAAGCAGGAGACTGAAACTTCATAATGTAGATGCAGAGATGTGTAACTTCTTGCCTGGTTTAAAAAGAAAATAAATTCAACCTTTTACTTGCTTGTGGAAGTTAAGGAACACTGAAGATTTGATTTTTACCTTTTCTGTGCAATGGGGGAATACTTCAGGATGCATTTCTTATTATTCTCTAGATAGACTTTATTACACTTGAATACAATTGCATGTACTTCTGTAAAACCGATTTTTTTTTCCTCATTGCTGTTGTTAAAATAATCACTTATTAAATTATTTCTCTCACCTAGCTAAATAATTTTCTTTAATATAAACCAGCTGCTGTTCTTGTATACAAAACTAGAAAACGATTTGATTTGTGAATCTACATATCAATATGCCACCTAAAGCTTCTCTTCCTAAATCCCCCTAAAGAATAGCTAATGCTGGTCCTGATAGAATTTGGTTACAGCTGACTGTAGCAGCTAATTCTTTTAGGCAGCCATTGCATTTTGAGGAGGAAGTGTTTGCTATCTCAGGGGTAGGTTCTGGACATAGCGCTGTTGACATTGCTTCTAGGCATAACAGAAGTGACCACTGCACATCTTACACATGAACTTTCCATTGTGACACTGGCCATCTGAGCACATGCATGACAACTTGTGATTAAATTTTGGTAGGAAAGCAAGAATTTCTAGCATTTGTGTAGGCATTTGTGTGCTCTGTGCTCTGCACTAAGTGTGAAGGATATTGGCTCATTTTTCATGTTACGAGTTTATAGTGTGACCATACTAAAATTTTTAGAGTTGCTGTAAACAAAACAGATAACTGCAGATGTTGGAAGGCTACCATCAGTTTGCAAATAGTGTCATCTTAAACTTGATACAGTTTAAGTAGTGGTCTTTGAGTCATCTTCATTTCACTTATGTCTATGTCAGTGTTTTGCATGTGATTAGTTTCACGTTGTTCCTCCTGCACAGTTGGTCATTTCCCAGTTATATTGGTGAGTCTTCCACGTAGCAGCAGGGAAGGGCAGAGAAAGCAATGACTGTGAAATAGTTTCTCATGTTGTAAGCATTTTTTACTCACACTCTCCTCAGAAAAGCAATAGAGTTGCAGAATGGACTGTTTGATGTTCATTAAAACTAGCTGGGCTCTCAAGTTGTGATTCTAACTTAAATGTGGGCTCTTGCTGATCTGCTGCTCCTTTGGGTTTTGTTGTGGTGTTGTTTTTTTTCTTCCCCCAACCTAGGCAACAAAACAAGTTACTGTTTGTTTATAATTTACTTTGAACATTTTTTTTGTGTTTTTTTTTTTTTAATGGCATTAATGGGGTGCTTCAATATTGATGTTTCGAATTATTAAATAGGAGAATAGTATTGCATTATTTCATTGGAAAGCTGAAGGAATTCATGCATGAATAGAAGTACTTCAACCTTGTTAGCAGTTATGGGAATATAATTGCTGCTTCTGTTTTGTGTCTGTTTTATACAGGTATTTGCCTTTACTCTGTCCTGTGTTTCTGTCGATGTTCAAAACAATTAAAGTTCATTCATTTAATTGCCTTTTAAAAGGTCCTTAAAATACTATTTTAGTAGGGTTGTCCTGTATTGCTTCTGCCCTTTTTCAGTCTACTTATTTTTATTAAGTTGTCTGGACTATCAGAGTATGGTAAATGTTTATCTGTGTTCATTAAGTCAATGCTGGGTTTCTTTGTCTAATTTAAATGTTTATTTACATGTTTTAGCTGCATGCAGTTTGCCAGTTGACTCCCTTTTAGTTTTGGCCATTGTAAAATGTAGTTGTGGGGATTTGGCATAAATTTGATATGAAACAGTATGACTTTACTTCTAAATGTTATTAATTCATTTTGTCTGCTGTAAATATATTTGTCTTAATTTTCTCCAAACTTGGGTAATAGAGCTGTCTGTCTCTGGTTGTGTTTGTTCTTTTTTAACTTTTCAGGTCAGCCATTCCTTAATCCAGATGGCACTCCAGTTGTGTACAATCCTCCTATGCCTCAGCAACCGGTTAGGACCCAAGTGCCTGGACCTGCACAACAGCCACCTCTTCCCCCACCACCTCAGCAACAGCCAGCCTCTAATCACATCCTCTCACAGGTGCACATGTCAAATATATGCTGCTTGCATTGATGGTTGATACTGCCATACTGCTGTCTGATAAGAAATTAGCAGGTCTGCTCTGTTGACACATGTTATAGAAGCAGGAATAGCTGCACAGATATGAGTACATGGAATTTTTCCCCATAGTTCTCAGAACTGTCAGTTCTCCTAATAACTGAACATGGTAGGCAGTCTTTTCTTAAAAATATAGAGAACAAAAAGATGTACTGAAAATGTTATGGTATCAAGATTATAGAAAAAAGGAAAAGGGGTTCTGTCTTCATCGTGTGACATGTGTGCTCGCACCCACAGACGCACACCCGTCACGTGGTCAGCAAGGTAGGCAGTTAGTGCAGTTGAAGTATTTTTTTCATGAAGCTTACTTTTCAGTCAGATAAATTCTTGGGCTGTACTGTACAAGTCGTACTGCTGGCACCAAAGAGGTAGCTTAGAACTGGTAGGTGTGAATGCCTCTGTAGTAGCACTTTGGTTTGCCCTACTAACAGTGGCACATGCTGAAGAACGGGCTAACTCTCTGGTGTGTAAATAACCACAGTGCACAGAAAATATCCCAGTGTTGGGGAATAAATAAAAGTAATATGTTTTAATTTGTGGTTGCTAATAGATTGATTCTGTCTTCGGATGCTTTAAAACAACTTCTACTTAGAATGCAAGTCTAGTTCTTAATTGATAATTTCAAAACAATCTCTCTCTAAAAGACATAGTAAATGTCAAATAAAAGCAATCTGCTGACTTATTTTATAGGCAATATAGTGTGTAACATAAAACAAATGCCTTATTGACTGTGATGTTGAAAATTACTTTTAGTTCTGTGCAGTCTTTCAGCTTAATTAAAAAAAAAAAAAAAAAGGATCCCTTCCCTTTCTGGTGATAACTGGAACACAGTTGCTTTATTGTCCTGTTACAGAAAACTTTGTTTTCACTTCTCTTATGTTAACCATATTTATAAACCTGTTATTTCTTCAGCCTATCCGACCTCTACAGCCTTCTTCCCAGCCTGTTCAGTACTCTGCAGTCTCTTATCCACCCCCGCTCCTGCCAGTCTCCTCTACCCAGCAATATTCTGTGGTATTATATCTTCTGTTCATTTCCTTTTTGCGTGGGTTAATCGTTAGTGGAAGCCGACCTTTGCTTGGGTTGTTTGTAAGTGATGTGTGATAGCAGTGTAACGACTGGCTAGCTTTTCAGTCACAGTAAAATATCACCTGAGTAGCGGAAAATAGTTCCCTGTTAATTTCAAGAGAACTGCATACATTTAAGGCTATTCTATATATCTGAATATAATGATATATAATTTTTTCCTAACTAAGAAACAGCTTTTTCAAAGTTTTGTCGGCCAGTCAATACCTTTTGTCTTTTGACTAATGTCCTCCCATCCGTCCTTTTCATCCTTGTTGCTTTCAGTCTGCTCTTTCTTCTGCTGACCCCTAATTGCTTTCCAAGGGTCAGCTTTGCTGGGTTTTATTGAGTTTACTTTTTGAAGCCTCTTTGCCAGAACTCTTAAGCAGTTCACCAGCATCCCATATTTTTAGTAGACAGAAGCTGGAAATGAGATCCATTAGTCTCTTGTAAAAATGAGTATGATGTACGAATCTTATCGCTGAGGTAAAGTGAAACCTACTGAAGGAGAAGCGTCATCCAAAGACGAATCTGAACTAGGGCCCAGGTAAAAATTGAGGCTTTCCAGCTCCCCAAACTGCTCTACATGTTATACAGTAGCTATTTTATGATGAATTCAAAGTTTGTATTTTGCTACTGTTTGCAACATAGATCATGTCATGTAATAAGAGATGCTCGTTAATTGGAATTGAATAGCCTGCATAACAATAAAGTGATATTATAACTGTTACCTGTACTTGAGGTGTACAGTTCTAAAAGGAATTGTACTTCATTAAGGGTGCTTTCTTTTCAGCAGCATTGTTTCTCATGTTATTTTAGAGTTTGAGCACATGTACACTGCACCGCGTGTAACTTAACTTCTCAGTTAATTAAATGAGAATGGTTATTTAACCAACGTGATGCATTGCTTCCAGCAGCAGCTATTTCAGGAGCTAGTTCTGTGCTATAATCTGCAATCATTGTTAGGCATGTGCTTGCTAAAACAAAGAATGGAACTCCTTCCAGGCTTACGATGGTGTCAAGCCATTTTGTATTCAGGAAATGAGTTTGAATACTAATTGTGCTGTCAATTTCGAAAAAGTATTTCTACTGATGGCAGCTTAGGTAGTGTAGTGAAAAGGATTAATGGACTCTGGTTCATAATCTAAATGAAATATCGTCCGTAGTTGGTAGCAGGAAGGCTGGGTTATCCATGTTTTGACGATAAAGTTTCAGCGGTTCACCATTTGTACTGTACGTGTCACTGCAGGAGTAACTGACCAGATGATGATTTACTTGTATTGATAGTGCAGTACAAATGTGTGTTGCTGGTTTTTGTCCTTTAGACATTTTGGGAGTTAATATTACATCATAATTAAATGTCAGTATCCTTTCTAAACTAGATGTTGTGAGAAGCAGTATGTAAAGTTCAATGCAGAAAAGCATTATGGTTGTGTTAATAGGCCTCGTTCCAGAAGTGCCACAGGGAAATGTAAATTGTTAGAATGAAAACAGAGATGTTCTAAATTCAGAGGTATTCCAAATAAAGTTTTATGTGCAAATTTGTATATCGGATGAATAGTTCCAAGGCCGAAAGTGTAAAGTGTCATCATAAAATATGAGTGTAGATGATCTGTAAAAGACAGCAATTGAACTTAGTCTTTTCTTGGTTACCTCTTATCTTCTTCAGGATGATGTGGGAGAGGATCAGGTGCTTTTAAAGTTTTTGAGAGTTTTCTCACATGTAGAGAGACTGCTTTTTGAAATGTGAAGCTTGATGTTTACCAACCAAGACAATACTAGTGATAACTATAACTAGGGATAAGTATTCTGGGATGCTGGTAATTTGTTTGATGTTGAATTTCTTGTAGAGAACGAGTGCTTAGGCTTAGTTACAGTAATAGTAGTTTTCAGATGTCACAGGCCTTCATGCAGTGCCCAGTGCCATCAGTACCATGGTTTCAGATGTAAATAAAACAGAGATAATAAGTAACCTCTAGAATGGTTTTTTGCAGCTGTTGCAAAGATTAGCTTTTTTAGCATGAAAACTGGTACACAGTGTAACAGGTTTGACAAATGTACCTTGTTATCCCCGATTAAAGCCTCATTAACTTAAGCTCCTAAAACCAAAAATTGTTTTGCCAGTACTTTGCCAGTTTTGCTGTTTTAGCTGGGGTTCTGTGTTTTCATGCAGAATTTGAACTCCAATCAGAAGAATGTATTTTTGACAACTGAATTCTTGCAGTTAAGTAGATAGAGGCAGATGTAATAAGTAATTGAAGTGAATGGAGTCTCTGCATGCTGACGTAGTTTCCCACTGTAGCCCTGAAGACAGTTCATTCCTGTGTTCTTATCATGTTCTTTCCTGTTTTTCTTTGGCTAATGTTGCTATTGTGCAATAATTTAAGACATTCCTGTCTGAAACCTTTTGTTTAAGATATTTGCCTATTTATTTATTTTTTTAAAGTATATCCAAATGTAACTTTTTTTTTTTTTTACTTACTACAGCAAGACAACCTGGGATCACAGTTTAGCCATATGAGTCTTGCCCGTCAGCCACCTACTGATCCAGCTGAACCTCACACCACTATGTTCCAGTCCACTGTTGTCCTGCAGCCCCCGCAGCAGTCTGGTTATATCATTGCAGCCGCTCCACCTCCACCACCTTCTGGCCAGCCAGTTTCTGCCCCGGGCTACTCTCCATCCAGCCACCCTGTCAGCCAGCAGGTCCTTCCGCAGCAGGGATATATGCAGCAACCTGTGCCACAGGTACAAGGGCTTTGTTTCCATCCTAATGAAAGCTATGTTTAGAAGCTAATTGTGCTGTTTCATCAGTGAGCTTTCTGTACAGTCTACCTACTTATGTGTATGGTTTAAAAAACAAAAAAAACCACCAAAAACGTACACTTTGTTATTAGTAGAAATATTTTAAAACTACCAAATGGAAGTTGGTCCTGAGATCCTAAATCAGCTTCCTTCCAACCATCTCCATGGTTTCACCAGTGGTGCTGCATTTTAAAGTAATGGGGTTGCTTTCTTCTGGCATTGGCTGAAATGGCATTCATAGTCACCAAAGCCTGCTAAAAGCAGTTCATGAAATCAGTGAAATCAGTAGGGGTATGTAATATTGTGGAATTTTCCTTTCTACAATGGAAGTCCAAGAAATCAGCCATTAAAGAGAGACTTTATATGAAAAAAAAAATTGCTAAAGCATCACAGAAGTTGTGCATCTTTCTTTTACCCTGTCATTCTTTTTGTGTTTATGTGTCTGCCTTCTATAAACCTTCAGATACTGAAGCTCTTTAACTGTTGTTTGTCTCTAGATGCCAGCCTGTTATTGCACCCCCAATCAGTATCCGCACTCCAGTCAACAATATCGGCCTGTTTCTGTCCATTACAACACACAGCAAAACCAACCATTGGCACAGCCTGGACAGCAGACAGGTTTGTTGAACTTACTCAGCATTTCATTAGAATGCCTTGCATACATTTTGTCCTCTGCTTTTAAAATTTATTTTGCCTTACGATTTCCAATAGAAGTTGACATATTGGACTCAGTGCACAACGGAAGCAGAAGAATTTGAGTCAGTTGCTCATGGAACTTAAGATCTGAGCCATAACTGTGAGTGGCTCATGCTGCTGTTATAGGATAATTTCTTAGTCTAAAAATGAATAATTTATAAGACAAAGCAAAAGACTGGTAACTTAGTTACTAAAAAAAATTAGTTGCTTGTAAAATAAGATAAATTAATAACTTGGAATGATGTAAAATCGCAGAGATGTGTCTTAACTGCTGAAAGTTCCAAACAAAAGATACTTCTATTTTGTAAGTTACAGTTTAATACAATATGGAATAAGTCAGTTTTCTGTCCATTGACTAACAGTATCTGGATAATGACCAGTGTATGTAATAAGACCTAAAGCTACATCTGAAATAGTTGGGGCTCAGTGTTGGTGGCTGTGCTTGAGCTGAAAGGCAACATTGCTGCTTGGGTAACGCAGCAGTGAGTCCCTCAGGCTGGATCCCCTCCAGCTCCAGATGTTCTGTGAGTTGATCTGCTCACTCTTGTTCTTGACCAGACAATGTCTTACAGGGGTTTATTCATTCTATAAAGTGGTTACTAACTATGAAATTATTTTCCAAACACTGTTGTGGATAAAAGATGACAGCTTCTGAGAGCATGGCAACTGAAACCACGTTTGGTTTAACATTATGGGATGGCCTGACTTTGAGCTGTTGAATTCGGGGCCGTAACACTGTCTGAGAGGTTTATATTTCTCACAGTGAACCGGTCTCTTTTTCAGCTGCTTCCTGGCTTCCTTTTTAAAGGGGTTTCAGGTGTTAGGTTTTTCGCTTCTATTTTAAATGCTTTGTTTGTCCATATCTGTAAATAGGAGGAAAAGCTCTTTAAAAGAAAGTAGCATCTCATCCTCATAACTGTGAAGTCCAAGCTACCATGAGACCTAACCACAGGTTGATTAAAAATCTGGACTACAGTTACTGTAGGAACATCAACTGAAGTTCAACTGGCTTCTGCTACAAAATGGCCAGAGATAAAGCTCCTACAGCTGTAACAACAGCTGTCGATGCAATAGTTGGTATCAAGCTGTAGTCATTACTTGCTAACCAGGTTATTGTACTTCTGTGTTCTTGCCTGAAAGCCATTTCTCACTCTCAATGTGTTTCAGAAAATGTGTTTCTATACTCTGTCTGCTAACTTATATTAAGTGATTCATTTTAAATTATGTAAGTATCAAGAAATGCTTCTTCCAGGAGCTACTGTTTGGAGTATTTCTCAGTTAGGAGACAGTTTGCTATGGCAGGTGCGGGTTTTCTTTTTCTGCTGAGTGCTGTGTTTCTGTCATACATACATTTTCAAAGCAGAGGTGAAACTGTGATGCTAGAAATAGAAGATTCTTTGGAATGCAGTGGGGAACCTTCTTGGCAGTCAGTTTCTATTGTTCCAGTCGTCTCCACTTGCAAAATTGATTACATCTGTCACTGGAAGCGCTAGAACAAAGCGACAAATGTTCACAGCTACATTACAGTGTCTAGGAAGTGAGGGCTTTACATGGCGGATGTATTATTGATTGTATCTATCATATATTGCAGCTTTGCATTCTGTTGCTTTTTAGGTGCTGTAGATCATTCTGCAGCAAAATACACTTAAGCATTTTGTTTTTTACAGATATGAGAGGGTATAAGCTTGAGAGATATAATGAGAGAGATAAGCTTGCAGTTCAAGCTTAGCTATTAAAAACTGTAATTAGAAGTCTGCATTCAAGCATGCATTGTTCTGAAGTTGTATAGTACTCTGAAAATATGTAATGTATTGTGTTTCTAATGAACAGCGCTCATAATTAACTGAACCTTCTTCCCTTTAATTTTCTCAAGTAATATTTGATGATGTTACCAGTCTGTCAGTCTTCATTGTTGCAATCTCTGTAGAAAAGACAGCCAGCTGAGACTTAATTCACAATGTTTGTTGTACCCTGAATGTATGTAATGAATGAACATCCCTGGGTTTTGGTGTGTGTTAATTGAATAATTATTTACAAAAGAGACCAAACAATTTTTTAAACATGCAGACACAAAATCCAAGGGACTTTTTATGGCTATATTTGCTGTATTAATTATAGTTCCATATCAAGCCAGGGAGCATGGGGAATGTCAAGTTTGTTAGAATGTAAGTGCGCTAGAGTTAAATACAGACTCTTCTTGCCATCAGTTCATCTGGACAGGCCCCGTTCTGTTACTCTGTCGTAGTCGCTGGTGTTGTCTCAGCTACACTAATAGCTAGGGGGTTTTGCTGCTACGGTAAGTAGTTAGGCACATAACCTCTAAGATGGAGTAGGGGGGAAAAGAATTTCATTTGTGTTCTGCATGTACTTTGATCGTGGTAGTAGTTACCTCCTAAATGCATTTGAAAGAAAGTGTGGGGCACAATGGGCTGGAGCATAATAAATGCACAGATGTTATTTCCTGTTTGGCACTCAGACCTGTGGGTTTATTTATTTACTTATTTATTTAGGAGACTTTTGAGAGATAATAGAGGGTACCAGTTTAAGCAGTAATAAATGGTTGTAGAATCACAACATGGGGGTGAACATCAAAGTCAGGTTTTTCCTTTTTTGTTTTTTCCCCAACAAGGTAACATTAAGTATAAAATGTCTCCCATTGTATATGAATGTGACTTTTACCTGGAAGATTTCTCTCAGTTCCTAATTGTTCTAGCATTCCACATTTCAGTTTAGAAATGGCCCCTTTGAATGAGACTTGCATGTGTGTCTTGCAAGGTATTCTTCAGCTTTGAATCACTGATACTTTATCTCTGGGACACCTGAGATGCTAGAAGTTATCACAACCAGAATTTCAAAGCTGGTGTACCTCAAACAGCGTTATTCATAACAACTGACAACTGATTGTCTCTTAATGTTATCTGGCATGCCTTGTTCAAATGCTTTCTGCTTTCACCAGGCAAATCAAGGTGTTAACACATGTAACTCACTAGAGCATAAACACTGCAAGCACATGAGACCAGCGCTGCAGATAGTATGTGAAGTATTTAATGCTGGTGCCAGATGGATGCAAACAAATCTGTTAATTTCTAATGTTGGCTTATTTTATGTGCATAAGTTCAACTCTTACAGAGCTGCCAGATGTAGAAGGCCAGTGGAAAATGCCGCATGAACCTCTTCATATAGGCAACTGTGTATAAAATGTGTTCAGATGTAATTATTTCAAAATAATGTTTAAATGTGTAATTTCAGGTTACCAAGTTTTGCCTAACCAGCAGCAAAACTACCAGGGTTTAGTTGGAGTTCAACAGTCTCAAAATCAAAGTCTAGTCAGTGGCCAACACAACAATGTTGGGAATCAAATTCAAGGTGTGATCGTTCCATACCCTTCAGTGCCATCTTATCAGGTGGGTAATTTACTCAGAGCTTTCCAATCCGTGCATTCAGAGTGATCTATTTTTAATTTAAAGATCGTTTTGTAGGTGGATGAAATCTGCAAGTATGTTTCAAAGTGACATACGAATAGAAATTTGAAAAAGTAGTAACAGTAAGCAAAGACAACTGAAATGCGAAGCAGAAGTTTTAAACAAGAGGCAGAAGGAAATACTGCCTGCACGAGGAAGTCTCAAAGTGTTCTCAATTTTAGGTTTCGGTGCCTCAAGGTTCCCAGGCGGTGCCCCAGCAGACATATCAACAGCCTGTTATAATTCCTGGTCAGTCAAATCAAGGATTGCCCACAACAGGAATGCCAGTTTACTACAGTGTCATTCCATCGGGTCAACAGAATAATTTAAGGTAAGTTTAACTGAAGTATTTGATTTCTCAGCAACAAGGTTTAATTGCCCTGTAGAAACTGACAATATCTGCTATACTGCACCATGTATTGAAATGTATTTTAAGGGCAGACTTGCAAATGCTTTGTTAGCTATTTATTTTTGCTCTTATGCAGTTAACTGAAACACCCAGTACTGTTCATTTGACTAGAAATACGCTGTTTCCATGTTGCTTTCAGCAATCTTTTACTTGTAAGTTCTACGTTGTAGTTTTCAGTATTCCTTTTTGTTTTTTTAACTCGTGAAATACAAGCACATCCAGTAGCAATACCTTTTTGCAGTTATCTTTATTCTCTTTATTTTGAATCTCTGAAACAGATTACTCAGCTTCCATTTGTCCACATAACTAACAAAGCCTGTTAGCACAAAGCTGGCTGTGAAATGAGTGTAAGAAATTCCTTGTATGTTCAGGTCTTGTTTGAGAAATAATTTTGAGTACTTATGATACAGCAGATAATTGAATACCTAAAAGAAGTCATTACAATTAATGCTCGTTACACGTGTGTTTCAAAATACTTGGCTTGCAGCTTTTAAACAAGCAGCGATGGTATGAAGCTTGCTTCATCCATCTGTGAGCGCACAGATTTCTGTATTTAGGTTATTGCTGCATGGCTTCATCCAGTTAAATGAATCAGAATTCTTGTTCTTTGTACCCTAAGGTTCTTTTTAACCTTTTCTTCTTCGGTTATGTTTGAGATTCAGTGGAGTCATAGGCAGACATAATCATACACCTTTTTATAATAAGCTTTGTTGCTTGATCTCTTCTGTCATTTGCGATGGCCATCCCTTTCAAACAGGGTAACTTTTGTTTGGTGTTGAGAGCAGCTTAGGACAGCATCTTGCTTTTATTAAAATGGATGTGTTGCAGCACTCTAACAAAGAACATAGAATACTGTTCTGCGGGAACTGAATGGCCTCAAACCCACAGGTCATTATTGTAGACTACAATCAATAGAAAGACGAGAAGCTGAGTGAATGAGTACATCCTGTGCAGATAGAAAGCAATTTGTTTTCGTTTCCACTGAGTTTTTCCTCTTAGAAAATACAGGCATTTTTAATTCATAATCAAATACTTGATCAAAGGGGACAAAGGATGGAAAAAAATATTTAGGTGAAGTCATACGTGAAAATGGATTCCTATGGAGGCTCAACAGGATCACGCTTCCTTTATTGTATAGTTCGCAGTTATTCACTTTCTGTTAGTACTGACATGAAGTACCAGATTCCGTAGGCACCATTTTCAGGTTGTAGCCCTCCAACCTGATAGATGTTCTGTCTGTGTTACGATGGAGTTTGACTGTGTCTGTTACTGTTTTGCCTTGAACGTCTTGAAAATTAGCTGGCATTAAAAAAAACCTTTTGAAATTATTCTTTTCATATATATTACAAATAAATGGAAGGCTATTTCTTTGTCTTCTTCCGTGACTGGCTACTTTTTCCGATCTCCTGTTTGGTAAAGCTGTGCTAAGGCAACCCCTGTAGGTATCTGTCTAAGCTGCCTTGCTCTGCACTCAAGCGGATGAGTGCTCATCCTGTGTGCTGAGTAAACTGACTCAGCTGCTTGGGGCCGGCCTCCAGCTGAGAAAACAGCATGTGAATTCTTTGTGGTGGGTTCTGTGGTGGCTATTTAACTGAGACCTGATTATGGTTAATTAATTCTGTACATCTTTATACCATCTATTTGCACACATATCAAAATTAACAAATTACTACAGTTTCTTGATATACACAGGTCATAAGTTATGGCCAATGAACAGACTTGAGACTATTTTCTTCTGAAGAGCAGATTCCCAGGCAGGGGGTAGCTGGGAGTATTACTGATTGAAATTAGTGCAGTCCCAGTAACTTGTAGTATCTGTCGGCAACAAATGCGGTGGTTAGGATTAAATGTAACAAACTTCTGTTAGTCATGTTCTTTTCTCTTTATTATTATTACAGTTCATCAGTAGGATATTTGCAGCCTCCTGGATCAGAGCAGATACAGTTTCCTAGAACATCATCACCATGTAACTCACAGCAGCTTCAAGGACAGCAATGTGCAGGTTGGGGGACTAAAGCTTTTTTGGAGCAAGTTTCTAGCCATTGTTATGCGGAGTGTTTGTATATTTGTTATTAAGGGATTGATTTAGCATTAAGCATTTTTTTTATTTCCTTCTGTATTCTGTGTTTGAATTTAGATCGGAGACAGGTTAAATTCACCTCTTAATTTGTTTATTGAAAGCTCTCATTACTTTGCTAGAATTCAGTATTGGACACCACAATGCCTTGCATGTCTGCTTTTGAATTGAGACAGACTTGGGAACAATGTGTTCGCAGCCAAATGGCTTTAATCTTTTCCTGAGTGGCTGCGTGGGTCTGAATTTTTATTTATTTATTTATTTATTTTAAGATCATGAGGAGATGCTAAAAACTGTAAACATCCTGGGCTTGGATAGAGAGGAGAGAGGTAGCCTCCTCAAATGTTGAAAGGGGAAATTAAATACTCCGAAGTATTCTGTTCTCGTGTTTGTTTCTTCTGTTAGCCTTATTTACTGCCTTTACTTCCATAGTTTATAACAACCATTCAAGTCAGAAGCCATCACCTCCTACATTATTGTCACCTTCATCAAAGTCAAAGCCACAACAGGCTGCTTCCATTTTGCACTACAGCATAGTGTCTCCACCCTCATGTAAAAGTTCACCCACTGGTCTTTCCATCATGCAGCCAATAAAAGGTATATTTCATTGGGATTTTCATCTAAGCCATTCTGTCTAGAAATTATCAGATTGATTTCATGGCTACTCGCTAGAACAATTGTGACTTGAGTGCTGTCTCTGCAAATGCTTTTTCATAATTCTTCATCTGAATTACTGTCATTGTAACTTCAAAAATGACCATATTGAATCTAAATGAAACAATAGCCAACTTTACATGAGCAGCCTGGAGGCAGCCTTCTTCAACAGAGAAGAATATCGCTTAGCAGAAGTATTTAAATCAGATTTGGAATGTTTTGCTCCATAAAATATTAATATATCTTTTTTAAAGGCCTATATATAGCAGCCTCAATGCAGTATGAAAACAGTAGTGACACAGAGCTTGTCATATCCTTGAAACATTTATAAATATTGATATCCAGACACTTCAAATCTCTGCATTTCCAACCACAGTTATCATAAAATTGATGAGCTGGTCAGGAAATTAAGGGCATTACGGTTAGCCTCCAAACCAGAGATTTATTGATCAATCCTTTAATCGTAGTCAGTACCACTGTCCTTATTTTACTGAAAGGGAATTTGATGCATGAGAGGTTCTGCTGGCAACAACAAAAAAAAGGGGGTGTAATTTCTAACATTGCTATCAGTATTTTGCAAGCAATAGCTGGAACAACTAGGTCAATGACCTAGATTCCACTAGAGATTAGATGTCTCTTATGACCTGTTATCTTTAAAGATATTTTTAGAGACTGTTCATTAGTATATAGGTAACATATAGTTAAGTGGCATGATAGCTGGATCAGCAGTGTATTTTAGTTCACAGGCATTTTTAGTTTTCTTTCTTTTTGGACGTAATTCTTAAAGACAGCCATTTCCAGATGTCCAAAATTGGTCTAGCACTGGTTTGTTCTACCCTTATCCTGGTAGTTCTGGTTTTATGCTGTTTTGAAGGCCTGATTGAAACCTGTTAAACTGTCATTTAAACAAGGTTGGGGAAGGTGAAAACCTTCTAAATATTGAGAGAATAAAGAAAAGCATGCACTGGAGCAACAGCAATAGTGAGGTGATACCTTGAGGAATCATCTCAAGGTAAGGACACTGAGGACATGCAAAGGCAGGCAGCTGAGTGGTGTTTCTCCTCTTCAAAAATTTTAAGGGAAGCAGAGTCAGTCTGGGAGCCTTTCAAGGATTTCTCCTGGGTTTTTCTTGTCATGCTTTTTAATAGCTGAATATCTGCATCTGACTTATGCCGTTTATGACACTTGATTTCAAGCATACTTGTTACAGGAAAAGAGCTCCATTTATTCTCACTTAATCAAATGCTGTGGAACTTGTAGTAGAAGTAAAGGGAGACAGCATTTGGGGAGCTACAGTTTTCTTTTGTAGTTTACCATAGAACTTCCAGCATGTGACATTTGTCAAGCAATAATGCTGTAGGTTATTTCCTCGGGAGTTCTTATCTCACAGAACAGAGACGACAAAAGTTACGTGCCAAGCACTGTAGAAATTATAAAGCAGTAAAATGTAAATATAACATTTGTAATATTTATAAATACATGCATAATTAATAAAATGAAACCAGTCTTGTTGCTTGAAAGGTAGTGTGTATATTGGGTGTATATTGGTTTTTGCCTCTTTGCCTCAAGTTTGTGTATAGAGATTACGGAGGCCTTGCCACTTGGCAACTTGCTGTGTGTTATGCTGATTGTATAGCAGCAATCCATAAGCACAAGTCTGTTTTATTTTCGCCATGTGGCTTTTACAAGGACAGAGCGGGGACACTCAAATTTATATCCTCCACTAAAGTTGGCAGGGTAATCCGATGATTACATTTCAATCTGTAGTACATAGGTAGAACTTTTTGCCATGTAAAAAAATGGGGAAGGAAGCATAGATGTGAAAGCATTGCTGTTACCACATTGTTCTGATAAAAATTAATACAGTAAATATTTCATGATACGGTTTAGAAAGGCTAATACAGTTCTAATATCAAGAGCTTGTTACTCTACATTGTACGGGTTGTGTTTCCAAGGAATCAGATTGCTTCTTTTTGGAATGCAGGGGTAGTGGTAGTGAATACTGTAGCCCATTTTGAGAAGATATAGGAACAATGCATTTTGTAATCGGATTCACTTTTCCTAACTGATGGTATGATGTAGGTAAGGAATTGAGAAGATTATGGACTCTCTGTTTGAGGGTGGATGAAATGGTGTTCAAATGGTGTATTTTAACCACAGTTTCTGAGAAATTATGTAGACAGAACATGGAAGAAGGAAATTGCAAACAACCATTTTTGAGTAAATAGGACATCATGTAGATGACCTGGGACAGGGGGAGAACAACTACTCTCCCAGAAAAACTCTCATTACAACACTTAACGCCAAACTGTATGGAACAGTGTTGGCTGTTTGGCTGTTCTCCCCTAACTGGAATTTCTGCAGCTACCACAGCAGCTAAGTGGTACTGGCAGTGTGGAACAAACTACAATTCCCTGCTCAGAAAAGCAATCCCAGACTTGTAGGATCAGTTATAAAATGTGTGAATGAATAAAATGTTGCTTTGGACTAAAGACCGATTCCAGATCTTTGTAATGTATGGCACCATATCAAAGGGAACATTACTCTGACAGTAACTACAGTAAATGCGGAATACTTCCAACTATTGTTAAATAGAATTTCTTTTAAAAAATATTCCCAATAATGAGTTTCAGTGGTTCTGTTTATCTTCTGTATTTCTGGGAAGCCTTCTCTTAAGCTAACATAGTACGGATTTATTCGATAGTGGAAATACAATTGTACGGAATATCCTGTCTTAGTTTTCTGGAATGAGCAGTTTATTTAGCAGGATGTCGTTAGCGCTGTTTCCTTTTTTTTAATTCATGTCTTTTCTAATGAAATTAAAACTGAAATTGATGATGAACTAACTGTATCTTCCCCATTTCTTCCCATGTAGCAGTAGCAGCACCACCGGGTGGAGGAGTAGTAATGATGCAGCTAAATATACCTAACAACCCTCAGCCTCGGAACCATTCACCTCCACAGTGGAAACAGAATAAATATTACTGTGATCATCAAAGGGGGCAGAAGTCCACAGAACTTAGCACTTTAGACGGTGCTGCACAGGTAGGAGTTTTCTGTTTTATTTTCCAGCATGACTTATTTGCATAAGTTGTATTTTGCATATTTGTTTTCCCAAAAGTTCTTTCTTAGAATAAAATCTGTTCTGCTAGTACTTAGAGTACTTTTGTTTCCAGTGTTGGAATGCTTTTAATTTAGCTTGTTCACCTGGATACCTTTTTAAATACACACCTGTTGTTTATCCAGTTGCAGCATAGTCCTCAACTAGGTAGTCCTGTCACCTCGCCAGCCCAATCACCAGCACCAGCTCAGCTGTCAAACCTCAAGAACATCCGTCCCACGTTAACACCTCTTTCTATTGTGCCCCAGTTTTCTAGACCTTTCATCCCTGGACAAGGTATATTTTTGGTTAACTAAAATGTGTGTGTTGTTTTGTTGGGTTTTTTATAAGGATTTTCTGACAAACTATGGCTCGCTTCAGTAGTAATCTTACTGAAGGAAGATCAACAAAGCTATCCGCTAGCTCATCTTAATGCATTTTATGGTTATGATGTTATCGTTCAGGGACAAGGGTATAGAACTGTAATTTTAAGATGAATGTTCTGCCAAAACCCCTTTCTTCATCGATAAATGCATTGAATCAAACCACTGCTAAGTGTGAATTCTTCATTCCTTTTAGAAAAACTGGTATGATAGCAGAAAAAGTCTCTTTTAGAATAAATTCGTTCCTCTTCTGCCCTGTTATCGGGGGAAAAAAAGAAAACAACAGAAAATAGGGAATTTTCGTTATGATGTGAAAGTTTGAGAACAAACAAGAAGGACCAAAGATGTCCTGGTGTGTAGTTCCAAAACTGAAAATCAATGGTCTATTTTGTAGAAAAATTACATTAGTAGAGCAGGACTTAGAGAAAATGCTGCTGTCTTTCTTATTGGTACGAGAAACTTTATTTTCTTTTGTTTGTCTTTGTCCTGTCTGCTGCACCACCTTTACATCATTGCTCGGTATTCCATCGTTGTAAAAAGTCCAAGTTGCCTGTTGCAAAATACATCTCTCAACTTCTTTAATCTTCTGTGATTGTTTAAAAAAAATTCAGTTTGGTAGCCCTTGGAACACATAGGAATATGAAGGTGGACCCGGCACTCACCAGGGATACAACCATGGAAATGGAAATGGTTGAATTAGTACACCAAGAAGTCCTTTATTAAGGTCCTTTTCAGGTGGCACCACAGTGAATGATGTTAGTGCATTTTTCTGCGTAACTCTTCAATGGAAGAAAGCCTCGGGCTTGTACCTTTTCACCCTGTGGTCAGCATGTGACTTCATCACACTAAATCTTATTTTCCCAGCTTAGCCAAATACACTGCATTGTGCATACGCGTTCTGTTTTCTCCTATATAAGATACACACAAAACCTCTAAATTCTGTTACTATATTTTGGGGGCAGGGGGGACCCTTCTAATTACCTTTCTCTTTAAGGAGATGCCAGATACCCATTGCTTGGCCAGCCCCTGCAATACAATCCACCATCTTTATTACGTGGACAAGTAGCAAGCCAACAGGTACTAAAGAGAACGCTCTCCTGGCAACACAGAAGAAAGCAATTTAGGACTGCAATTATAATAACCATGAATAGGGACTTATATTATTGCATTAGAAAAGTAATTGATGGGGAAGCACTTGCTTTCTAATAACTGTTTTATTCTCTGTTGATACTTTTGGTGTTCTTATGGGTAAAAGTAATGACAAGCATTATTCTGAAACATAACCTGTCTTTTGAACTGAAACTTCAACCTATGAAAGAAGGTGCAAGGCACAGTGTAGGATATGGATTCTCCTGGAAGCAGTTAGGCAGCAGTTCTGAAAAAAATTTGCTTAAAAGGATTTTGAGTAACAGTTTTTTAAAAATAGGAAATACAGGTATTCCTAAGCAAAAAGTGATTTTGTTTCTTACAAGGAAAGAAAATACTAAGTGTTGGCAAAACTGCATTTACTGCTGGGGAGAGACTTAAACCCTCCACCCCTACCTTGCTCAATTCTACCAGAGATCAGCCAGAAGATGTGATGGGTTTGGGGGAGGTGGTTTATTCTTTTCTGATAAGTTTTAAGGTGATTTTTTCATCATTTCCTTCTTTTCTTCTGAAGTCAAGGATTTACACTCAGGTAACGTAGAACTTTTAAGATATGATGCCTTGTCATTAAAGTACATCATTTATATCCATCTCTTTAGTGTCAGCCTGGAAACAGACATGGAAACAGGGGAAAGAAACCAGCGAAGAAGGCTGCTTCAACGGATCTCGGCGCAGGAGAACCAGGTATAGAACTTAGCCAGGTGATGTATAAGAGCAAAGCAAGTCAGATGGTACAGTCAGTTCACGAATCTACTGCAGAATTCAGCATTGATTCCCTGCCTTGCTCTCTTAAGGAGCCTATTTGTAATCTCAGCTTTTATTTGCACGCTTGCAGTTGTAAGCAGCGCTACGTGTGAAAGAAGCATTGCTCTCTACCAGCGACAGAATGCCTTTGTAGTAGCCTGTAACATCAGCCAACTGGAGATATGAGGATGAAATAACTCATTCTCCACTGTTTGATGCATCTTTAAGTAATACAGCGAATTTTGATTTGATGTTTTTCTTGTTTCAGTTGTGGGAAAAGTTCTAGAAATAACTGAACTGCCAGAAGGTATAACTCGAATGGAAGCAGAAAAACTATTTGGAGAACTTCTAAAAGTTGGTGCCAAGATCCGGTGGCTGAGGGATTCCCAGTGTCTACAAACACAGCAGCAGCAGCACCGGCGTTACTGTGGCAGCGGAGACAGTAATGTGAACACTGAGCCATGCAAATCTACTGACTTGGCCTCCACTTACACAGTTCTAGCTATGTTCCCTACAATGTCGGCTGCTCAGAACGCATTGAAGAAACAAAGTAGTACCTCAGTTAACAAGTTCAGGCTGAGAACAAGCAAGAAGCACTACGACTTTCACATCCTGGAAAGGGCTAGTTCTCAGTAGCAGTTACATCCGTGGACACTCAGCCTTTACTACTTCCATGTCCTCCTCTCCTTGATCGGCTTAATGTTGCGGGGTTTCTGTTCTTCTCACAGAGATTCCTGGGATGTTTTGTCATAAGTGACATTAGCCATTGAAGAATAACCCAGTGATCCAGCACGATGAAAAAGTCAATTCCAGACAAATGCAAGAAATCATCTTTGAGAAAGGCAGCTTTCTATACGGAATGCCATTGAAATGCCCCCTACTTTTATAATAGTTTTGTTTTATATTTTTGACTTCTTGTATCAGATCCAAAGTTCTATTGTACAGCAAACATTCATAAAAGCCCACATTCAGATTTGTATTTTATAATCCCTGTTCACTGCCAGCACACAGCTGTCCATTCCAAAGCAGGAACCTGAGGATTGGCGTAGGGGAAAAGAGAACCATTTTCAAGGAATTACGCTCATTTTCTAGAGAACTGCCCAAAATATTCGGATTAACCTGTTCCCTGTCACTTGCATTTCTTTTGTTTTTTAAAGAAAAGAAATATATAATTTTAGTAACTAGTTAATTCCTTAGATGGTTGTTTTCTTTTGAGATTCATTCAAGCGATGTCAAAAGAAATTATAAGTTCATTGTACCCTTGAAGGATTTGCTTTGATCCAACGAGTTGAATAAGTATTTATAGGGGAACATGAATAGATTACAAAGAATGTTCACTGAATCACATTTTAATATTTCTTTTTAGCAAAAAGGTGAAGAAACTAAAATGTATCTTCACAAGTGACAAAATGTTTGCACTTTAATTGTGTTCCCACCAGTATGAATCTCTTTCTCTTTCTTTTCACGCTAAGATAATTGTGTTTGATAAGAGCTGGAAACCTTTTTAATGGTTTAAGTTTTCATCATTTGCAGATACTCACTGGACATCAAAAGACTCATTGCACATAAAACGAAACAAACATTTTCTCAATTTGTGTAATTTGCAAGGCTGTACAATGTGTGCTGATGCAAGCCTTTTTCAGTTCAAGAAAATAAATGTTTACAAACACAAACTTTTTTGGTGCACTTGTTTAAACTTCTGGGAGCCTTCTGAAACCTGGACGAACACACTGATGGTTTGGATCCCTATAAATGTGAGAAAAGAACTTGAAAATAACTACTACTGTAATTTTTTTTTAACCACCATCTCTTCCTCCTCTTAAAGCGTTTATTTACAACTTCTTCTCCATCTTTTTTTTAAGTGTTTCCCCAATGCGAGTGAAAACAGAATAAAGCAGAGACTATAAGGGCTGTCCCTGTTTCGTTGCTTTTTTCTTGTTTTAGCACAGGTGCTGACTTGCTGTGTAGATAAATAACAACCTGTTCCCTTCCTTTAAGGCCACAGCTTTGTGAAACATGCATTTTTAATTCCTCCAAGTGGAAACTCAATGTAAATGTTACATTTAAAAACATTTTACTGTGTTAAAGTAAAGAATTTTGGTGCCTATTTTTTTTCCTCGTTTCAAAAATTCTGCCACTGAACAACTAAACATCAATGTGAAGCAGCAAGAACTGTCCTCTGCATGTTTAGTTATTAAATCGTTTGTGTCAAAGTATGCAGGAAAAAAAATGGTCTGTCTGGGAATGAGAGAGCCTAATGAATTAAGCACGTGGAACCTGGTTCTGCCAGAGGCTGTAATGACATGTATTTACATGGCTGAGGGTAAACTTTCCCTCTGGATGTCTCCTACAGCAGAAGGAAAATGTTCAACTTAAAGCCCCTCACCAAAATACACATCTGCTTAACAGTAGGACCACTTTGCTCAAAGGATGGATGCTTCTTGGCATCTGCTGCTAGCGGAATTAACAGCCATACCTGAGAGGATATCTGTTTTCATCCTGAGGTGGCATTGCTGTAGATTACCGCACCCACGACCAAATATAACCCCAGCTTATCTGAGTTACAATATTCCACTCCTGAACAGCACAGATGATAATGTGACCAATGCACAAGCTGCATCATTGCTTCTTGCCAATAACCAGAACTAGCTCAAGATTATGGTTTTAATCCTGTAAATCAGAAGTTCATAATTACAGGTGCCACAACGCGGAGAGGCAGTTGCTGCCTCTGGCTAAAAAAAGAAAATTGTAGGACAAGATTTTTCACAGATGCAGAAGAAGAGTGAATAACTGAGTTACTGTCCGTTCTGAATGACCGAAGAGCAGTACTAAGCATAACACCCCAACTAACCATTCCAGAGCAGTTAATAAATCGTGTACACTAATCCAGAATATGACTTCCCTACTACTACTACAGGCAGGTCACCCTTTCTGAGCACTTCTATTCTGTTGAGCAGGGGCAGTTACATGTTTTTGTCTGGATAGGCTGACATGTGTCTCACTGATTATAATGAACAGGACTCTAAGTATCAAAGGCTTCTGTGCCCATTTTAGACTTCAGAGTTAAAAAATACTTCTGCTTTACAGTGATTTGTTCACTGCACATTTTGTGCCGCTTCATACTGTCCCTATGAGAGGGTTCATCCGACATTAGCCTTCAAACTTAAAGTTTAAGTAAGGTAAGTAAGACCAGCTGTACTTCTATACTTCTGTCCCTTTTGGTTTGTAAAAAGGTACAACTCGGGTCTGTGTATAGAGACCCTGGAATTAGATTTATTTCACAGCAGAGAATAGACACTGTATGGAAAACCAGTTTTCAAAAGTGTTCTCACCAACCTAGAATTAGTTTATTTGAGCTTCCTGACAATCCATATTGGAGCCATTTTTAAAGTAAATAATGACAAAAGGAATTAAGTCAGGACACAAACTATATTGCAGTGATTTAATACATTTCATTTGTCTGGGAACATGTTGTAACTGCTGAAGCTGAGGAAACGGCACTCAAGAATAACTGGAAAACCCAGGTGAATCTATTATCTACTCCACCCAAGGCTACTACTTCAGTTTTTAATTAATGCAGTAATATTACTGTACAAAATGCATCCCTGAACTGTGAACACATTCACTGTTGTGACTGTACGCTGAAAACAATCGTTCAGAACGAAGAAAACAAACAAGCCCCATCCTTGGAGAGCACTGAAAAACCCATGGGCAGGTGCCTGGATTCAGGTAAACGTAACAGCACACCTGAGAATCTACTCCCAGCCTCCACCCAGCTGCCAAGCCACTGGCATAAAGTGAAATGTCAGCAATCTGTTTCTTGCGTGTTCCTGAGACTCCTCCCTAAGCAAACTGAACCTATTTTAATCAGAAATCCTTTTCTTGCATTCACGCAGACCTCAAAGATAACCACAATAGTTGAACATCTACAAGGGAAAAATTGAACACTGTGGTGCATTTGCTATTGAGGTCTATAGTACTGCAACCATCCCTAACATCGCTGGACCTGGGCAGGCTGAAGTTGTAAATTGTTTCAAGATCAGATGAGGATGGTGGTACATAGATGGGAGTTTTGTTTTGTCACAGCATGAGAAGAATTGCTTAGCTGGGTGAATCAAAGAAGGTACTATGGTACACAACGTGTATTGCACAGTAAGACCAATTTTGCTGTCATTCCAACAGCTCCTTTTCCTATCCAGCAACACAAGCCATTTTGCTCTCAAGGTGGAACAAAGTTTTATTCTCATGTTTACACACTTATTTGTGCCTTAAAACTTCACATTTGACATTTGCTAGTTCAAGTTAATCTCATAGTAGCTTGTTTGGATGTCAAAAAGAGACTGAGAGAAAACTGATCAAACCAACTCTAAATGTCAGGAAAAATTACTGTAGTTCAGAAAGGACTGACTTCAGTCCCCTTGGTGTTTCTACAGCCCAGCCTTCATGAATATTGATGTGCTGCCTCTATTAAAATTCCTGATCCTGCAGTTTGGGTATTCTTGGCTACTGATGTCAATAAACATAAATTTAAACAGTGCGCAACATTAATGTGACTTCATTTTAGAAGCCTTAATTCTCACATGTAAGCCCTTAAAATGGCCTAATTTCCAAAACCCTCTGAAAGTTATGTCTCTTTAAGAGCTTTTATTTGAAAATTAAGAAGAAAGCCATTATTCACACCTAGATATTTTAGATGTGAGGTCCAGTGTAAATGCAGTTGTCTCTTGGCTGACTTGAAAATTATGCAGTCACATTCTTAACGTAAGATGTGAGAATTCCCCTTAGCTCAGTGACTGCCTCATATGTTTAGGCTCATAGTGCTGGAGTTTGGACCTGACTCTCTGATGGGCCCTGTTTAGCAAGGCTTATTTTTGATCCTGCTTGTAACTACTTGACTTCTTTGCAATGTTTGCCGACTGTCAAAATTTGTCAGGTGAAAGTGGATCTTGCATAAGAGATGAAGAAGCATTAAAATTCGGTACGGGACACAAACACATCAACATCCGCTGTTTTATTTTGTCAGTCTCACCGGTAAAGCACAGAGCAGTCATTCTGTGGGATGCACGCAACTGTAATGAATTGTTTCTGCGCTCCTAAAGAGAAATCTGATGTCAAACAGACAAGCGCTGTAAACCAAAGCCACATACGAAAACTCGTACATTGCAGATAGTCATTTGCTTTAAAAACTGCTATCAGGTACAAAAATAAACTGTGCTACTGTGTATAATGCTCAGCAGTGAAGTTTATTCTTAATTCACTTCCCATGCCCCAGTTGACTGAGAATCTGAATGAGACTAAAGATTGATGATATCACGCTGAGAGCGGTAAAAATTTTCAGGCACAGGAATGCTACAAGGTGGCTGTGGTATGTATTAGCTTCAACCCAACTGATCTGCTACACTTCATTTCCTAACAGTACTCGATAGCTAACTTAAAGAAACTATATTTAAAAAAATAAAAATAAAAATGCAATATTGCATTACGTCAAACTCAATTTACAGAACTTGAACTGGGGATACTGGCATTCTGCTTCTTTCTAACACCTACCTTGTAACTCTTCCTTGCAGTTGTCGTAAGATTAGTTGGAGAGATCAGCATGCAGCACAGCCTTGCCGTTTGTACAGTTTCCAAATTAGTTACTGTAAGAAACAGCACTAGGATAGTGCTAGGATAGTCTTACAGCACTGATTTACAGATGCTAGAGACAAGCTCTAAGTGTGTTTCCTATGTTAATTCAAATCCTTTTCAACTGGTTTGAACTGATACTTTCATTTTTTAATGGACCACTGATAAGAATACAGTAACAGTGCAATTAAAAGAAATCCACTCATGAAAATATTTTCCTTTACAATCCAAGTGAATCTGCACTGATTTGTTGGCTGTTTTTGAGGGGGAAGGTGTGAATCATCAATGTCCTAAAATGTAAACAGCTTTCTTGCATTATTTCCCATACTGACTGCCAAATTCAATTTTGCGTATTTATCTGATACCAGCTAAAATTTCCACAAGAGTGACAGATGGAATTTCAATCAAATTTGGCTCTGTATGTTCTCAGAAGTCTTAGACTTGCAGCAACAAATGCTCTGGAGGTGGGCTGTAAGGCTTCCTTGCGCCTTACACAACGTTGCAAATATAAGCAACTTGGGAAGCCGGCTGGGTATGAGAGAACCCTTTAAAATCTTTTTTAAAGCAAAGCTCTGGAAGGTACCTTAATCCATGTGTGGCTTTCTGCCCTCCGGGGCTCTTCACCGTGCAACCAGCCCAGCCTGATCCCTGTCCTGCACTACAAACGCTCCGTATAGTTGCAGCTTCTCAGGGACACTGCTTCTTAATGACAGCCGTAGTGGCGTTGCAACCGCAGCAGCTCAGTGACCCTACGGTTAGACAGTTAGATGTGTTAAACTGTAGCTATTTGAGAATGTAACATAAATAATTCCTCTTGATGTCCAGATGTAACCCTTACTAGAGGTACACAGCACACGCCCTCACAGGTTACCAATCCAGACATCAGTGGGCCCTTCCCTTGGTATGCTTCAACAAAATTCTTTCTTGTTTGAAGTGGTGTAGGACTTGTAGAAAATCGTGCTTTCCAAGGCATGTCCCTGAGCAGCAGTGCTCCCTCACAACGAGCCCGGAGGCCCCGTGCAAGCCACGCTCGCTTCTTTTCCACACACTGCGCACCGCTTTCTGTCAGTTTCCTCTCATGCACACCTGGCTTTCCCGGGTAAGCTGGGTCTCCCCTGCCCGCACAACCCCTCACTACGTGTGCTCAGGCCCCTTTTTCCCTTCTGCAGCCACAGGGTAGCGATGCTTCAGAGCCGCCTCGAGTCCGACGCGGTACAAAGCGGTACAAACCGTTCGGAGGCAACGCACGAAGCGACCAACATGGCGGCCGCCACCCCCACAGCCCGAGGCGAATCTGCCGCCATCGCGCACGCGACCAAGGGCGGGCACCAATCAGAAGGCGGGGCTCGGGCCCCCGGCGCAGGCGCGTGACGGGAGGTTGGCGCGGCGGAGCGGCGGTCGCGGCGCATGCGCACAGCGGCTGTCGCGGCTCCGGAGCCCGGCGGTCACCATGATGTGGTTCGGGGGCTCCATCCCGGCCGCCATCGCCGCCGCCAAGCAGCAGAGCTCGGTCTTCGTCGTGTTTGTGTCAGGTGCGGTCCGCTCGGAACGGGGGGCGGCGCTGAGCGCCGGGTCTCGGCCTCCCCCGCGCTGACACGGCGCCCGCGGCCGCCGCGCTGTCGGGCCCGGCCCTGCGGGCCGCGAGAAGCGGGCAGAGCTGCGGGGCTGCCGCCGCCTCACCGGTCCGGTGCCGTCCGGATGGGGCCGCTGCTCAGAGCCGAGCCTAACTGCGGGGCGGGCCGGGCCCGGCATGTCCGCGGCCCCGCGCGCCCCGTCCCCTCCGCCGTTGCTCCGCCAGCTGTTGCTGCACCCCCCGCGGCGTGCGGTCATTTGTGCTGTGTCAGCGCGGGGCCGCTGCGGCGCGCCGTGTCCCCGGGCCGGGCAGCGCCGTGCTTCGTTGCTCGCGTGGAGCGCCGCACTCGTACCGCTGGAGCTGCGGGGGCCGTTTGCGCACAGCTTCCTTTTCCTTTCGGGTTCTCCGTGCTGTTTATCCTGTAACCGACTGGCCGTTGGAGGAAGTTAATTCACGCTGACTTTTTGCGCGTTGCCCTCCTGTGCAGAAGAACGAGAAGGCAGCAGCTGGAGTGCGGTTGTCCCGTGCTGGTGCAGCTCTCGTCGCTCCTGCGCTGCGCTGTCACCCCGGGTGGGGACGCGTGGTGGGAACCGAGATGTGCGCGGCCCGCAGTGCCGTGGGGTGTTGCATGCGGGCTTCCAGGCAGCGTTTTAAAGCCCCGGTAACGTGATGGCAGCTGTGGTGAAAGGCTTTTAACGTGCGGTTATTAGTTCTGTTTGTTTATTTGCCTTTTCCTTAAACATTCTTCAGTGTGTTTACCTTCAGAACTGACATGATCGCCTTCACAGTTACTGATGTGTTGTTTGTAACAACATGCAAAGCCAGGTGGTAGGCAGGAGGAAGGCAGGTGCTCTGCAGTGCTTCACATCTTCACCTGTGAACCATACGCTACGGCTGCCAGCCTCCCCTCCGCCTCTCAGGGTTAGATGTGTTCCGCTGGATTTCTCCAGTGTTTTACATTCTTAAAGATTTTTAGTAGCATTCAGAACCTGTGACTCTTTTGAACTCGACCCATGTGCATTGGGAGTTGAGAAGTGAGTGCTGTAACTTACAGTCTTTTTTTCATGCAACTCGAGAACTGCACAGAACTGTCCTTTTCTTTTAGATGTGGATGTTGACTGGGTGGGTGTGGGAATGCACAGATGCTCAGGCTGGTGATAAGTGTATGACTGCAGGATGTAGCCTTGCTTTGATATTGTAATACTCGCGTAGTAGTGGTGGTGATGTTGAATCTTCGTGCTACAGACTGGCCCATAGGCATACATAAGGGACAGGCATTCCTAAAGCAGCTGTCTGAGCGGGAAGAGATGCTTTCAGAGGCATTCTTTGTAGATGTTTTTTACGCTTTACTCAGTGATCTGTAGGGGGACAAAACATTAATAAAGTGGAAAAATGATAAATAGCAAATACAAATCAACTGGTGATTGTAGTGTGACCACTGTGAAGGATGGCTAGCTGAAGGATAACTAGCTACTAGATTCAGACTTGACCAGAATAATTGAAGTCTGCTTGGTTCCTTGAATGTTGTTTGGTTTCTCCTACCATCTGCCTGTCCGTCTCTTCTGTTTCGCTGCACTTCTCTGGACAAGCACCAGGAAATGAAGAACTGGACGATTCCTTCTGACTCTAGACTATTTCCTACTCAGGCAAGCTGTAATGTGGCTGCTTAGCTTAACAATGAGGCAGTGTTTGTGACTGCAGTTGTGTGTTGTTCAACCAGTTTTTTTCTTCAGCATTTCCGTTCATGAGCTCCATAGTTCGGTTTTAACGCCTTCCTGGCATAGTTCTGAGGATATAGTTGGGATCTTACATGCGCTAGCACATCTCATGGATGTCTCTTCTATCTTCTTGGTAGAGGTTCTGTACATGGCTTTCCAGCTTGCACGGTTAGAAGACTCCTTTAATGTCTTGAGATACTTAATCTGAAGTTAATCGTTTGGTTCCATGTGAAACTTCCTTGGATGCCTCCTCCATTCTGATTGAGGTGTTTAAGAATTTTTCTTTCCAAAAGTTAGGCATGTTCTAATAATGAAAATACCAGGCCACGTGTTAAAAGGTGCCTTTTCAGAAGTGAAAAAGGAGGCGTTTGTGGGGCAGAGAAAAAGCACTTCCAGCTAAAGCGCTTGTGTTTCTTTTTAGAAACATTTGCAGGAACAGCCCTTTGTTTATAACTTTTAGGATTTTTTGTTTCTGTTTTTTAACAAAAGAGGGATTTGCAATCAGCCGGTTATTCCTTAGTGCTTACTGGCCAAGCTGTATCCAAGCACTTTTCAAGTCAAACGTGAAATGACGTAAGGAGGAGGTGAGCAGCCCCGTGTTCCAGCTTGTTGTCATTTCCAGAATGGGCAATCCTTGCCCTCACTGAGGAGTTACAAAATGCTGAAGGTTTATGAGCAGCAGCCAGACAGCTCCTCTGTAAGGGAGACATTTGTTGCTGATGACTGCGTGCTGAACAAGCTATGAAGTTTTGATTTGTCTGTTTTATTTTAGGACTGAGGAATAGGGGGGATTAAGTCCTTTGGCAACCCGGAGTGGTTTTGAATAGGTTCCTCTTAGGGGAACTTGGTTGTTGCGGATGAAGTCTTTTCCAGGGATCTGAATCACGTGGGAGGTGATGGATGCCTGTCCCTGTGTAGAGCTCTCGCTTGACCTGACCACACCGAAGAAGATTGGCACGCGTGACTGAGAGTTGTGTGCATGTCTTTGATGGCTGCTAAGTGAAATAAAGGGACGTGTGGGAAATCTGAGGGTGTTGGGAACGAGAGTTCTGAGGCAGTTGTAATAACTCAGTGTTTAGCTGAGATGTGAATTCGGCCAGCGCTGTTGATGGTGGCCTCTCAGCTTTCTCCATGCCTTTCACATTTGGTTTTCAGGATACAGTTACTGCGATAAATGAACATGGACTCCCAAGTGGGGAAGGGTTATTAACAAAAAGATACCGAGTAGCTGTTCTGTGGGTAGTTTCTAGGTTGAAGTGCTTCATGAGGTACGGTTTCATAGAAGGCGAGTTGTCAGCATTTTCCTTCCTGGGTCGCAGCTCTCGGAGACTGCACGGTGAATAATCTCTGACCTGTTTTTGTCCTTCAACATTCTTTTGCCAACTGCAGCAGTTGTTTGTCTGGAAAAGTTACCATTAGGCAAGTCTTGAGGTATTTTTAGTAGCCTAATCGGATGAGCACATGTGAAAGTGTGTGCAGCACAGCGGCTCTGTCCAAGCGTGGGGGGGGGGGGGGGAGGAGGCCGCACCACTGGGCAAGAACAGCTGCAGCCACCCGCTGCACTTGGCTCCCTAAAAATATCCTAAATGTGAACTTGGGGTATGTGGGCTGATAGGAACAGAGATTAATGCTTCTAGGGAAAAATCAGTACGTATGGATGGAAAACACTTCTCCAAAAGCGGTGTGTTTTGTATTTGTTTCCTTCTGAGCAGCACTGCGACCAGTCCTGACCTAAAGGGAGCAAGGCTTCATGGGGGGATTCCTGGTTGTTCATGAGTTAAAGATACCACGTGAAATGGTGACTGGGATGAAACAGTTTGTTGCTGTCATTGAATAATGGGCTTCTATGCTAGGAAGCCAGTATGTGACTCTTCATTGAGAGTGCAGTCAGTTCCAGGCTGCTGGGAAGTAATTGAAATTACACAAGTGCTTGTAGGCCAGTGTACTTGTGGAAAACTGATTAACGTTCACCTGAATTTATTAATCAACCTAAATTCCCACTAAACCAGTGCTTTAGAATACAAAAGTGATTAAAAGCACAGTTCTGAATTTGTAGCCCCTTTTTTCAGTTTCCTTTACTTACATAGCTGCTCTTCTGTTCCTGTGTGCTCCTGACTCCCGTTCCTCCGTTCCCACTGCTACTGTTCATGTCAAGAACTGGAACACGAAAGTAATAAATCGGTGAACAAAGGCTTTTTTTTAATAATCAAATTCTGTAGCCTTGTGTACTGAATTATGTTTTTATGAGAGGTGAAAAGTGTAGTTTTACCTGCATTAGCTGCTGCTGTACCAAAATGTACTTAAATTTGTTAGGGAGGACAAGCAGTGGATAGCTTGTTGGCAGGTCAAGCCTAATGGCAGGGAGAAGCAGTGGTTCATTCTAACTGCTGCGGGATCTTGCAGATTACAGGAGTATAGCAAACAGGACGTGAAAGCATAAACATGCGCCCTGTAATGTGAAAATGCGGCCCATGGGCAGTTGTGCAACGAGATGATGCAATCAAGCCAATCCCCAGGCTGCCATCAGTTCCTGCTCCTTTATCCCTGTTCCATCTGTGTGGTCCAGTCCCTTCTGCTCCCCTGGACTAACTTGCCATGTAGCTGAATGAGTGTGCAAGCTACATGCTTGCTGTCTTGGAAGGGTTTTTGGTATGTTTGCCTTTTTTTGGCATGTTAGCAAGATGAATCCGCTGGAGTGAATTACCTCCAGATTACAGGAAAGAAAAGAAGATTAACAGTTTTGAAAATAATTGGGAGAGTCTCTTTCATCAGTTATTTCAAGCAGCTGAAGCAGAGCTGAAGTCAGAGTTGGTCGTTTGTTCAGCTTCATGTATGTTGTGTTTGCAGGTGAGGATGAACAGTCCACTGAGATGGCTGCAAGGTGGGAGGATGCTCAGGTGACCGAGGCTGCCTCCGATGGCTTTGTCGCTATTAAAATCGATACCAAAAGGTTTGATTCAATTCTTACGCAATCTTTCATTGATGGTGATGGAAGTATGAGGCATGTGAAGTCCTCTCCCTGCACTGGAGGTAGTCTAAGTACAGTGTTTGAGAACATAAGTGAGTTCAGTACTGCTGAAGCCACCAGAATCTGAAAAAATTGAAAATTTGCAGACGTGCCGCAGTGCTGTGTAGAATTATCTTCTGCATGTTTCCTACTGGCTTTAGCATTTGTAAAAGAATGCTTGAGGATATCCTTTTGCAAGAGGAAAAGATGCAAAAAAGGTTTTGTAAGAAATAATGTGGAATCAAAATGCAAGTACTCTCGAGGCAATCCTTTGTTCGGTAGGATAGGTCTGTAAGGCCCTAGAGAAACTCTCTGTTTTGTAACACACAGCACAGAAGCATTGAGGCTTCTGGATAAAGTATTCAATTTTGTCAGAGTAAGAACTTCAGTTCCAGTGAGGAAAGTGCGTTGACGTTTCCAGAAGCTGAATTGTTCTGAAAGGCCCTGCAGACCTTTTTGAAGACACGCGGCACTGTCTGCACTCAGTGGGTTGGATGTCTCTTTCCTCAGTTGCTTCTTAGCACTGCTTCCATAAATAATCTCCTGCAGTCAACTGTGATAAGCAGGGATTGATAACACTTATGCAAAATGATAATGAGAAGATGCAATGCGAGTTTGCTTTTAGTGTTTTCTCAGGTATTTAAATAGATCCGTGTGCGGTGGTAGAACGGTTATTTTTATGATGCAAGCCTTAATCTGAAGCTGTTGCAAAGTGATTGCTCTTCCTCAACATGCATCTTTTCTTTTTACCAGTGAAGCCTGCCTGCAGTTTTCTCAAATCTGTATCCTTTGAAAACAGTTTAGCTGCTATGTTATGATTACAAATAATTGCTCTCTACAAGTTAAGGCTGTTCTTAAGACAAATATAAGCAATATTATTAAAAAATATATCTTATTGCACAAAAATCATTAAACTGTTATTAAATTGTGTCATCTACGTATTCAGCTTATCGTTAGTTCTTAAAGAAAGCGAGCAAGTTTGTTTAATGTTAATACTGTGCAATTCTCTTAATAGGAAGTTACCCAAAGCTTTATGTAAACAGAATTACTCATCGGTGGTGGGTTGGGTTTGTCAGATGCACAGGCGTGAGGTTAGGTGAGCTTCCCCTGCCTTAAGCAGGTTGATGCTTATAGCTCAGGAATTCCATCTGATGCTGAAGAAGAATTTGGTACTTGGGTTGTCTTAGTGCTGTAAAGCATTCAGTATTGCCTACACAAGAAGTCATCTCGCAGAAAATGAAGTCTTTCAGATCAAAGAGTAATTGGTAGCTGGGTTGCCTGTTTGAGAAAAAACCTTTGGCTCAAACAATTTCAGTGAAAAGGTGAAACACCGATCGGCTGTATGGGATGTTTTCCAGCATATGTAGTAGCTTTGTTTTTCTTCCTCCCGTGATATTCTCAACTGGTTACCAGGTGGAGATAGAATATCGAATAGAGATATTCAGCACCTTAGATTTCTGCTTTTCCTTTTAATGTTAGTCGATAAATTTGCTGTCATGCATTGCCCTTAACTGCTGCTGTGCAGATCCTGTAGTGTGCGTCCCATCCAGTTTTTTTATAGGAGACAATGGAATCCCTTTGGAAGTAATTGCTGGCAGCGTTTCTGTTGAAGAGCTTGTTACCAGAATCCGTAAAGTGAAACAGGTAATGCTTGTGACAGGTGGATCATTCAGACTGAGATGGGTATGCTCGCATGCTTAAGACAGGCCCTTAATATACTCCTTGGAGGAATATGAATTACTGTGTTTATATCCCTCCATCAGCAAAATCAGCAAGTTTAAATTCAATACATAATGTTGAATGGATGTGAAAGTCCTGTGCAGAAGTGCTGTGCTATCTTTTGTTTCACAGATTGTTTAATCATTTGTGTAACGCCCACAGAAAGGTGTGTCAAGAAGCCCGAACTTGAATGATACACCAACTATTCCTTTAGTAATTTGTATGTGGTTTTGTAATACTGTTTTATAATGTGGGTTTATAAAAATATGCTTCAAAATATAATATAAGCATAGTTTTATCACTGTGAACGCGAGTGTAAGATTATAATTAAGAAAAAGGTATATATGGTTGTGTCAGACTCAACAGTATGGGATAATTTTAGTTTTATATTTTAAATAGGACCGAGTCCCCCAAACCAGTTTAGTAGCCTTGACGTTTGAACCTGAGGAAAACATCATACTCTCACTTGTTCCCCCCCAATTTCTTAGATGCATGCAGAAAAAGGACGAGCTCTGGAAAATCCGTGTCAGTCCTCTGCTTCGTGCCCCTCGTCTCCATCTGATGGTGCTCCAGAAAACATGCAGTCCGCAGCAGCGGATCCCTGTGGCTCTCCTGAGTCTGTTATGTCTGAAACAAGACCTTCTGATGGTAATGGCCAATATGTTAACGCAAATGCTAGCTGATTTGCTTTTAAATAATTTTCCTGGTCTTAATTGCTATATCATATTTCAGCAAAGATAGTATATTGAGTGGACTTGTTGAAGAACTTGAACATTCCAGGTGCCTCTTGCCGAACTTGTCCTTCTGCACTGTGAGAAATACGTGGTTTGTGATACAAAAAAAAAAAGCAGTATTTAGGATTCAGCTGAAAAGGCTCCTCTGGATTAGTAACCTGAAATCAAACAGGGGGAAAGAGGGAAATAGAAAGTTTGGATAGCAAGACCTCCTTTCTTCTTGAGATATCCTTGTTTCTGCCAATTATGGCTAATAGCAAACAGTTAATGGTATTTTTGTGTTACGAAGCATACCTTTAACTTTTCTCTTATGCATTACTTTCTTGTAAATTACTTGCAGACGGAGCAAATTCAAGCCAAGCAAGCCAGGAAGCAACTCAGTCTTCAGATGAGCAAGTGAGCAATGCTCAGCCTGTGAATGATCTTGCACTCAAAGTAGAAAGGTAACTCCTCTTTGTAGACTATCTAACGTATCCTGTTTGTTTCTCAGGATGTAGTTCTATTTTTTTGTTGTTTTTTTTGTTTTTTTTTATCAGATGGGCTGAATTACAGGATTTTGGTGCTGATTGTGTTGTCATCTGGCAGACATTTTATGTGGGCTTATTTTTGTTTGGATGTCTGAGATAATACTAGGGGGGATACAAAAATCAGCTTTTAAATTAATTTTTCCCATACCCTGAGATAAAAGGGTAATCTGGAAAATTAAGAAGGTTGTCACTACTTTGATATAACGTCAGTATTTTGGTCTCTTTCAGAGAATATGCTTTCTGCAAAGATCTTGAAGGAGTTAAAAAATTGTACTGAAAGCATTGAAACTAGGGCAGAGAAATGCTAACCTAGGTTTTCTGCGGAGGTGTCCTCTCATTTTCTTGTCTGTTTGATAACTGCAGTCCAGGCATATTGCAAAAGGCAGAGGAATTCTGTTTTGTGACTCTTCTGCTTTTTATTTGATCAGTGAACTGTAGGAAGGCCTGATAAGCAATTCTAGTTCAAGTATTGTGAAGTATGGTAACAGACAAGACTGATAAGAAAGTCTCTGTTTTAATGTAGATCTCAAATTCGTTTCTAAAATATACGTGAATCTTAAATTGTACCATGTTTGCATATACATACAGCATATTTTCCTTCAGGAAAAAAAAAGGAGGCAAAGCTATGTGTAGTATTACTAAGTATTTTTAAAGAAGCATAACAACAGCTTCTGTACGAAAACAAGAAGTTCCTCCTGTCTGACTATGCGTGGCATTTGGTCATGCCTGCCCTCTTCCCAGACTTAAAAATACGTTGCAGATTTTGTGCATTGGTCCTTACTCTAAGGCACCTGTCTGGATAAATGAGACAGACACATGTGTGTCTATAACAGTACTTGCTATATATTGTTTGTTTTCCATTTTAGGAAGTGATGTTCAGAAGAAACCAGATGGCTTAAATAGTTAAGAACAGGTTGAGATTAGTGTTTCTGTTACCACAGATTACAAATAGTACTGCTTATTATATGTCTTACAAGATGTCAAACAACAATATGTAAGGTTCGTCATTTACTGAACAGAAGAGAACAGAAGAAACATGTTAGAACTACCATGAAAAACCACAAGCTAGGTGCTGAATCACTACCTCGTGTTGGTATGGATGGTACAGCCACATGTGAATGAATCATTACTCTTTCATTAGCTGTTAGCAGTGTGTTACAGTTCCTCTTCGCTTTCATGTGTTTTATTCTTCTGTGCTGGGAAATGCTTCATTGAAAGTAAAAATATTAATGGTAGATCCTGCCATTTTGAGACTTTTTTTCTTTGCTTTTAAATTTAGAATCACAAAGAAGCTTGAAGAAAGACGAGAGGAGAAAAGGAAAGAAGAAGAACAGGTAAAACAAAAATGTGGAACTGCTTGCAGTATTTATTTAGGCACCCATATTTGAATAAATACTTAATTGCTTTTTAAACAAATATACTTCAGTCTCGTCCCACTTATCCAGGGCAATTTTGTGGTCTCATTTTTATTGTCTCTCTTGTTTATTCAGAAAGAAATTAAGAAAGAAATAGAACGGAGAAAAACTGGCAAAGAAATGTTGGAGTACAAAAGACGTCAGGAAGAAGAATTGACAAAACGAATGTTAGAGGAAAGGAACAGAGAGAAGGCAGAAGAGAAGGCAGCTAGAGAGCGTATCAGGCAACAGATTGCACTGGTAATTTCTTCCTTTGGAAAGACAGCTTGCTGCTTCTTTCTTGCAAGGGCTGATGGTACTGAAGGGATAAATTTTCTCATTTGGTAAAGCATTGAAAAATGTTCAGTTTTTCTGTTTGGAACTCTGGCTTTGCATGGTGACAACGTATGCATTTTAGTAGCATTTGTTGTGAAGCTTCTGCTTTTATATACATAATGATGAGATCTGTGAGAATTAATGTACTAGCTTTCTTCTGTGCAATGATAGCTTGAGCTATCATTAAGCATAAGAAACAATTGCAATTCAAACTGAGATCTGAAATGGAAGCGCAGGAAATATTTAATTGTTTGAAAGTTGAGGGGGGGTTGGTTTTTTGTTGGTTTTTTTTTAGTTTGTATATATAGGTGTTTATATATGCATATAAACAGCTCACAACTGAAATTCCTCTTTGTTTCCAAGTTTTGCCTAGAGCAGGTAGAACTACAGCAATGTGACTTGTCATAGATTTTTCCCTTTCTCTTCTCTGGAAAGTTACACTTTCACGGGAAGGCTGTTTGTTGACTTCTTGGATGAAGTGACTCATTGAAAAGTGTATTTTATCTTTCCTAATGACAAGAGGCAGTGCAGTTTGACAGTGAATACAGCTTTGCAGCACCACTGCCTTTCCTCTGCAGCCTACTTGGTTGGGTTCTCAGTACAGATTGAAGTTTTAATGAATATTAAGCTGCAGTTCATGGTGAAAATGAAGGTTTATGTTTGATCTTTCCTAAGGATCGTGCTGAGAGAGCAGCTCGCTTTGCAAAATCGAAGGAAGAAGCAGAAGCTGCAAAAGCTGCAGCTCTTCAGGCTAAACAGGCTGAAATAGAAGCAAGAAAAGAAGCATCTCAAAAGGAGCGAAGGTGAGTTGTAGAGAAAGCAGAAATGTGTGCTCATGGGAAGGAAGGTTAAAAAGATCTTTGTATAAGCATTAAGAAATGTAATAACATGTCCTAAAGAATTGATGCGTTTAAATACTGACATAAAAATTTGCTTTCTTTTGTGATATCAACTCATAGCTATTTCCATTAATGTTATGTTCTTGGATAACTTGCATCCTTTAGACATTCCTGATAATGATACATTCGCCTCCTGCTCTTTGATTTGAATACCAGGTATGATGGGGCTAGGTAAGGAACCAGATGAGGTGATAATGGCAGAACTGTAGTGGAGAATGTGGTGCTGACCCAGCTGTTTCTCTGGGTGCACAACTGGCTCGGATTCAGCAAGGCTTGTTTACGCACATCAGCATTAGAGTCAGACATGGCTCCTGTTCTGCCTGATGCTACTGTTTCAGAAAATACCCTAACGTATGGAAGCCTTAAATAGTTACTGAACCACTGTGAATCAGAACCCCAGAAGAAGGGGTACAGTGCAGGAATAACCTGTTAGATAGCTGAATGTAGCATTACCTGCCAAGCTAGAGTGAATACCTATGCCCTCATAGTATAACTTCTGAAAAATCCAACAGAATTAATACAGGCTACACAAAACATGTGTGGTTTGTATTTCATTCATGTATTCATTGTTTTGTGTGATTAATATAAGCATCTTGTTTGAATGCTGATGGGTCTGGTGAAATGCAGAGATGCATGGTGGTGTATAAGCAGATGGTTATCGACTGCAAATCCAAATTCATAAGCTATCTGAACTGCCATAAATAAGATGGCTGCCCCTCCCTTCCACGCCTGAATACTGCCAAGCTAAAGCCTCAGGAGTGTTTGTAATGGTTGATATACCGACTGACCATGGTGAATGTCCTGCAGTGCAATAGCCAGGATTCAGTTCCGCCTTCCAGATGGATCTTCCTTTACTAACCAGTTCCCATCTGAAGCACGGCTGGAGGAAGCGAGGCAGTTTGCTGCACAGGTAAATCAGTGTTTCATTTTCTCAGCTACATGCTAATTACAGATTAATGTGACGGCAAATAGTTGTTGATCGTGGCAGAATTGTTGTTAGCTGCTTTCCTTTTTGTTAATTTGAAGTGAGTTTTGGCTAGCAGCATTCTCCAGAACTACCAACTGCCTTTGTACAGCTGCAGCATGGAACTTGTAAGAGATATGAGAAGTTCTGCTGTTCTTCATATGAAGATCATTGTAATTCTGATAACTCTTGGTCAGTAAGATAATATATGCTCAGCTGGCAGCTCCACAGTTGTTTGAAAGTGGAAAGTGAGCAGTTAGTTATAACTGAAATGTTTTCTTTATACTTCCGCAGACGGTTGGTAATGCTTATGGCAATTTTTCTCTGGCAACAATGTTTCCCAGAAGGGAATTTACCAAAGAAGATTATGGAAAGAAATTACTGGAGTTGGAGTTAGCACCCAGTGCTTCTGTAGTGCTGCTGCCGGTAGGTGTTGCTTTGGGGTTGGTTTGTTCTTCCTCTAGCTACAAACATCCATACTGTTACTATACAGGTGCTTCTAGTCAGCCATTATAATATTTGCTTGAATTTTGTTCTTTACTGTCTCTTAAGACATACCACAAAATTAGTATAATTTTTGTTTGGACTAATTAGGAAAGGGATTGACATAGATATTTGTTTATTGTGGAACCAAGTAGGGTCTTTTCTAGTGTCTCTTGAGCTGCTTATAAATTACGTGTGAAATACTCTGCCTAAATGAGTACAGCTTTAATACCTGACAAGTTTGCTTTTGGTGTTCCTATCCAGGCAGGAAGACCTGCTACGTCGGTTGTTCAGGCTTCAGGTGGTGACTTGTGGAAGTTCTTGGGCACAATACTTTATCCCCTCCTAGCAGTTTGGAGATTTATTAGCAACTTTCTGTTTACAAGTCCACCCCCCTCAGAATCTACTGTGAGAACAGTCCATCAACAAGACCATTCGAATCCCTCAAATTCTAACAATGTTGAGCAAAGCAGGTAATCAAAACTGTTTATGGTAGCTGTCTCTAAGTACTTGCTAAAATTGTTTTAATCTTGTGTTATTGGACTGAACCATATCTATCTGTTCTTTTATACTTGTTGCTCTGTCCTTGCAGTGTCAGGCAACCACCCTTCTGTGTGGCTAAAGGATAAACTGGGGGCAGGCAAACTGCATCTCAGCCCTGATTAAGCCATCTTGCTTTTTACATGTGTGATTAAGCAAGCCCCTTACTGCTTGCTTCAATTTCCAACTACAGCATAGGGAAAAAAAAACAACATAGTTTTGCAGCCATTAATGAACATGGAATTCAGCTGTAACTATGAATGGGGGTTTCACTTGAGCTGATACTATTTGGAAGATAAAAATCTTGAAAACGTAAATTTTGAAGACGTCAAGTTGTTACGGTGTAGTTACACAAGGAACACGAGCAACTGAAGTCAATCAGAGAGTTGTTGAGGTTTTGTGTTGGAGGAGAAATCTCTTATACCAGGAGCTATTTCACACGAAGTAGGCACGTATCACCTCAGTGCCAGGAGAACCAAAGTTCTCTTTGCCATCTTTTCAGCTGGGTGCTGTTCCCCAGGGAAACAAAGGGCTGAGGAAACCTTTTACTGGGGATAAGAGAAGGAAGGATGCTCTACTTACACACTGCCTTTTGTGCCCTAGGCAAACTGTCAGGAAAAGAGTAACAGAAAAACGAGGGGAAGACTTCAAAAAAGAAGGCAAAATATATAGACTGAGGACTCAAGATGATGGAGAAGATGAAAACAATACTTGGAATGGAAATTCTACACAGCAGATGTAGTTTTGAGTAACGGCAGTAATGAGTCAAGCTTTTTTTTTTTTTTTTTCCCTTATTTGATTTAAGTCAACTAAAGCTTCTGGAGAAGTGGGGCTTCTTTCACACCAACTGAATTACTTAATTCTTATTCCTACAGTGGAGTATGGAATAAAGTTGCCTATTTCAGAACAATCAAGCGGGTGTAGCTGTGGCTTAAGAAGTCAAGAGTTGGAAAGATTGAAAATCTCCATCAGCTTTCATAATCATTACCCTACTGCCATTAGCAAGGCACATTTTAATCTTTAAATATTCTGCTACATAAATTTAAGCGCCAGGTGTTAATATAAAGGCCATAGTAGGGAATGACTGATTTTAAAATGAGGGTATCAGAAGCATTATTAGTAGCAAATCAGGTAACTAATTTATGTTTAACTTTTTTCTTGCTTCTGCAACTGCAAGCAAAACCTTGTAGTTTTTAATTCCCCAAACACTCAATAAACTATTTTCCAGAAAACATAGCTGTCTTTTCTTGTAACATTCCTCTGAGGTACATAGTCACAAAGAAGCAGGCAGCTAGGCTTACGTGCTAGGATTTAAAATACGAGTCACAGTTGTTTCAGTTTAAATGACCTTACTCAGGAGTTGTTCCTATTGAAATCTGGTAAAAGAAGTATGAAAGTGTTTAGTGTCCAAAAAGGTGGTATGGGTGAAAAACACCTTCTTTGTCACACAAAGGGGAAATGTTGAGAAGAGAGACTGCAATACAAGAATGCAGAAGATTTTATTTTGAAGGTGAGGATGTGGCTTTCACACACGAAGAATGCTGACTCTCCTTCCTCCCCTGGTATTGTTCATTTATATTTTTCACAGGTGTTCTGTGCTGCTGCAGCCTTCTTAGTAAAAGAACTTCACTAAGTATTGCACTGTTCAAGTGTAAAGGCTTAGTGCTACTACTTTACTTAAGAAAAATAATAATTTTATCATGAATTAAGAAAATACTATAGATGAAATGAAGGAGGGTGGGAATCCTCCACAGTAGCTGCAATAGAACAGTACATTCTCCTATACCCGTTTGTGCCAGTGTTGGCACTAGCTTGTCTTCGAAAGATTAAGCAGCAGCAGAGCTTTGTGTTATGCTCTCAGCTCCCTTGAAAAGACAAGCAGGATCCAAGGGAAGATCATGAAGGTTCAGACTCGTAATCCTTACACAACGTGGAACCATCAGTTTTAGTTTTGACTTGAAAAAAATTATCAACAGTAGCTGGAAAAAAAATCAATTTTTTACTTAATATTATAAGAAAACAGCAAGACTGGAAATCACCTCCAAGGCATGACACTGTACAAACCCTAAGTATCTTTTTCAGTGCTACAGGGTACAGCTCTGTAGGCTTTCTTTGTTAAGGAAAAAGAAAAAAAAAAGCATTTTAGCAAGTAGAAATACTGTTTAAATCTGTTCCACATATTCAGATGAATTCAATTTTACATTTTACTAAGTTCCATGGATGATTGCTTATGATATCTTTTGGATAATGTTCCATATTTATATGAAATAAGTGCCAGGGCCAGTGCTCCAATTGCAGAAAGAGCAAAAAGCACATACAGTGCTATTTCTGCACTCTGTGATGTTAAATCTAATCCCAGAAAGCGCACACTGTCAGCCAGTCCCGGTGTGGTGTCTGGTATCACTGTTCATGAGAAAACAAGAAGAAACAGTTAGTACGTGGGTTGTCAGGAGCATTTTCATGTGTGTGTATCACTTCTGCCTCGCTCTGCAGGGCTTTTTAGCATGGCTGTTCAATGCTCTGGCAGTAGCTGTGGGTCTCTGGGATCAGCAGTTGACACAGCTCTAGCTCAGAGTAATGGCACAGCTGAGGGCTTATAGAGAGCTCCTGGGCCTGGAGGAGAGGCAAGTATTTCCTGACATCCACTGCTGATAGAAACTCCTTTTAAACACCCAAACTGAAGTGGTTGTTGCTCAGTTAGTTAATATATGTAGTCCAGAGATCACAAGATAGATATAGATAAAAAAGATTATTTCCAAAGTCGTCTTAGAAAGTTATTTTTTAAGAAAAATGCAGTGCAGGAGTACTGAAGGGATGGGATGTGGCAAACGTAGTAGAATGTAGTAACTTTCTTTGTCTGTTTTGAGGGCAGACAGGTAGCTAGGTGTTTGTTAGCATAAAATCCTAAGTTATTCTGGTTTTGGAAACAGAAATGACAATATGTTCTGCATGAATGTCTTCATTAATAGAGGCTGGTGATTAGGCAGTTTGCTACCCCAACTCTTCAAACGAATACTGGAGAAAATAGTGTCTTTTAGGTTGAGAGATTACGGAAGTGCAATTTCTGCTGCACCACTTACCTTCAGGCTCCATTTCCAGACAGGGATGTGGGCCCGTTGCAGGATCTGGAAAGCCATTGCAGCTGATGATCTGTGAGTAGTACCTGGCAGAGGCCTTGGGGAGCCGTGGCAGTGTGGGGTCTGTGTAATTCACATGGTAGAACCCAAACCTTTCATCAAAGCCCACTGCCCACTCAAAGTTGTCCATCAGTGTCCATGCCGTGTAGCCGCGCAGGTCAACACCATCAAGCACGACAGCTGTGAGCAGGAGCAGACAGCAGGTCAGCTGAGCAGTCAGGGGACAGAAGTCACCAGCAGGCCAGCAGTGGTGCAAACGGCACTACACGGAAGTGCACACCAAGTGCAGTGCCATTACTGCTGCATTTGTCGCACCATCTTCCTGTTCCCACCACTTGTGTGTTGCTACAGCTAGTAATGAGCCAGGGCAGCTCAGCCAGCCACTGGAGCCTGCTTCTTTTTGCTCCAGAAATCAAAGCTTTCATTCAATAAGCAAAGTTTTAACAGAGAAAAGAACAATGAGTGTACATTTGTTTATGGGAGTCCGTGCTGCTAAAACAATGTAACAAGCACTTAAACAGCTGGCAGTCGGCTCCCTCTAAGGCAAGCAGACAAGCTCAGCTGCTGCTGTAAGGGAAACTAGGGTTTTTCTGTGTGTCTGTTGTGAAGAAGGTGCAGTTTTTAGATACAGCAGTAGTTTGGACTATCTAGTTTAACCATTAACCCATCAAGTAATGGAACCCTCCCTTGCCAGATGCAGCTATACAAGGAAGTATATTATCCTACTCTATTAAACCCATGGCTAGACCCATGGTTTGTCCCACCTTTGGATCAGCTTTCCCTGCAAAAAGTCTTGGCCAGCAATGACCAGGTTCTGCTAAAATCCAAAGGCATTCAGCATGGCTGCAGAGTAAATCTGTGTACAATTTACAAACGTGGTGGCTGTGACGTGTCAGCTCCTTACAATTTGCTTTGATCAGCAGCATCTCCCAGCAAGACTGACATATGCAGCTTTAAATAATCATTCCTACCTTTCAGCGCTTCATTAATGTAGTTCCGATGGTAATGTGTTCGCCAGGTGTCATTGAAATCTATGGCTCCCCTCTCCGATATCCCATTTTCAGTCACGTAAATAGGAGGGTTGTTGTACTCTTCCTTTATCCACCTCAGGAGCTTTCGGAAGCCAAAGGGTGTCACCTTTAGCCAGAAGGAACCAGAGTTCAGCCAGCTGCGGTCGGTTACTGAAGCAACACCCCTGCAGAGGAGGACACACTGATCACAGCACAGCCCCGCTGCCTGGCCCGGCATTACTGCTCAGCTGGGAAATCTGACACCAAGCTCTGTAGAAAACTGCACCCAGGGGCAAGCTGTGAAAAGCACTGAGCTTGGGGGAGGTGAAGAGCTGCCGGTGTTCACAAACCTCCAGAAAACACTTCTCATATTTAGTTGTAAAGTTATGTTCTGCCTGTAGATAAAAAAACTTCACTTACTTAATGTAAATTTAGCCATGAAATGATTTAACTGTTTGTTTGGCTTTAAACTTAAGGAAGTTTACCCAGTGTGGGGAGGGAAGCAACAACTGTTTAAACAGCAAATGGAGCAGCAGTATCTGTTAACCAGGACACTCTTTCACTTCAAACTACAGACTGGACTCAGGAAAGATGATAAATACAGCTGATACCAAATGGCTTGCAAGACTGATTGCTCCATTTTTAGATGCTCTAATTTTCCCTGTTCTGTTTTAACAATTCGCTTTTATAATCAGGTCATAAAGGAAGGGCCTATTCTGAACACAGCATCACAGATACTGTCTGTGGATATTTTCCCTAGTACTGGTTATAACAGCTAACTATGAACGTCTCGTGGCTTTATTTGCTATTAGTTTACATTGCTCAGTTGGCCCAGGCTTCCAAGCATGTGTATTTTACTTGACCAATAATTTACATCCATATCTTACCTGTCAGCATCATACGATAGAATACCAGTAGAATACTCATACTTGTATGTTAAGACTGTGGTATAATGATTTAGACCAAAGTAGTCATATGTGCCTTTAATTCTTTGCTTTTCACTTTCAGTAAATTCTGGAAGTCTGCAACAGAAAACATAAACCCATCAAAATGCAATAAACACAAGTGAAGGTACAGTGATCTTTCTAGAGGAACGTGGGAAAAAGCCCCTCAATTTGTTATTAAAGCACAGGGAGGGTAAAAAACAAACTTTCCTTATATATGTCTAGAAAGAGAGAGAGAAAAAAGGAAAAATATTCTTAGCAGAACACTGGTAATGCGATAGATTTAAAAGTAATGAGAACAACGAGTAAATATAATTCAGAGGTGCCAGTGAGTTCTCAGTGCTTGAGTTCAGTACATCATCTTAAGAACAATTCAAACATATTTGCCCCAGGCAGTCAAAGCACTATATCTAGTGCATAACGTTTATTATATCGCTCTGAACTGCCAACATGCTACCCCCAAGGTAGAAGCATGGAGAAATCTTTTTTATATTATTAAACTTAATTTGCAAGAACGGTAAAAAGAGATCAGAAAAAATATGCAATAGTTCTCCTGTGAGACTACACTAAGATTTCTACAGTACCATATTTCAACAGAATTATTCCTACTTATCAGCTTCTCAGAAAAGCAGGTTTTAGCTCAGCAGGTAGAAGAAAAGCAAGTATGTGCCTGTGCTCTTACCGGGAGCTGCTCAGACCCTGGGCCAGGCTGCGTTCCCGAATCCTCGTTTTCATCACTTCATTATAATCACCGTTTTTGAAGATGGGATGAGCAAACCAACCTATAAGAAACTAACCCAGGAAATAAGGGAGAAGGATAAATCATGGATTAAAGCAAGGGATTTAACTATTCCTTTCCATAGGCTGCTTTATACATAGTAGCTGGCTCTATAATGAGCAAACAGATATGCAGGAATGCCTATGTTACGGCAGCAAATTTAATGAGCAGCCTAGAGAGCTGTGATCAGGTTCTTCCCTACCTGCAAGTATTGTCTGGCAGCATCAAAATCCTCCTGTTTGTGTGGGTTCCTTGGTTCAGCCCAGTCAGAGTTGATGGTGATAGAGATCAGCCCTCCTTGTTTCGCACGGTAAGTCTCATTGTAGAGGTGCCAGGCTTCTGCATGGGCCTTGATTAGGTTGTGCCCCACCACATAGGGGGCTCGCCCAGGTCTAACGGAGATACCTGCAGGGACAGGGACAGCACTGGCTCTGCAGCAGCAATTCCTAACTCTCCTCTGCTTCTTCCCAGCTTAACTGACACCACCCAGGACACACAGAGCTGCCCACCAGTAAATGAACAAGCATGCAGTACCTGATACCTTTGAGCGCAGCCATGGTCTGAGATGCATGGATCAGCAGGTCTGCTGAAGGCACAGCTGTCACGGGCAAGCTGTGGGGAACCCACATCACCCCCCTGCCCATGCTCTGCTGCCAGCACAGAGAGCAGAAAGCTATATATTCAGGCCAGCTCCCACCCCTCCCCTTCTCAAAGATTGTGCTCAGCAATCTTACCTGGCGCAGCTGTGCCAAAGCCATAGCCAAGATATGCAGTGTTGTAGGGTTCATTGAGGGTTATCCAAAATTTCACCTTGTCTCCCAATCTCTGGAAAAGGAGCTCAGCATATTCCTTAAACCTCTGAACTATGGTATCATTCTCCCAGCCACCAATGTCCTGCAGTGCCTGTGGGAGGTCCCAGTGATAGAGAGTGACCTGTGGGAATGGCAATGAGAGAAAGGACTCAGCTGGTCATTCATTCACTTTCAGAAGGAAGGACAACCAGAACAGCCTTGTTTGCAGGCAAAAGCCCAGCTCCATCTGCAGTTTTCTAACAGGCACATACAGATCTGCAGTAACCCACGTGCCTTCTGTCCTGTAGTGTTTTGAGGCCTTTGTAATCACTTGCACACTCAGATAAATGCCACTCTGCCAGTGTTTCAGTTCCTTTAGTACAAGGGGAAACAACTCAAACTCTAGGGGCTGCACAGCTGTCAAGATGAGTCTCTCACCTTCACTCCTTCTAAAGCCCACAATAATCACATGACAGCGAGAATTCAAGTCAGTAGAGAACTGCTGCAGCTACACTGATTCTCAGATGAAGTACAGTGCAGTACGACACCTGTTCTTGAAAGATCTTGAACAGCCTGGGAATTCATAAGGACAAAGAGCTTCTCAGTAATCCCAACACAGGAATCACAGAAAGTGGGGATCGGATCGGATCTTTCAACATCAGGATAATTCTCAACTCCTGCACTCTGTTGGATTTCCAGTCCATTTTTACAGTTACCTGAGGTGTAATGTTGGCTGCCAGAAGAGCATCAATTAGCCTTTCATAGTAGTTCAATCCCATTTCATTGACGAATCTGGTAGTCCCATCTGGGAGGACACGGGACCAGGAGATTGAAAAGCGATAGTGAGACACCTTGAGGCGTTTCAGCATTTCCACATCCTCCTCAATCTTGTGGTAGCTGTCACAAGCTACATCTCCATTGTCATCATTGCTGATTTTCAAAGGAGTGTGAGTGTATTTGTCCCAAATGCTAAGTCCTTTCCCATCTGCTCTCCATGCTCCCTCAATCTGTAAATGAAGATGGGGGACGGAAGGGAGAAACCATCAGTAAACTCCAAATTTACACCTTGGCCTGGGAAAGAATTCTGCCTGTCAGACTTTGCAGGTTAACATTTTGACTTAATAGCGTAAGCCTTGAAACAGTATAATTTTTTGTACTAAACTGGTAAAGTCTCTTGGGCCACAAGGCACAGAAGTATTAGCAAAGTACAATGTCAAAGGAAAGGTATTGTTTTTTCCCTTCAACCTGCTGCTCAATGTTTGCTTCCCCTTGTGAAACCTATGCCGCTGTCTCAATTTCTGTGATATAACCATGCTGTTATAAGGGAAAAACTTTGAGATATTTAAGGCAATTGTTACAGTAACCCTCAATTACCATAAACCCTAATGCAGTAGCTGTAGGTTTCTCATCCAAAACGAATTAACTCTCCATGAGTGTTTGAAGAGTCAGTCTTTGTTTCCTAACCTGATATGCAGCTGTTGCTACACTCCAACAAAAGTTCTTTGGAAACTCCCCATATAAAAATTCATCTTCTTTTGGCAATGGGATACCATTATTGCGAATGATTTCTGCATAGTACACAGCCGAGCGCCTTGGGGTTCTTGGCCTGTTGGGATCATCAAAATCAACCTCGTGCAATCCAAATCTTGGCTCGTAACCATTCAACCATTCAAAGAAATCCATAAAAGACCAAGCATTGTATCCTCTCAGATTAACTCCGTCCAGCTTGTAAGCTGAAAGACCAGAAACAATGAGAGAGCATCAGTGTTGTTTCACACATTTAACAAACCACAAGGAATTCACTTGCAAACACCTTCAGCTTCATCAAGCTGTCTCTGGACAAGAAAGGCCATGAGAGACTTCACATCTGGAGGATACAGAGTACAAAGGGCTATACAAAGGATATCATAAAAAAAAACCCACTATGTTTATATTGTACTCAGAACATTTAAAGAACAGCAAAAGATACTTTTAGAAACTACACCTCAGAGGAAAACAGTAACAAGAATCTAGAGGGGAGATACACAACACAAAATAAAAGCAAACATCCGTACCTTTTAAAGCTTCATCAATGTATGTTTTGTAGTAAAGTATCCTGGTGTGGTCATCAACATCCGATTTGGTGTTTATCCCCACTCCATTCTCAATGATGTACATTGGGGGATTTCCATACTCTTCTTTGACCCAGTTCAGCAGCCTCCGCAGCCCCCAGGCCACAGCCCGATGGCGAGAAAGAGCCGAGGTAGGCCAGGAGCTGTCAACTTCTGTAGATATTTCCTGGTCATACTCATAAGAGAAGGGATTCAGACGGGTTGTTGCATGGGTTACAAGTTTGGCAGTGTAGGTGTTGAAACAGAAAACATCCGCTGTGCCCCTGATGTACTCACGCTCTTCAGCTGTGAAAACTGGTAGGCGGGATGATGGCAGGTTTTGGAGCTCACTCCTGTTCCCGACTTTCCATTTCATGACCTCAGGGTAGTCCCCATTTTTGAAAACTGGATGTGCAAACCACCCCACCAAAAACTGCATGTACCTGTCCGCAGCTTCTAGGTCCCTGGGGTTGCTTGGTGTCTTTGGCTCAATCCAATCAATATTGAGACACAAAGAAATGACCCCTCCCTGACTCGCTCTGTATTTGTCATCGTATGTGTGGTAGACTCTGGCGTGAGCTTTCAGTAAGGTGTGTGCCACTTCATAGGGAGCACCACCAGGATTATTGACATTGGGTGGAAATTCACCCGTCCCATAGCTAGCCCAGGCAATGACTTGGGGTTCATTGAATGTAAGCCAGAACTTCACCCTGTCCCCAAAGGTCTGGAAACAGAAGTCCGCAAAACTGTCAAACAGTTCAATCAGCTCACTGTTCTCCCAGCCACCGATGTCCTGGAGAGCTTGTGGCAGGTCCCAGTGGTACAGGGTGACGATCGGAGTGATGTTGTTTCTGACCAGTCCATCAATGAGACGGTTATAGTAATCAACACCATGGCTGTTTATTGAATTGTTCCTTCCGTTGGGGAAAATTCGTGGCCAGGACAGAGAGAAACGATAGTTCTTTACCCCTAAGGCTCTCAGCAGGTAAATATCTTCCTCTACCTTGTTGTAGCTATTACAAGCTATATCTCCGGTGTCGTTATTTTTTATGTTTCCTGGTACATGGGTGAAGTTATCCCAAACACTGGGTCCTTTGCCATCCGCATCCCAACCTCCCTCTATCTGGTATGCAGAAGATGACACACCCCATGTAAAGTCTTCTGGGAACGTCCCATAAAAGTACATGTCCCTCTCAAAGTCTGTTTGGGATGAAAACTTCTGCCAGACAACCTTTGACTTGGAGGGAACTTCTGATGCTGGTAGACTTGGCAACTTTGATGGCGTGGGTAGACCAAACACCACTGACTCAGAACTTCTGTTTGAGACTTTGGATGGGAAACCATTATTTTCAATAACACCGGAATAGAAGTAAGCACTTGCCCTGGGAGTCCTTGGTCTGTTGCTATCTTCAAAACTCACATGGTGTAGCCCAAATTTTAGGCTGTAGCCCTCTGGGCCTTCAAAGCCATCGACCAGGGATCGAGCAATGTATGACTGAACATCAACTGTGTCTAGTTTTACCGCTGTCACAGAAACAGTACAAGACTCTGTTAGTCACTTGAACATTTCCAAATACAGCACAGCACAAGCATGCAGCTGGGGGTAACAACAGGGTGACAGTCAAACATCTGTGGATTGTCTTTAGGTAAAAAAACCAAAACAATTGTATTTGGCAAGAAGAGCCGTGATCACTATAATAGGAGCCAGTCAAACATTTAGCGATAAAAACACATCAGAAAATAAGTATTTGAGTAAAGCCCATTTGTGCCACGGGTATCCCCTTCCCTATGTTCTAGTTTTCAAGCACAACTCATCAGCTGAAGTATACAGTGCTCTTTTATATTTACGACTATAGTTAAACTGAAACATGATATGTATGTAGCGCTTGTCTAGCTTCTCCAGGCGCAGAAGAATTCACTTCTGCAGAACACAATACTCAGTACCATTGGAGACAAGTCTAGCATCCTTCCTCATATTGCCTACAGTAAAGCACTGTCTCTCTTATTCCAGAAAAGTTCACTTTCCATATGCAGTCCATCTTCCTTCTGCAGCGGCAAAACAGCAATACTAAATACTGTTCTCTGCAGCTCTTCTATCAGCATGTTGAGAACTAGGTCAACGGGATCAAAAGCTGTACAGTGATCATCAACATAATTAATACATTATATTCAATATTATGAAGTGTTTGTGATGCTATTGATTTGTGTATCTGAAGAAAGCACAGTAAAATATCTATTTGAAATCTCAAATCTCTGTATGTGTGTAGGACTTCAGTTACCAGTCCTATTTTTTGTTAAACTGATACAGTTTGCAAAGATGCAGGCATACATTGAATCTTTCTCAAAGTAATTGAGATATAAATATCTCCCTAAAAATTCTAACCTGCAATGGTTAGATCTACTGAATCTGTAAAGACATCATTCAGTCCCATCTATGAGATCTCTGCAGGTAAGAGCATGCCTGTAGCCAAATTTTATTCAGAGGCGATGAAGCAGGTAAACACTGTTTTCACTGAGACTGGCTTTAGGCTACATTTGTACCTATGAAAAGCCTCTTCCAGTACCTAGACAAAATGGAGTGCTCCATACCTGGTCACCAGACAGGCTGCAATTTATGACACTACGTACACAAGAGGTAGCCCACTTCATATTACTATACAAATGGTGACGTTTCAAAGCTAATCACTGTGGAAGTGACAGAACAACCAGTTGCCATTATTTTAAATTAAAAAAAAAAAAAGCATACCTTTTAGAGCCTCATTGATGTATCGGCGGAAATAATCCACTCGCAGAGTGTCATTAATAAGATCCCCTACAGCATCTGTCGGCATACCATTTCCTGCTATGTAAATTGGGATCTTTGTCCCTGTATATTCCTGGGACACAAACTTCAGCAGCCTTCTTAATCCCCACGGGACCACGTGGATTGAAGAAGAGGCAGTCTTTGGCCACGAAGGATCTACATGCAAAGAGAAGTTCCCAATGCTTTCGTATCCTGGTGTGCAGGTACCATTAGTCACAGCACTAACCAAGTGGGAAGTGTAATGGGAAAGGCCAAAAAAATCTGCCGTTCCTTTCACCCAGGTTTTCTCCTCCTCCGTAAACACAGGTAGCTGTGCAACTGTTGTGGAGCACTGCTGGTTTACTTCCTGGATCTGAGCCTTCAGGATGTCTGGGTAGTCACCGTTAACAAATACAGGGTGAGCAAACCAGCCAAGCATGAACTGCAGGTACCTCTCTGATGCCTTCACGTCCTCAGAGTTGGTTGGAGTCTGGGGTTCAGCCCAATCTGAGTTCAGCACCAGCCCCACCCTTCCCTGCTGCTGAGAACGGTATCTGTCATTATACAGGTGCCAGACCTTAGCATGAGCCTTGAGAATTGTGTGAGCCACCTGGGGGCAGAAAGCAGAGAAATACGTGTCTCGCTGCTTTGCACAACATTGCATTAACACTGCCCTGTGAGAAAGACATCTCCATGTGAAACAAGAAACCTTGACAAAACAAATAATCCTAGCCAGAGAGTACAGCAGGGTTTGGATTAAGTGTAAGAATCTGGCTGATTTCATAACAGAAAATAAAATCTAGCATCCATTAACTAATACATTTTCTTGGGAATATCATAAGCCCAGAAAGCAAACAACTGTCTCAGATGCCTTATTAGGCTTAAACATAGTTAAAAGTTGCAGAATCAGAGGAACACAGCAATGGCAGCAGTAGGATCCTAGGTCCCTACCTTGTAAGATGCTATTCCTGGATCAGCAATTCCTGGAGGATGCTCTCCGGTGCCATAGCCAGCATAGCTGATAACCCAAGGCTCGTGGAACGTAACCCAAAACTTGACCCGATCCCCAAAAGTGGCAAAGCAGAAGTCTGCGTAGTTTGTAAAAGCATCTATGATGCTGTCATTCTGCCAGCCACCAAGAACCTGAAGAGCCTGTGGGAGGTCCCAGTGGAAAAGAGTCACCATGGGCTCAATGTTAGCCTCTAGCAACCTGTCAATTAATTGGTTATAATAATCCACACCCTTGAAGCCGATGGTTTCATTGGTGCCAGCAGGGAAAATTCTAGGCCAGGATATAGAAAACTTGTACAGCTGGGGATGAAGACCTCTAAGCAAATAAACATCATAGCTGGTTTTATGGTAGCTGTCACATGCCACATCTGTTGTTTGGTTCATGTAGACATGACCTTCATGCCCAAATTGATCCCAGATGCTCGCTCCTTTCCCATCCTCTGCCCAGGCTCCTTCAATATTAAAGGCACCCGTGGACGTGCCCCAGAGGAAACCACTTGGGAAAACATCTTGCAGGAAATTATCCCTCTCCAATTCAGACTGGTTAGCGAACATTTCCCAAACTGTTTGATAGGAGGAGCGAGGGGCAAGAGCAGCAACTGGATTCTCTCGTAGAGTATATGTTTTGCTGAAAATAAAATAAAAAAAGTTACAACCTCAAGGTGGATGCCAGGCAAGGAGGATAAATGAATTGTTTGCTTCTCATTCAGCTCACATATGCCATTTAGGGAACAGCCCCTTTGTCATCCAATCAATCCAACCTCCTGCCATCCAGCCAGCAGATGAAGAAGTGCAATAAACTAACTGCAGAGCACCTCAAGTGCTACGTATTTCATGCATTTCTCAGCAGATAGATTGTCAAAATTCATTAAACTAGGTCAAAGACACAAACAAAATCCTTGCCGTGTGTAGCAATTTCACACACTTGCGAGTCTTCACAGGATAAGCTAACACCAATCAATCCTGCTTCACTAGTCCTTAGCTTCTTTCTGTGCAATGACATTCTCTGCAATTCTGTAGGCACAATTGGCTTCTCACATAGGACACTTGCTATGTTTTTAATTTTATACACATATATATACACAGTATATAAATTTATGTATACTACGTAGATGATAAAAGATCAGTAGGCTTGGAATATGTACCTGCAACTACTGACTTGAAGGTGCAATCTAGGTAAGGATGAAGGAGAGACAGTTACATTTCCTGAAATAGCAGGTTAGAAGATTGCCTGTAACAGCAAGAGACTGGACTCAGCAGAAGGGCATTCCTCTGCATTCCCTTAAGCAACTAACAGCAAGTTTACCACTAGACCTGTCTTACATCCGCCTTGCATACTTGTTTCTAAAGGATACCAATTTATTACAGTATCTAATCTAAGTGAAAAGAACTGTACCTTAAAACATGAGATGAGAAGTCCAAGAATTCATTCACATCGTATCCAATTGTACGTGCCTTCTCTTTATTAATAGCTGAAAACAAATAGATGGGTTTAGTCACAAACTAAACATCACAGACGGTGTGACATTACTTGTACATACGATTACACCTTTTGAAACAAGGTGGTTTTTAGCTATTTTTCTCACATTTAGTACGTTGTGGTTTTGGTTGTTTTTTTTTCCCCCCCAAGAAGGATACAAAAAAAAAAAAAAAAAAAAAAAAAATCACCCCAAAACAACAACAACAACAAAAACAACCTGTAGGATTATTTTACCTAATAGCAATTGTCTGGAGAGGACAATTATATAGTTTCCCATTCAGAGCCCAGCTACAGAACTCTTCTATTTCTCAAAACATATCACTTACTAGTGACAATGGCAGCTACTGGTATGAATGGATTCTCTTCCCAGGAACCACAATCAAGGAACTTTAGACTAAAAAGCAATACCTCTATGTCCTTCCAGACATTCTGCAAAACAAGAATTCCAACAGAGATTTCTATTTTTAAAAATATTTATTGGTATTCCAAAGATGACGTGTGGGAAGTCTCCACTTCTTGCTCTACACTTCTGGACAGGTCGTTGCCCTCTGATTTATAGGGAATAAGTGTCCTGCTATAGATACACAAAGCAAAATTGTTAAGAAAGAGCCTGGCATAGCTCTTTTCAGGCTAGTGTTGCCTATGCTACGCAGTCTTGAGCAAGGCATATAAACTCTGTGCTCATCTCTGCAGACACATGGACCTAGGTTCTGAAGGACTTACAACAGTAACTTAATTGTCTATTACTTCAAATGGTCTATTACTTCAAATCATAGTGTGAGAACTCCTCTAAGTTACTTTTTTGCCAAATAAGCTGTTACGGATGGTTTACAAGGTTCAGTAGAATTGTAAGAACAATGATGGATTTATTCTATCGGCTCTACTCGATGACTAGAATTTTAACTTCATATCCATGAAGTTCAGTGTTCATTTTCACACTGCATAACGTTACCTGGAATTCACTCATTTTCAGGTAGAAATCTGTTTCATTTCCACACCAGTACTGAAGGCTAAGAGACAGGAAGTCTACTGAATCCTGGAAACAAGAAAGGGAAAATGATCATCCTGTATGAAAATTATTGTCTTGCAGGCATTCTGTTCTAAATATACAAAGTTGCTAAATGTTTGATACAGACACTGCTGGAGTAAGAAGCCAGAAAGCTACATGGAACCCTGGAAAATCCAATGAGTACAAACTGGACGCTGTATGAGAAGATGCCTTTTGTGTCTTTCCTTCTAAACAAAGCTAAATTTTAGAAGTGCTAGAGTTTAAAAAAAAACATTGTAAGAATATTTTATGCATTTGATATGCCTGATTTACAACTGATTATTTAAATTAGTAAGACTGAAGAGTGTCCGATTAATCAGATAGAGAAACCTTTGCCACCATATGACTCAGGGTGGCCTTATCAATAATCCTCTGGGGAAAGTCCACTTAAGAAATCTTTAGTCATTGCACACTACAAACGTTACTTTACTAAATGTCCACAAGTTCAAAGGAATAGATAGTATTCTTTTATTAAACCAGTTGCTGAAACTGGGATTGAACAAACAAACTGATAAGCTTTCCATTTATTTTTCAGTCCAAGAGTTTTCTTCTAGTTCAGTCAGCTCATTTAGTACATCTTTCCTCCTCCTACAAACCACACCTTGCCTGTACCCTTGAAATGTCACACTTGCATCACTGTTTGTGCTACTGTTAAATTGTGGAGGACTGTGAACATGAGCCAGACAACACCTGCATTGTCATTTGTTCACTGCATCCCACATCAACAAGCTCTACGTGAAAAGGACAACTAATGAGGGGGTTGGTCTTTACAGAAGGGATGTCATCATCTTCGTACAGATTAGTCACATCGTGCCACCTCTGTTCTAGGCCACTTTTAGCATAGCTCAGGCTGTGCTTTAACACATTAAATAGATTTTTATTTTTTTTAACAGCAGTTATTTCAGATGAAGTAATTTTTATTTGGTTGTGCGTTAGGTAGACTTGCAAATAAAATAGCAATGGGTACAGTTTTTGCAGACACCTTGGCATTTAAGCACGTACATTGCTAAAATTGCCAATTATATGAGAGAAAAATGTTTCCCTGTTTTTAAATCAGTGCCTACCAGCCAAGAAAGGGTGTTGAAGAAATTTTTAAAATCAGAGAGCTTCACATAATTGAGATAATCAAAAGTAAAATGTACCACATTGGGCAATTTGCTAAAATCTTACATAACGTGCAAGAGGTCACTCAATCCTCTACATTCAAGTGAAACCAGATCAAATTTAAATTGGACATAAATTTCACTAAGGTGTTACCTGAAGAGAAACTGAAAGCAACTCAGACGAAGTCCTGTCCAAGATCAGATCCATTCCTAAAGCAATGGACAGCTTTCCACCTCGGAAAACAAAACAAACCAGTAGTGCAGGAAATGCAAATGAAAAAAAAATCAGTTCACTGCAGATGTTTTAAAATCAAGTAAGACTGATACAATTTTAAAGCATCTTTTATCACCGAGATACTTTATCTTAAAAGTAACCATCTTGCTTCACAAATGTTTTTTTCTATCTCATTAGTACGTTTCACTTCGATTAAATGAGAGATGCCATTTTAAACCGTGGTCAGTTTTGTCTCGGTGGATTTTCTAAGCACATTTTCAAAGTTTTCCACCCTTGGGTAGAAAGCTGGTAATTAAATTGGACCAGATTCTTCAGATCCGGACTTCTAAAGATGTATTCCTTGGGAAATATCTTAATGAAAAAGCCGACTCCCGTCATGCTGAAGACAGATAGCCACTTTATTGGATGGCAAAATATTCCCCTCCTTAAAATGGAACAGTGGCAATTGCAATTTCAATTATCAGTGACACTGAAATATGTAATAAGGCTTCGAAAATGAGGTGATTAATCAGGAATTAAGGATGTTTCCTAGACAACACAGTTAAGGTTTGGTATATAAGCAGTACAAGACTACTGAGATTCTAGGGTACCTACTGGTGTTTAATAAGAACCCTCAACAAGCACACAGACGAGTCCTTAAGAGTCAAAACAGATAAAAATATGTTAACATCTGTTTTTAAAGTACTAGTTTCTGCTGCTGAAATTAACCTGAGGCTTCTTAATGCTTTCTTGATGCTTAAAAAGAATATATGTCAGTATACACACAGAGATACATGTATGTTCTCCCCAACTACTTTGGCTGTCAATTTTAGTAAAATGCCATTGCTAGTAATTGAAAAACAATTATCAAAATAAAATGTTTGAAGAAATCCATTACTCAAATGTAATTCTGAGAGCATTGCTAACACAGAAATCACACGTAACAAATTGTGAGCAGGTCATACACAAAAATCCTTCCCCCTATTCTTACCTGACACAGAGTATTTCTCATGGTAAACACTGTAAGCTCTTTCATGAGCAGCAGCCAGGGCCTGGACACGGACCTGGGGGTCACTATAAGGCAGGCTTTCCAGGAGCTCAGGCAGGTCACTGAAGGTAAGCCACATATCAGCCAGGCCTCCAAAAACAAAGAAACTGAACTCTGCATAGTCCACAAAAAGGTCAGCAAAAGAGCTCGCGTTCCTGCCTACAGCCACACTGTCAGGAACACCCTTGTGATGGAGAACTACCGCTGGCCTGAGGTCTGCAGCAACCAGCATTTTGAGCAGCTCCTGGTAGCATCGCACTTGAGCTTCATCTGGCTTCTTGGCGTCCCCATCAGGAAGAATGCGTGCCCATGGCAGGAAGACTTTGTAATGCGTTACCCCAATCTCACGGAGGTGGGAGAAGTACTGGGGCAGCTGGGTAATCAGAGTGTCTTGCTGACAGAAGTCATCATGGGCTTCAGATACAGTAGGGTCCAAAGCTTCTTTGGGTAGAACGTGGCCCTGCAGATGCAATCTGCGCACTAATGTGGTAGGCAGAGGTCCGGCAATGGCAACAAAGTTCTGAGCTAATTCCCCACCTATCCCAAAGCTAGTAGAGACTAACAAGAAAAAGACAACTGTCTTATAAACCAGCTCCATTTCTGGACCTGGCTCAGAAACAGTGTCCACACTATTTATATTACAGTAGGAGTAATATTTAACTGCAGTTATCTGTTATGCAGATAAGTGCTCCCAGAAACAGCTGACACTCAAATGATAACAAATCAGGACTTTCAATTGATAGATGAACAAATGAATTGATGTTCTGGATGCAAAAGGTAACAAAAGCAGAATCACCTGCTTGGCTGGGGCTGGGTGACACCAATGCCTCAGGTGAGCAGGAAGATGAGAAGGCAAATTTGTGCTGTAATTCTTGGGTGTATGAAGGAAATCTGAGAAGGCAGCACCATACCTCCATTTGGAAAAGTGGTTGTTACATGAATTCAAAAAGCAGTAACACTGTGTGTCCCCATGCTAATAACAATATTATTTTATTGCTTTCCAAAGTACTCTTTCCTTCAGCCTTGAGAATACTTTATCTCTCAGTAGGATGAGTGCATAGAGATCTCTTACCCAAACTGCTGCAACAAGAAGATAACTTCATTGTTCTACATGCAAATACAGCAAAATTGAAGAGCTGAGACTGTATTACTGAGAACCACCATCTGTGCTGCCTAAATGCAGAGCACATTTAAATTAACCAAACAAAATTCTACATAACTATATTGAAGCTATACTGAAAAGTCAGCTCTGTCTCCCACTTCACCTCCCTTAAAAGCTAGTTTTTGTCTAAAACATAGGTAGAATTATCTGGGCAATTTACTGCTCTGTCAGGAAATATTTTCATTATTATTTAAACTATAGTAGAAATCATCTCTAAACTTTTGCTTTTACTCACAGTTGACAACCTCCTGCATACCAAAGCCTCTAATTTGGGTACTTTATATATAGCACCACCTGCTGTTAATTTTTGAGTACAGCAGCGTTAACTCCAGAAAAATATCCCTCCTCTATATGATGCATATGGAATTGTAGGGAAAAAGAAAGTACAAAAAAACACTTCCTCCTTAATGAAAGGAGAGCAGAGGAAAGAAAGAGCTTATATAATGAAGAACAAATATCTCCCTACCCTTATTTTCAGGGTGAGTTATTAACAATACAGAAAGTTGTTGCTGCAGGTGGGCAGTTGTTTTTAATTAAAATGCAGCTTTACCCAAGATGCAGTTGATGGGAAACAAGGTAGCAGAGAAATGTTACTGCAAATAGTGCCCAATGATAACACAGTACAGCTTGCAATACTTACTTATGAATATTTTAATTCCATAAATTTAACATTCATGTTTAAAGGTTCGCTTAATCAGACTAAGGCACATTTGGGCTGCAATGATTTGCCTCTACAGACAACAGAGAGAAGTGGGAATCCACGTCCCCTACAGAAGAACCTATGACTCTTTATCAAACTTGTAAGGAATCCAGCCTTCAATCTAGAAGTCTAAAAGACAGTTTAAATATTCTCTTGGATTTGTTTCATGCTATTTATATTAGGCACAGTAGGATCGCTTCACCATTTTTATTTTTATTTTTTAAACACGATTGTCCTTGTGTTAAAGGCATTGATTAAAACTCCACCGTTAAAGCTGCAGATGTTCAAAACAAAATCACCATCAAAAACCTGGAGGTTTTTGTTTTGTTGATTGGGTTTTTTGTTTTAAAAGAAAACTTGAATAGTAAAGTCTGGTGCTTCAGGAGTTAGGAACGTTTATAACACCAGGTACTGAAAAGACAAGAATAGGTTACCCAGAAAAGTGATAGTATCTCCCATACTGGGAACATTCAAGACTCAGTTTGGTGCAGGACAATCTAATCTATGGCTCTGATGCCACTAAAAAGTTGGATAAAAGGATGTGCAGTGATCCTTTCTAACCTAGACTTTTCTCTAATTCTCATTTAGAAACTATCACTTTTCATAATTAGCAGCTAAACTACCATATCAAAATACTAGATGTTCAGCAACCAAAGAACAAAGCAACTGTTAAGTCACCACCTTTGATCTCTACCAGAAATACATAGTAGTAAATCTTTCTCAGAATCGGCACTGATTTGACAGGGAGTTTCCACAAGTCTCTGCTGGGCCCCCGTTGTCACAAATAGGTTACCCAATTCCTTGATTTCCTGCCTTGCTTCATACACCATTCCCAGTTCTATCTCTTCAGTTTCTGGGCTTTTTAAAGCTCAGAAGAAACTGGGTCTAAGAAAGCTGGCAGCAGAAAAAAATAGTACAACTAACTCCCAAGTATTATATCAGACAATAATACAGCACCTATACGATTTACTTAATGGTTGTAAAACAAGAAGGCCGATTTAGTCACTAATTAAAATGAGTTCGGGTTCAGAAGATTAATACGTCAAAGTGAGCAAGCATTCAATTCAGTTGGCACGAACTGAAATTGCAATCAAAATTACTTAGGACTGTGTATAAATTACTAATCAAATACAAACTAACATAAGGAATTCCAAAAACCGTATGTCAGTATCACCTTCAGCACAACTCTAGGAATTCCCGATGAAGAAGTTCTGCAGTAACACATGGAAGGCTATTAACTGGACACATCAAGGAGAGGAGGAAGATAATTCCCATTCTCAGCAAATGCAGGATGCTGTTCTGGAAAAAGAGACTAAGGCGTAAACCCCTGAGGGTACATTTTAGAAGTTATGCATTTGAAAAAGTATCTACCTCTTAAAAGTGCATTAGGAGAAGTATTCTGGTCCCTTGGACTGACAGCATTGTTCCCAAAACTTGTTAGCATTCACACTGGAGTTTGTTATTTCCTTACTCACCAGGAGTTGAAGCATAGATGAGACAAAGGTCACAAAATCAACTTAGACCTTTTCTATTGAGTCAAATTCTGTTCTCATTTGGCATAATATTAAACTGTTAACAAATTCTTGGAACCAACAGCGTGAGCCTCGAAATTACACTAACAAACCCAAATGTTGACTGTAGCTTTTAACATGCTAAAAGGATCCAGGAAGAAAAAAGGCCTTATTAAAATATACGAATACTGATAAGATTTGGATAATATATTTATGCTCTAGTTTGAAAAGTTGATTTCCAAATAAATTACAAAATTCCTTATTCTGGAGCACAAGAACTCAAGATAACCTGGAAATTCAGATTTTATAGACATTTATCTTTCCAAACAAATATAAATGTACATTTTTCCACCTTAAATTACAGTTTAATCTCATTACAAACTATGAATGGAAAGGTTACATACAAAAACCCCTCCCTATGCCACCCTGACATCCCCCTAGGGAAGACTGCATGCCCATGGCAGGAAATTCTTGTAATGTGTGGGAGAGGTACCGGGACAGCTGGGAAATCACACGTCCTTGCTGACACAAGTCATCGTGGACACAGCAGGGCCCAGAGTTTCTTTGGGTAGGATGTGGTTCTGCAGATGCACTCTGTGTACTAACTCACAAAGGAGAGATCCAGCAATGGCAATTAAATACTGAGCTAATTCCCCATCTATCCCAAGGCTAGTAGAGACAAACAAGAAAATGGTAACTATTTACAAACAAACTCCATTTCTGGATCTGGCTTAGAAGCAGTTAGTCTACACTACTGCTTAAAATATCATGGCATTCTTTGAGCTTTTACAAATCTTTCATAGGTGCTGGTATCGGGTTGATAAGAATTAAAAATACTTGAATGTTTGTCTCCTAAAATAATATAATAATCCCATACTGTACAGCACATAACTGAGACCAATATAAATTTAAGTAAAATTTTCTTATACAATTATCTGTAAACAAATTTACTCATGCACTCTTAAAAATCCCTCACAAACGATGGCACTGTTCAAGTCACTTACAAGTCAAGACATTCCTCTAGCTGGGAGGGCTTTGCTATCCTGACCTAAAAGCCTTGCTTTGGACTCAACTAATTCAAATTTTCTGTTCTACACATGCAACAGGAGCACGCACAGCATTACGATACCTAAAAAGAAAAAGAAGTAATCCGTTTTCATTATCTGTTACTGGCATTTAAATACTTCCTAAAACAGCATCTGTCATCCAAGAAATTTAATCTTTGTTAAGATACAAAGGGTTCAGATCACTAATTTTTCAGTCTCAAAGCACAGTCATAGAAAATAACAACCCCACATACCAGCAACAAATCCACCCCCAAACATTTAATGGTCTTTTATTTATGTCAGTAAGAAAAGCAATAAAAGCCCATAGCATAAAAAGTCTACTAAATACAATAAAACAAGAATGAATATAAGAAAATTCCTCTCATTTAAAACAGAAGTGCCTACTTCACTTGACGCTAAAAAGAGTTACTGCACGAGTCTCCTCTGCATCTGGGTGATGATGGTGAAACCCAGAAGTAATAACTCAACTAATAGATGTTATTTCTTTAAAAACTTTCCAGGTATGTTCAGTGTATCTGATCCACCATATATCACTAATTGCATATTGGTGCATCCCAAAGTAAAGCATTGATACAAATTTGTTAGCTATACAGCAACCATTGCAAGAATGCAGAAAGAATGCATTATCCAACATGTCGCCAGTCCGTCCTACAGCCCAGTTCTCAACCCTTAGTCCTCCAGCATATAGTTGGGGTTGACAACCAGGTACGGGTCTTCATCAAAAGTCTCCTCTTCTTTGGAACCCCTCAGGCCTGACTGGGACAGTTCGATCAGAATGTGGTCCTGCAACAGAGGAAAAAAAATGTATTCCAACAAGAACAGAAAGGAGTGTTTGTCCTTTTTAAAAAGACATCCCCTTTTTCTACCAGCAGCACCTCTTACCAATGAATTATTTAACCCTTCTACCTGTGAATTCACTCTTTAATAAGTTCCTAAGTCCAATAATTACCTATACATAGCTTGGTTTCTGGGAAGGCTTCAGTCTAGCATTTTCATACTTTTAAAAATGGGAAGTGTTTCTTTCAAGAATCCCAAAACGTTAAACGAGTAACTTGTTTGCTAATACACGTTTTGATCCTGGGAAGTAATAATTTCTACTTCAGAGCTCTGCGTTACCTAAGATACAATAACTAAGATGTTCTCTTTGTATTTCTGCACGGTACTGCAACCAAAACTAAAGAAACACAGAAAAACAGCACTTACATGTCCATAAATAAACAGCAGAAAATAAAACAGCACTTTAAACTCTTACTAATACACACCTCTAATTTATTTCAGCATTTTGTCTGTAACTATTTTTAACAAATATTAAACAAGGAAGGCACTTATACTGCATCAGTCAGGGACATGAAAGCACAAAGCACAGTTCTCATATTAGGAAATTCTGCTAAAAATGATTTGCTGCAATATATCTTAAAACCATTTTTCTCTACACACACGTCTTTATACATACATAATGTGTAAGTCGGTGAATGACCTTCTCAATGATCTTCTTTTTGTTTATTAGCTCTTCTTCCGATTCAATTTCAGATTCAATTTCCTTCAGATACCAATTAATAAGTTCACTTTTCTTTAATGATGAATCATCCTCTTCTGCAAATACAATAAAAATCATATTCTAAAGAATCTAATTACAATACCATTCCACATAATTAGAATAAACGTAACAACAGTACGATACCTCTCAAATCATAAAAGGGTTTCTGTGTTAACAGTTATAATGCTGAAAAGATAAACAAACAGCAGCCTGTCAGGCCCCCTTGCTGTTCTTAAAACAGCATGTTTTGTACAGAAGACTGCTGTATCATGGTTTAATTTGAGACGGATAGAGAATTTAATCTAAACCACATCCATGTGGTTCACAAATGATATGAGCAGCCTAGCAAACACGTCAGACTGAAGCTTCAAGAACAAGCAGTCATAAGGACTTGTAGCTTCCTCTGAGTAAGGACAAAAGATCACCATCACATGAAGATTAAGAATTCCTCCTTCCCTTGTAAATGTCAGGTGCATTTGTTTCAGCAAAGAGACAATTCACACATGGTGATGCTACTCAGTCCACCAACTTTTTAACAAATTCTTACCTTCTTCTGCTTTTCTGAGGTGCAACACAAGAAGATTAGAAATTCGTCGGTACTCAGAGAAGCCCAGCCTAAGAGAAGCTTTGGGTGCTGCATCCTTGTTCACATCCTCAGAATGGCCACCTATCCCATTCACAAGCCCATTGACCCCAGCTGGAGCTTCTGCTTCACCTGTTTGGACACATGACCAAGTTTAACCCCGTAACACCCTTTAACTGTTTAATCATCTGAGCCACTAAACAGTGTTGCACTGACCAGTCAGGCAAGTGGAGCCCACAAGGAGACTACAGTAAGAATCTTAAGGAGCTAAGATTCCTAGACCTTGCTAGAAGAAAAATAGGTGGGAAATTGAAGAGAAGCACACACACAAACAAGGTAAGCTATAAGAACTGGAGGTACGTTTCCCCTTGGAAAAGTTCTCTACAAACATTTTACCATTGACTCCATCTTGGTCTTCTTGGTACTCCATTTCCTGCTCATCATCTTGGTCTAGATTGATATCAGGTGTCTCAACTCTAATGATGGATTTATTTAAAAGCCTGAAAGCTTCCTTCACATGTTTTGGATGAACCTGGGGGAAAATTTAAAAAAAACACACACTGAACAGGCATAATGGCTCTTCCTCTATTAAAGGTTTGTTTCCCTGGTAGCTCCAGAAATTTACCCCAATTGTGACAGTCTTTCTACCCATCACAAGTTAACAACCTCACAAGTTAAATTACATCCCGCTACAAGTATTCTGCATTCACATAAAGTTACGGAGGAAATAAGCAGCCTGATGGAACTTTTCAGGCTTTGGCTAACATGTGGAGAAAACAGAATTTAGTTCATTTCAAAGAAAAATCAGTAGAGCATGAAACATGAAAGATGTGCGTCTAAACACAAAGAATATGAAGAAAGTTATAATTAATAAGATTCTCCTATGGAATCAAAGAGAAATCTTTTCTAGTTGAACCATACTAAAAACAGTCTTTTCTTTCTAAGTTGATTTAATTAAAAAGAACCCGATGGATGACCTTATACAACCAGTGACTAGGTTTCTATCACGTGTCATGTGACCCCTAATCAACATTCCAAAGCAAATTTTGAAGTGGAGACTAGATGGATAGCAGTCATACTACAGTTAATGGCCATAACACGATGTACATTTCAACACTGGCTGACAGAGGAGGAGCTCACATCACAAATACATGCCTGACTGGATCCCTCTGCATACCCTTACGGTGTTCAGACACCTTAAACAACCCTGGCATTTTAGATTGCAGGTCAGAGCAAGCTGTAAGAAATTATAAACTGTGCAAGATTAGAGAAGACAGCACCAGCAGTCCTGGTTGGTATGAATCAGTGATTGTTCCTCCTCTGTGATTTGACAGGTGAAAGGCTGAGAGTGCTCATACAACAATCATGCAAAAATATGCACGTTCTCAACTGGGACCAGATGATCTCAGGTGGTTTTTGTTGTGTTTTGGGTGGTTTTTTGTTGTTGTTTTTAAAAAGCGGTGTTTTCTGGTATACAAATTCAGGCTGAGTATGACCATGTCACAAGTGAAAACACGATCCCAGCTCTGCTCTTCACTCACAACATTTAAATAAAATACCTTGGTCAAAACGCCATAACTCTCACAACATTCATATAAGCTTCCATCAAAAACCCAGTACCTCATCACAGCAGTGCATACGGGCCATGGCTTCAGACAAGCGAATCATGCTTTCCAGCTGCCGCACTGTGATTCTCCAGGATGACTTTGTCACTCCAGAGCTGTCACGCTGCCGAAGGCGTTTATACTGCTCCACTATGAAGTCCTCAGACTCTTTAGATATCTTTGTGAGATAAGATGGTAAGACAGTTTGCCATGTAAAAAGCATTAAAGTTTATGCTTCTTAAATTAGTTCTTAAGACTTCTGTCCTAGCTACAGCTTTTCTCCAAAATATTCTATTTTAGCACAAACACCACACATAAATAGAATGACAATCACATTAGAATTTTATTGCAATAGCGACCACAGCGGCAGCTATATTATAAGTACTTTGATGCATCAATTATATTAGAGCAGATTTTTAATCAATTCTTTTTTTCTATTCCACTGACTTGCTTCTAGGCACCATTCATGCTTGTCTCTATGAGATTGTTGTCTGTTTACCTTTCATTCTGCATACAAAGTACTAACACTGACTACAGCTTTGCATACGTGCTTTTTAACCTTACTGTATCTGCACACATACAGATTCATCAAGAAAACAAACTACCCTCCACACAGAAATGAAATGGAAGTTGGCAAAGCTCAATAAAGGAGCTTTCTCATAATCTCTTCATTATAGAAGAAAGTGGAATTACCTTGGGTTTAAACTGTCTTGCAAACAGCAGGTACCTTCTGATATCATCTAATGAATAGACACGATCAACAGATTCTTCTACTCTGGCATGCAGATCCACTATGCGTCTGGCAATGGCGTAATCTGTGACCTGGGATATTAGTGCTCTGTTAGATCTCTTTCACAGCGGCAGCCAAATATCAAAACAACAGCTATTTTCTTCCTCCCATCCCCTTCCCTCACAGTCCTCATGGCTGAGCTGGTTTTTCCAGAAGAAAGACACTCTGCCAGAAGACTCAGGAGAATGCCCCGCAGATTTATAATAGAAGGAAACAGCCGAGAATGGATGAAAGGCAGTTTTAGGATTTACAACCCTTGGAATTCTCCTGAGTTACAAATTACCCATAGAACAGGCAGAAAGCAGCACTTTGCAGCGTGGGAACTGCTTGCTTTCATTATAGCCTACTCTATCTATTTCAATAGTCTCTTCTTAATTACATCATTGCACTGAGCAAAGCAGTGGAAAGAATAGTACTGAACCAACATTAATCTCTGCATCTTTTATGTTTCCAAGGCAAATGCCACACAGACAGGTGGTAGCCATCCCTAGCGACTCGCAGTTTGTAAAAATGGCTACTGTTGTTAAGTTTGCAGGTCAAATCACCGTAAGATGAAAAGGCAGTATCCTTGTATTCAGCACAGTCTGTTCAAATGGTATTGCCAGCTTCTAACTTTGCAAAGAAGAAAAGCAGAAGCAAGAGGCTCTCACGAGACCAGCTTCACCTAAAACTGCAGAAGGCCACAGAGATGGGCAGAGGTCAGGAGCACATTATGTACAAGGGAGCTGTCTGTCTATAGATGCAATAAAAGTAAATTGTTTTTGGAAGTACCAAGTGTCAAGAAAAGAAGCAACAGACACAAACTGAAGTTATGATTAGATATAACTCATACTTTAAGAAACAACAAAAACCCCACACTGTAGTTGTCCAACATAGCCCTAGTATCCTAAAGAGGCTGCAGAATGCTCAGAATTCATCAGGTCAAGGTCTTGACTACCTGCTCTTCAGTGACGTGCTCTGAGCAAGAGATTACACTAGAGACCTCCAAAGGGCTTTTCTGATATCAGTTATTCTACAATTGCTCAAAGTTACCTCATTACATTCATCCACAAGGATGAAGAAGAGATCAAACCGAGACATGATGGGAGCTGACAGGTTTATATTCTGTTTCAATGATTTAGATCTGTCATAGCGCCCACCAACTGGGTTTGCTGCTGCCAAAATGGAGGTCCTGGCATTCAGGGTAGCCTGACAAAGAAACAAAAAAAGACATAAATCCATAAATCTGTGACCACTCGCTAAACCAACTCACTGTAATTTGAAGAGATCAGTGTAACATTTTCTAGTGAATTTAATAAGCATGTTACAACAAAGGTTCTTCAGAAGAGTCCAAACTCTTCTAACCAATCCTTTCCAACCGGTTCCAATATTGTATCATCCTGCCCTGATACATGGTATAATGAATCAGTATTTTAACGTTATCACACACCTTCCATCAATACAGAACTTATAAGCCCTTAAAACTGCTATTCAAATCACCCTACTTTCAAATAGTGCATACCTATGAATAACGCTACAAACAAACAAATCTATACCATTTTAGGGTTATTTCAAGGATTGGGATTTTCCCATACTAGCTCCCATTTTCTCTTTCCTGCTCGCTACGGCCTCTTTTCTCCTTTCAGTAAAACTTCTGATTCTTTATGAGCACAAGGCCCAGAAACTTTTTAGGTAAGTGATCTATCTCTCCCTGCCACAGTGAGGCAGCTGTAGAGCTGCCATGAAAACGTGACAATGCCAGATCAGTGTGTACCACACACACACCAGGACAATCTTGTAGGCTACACAGCCAAAGGAATAGCACAAAGTACCTTTACTCCAGCTTTAGTAATGGATATAGTCTGCTGCTCCATTGCTTCGTGAATGGCTACCTGATCCCGCATGTCCATTTTGTCAAATTCATCAATGCAACACACACCCTGCAGTGAAGAATAAAAAGTAGGTGGCTCATTCCAAAAACTTATGGAACAAAAGAATCTTTAAGACAGCTTGGGGCCTTTTGTCATTAATTACAACAATTCCAAGGATGCAGAAACCTCTCCAGTTCCTGGACTCACATTATCTGCCAACATCAGTGCTCCAGCTTCAATGACAAATTCATGTGACTCTTCATCTTTCACAACAGCTGCTGTTAGACCAGCAGCACTGGAGGCTTTCCCGCTGGTGTATACAGCACGAGGACTGAATTCATCCACATGCCTATGGAGAAAAATAACAGTGAGGAATTGTGTCGTACAAACTTAAACAGACAGACCAAAACCTGCAAAAACAAGGTAACTTTCAGGAATCACTGCTTTAAACTTCTAAGGCCAGGACTCATCCCTTCCTTCAGGAAGCAACTGACATTTAGGTAGGTCCTCTTATCTCTAATGATAATTGAGCGAACTTTGGGAACTAATCCTTTTCTAACTACAGTCTGGTCACACCAACAGAAAAAACAATCCAGACCTCCTCCCACAGGTTTTCTGCTGACTTCACAAGCCAGCACAGCTCCTTAAGGTCAGGTAAACGTCAGTCAGCACAAAAGAGCACAAGGCTACACAGCAGGAAGCAGCTGGATGGACTACAGGCAGCCTGAAGCAGCTGTGCTGCCTGCAGGCAGCTTAAAGCAGCTTTTGGTGTCTCTGTATTTCTGAGATGCAGTGTTTGCTGCAGGGACCTCAGCCCCGTGGAGACTGATGCAGTGGTAATGAGCATCATAACAAAATAAAACCACATTAAATAGAATTTCAATTAAAAAAAAAAAAATTATAGTTTAAGAAGTAGCATTATAGGCATGATTATTTCATAATTACTGCTCAGATTTAATACCTCTCTAGCTGAACAAAGCGATGGGACCCACCAACATAGACTAAGCTAAAACAAGTAAGGAAAAAGAAAAGCACAATGTAATCTAATATTTTAAGATGTGCCATTTTATATGTTTTTTAGTATTCAGTGACTTTCAAAGACAGAGAATAAACCACACTTTCATAATTACCTAAACAACAACAAAAGCAAACTAATTCATCTACCTGCAATTACCATAGGGACATGTTGCATTTCCTTCAGCCCTATTCGAGTAACTGTCCAAACAATTCCTGGAAAATTTTCTCAACTCTTTTACTTCCCTCTTCTCTGTTTAATATAGAAAAAGCACAGTACACGTTTACAGCTCTGGTCACGCTGGACAATATTTAAACATTGAGTTTTAAAGAGATTCTTACTTTAAAAACTGACTCTTGGCTGTACTCGGATCACCAACAACACAAACATTGATGTCCCCACGCAGTGAAGTGCCCTCTGAGGTGGTCTTAGGAACTCCTCCAAAAAGCATCAGCAGGACGCCACGTTTCACTTCATCATTACCTGCCCCAGAAAAAAACACCCAGCTAAAAATCCACATGCAACTCATTTTTTCCTACTCTAAGGAAACTTCAAAACACTTGGGCACACCCACCCGGACTTTAGCTGTTTCCTAAACTTCCACTAAAACTGCATTTACGAACTTGATACAGTTTCAGGGAAGAATGGCTCAGAAGGCAGCTGAATTGTTTGCGCTACAACAGCTCAGAACATGGACAAAACTCCACTGATCAAACTTCTCAGACACGAGTCCTCAAACAAGTTCTGAGCCAGAAGCAGTGGCAAACATACATGCACGTACATCTATGTACAATAGTATACAGATTAAGAGCTCCTACATCTTTTGAAGAAGGCAAATGTAAAGTTTCATAGTAAATAAACCAATAGCAAAACTAAATAGCATTTTGATTACTCATGCAGGCCCTAATGATTTCATATAAGTCTGCAGGAATTTGGCTCTTTGTTTTCTAGCATAACCAGTTCTGGAGGGGAGTGTTTGAGATAGGTGGTATAGAGCTTTCAAGAATTCCCCATAAGGTACTACACAGATATCAAAAAGAACTAGTATGTCACAACTGAAATCCCTGAAGCTACAACTGGAATCTCACCATGGATAGTGGGGAAGAGGCTGGTACACAGATTATGATAGAGATTTTTATCTTGGCTCATTTCAAACACCTTTTCCCACTCTTTCACCGTCATTTGGTTTTTAATGCTTTCTGCAGTCTGTTCTTCATCTCGAAGCTCTTTTCCACCAAACTAAACAAAGAAAATTCAAAAGAATAAAAATAAAACCATGACAAACTTTATCATTACTGAATGCAAGTGCTGCACATAAGAGCTTACACAAACTTGCCCTCTAGACTGGGTAGAAGAACACATTTATGAAGACTAATCTTAGGCTAAGGAAGCTCATCATCTTATACTTTTAAAAAACAAAGAAGCACAAAAACAATACAGCCAACTGCATAGGGAGCAAATGGAGTCTAAGCTCAGTCCATGGGCAAAAAGACAAGAGATGCTCGTTCGTTCAGAAAGTAAAAATAGAGCAAAATGCTAAAACTTGCCTTTTTATGTGTCCTTCATTAACCAGAGCTTAAAAGATCTTTAATCACTCTGGAACAAGGCAAGAAATTTCTACATCCACAAAACTGTGTAATGCACATGAGGTTGTTACACATATATATTTAAAGCTTCGTACATCCTCACCCTCTAATTTGAGGTGAGAATACAAAGCAGAAATCTCAATAATTTTCTGTTTTCTTTCCAGACTCACCCGTGGATTTGTTGGTGCAACATAACAGGCTAAAAAGACCAGTTTGTAGGACAGCTCTCTGACTCCAAGGGCACGAAGTCCCCGGATTCCTTCAGCTTCATAGCCCTCCGTCCCACTAACCCGCGAGCCAGTTTCTGCACGTACTCCTGCCATGAGAATAAGAGTCAGAACAGCTTCAACCAGAACAAGCTGCATGGCATCGAGGTGATAAGCAATTCCAACAAACCTGGTGTTGACAGCTGAGCCACATCAGGCACAACAATCAGTGACCCTGTGAAGTCACATTTGTCACCTGCCTGAGCAGATTCCACTGCTTCTGCACGCAAGATCACTTCAACACTTCGAGGAATGCTGCCTCGGGGCAGCTCGGCCTGCGTCTCTTGAATACGAACCTGAGGAGGTACAGAACATTAAGCACTCAGACATCACCAAATCTGGAACTGCTTTGAAAGCTAAGCTGCTAACAAATGCAGCAGGTAGCATTTGCTTGCAACCATCCGATTGCCTGATGAACCGGGTGTCTTGGGGAAGCTTAAGAGGATTCACAGGAGCCACAGTGCCAAATCTCAAGTCAAGGAAAAGCACTCAGGCCACTTAGAGTCTACTCAATGTGACACATCATCGTGAGATGGGATGTGGTGAGGATCTGGCAGAGTAAATCCACGGGGAAGAGTAAAACACTGCAGATACAAAAAAGACACCTCTTTTCATACTTGCATGAAACAATTATGTCTGACATATCTGTGACAGGAGACTGACAAAGGCTTAAATATGTGGATTTTCAGTGACTTGCTTATGTAATAAACATCACACAATAGAACTCTGTAGATTCTATTTGTAAGTTCCTGTGCTTAATCGTAAGTCTTCAAAGAAAGAAAGAAACAATCTGCAGAAACTCCATTGCCTTTTCTCAAGGTCATTTCTTGATGTTGACACAACCAAAATCAACAGTCTTCAATGTGCTGCAGCAGCAACACCTTTCAAACACCACAAGAACATCACCTCATTTGTCGCCCCCTCCCCCATTCAACCTCACCGCTGTACCTTTTGGAAGTCGACGAATCTTGATTTGTTTGTGTCCAGCAGGAATCTCCTTCTGTTGGCACAGACTGGGTTTCTGCAGATGTTAGGCTGTGTATACTTAAATTGCTGTTCCACATCCTTAATCACTGTCTGGCAGTCTAGGCAGAGGAAGGTTCCACTGACAAGCTCTGGATGAACTGGGTGGGTACGCACCACCTGCCCACTGATCCGCATCAGCGAGCCAATTTTGGCAGATGTCAGTTCTCGAATCCTGCGTAGAACAGAAATTAATTCTAGGTTAAATTCCTAGTCCAGCTGCCATTCTAGGCCCGGAGTACTTCAGTAGTAGTAGCAGTGTGTTTTCGTTCAATTTGTAACAAAAGAACAATTGTAACAGGCAAAAGAAACAAGGTTAAGAAAAACAACTTCCCATTTTGTCATTTTACATACTTTTAGATTAACTTTAATTACATCATTGGCGCTTCAAAAGCAACACATTATATCAGATTTTAAAATACAAGTTAAATTAGTTCATCAGTATCTGCAGTCGCTTTCAGTCCAGCATTTGCATGATTCACAAATGAAAAACTGTTTCACAAAATCATGCAACTTCTTCACTATTGTACAGGTAAAGCGTACCTTTTACGCTGTATAATGAGAACGTTTTCAATACCTTTTGACACCTTTTTCCAGTGGTGAGAATATACAAGTTTCTAGGATTAATAATCATCTTACTTGTGTCTGGTAGGAAGATCCTGAAATGCAACATAGAAGTCCTTGTTTGCAGGAATGTTTCCATGGTCTCTAGCAAAAGTCCTTACTGCTCGGCAAAGATAAGGATAAACCCTGAAATAAAGAAAATCAGTTTGATTTCTGTAGAAGATATCAAAATGCCTTTTTCACTTTAGACGACATCACAGGCTCGTATCATATATCTGCAGGTTCTGACTGTTACAACCACGTTATGAAAAAACACACAAAAGCCCATCTAAATATGCTAAAAATGAGATTGCTGTGTGATAACTACATTTTTTTAATTGCACGAGCAAAGATTTTTGAGATGTTATTTTATGGCACTTTTCTCTTTACATTAAAAAGCAGAGACTCAAAATAAGCCACTGGGTCAATAAAATATTTTCAGAGCAACAAGCTCTAGAGCTTATCCTGCATTCTCATTCTGATCATCTATTTCTTTATCAGAGTAATTGCAACCCATATACTTTACCTGTAAAATTCCTCCTGAACAGTGGTAGAGAGCTGCTGATTGAACTGCTCCAAATCCACAAAGCTCACAGTCAGTGTGTTCCGCTCCGGCCGGATCAGCTCCTCAGCATCACGCAGGTATTTGACCTCCCCATCACTGTTCTGGAATCTGAAAGCAAGCCAGAGAAATGAGTGGCAGTTATACATCAGATAGCAACCGAAAACTTCTGGATTCATGAGAGAAGGATCACGTGTACAAGAAAACAGTGGCACTCCCCATCCCCTCACAGACATCTCTTCCAGCAATATTTTCTCCCACGCAGCAAGTCATTGGACAAGAGGAAACAGCCTCACATTGCAGCAGGGGTTTAGGTTGGATTATAAAAATATTTTTTTTTCCATTGCAAGGGTTGTGAAGCATTAGAACAGACTGCCCAGGAAGCATTTTAGTCACCGTCCCTGGAGGTATTTAAGAAAAACAAAGACGTGGTGTTTAAGAACATGGCTTAGCAGTAGACTTGGCAGCAATAGGTTAATGGTTGGACTTGATGATCTCAGGAGCCTTTTCCAATGCCAATGGTTTTCCCTCTGCCCACTATGAACACACCGGCACACACAGGCCGAGCCCGCGTTCCGCACAGCTGCTTTGCCACACGAACTGTATTTACCGTCCAACCAGGACCCTGCCCCGGCCAGCCGGGTTCTGCTCCCTCAGCACCACGCGAAAGTTCGCTACTGAAGAAGCCCTCGAAGGCGGCCTCCCCACTCCAAGACAACAAGGCCCAGAGAGGCCTCGCGACGTTACCACAACAGAATCGAGCTTCCTTCCGCGGGCGGAAAGCCGGGTACAAAGAGCTGGGCCTGAGCTTTTCTGAGGGGATCGGGGGGGCAGTGCCACAGACCCTGACAGGACGGACCTCCCCCCACAGCCCGGCCGCACTCACTCTTCGAGGAAGTCCTGGAAGAGCTTCTGGCACTTCTCGGCCACCTCATCGCGCAGCTGCTGATGCTGCTGTGCCGCACCCGCGCCGCCGGCCGCCACCGCCAGATCCATCGCTCTCGCTGCCGCCCCGGTCCCAGCCCTCGCCCCGCCTGCCACCCTTCGCGCCGCAGCCGCGCCGACCAATGGGCGGCCGCCGTCTCGCAGAGCCCCGCCCTCCCGCCTCGCTTTTCCTCTTCCCTCTCGGGCGTTTTCGCGCCAAAAGCGAGCGGCGCCTCAGGACCGTGGGCGGAGCTCGCGCCGCAGCCGGCGCGCGGCGGAGGTGCTGCGCCATGCCGCGTGCGCATGCGCTTGGCGCCTTGCCTCAGGGCCGCTGGGGCTGTTGGGTCAGTAAAGCTTTGAGCGCCCCGAGCCTGTGGAGGTGGAACGCGCCCCATAATCGCGCGTTGAGTCATCCCAGAGTGCGTGAGGCCGGCGGGTGCCATCCCGATGGCGGCACTGGGACCCGGGGCTCCAAGATCTGGCAGGAAATGGCCGCTCTGCTCTGATTGCCATCGTCCACGCATTCGCAATCTGCGTATTCGCGATCCTGCCGTAAAGTTGAGCAGTGGGGCTGCTTAAGGCTAGGGAAGGGGGCAGGTTGCCCTTAGGCCCCCACTGTGCTCAGATGGGACGCGCCTGCTCCACCGCCCGTGCGCTCAGGGAACAGCCCCGGGTGCAATTCGGAGCAGGTGCGAGCCAGCCCGAGCGCGGACACTCGGCTGCGTGCTGGCAGCGCTGCGCTCGGCTGCGGGCTGGCGTGAGGCGGCATTTGCCAAGCGGCAGCGCCGGTGCGGTGACAGCTGCTGGCAAGTGACGCTGCCAGGAACAGCTCTGAACGCTGTGAAGAACTGCTCGGAATCGCAGTGCCACCTGCAAAGACATTAATCTCTGCCCGAGTGGGAAATGCACCTGCAATTAAGGCAGCTAAGGGCTGATTTTTTCACTTCTGAAACACTTTAAAGCCTCTAAAAAAATAACAATCTAGCGGCGCGAGCTTCCTGCAAGTGTTACTGTACCTTCTGGTGCTCACTGTGTAGCCCAGTCTTAATTGCAGAATGGTAAAAGCAATTCATTGCAGCATTTTCTTTTTAAAGACCTGCAGAGAATATTTGAAATTGAGTCTTTGCACTGTGCTCCAGTGCTTAGACTGAAAGAGAGATAAACCTAAGCTGGCGTTTTATAGTCCAGGATAGAATCTTGGGTTGTTTCATTGCACAGGTACAATACGCTTGTTCATCATCAGGTGGCACTCAGCATAGGCAGTGCTGTCAAAAAAGTAATTAAAGCGATTAAAAAGTACTTTCCATGAACATCTCTACTGCTTCTAAAAGCATGTAATGAAGTTAAGCTCACCATTCGGAGGCAGTGGTGGGCAATAAGACACCAACCCCTGCCTCAGTTCCAAAAAGCAGGGTGAGCAGCTCTGTGTCCTGGCACCAGCAGTAACAGGGCAGCACTTGGCTGAAGCCAGCTGGTGTGCTCCCAGCCCATCTGCTCTCTTCTAGTTCTTCCTCTTTGAAAAGGCAGCCTCTTTGGAAACCACCCATAACAGAAGCAGGAGTCTGAAGGACTCCCCAAGTTTTATCTGGAAACTGAAACACAAAGGGCTCAGTATCTTCCCTGGGAAAGATCCCGTGGGGGAAGCCTATCAGTTTCATTATATCTTCCTTTTGTTATCAGGAAAGCCTTGAGGGGCAGAGATGAGATGGTGAAGTTACTGGCACAAGCAGCGTATGAATGAAGCATTTTGCCCTCTACGTAAAAGAATAGCTGATTAAAGTCAAGCAAAAAAAAATCCAAATCAGAGAACAAGCTTTCAAGCTTCAGAAGATGTCTGCAAGAATATCAGTTGGTTTTGTTCTTTTTTTTCCCCAAACAACTTGAAAGCAACTACAAAGTTTTATTTGTAGTGAAAAACATGCACGATTCTGACTGAAGATTTAAGTTCCCATACACTAAGGGAATTGTATCTGTGTATATATCTAAGGACAGGAAGTGAGATAGTTGTTAATACTGGATGTACTGGAGAGCATGGGACCTGAGCATGACGGATATGATATGGAATAACATGGAGATCATACTGGATGGAATTAATTTTCTTCGAAGCAGGTGACACGGTGCTACGCTATATACATTTGTGATGGAACACTGGAGGCTGAGCAAGACGTTAGGAACAGACACAAGCAGGCAGTTGACCTAAACCAACCGTATAACATCATACTCAGTAATAAAAAAGGAGAGGAATGGGTCTGGGGATTTGCCGTATTTTGCTTGGGAACTGCTAGGCACTGATCTGCCTCTGGAAGATAATGAGTGACTACCTTTGCATCCATCGCTTGTTCTCTCTTCTTTTACTTCTTCACTTACTAAACAATTCTGCAACACAGAGTTTGTTTGCTTTACTCCTTTCCTCAGTGCCATCCCACTGGCATGGTGCTTAGCTGCCTGCTGGGGTGAGCCCACAACAGCAGCACTCAGCCACTGGGCATCAGTCCTGCGCTTTGCTTCCACAAAACTGGCCAGAGTCTTCCTTCCCGCTGGGCAGATGCAGGCAGCTCACTGAACACAGATGGGTTTTCACAAGGAAGTATTTCAGTTGAACTGCAGAAACAAACTGAGGCTTTGCAGTGTTAGCTGTTAACAGATGACTCCCTTAATACTTAAAAACGTGCAAGAATGATTATCTGTGTATCATGAAAGAAAAAATAGTAATTTTTATGGATGAAAAAGCAGCAGCAATTTGGACTCCAGGTAGAACGCTGAACTTCCTTCAATAGGTGGTGGAAATCAAGGACTGTACAGGTTTTCCTAAACTATGAAACCAGAGTTGGTAACTGTCAAAACAAGATAAAGTTCTGAATTACTGTTTGCTGAGTTTTAACCAAGTTCTAGCAATGTGCAGCATATACTGAAGTATCCCATTCAGATGACAGTCTTGACAAATGCATTTTGCATTTTGATTTATGATCATAATTATTTTCAGCTGGCTAAGAAAACCTGCATGAAAGGATATGGCGTACAAAGGGAAAAGAAGGGATAGGGGCCTCCCAGCGGAACTGCAGTTCCTTTGCAGCTACTGAGAATAAATCAAACTAAAATATGAGCTCAAGTAACTCTTAACAGAATTGGAATAAGTACAGTTGTTACAGGAGTACGTGCCAAACCTGCTGCTGCATCTAGAGTAATGAATATAGTTGTCAGAACTCTGATTTTTGTTAGCATGAAATGTAAGCCGCTAATTTTATGTATTATTAGGAGGAAGCACTTCTGACGTAAATAAAATTCATGCCAGCCAGCTTAGCTGAATAAACAATTGTTTTGAAACCTGGATTCATCAGTAGTAAGTCTGTAGTGGTAAGCTACATTTAGCCACTTAGCCTTCTAAAATATAACTGAGTACAGGATACTGTAAATAATAATAATATGGGAAAGATTCCATATTTAAATTAATTACAAAGGACTCGTAAACAAAGCTGCAAACTATGTTATTCTTTGTATTGTGTGCCTTTTATATGAAGTTTTAACTTTTAGATTTGCAGCACTCTATCAAAATGACCTTTAGTATTCCTAGAATTATCACTTTATAATGGAGAACTTGTCACAAAACAGGAAAATTAAGTCCTGTTCGATGGCAGCTGCAAAAGATGATTTGCCCTTTTGTGAATTTCTATGCAACTTCAACGCAGCCTCCCTGACTGACCTTTTTGCAGCATAACCAATATGTGACTTCTCTGACATTTAAAAATCAAGGTAGCAACAGAAACAGACTGTCTAAACTGTACCTCCAACTGAAAGCTTTTAACATGTAAAATGTTAAACAAAAATTAAGCCAGGAATTAGAAGTGTGTATGAAAATGAGACCAACTCTACTGCAGGGCCTAAATGTTGAATAGCATCTTCTGTTCTTTGCCATCAACACTTAACTGTTTTAAACTTGAAAAACAACCATCAAACGTAGTATTTAAAAGGAAGTTTAAAAAAAGACTGGTTCCTCACAAAATGCAGGGCATACTCGTTGGGTTGGGAAGAGAAAGAGAAGTAGGTTTGCATACCATTGCAAAATGCGGAGGTTCAAGCAACTGACTCATTTAAGAAAAAGGATGTCTAGAAAGAATTTTAGAAGTACTCTTTCTGACTTAAACACCCTATTTCTCTTAGTGTACAACACTCAGGCAGTTCACAGCATCTATGAAAGAAGAAAACTCAAAGCTTACCTTACTTTTCTTCCATTTGGAATAGATACACGAAATCCTCACTGATATGCTTAGTTATCATAGAAGCATTGTCCGGAATACAATATGTGGCATGCTCTCAAACTCACCATCATCTATTTATTTGCTGAGAACATTATATATCCCTCATGCATCCCATGAATGCACATAACCTCCTACCCAGTCCCAAATAGCAACATAAAGAATGGGCCCTATGGCTTCTAGGCAACTTTAAGTGAGGCCAGAAAGAAATTTAAACTTTAGGTGGTTATTCCATCAGGTTTTGTTTTGTAATTAAATGCATCGTTCCATGATTACCTTGTGAGGATACAAAGCAACAACCAGAAAAGACAGCTACTGTATCTAGTTTGCTTAGAGAATTTTATTGGAATCTGTTACGACTTTTTGTTAAGAATATTCCCCTTCTCACCTGCTTCTCTACAATTTCACTCATGTAAATTAACAACTGGGTTGGTTTCCTCCTGCTTTTTGAATTGCGAGCATCCTGTTATTTCAGCTTTGAGCCAATTCTGTAATCCAGAATATTCAATCTTGCTGCCGTAAGTTAAAAGTGCACGATATTTACTGCACCATTTATTTAAATGTTTAGAAATATGATACAATTTAATGACATCAGAATACTAATTCGAATTTGTTAAAAATGTGCAGCTGCCAGTACAAAGAGTCTCGATCTGTTAGAATAATAGCTTTTAAATAAATACCTACAGGATAAAAAAAAATGTTTGTGGCACTTCAGTAAATTAGATCATCTTCTTTTATTGCATGTTACAATGCTTAGATCAATACACTCTCATCACTAGCAACAGATATGCTCACAATCATATCAATACTTGCAGGGCAAATCACCTCAAACTTCCATGAACAGGTCATGTTAGGGTGTCAGTCGTTTGGGATCCCGTGGGAACATGGAGGTCTGACGAACATTATGCAGCCCGAGGTACAGCATAGTTACTCTTTCCAGCCCTACAACAAATGGGAAAAAAAAACCAAACCAAAAAACAGTACAGTGTCAGTCTTCTGTTCCAAACTCTTAAGAAGCTAAATGTAATTTATAGCTAAAGCCAGCTTCACACAGTAGTGTGAGCAAAGAATGATATGCACACATTAACACACCTGACTACAAAAAGGAGTTAGAACCAGAAATTACAGGTTTTACATACAGTACCTTCTGATACAATACAGGTTTCACTTGGAACATATGTCAATAAAGCAATGGTACTAGAGATGCCTCTTTTGAATCACCTGAGACTTTCAAGATGGCATAGAAAATTGAAATGAGAAGGGAGTAATTGGGAGAAATGTATCTTGAACATGGTTATAGAAGTACAGAACAAACCAGTCTTAAGAGCTGGTACCAAGTACTTTAGAGATATTAACGGTCATATGCAAGTACAGTAAAAAACCTCTCTGGGAAGCTTATCCCAAACATTCTACAACGCAAGCATGCAGATTCAGCAGTATGTACTCATGCAACTGTTTGCTGGTATCTTCAAGATAATAAATGCTTCCCTGGTTGTGTTCTTTCTTTCTGAAACCTCAGAAGTTCTGCGTATACCACGGAATATGCATGGACTTCCTAACCCATGGGACTACATACACACTCCGGCCATACGGATATGAAACCAAGATGCCTACTGGTATTCATACACTGCTCCTCCCTGCATTAAGGCTTTCAGCTAAAACAACTAGAAAACGGTTCATTTCACAGCATCTTCTGCTTGGCTGATGCTTGGCCTGATCTATGGGATATGCCATGAGAAGCATTTACCCTGCACAGGAGATGCAGCTTCAGTTTCCTTGATAGCAGCTGTGACTGGTCTAAATGATCCTGGATTATCTGCAAGTGCTGATGATCGCTGATGCAAATACCTTTTAAGTATTTCAGAACAGCTGTCTCAAAAGCCTACTGTATTTCAATGCATTTACTAACAGCACATACTTAAGAAGTCAATCTCTAAACATGCCAAGAATATACTACATGTACTTTTAAAAAAGGCAAATGCAGAAAGATTGGATCAAATACTGTTATATATTGTTATATGTATATATATAGTTATGTATATGTATATATTACTCAGTACCTAACAAAGCATCTTACTTCTATATACATGAAAACATTTCATTCTGCCAATGAACAGTGTCTGTTACTCAAAAGTTAGGATACTTAAAAGCTATCTGTTTATTTTAGTATATAAAATGCTCACACCCAAGACAAGAAGCCAGTGGACATCAATACTTTTGCAGAAACGATTACCATCAGCCAAAGCTGACATTCAGTCAAATCACAGCAAATAAAGACAGAAGCAATCACTTTTTTTTTTTTTCCTTTCAACACAACAGCTTCATCAAATGTGCTGAGATACCAGTGACATCTGGTATTATTAGGCTATGATATCCATACATACACAGAGTATTTTCTTGCTTAAATGTTTTTCTTTGATCAAATTTGAAGGTAATCTGCTTGGCTAATAACTCCACATATTTTCACTTGTGATCACCTACCCTTTTAACTTGTCAGACAGTGCCATTAATATTTAGTCTAACTATTTTATGATGATATTTACAGTTTATCTTCTCTCCCTAAACTCCCCAAAATAAACTGTTCACACATTTACCTAACAAGACCACTGCTTGCAGTGTTATATTGAGCCCTGCCTGGGACCAAGTTGAAGCTAAGGTCAGGCCAACAGCAAACAAAATAAAATATGTATACTTACCTATTCCACCACCAGCATGCGGAGGAGCACCAAACCGAAAGGAATCGATATAAGCCTTTATTTTCTCCAAATCTAGAGAGGAAAAACATGCATCTCTCATCTGTTTCATGAACTCCAAGCCAAACACCCAAGTGAATACGGGACTGCATGCACAATAAAATATTTACCAAGGTAATTTAAAAACTAACAGTGGGGTTTCGCTCATTAAACAGATGTAAGTTATCCAGAACAGTCTAGAAGTTATGTCCTTAGTAGTTTTATTCTATTATTTTATTAATAGCTTAATTAGGTAAGGAACCATATATATAGTAATAACTGAGCATGAGCTAGGCCTAACTGTTCATTATAACTTACGGGAACTGCTGACTTCTTGAATAAGCTGCAACAAGAAGTAAAGATTTAGCAATCTATTTTTCCCTCCTGCTACATTGGAAGATACTCCTTTTATCCTGCTACCTTCTTGACACTTCACTTTGTCATTCACTGAAAGCATAATTTTAATCTATACCTTACACTCCTGATCTTCATCCAATTTAGCCCATTCTTTTATCATCAGCCAGCTTTACCTGAGCCTTCATTTTAAAAACAAATAAATAAAAATCATCACTTCTCGTTTGTTTGCTCTCAGTTCAAGATTTAACAAGCGACAACTAATTCTGCCGAAGTACTCCATAAGAAGTTTGTGAGAGTACAGAGAGGCATGGCAGAATACAACATGTCTACCCCCGTTCTATGGCAGGTATTTCCTGCATTATGTCCTTTCAAAAGGCCTTGGAAACAATCTCTCTTCATCAAAGCATTGCTGGGAAACTAGTTAGTTTGTTAATACCACCACTATATTAAAACAGCTAAACAGCGTTAGATGGATTAACATTATGCATGAAACAGTACCATAATTTTAGCATTACTGTCACACATTAAATTCTGCTCCAAAGTCTTCCTCTAAATGAAACAAATCCAATCATGATTTATAATCTTTTAAACAAAGCTTTATGTTGTTTATCTTGTTACCAATGCCATGATGCTTGGCTCTTTCTGTCAGCAGCTGGGGATCATGAATTCTCTGAGCTCCAGACAAAATCTCTTCCCCTCTCATGAACATATCATAGGAGTTTGAGTTTTTCTGGAAAGACAAGTACTAGTTAATTTCCTATCTACAGTTACTCCATCCTCAGGGAGCAAACATCTCTCTCAATAACTTCATTTATGATATCCAAAGCTAAGTAGTAAGAATGCAACGTGTTAGTGATCTGCCTTAGAATTATAGTATACTGTTTTCTCTTATTAGTCTGGAGATGATTATTTTTTAAAAACTGAAATTCACCTACACACACTTTGAAAAAAGGTTACATTTACACGTATTTACCCCACAAAAGATGCTGAAAGATATTTATGCTGGATTTTAGAATAAACTGGGAAAGTTTCTATCAATGTGAAAAAAGTGTATTTCTATTCAAGCGTCTATTGCCCTAAAAAGAATGTTTTTTGTCTTGTTTTGGTGATAGCAGCACAGGAGATCTCTTCTGGTGACCACGGAGAGCTCTTCACAAAGCCCCTTCAACTTCAGCCTGATTTACTTTCCGGTATGTTTTTCACTGGTGAAGGGTCACTGCAAACACCTTATGGACCACGTAGCACTGACCTACTCTTGCTATTAGCTTAACTTCAATTACAGCAGAGGATCACATAAAAATACCTTATCTGATAGTCAAATTATACTATACACAGAAAAATCTCAACTTCAAAAAAAACCTAAAAACAACGGAACAACCCACTGTCAACAAAGAGTTCTACTTACAGGATTCACAGGATCTGGCATCGTATAAAAAGGCCTCACAGCAAGAGGGTATTTATCAAGAATGTAGAAGTCTGTGTCATACTGAAAGACAGTGATTTCAAAAAGTTACTGCAAGTGAAAATAATGTAAAGAACAAATTACAAGAGGAAGATACAGCCAAAGAATCTTTGAAATCTTAAAAAACAAACAAACAAACAAACAAACAACAACCAAGCAACTGCACAAATCTGACAGTATCACCTTCCAAGATGTCACACAAAGAAGCAGTACGCTGCTTTTCAGTTTCCCAGCACTAACTTCTTAAATTCACTTCTGTGAATTTAAGAATTTTTTGCAGTAAAATGTCTTGCCAAAGGTTGTTGTTGGATTTTTTTTCCCCCCCAGTGATATAATCTTTTTCTAAAGATTCAGACAGAACCTGGTTTGCTTTGGTTTATGTTTATTTGATTGTTTTTTTAATTTTCCTACAATCTTTTTTTTTTTTTTTAAATGTCCTATCCTGCCTGGTGTACTCAATAGCAAAAACCACAGAAGTCTAAAAATGGTTTGAAAGAGATTGTGAAGGATAAAGATAAAACTGTCGGTCACTGAAATAAGCTACAGCCTTATGCAGTCAGCCAATTAAGACATGCTTCACTGATCACAAACCCTTCACAACTTCTGCACATTGATACTGTTCCCTCAATCAGTGCATAAAAAGTTACTTTACATAAAGCAGGCATTTATACCTACTCAATGATTCCATGACATCATGCTTCTGATTCAATGAGAAACATATTCATTATAAAATAACAGTTACCTTCTCCTTTACCAGACGTCCCAGGAGCTTTTCGTTAGGTGTGCTGAAAAAGATTCGCACCATTAGAATTATGTGATTTAAACTTGTACTGATTACATACTTCATAAAAACAAGTTTCTTTTATCCTCAGAAGGTTCAAATTCCTCTCACTTCATGTCGTAAATCATTTTCTTTGACCTCAGATTCTATATGTATAGTCTTGAGTAGAAGAAAGGTCTATTTTCATATCCATTCATTTATTTAACAAGAGATATGGACATAAGTACTGTTTATTCCTTTCAAAGAGAATCTTTCTGCACAGCACAAAACTTATGCCTTACTACCACTTTCGCAAGGTTGAAACATTTGTGTATTGCCAAAGTACCTCAGATCTTCTTCATCCCCCATCTCAACGCCTGCCTCCCTAAGCATGGCCACAGCTTCACGGTATTCCAGCCTCAGAGTCGGCTCCAAAAACTTAAATGGCTCACATGGGAACTGTTTGTTCACCGTCTGAATTTCAGTTTGGAATCTATATACAAAAGAGCAAGAGTAGAAGCAAAATACAAAGTAACCAAGAAATGCACGCTTCTTGTATATAATAATCATTTTGCGCTGGCAATACAATTCTGCCACAAGAGGTCCCTCTTGCAATATAAAACCTGTTTTATTTTAAACTATCTCATGGAGAAGTTCTGTATAATCCTAATTAAATGTTTCATCTAAGTTAATGCAATCTACTTCAGTGATATACAGATTAACGTTTTACAACTACTTCTGTTTTATTCTTTCCTAAGAAATAATTGACTAGGCCAAATTTTCACAGTAAAACCAACTAGAAACCATCCCTTTGATTTGTAACATTTAGCTAGGCTCTCCTTTGACTTAAGTAATACTCTGTTTTGAATACAGAAGAGAAATTTCTTTCCAGATTGATAAAAGGCATTTCTGCTGGCAAGATACTCCAATTTGTAAGCAAATGAAAACCACTTCCTAAACTTCTGGCTTGCTGGTTTTTTTTTAACAAAAGTTAGGAGCGAGAATAATGGAAAATAATCTTTGCTGCTGTCATGGCAGAGATGCAAGCTGTTACAATAAATTTCCTTCAGGAAAGCTATTTTAAACAGTTAAGATTAATTTCAAAACAGAACAATCCGTCTACCTGTAACGGCACAACAGGAATATATTTACACTAACGATGGATCATTTCTATTAGAAAGCCCATTCAACAGTGAACATCGTTTTTGTGGTGCAAGCTGGCATACTGTAGAAGATGCAACTTGGGCGTAAAATAGACAGTTTACTAGCATTAGTGAACTTCTAAAGTCAGTTACAAAGGAACAGTTAAGAGCAAAGCAACAACGTTTGAAGTTCTCTTGTTGTAAATCAGATTACTAACGATTATCTGACAGGCTGAGGATGAAACGCTCACCCATTTGATACCACAGTGCAAGACAGCTCAAACAAATGAAGTTGCTCATGAAATGGAAAATGTTTTCGTTACCTCTCCTGAAGTCCCTTGAATATCTGCACCAAGGTATCTGCAATCTCATCTACCACCTCATGATAGTGGTAGTTAAAAGCCATTTCAATATCCAGACCAACAAACTCAGTTAGGTGTCTATGTGTATTGGAGTCCTCAGCTCTAAAAACTGTAAAATTAAACAACAAAAATTCTAACTGACCCGAAATTGTAATTCCATTTTGAAAAACAACACAGACACTCAAACACACCAGCAATTGGACGAGACAGACGATGCTGTCTCTAGACATGACAATTCTTATTGAAAAACAACAAGAAAGCTTGCTGCCTCAAAGCATCGCTCATAACAAACACTAACAGCATTATTGTAGCTGTGGTGGTCAAAGGGTTCAAGATAGTACCTCTCTGCGAGTCTTGTCTATCTCTTGTCAAACCAACAGATAGAAGTGGAAAAAACAGACAAGCTGTCAGGCACGCAAGAACTTTCAGATTTGAAAGCTACCTTTTTCAGAGGAAACAGACTTCCGTATGTGTGAGGTGATTTTTTTTCAGGTATAAGACTGATATAAACACACCTTCCTACAAAACCATGACTCGTGTTAGTAATTAACAAGTCATTTAAGGCCTGAGTTACTTCCATCTTTTTGTTTTATTCATAAGCTGTTATTGTGTTTTCCAGCACTTCTATCTTAAATATCTTTAAACCTGTTCTCAAGGTCTAAGAAAGAGTTGCTGCATTACTGCGTAGAAAGGCAATGTCCTATTAGCTTTTGAGGAAGGGTGCCAGAGAGGAAAATAATCCATTTGAATTCTTTACTGACAGCCTGGTGAGACATACGCATTTTCCAAGCATTGCTGTTTGGTACACGTACAAGAGCAAGGGACAAATCCATGTTAATATACAATCTAAAGTACATCAAATTTAGCCTCCCTATTTTAGCTCTTCGCTACTGGGCAACTGAAGCATGCTTAGTAAGTAACAACGGCTTTGGTAATTGCAGCGCTCTTCCAAGTTTTGCTAACTCCATCATACTGTTAATTTCCAGTGCATCTCTCTTCTTTCTTCTCACAGAATAGAAGACACCCTCATTTCAGCATCTTAGTTTTGTTCCAGCAACCTCCCTGTCAGCTTTATTCTTGTTAGCTGCCCCAACTGAAATTTGTGTTTATTAAGTGAAGCTAAAGTAAGTAAAAGCATTCAAAGCTTTTAACATAGCTGTTACTTTACCACAACTGCTAGAAGCCATCTATGTCACCTTTACAATTTGGATACAGTAATGCTTTTCTTACCTGGTCCAACACAAAAAACTTTTTCAAAGTCAGCACAAATACACATCTGCTTGTACAGCTGTGGGGATTGAGCCAGGTAGGCGCTGCTTTTGAAGTATGATACAGTAAACACATTGGCTCCTCCTTCACTGGCAGCTGAAAAGCAAAGCTTACGGTGGTTATTAAAATAAAAATGTTTAAAAAAAAAAAAAAGTTTAGAGGTAGACCGACAGAATACTGGGCTTATACTGAAAGATAAGGAAAAAACATATTAAAAGAAAAAGATAAATTTGCATCATTAATGCTTAGGCAAGTTTTGTGGCTCAGGACTGTCAGACACTGTCTTGCAAACCTGCAAATTGATTTGGGGTAGCTAAAAATGTTACTATTCCCAGCCATCCTTCGCTTTAGGGTGAAGGCGGCAGAGAATGCATGTTTGTACCACCACATCTACTTGCAGTGCACCATTTCTGTGGAAACTAATCTTTATCAGTGATGTAAGCTTCAAAGACAGTTAATTGCAGAGACCAAGATCAAAGCACACATCCTGTTTTTCCAGGACCGTCTCTCTAGCAGAGGAATGGGCAAACATCTGAAGCGTCTGAAGGCACTAATAGATCTCAGAGACAAACCTGGTTTTACCAGAGGACACTTACCAAAGGTACAAAGGTATCTCCCTGTTTGAGACAATTACTATAGACAGCTGCCTCAAAAGAATGCTAGCCAAGAACACATGCTCCCATTTTGAATGAATCCCTCGTAGTGAACAGCCTACCAAAACTCACTATACGTCTCTCAGCGTATGAAATGATAGCGATAGTTGCCTAGCACACTTACAAAAACATGTCAGAGTGAAACAGTAATTGTTTTTAAAGACTCTATGTGCTACTTGTAATTACTGACAATTCCACTGCAATTAATCTTTTCTTTAATTACCACTACTCCCACTGAAATAATTTCATTGACTACTCAGTTAGTTTTGAATAGAGGTTAACATTGAAAATCTCAGATCTTAAACCAGCTTTAACATGTAAATTTGAAATTTAGTAAAGAATTGCATTGATTTAACTTGCTAATTTTGCAAAACTTATCAAATTATCTCCTTCCAACAATAGGATGCTTGTTTGCTTTCAATGGTACACTGCACAGGAAGAGTAGCACACTTCCTCAAAGGAGCTACATAAATAAACTACCTAGGAGTCTTTAAAACTTCAAGCTATTTTACCAGCATCTGTAGGAAAAGTTACCTAATCTTACAGGTCAATGACATTTTCCATGTTGTAAGAACAGTTGCTTGCATGTATTTTGTTTAAAAGCCCTAGTTTTAGCTCAATCAAGACTTGTCTTCAAAAGTATAAATAGAAAGGTATAAAATCCTTGTTGAAGAAAAATGCATATGGTCAAGCATTTCATGTTTAACTAAATTAAAACTCTAAATGCACTGTAGAGTTCATAAATCAGGTACAAATAGCATTTGTCTTGTCATTCTTTTAACATTCAAAGTCAGAAGAATAAAGAACAACCCTGATACTTGCTTTGTTTGCTATGCTGTAGCTGAATTAGAAATAGTTTCTTAAAGAAAAAAACATATTTGTCCGATAAATTCACTGAGCAAATCTAAAAGAAGCAGATCTGAAGCTTCTGCATCAAAAATACATTACCTGAAATGATTTTGGGAGTCTGAATTTCCACAAATCCTTTGCGAATGAGAGTTTCTCTAAAAAGCTGACAAATACCAGACTGAAGGCAGAAGATTGCCTGACTGGTGGAAGTCTGCAAGGAGAAAAAAACAATGAAACCTAAGTTAGGTTAATTCTTCCCCACTCTGCTCCTTTATATGGACAGCTGGGAGGATACATCTCTTCTCTTAGGAACACTTAGCTTTTGTATTTGCCTGAACAGAGAAAAATGCACACGTAACTATTTAATAGGAAAAAAACAAAAACCAAAAAACCAAAACAGAACAGCAAAGGAAGCAACAAAAATTCCTCGTTTCAATTTGCAACATATTCAGTTATAAAGGGTATGCTACGGTCAACTCAACATTTAAACAGTCACTGATTTGTATGTTTCGCTTCTGAAAATAAAGATTTATAGTAAGAAAATGAATAAGAACACTAAACCTGTTACAAACCTTCCAGCACACTGAACTAGAACCACTGCATGTACTGTACGCAATGCATAACAGCAAAGTCCACAATTTGTATGAGGTCAGAATGTTTGTGTCCACTAAAGCACTAGGAAATGCAATGTTCTTCATGGAAAAAACACAGCCCTGTGCTACCTACCCAAGTCAGGGCCACAAAAACAACCTCAAAAGGGGGTGTGAACCTCAGCAGCATTTACAACTGTTCACATAACTTCTGATCATACAAACTGCAAATTTCTTTTCAACACTTACTCCAGAAGTACATTTAGCTGAAAAAGTGATCAACTCAGGTTTTCTTTGTTTATGTACGTGACACAGTTAAGTCACTTATCTGGTTAACAGCTACCTGCGCTCAATGTTCCTGTAACGCACTTGGGTTTTAGTGTGAAGAGAAAAAAAACAAACAACTTTAGTAGATGCTCAAAACATCGCAATACATCAGCACTGAACCCATATCTGATTCTGTGCACGCAGGGTTTAAGAACTGGCAGTCAGCAGCCTACGAGCATACATAAAAACCAGCAAGTTCTCATAAGAAAACTAAAGAACGTTTCTTTATGACAACCTGCGTCACAGCTCTGTTTACTTCTCTTTTCTGAAAGGTACCCAGCTTTTCTCTCAGGGTAAGGAGAACCTTGTGGGCTTTTTCACATGACTCCTACCAAACCACAAAACAAAAAAACCCAGTCAAAACAAAGTATATAAGCACCCAAATTTAGACAGCCCATCAGTGGATATGTTGAAATAAAGCTACGTTCAGCATCTCTGGAAGATAAAAGATATCCCTTAACTGAAAAACTGAAAGAGAAAACATTTTTAATACAGCAGATGTGTAGTAATTTGGAGTGATTTACAATTAGAGCAGATAAAGTATCACCGAGTGCAAGTGGTTGAGATCAGTAAATAACTGCTAGAAGTTCTCACTGTCTGACAGCAGTAACCACAGCCACTACTCCCACTACCTTCAAAATTAAGGAGAAGAGGATATAAGCAACAAATACAAAAGTGCCCTCAAACTTTTTCACCATTTTTCCACAGATGTTGCAGAGTCAGAGATATGCTACGACAAGAAACTTAGCTCAAGTTCTTCGCATGATTTGGTAGTGTTACACCAGAATGCCTCACTGACTCAAAAGGATATATAGACACATGCTTTTATACATACATGCACACACTCGTTCTGTTGTTTTTTCAACTCATCTCCTACTTAGAAACGTGAAGAGACTTTAGAAGATTATAATACAAACAGTCACGTTTAGGTTTACCAGAATGGCTTTTGATAAACTCAACCAACTTCGAAACATGCTAAGAAACTGCACAACGTTCATTTGAAGTGAGGTAGTAACAGTGACTCCTTGCCCTTCTGATGAACCAACACCAGTTGGATGCCTGAGTAGGTAAGAATGTAGTTCTAAGATACACACTCTAATGAAAAAGAGAAATGGTATTTCAATTTGAAAGCAATTACTTGCTAAGTAGTCTGAAAGTGGGCACAGAGTCAATAACTAATACACCCCTACTAACAATTGTTTGTGAGCTAGTAACTCCCCTTTGCTTTAGTGAGGATGCAAAGACGCAGTCTTCCTAACCTTATCAGTAATTCAGTGTTAAATCAGTGATAATTCATCTTTAAAAACAGCAATTGCCAAAGAAGCCAAACTCATAGATCTGGACGCTGAAGCTTTTGCTTAACTATAGACCCTGGAAAGAACAAGCTGCCATTCTCTGTACCTCAAATTAGACCTGCCAAGACCACTCTTCTTACTACCAAAGATAACAGAGCTTCAGTGCCCATCCATTCAGAGACTGCCGACAAGCACTGAGTATTCGTGACACTGTGGTCTCCTTCTAAGAATTAGACAGGCCCACAAGATCTCAGATTAACTCCTGAACATCTCCAACTGTCAGCACGCAGAGGAGTCAAGTAGAGGATCTCAAAAGTTCTACGTGCAACTGTAACTTTTCAAAGATTTTAAAGTTATTCTGTGCCCACACAAAGCAAAGTTCTACATCTTCATATTTAATTATGTCCTTTGCAGTGGAGTGTTTAGGACAAAGAGGGACTGAAGAAAATCATTCAAGGCAGCAAATTAAGGCAGTTGTGAAAAATGAATATATATTTTTAAACATCTTAGCCTTCAACATTTCAGTATGGCATTCTTTTCCTGTATTGTTCACTCTTATAAACTCTGCCACGCATATACCAGTAAATTCTTGTCTAAGACAACAGCAAAGACACTACAGCCTTCAAATGCAAAGCAAACACTGAAACAAGCATACACCACTTAAATGTTGCTGTTTAAACTTAGTGATTTTACAGGAAAACTCATTATTTCTAATAACTGCCCCTTGTTACAGACAGCAGAAAAAATGTTTAGCTAACAATGCTGAAATACAGGTGTTGGCTGTAACTTCATTCTCATCTCACCTGTGTGTTTGTTACATAAATGCAACAAAGGAAAACGCTATTAGAACTGAGCACTTTAACACTTGAAGATTATAAAAGAAAAATAACTACGTTCTATTTAGCACAAACAGTGGCATGTAAATAGTAATACCCATGTAAGTTGCCAGACAGACAAATGTATTTCAATAGAACTGAAGGCATTGAACACCCGATGAGATCATATCTCAAAGTGGTGCAATGAAGATGCAAATGAGCAAAGCTGCAAACTTCTCTTCCCTCACATGAAGTGCTGAATTTCTTCTATCACTTCACTTTTGCTGTTCTGTTCACCTGCTGTAACTACCTCCTCTTCCACCAGAATCACTAAATACATAAAGTAGGTTAAATGAAAAGGGAAATAATATCGACTATATAACTTTAAATAAAACACAATAATTTAATAATGAAGATAATTTTGCAAATTCTTTATCACACGTATGAGGAATTAAGTTCTCACTAGGAAACAGGATTTGCCTTCAGTAACAACTTCTGCATTCCAGATTGACTGAAATCAACTGTTTCATTCAAATTCAGTATTACTTTATAGTACAACAAGAGGAGAACATGAAGTTTGTTGCTGAAATGATAGGGACCGTGTTATTTCAGCACAACGAAATCACTACAAACTACAGCAAACAGTGTACCTGGTTGTCATTACAGCTTTAAGTCAGTCAGGAGACCAATGGCTTTTGCAACAAGTAAATCAAATTCAACACAATGAAATCAAGCCTAAAGTAATCAAGTCATCAAGAAAAAAAACCTGCATTAAGATCAATGTACATATAACAATCTGTCAGCCATGAGCTACTAAAAGTACAGTTTAATGGTTATACACTACCCCTAAACAGTTTAAACAAGATAATATTGACTCTAAAGGACTATGCTTTGGTCACAAAGAGCTGTGCATTAGCAGACATAATTATAGCATCAGGACTGCTAAACACATATAACTCAAGTCAAATTTGGACAGATGCTATTAAGATAAAAACCCTGCTGGACATCAAAAAATACACCAGAGCAAGGATATCAGCCAGGTCTATTACTGCAACCTCAGGAACCTCCATTGATTTTTTTCTTCAGAGCAAGATATACTAAAAAGATCTAAAAAAAAAATCAGTATTTCACATATTGGCTTGTCTTTATTGCTTTAACTTCACTGCAAATTTTCATGAAAGATGGTCATTTAACACTTTCTTTGGGTGTTTTTACATATATGAAAAGTCTATGTATTGCTGAATGCTGCAGTTAAGCATAGCAGAAAGGCAGAAATTTAGAAACACAATCAGTGCTCCAACTGCCTTTTTGTATTGTTCCAATAAATTATTAGTTAATATACTGACACTCATGATTCTATCATGAAAAACTTAGATACTTAGGTCAACAGCAGTTTTCTTACAGTCACCTATAGATATGTGAAACAAAATCTCGTCTATACAGGGTCTGTCAACTTTACATCCCCAGTTTTTCTACTCCAAAGAGTATGGGATCTGTATTTTAGGAATTAACAGATCAGGAACAGATGCTTCATAAATTATCATTCCTCAGAAAGGTCTTTTAAATACCCCCTACCTTAAATAATAACTTTCTTGAATGCATTTAGAGCAACAGCTATAGCAATAGCTTGGGATCTTGGCATTTTAGTACCTCCAATCCCTACCCTCAAAAACACCTCTGGGAGGTTTGACAGCAACCAAAATGCAAGACTGTGCACATGTGATTTTCAAAAGTATAAAAGAATTGAAATATTGATGTCTCTGTGGGATATTTTGCATATTACATCCACCAGGATATTTTAATTTTTTTCCTTTTTTACCCCACTATATTTTTCTTGTTATTAACCATACTCATTCCACTATCCTACAGTTAAACTCTCTCCTTGGTATCCACCATAGCTGGATGAAGCTATGCTATTTTTGAAAATCCATCCTCTTTTATTCATGCAAGAACTGAGTTCCACAGCTCCACTTTATCATGATTTCACCCTAGCCAACGAGCTCCTTGGTTAATTACTGAAGTTAGTTACAGCACTACGGAACTACTTCAAAGATTCTATTTAAACAGACAAACCTAATTTTAGTTCTACATTAAGGATTCTTTTTTTTTTTTTTTTTTTTTTTAAATCATTCTAGCCAAGGCCTATGCATTTCATTTGTTAAACCTGCCTCCAAAAAAATAAGTATCTTTATTTTTGATACTTGATTACTTTCTTCTTCCTCAAAAAACCAGGGCACTGAGAAAACCCGAACTAGATGGTACATGTTTCTGTGGTTGGGACTTCCTCCCATACTAGCAGGAACAGATCATCACAGGAACTCCATTAGAGCTATTCTGATCAAGTTTCACCTCAGTCCAGCAGTCTGTCTTTTATATAGAGAGAGAGTTAATCAGAACTCAAACAAAAGGCCAAACATTGCTGAATGAATGGTGTTCTAACAACTGGAATATACAATACTCATATACAATTGTGTAATTTAGGATAGGTTATAACAGCATTCACTTACCTCACCACTTGTACCCTCCAGCTAGACTGGTGACAACTTATTTTCCATGACTACACTGGCAGAGACGCGTATGTGAAGAGTCACACTAGACTAATGGGTACGTCCAGGCAAATCTACTACTTGATCTAACACGTGATCTAGGAGTTGGCAACTCTGCCCGTGGCAGAGGGTTGGAATCTGATGATTCTTGAGGTCCTTTCTAATCCAAGTCATTATATAATTCTATATGACTCTATGATATAAGAATTTTAGCCCATCTCCTTGTTTCATGTCCTATGTATATTCTGGTATTACAGTTTTTTTGTGTGTGGCTTTTTTTCCCCCCCCCCCTTTACTATTTACCTTCTCATGTTTTACTCCATAGATGCTCTCATCTTAATTACAGTCAACCAAACTTCCATGCTATTGCTTTCAGGTTGTATTTTAACTGTTATTTCATTTCCTATTACTCCTCTCATCCGTTCAGGGTTCATAGCTCTTTCCAACTGATCATACACACATTTCATTCATTTAAATAATTTTCTTAAGTTTCTCCGGTGTGCTGTTAAGTATTCTTTGGCATCATCAGAAGTTCAAGCAACACTTGAACTTTTAACAGTCCAGAGCTCTCCCTTCAATTTAATACACTGCCTTACCATTACTCTAAGCTGATGATTCTTAATTCTCACTAGTACAGAATTCTTTTCATCAAAAACTTAAAGAAACAGATGAAGAGACGAGTACAATGAGATACTGAGTATCCTGAAAAGTAATCACAAATTGAAGCTGCTCAGTATCACACACGATAAGGTCAAGTGAAAAGCTATTATATCTTTGTTCCAAATGAAACAATTTGCACAAGTAGTTTTAATTGCTGAAATAAGTAGATCAGATATTCAAATGCTTTAAGTATCTCTGTGCCAGAACTTTTCCAGATCTTCCAATTAAAAAATGATCTTTTTGTTTTACTTCTCAGACCCACAGCTTCGTTTTCTGAGAAACTGCCATTATCATAACTTTGAAGGCAGGACTAGGCACACCAAAAAAAGAGCTAAATATACTCTTCATTCAATGAAAAATTGGTTAAAACATTATTGTGGAGAGTCAAATAGGGAAAAAGACAAGAGAAAATAATGTCAGAAAGATTGAAGATAGCTGATTACATATTCATTGTTAAATTCAAAACTTCCATCTTACGTTTCTAAGCTGAGCTCTTACGACACTCTCTGCGTATCAAATACTGTATCTGAGAAGAAATATTGGCTGTAAGTGATCCTTATTCAGTCACCTTTCACTTTAGGAAATAAAAAAAAAAAACAGAACAGTGTACATGGCCATGTGCCAAATCCTAAACACACACATTAATCTCCTAATAAGTGTTCTCTGATGCACTCACAAATTGAAAAATGTTCTTTAGCTTTGGCCAGCAAAACACTTCCACCAAAACCATGGTTATTACTGTTCCATGGACAGTGAATAACTGAACACTTGCAAGTAAACAGGCAATAAATCTCATTCCTTACCCTCAGGTCAATGACTCTATTGTCCAGTCTTGTATCTTGGTTTACAGTAGCTCTTCCATCCTAAACAGTTGTGCAAAAATACATAATGAATATATACACACCTAAAAGGAAAGTATTGGAGAAAAATGTCTTTTGGTTAAAGGCCAAGATATACTTCTAAATTCAGATTTTCTAGATCAGTCTGAGGACCATACAACTGCTGTTACAGCAAGTCTTAAGCTACAACTTCTCCACAGTCACGGGCAGAAACCAGCTATGAGGGTCTAGAACACCTACGACTAAAAGCTTGCTGGTTCTGACCTACTGCTGCAGTTCAGCAGAAATCAAATCCGTAGAAATTTCAAATACAGTTCAGGAGAAACGTAATGGAAATAAACATAACAATGGAAGCTAATAACAGAATAATGATGAAAGCTAAACATAACAAAAACCCAAAGTTACTGCATGATGGCACCTGCCACGCTTTCATGCTTTTCTTCAATTACAGATACAATAAAATGTATTTGAGTACGCAAAGTCTTCACCTCCTCGCCTCCCACTTCTGGCCGAACTGCATCATCCAGCTGTAAAGGGAGTCGGGGTTCAGCTAAACTGATCACATAGATCTGAAAGTGAGACAGGAACAAAAATAGCATGATACTCAGCTCAAAAGAAGGTGTGATTTACAACAGGATATTTCTGGCATAAACATGAAACAGTGTTTGCATAGGCTGTTAGCTGGAAAACTGATTTTCTTCATAAAGTCAACATACTTGGGTGCAGTCCCATGATAATATTGGAAATGCTTAAATCTGACTTCCTTTTTCAAAGATTTTTTTTTCCCCCCTTGGAAGCAGAAAAGTATCAAGTTAAACAAGTACAGGCTGCCGGAGGGACAAGCCTACTGGCCTGAATGCCAGGTGTGAAACTGCTAGATTTCACCGTTTTAGGTTCTGACTGCAGCAAGCACATCTCATTCTTTTTGTTGTTCAAGTACTGTTTTACTTACCATCCGACTGAATTTGAAGGAGCTATTTCAGACCAAGAATTTATGAGGTAGATAAAGCACACTGAGAATGCAAGACACCCTGCTCTAAAGCCTCATCATAGCTACAGTTAATTTCACGTTCTTCTAGAAAATCAAGCATTTGACAATTTGCACATATATTTCCTCAAAATCTGCACATTTTCCACAGTGCTGGTAGCTAAGAATTACCTTCCTACAACTATAATAGCCACTTTACTGTTGAGGCGACTGCGTGTTTGTGTAGTGGCTTTATAAGCAAATGAAGGTTTAAATACATATTCTGTTAACCAAATTATAAAGCTGCACTTCCTTCAGCCCTACAACAAAAGCTATGGAAACCTTAGATTTCAAGAGCTTCCATATTGGTAAGTCAGTGCTTTACTTTAGCTGAGAGTTATACATTCCATGCCATTTCACTAAGGGGAAGACAGCAACTTCCCAAAAAAGAAGAAACTTCTCATTTGCACCTAAGAAGTGGCTGACTTCTTATTACAGTACCTGCTGCACTTAAGAATTACAAGCATTCCTAGCCAAATCGGTCCAGTGAGATTAATTAACTTGTTAGTGTATTTTAAGTGGCAGCTGAAATCAGGGAATACTAAAAATCAAATATTTTAGAAACAGGAACATCTCATGTTTATGTATGATACACAGAAATGTGCAGTTGAAAGGAGTTTACTTCTCTGGTACTGGACTACAAAGTTGATATATGCAGAAAGACAGACAGACTAAATAGATAATCCCAGACAGTGTTCAGTTTGCTTAAAAATTACCCTTTGAACATGCAGCTCAACATCTTGCTGAGTACAACCTCCGATTTTCTGATGTGCTTTCCTCACAACGCCTTCTACATCCACAATGCTCTCTTTGTTGATGCTGTCAATAAAGATAGTAGCCTTACTGAATTTCATTGCACACTGCACCAGATTCAGCACTTAGCACTAGCATGTACATGTACTGTATGGACTGCTGGAACAACAAAACAGAATTAAGAATTTAGATATTTATTATACATAATCAATGAACAAATAAAGGATGTCACTAAAACATCACCAGCCACGATAAATTCAGACTGGGATGGAAGACTTACAAGGGAAAGAATTATAATTAAGCTTAGTAATTGCTCATTCTTTGTGTGTGTATACATAAACTGACAAGTTGCATAGTTCTTTTTCTAGGCCACGTACACTCTTGCATGTGTCAGCTGATGCAATTATCTGAAAGATGGGTCTTGAACAGCAGAACAACAAATTGAAAGGAAGTCCTAGATCTAGAGGGCAAAAAAAAACCTGACTGAGCTTGTTTAAACTACATGACTTGTTACTGAAAGATGCAAGATGCTTCTAAGTCAGTTCTTTAAAACAGGACATCTTAACTGCTCTCCACTAACAGTCATTAAGAGTATATTAAATCACCATATAACATCTTTAAAATATTCCAACAGTATGACAGAAAGTATGCGTGTTATAAGCAAACAACCACAGAAGTCTCGAGAGTGATAGATGAAAAATAATTCACACGAGCAATTTTCATGTAGGTACTGTAGAGAATTACTGGGTTTAAATCCAGTACTTCATGTAATTGCATCTCTACTGAAGATACAGCTTCACTCTACCTCTTTGTCAGCCTGCTTACAAAAGGCAAAATATCAGAAAACCCTTCTTTCCTTTTTATGAAAAGTAAGTTACAATCGACTTTATCTTTCACTTCTCAGGCATTCTTGAGATGACTGGAAAGCACCTTATGTACATCATTTGACCACGTAAGCCCTTCAAAAGCAGAACAGCGGGCCCATAATGAAACCACAAACAGTAAGAGGCAACCAAGGACATTGTTAGGCAAGCTGGCCACTGCTGATTTTGGTAAATCAAAAGCAGTTAGCAATCTGCAGGTTTACAAAGTCAGCTTCTGAGTTAGTAAGGCTCTGCACATCCAACAAACCCCAAACTAACAAACCCCAAACTAACAAACCCCAAACTAACAAACCCCAAACTAACAAACCCCAAACTAACAAACCCCAAACTAACAAACCCCAAACTAACAAACCCCAAACTTTTTCCATAAAGCTCAGTTAGGAAGTAGTAAGATAAATGTTTTAATGCACAGAACTCATGGGCACTAATCCCCAGTTAAAGCGGAGAAAGGCAGAGTTGCAAGAAGGCGCAAGCTACTGCTGCTGGTAACTACAGTCCAAATCACTTGCATCTCCATCAGTTTATCTAGCGCTTCCCAGAGTCACTCTAAGAGGTGCGAGTAAAAACTAGATATTCTAAACTGACGGTCTTTTTGTACAGCTACAGTAAAACCACATGAGAAACTCATTAGGATTGAAAGACTTCTTTTTAGAAATACCTATGTTTGGAACTAGTTTCTCTCTCACTTTTTTTTTTTTTTAACCCACTTAAACAATGAAGTCTATCTTTTCAGCTGTCGAGAGAAACTTGGCTTTCATCTCCGACAAAGCCTTTGTGGTATGACCCAGAAGGAGCTGAAATATGAATGCTAAGTGCTGCAGAGTATGACTACTAGCTTACTCTGTGTTCTACTATGCCTGATGTATCAGCAAATGGCTTAGATTGGAAGTGATCCTAAAGATCATCCAGTTCCAACCCCCTGCTGTGGGCTGGTTGCCCCCCATCAGCTCAGGCCACCCAGAGCTCTATCCAGTCTGACCTTGACTACCTCCAGGGATGGGACATTAGCAGCCTCTCTGTCCAAGGGCCTCAGCATCACTATCCATAAGAAAAGCTAAACAGATCTTCAGTTTGACTTAGAACAAACTGCTTTATTTTGTAAAGTTAAATTCAAACTTAAGTCATTCAACAGAATTTTTGAATAAGCTGCTTACAAAGATTACGGCACAGAAAACATTATTAGGTCTAACTACAATTTCCCTCTGCTTTTCAAATAAATCAATGTTTGAAACAAACCAAGTTTTACACCTGTGCTAACACGCTTTCCCCTCAAACAGTTCTCTCCTACTTCCCTCACTTCTTTTTTCACCAACAGCAGCATACTGGTTGAAATTTAAAGTTCTGAATCTGCTGAATAAAGCCCTCATGCTTTTACTGCAAATAAAAAAGTGTTGTAAACATACTGAAGCAAGTTCTACACATTGCAAAAAATATAATAACAGATGAAGATAAATGTGCTGTATGACTCAGACCACTGACCCATGGCTGAGAACCTGTTAGTGAAGTCACTACAGATCTATGATCAGAGTACACACAGAAATCAAGATATGCAAAGTTGTATCAGATCAAAAATACAGGAAGAAACTTCTACATCCCTATAACTGCAAACACTGCTTTGCAAACTTGCCTTAAACCTAAAAACTTTGCAACTGTGATTAAATATGGCTTTTTCCCCCCCTCTCTGGCAACTGAAGCAGTGTATTTCTTGGTCCAGAACACCTTCAAAAACTGTAACATCACTTCATATTTTTTTTAATATAATTTCATGCATTTCAGTTCAGTTCCTACCTGTACAGATACCTTTATCCAAATTCGCATATAACTGCTTGGACACACGTAGCCTACCAAGTTTTCTTCTGTCTATGAATATCTTTGTGTTTATAAACACTCATAATCTACCCTAAACTTTCATCTGATCAACAGAAAACATTTTCTCATTTGGACTGCACATCTAATCAAGTTTACCTGCATCACTCCCATGAAAATAAAAGCTCGTGTTCTGAACCGTGTTTGAACTGAGCTCAGCAAGACCTAATGTTGGAAGAGTCTGAAATCTCTAATCATCATTCATCAAATGAACAATGTAAGCTGAAAACGCTGCTTTGATCCCAACAGGTAATTCTAGGAACGTTACTTAAATGGTAATTTCAGCTGAAATTAGAACAAGAAAGAAGATGCTTTAATTAAATGGCGGTAACTGCAGCATAACGTTCAAAGCATTCCCAATAGTAGCAGCACATTTTTTTTTAATTTTTTTTCAAGTAATATTCCCCGTGGCAACAAAGAAGAAAACAAAAAACAAAAAGTGAACAAATAGCAGAAAAACATGTCCGAGTGATCGCCACTTCCACCTCCAATTAATATTACAAAAGACCTGAAAGTAAACTGGAATGCATGAAGAAGACAGATTGCATCTTTATATTGTTTGATCCGTAAAGGAGTTATTTTAGTAATAGATTCATAACGTCCAAAGCTAAACACTTCCCCTGCAGAAGAAAATGATCCTATATATTATAACGTTCACTTAAAATAAAAAAATAAATAAAGACTGTAAGTATGAAAACATCCACAAGAGGTGTTACATCATTCACATCTATGCACGTCTGTTAGCCAAGACTCTTTCAACCACAGGGTTGCATCACTGTGGTTTGTATGACAACACCTTCCTGCTGCAAGCTGAACCCCTTGTGGGCCTCCCTAAGTAAATCACAATATTTGCTTGATCAGAAGTCTGAAGGACTGGGAGAAGCTTCACTATTTATTTCCTTTAAGTAGAAAATGTTTTAATTTGCGAAAGCATCTTCAGATATTTTCTTTCTTGCTTTTTTCTCCAAGATTGTTTGATGTAAGCAGACTGCACAAATCACAATATTAATACTATATTAAATCTGAAAGTATAAATAATCGTCATAAAATAATAGCCAATTGTACTTTATGCGAATGCAAGAGAAAAATGGATGCAATACAATTGACTTAAAAAAAACAAAACAAAGAGTTCACTTTTAAAACAGTTGAAATTACGCACAGGTGCTATTAAGCTGGGACTTACATCACTGACTTATCTTGGATAGAACAGACAGGTTTCTTTAGCCTCATAGGAAGGCAGATTTACCAGACCACAAATTATTTCAGCATGCTACTTCATCATCAGCCTTCTCTGATTTGACGTGTATTCAGACACAAACACAACAAGGAGGACCAAATATTCCAGGAATACTCTAATCACTAGCATACATTATACTAACGGCATTTTATTCCTTTTTCAGAACCTAGTAACAGAGTAGAATAGAGAACTGCATGAACTCCTGTCAAGTTGGTTATCTATCATGATCCCAAATTGCTAATTTCTCGCATTTCTGAATATTAACCCGCAACATATACAAAATCTCAATTAATGTTCAGCTAGAAACACCTCATTGTCAAACTCGCAGAAATCTCTTTAAAACAGCAATAAACCAGCGTGAAGCATCTTTCACAAAAAGAACTCGCATTTGTAGGATAATAGAGATAAATCAGTATATGAATGTTACAGTTGAATATGCAATGTTGTTGCTAGACCACAGAAGGTTGTGAAAGCTCCGTTTCCAGGTGCCAGTATTTAAAAGAGGAACTGGTTTGTTATTTATGAAAATTTGTACAAAAGATGTTCATCATTTAATCAGCTTTTACACTACCTTAATTTTTCCTTAAAATTCACAATGCTGTTCCCAATGTTCCCAAGCTGTTTTAAAGAAAGTTCCATAACCACTATCCAAATATGTGAATGCACCACATGAAACCAAGTTTATCTTGTGCCAGTGAAAAAGTTTAGTTCCCATGACTGAATGAAATGTAAGGTATTAAAGTTAAACATTTATCAAATAAAATATTCATTTCCTCATGTAACGTGTAGGAAACAAGAGGAGATGAAGAAACTGGGAAAGGCAGAGAAACAATACAGTTATTTTTAGGCACTGAAGATCAGCTTCATCTGCTAATGATAACGGCATCATTCCACAGCACGTGAAAACAAGCAGGAAGGCAACTAAAGACACAGCACATACTGTCACTGTGCTTCAGGCGGCACTGATGTGGTAACCACCAAAGAACTTGGAAGTCAGGGAAGAGCAGCCTCTGAAGGACAAGACGCAGCTGCAATGATGGCATCAGACAGAACTGAGAATAAGATAAAACACTGGAAAAAGTGAGAGCGCAGGAGGATGTCAATAAAGCAGGTTTGTTGGTGGGAAGGAATGACTGCACTAATAGCGTTAAAAAAAAAGTAACCCTCAAAACAAAACCCAGGAAAGCTGTAGCACAGAAAGTTCAAAGCAAGTTACTGTCAACATCTAAGCGTTTCAGAAGCACAAACAATGAGTAAAACATGCATGCTATAAATTAGACGGTCCGCAATATCAGGATTTAAGCATCAAATACTACCACGAATTGAACAGAATGAGAAGTTCAAACAGTGTACAAACATGAATCTGGCTTGTCAGAAGAAGTTTGGTCTGACATATCGAGAAAAGTGGGGAGACGACAGAGAATTGGAAAGAAATTAAGGATAAGGTTCCATCTGATGTAAGAGCTCACGGCAGCCAAAAGGTATTTTATTAGCTTTGCCCTCTAGTCCTTGCAGTTATCACCTCTTGCTAGCTGTGGACCTCCATGGTGTAGTTTAAATCACTTAACCTACCAGAAAAATAATCTAGTAAAAAAAAAAAAAAAAGGTAAAAAAAAATAAACGAAAAGGTCACAGGAGGTTTAGAAGTGGAAGAATCAGTTCAAAGAAGAAAAGAGTAAGGACTGACTTTCCTTCTTGCAAGCTATTGTGACAGACCTCTGCTGATCATGAAACAGAAACGTAAGAAATTCAGCAAAGAAACACAAAGAAAACTGAAAAACAGAGATGCTTGGGAAAACTGGAGAGTAGGAGAGCAAGCCTACAACTGCAAGAGTTGTTTCACTGTTCTGTAGCACAATTTGTTGAGAGAGCGCATGCAGACTGATAGTAGGTTACATACAGGGAGAGGAAGTGGGGAGTGGAGAAACTACGTACTCAATTCTTTTCAAAGATTCTAAGTGCTGGAGAGAACAAACTATTTTACAAAGAAATAGAACACTTCATTTTGGCTCACAAACACCTGTAAACAGCATGCTTTACACTTCCACTGCCAACACTAAGCACCACCAAATAACGAACACTGTTGGTTCTGTTCTCCTGTTGCCTTGAACCTTATCAGCAGAAGCATTATCCTAACCTTCTTAACTTGGCTTCTGGAAGTCTGTACTCTAATGAATCCCTCCCCGACATATTGAAGGTTGAAGGCTGTAGCACTTCTGCAGCTAATTAGCGAAGGCTCCCTTCCCATGCATGAGAGCAGTGCCAAGGACTACACAGAAGCAACCCAAGTGCCACATGTTAAACATATTATTGCACTGAATTGATTCACATTTCTATTTGCGAACAAGTAGTTATACATGACTATAAAGTTCTATTAAAAAAGCATCTTCACCACGCAAACATACTTAGTATCAGACAGCCTGAAAGCACAATCTCGAGGTAGGAAGCAGTGGCAGGTAATTTTTTAATCTTTAAGAATACAACAAACCAATTAACTCAATTTAAATTGTTGCAAAGACCTTTTTTTTTTTTTTTAATTGGTAAGTCTAAATGCCATCATAAATAAATGTTTTTTTTTAAAGTATCTTAACCCAAAGTTAAGTGCCAAAAAAGGCGTGTAAGCAAGATTAATTCAGAGCACAGAAACAACTCATGTCTTCAACTCAGCCACTTGTAATACAGAGCTTCCTTGCATCTGTACTAGCTGCAGAACATATTACTACTGTCAGTCTTGTAGAAGAAAAGCCCTAAACATGTGCAGACACACACAGACATCACACAAAATGAAGTGTCCCACTAAGCTCAGCTTGCCAGACTTTTTGTTAGCCAGCTTGAAAGTAAATGTAGGTTGTCTATGGCGAGAGAATGCTGTTTCAGCAGTTCAGAATGAATTTCAAGCCTGTTCTCTATTTTATCTTTTGTCAGTGTAATGTATTCAACGCAATAGTGAACTGACAATTTAAATAACTACATTTTAAAACAAACGAAGCATTGATGTTAATGTGTGAAAATGGTCCCAACCCTTGGGAGTCCTGGTTCCCACCATTGTTTACTCTGACAACAGGATATAATTGCTTACTTACTTGGCAGCAAACTTTACCATCTGCTTGCTTGCATGCTGTCCCACAGCCACAAGAGCCTGGATATTAAACTGCTGCTGACGCAGGACTAAGAAACATTGCTTCCCTGAATACAAAAGAAAACAACACAGGTGTATTAAGGACAAGCTACTCGAGGTCTCTGTAAATGAAGAAAATGTAAATCTGCAATTAAGCTGAGCTTTTAATGAGTTTCTCTCTCTCCTCCCACCCACCCTAGCTATAGCTACATTCAGCTCTGCATGTAAAACACACACCAAACCTTGAGATAAATACAACTAAGTTTGGTGTACATCTAGAATCCTGTGAACGAACATTTTCTACAAAGTCTTCCAAGATGGGTAATACCTCGACAGAAATTAGAATTTGTAACTTGTAAAATATCTACTGTTCTTCAACTGCTGGAAGAAAATCATACTTCAACTTGTTGCGTTGCTCACAACTGTGTTGAGTTCACATTGTTTTCAATTAAGTTTCTTCTCCTCTTCTTAAATGTACTTTGGCACTTCTAAAATTAAAACTGTAGAGTTCATTTGACAAAGCTGCTGAGAGAAGTAGGCTTGATTTTGCACCACAGGGACTATACCAACAATGGTCGTTCTATAATGCTCTGCACATTGAGAATGAAGGGGAACAAAAGGAGTATTGACTGTGATAAATGACAAGAATCTAAAAGACCCAAGCAAAACTTTCTGTAAGAGCAATTTATTCATGAACAGCTTAGGGAAAAGGAAGTTAATGGAAATTAATAGTGATTTACGGAGAATATAATGCACTTTGTTGACTTTCAAAATTGGCATTTCCAAGTCAACAAAGCTCCTTCTAATCTGTTTAAGCGACAGTTACAATCATTTCCTACTTCTGCTCACATCTCTAATACACATTCATTGCTTAACTTACATTTAAGGAAATATGGTAATTTTAAACGCTTCTTCCTCAGAGAGAGTATGAAGAAATACTCACTGTCATACCAGCATGTGACAAAGTGCATCAATACCATTTCAATTCAAAGTTCTGATTCATAAAGTTATAACATTTTCATTAAAATGGTGAAAGTAGGAAGAAGCCAGCAGCTGTCACAGACAGCTACTTCCCATTTACTGTTGACTTAATGTTATAAAACATTGCAAACAACCAAGAGCCAATGTGAACACCGATACAAAAAAAGCCAACTGCGATTATCGTTTGTAAACATGTAGATTTCAATTCCTGACACATAGCTGCACATAAACAGTACCAAAGATAAATGCAGATCATTTGACAATCTGTCAGAAATAAAAGCAAACACATAGTTTTATAGTTTTACTCTACAATACTAAAAATTAACATAATTACTCAATATCTTACTTGGTTCTATGATTGTGATTTCAGAAATGCAATAAAGCTAATACCGTATTTTTAGAAAACAGACTACAACCATTTCCATATTCCAGAGCCTGCAATATCTAAGTAAAAAAGCCAGTATGAGATGAATTTACATATTTCCTACCAGCAAACATTAAGTCATAGATTTAAATTAGAAAACTACAGGCTTCAGAAATTAAATAGAGCCTTTAAGTGGTATACATGTCTGTGTTTCACATTTATACAGCACTGGAATGGCTGCCCAGGGAGGTGGTGGAGTTGCCATGCCTGGCAATGTTCAAGAGGCATCTGGATGAAGAGCTATGAGATATGGTTTAGTGGCTTGTGGTAGCAACGGTAATGGGAGGATGGTTGGACTAGATGATCTTGTAGGTCCTTTCCAACCTTGTGATTCTATGATCCTATGAAAGTCGACAAACTAATGTATGAAATATACAATTTTTCCAAAGGACAGAATATGCTAAGTTTGGGGTAAGCTAGGTGTATCTCATGTTTAATATCTCTTTATTTCTGACTATACCAAGCACAACACTAAGTCATTTCCTTGATGATTAGTATTTTTCTCTTCTTTCAACACAAAGAATTTAACCAAACATGACAGAAATTCCACAATGCAATATTAGGCATTCAAACAAAAATACATAGCTGAAGACTACGACAATGTCGCTCAATTAATATTTATGGAGAAGTTAGTAAAATAAATGAAGGAACTTGCCATCGTACAAATCAGAAGCAAGTCTGGCTGTTGTACTTAGCCCCAAACACTAGAAATCTCATCAGTACTTCCATCACAGAAGGACTCATGAGTAATGGTAGTCGTTTCTATGAGAAAAGAGGATGTTTTGTTGAATAATTTCTAATCACACAGAAGTGATCAAACAAACCTCATGATAGAAATAATTATAATATCACAGTTGTGAAAATTGTGGGAGGGAACAGAACTTCTCTCAGAAGAGTCTATTATGTGCAAGATAAGGCATCAAAAAGATGAGCCATAACCAAATCTAGTCCATGATTACATGCTTCCTTTCTTCCCTGCCTCTTGGATCTGGAAAAGCATCAGAGTGAGGAAAAGAAAAATAAGATTTGGGGATCTCTATGTGTTTCAAAACCTCGACGTGGCATTTCACTGAAAAGCATTAAGACCAACTATCATTTAACTGCTCATATTTAACAACAGTAATCTATTCAAGGCTTCTACAAAATAAACTAATGCTGTCTTCTATATGAGACAGTCTAAAAAGATGAAAAGTTTCAGAAGAAAATTTAGTTAAGAACTTTTAGCCACAGAACAAATAAGAGAATACATAACACAGAATCCCATCAAGTATTCACAGAAAACCAAACAGGAATAGATTTCCCTTCTTGGAAGTACAAAATGACTCAAGACCTTGAGAGAAAAGGATGCAGGAAGGAATTTGCATAAGCTGCAAAAAAAAAAAGTGTTTATCATACAAAAGGAATACGTTGGTAGTGCGCTTTGTGGCAGTCTTCCTTTCAATATACTGTTTTATAAAAGCTTTGCATCCATAAAACAAAACCATGTTCTGGTCTAACACATCACAGAACTCCTGGCTGCCTGGCAGAATGCAGACTGACTTCCCAACTGCTATTCAATGATAAACGTGATCAGTAGCTTAGGCTGGCTTTAAAATAAGGCCAGAAATAACATTTCAACTACCATAAAAAACAGGGCCCCAAGCACTTTATTTTTTGTGCAACTCACAGAAATTTCCAACACCCCATTCTTTATACATCCTTCAGTTAATTTCCATCAGGCCTCGTGAGTGGCTTGCTATATGAGACAGCTGGCTTCTACAGTTGTTCACATTCTTTTTTTTGTTGTTTTTTGGTTAGAACCAGACAGGGTTAAATAAAGGATACGTTGCTTATTTAGAAGTCAAAATCAATCTTCTAAGAAAAAATAAAGCTATTTTTGTGCTAGATTTTCCTGTTTCCTGCAAGACTTTCCTTTCCATAGCAGTAGGAATAGTGCCACACAGCGTGTGGGAACAGCTAACATTACATCTTGTGCTTAAACATTTGCTTTTGTTCCAAGATTCCTCCCCCCAAATCAAAGTAAACAAGCATACAGTATTCCCTAACAGCATTCCCTGGATGTCAGAATTGTTCTGTCCTGTCAGTCCAAGAAGGAAGAACAAGAACAATCAATAAATTGAGAACATTTGATACTCAGAATCAATTCCTTTGCTTTTATTCTTCAGGTTGTTTTAGAAGTTTTGAAAATGAGCATGATTATGTCATAAAAAACCATAGTCTATCCTGAGGTCAAAGGTGAAGGGTGAAAAGCAACAGCTTCTTTAAAAGTTGAATGTTGTCAGGCTGCATGTCACTCTGACTAACGTAAACGCTCAGATCACTTAGGTTATCTCATATAAAATAAAGAAATAACCACCGAACCTTCTGTTTTGTTTTAGCAGTCTACATAAAGGCATCTGTCTCTAATACACTAAATTCTGCCAACAGTCTGAACTTTTCATCCTATAGCAAATGAAAAAGCCATGAGAATGCTCAGTTATGCAGCAGTAGAAACATTTAAATTACTTTTTGTCTCTTGTGTGAATAATTCCAAGCTGTGGAATTTAAGCAATGACTGAGGCTTCCACAGCTTTTGGGTTTGTACAGTTTCTGTACACAGTAACAAATTACCTCTATGTAATACCACACTGCATAACTACTGAGGTAATCACATAGGTCTCTCTAAATTTAAAGATCATAATACAAATTAACATCTATTTATACACAGCTCCTTATTTTAATTGACAGCAGTATGGACAGTAATTTAAAGGAATTTATTTATCTATCTATATAATTAAAAAGAAAATGGAAGTCTTAAAAAGAGAAATGAATCTGGTATCTGTGTCTCTCATTTGCATTATTTCCAGATCTAAGTCTACTGTTAATGTTTCATCTGCGAAGACCATTTTATTATGCCCTCTTCATTCAACTCTTGGGAAGACAGAGTATTTATATCCCCGTATCGAGCTGCCAAACGTAACTGAAGCCAGCACAACAGTTGTTAGTGCCTCGTATCAACTGAAAAGGCCAAAGCCTGTTTAAGTTTGCATATGGCAGACTCATCTCCAGAGAGAACTTCTGATTCCATGAAGAAACATGGCTGTCAGACAGCCAAATATGACTGCTCGTGCTATTTAGAACCTACAAGAGGATGCTCCCTTCTTCTCTTACTTAAGGAAGATCATGTTTCTTAATTAAAAGTCCAAGCTGAAACAATCAGATAATGGCAACAAAGTAAAAATTATGAAATTTTAATGTGGATTAGAAAACGTACAGCAAAGTTATTTGTATGTATCAGAATACATACAGCTGTCTGAAAATTGATAACTAAAATCTTTTATCCCCACTTAGGCTTAAAATCACTTATCTTGCAACTCTAACACCCAAAGCAGAAAGATTATATGTACGCATTTTAAGTTACTGTTTCTTACAGCTGCCCACATTCTATTTCGTAATGTGATAAAGAACAAAATTCATTTCTGCTACAGTGTGACAGTAATATCCCACTTCCCATTCAGCTGAAAACAATATTTCCTCTTCCCTGTTTAGGAAAAGTGGTGGAAAACAGAGAAAATAACTGGTTGAAGCAAACGCTGAGTAACCACGTGGCAAAGTTTTCTTGTATGCAAGATATAAGTAGCAGATAGTAATTGCTTTGCTTCCTTTCACTGAAATATCATGATGCTTAATTAGATGTTCAGGTTACTTCAACAAAATGAGAAAATACATTCCTGGAAGCCTCTCACCTTTAGCTCTGCTTGTATGAACTCTGCCACGAACCCAAACCACCTCATCAGCCTTCTCCTCTGTCAGGTCTTTTATTCGAACTAAAACATGATCTGCATAACAGAAAAAAAAATACATTAGAAAACCATAGGGGGGTAAGGAAAATATTTTTCACTTTATATTCCAGACTCATCTTCTACCACTACTAAAATTTATGATAAATCCACATTATTATTTCAGGTATCTACAGCGTAATAACAGTTTTTTTCTGAAAACACAGATTCCATCTCCTTTCTCACCAAGTTGTACTTGATCAAGTAGTTTTAAATTGGTTCACACTTAGTGTTTGACTAACACAGCAGGTCAAACAGCACTAAAACAAAAGCAAGACTTATTGTTGTTCACAGGAGGTAGAACCCAGCGTGACTGCACTACTTCTGATAGGGCTTCACTGTGCTGCACCGTAGTAGCTGGGATTACAGGTTTGGATTTCTGCTAGCTAAGGGATATCTGCCTTGCTCCACTGTGCAACGTGAAAGTTGGCATGCTGAATGCAGCAAAGCAACACAGAGAAGACATGACTATTCTCTGTATACATGTAAGTGGGGTGAAGATCACTGTAAAATTCTAATTTAAAATAAACAAAAAACCCACAAATTAATGCACTTGCCAAATGCAAAGAACATTGCATGCATGGGTAAGAAAAGGAATTTGGATAATAAAGGAAAAAAAAAAATCACTGAAAATTTTATTTTGTAAATAAATTAGGACTTTGTAGACTATACACAACCAGTATGAACTGACAGCATGCTGGCTAGATGCCAATAGTCCTTGAGACATACTTATTTAATTGGGTATTTCCCTACATTTTGGCCAAAAAAACGTTTGAGACTAAAAAAAATATCCTTACTGTAGTATCTACAGATCAGGGAATATACTTATGGCATGCTGTAGAACCTCAACAGTTCTAACTACACTTCTTCATTTACAGCTCCTATGTAGATTTCTTGGGGTAATAAGCAATGCTTTTCACTTTTTCAAGAGAAATACATAGCATAAGCAATTTACTGAGTCTTACATCCCAGACATCTCTATTGTTGCTAAGTAACAGTAAATTTACTACGACACCTCTTCTTCCCAACTGAACTTCTCCCAAGTTTGCCTACCCCAGCTTACCATCTGCTGCTCTGAACTCCCTCCTTCTGTCCCTGCATACCAGTCACAGCTTGCCCTGCAATCCTATTATTCTGCACAGGACTAGTAATCCAAACTCTGCAAATACGAAGGGGGGCAGTGGTGTTTGAACACTTTTAGCTCACGCTAAAAACAATACAGTTTTAGTGCTTCCAAGAGTACAATATGTAGGCAGTCAAAATTACCTCAGTCAACTTAAAACTGCATTACTAGAAACCTGAAACATTTTCCAGGCAGAAGCATGAAGGCAGAATGAGGTGTCACTCCCTAGTGTTTCAGGAACCATCTGCATTATAAATATTAAAACATATTTTTTTTTATACATACTCGTCCACATTTCATCAAGACTAATAAGACAATTTTCATTCAAAAAGTTTTGTATGATATAAATTGAAAACAATTTCACCTTTCATAAAAACAAAAACAATATCCGAACAGAGACATAACAAAGTGACTTTGTTTTTTCAGTAACAGGCAAAGCAACTTTTACATCACCTTACTTGCCCATGGAAAAAAAGTTACCCTATCTGCCCCAAATCTCTTTCCTCTTACTTCTAAGACGCTGCTAGTTTGTGGCAATGTCTGCATTTGTTAGCATTCACAATTGTTTGTAACCCATTTTGTCTTGTCCAGCCAACATATTGTAGCTCCTGCCTTCCATCCATACTCTCACCATTCGTTGCACAGGGAACTCCCTTCGGTTTCCTTTCATCTTTTCCTTGATAAAAACGAAGCTTCCTGTTCTCACCTTTAAGTTTCTCCCACCATACTCTTCATTATACTGCTTACTTGTTCTTTCACAAACCCAAGATATATTTACATTTTCTGTCTTCTTGTCCCTTCTTTCCACATAAACATTTACAGATAACTAAATATTGTAAAAATAAAAAATATTTAAAAATTGTGCTCCAGTTGAATTGAAGACATGGGAACACAGATATTAAAGATCAAACCAAACATGCCCTGCCTCTATTCCATATTCATGCCATACCACCTTCACTGCCATTTTAAATCATGTTTACCATGTAACTGACTGTTTTTTTTTCAGAGCTCTAACATTTCCATGGGAAAATAAAAATCCAAAACTTCTATGGGTTGTACATATCAACATCATATTTACACATACACATTCTCTGCCTGTCTTACCAGTCTTTTTTCTAAGTTCATCTAAGTTACATCACAGAATTTTGAAAGGTGTGATCATTATTTCTGCAGTCCAGTATCATTACATTATTGGGTAATTTTGAATAAAAGAACTGGAAGATAAATTTAATTAAAAACCCTAAAAGCCAACAGCAGATTAAGATGAAAGCAGCTTTGAGAGAGAAGAAATGAAACCAATGGGGCTGAATGGACAAAGTGGAAAGGCAAATGGAGTTTTACTAGCAATTATAGGCTCAAGAAGGCAGGAAGCACTGCAAAAACATGATGTAATGGGAAGTAAGAACACCAGATAGGTGGAGCAGCCAACATTAGAAGACAGAAGTGGGCCAAGAACAAAGGCACAGACGCATGAGATCAGTAGGGCAGGGTGGATCATCTATGCAAAAATGTTGTAAGTGAAAAAAGCTTTATTTTGCCTGGAGAGAAACAAGAACCCTTGAGTACAGTGAAATGACAATAAACTTAGCCATTAGAAAGTGACTGATGACTACACTCTCCCATGAGTCCTTTGGTGAGAACTCCCCCTGCCCGGAGCTCCTGAATCTTTGAGAGCATCAACCTTGAGGAAAGCACTGGGCTGATTTGTATTACTGGCATTCTGTTTTTTATCATTACCTTATTTGGCGTTCTGTGTAACCATCTTCTAAACAAACAGAATGTAGCTTTTATTTTATGTCCAACAGAAAGCCTAGCCAATCTTGTCCATACATTGTCTGAGAATTGTTTTATTACATGAGGATTGAGGGGACAACAAACCTAATTATAGCACTCTGCCCTTTTCATATTACTTCCCATAACTTTTACCATTTGCCTTCTCAACATACTTTTTTTCTGCAGAGCATTTTTTAATGTTTTCTTTGAACGTGAGACAGTTGACAAGGGAAGACTTCCTCCAAGAAGGAAGAATTTGATTCTTCATCTGAGTTGGCCAGTTTGGGGCTCACACAGAGTTGCTGATACAGGGTGTGAAACTGGCACCAGGGACAAAGCTCGCAGAAACTCTAGTGAGCCAAATGCCACTGCAGAAGAGTGCAGGGTGAAGAGATCCAACAGGACTTCAGCTCACAGTAAGCAGTGAAGTTGAACTGGTAAGATGCTAACTTTGAGAAATTCTTTCTCTCTTGTCATCACACCTTCTGCACTGTGCTATCTATGCACACTCAGAATGGATGGCTGTATTCCTGCTTTTTCCTGCACTTGTTAGACCCCAGCCAACTTCTTTCATTTTGCTAAACTGGCTAAACAGCTCATTATTAGGAATTAAATATGTTGAAATGGAGCACCAGAAGACGACAGCAGCCAGCAATTAAATTGGCTAACACTGTCAGAATTTCAACTTCCGTTACCTTTCTTTGACAGCTACTGTGTATTTTATTCAACAATGACTGTTAATGCAGTCTCTAATAATTTTCTTGCTCTGCTACAATATTGCATAATGTTTCTCTTCAGTCATTTTCAACCTGTGGTCACTTTGGTGGCTTCTCTTCCCTACATTCTGCATTTCTCTGAGAGGTCAACCAAAGCAACCATTCAGAGAGAAAAAAAAACAAAACCTACTTATAGAAGGTGTTTCTTTTTTTACATTCCACTACGAAAAAGTTAAGAGAAGCCAGTCTGTTACCTTTTCTCATTCCTGTTTCATGAGCTGAATAATGTGAAGATTAATGTTCCTTGGGATGTTGACCTGGGACATTGTTCTCTAGCTGACAAGTCTTTCTGAATCCCAATTTAGTATCAGTCTGAAATGAAGATTCTCTGAATTCTCAGTGGCATGAATAACAATACAGCCTATAAATATTAATATATCTACTCAGAATGAGCTGTCGCAGCAAGCCATAGCAGAACTTATTCTAAGAAACAAACAACCCTGACACCTCCAGGACTTCGTATATCATTAAAAAAAAAACCACAGTAATTTAATACAAGAAAGTCAAACTTGCAGTGGCAAAAAAAACTGACAGGTTGTATAGGGCATGGTCCAAATTGTGATTCCTCACTCTCTAGACCCAACTCTGATATCCAACCATTATCACGATATTTTTTTCTTCTATCTTATCACAGTTTTCTGTGTTCCAACTTGTGTCTCTGTGACCTCCAGTACAAATGCCACACAACTGCCAGTCTGACTTTACCTTCTCTACACTCTTCCAATAAATAACTTTAGATAGTAACAAGATCACCATCCCTCAGCTGTCTCCTTCCCAGGATGAACAAACCCAGTTCCTTCAATCTCTCCTCACAGATCCTGTGCTCCAGTCCCCTGACCAGGCTGGCAGCACTTTGCCGGACTGACTCCAACACATTAGTGCCCTCCATGCACCGGAGAGCTCAAATCTGGACACAGCACTCCAAACACAGCCTCACAAGTGCCCAGCGTATTCAAATAAAGGGAAAGAATGACAGCAGAATCTGAATGAACAAATCTGGTAAATGATTTTTCAAACAAGTAGTGAACATATCCAGTAGGTAACTTTTTTGCCACCCTCTTCTTTAATTTTTTATTTTTATTTTTTTCAAACTGACCTGGTTTCTCTTGGGATTGTATCATTGATGACACTCCATATCTTTCTTTTGCATAATCCTAAGAAAAGGTAAGAAATATATATCAAAGAAGCACACACAAAAGGACGAACAAAATCATTAAGTTATCGGAAGCAATACAAAACAATTAGCTAAAACATTTAAGTTAAGAAATTGTGTTTCAGGGGCAATGTAATCTCAAAGATATAAGTGAAAAAATTGGCCCTGCAAGAAAAATTCCAAAAGGAAACACATATTAGGATCACTATTCACTTCACAGAAGTCAGTACAAATGCTGTATGAAGAGCCTACTCCTGCAAATGTAATGAAGTCCCATGGAAGAAGATCCATTGCTGAGCACTTCCTTCCAATATTCAGGCACACTAAGAAAACCAGCAGACTGCCATGATGGCACAAGCGAGCTTGACAGACTACTAACAAAATCTGTTACGGAAGACACTGGGATGGGGTCTATTAATTAAAAAGATCTCAATTCCATGTATATTTTCCAACTAAGCCCACACACTTCCAAATAAAAAAACCCACTCATTTATTTTGTTCTATCCAGTAAGTGAACATAATATCACCCTAAATGCTGGGGCTCCTGGCTACTTTACTTTTGCTTAACCGTGGTCCACACATAACTTTTTTTTTAATGGAAGTCACCTATAACGAGAATTTCTTGTTGCTGATGCACATTCAGCCTTTCAAAAGAAAGCAAGACTAACTTTATAGCGAAACGAACTTTTTATTCTTGAAGAAAACGGACCTACTTTTTCAGCTTTTCAGCACTGATCTGAGACCTTCAGGCACTACCTCCTGCCACGCCAGCAGCAACCACTGAGGCCCTGCAGCAAAGGCCTGCTTCTGAGCAAGCAGCCCGGGCGTGTCTGCGAGTGACCGCCCTGGGAAAAGGGCAGACGGGCAGGGCGCTCCTGCGATGCTTCTCGGTGACACACAAGAGACCCGCGTCCCGCGGGCTCAGGACACACTCTGTGACGGGAAAGGGGCGAAGCTCTTCAGCCAAGCACCAACTGACAGGGCCCAGTGAGGGGGGGGGGGAAGGAGGATAACCAAACGGCAGCTCTGTCCCCGGGCCCCTCGCTCGGGCCCGACCCGCCCACCCCATGGGACACCGCCACCGGCCCCGCGGCCAACTCGGACCCGCGCTGGACCGGGCACGGTCCCTTCGCTCTCAGGGGGACTGGAGACCTCGACGCCGCCCTCGCCCCTTCCCCCCTTCACTCCCAACGGAGACCCACGTCGGCCGCCGGCTGCTCTTCGTTGTCCGGGCGGCGCTCCTTGCCCTGGCCGCGACCCGCAGCGCTCGGCATCTTGCTGTGGCGCCTCACGGCCCGGCCCGCCTCGGTTCGGCCCCACGCCGCTTCCGCGCGCCTAGCTCTCGCGAGAACGTGGCGCGTGCGTCTCGCGTTCGGCGAGATTATCGCGAGACTCGAGCTGCAGCCGTTGGAAATTGACTGCTACTTGTGGGCGGCGCGAGGTGCCTCAGTGTGGCTGAAACTTTCTTCAGGGTTGCGCGCACTGCGAAAGCTTTTGCGGGCCATCCTTAAGGCGAGTAGTAGCCGAAAGAGTGAGCCTTTCACAAAACCACTACTGTGCTGACGGATTTCAGCAAAAAAATCACTACTGTGCTGACGGATTTCAGCCCCTCCAGCAACCACATACAGAACCGAAATCTGTCATGCCACAACAGAGGTGCGCTGCTCTGGACCACAGCACTGGGGCTGGGGAGCGGGTGGGTTTGGTTCCTGTTTGCCCTGCTGTGCCATCTGGTGCCTTGTGATCTGAGGTAAAGTGTCAGGCTGAGCTGGCGTGGCAGGCACACTGCTGCTAGCATGATGGGTTTGGCTCAGAAGCTGTACCGAAGTGTGTTTTTATTCCGTCTTAGCCTGGTAGGTTAGTCTCCTCTCTCCCTGCTACTCCTGATCCTCTATTATTAGTTAGCTAAAACCCAAAGTAGCTCTGGTCATTTCAGGAGAATGAACGTAAGAGCAAATCCAGGTGTTTCCCTGCAGCTGGGTGCTTAACTCAGCGCTGCAGTTTTGAGGCTGGGAATGGCTGCAGGTGCCAGCTTTCAAAATGCCTGCAATCGAAGTTGCAAGCAGCTGTTGAATCCTATGACCAAAGCTAGTTAATTTTATGCAGGAAAAGAAGAGGGAGTTAGCGGGCCTGATTTAAGTTGCAGTTTTGAACTCACACATTTGACTAACTAATCCTTCTTGCGGTATCGATTAGAGTTCTTCATTTCCTGCCCTATAGTTGTTTATTTTACAGTGCTCTGTTCTGCATCGGTTCAGCCTTTCTTCTGGTGGGAATCCCCTTGCAAAGTTCCCCTTCTGCCTCTGTTTCACAGAATTACGTACTTCACAGCTACATGTCCGCTTAACTTTCACAAAGTCCTTTCTTCTCATGGAAAATGCTATAGCAAGTAATAAAGATCCAGTAACAGAAGGGACAAACCACAGCTAGTTCTCATACCTACTCACCAGAAGACACAGAATTAGATATCACGCAGTCTATTTAAACAATAACAGTAACAGTAACAAAGCATGTGGATTTCTTGCAGCATGTCACTTGTGTCACAAGGCTGAGTAGAACTGCTGCTGAGCCTTAACTAACAGATGCAAATCTCATGCCTCACCACTGAGGGGTCAGTACCATCTGCATGACGGTACTCTGCAATCTTTGGTATTTTGCTGCCTTTGCTGCAAAATTCAATAATGGCAAAGCAACCCTGTAACCCTTGCTTTTATGCTGGGAGCCTTGCAATAGTGAATAGCATAATGAGAAGGTGGTTCTGAAGGAAAAAACCCTTTTAACGTAATGGGGGTGTTAACTGAAAATAAAATATGGCCACTTAGGTGGCACTTTAATTAATTATTCCATTGCCAAACTTTCAGAAGAAGCATTTTCCAGAATTCATCCTCTTGGGTCATTTTCAACCCCTTTGCCTTGCAGTGCTAAAACAGGTTTGTTTTTTTTTAAGTCTACAATACACCAAAAACAAACAAACAAATATTACTTTCCTGATAATATTTCTTTCAGGTTTGTTTAAATAAACCCTTCAAAATTCTTGATGTAATTTGGGTCTGTAGCAGAAACTTGTTTTGCCATATCCCACTTGCTAAATGTATTACAGCTTTTCAGTTAGGGGACAAAATACTTTGTGACGGTGCTGCAGCTCATCTGCTGCACCTTCTGTCTCACTGCACCGTTATTGAAAATCACTTAATTGGGGCAGTACCTGCAGTGAACCTTGGAGTGGTAAGCGGGAGCCAAGCCGGGCCCAGGGTGGAGGGGCTGGGAGACCTGCGGCCGCCAGCGCTGTCCCTGGGGCTTCCAAGGATTACCAAATGGAGATGACATCACCCGCAGCCAATCGGGGGGCCCGGAGGGAATGGCTGGATGGAGCCATAGTCCACTTAAGTAACAAGACATGACATACCATGTGCTAATGCTAAATAATTTATCCCTCAGGCATATAGTGAATCGCAAAGCCAAGCTGAGACCTCGTCCACAGTTTGTAGTTTAAATTAAAACTGCTTTTTTTTATCTTAAAGGGAGAGAGGAGCTTGTCAAATGTTGTGATGAAAAGTGAGGTGCAGAAATCCTGCTCCTCTCTCTGTAGCTACAGTTTAATCTTAACACTGTGTAGTTATTTGGGGGGTGTACTCCACACATTTCCATTAACACACAGGAAAATCTTTAAGTCTTGGTAAATATTCCATATATCCTCGAAACTTAGGCATTAGCACCTGCAATATCCTAAACATAAGATATGTCTGTCTTACTGATGTTACATGGATGTTTGTGTCTCACTAGGGATCCAGAGGCATTTGTTTCTGCTCATGCTGAAGACCACCATCTCCCCAGTATAGTTTGAACTAGTAATAAACAGAGGGTGGATAAGTTGTTAACCATAGCATTTCTTTGCCTGCTGTTGGCTCCTGGAACTCGTAGTGTAGCCTTTCCAGTTCAGTGTTGCAACTGAGCCTTGCCAAACTTTTGTCATACTTTTGTTAAAATATAGTGATGGTTTTACTTAAAAGCTGGGGCTACACACTAAACAGCACTGCCACTGAAATCATGCAAAGTTGACAGTAGACAGCACCTTCCACAGACTATCCATATGTAGCACTTTGCAAAAATGGTTGCTCAAGTAGTCTTTAATTTTCAAGAAACTGACACTTAAATATGAACTGTGTTGATGGGAAGGAGATAAGAATTGCATTATGTTGTTTTTACATAAGAAATTAAAAAGACTTGTGGCCTACGGGCTAAGTGAGAATATATTTACCTGGACTCTATGTTGTTTGGCTATTTAAAACCCAAAGAGCACAAAGTGGTACAGAGTTAACAGGAGCATGTGGAAAAAAATACAAAACAAATTGGTAGTGTCTCTGAGAGGTCTTCTGGGAATTCAGCTTTATTGCCACAGTAGTGTACTTTCCAGTATGCAATTACTCGTTGTCATGGAAAGGGATTTTGAAGATTTCTCTTCTTTGGGATGCTGCAAAGCACGCTTACATTAAGTAAGAGGTTGCACTTGATTTTTCCTTTCCATCTTAATATATGTATCTATGTTCTTGTATGATTCTCAACCGGCCACAACCCATGTTCCTCTTAGATAACAAAAAGGAAAAAAAATATCGTTCTCAGTGGTTAAAGAAAGCTCTTCTATTTATAAATTTCAACCCTGGCAAAAATGTATTTTTTTTAATTGATCATTCTTTTATTACTCAAACATTTGTACAATGAGCAACAAAGGCTTTGCATCTAAATCCAAGTAGGAACAGAATTTGGCAAATCTAATTCCTTCCTGGATTTTCGCAGCTCTACTTCCTTTAGGAAGTTTTTAGTCAATGGGAAACAAAGGCTTATTGAAAGGATTAAAGTTGCAACTATTCTCTTTGTTTCAGAGGTTCAATCACGGTTTTCCTCTAGTAAACAACATTTGCAATTAATAAGACTTCTAAAAAAACAGGAACTTTGGGGAAGTACGTGATTATGATAAGCAGGATTTCTTTTAACAGAACTCTATACAAAGATGTAGTCTTTTTAAGTTAAGACAATGATAAATAACTGAGTTTCTCAATGCATTTTAAAAGGATTCCTTCTGATAAAAGCAAGACAACGTGCACTACAGTCAGGGATGGGCAATACATTTAAATAGAATAAATCTCGTCAACAGTTTATTGTGCCCCAAAATGATTCTAAATAGCTGCAAACAACTCACATTTCATGTCTTGCATAAACCTAGTAATCATGTCTTTCACTATGAAATATCTGTGCCCACTGGATATACAGCACTGCATCTATTTATGAACTATTACCCATAAATTGTTTATCGTTTCCTTTATATGATGCTTGAGAAAGGCGTTTGGATAGCAGTTATCTGCGCATGAATAAGAACACATGGAATATTTAATCTTTATAATTCATCTTTTACCGATTTTATGTCAGGAAATAGCTTATGAATATGTTTATGTCAGCTATATTTTTCTTACTCGCTTTATGTGTATTCCTAAGGAATAATCCCCGACTGAGGGAAACTGAGGGATACTTTGCGACTTCGGTGACAGGCTTCCCTGGAGGGCAGTGTGGAGCTGCAGGATGACTCGGAATTAGTGTGCCGGGAGACGTTCCATGAACAGCTCATCTATTGTTTTGACCCAAGTGCCCAATTCTTTTTCTGAGGTGGCTCCTGTCCAAAGGAGGCTGAAAACAGCAATCTGGAGCATAAAAGAACCGTAGTTCTGACTAGCCCCTTAAGTGCAAGCCCATTGTTATTACTTAGACGCCATTGCTCATTTACAAAAAGCATCTTAAGCCATCGTATTTCTGATAATAATTTTTGCGCTTTTATCTCACACGTAGTAGACTTTTTCGATCAGATTTTTTGATTAAGTGTTCCTCCGCACTGAGTGTCTTTGATAACTTCTAACCCAGAGTTGGCTTTTGGTGAAGCTGTAAACCTTTAGAAACAGAATGTTTTAGTAGAAATCCTGACTAAGAACTTTCTTTCAGCTGCAGGAGAAGTGCTCTGTTATCAGTAAAATGTGAGTCAGGCACCCACATAAAGTCTGATCATTGAGATCATCCACTGCAAGTTCTTTGTTGCTGTCTAAAACAAACAAGAAACAGAGTCGAGTCATCTAAGTGATTCAGTGTGACACACAGGATGGTAAATGCTGTTTTTCAGGCATATTCCTAAAGCAGTGTGAGCTGGTTTGTAAACAAAGTGTATTATTGGGTAAAGGTGCTACAACAGACACTGTGCATGTATGCATTGAATCAGGCTGTGAAGACAGTCACATAGAAATTTGTAAGTTTGCGTAAACAGACAGGCTGATTCCTAGAGGAAATAAGCGTTAGCATGAGAACAACAGCTGAACTAAAATCCCATAAGCCAGGAAAAACAGCTACACAATTACACTAACAGGTGGTTGGTTTCAAAACAAATTTCAAGGTCTGACAGCTCTGTGCACCTGCTTTGGGCTGATTTCTTTTAAGAACTTAGATTTGGCATGAGCCAGTGATAAAAGCCATAATTCTTTGTGTCTGAGAAAAGTCATAATTACCATATAGTGATGATAAACTTCTAAAGCTTGCTAGAGGTAGCACTTAGCCAAAAGGCAATATGGGTCATTCTGCACACTGTCATTATAGCTCAAGCTTTTCTCTACCTGAGAGCTTCAGGCAGACACCATTAGGATCAATCCTCTCCTGTAAACTGAGATAATTCCATCTCACTAGGATGGTGTGATTTGGATTAGGTATGACTTCAGCCTGTTCTTTTGCCATCATAAAAAAAATCAAATTGTATTTGATAGGGGTTTTAGATAAAGATATTCAGAAAATTCTGCTTTAAGGGATATATTCTGTTCTAAATTTCTTTTAATTGCTAACATTTTGTTTGTGGAGGACTTCTATTTATTTATTCTCTGTTTATATGATTTTTCTTTCCTGAGTTTTAATGTAAAGCAGGTTGTTCTTTTTAATTTCAGGGGAAAAAATGAAGATGTGCTCTTATAATTTAAATTTCTGTACTGGCAATCATTTTGGGTGGTTCACACGTGTCAGAAATAGTAGAAATCTTAAATTTGATCAGAGCAGATTCACAAATGTAATATTTTGGGTTGAAGTTAATTAGTTTATATGGAATTGAAACAATATTTTCAGAGTGGTCTGAACACCCAGAAATTAAAGGTCTCCCCATACTCAGGTAGTGGGGTGATATACAGTGCCAAATTTATCACATCTCTGTAAGAGCTGGGCCTTCATTTTTGAACACCTCGCATTGCCAACCTAACTTGTTATGTTTCTATGTGAGGCAAGCTGGAGTTCTAGGAACATTTTGTTTCTTTCTTCCAGGGGGAGCAGGGAGAACGTGAGATTAATTTGCTATCCTGAACAACCAATGTGTTTAAGTGAAATGCTCACGTACAGTTCTGGGGACACCAGTGTGAGCTATGTGCAGCATGTACACATGCTGCAGCTGCTTTTTCTGCTGTACTTCTCACCCTTGTCTGTTGAGCAAACTTGTAGACATTTATAAACTTCAGGGTGTTTTAAATTGTGGGGAGTGCACACAGAACTCCTAGGTTAGTTCTTTATCCTACTGTGGATGTTTCTCTGCTACATTTAGCTGCTTTTATAGGTGATAAGATGTTAAGTATAAGGTTCACAGCTGGTAACAGACACACAGGATGATTAACCTGTGATATCCCATCCCTTTTACAAATGAAAATACAGATCTCATATGAAAACAGGTTTCGTTTTAACTGTTCCTTATTCATAATGACTCAATATTTACCTGACATACATTTTTTTATTTTTTTCTGAAGATTCTGTTTTCCAGACCTTAACAGATTACTACTTTTTTTGGATATGTGAGAACATCCCTATTAATTTGTGCTTGACTGCTATATATGATTCAACTGCAGAGACTGTGTGGGTGAATAAATCTGAGGATATGTACATTTTCCATAATTAATTAATATTTTATAGGGCAGTAGCCCTTTCTACCTGTGCAACTAGGCTGGCTGTCCAATGTACTCTCTAAAAGAAAAGAAGTACTTTCTCTTGAAGAAAGCAAGCTACTACATAGCTCTTGTGGTAACCTGCATTTACACCAAAGTTCAGTGCGAAACCACATCCTCAGACTGAACTACTGACACAGATGCACCCCTGTCCATTTCAGACAGAGTCATCCAGGTTAGCAAAGCTCTGAGAGTGTAAACTAACCTGGCTGACCTTATTGAAACAGAACAGGAAATGCTCTGAAGAATATAGCATAGATAAGGATTAATATTTCCACTGGAGTGCTGTATGATGAACAAATGAGAAAGAGTTAATAGACAGTACTTGTATAGTTCAGCTGTTTGCAAAGGCATGTTTCTCTATAGTGTGAGTCATTCTGAGATGTGCATCTTAAGGTTTTTTTTATTTAGAGACTGCCACTATGCTGCCTGCATTGCCATGGTTCTTCACCCAATATGAAGACTACATGAGAGTTGCGTTGTATCCTAGTACATCTGTAGATTTCTAACTGCTGTGGGGTGATCCTTTGGCTTATTAGAATGTGAATATAAGATTTTCAGAAGCTTGGGACAGATCAGGACTTAGCTTTGGATGCTTTTCTCAGAGATCTGACTGCTGAAGAGTACTCAGATTTTAAATGGAAAGATTTGACCCACTTTGGGAAGGAAGAAGAACAAATAGAACTGGAAGTGGGGAGGTCACCTTTAATAGTACATGAACTACTTCTTAACAAGCTTTACAATTGCTTTGTTTCTTCCTCTCCTAGTGCTATAAACATGGCTAGCAAAAGGAAGACCATAGAAAACAACTCAAGGAAGTTGTGAAGACTGTTGCGAAAGCAAAGAAGCCAGCTGGACTGGTTAGTGTTAAACAGAAGCTCTAACAGTTGTATAGTGACATATAGCATCAAAGAAGGAAATTTGTTTTTTCCCCTTAGACCTTTTTCTTTTTTAAAGAGGGAAAACTTGTCCTGAATTCTTGTTTAAATGTTATACCAACAACAGCTAGCTTGTAAGATTAAATGATATACTGTGTGCATCTGTCCAGTTTATAATTTTAGCTGGGCCATTGGCATGTAAATATACTTCAATAGCAAAACCAAAACATTTGACTCTGGACTGTGCAACATCCTTGTCTCTAAATTGGAGAGACATGGATCTGACAGGTGTAACATCTGGTGGATAAGGAATTGGCTGGATGGTTGCACTCGAAGAGTTGCAGTCAATGGCTTGATGTCCAGGGGGTGTCCAGTGATAAATCATGTTCATCAGGGCTTGATGTTGGCACCAGCACACATTAACTTCTTTGTTGGTGACACATATTCTGACTGAGTGCACCCTCAGCATGTTTGCTGATGACATCAACCTGTGTGGTACAGTTGACTTGCTAGAGGGAAGGAATGCTGTTCAGAGAAGCCTTGGCAGGCTTGACAGGCTTTGTGCAAACCTCATGATGTTCACCAAGGCCAAGTGCAAGGTCCTGCACCTGTGTTGGGGCAATCCCAAGCACAAATACAAGCTGGGCAGTGAATGGGTTGGGAGCAGCACTGTGGGGAAGGATTTGGGAGTGTTGGTTGGTGTAAGCTTTTGTATGTGAACCAGCAGTGTACGCCTGCAGCCCAGAAAGCCAACTGTATCCTAAGCTACATGAAAAGAGGGAGTGTAGCAACAGGACAAGGAGTAACAGCTTTAAACTATAAGAAAAAAGATTTAAATAAGACATTAGGAAGAAATTCTTTACCATGAGGGTGGTGGGGCACTGGCAGAGGCTGCCCAGAGAAGCTGTGGACACTCCATCCCTGGAAGTGTTCGGGACCAAGTTGGATATAGGGATTTGGGCAAACTGGTCAGGTGGGCCCACGGCAGGGGGTTGAAACTATATGGTCTTTGATGTCCCTTCCAACCCAAATCAGACTGTGATCATAGGACAGAGAACAGCCAGGAAGCTCACTGTGTGTTTATCTACTATCTACTGCACTTCTGTCATCTTTTCATGATTGCAAAGTTTATTTGTGGCACTACTGTGGCAGTAAATGATGTAGATTTGAGTCACTCTTGGGTACAAGTTACTGTATCTGGTTGGGATTGTTTTGCAATACAACATTTTCATAATTACGTGATATCAAATTATTTTGATATCTAACATTGTTAAAAAAAGAAGAAAACCCGAAACTTAGTAAAAGGTTTTTAACTGAGCATTTAGAAGAGCTATTTGTTTTGAATAAATCCATATTGATTTTTCCAATGGTGTACAGATGGGATGAAATGAAAAAAGCATTTATATTATCTTACTGATAATTTTTACCAACAACAGGAAAAGAGGAGTGCAAGAGTAAGTTTTCTTCTTGCTTCTTTTTTTCTTTTCTGTTCTGGTATGGCCTGGGCAGCCTGGTTTAGTGGTTGGCAACCCTGCCCACGGCAAGGGGGGTTGAAACTACATGATCTTTGCGGTCCTTTTCAACCCAGGCCATTCTACAATTCTGTGATATAGGAAAAACTAATGCATGATCACGATGTTAATATCAATAAAGGTGCGTAAAAGTTCTTGCAGTCCAAATTGTATGAAAACTAAAAAGCGATAAGCATTAGATTTTTCTTTCTTTTATTTTGAGATAGTGTAGAAACCACAGCATGGTCTTTGGGGGCATTACTACATTTTAAAAACAAACAGTGGGCCTGGGTTAATATGGGCATGGCTCCATTGCTCCAATCTTTGCCTAATAACAGCAAGGTTTGTAGGTGTTGCAGCTAGCCCGTCTTAGCTAGAACCAGAAGCATAGATATGAAACAAACAAAGAAGGTAAATTTAAAATACTTTTTTTCCTAAGTGTTGCTGAAACATTGTTTGACATTCTGTTCTAGTCATTTAAAGTAATGCTGGGATTTGCACTTCAAAGCAGTTTTCCCAGATAAGTTATAAGAGGGTACACTTGGTCCTGATAATGGAAACATTTAATGTGAAGTGATTTCTCCACATTTCTCAGTAACTTAAAATTGCATTTTTTGAACTGGTACAGTGAAGCAAGTGAGGGTATTCTCATACATAAAGCTCACTTTTTAATACCTAATAATAGGCTAGATTCTGTTTGTAGTCTTTCTATAGCCCTGGTGAATAGACAGCTGCTTAATCCATGATTGAACAGGAAAAGATTTTAATACGTCCATTTCCACTAAATGGCTTTCCACTGAAAAATACTCATTTTTCTTAGTTTGGACACAATTACCAGAGCAAGTACGTTTGTCATTGAATTGGGAAATGCATTTTTTAATGTAATATCAAAATTCTTAACCTCATGCTCAGGAGGTCATATATACAGTTGAGAATGCTGAATAGTAGTTTGTGATATTTTGTATCTGAAGAAGCAAGGAGTCAGGGTATGTTGACAGGTCATAGATTAAAATTGTGAGTAAGTTTGTAGATATCAAATCTAACTTTTTCTAGTTTGTGGTGTGTAAAAAAAGGTGTTTGGTCTAGGTGGTATGACTGTTGAATGCAGGTGGTACATCTGTGCATATGATTTGAAATAACCAGCATGCATTTTCAGAGTACCTATTACCAAGGTCACTGTAATATTACACAGCATTCTTGATTGCTGTCCCTCTTTTCTTAATCATGGATGAGGAAACAACATGCCTTTGTTGTCCAGGAGGTGTGCACAAGCATTTGCTCTATGCACACTGCCTGGTGCCCTCTGACTCCTTTTCTTTCACTTTTGACCCTCCGCTGGGCAGCCTGAATTGGTTTCCATAGCAAATTAAGTCTTGTTTGCAGACAGACATGGCCAGTTGGTGACTGTCAAAGAATGGCTCTGGGTGCAGGTGTTCCTCTGTTGCCGTGTTCTCCTTATTGCTGCAATATTTCATATCAGTCCCTCAGATTTTCACTACTTCCTATTTGAAATTTTACAGACATCTCTGATATAAATCAAAAGGTGTTTTCTTTTCCTGTTAGGCCTTCATGAGCCGCATTCTGCTTGCATACATTAACTCCCATTTGTAAATAGTAACTGTCTCTGTGGTTGGTTAAGTTATTGATCTGCATTTCTCATTTTGGATTTCACTTTTATTAAAAAAAAAAAAAAAAAGGACTAGGAATCTTAGGAATTAGAAATGAAGAACAGGTTTTACTGGAATTTTTTGCAAGCTGAAATATCTGACAGTAAAAATGAAATTCTTATCTCTGTTAGAGGTGCAGATACATTTAGAAGATGGTTTTAGCCACAATACTTTATCTTCATTTGAAGGGAAATTTGAGTTCTAAGGTAACATCGGATGAAATACAATATGCATGCAGCACAGGAACAAAAAGAGATGGCTCGGTGTGAGAGAACAAAACTGAGGAAACAGGAAGAAGGAGAATGCAGATTTTGCAAAGGGAATACAAAACAAACAAGCAAACTCTTTTGTGTAATTTATGTAGCCAGCAAGAATAATAGTAACAGAGAAATAAACGCAGCAAACAAGAAAGGATTAAGAAAATGTTATAGTCAGTGATGTGATTCAGCTAGAGTTATCCACATACCATTTACTCTCTTGTACTTTGAAATCAATTTGAAGTATGCTAAATAAGAAAAATGAGAAAAATGCCAAATTAAGCTAGTTTTGACTTTGGATGTTTGAGCTGTGAAATACTCTCATTTCATTTATTTGTTTGCCTGTGATATCATTGACAAGCAGTGATTGATTTCTTGCCATTCAATATTCATTAATTACAACTAAAGATAGGGATGGAACATTCAGCCTTTGACTCTGAATAAGAAAATAAGTTGTACACGCAAAGAGAACAGATTATCTGTGTTATTGTTGTAGCTATTCCAGAGTTTCTGTATCAAGCCTTCAATCTTTATGAGTCATCAGTGTCAACTTCTTCTACAGTAGGTTTAGCAGCATAGTAGCATTTCAAATTATGGCCTTGGGGTCAAAGACTGGAAATAAAGATTAACCTAGAATAGCAAAGAAAAATAATCTTGTTTTAACTCACTCTGCAGGTACTACAAAGTCTTCTACAATATCAGAGAGCTTGTAGTTTCTCACAGCATTACTCCTGACTTCTCAGACATAGTCTTTCTATTTTAAAAGCTTTTTAGTTGATTCCATGTCTGGAATCATTTTCTGTCCATTATACTGCTTCAATCCCATGTATTCATAATTGCTAGGGGAAGCAGTGTCCTAAGTCCATTCATGATTTAAATTATGATGGTGGAAACTGGGTTAACTTTTCAGCGCAGCACTACTGCTTCTTTTTCTTCACTGCAGTTACAAAATAAATAAATAAATAAAAGGATAAAACATTTTTTACGTGTTGTTCCAATTTGATTCAACTCAAGCCATGATCTTTTTATGAACTTCGTAGTTTTCTTCCTTTCTGATTTGTTTGTCACAAGCCATTTTCTGCTTAGGTGGTTAATTTTGTGTTTGCTTTGGAAAAATGGGCGTTCTGGCTTTGTGTCTCAAACGTTTTGGCCTTAAACTGAACAGAATACAGCCTGGAATCACTTGAAATCCAATTGCTTCCAGTAACCTTGGAAAGGCTAGTGTAAATATGACATGAGCTCTGAAGAACAGCATTGAGAGGTCTGTTTATGCATGAGAGGAGAAACTTACTGTCTGGACTAACTGATTTAAAATTCATGTTTCTATTTCATAAACCACTTTAAAAAAAAAAAAAAAAAGTCAGAATAATGCCTGGAGTTTAGTTTAGCCATTTACAATTGGTGTTTTAGTTTGCTGTTGTTTGTCGTTGAATAGCAAATAATGTATATGATACATTTAAAAATTAATTCTGTTCTTTTTTTCCTTCTTTTCAATTTCTATTGTATTTTTCCCCCTCTCTTTCTTTTATTTCTTTCTTGTTCATCTCTTGATTTTCCGAGTTTCTTTCTTAGTTATGCATGGTTTCTCACAATTGGCAAAAGACGTCAATGGAATTAAGTCAAATAGGGTACTTTTATTTTAAGATTTATTTTTCCTTTTTTTGGCTTTATGAGTTGTAGCCAGCTTGGTGAGGTGCTGCATTTAAATACAGGCATCATCAGTGAAGATTTGTGTGTGCACAAGTGAGAGCACAATTGGCTTAAAGTCTACGTCAAAAGGAAATTGTGTAGGATCCTTCCGTCCCTACCTGTTTCCCATTCCAACAGCAATGGGCTGAATCAGAAGGAAACTAATGAATTTTGGTCGATTTCCTTCAGCACACCAAAGCTCTTTAAACACACTGAAGAAGGGAAATGAAGTAGGATTAGTCCATTTCCCTTTGAAGCCAGCTGTGTGTTCACAGTGCAAGTACTGGAACGTTATTTCACTTGCCACTTTCTGGCTGTAAGCCAAATTGTAGTATCATCTTAAACTGATGCAAGCGCTGAAAATACATAGAGTAACACATAGACTGTCTCTGAGCAGTGAGTCAGAAATTGGTATTGGAATGGCAAATTAACTTGTGTTGTTATTCTTCAGTTCTTTGCCTCTTTGGCAAAGAACTCTTTTTTTTTCTTTAGCTTTGAAGTGGCCTTCTGCAGTTCTGGGCCTGATTTTCCCTTTTAGATTCCCTTCAGGTTTTCCCTTTTTGACTTCAAACAGGAATGCAAATTTTTAATGTAGTATTAAGACAAGTTGTTTTGGGGTTTTTTTTAGTGCTATAAAGTTGTATTTCATCTTATGCGGAGTATGTCTGGGGAGGAAGAACGTTTGAGGAACTGTATAACGCTGCATATGTGTGAGTTATGCAATTACTATTGTTCTGCCTTTATATAGGACTTCTCTCTCCAGAAAGTCTCAAAATATTTTGTAAATAATATGATTTCATTGCATGGGAAACTCTCAGGGTCTGCAATTTTCTTTGTGTGCCAAAAGGTCGAGACATCGTGAAAAGTGACTGAGTACTGTGTCACGGTTGTGAAGGGAAGAATTGGGGCACATGGGCTGGAACTGTTCTAAAGAGTTCTTGGATCTTTGTGTTCTCACAGGGTCTTAGTTGTAATGTGTCCACAGGCATTGGCCTTGGCTCTGTTTGTTATGGAGCGCCTGCCTTTTCCATGTTTTTCCATGCCACTGTGGTTTTTCTCTGTTTAGCTATGGCACATTTTTGAAAGGTGCAAACTAAGCCGACAAATGTGCTGCCCTGGTGTCATAAATGAAATTGCACCAGGCGTTTATTGGTACGGCAGTGTTGGCTGGAGGTTACACAGTTCTCACAGTGTGCACTGATGTAGCAGTGCTGGCAGAAATTTGTTCTGTAGTGCTGACTCTAGGGATCGGTGGCTGAAGATTCTTGGTTGCCCTTAAAGTAGATGCATACTAACCAAATTAGGGATTTGTAGATGAGGACTGGGATTTCAGCCGAGAGGTGAGAATCAGTGGAGTGCTCAAAGCACCAGAGCAATATTAGGCTGTGTCAGGCTGAATGCAGCAGTTTCTCTCTGAGGTTCACCTTTGCTTGCAGATTGAGGGAGCTGCTGAGTTGGTAACAGAGCTGACAAAGGGCAACTAACATAAAAACATGCTGGCAATAAATTTAAGCAAGTTATCAATAAATATAAGGAAAATTTATTATTATTTTGACTGCAGTTCCTTATCTAATAACAGTAACATCTATAATAGCAGCAATGGATTATAGGAGAAGAGCTGAGTTCAGATCTCAAAATCTGAATCTGTATGGCCTTGGCTTTTAAGCACATGAGGCAGACCAAACCTACATCTATGGATAAAATTGATAGCTCTTCAGTCTGTGGAAAAACCAAAGGAATTTTTTAGCTCGCTTTTCTTTGTTCTCAGGAAGGCACAGTGAAAGGAGGGAAAATGAGAAAAGACATGCTTGCATTCCTAAAGAGGCCTTAGGAAAAAAAAAATCAGCACAATACGCGGGTGATAAAGAGTCAGGTAGGAAACAATGAACCGCCTTGAGAATTTGCATGCAAAACTGCCCTTAAATGAGCTACAGGAAAGCTTGGCAAATATCAGTATGTACTGTTAACTCAGCCAACAGAAAACTGTCAGTATACTGCAAAGCCCAGAAAACAGTCCCAAATGTGTGCACACATATTAGACATGCATGACTTTTAGGGGCCATGAGATGGAAGAGGATGCACCCAATCAGGGGAGTGGGGAAAAAAACAAACAAACAAAGAAGTGCAGATAATTCAGTACTCCCCAGCCCTCCACTATGGAGATGTTCCCTTTTGTAACTAATACAACAGAGGTAGAAATTAGGCCACAGCATCACTGGAGCAGACGGGCAGGCTCTGTCTGTGCAGCAGCAGCATGTGCTTCTTTTCAGGGAGTTGCGTGGCAACGGAATGCTGTCCGCCTGGGTAGCTGCAGGAGCCCATTGAAACCCATGGACAGCCAAGAGAGAAGGAGAGAAAGGAAGAAAGGAGTGGGGGAGTGAGCTCACCAGTTCAGACATTTCTGGCAGCAAAGCGAGGATGCCAGGAATGAAAGAGGGGAAGTAAACTAGGAAAAGGGAGAGAAACTGTGGCTGTTAAATAGTAAATCTCTCCAGAGATGCCTAATTTTATTTCATACAAGTCAGAGGTATGTAATATCATTGATTTGGTAGAACACGTGAGGATGGTCAAGTCCACAGAATATGTTATTTTGTACAAGTTGAACAGGCATGCTTCTGAAAATCAGAAAGTGCTTGCAGAAAGCTGGATATGCACACACGATGTTACTGTAGGTATTGAGAAGCATCCTCCAAGGCAGCTACTTGCTCCGTTTAACACTCTGGGTGATGGGGCTTTCAGGCCGTAAACTCAGCTGCCACTAGCCCAACAAAGACATGCAAACTCCTGTAATGACATCATTAAATGCTGTGCTGGGGACAGAATCTGTTGTAGTGACCAGTAACTAGATAGCATCACTATGCCAAGTGATTAATTTCAGTTAGTTTGGGAATTAGCTAAATGTCACTTCAGCTGGGATTTGAAAGAGTCGAAGGGAGTCAAGTGTTTAACTCTCACTGAATTTCAATTGCATACCTCCCAGGGAAAATTAATGAGCTGATTCCTAGGAAACATTGCCATTTCCAGAAGAGCCCACATTTATTGCTTGCTGTCCAGTTGTGTTTTCCCCCTCCTTTATAGATATGAAGTATTCGTTTTTACACGCAGAAATAGCTATCAGAAATCTCACTTGTTATTAACTTTGGAAATTTAGAGTCCTTGCTCTTATGTAACAAACTTTCAAATGATTCCAATTAAATTCTTCTGCCAGAGTTGTGAAATAAACTGTTTCAAAGACTGACACTCTGACCACTCGAAGTTAGCAACCGGCTGATCTAGCTGGTTAGCTCTCTCTCACACACACACTCAGGATCAGATTCTGGAAATGAGCACTAAGTCAGCCTTCACCAGAGGCTGTTGCAGCATGCCTTTTTAGTGAAAACTCAAACCCTGAGGAAAATGCTGGAATTAGTTAAATATCCAAACAGGAAATGTTCTTTTAAATTGGACCAGTATTCCGTCTAATGTGAAGCCAATCACTGACAGTTATCAGAAGTACAAGGATGTGTATGATGAGTAGTTTTGAAAAGGACTGCCTGTAAAGAGGATTTCCTTCAAACCATGAATTGTTAGTGGTGGGATTTTTTTTAATTTTTTTTTTTTTTTAATATAAAGCCTAAAGAAAACTTATCTTGGTCACCGTAAGAACTCCGAATGATCTGTAAGATCCTTACGGACAAATGCAACTATAAAGAGTTTGAATTATTGTTTTATGGTAAACAATTTCAATATTGCATGCTGCCAGGAATACCTTAAGTTGTTCATTCTTTGGTTTTCCTCTAGGTATGTACAGGAATTCAGCTAGTGGTATGAATGTGCTGAATACCTTCATATTAAGAAAAGGACTGCTCAGTCATTATTGTATATGAGACTGATGAGATGTTAGCGATTAAACACACTCTCCAGGAACAGGGATGTGGTGTCATACTGTCCTGTTGTGTGAAGGCCACTCTTCAGCAGCAGCCAACCACATCTGAATTTCAGGAGTGACACTAACAGACTCAGATAAAAGCAGCCTGGACCTTTTCTCAATTACATAATTGGGTGATTTTCTATGGTGAAGGCAAAGATTAGGAAGCTCTCTTTGTAAAAAATACCCAAAGAACTGCACACAATGTTTCAATTATACAACAATTCTGTTGTACGAGTTAACAGAGAATTACAGTTTCTCACATCGTGAGATATAAAAGAAACTGTAATAAAATAAAAGGTAGACAAAATAAGTAATTTCCTTTGAAAACCAGAATGTAAATTACTGGTTAACTTTTTATTTTCTTGATGCCTTTTAATAAGTGTTGTGATTTTTTTAGAAAGGTAGGATGCCTGGGGAGAACTAACCATCTAGATAATGGGTGGGTGTTATAGGTGCAGCTGTAGCATGTGCTGCACTTGAAGAAGCAGATCTTTGTGGATCAAACATCCAATGTATTGCATCTGCGACATTCATACTTCAGTTCACAACTGCAGACTTCTAGGGTCTTTTCTGTAGATTCTATGTTGCTGCTGTCATCTAGCATATCATTCCTATTACTCTCAGCTCACTAGGTTGTGCAAGAAACAGTTTTTCTTTCAAAGCCCAGGAAATGAGGCATGTTGATTGTTCATCAGAGAAAACAGCTGAAATTTAGCTTTGTGTTTGACTGCAGGAGAATTTTCTTCTGTAATCAAGAGCCATGTATCCATTCTGTGTCTGAAAGTAGGATCGCAAATTCCCAGGTTTTCCAGGATATGTGAATATTTCAGCCGTTCTGATACAATAGTACTGGGCTCAGCCTTTACTTTTCTCTTATCAGATTTGCCATACTGTACAATACAATAAAAGCCCACACAAAAAAACAATGTTAAAACAAGGTTAAGGTGAGGACATATACTTACTAAGGAAGGAAGTTCTGAAATGCTGTTTTCATTAAAGTCTTCACTCAACAAACAGAATGTTATCAAAAGTCAAAGGATCTGTGGCTGAGAAGGACTGAAAGTATCCTAACATTTTTGCTGCTGCGGTATGAGCTTTATTGTACAAAGTGATTCTTCAGTGATCTGCTCCAGCTTGGTAATCCCATCCACTACCAAAATGAATGAAAAGATACTGCAGTAGATTAGTTGCAGTGCTTGCTGCTGTACATTTTAATGCAGCAGTAGATTTTTTCTTTGATGCCTAGAGAAGACATTCAAAGCAGAGAGCCTATGTTCAATTCTGAAACTCTCCTTTTACAAACTTCCTCTAATCATCCTGTTAAGTATGTGCCAGCTTGAGTAGCTGATTACAAGGCTGGATTTTCTGTGTGCATTACTAATTGGCAATTGATAGTCCATGTGCAAATCCACGTGGAGCTTTTAAATTTTGCCCAGACATAGTTTTCTGAGCACATTTACTCAATTTTACTGAGATATCACAGAAAATATATTTGATACAAATCTCACGCACTTTGATGTGGTTTCCCTAGATTTCATGAATAGGATTTGACACCTAGATTTTTTTTTTCTTTATTGACTCCCTCTTATGTTTGCTTGTGTTTGGGCATGGTATCTTTCCTACGTATCATATCCTCTACATAATTTTAGAATGACCTGGGATAATTTAAGGAATTTCATGGAATACCATATTCCAGTGGCAAAATATTATCAGAAATTATCAGTCAGCATTCTCAATAGATTTTTTTCTGTGATAACAAGAGAGATTTTTTTCAATTAAGTTAATATAATCTGCAAGTATATTGTGAAGATAAAATAGAATCAGCTGGTAATAAATAAATGTCAAGCAAAAGCTGCAATTTGCTGATATCAGTAACGAGGATGCATGGAAGTAGCAGAAGGAAGCCATAATGACCTCAGTAGCATCAAACAGTCACACTTCTTTCAAATATTCTGTTCCTTCAAAAGAATAAAAATGAATGGTGCTGAGTAATCTAAATTGTGTAGGAGGGGCTTTGATCAATTTTTCAGAAGATTTGTGCATACCTCACCAGACCTGGGTTATAACGGAGGGCAGTGGGGAGCACTGCGGCACTCAGAATCCTGCTGTGGTTGCTGCTCAACTTCTGAACACACTGTAAACAGTAAAAACAATTCTGGTGCTTTCTAATTGCCTGGCTACAAGCGTGAAGAGATCAACACTTTTACAATATGATTTATGTATAAAGTAACCAGACTAATCTCAGTTTTATATCTGTTGTTTTGAGCCAGGAATGATTAGGATTAGGGTCCTATGCACAGATAATTAATAAACACTTTTAGGTCAAAGGAAACAAAAATTTCAAAGGCGTGTATATTTAATTTCCCTTCTACATAGGAGACAGATCATTAACATTTTATCGTTAGTGTAAGCCACTCAAGATCATTAACATTTTATTGTTAGTGTAAGTCACTCATGGGTGATTTTATTCTGGAAAAAGAATGTTGGCTGTTGGTGTTTTTAAGGTGGTGTTCTACTTCAAACAAATATATCATATTTGTACTACAACGCTAGGCAAGACCTTGGCTTTTAACAAGATATCTTTCCAGTGTATACAGGTTTATATTGCAAAATGCTATGAAAAGAAACAGTGCAAGGTAGAACATATTCAATTTGAAAATTCTTGAGGAAAGTCTGTGATCTTGTGTAAGCTGCTCTGAGAAGCTTTATATTTTTTCTTATTTTATTATTGATCCTTTTTTTTTCTGTTTATTTATTAGTTTGTTCTCCGTTTCTTTCTCTATTCTCTTTATTTTTAAGCATTTCTTCTTATTGACAGACAATAAAATCAATGAAGTAATATAAATAAAACGTACGAGGTAAACGATGACCAGATTTTCAGTCATTGTGAATGTTTTGTTTATCATGAATTGGGCTGCGTTGCTTTAAATGAGTTGTCAAAATGTGATGGCTATCAGATTAAGAACAAATGTCAATTAATTTATTTTATATTTGAGTACAGACTCTTGATTGTCTATGTTGTCACTGCTGATAACTTGTTGAACTGTGATATATTACTCCAGCTGGGGAGTGGCCACTGTAAGTATACCAATGAATCAATGGTTCCATTTTTCTTTCCTCCCTCACCCCCCCAAATTTCATCACTTTTACTCTCTTGTGCTTTCCTTTGACTTCTTCTCAGTTGTGCGGTTATTTAGGGAGCAATCCTACTGTATATAAGGTTGTTTAATATAATACATGTTTTCACATTTAATTTGCTATAAAATTTACATATGTTTGGCAACGCCATGTCAAATGAGAGTAAATCCTAAGGAGGTGCCCCTTGCTTAACCCAGTATCTTGTGTTATCCGAAGAATAACTTCAAAGCTGATTATTTTACCAAGAGGCACCACACAGAGCAGCCCTTTGATTCTCTCCTTTTACTGCTCATGAGCTCTGATAAAACAAATTAAAATAAAATTTCTCAAAGACTTCTTTTTTATATTTTCAGTTGCCCCAATAAAAGGGATCACCTCCACGTTATTGGGTGTGCTGTAAACTGCTTTTCTGTTGAGCTACAGTGATTACCATTTACACATTCCTTAGTTTAAAGGAAAAAAGAAAGCTTTATAACATGGAGCCTGTATTACACAGCCCTGTCATTGTGTTTACATGATTCAATACTGCAGCTGTTTATTCCCTTTTTTCTTTTTCTCTGACAATAACTTTAGATGATTTTTGTTGAAGTGAAATCATGTTCCTGTTATTCACCTCTGTTAGAAAAATCCTGCCGTGTTTGATAGTGTCATCGTGATTGAAATTGTATTGAGAATTTAATAGATACGAGCAGATGTGTCCCTGGTTCAATTCCTATACTTGGTTATAGTGAAAGATGTGTACTTCTGAGAACCACTCTTTAAGTAATGACTATACCATATGCTGTTGTAAAGAAAAGCATTAAGGTTTGGCTAACTGTTTAAAAAAATACTATGTATCATTCAAACTCATTTAAGATTACCAAAGTTATCTCAAAACACAGAATGAGTGATTTAAATCAAGCACTTCAGTAGTGCTGATTAGCATTTAATCTTGTATGTTCTTAACAGCTACGCGGCTTATTGAGAAAGGCTTAGAAAACTGCTAGTCCTATATCAAACAGTTTTTTGGCAAATCATTTAACTGGGCTGTCCTGAAGTTTTGTTTGATATGTGAGAACGTAGCCATCTCACACTGTTTTTATTATGAATGCAGGAAGTAATGGTTATTATGGCCTGGGAATCCCGTTAAAACATATCCTTGATTTAATGTGTCTCCACTGACAGTAGATTACTTTGTAAGCAAAAGAAAGAGCTTGAAGTATTCAAGTATTAGAAGTCTTTGCATAAGGTCAAGTTAAAAAATAAGATGCTCATAAGTGATATAAAAGATGAAATCAACAACCTGACTCTGTAACCACACACTTAACATGTAAACTCTGTTAATTTAAAATATTTTGAAACAGCAAATAAGATAATGTTAAGTCAAGCTTATATGAAGAAGTACTATCTTTTACTGGACAAACTGACTTGACTGAGATAACAGCTGGACTTTCTGGGGAATTACATCTTAGACTTCAAGTAAAGCAACTGCTTTTGTCTAGTAAAAATACTTACTGTCCCTATACAGCAGCATCATTGCTTCTAGAAACATAATGCGTTTGTGAAAAGAACTTTTTGTTTCCTAGTTCGTCTTTGTTCTGCTAAACAAAATGACCGATTCCTCTCCGGAGCAAATTCAGATACAATACAATGAGTCAGTGAGTCAACAGCGGTGTTTTGTACCATGTGGTCCCAGTTAGAAGTGGTATGCTTTGAGCCAGAGATCCTTAGACACAGCTTGCATGGAATTGCTGTCGCAGTCCATTAGATGGATTCCAAATTTGTAGCCACAGGGTGTGCTAGACACTGGGCCTGGAGACTCCGCTTCTGTCGTTTACAGCTGAGCTTTTATCCTCCGAGAGTGAACCCTTGATAATTTGGTATTGTTTCAGGTCTTGCTTTATAGTATTCTCATAAGGAAAACACCAATTGTAATTAATATTTGGTCTTCTAAACAGCATTCTGAAGTCTTTAGTAAATTCTGCCTGTAACTAGGATATGGGCTGAGATTAACAGTGGCCCTGGCAATCTTTTCAGATAGACAAAGGAATGACTTTGCTACTAAGGTTGAATGAGCAGTTGTGCTGGATCATCAGGAGTTTGCTGTCTGTATAGATTTTGTATTCTGGCAGTCAAGGGATTCTTTAGATTTTGTCACTGCTTGCTACAGTATTGAAACCAATATAACTTCTGTAGTATAAATACGCTTAGTATTTTATGTATGATTTTTGAGTAAGGATGAGAAGTTTTTCTAACACGAAAGTAATAATTAGGTGATGAAGGAATGCATATTTAAGAGTGTAATGCAGCGTCACAACCAATGAGTTGTACAAGCACAGCCACAGATCGTGTTGTAGCTGTGGTAATCTGAGAACATAGAAGAACAAGGAAGGCCAGGATCCTAGGAAGAGGCAAAGACTATAGTTCTCAGCTGGAGCAAAAGATAAGTTTTTGTAAACACAAGAGAGAAAGAGAAATGGTGTAGAAGTAGCAATTTTCAAACTTTATTCTGCTTCTGAATAATTGCTTTGATAATTCACCTATTTATATTAATCTATTAAATAGTTTAAGAGACAAAAAAAGTGGCAAAAGTGCCACACTACTGTGGCATAGAGGGAGATGGAAAAGTCATTAGCCACTGGGATAGCGACTGAAGGATAGTGGTAAAAAGCTACAACAAAGCAAAAGCTTAAAAGCAAGTACTGAAGAGAAAAAAACTAATCTACTGAGGTAAAGAGTTTTGTCTAAACAAAACCCCAGCAATACTCTTCCAAGGTAATCTCATGAATTTAAGTCATTTCTTCTGGGTTTGTGTCAGAATTTCTCCACCACTATCCTTGCCAGATGGTGATTCATTATCTTTAATGTAATTGTATTCACATTTGTATTTAAAGTAAGTAGACTCTTTGTTCTTGCATTTTCTTAAGTTGAAAGTTTTCTCTGTTTAAGTGTGACACACTTGTTCTTTTATTTGGTGAGAGAATCAAAGCAGCTGAGATTGCATAGAATTGTCTCTAATCAAACGAAAGCAGATAACTCTGTAGTTTGAAAGTGAAACCCAGCAGCAGTTCCAATGAAAACAAATCTCATTAACTGTAACTGTTCTTTCTATTTATATTGCCTTGTTTTCTATCTGCTTGCAAATTGCTGTTTCTTTCTTCTTCTGTTGTAGTTCTAAGAAACCAAAATGGAACTAAATGTGCTTTGATTGTATTTACAACATTATCCAAAAAGTCATTGCCTCTCATATCGTGTGGAAGGTACATGATCTATTTTTTTTAAAGACTCAGTTATTTGAACATAATAGAAAGTTTGTTCTTTTGCAGTATCAATACTTCTTTCATAACAAATTTGTCTGAAATGCTTTCAAAGAAAGATATCTTCCAAATTTTCAAAAGAAGACATGGTTGGAGGCCTACTGAAGCATTTCCTGGAACAATACGATTTTCAAACAAGTGCTGTTTATTAAATGCCTTTGTTAGTGTATGCATTTTATTTTTAGTAATGATGAATATAAAGGTTTATAAAACTTCTCTTTTTGCCTGTAAATTGTCCTCCCAAAATGTAACACAGTCCTGCTGTGAAGCACAGAACAAGACTGATGATAAGCTTTGCTCACTTGTCACTGCAAAAGTTTCCCTGAAGACGTACGTTTAAGAAGTTACATCTCACATTACTGATACGAAAGATATTTATTATGGAATTGATAGAATGACAAATATTGGTTTAATATGCAAATCTGTATCACAGCAAAGAACAAAATAGCTAAACTGTTTTTCAAAGTGGCAATGTGAATGCAAGCAAATATGCAAGCATTTGCACACGGTATGCTTGCATACGCAAAAGCGGAAATTTATGTGTTCTAATGATACCCGTGCCTGCAAAATGTTGAATATGTAAATATGCAAGTAGGTAATTTGAAAGGACAATTTCTCATGCTGCTCAATACTTCTGATACAGGCAAGAGCTGAGGACAGCAACAATTGTGTAGCATTAATTCATTTCTGTGAAAATAAAAGGGTTGTATATTTGATTGACTTGTAACACTGGATACTGAATGTGCTTAATATGATTGGGAAAGCCAAAGTTTTTGTGTGCTTGTTTAAAAACGAATTCCTTCTGAACAAACTGGAATCTTCTGGATCAGGCACATCAGGATACATGAGCTACCAGTTCCTTAATGATAAGTGTTTCGTAAAAGTTATAAAATATATTAAAATCATCATCCATAATTCTAATCAGTGAAACATACATTTCTGTAATCAACAATATATTTTAAGGGAGAGTATATAGAGAAATGCTTATGATAAAACATGCAGTTCATTTTTACATAAAAAGCTGGTAAAAAACCCCAATGTCTTGGCAGTTTGTAAGGGGAGGGATCACATCAGAGGAAAGATGTTAAAGTTAGAATACTCCTGTGCTCTGGAAAAATAAGGAGGGAGGGAATGGATAAAAGAGAGTAGGATAATGAATGATTGTAAGTAGGTCAGGCTAGAGGTAGTAAGATCAAAACTACAGCATGGCTTCATTAGTAGTAAAGAGAAGTCTGGGAATAAAAAATACTGTAATTTTAATTGAGTATGGAGGTGATTCTTAGGCATTTGGTGCTGTTGATAATGAATGGAAATTTTAAAAATCTCCTGAATACAAGTAGTTTCCACATTCACAGAATCACAGCATTATTGACACTGGAAGGGACCTCTGCTTATTGCCTGTCTCAAAGCCCGCCTCTCAAAACAGGGTCAACTACAACAGGTTGCACAGGGCTGTGTCCATTTGGCTTTTCAGTGTCTCCAGTGATGTCCCTTTCACAGCTTCCATGGGCACCCTGTTCCATTTTTTAACCAACATCACAGGGAAAAAAAATATACTTGTTATGGTTAAATGGGATTTCCTGTGTTTCCATTTGCTCTCATAGAGAAATTAACCTAAATGCTAAACACATTACAGTCTTAAACACTGCATTTTCAGTTAAAGAATGAAGAATTTCTTTTATCTGCATTGGCTTACACTGGGTTTTGAGCTAAAAATTCCTTTCTGCGTTGAGCATTTCCTTAGGTAGATTTTGACTATTTGAGGAAAATCTACTGAAGAAAATCAAATAACATGCAGTGGCTTTACAAGTTCGGTTTTATAGTTAGAAAAATGTAAACCTCTTCACAGTTCTAAATTAATGCTTTAAATAGGTACTCAGACATGGAATTTGTGCATATTAGCAATATGCAGTATTCCTTCCTGAATGTGGGTATTAATTGGCTGGGAGAAGTTGCTGAAAGGGGAAGAAAATCACATTGTATTTTCACATATCAGGTTTAGTAGACTATCTAATTATAATTTGACTGTCAGTGGAAAAAGTGCTTGGGTAATCTTTTCCAATACAATAAGAAGAGAAAGGAAAAAAAAATCCACCATTTTTTATCTGTATTCTGGTTATTGTAGCAGTGATGTAGCTTTGTGCTAAAATACTTTAATTTTTACCTTGTTTTACCCACTCAGAGTTTCTCATATGTAACTGCTAGCATGATGCCCTGACTGTTCAAATTTGAATACCATTATGGAATTTTGGAAGGATACATGTATTGTCTGTTCCTGAGATGTTTTTCCACTGTCTCATGTTACGTATTTAAAATATAGCCTTTTCCTTGACTTGAGTCTGTATATCCCACAACTGTTGCCTTTACAGCAAGGCTTCTGAGTAAAGTTGCTGCTCATACAATCTAGGAGCTACAGGACATCTCTTTTGCACCAAAGAAAAAGTCTTTAAAAAGATTTACTTTCTGGCATGGAAAGAAGAAAAGATGCTATGGAGCCTCCTTAGGTTTTAGTTGAATTCTTTTATTATCAAATTCAGGTTCAGAATGGTGATGTTGGCCGCTAATACTATTATTCCAAAGGGTAAAGTCGTGCTTCTCACTTAAATTACTTTCATACTGTAATTAACTTCATATGAAATTTCTTCACTTTTTTGCAGCCCACTTTTGCTGTTTGTACAGGATTGTGCAGCTTAATCTGTTACGTAAGAGTCAGTATCAAAGGTTCCTGCAGTGGCAGTTGCTCATACAAAGTCATTTTCTATGCTTATCCTGGTAGCTGGCAGGTCGAATGTTTTACAGACTCCACAGTATATTTTGCACTTCAACACATTAAGACTTGTGGTCAGTATGTAACTCTCCTCTGAAGTGCAGCCTGTGATGTATATGTAGCAGTGCATCTTAGTTAAAATCAAGATCTACCAGATCTGATGTGCCTGGATTCAATTCCAAATGCAAGGATCTATCCTGCAAAAGGTGGTGCCTTGTCTTGTCATGTCACTGAAGACCTACTTAGCTTTGGAAACTATTCCCTTCCCTTGAAATTTTGCATTCTGAGAACACAAACATGACTTTGACATGTGCATTTTCAGTAGATATAATGAACACAAGGTCTCTAAGAGTCACATTTTTCATTAAGTAGTAGAAGAACCCACACAGAAAGGGGATGTTCTGTTATCTTTGTTCGCTGTCTGCATCATCAGTTTTAGACACTTCTTCTAGCTTTGGCATTTGCCAGCACACTATGACACAAGGTTTCAGGTCTCCTGAGCAGAGCAGTCTTATGCAGTCTCAGCTTATGAAGTTTGTAATACTTTTCTCCTTTTTAGCAGAGGTTGTAGTAATGACAAGAGATATATTTTACATCAACATAAAAACAGCACATGATCCTCTCTTTGCCTATATGTGTTTTCTTACTGCAACTGGCTTGTTCAGTATTAGGATGTTTTGGTCTGTACTCTGCCTCTGAAAAATCCCAGACACAGTAATGTATAACCTGTGCTGTGACATCTGATGAATTACAAAGCAGAGCCATGGAGGAATTCTCAGAGTCCACTTCCAGGACTTGTGGATACAATGAACATGATGCGTTGGGTACCAAAAAGAAGATCCATTCTTTCTCTGAGAAACACAGATTATGTTTGGTTCTTGTTATGCATATTGCAGAGTGCTGAGGAAGAAAATCTCTTGTATCTTCAGCTCAGCCTGGTGGTCCTCTGGAAGATAGGGTGTGATTAAGTCTACGCATGTTCACCTGGTGTTCCAGAGGCCAAAAAGGCCTTTACGGTTTTGAACAGCTGTTTTTTATACAAACAATCTGAAAAAGTAGCTGGGAAGTAGAAGTGGGAGGAGGTAAATTCCAGTCACTAGAAACTGAGGTGCAGGAGGCCGAGCTCATAGACAAGCTGGCTTGCTTACATATATGTAGACAAGCTTGTTCTTTTTCTTGCTTTATCCCACTTATATGAAATCTTGTATTAAAAAATGTTTGTAAATGGAATAATGCAATAATGTCCTTAGCCCTTCTAAACTCATTGCCATTGCTTGTGTCTTATCTCTAAGCTATTTCTAATAAGGTGTCACAAATTTGGCTTTTATGTGTAAAATAGCTAATTAAAGTCATGCTTTCCTTTTTCCATTTATATGTAAACGTTTTCAGTTTTCACACTTCCAAGTGTAACTGATTGTTTCTAACACTGTGATCACAAACTCTAACAGCACCTAGTCTCCATAAGTTTAGAAAAGTAGAATGTAGGAAAAGCTCTAAGCATAACTAGAATCTTTTCATGCTGCTGAAGTAAAATATTTTTGAGGGGAAAATATTGTGCCTGTCATGACTGAAGACCGAAGTACATTTTCTCCTGGTGTAAAATGTCTTCTCCGTCTGTATGCCTGGTCTTATTACTCTTCATATTTTCTTTTGTTTTCACTTTCAGGTCCAAATCACTGGAATTTATTCTATCCCGCTGATGTTTTCCTACTGCGTAGTTTCTCTTGTTGACTAGTCTACCTGTTGTCATTCCTGTGGTCTTAGCTATGGACACTGCATGCTGCCATAGTCCTTAGCTATGCGTTAGTATCAGCTGTGATTTGTAATTGTGGTTTCTGCATGTTTCTAAATTGTTAAGAATACATTTTTAGAAATGACTGATGATTGAGGGTACATATCCGGACACTTCTGAAATTATCGTTGCTGAAAGTGAGACACCATTGCTGCATCTGAACAGTCCAAATAAAGAAAAAAATCTGACTCCCATTGACAAAAGGAAGAGTGCAGCAGCCATGCCACAGTCTCAGTGAGGAAATAAATTCTGCCATCAGTCTCATCTTCCTTAGCTTTCTATCTAGAGCCAAATCTGAAGAAGGCCTCCCTGCTGTCAGTGTTTTCTCAAGAAACTGTTTCGTTTTCTCTCACAGAACTCACAAACTCTTTTATGCTGCTTATTTATTTATTTTAATCATCCTCTCTAGCTTCATGAAGCTCTCTTATTTTGTACTTACAATATTGTACACTTTCAATACCTTTCTCTCTTCCAGTAAGTCACTTTTTCTCCTGATTGTTCCTGCAATATGCTGTGTGATCAGAATGGTAACACACAAGAATGTAGGCATCCCTCTAGTTTCAGTAAGACTTCTCAAAAACTGAAACCCGAACATAGGAACAACTTCACCGCCTCAGACCAAGGTTTTGTCTTAGCAAATGAGTCATTGTCTTGCCACTGGCCAGTACCAGAATACAGGAAAGAGTGTAAGAAGATGGTAAACAGATAGTGATATTTCCTCAGCATACTCTTTCAGCCTCCAGGGATTTTCAGACCAGGAACTACTTGGGTCAAATATAACCTCTTTGCACTTAATTGCCAGTGTTGAATTTTCTTCCATTAGTTTTATGATATCACTTATTGTATACTTATAAATTTACAGCATCTTTTATTTCTAAAAATTAACTATATAGTATGAAGAAATACCTCCTTATATTGGTCTTGAATCTGATAGCTCCTAGTTTTTGTCAGCCTGATTATACACTCTCATCTATTTATCTTTGTCCTGCAAAAATTGATGAGCTTATCTACCTTGATGCTGAGAACTCCCATATATTTTGCTGTTTCATACCTGAGGTGCATATAAACATGTGATGTATAGTTTATCTTGCTAGACTGAACAGCAAAACAAATATTATCTATTCATTGAGGAAACTGCTGAACCCTGATTAATTTAAAAAAAAAAAAAAAAAAAAGTATTCTTGGATTTCAATCTAATCCTCTCACCCTCTCCTTAATCTAGAATATTACCAAATATATCAATTTTCCAACTGTTTACATTTTTTTTGTGCCTAATTTGAGACGCTATAAACCTTGAGAAATGGCAGAAGCATTAGTAACCTGAGCCCTTGCAGCTTTTATTTATTGTGTAGTAACGAACAATGTGTATTGCTAGAGAACAGCTCACATATACATCAAACTTGGCACTCAAATTCTGGATCAACAGATCTGTTTTCAAATTTTGAATCTTTAAACTCCTAGTCATAGTTCCTTAATTTATAAACATGCATTAGTTGTAGTTTATGACTTCAGGGTTCAGATTCCATCAGATATTTTGAAGCAGAGATCAGGTGAGCTGATAATACAAATGCTGCTAAGTAACGTTCTCTTATCTCCAAACGCTACAGACTATCTGCTTGCCTGATGGGTTACTCACCACTTACCATTTCTTTATCTCGTTAATAGCTTTAGCCATCATCCTCCCTTCTCCTAGCCCTGAGCTAGCTCCTTTAGCCTAGCACTATTAGCTTCTTGACCAAGCAGTTTGTTAATCAATGCCAGGAGAGTGGCATGTTGTCTTTTCTTTCTCTTCAGAAGCTGTTCTCATGGCTGTACAAGCATCTCAATGTAAAGAAACTGGTAATATTTAGAGAGGCTTTCCCAAAATTAAATTTATTACACAGGAGAATTAATATAGTGGAGGGATCTGTTCACAGGAAAATGAATTTGTCACCTAGGCTGAAGCAGAGTCAGCACACAGGTGCTATCCGGTGCTTCTGGGAGGATGCTTGACTCATTCAGTACTCAAGACCAGCATATGAGTAAGCTGCAGCACAAAGCTAGGAGAAAGCAAATTATGGACATTTATTGATTTGAAAGAACTTATTTCCTTGGATCTTTTTTAAGGAACTTCACTTTTTGGAGATATGGCAGGATGTTTTTAGACTGTTTTAAACATATTTTATTTTGTCACCATCTCTTGCTATTAAGTCCTTTTTAATTAATTTCTGTTTTCACATTTCCCTTTCTACCTTACTTCCTTACTCTCAACATTCAGCCTTTATATTTACCAACCTTTTATTGGATCAGTTATCAAAAGTAAGCAACTACTTTTGATGTCTCATTACTAGTTTTGGAAGCTTTCTGCTTGCTTTTGGCTACAGCTGCATGATAGTTGTCATGGTGCAAATAAAGTAAATAATAGAATCTGTAGTTTAATAAATATACAATACTCAGTTCCTATAAATAAGGCAACTAAAAAGTATGTAGCTTATAAATAAAAAAAAGTTTTCTGCTGTTTAATCTTCTGAAGCTGTGCACAGGCAGCTTCAGAATAACCACCAGCAGAGGTGCCAACAATTGAATCAGATATCACTGCTGGGAAAAATACATTCCTGAGTTTGACATCTGGGTCCTGCAGCTGGAGTGACTAGAAGAAGAAAGGGAAACAGTACAGACTGTCATCAAAAGAAGGTAGTGTTGCCAAGTGAGCATGGAAATTACATACAGATGCCACTTTTTTTTTCTTAAGACAAATAGCTCAACTATACAAAAAACCAACAGCAACAACATCCAAAGATGTGCTTTGAAGTGCCTGATGGGTAAATGAGCTTTGCTTTTTTGTAAATGTAACTGGAGATGTTAGATTCTGAAGTAAAGTTTAGAGTTGTATACATTTTAACATTTGAACAAACATTGTGAAAAGCATTTGTTTGCATAAGAAGGCGAAGAGCAAACATGGTATATTACTGTTTTCAAACTGTTTTCTGAATAGTTCACTTTTTTCGTTTCCCAGCCCGATTTTTCACTCTTGCTCAGCACATCACTTTAACCACACAGGACCGGCTGTAATGATTCTTGTGAAAAGCCCCAACTAACTGAAAGAAAAATTAGCTAGAATTACTTCTGGTATCTGTCATAGCAGTAGAAAAGACTAGAGAAGCCAGTGCATGTGTCCTGATCAAAACATATCCAGTGGGAGTCTCTACTGATTTTAGCAGATGTTTAAATAAAGTACTAGGCTTCATTCTCTGTTTAAGAGGATGAGTGTGGTTACAGTAAATGGGATGACTGGGCATTAGAAGATTTGCTAGAGAGAAGCATGGTATCTTAGCTTAGCCCTTTCTTTTATTAGATTTCAGGAAAGTGCTACTTCAATTGAACACTGCTCTTCTGTCTCAAAAGCTTAATTATTTATGCTTTCGGGGGGGAAAAAAAAGGTATAGTAGAATCTATTTAATGCATGCAATCTTCAGTGTACCTTGCTTGCGTATCTGAATTGACAATTGTAGATGCCTGTGTATAAAACAACTGAATTTGGCTATTTCATTTCTTTGTGGCTGGAGTTAGTACCCTTTCATTTAAAAAGTATTTTCTGCTGTTGAAAATACATTTTATTTCAGTATGTCTCTTTAGCATACATATTAGGCATGCTCTACTTCCTGTCTTTGTTTCAGCCAAAATACAACTTGACTAGAACCATATGATATAAGTGCTTCAACAGAAAAATGATCTATTTTCACAAATAAAATAGAAAAAGAAATGTAGACTTGATGGTGGGTTGATAGTGATAGGACAAGGGGAAATGTTTTAAACTGAGACAGGGGAGGTTTAGGTTGGATATTAGGAGGAAGTTTTTCCACACAGAGGGTGGTGACGCACTGGAACAGGTTGCCCAAGGAGGCTGTGGATGCCCCATCCCTGGAGGCATTCAAGGCCAGGCTGGAAGTGGCTCTGGGCAGCCTGGTCTGGTGGTTGGTGACCCTGCACATAGCAGGGGGTTGAAACTCAATGATCATTGTGGTCCTTTTCAACCCAAGCCATTCTATGATTCTGTGATTCTAAGTTTCTTGACTGATCAACATGATTCCTTCTGGGGAAGACAGATAATGAGGTACATCCACTAACATGTAAGTTGTGCTATGTGATATGTAAACCATTCTGTGAATACAAAAAAAAAAACAACAACCAAACTTGTATGCCTTCTTTGTTAAGGAAACACTGCAGTGAGGTCAATAAGTAATAGCATAAACTTATGAAGAATGCTTTCACTAGAGAAAGTACTAGCACTGGCTTTAATTACACTGTGACTAGAGAAGACCCACCAGAGAATGCTGCAGAAATGAAAAAGGACGATATTTCCTTCAGAAATGTTATAATGGGATTAAGAGCTATTTCTCTTCGAGATCTAAAAATAATCTGTTTTGGAAACAGTTGAGAGCCATCTGTTGGGTGTTAACAGTCTTGAAATAAATTAATGATCTGAATCTATTGTACAATTGAAAGATATCCACATACTGGAATCAATTATACCCTGTTGATAACTTCAGCTGGAAAGCTGGGTAATGTAGGGATCCTACAGCTTTCTCCTGGCTTACAAAGGTAGTCCCAGGAAGGCTGTGACACCCTCAGAGGTGCACTTGTTCTGTAAATATACACAGGTTGCACAGACACAAATAATATCAAATTAGGCATCTTCTACAACAATAAATTAATCTTAAGCAATACCTATGTCATTGCCATGCTACCTGGTTTTGAAAATAGGATATTTAAGACCTCTCCTACTGCAAGACCTCAAACATCTGAAAGATTTTGGACTAAATTGCTAAGAGTGACTGTAGTGGGAATACTTATTTTGAGAATAAGCAATTTCATTGGTGGCTATGAAGTTCTGCTTCAAGATTGCTTCAAGATTGACTTGAGGAAAGGTAATGTAGTTTGGCAGCTAAAAATCTTCCCTGAAGGACACTTTATGTAAGATACTACAATCTGAAAGGAAAAAAGCTTGAATCCAAATCAATCCTATACAAACAAGACTCTTTCTTGTTTAGCTTGTATTCTATCTTGCTGTCTTGGTGCTATCTGAAGCAGCATCAATGGGTCTTGCTACCATTTGGGAAACCTGTGTGTATTTCAGTCACACATTGTTCTTGCAGGATTTCCTTAGGCTAAGCTGCAGAAGTGAAAGAACTCCTTTTAAGAGAGTCAGTGAATAACTAGGAAATGAGCATCAAACTAGGCATTATCTGAAGATGTTTGTTAACATGCAGGATGTTCCTTAAGGCCTCTATCTTGAATGAGAAGAGTTTTTATTCAGGAATGCTTTTTGAAAAAGCAAGAGTTCTTTTGCATGCATGTCACTATGGGCCCTACTCAGGCAAAGAACACTATTTGATGCACTTGGCACAGGTCTGCTTCTCTAGTTTCCTTGGTTATGCTGCTATACGCAGCCTTATTTGGAAGAAGATTATATCATTTCAGGAGTGAGAATAGGAACAATTTACAACTTTACATGCTTGCTGATAAGTTACTCGCTTTCTACTGCAAAGCCTGACTTAAATCATCAAACCTGTGGATGTGTATTGAGGGATCTCTAGAGGAAAAACCAAGCTGTGGAGGGAAGACTGTGCACTTTCACTACAAGACCAGCTGTGACCTTTATCTTGAAGAAATGCTGCTTTTCATATCTAGCTGAGAAAAAAACAAACAAACAAACAAACAACTTTATATAGGTAGCATACTCTACTGTCTAGAGAGTTTTAGAGAAAGTGATTTTTTATTGCACGGTGGAATGGCAAGCAGCTGGAGAAGCATGTTTTAGAAGGGTTCCAAGTTAAGAGTACAGGCAAGGAGATAAATAAGATTAAAGTTTTCTATCAATATATAAGACTATGACCCAAAGTGTAATCAGTTGCATTTGTGTGTGTCTATCTGTGTGTTCATGTGTGTGACTGAGGAAGAAAAATGATACCTTCCAGGAGAGCGTTCTTGCTTAAGGCCTTGCCTACAAAATTTACACCAGTAGAACAAAATCTAGGTGGTTGTATGGGTATAATTTTTTGTAATACCGATAGTCTCAGAAGCAGTTTTAAGAGCGAAGAATCAACCTTCAGACTGTGAATGATTAACTGTGATAGCCATCCACTAAAAAGTTTAGAAGTCATAAACTGTAACATTGTTAATTCAAAGGCAAAAGAGATCCCTTCAGTATATTCAGTCCTCTGTTCATTGCATAAGAAATTATCTCTAGGGAAAAAAAAAAAAAGTCTTAAAAGAATATACATAGTATATTCCTGTTTATCTAATTAATTTACAGAGAGATTCCTAACTCAGCAGACAGTTTTTGTATATCAAAGTCAAAGGTCTTAACATATGTCAGCCTTCTTAACAGATGTTAAGCATTTGATATCTAATAAATAATTAAACAGCGGATTCAGTAAATGTACACAGACTATGCATTTGGTTCATTTAATATTTGGAAAGCTACTTATTTTCACAAACAAAAATCATTTAGATAGAGCAGTCGTTTTCACAAGTCAGGGTGAATCTGTTGACAAGATTCGCTTTGAAGGCTCTGTCAATTTATGTTAACTCAGTGCAAAGTCACACTGGAATATTAACTACATTAACCAGTTTTTAGTTTGTGCTTACTGACTTGTAAATATTGAATCATTAGCTTTTTGCTTGAGATGGTTTTATTGGGATGGAATGAGATCTTTCAAATACGTTAGAACACTATAAGTTATCAAGTTATACAGTCTTATCAGATATTTTAAATTAGAAGCAAAGCCATCACATCCTGCATATGAAGATAGCTGTTGCTAGAGACCAACAATACAAGTGTGGCTGAAGTGTGGCTCTTTCAGAATATGATTTGATTTCTCATCCCTCCCAAGTCATAAACAATTAACTGTTTCTTTTCCATAATCCCTGTGTATTTATTGTAATGTAATGGAACAAATACAAAGCATCTGGATATAAAAGAATTATAATTAAATTACTCTTTCCAATTAGAGAAAATGGTGGGCCTTTCCCTTGATTTAGAGTTGTAATAATCATTTGTAATTTGATTTAAAGCAGGCTTATGGTTGCATTCATAAAACTTGGAAACATTAGGATTGACATGACCTCATAGGTATCTAAACAAATTACAGGCTTATAGAGGTAGGAATATATCATTAACTCTTGAGCTGACAGCATTTTTTTTTCTACTGACCTTTGGTTGGATTAAGTCCAGTCATCAGAAAATAATTCCATTTTCAGCAGCCAAGAGTTATTAGCAGGTTTTGTTGATTCAGGATTAAGTGTACCCCAGTGGCTGAAGTGCCTTTTAGGATCAGCTGTCCCTTCACCTGCGGAGTTTTGTAGAAAATGAAAGGAGAAAAACATTGCAGCTAGCTTATTTCTAGTATACATCTTGAATTTACTAGTATATAAATATCATCTGCAGCTCTTTTTCATTAATGTAGGAAAGTTCTGCAGTGGCCTAGACTCCATTTACTGACAGCTATATTTATGAGTGAGGTTTTCTACGAACTGGATGCTTTAAACATAAATCTTAGAAAGCTCTCGTTGAACTGTAGCAGAGTACCCAAAAATCTACTGCTGTTTATGGACAGAAGCATTTCAGACTTGATAGTGCTGAATGGCAAAGCCGATCTGCCTGAGCCCCAGCAGAAGTAATAAACAAAGCATTACCTAGCTTGTTTCAACGGACAGTGCTTGCTCCCATAAATGTTTTTTCAAGTGCATGCTTAATCGTATGCAAAGCATTGAACAGTAGGAGGTGCCTTCTTGCACAAGCAAAGCTCTTTGTCAATAGACTTAGGTGCAAAAGCTCAGGGTTCCCTGCAGTGTAAGGCAGAGTAGTCTCTCCTGGAGGGATGCCTAAGCACCACCGTATTTGATGGGGGTGCTTTTGCCTTGTGAATCCTTTGAAATTGTGTAACTTTGCTTAAACTGACATGATGATTCACTGATTCTATATCCTGATGGTCAAGATGCTCAGGATGGATGAAGGGACAGATAAACACAGATGCTTCTCTCTGGCTCTGTTGATTTCTGAACTTGGTTAGTATCTCCAAACATAACACCGGCAGCTCAACATAACCTCAGCATTTCAATACATGTTCAATTTCATACAGATATACTCTCATTCTGCTTGCAGGGTATGGCTTTTGCCTCATCATTTTCTCCAGCATTCATCATTTGTAAATTTAGGCAGTTCCCTTCTCTGCACAATGGCTTCTGTAAATCATATTTCTAAAAGTCTTTTGCATGTATTTTATGGGAAGGGCATCCTGAAGTCTTGAATTGTGATAGCCTCTCTTTACCACACAGAATGTGATTAAACTTGTATTGCCAGGAGCTGGAGAAACCAAGCAAATTGATAATGGTTGTCTCTCCTGATGAGCAACATCAAATGATCTTAATAACTGCAATGTACAGGAATAGATTCTGTTCCCTTAAATGGAACTATTTGCCATGTTTGTTTCAGTAACTGAAATAAATTACATTGGTGTATTCATATGGTTGTATATGCTAGATCGGGGATGTCCAAACTTTTGCCTTGCCTGACTGCACTGAGTGAAGAGGAATTGTCTTGGGCTAAATATAAAATATATGATAGAGTTAATGTAATAAGTTTTAAAATGTATTTAATTTTTTGTATTGTTAATTAAAATTAAAAAAAGGGCAACAAGAACTTGAAACTAGTGGGTTGCATATGTATGTGCTAAATGATGCACTGGGAAACTGGCGTCTGTACGTGATACTGATGTGTTAACAAGCTTTTAAACAGTGCTGGTATTTCTGACTAAAGATTGATTCTGAGCAGGTAAAATGCAACTAATTTATTCTTGAAAAACAGGTGGCAGCACTTAAAATCTTGCATGCAGTAACTGTCCCCACTGGTGATTCAGTATTAGGAAGGATAACTGGCTACCTGTGTCAATTTCATGTGTAAATGCTGCCTGATAGTAATTATTAGTAATTTGTGAAAATGTGCCTAATCTTTTGTGAGTTCCTTACTGAAACAGAGCTGAAGGTGGGTTTTGATGAACAGGAGGAGGGATGGGTAAACCACTAGTTTCCCTTTAATGCCTTCTGTCAAAGGTTTTAAGTAAATTTATATAAGAGGACACATCAGACTGGCGGCTTTTAGAGGGCCTAATGGGCCTCTGTTTGGCAAGCAACTGAAAGAGTACATGTCAAGTGTGTGCTATTAGGAAAGGAATTTTCAAATGGATTAGCTTTAGAAACTGGAATTATCCTAGAGGTATACAAAAAACTTTGTTCTGAATTGTAGTTGTTGATGAAACTGCTGACTGGATGAAGAGGCTCTCTTTCAAACACCTGTGTAGCAGAGTGGTTTTTAAATATCACAGGCAAAGGATCTGGCATCTCTCATCTGCCACAGATTTTATTAGGGAATGTCCACGAAGTGCCCAGTGAATTGAAAGCAGTTTCTTAATATTCCTTCCACATTAGACTGTAGGAAGAAGTGAGAGTGTATAGATTCAGGGATTCATGGCTCTTGAGGTTTTTTATTCTCTGGGCTCAGTGTGGTCAGATTGGTGTACACTACATGGAATATTCATGCAGTTGTTAGGCTCTCCCCTTCATTGTAGAGTGATAGAACAATACAGCTCCACATATTCACACCATACAATCTGAGTTTATTTAGGCTGGATTCAACATTACAAGGCTGACTGCATTTCTTCTGTGGAACTAAGTTTGAGTTTGTGGTAGGGACTTAATATTTTTTCCTAAGGATTATTCCTACCAAGAGGCAACTTGGTATGAATTGATACGTTAATTATAAGTAGGGAGAGTCACAGCATTACACTTAAGGTAAATTCTTGGCATTTTTCTTAACAGGAAGCCATGCTGAAACATAGCTGCTCTTAAATAGGAGACCAGCTCTCTGCCTTTTAAAAAATATATGAACATACATCCTATTCAGAAAGTTCTGTGAGCTATACATGAATACTTTCAATCTGATAAGCAATATGAGTTATAATCAAGAACATTATTAATTACACTATTGTATATCTATTTAGTTTGAAATACTGCTATTCAAGATGCCATGTTTGAGCCTTGTTTCAGGGAGAAGTCCCCTGCAGAGCCACTGTCATGTAGTCAGCAGGTAACCATGCTTTGGTTACAGAGGAAGCAGGGTTCATGTGCCTTAAAGAAGGGCATCTCATTGTCTCCACTCCTTTTCAACCTCTTCCCCTCTACCTGAGAGCTGTTTGATGTTTGTTTAACTGTTTGGCTGTTTTCTCAGGGAAGTTTTGGCAAGATAACTAAAGCAGTCAAACAACAGCTGCTCCCAAAGGGCAGGTCCCACTTCCCCCCAGCTCCCAGGTGCCTAGTTCTCCCCTCACTCTTGCAAATGCTCTGGCTTTTTGGCTTCTTAGTGGGCCAATTTAGTTAACTATGAGGACAGAAATCTATTCACTTTATCCTGTCTGTTCATTTTCTGTGGGTGGAGGGCTTAACAAAACATACACAGTCAAAATCTCATTGCTGCTGAAATAAGTACTTCAAGAAGTCCGTTATTTCGTTCTTTACTGAGCCATCTTCTTACTTTTATATCTTGGATGTGTTCAGCCTCTCCATGAGTTAATTTCATTAAAACAGCATAAAATAAATTAGGGGGAAAAAAAAAATAGATTCTGTCTATTTAGTCAATTAAGTCTGTTCAAAAGGTGTGACTGATATGGTGATATGCCAGAATACAGGTCCACTGGACTAAGAATTGGAGAGTATTGAAGATACAAAATGAAAGGATTAGAAGACAAAGGGAGTGAGTGAGTTTGGAAAGCTTCCCAGCAGAGCAAACTATTAGATTGCTTCAAATTCCTGTGAAACCCAGTCTTCAAGAACTGAACTGGCTTGCCAATGAGTGACATCCGCAGCAGGGGTTGAGAGAAAGAGTAAATGAGCAAAGGAAGGGGACTGTGAGATGTGAGAATATCTTCTTTGGCTCCACTGACAATTAGATCAGCTCAGTTGCCATGTGTCAGCACATCATTAGAGCCCAGGTCCATGCAGGATAGCATTGTCATAGAAAAAACAGCCATGTGAATCACTGCTTGTGGGTTGTGGGAGAATGACAGCAAGCAAGGGGTATGGGAGTTGGACTGACCTGAAAGGCTGTGACAAGGAAAGCAGTCAAAAGTACGAGTAAAGAATGGCAGGAATGCATCAAGTCCACTCCTCTGTCAAATCAAATATAACATGAAACCATACACTTGTACTATAAACCTTTCTTCCTTCTTATTCATGCTGGAGACTCTAGACTCTCTTATTCATACATTCCTGTATTGAGTTCCAACAGTGCATTTAACACTTGTATGATAGATGTAATTTCTGCACAAAAGAGAATAGTAGATTGTGAGCTTGCAGTGAACCCAGTTTTGGCAATACACATCCGTTGCTGTCACATTAAAACACTCCTATTAAAAATCAGTATCATTCCCTTGGTTTCCACATATTTTAGATATGCAGTTGATCTAGGAAAACTGAGGTCCCTGTCTGGTCTTCTGCTATTGAGCATACCAGCATTTCTCTCCCTGGTGAACATTCGTAGGCTGATTTGGCAGAATAGATGTTTTTAAAGATAGCTTAAATACTAGATATTTTCCCCAAGAAAAAAAATAAGAGCAAATATTAGCCTGAAAAGGGGCAGTACTGAGCAAGAGCAGTAAGCATGAAAAGGGTGACAGGTGGAGTGTTCAGTAAGAGACTGAGTAGCTGAGAGAGAAGATTTAAGGAAACATTTTGTTTGAAATTTTCAGGTTAGTGTTGTGTGGTGGCTGTTGAGGACTGTGATGCTCACCTTTGGCAAGCTGATACATTAGGATTTTTGCCAGTGACTATTATGACTATCCAGTCTTATTGCAGCCTTACAGAGCACATCAGTAGGGAGAGCGAATTCAGGGACAGCTGGTGTTCTGGTGCCTGTGTTGGCATCACTGGTGACACTGACACACAGGTAAGGGGCCCCCTCAGCCCTTCTTATTCAGACCTCACATTGGGAGGATCTGCCAGATTGTAAGTGTTGAATGGGAGTTAAGAAAGTAAACAAATGTGTGCTGTGTTTGCACTTTAAGAAGCTGGAGAATAAAACTAGCCTTTGAGTTCAAACTTTGCATATGATATAGAAGTAATTTATCTTTTGGCTAAAGCAAAACAGATGCTGGGAGGGAAATGCATGTGAGAAGACTTGGAAACTGCTGTGAACGCTGCTTTTTCAGTTTGAAGCGTTACTTTTTACTTTTTCTTACTTGTGCAGGTTATTGTGCGTAGCCTTAAAGAAGTTATATTTTTAAAGGAAAAGTAGAATGGGAGTTGGGAAGGCAGAAGAAACAAAGAGCAGTATCAACAGCAAGACCCCCCAAAATAAAGCAAAACAAAGCAAAACAAAAAAGCAAAGAACCTTTCACAATGTATCCCTTCCAAAAATCTCAATCTCTACTCAGTGTGACATATTAGCATGGTGAGAATTTGTTCTGGTTTGAATTCCAAAAGATATTTCAAATGGGAACCTATTTCTTTCAAGCATTACACCACTAAAGACAAATCGCTATCAGACTGCTGATAGCTGGGTATGCAAATATGCATGCCTCCAGTAAGAGAAAACTGTTTTGCTGAAAATTTATTTCTGTTATATTCACCAGAACAATTCCACCTGCTCTGCGGTGAAAGATCTAATTTCTTGTAGGTCTCTGACTGCAGCTGAAATCAGAGGAACTCATAATCTTCATTTGTAATGGATTTGGACTAGAAGGACATGCACTTTAAGAAGCATAATTCTTTAAGTAACCTGCCCTCTGAATTCAATAGGATTTTGTCAGTAAAACCTCATGCCCTTTTCAGAAAGTAGTCGTTTTAATGATTATCTAATATATCTGCAATGAATCTTGGCTTCTCTGAAGTCGGTAGTAGCTTTGCTGAAGGCTGGATCATTTGCATCAGCAACTGAAAATGATGCTTATAATCTACATTGTTTTATATATGTAGATATACTTGTATACCTCTCTATAATAAAATAAGCTTATAATCAACCACCATCAAAATTTGATTTCAAAATCAATAAGCACAGCACATACTTTTTCTATGTCTTGATAATACTATAACAGAAGGAAGATAGTAACGGAGTTGATGTTAAAGCAAATGGCCTTTAAACTTCATCTTGCTAAATATTAGATACTTTCAGAGAAAATCAAAATAATAACACAAGATTTCTTGGATAAAGATAGAAGACTGTAAGAAATCTGTGCCTTCTTTATAAGAAATAATCCCAGTGCTTATGGAGTTTCAATTGACATGTGATTTATGGTTGTGAAAAAGACTCCGTATCACTCTTTCAAAACATAAAGTGAGGGAGTGGCATCCTCTGAGCAAAAACTCTGGTGCCCTATCTGCTTAAGTGTTTCCTAAGTTTCAGCACTATGAGAATATGAGAATGCTCCATTGTTGGGGGTTTTGGAGACATGCCTGGATCGAGGAAGTACTTCCTCGTCATGCTGTTTCCTTTCCCAAACAATATAAAAAATGGCCTTTTCAGCCAAACATCTAGAGGTGGTCACTTTGTACATTGTCCAACTGGAGCTCAACCATCGTAAGATAAACCATTCATTTGTGTGAATGGCTCCATGTTATTTCTGCTACTTCCTTTTTATTTTCATGGTGATTTTGTTCTAATTTATGCATGCATAGAACTCAAATCCCTTCTATAATGATTATGTCATCTAACTAGCCAAGAAAAAACACACTCCACCTTCATGTAGCCCTGTACAGTGTGCATATGTGAGCTCTGGCACACTCACACCACTCACCTTCTTACACACTCCTCAAATGTGGGCCCCATACAGTCTTATTAGGAGGAGTGAAAATACACCATTCAAATAATGGGGTAAAGTGTAATTTAATTCCACTGTTTTATATAGTCTAACTTTATTTCCAAACAGCATTTCAGATGAAGCAAAAGTCAGTTCATGTACATGTTCTGTTTGTGGTTTAGACTTGCCTGATCCAAAGGATTTCTGACTAATCTCAAGCATTTATAAGGCATGCATTATAGTATTAGGTGAATATCCATGTTTTATTCCAAGCATTCCTCTTGGCATTGCATCAACCATAGCAGACAAAATCCAAATTCTGCAGAAAGAGTCTTTGTATAAATACATTATGATGTCTTTGTAAATACTTTTTTCTTCTTTAATTACTTCATAACTTTTTAAAGTTGCAAAAGCATTTTAATTGGTTTGTAATGAGTACTCATTTGTACTCACATCTATTTTCAATATCTTGAGTTGCGTATTTAAGATTAGTTGTAGTATTATTTTATACCAATGAAGCACTGAGACTACGCATAGTGTATGTTTTAAAGAATAAGTCACTATGGTTATTAGTATACTAAAAAGGAAAAATTGGAAAAAATACTTGGAAAGTCTCTTTGGAAACTTCGGAAAATTCTGCTTGTGTGGACTTGTCCAATAAATTACATAGTTAGACCTATTCACCTCTGGGACTGAATTTAGACTTCGAGCAATACATTTATCAGAACGCCTTTTGATTCACAAAGTAAAAAGAGTCAAAGCCTCATCAAAATCCTCTTAAAGGTAACTTTGCTTTAAAAGGCAATAAATATTTTTTACCAGCATGGTATATTTGCTGCACTTCAGCAGCTTTCAATGAAATTTTCCTGCTATATAATCAGAGGTAAAAGGACAGAATTGGAATCTTTTCTTTCTTTTTTTTTCTTTTTTTTTTTTTTTGGTTATGTTTCCTCATGACAACTTTGTGTAATTTGCAATTTTTCATAGAACTGTACAGCAGTGTGGGTTGGAAGGGACCTCAAAGATCATCTTGTTCTAAGCCTGCATTTTAATTCTCTCAGTTAACACTACAAATATACCCATGTTTATCAATATATAAAGTCATTTAAAAATAACTATATGTGGCTTTTGACTCATTTTCTTTGCTGGACCCAAACCCAGCAATCTTTATAAAGATTTCCTTCTATCCATAGTTCCACTAATTTTACTGAGAACAACAGTGGTTTTATAAAACTAATGTAGGTCTCATCCCTACGGGGCACGAGTTATGTTTTAATTTCACTAATTTATTTTCTACACAAATGCTTTGTTGTTTGTATAAAATGCCCTTTCAGTGGTCTTTGGCAGTAACATGGACTGCTGAGTTCACTCTGCCTTGCACCCTCTGTCCTGCTAGCTCTCCACTAGAGGTAACAGTTGGCTCACTGTGAAGTATAATGGAAATAATCAAAGTTAATGCTAGAGGGCTTTAAGCATTTCCTCAACAAATAAGCAGCAAAGTGTTGATAGCCAGTGAGTATTTTATAAGTGCAGTTAAGTCACAGTGATTGATTGGGTTGGGGTGGAAATCAGACTCAGTTAGAACAACAAATTCTTCATGGGGAAATGCTCACTAAACTAAGAAAACACACAAATGAACAACAAAAATAAACCATTCGAGAAGTTCTGTTCCTATGTCATGTTTTCCTCATTTCTCAACTCTGTGAGGGCAAATTTGTTGAAAGCGAAATCTTTTCGTTCTCGAGAATGCGTCTTTTTCTGTTGTTAGTTTATGTTACGCTGAGTGAAGTTACACATCACAGTCGAAGTGATTGAAATTTAGTTACTGAACAATGAGTCTGCTTCCTCACTTTTTCACTCACTTTTCTCTCCCTGTGCCTAGCTTCAGGTTAGAGTCCTGCCCTTTTCTAGTACATGTTGGGTACCTTGTTGAGCTGTTTCAATTCACTGAAGTGCTAGAATTTATTTTCTTCTGCCAGGTTAGTTTTGTGCTGGTTCAGCAAACTGAGTCAGCTCAATGCAAATCAGATGACTACCAGTCATTGCAAGCATACAGGATGCAGTCAAAATACTGCAGATCCCTGAAGGGCAGGGGAGCCAAATACAGAAAAGTCTTAAAGTTGTGAAAATATCTAAATTTAGTCCTACAGTTTAAGATACAGTTTTAACATATTGAGACATTATGTTCCTACAAAATACACAATCTGAATAACATCACTGAACTGCCCGTGCTGCTCGTTTCATTTGTGTGAATAGTAAGCATAGTTAATTTTTTGCTTTGCAGAAAACTGTCCAACATTCTCAATAGCTCATTCTTCTAGCATATTCTTTACTTTTGAATGCACTCTGCTAACATGAAGATCTGACTAACTTACCATTTCCAATAAGTAATCTTACTTACCTAGCTTCTGACTGGTTTGCCCCTAAAAGATATCTTTAAAAACTGTTACATATTCAGGTTTTTAAAACTTGGATGTAGATGGGACAAGGAGAGCTTCCTCAAGAAAAGACACTTTCCACTGTAGAGATCACCTGAAAAATTTATTTCTAGCTCAAACACAATGTCAGATACTACAGTTTGGATTCAACTGCTTTTGATCTCTGTCAGCGTGTGAAACTAAGTTTAGAACAGCACAAGGCAGAAGCATAGTATTGATTTTATATGCATGGCATGAAGATTAGTGATATGCAGTAATCTTATTTTGACACTTCAGAGGCTATAAACCTCAGCAATTGCTTGAGCAGATTGGTTTTCATTCATGGGTATTTTGCCCTCAGAAAACTCTTTGCTTGAAATGATCATTTCAGTCATTCTGAATATAATGCTAACTGGGGTAAATGTAGTCTGGTGGAAAAAAGGTACTCTGGAACTCACAGCTGTCAACTAAACAATCAAGTGTGTAGTGAAACTCATTTTCCCCCCATTCATTTAGGAGCTACGCAGCTTTCAAAGAGAATTTACTTTGAATTCTCAATGCACAATAAGCATTGAGAAAAACATTTAACCAGAAATAAAAATACCACTCAAAATAACTTTTTGTCATATATTTTTATTTACCTTGAACAACAATAAAAAATGCCCAACCATCAATTACTGATAATGGAAAAAAAAAAAACAAAAACAAAAACAACAAGCCCTAACATGTAACAGAGGCAGCTTTAGTTATAAGTGCCATTTCTACAGCAGAGTTATGCTATTGTAAACCAAACATCTAGTAAGGCAAAAATACCCAGCCAACGTTTAAGAATTTAACAACATTGAAAACATTTACATATAAACAGAGAAATATTTTCTAATCATTTAACAGTCACTTGCTACAATCCAGGTGTTTAGTTCACATATCTATACAAACACTCAAGCCTTTGTGAACTAACCACTTGTGTCCACAGGACCTGCCTAGACAGTTTATCAATACAAAAGTTTTATAAATAAGTCAATTAAACTTCACAAAGACTAAAAGAAGCAATAAAAAATTCCAACTGTAAAATAAATCTGTACATTATGGTCAGTCTTGTTTTTCTGAAATCTTGAGCAACTTTTAAAGTGTCTGTTTATGAAGGGATGGCAAGGGGAAGCGTTAGCTGGAATGGAAACTTGAAGACTCTGACTCTGTAGAAACAGAAGAATGTCCCCCACGTTTGCTTTTCGAAAGAATCTTGAGGCTTGATCCCCTGCTAACAGATGTCAAGGCATTTTGTGCTGATGTTTTGAATTTGGCACCCAAGAAGGCGTAAAGGATTGGATTGAGGCAGCAATGGAAGAACGCAAGGGCTTCTGTGATAGAGATCCATTTGTGCACGACTGTGTCCAAGCTGCAGCGATGTCTAATGACTCCAAGCAAGATGAACGTGTCTATGCTGATGCCAATGTAATATGGCAGCCAGCAGGCAAAGAAGGTAAGGATGAGGATAACTGTTGTCTTCAAGGCTTTGCGCTTCTGGTGGCCTTTTGAATGTGACAGCTTAGATATGATAATACAATAGCAAGTCAGGATTATTAGACCAGGCAACACAAGTCCTACCAAGATATGCTGGAATCTGAAAGAAATCAGCCAGTTTTCATGAGGGTACATGCGATCACAGAGGTACCGTCCTTCTACTTCACTCGTACTGGCAAAAATGATGTCAGGCACTGTTAGAAGCACAGCTGGCAGCCAGACACCCACATACACAATCTTCTCAGCCAACAGCTTTCGGGGTCGCTGGCTGTTGGTGGCATGGACTATTGCCAGGTAACGATCTAAACTTATGAAAGCCAAAATCAAGACACTGCTATAGAGGTTGACTGTGTAAATGACGTGAACTGCCTTACACAGGACATTGCCAAAGCACCAGCTTACGGCTGCATCCACAGACCAGAACGGCAAGGTGATGACAAAGAGGAGGTCAGCCACGGAGAGGTGCAGCCTGTATTTATCAGTCATGCTTCTTTGCTTCTTCTGGTAGCCCATAACAATGATAACCAATCCATTCCCGATTATTCCTGTTAGGAAGATGATGGAGTAGATAGTTGGCAAGAAGATCCGGTTGAAATCAGCGTTTTCATGCTGAAAGCACGGTTCTCCATAGTCTCCATAGTCAGCTGAGCCAATCTCCTCCGAGCCATTGTCAGCAAATTCAATGAGTATGCCAGAGGACAGCTAAATAAATAAGTAAATAAAATTAGATGTCAGCTCCTTTACAACAGCTCACTATTTGTTAAGAGTCCCAACAACAGTCTCCACCATCACCAATAGGCAAACTTTTTGAAACCCAGACAGTAAAATACTATTCATATACAATTTCTATTTCGCTGGCTATTTTATACACAGCAAAAACCAGACAAGGAAAAACTTCCTTTGTGTTTCTCTGAGGAGTAGGATTGTGTAACTAAGGACGGGAGAAAAGAATGATGACGCCTACTTTCAGAAATACCCCCGTGCTTCAGGAGACTTCAGTGCTCTAATGGGATACGTGCTACAAATACACAAAGCCAGATGTGTGACACGCACAGACTTAGAAGAATCACACTCGGTAATTCTGCAGTTCCGAAGTTCCTTCTCATTAAGGGGATGGGGTCACGGAGAAAGAGAGGATGCTCTCGGCTGATGTAACGAAGGACGATAGCAAGGATTCCCCCCGAGAAGTGACTGACAAGAGTGACGGGACAAGAGCCGGGGAGCGGCAGCCCCGAGGGCAGCGGGCAACTCACCGCCGCCCTTTGTTCCCGCCCCGGGGCCGGGGAGCCGCCGCAAGCTGAGGCGGCGGTAGAAGGGAGAAGCGAAATTCTGGTGAGGGCATGGAAGCTATCAGGAAACCCACCAACGGCTAGGGGCACCGCGCTGAAAAGCGATGCAGGCGGGCGAGTGCCACCTGGCTACGCACAAGCCCTCATATTCTAAGAGTTCAGCCTCACGCCCGGCACGCCGCGAAGCCTTGACCCGACGCACCCGGGGCGCCCCGCAGGCTCCGGGGCGGCTGCAGACCCCGACGCTCCGTGGGACGCATCATCCCCCTGGTCTCCCGCCCAGCCCGGACGGAGCGGCGGCGGGACGCGGCTCCGAGAGCCCCCGGCGCAACTCCGTTTGCAAACAGCGCGCGCATGGGCGAGCGCGGCTGAAGAGCGAGAGCCCCGCTTCCCCCTCTGCACTTACATCCAAGCCATCCATGCTGCTGTCCATTCTCTGAGCCACCGAGCAGATCCGGGCAGCCAAAGCACCACAAGCGCAGCTGCACCGAGCGCACCGCCCCGCTCCTTTCCTGTCCGGGACGCGGCTCTTTATGGTCGCCACCCCCGCCTCGGGGCAGACTCGCCCGGCTCCGCCCCGCCGGGTGGCACCGCGGGACCGGCTCTGGCCGCGCCTAGGGCGCCCTTTGTCTGCGGCGCCGGGCACGGCAGCCCCTGCCTCGAGGCGTCCCGCGGGAGGGACCCGGAGTTGCTGCCCAGGGGGAACCGCTGGCCCGGGGTCGTAAGAGGCGGGGAGGAGAGGTCCTGCACACCTTTCGACGTGTGGGCGGTGTGGAGCTGTTTCTCTTTCCTGCTGAAGTGTGCTGGGAGAGGCAAGGAGCAAGGGGGTGGTTCTTGCTGGGGGGTTCTGCAATCTTTTCGCGGGATGCACGTTGTTCTGAACTCGTCGAGCATCCGGAGTTTGGCATCCGGAGCTGCAGATACTTCGGCAGTGTGTGCAGAATGACATGGTGGGTCGGCATCCCAAAAACTTGGTATGTTACAGTCACGCACAGAATCACGGAATGGCCCAGGTTGGAAGGGACTCGAAAGGAACTGGTAGAAAACAGGACGAAAATGAAATGTTGTCAAAATAACGGTGCTGCCAATTTCATTTAAACTTATGGATATGCATTCCTAATGTCTTGTGATCTAAAAACACTAAACACCCAGTTCTTTATTTGCCCACTAATATCAGAATGCTGCTCACCTTTCTCCTTAATCTCAAGGCTGGGCAATTACTTTTTAAAAAGTGAAGGCCTCTGAGCATCTTTCATAATGGTCTCTTTCCACAAGCTGGATAGTCTACAAAATGAGAGAAAAACCTTAAATTGTGCATATAGAGTAAAAATAGCATTCATAAAATAGGTTTGCAAGGAAAAACTAATATAAAGGAAGTAAAAGACAATAATGAATTCTCTTCACAGATATCTGTAGGGTCTCGGTACTGTTGTAATTCATGCTAGCAAACTAATTTTCAGAAAAGATTTCACTGGTTTTAGTTGGAGGAGTTTTCTTTCTTCCCATGGTTTCACAACTCACATCATCCTGATTAATTATATTGGGAATAATTGATTCAGTTATGCAGATTTACACTTTGTAGTTGGAATTTGGAGTGCAGAGAAGGGAGAGGAGCATTTCTAATGTAATGGCATATGCTCAGATCACTCTTGCAGTCTCAATGGATGAATAAAGTAAAAGTTTGTCAAAAGTTTTATTCTTAAAGGCCCCTGTTACCAGTTTACATGCTCTGAGTTGACTATGGGCTTTAGATGTAAGGATTATTTGTGGGTATTTGGCAAGAGTTACTCTCCTACCAGTCCCCTAACAACTCTCTAACTTATTATGTACTCTCATGCTTGTGATTGATTAGTAACACTGCTTACCATTCTTTTTGTTAAAAATACGGTATGCAAGCTCTGACCCATGATGTCACTGAGCACTTTAACTGCATCATAATTCGATAGTCATTCATATTTTGTTAGAAACTCTGGAGTAGCACATGTGAGTTGCTTTAAAGGCAAATGCTTATTGATGATAACACAGAACTTTCCTTAGAAAATTCAATATAGACTACTATGAGTTTACGTCTGGAAAATTTTAAAAGGGGTACCATGCCAGAACTCTAGAAATATCTTCTACTGAATCCACGTTTTACAATACTAAGCTTAGCCATACTTTATGATATTTCTACTCTTCTGAAATCGTGGGGGGGGGGGGGGGGAAAAAAGGACAAAATTAAAATTGTTGCTATTTGTTCCTCATTGTCCATAGAACCCATGACGTGTTCACTGCTTTCCAGACATACAAATCTGAAAATACTTGTCTCAAGAAATCTGCAGCCCGAGGTTAGATGACCAGGCAGATAAATGGGCAGTAAAATGAGACGGAGATTTTTTATATAAGGCTGGATAGAATCACTTCTGTGTAATCATCTTCCACTTTTCATCTGTGGAGGATGCCCAGCTAATGGCATCAGGAATTGCTGTGCAGTTCTCAGCAAAGGGGTGCTTTTTGACAGGCTTCCCACTTGCTAAACCTGGAAACATGAACCCGTTTTTCAGAAGTTATCATTTTGAACAGGTACTTAAAAAATAGGTTAGGACATGGAGCTGCATGCAGGGGAGAAGAACAGATCCTGCTTGCCAGAAATTCACGTGGTGGCAGATGTATTGCTATGGAGGAGCTATTCTCACCTCGGGAGGGTACAAAAGACTTAACAATGCTCCTGTGTGTATGCAGTGTGGGACATTAAAATATGCCAGTGTGCAGATGACTTGTGCTCAACAGTTGCAGATAAGCAAACACAACAAAAATAGGGCATTAATCTCTAGAACAATTTGAGAAGTTTGAGGACTGGTTGGCTACTTACTAACAGATGGGCGGATAACCCATAGTGTGAGGTATCAATGCACAGAACTGAAGGTGTAGTTACAATGCATGTAGGGAAGTGTTACGTTCACACCTTGGTTTTGCTGTGCAGATTGGCCCGTATCAGAAAAGGATATTGCCTGACAATTGATTTAATTGATTAGTAGGGTAGGGGACCGCGATCCAGACTTACTTGAATTCATAGATAAGAAATTCAGAAGTGTGGAATAACCGAGTTCCATGGCTTAGCACTGAAGCACAGTAGTGCTGAGTAGTGGTAAATTTGGGGATTGATGAGATGTCACTGGAACGTGTTTAGATGAAGGTCCTCTGAAGCTAGCATTCACACTGCTATTTTTGTTATCTACAAACCCTTTTGTTTCTCTTATCTGAACAGATAGGAGAAAACTTCCTTTGTTGAGCAGAGGACCATTGGGGGCAAGTTAATGATTTCCAAAGTGATAAGAGAAGGGGATTGTTTCTGCAGAGCATGTAATTTGGAGAGCCAGCTACAAATCTTCTTAAGATGCAGTTAACAAATAGCAATTTTCAAGCTTGTTTTGCATTACATGTTTTTCTGGTTGCAGAATTACTGTGAAAATCAGACACTTCTAATCCATGTAATATATGTTTTTGTTTCAGAAAATGTGCCCTCTGAGGTACAAAAATGTTACATGTTCTTACACTATTAAGCCAACTGAACAATTTCCCAAATTGTGAATCATTAACCTACTTTTTGTCTTCTAGAAAGAAATAGAAGTGCTGCTCATATAAGAGCAAAAATGTTTGTATTAAGTCTTTCCAGTGGGAAAAATACTCTCTACATCCCTAAATCCAGTATCCATAGAAGCAGAAAAATGAATTGCAGGACTTGGTTAATTTTAAGGCTTTACAGCTGTCTTTAGCAAAGCAAACTTCCAGCTACTAAAAGTTTGATGGCACCATTGTCCTTTGGTGACACCTAACACAAAGGAGATAGGCTCTTTGATTTATGTAATAGATAAATGCCACCACAGTGTAATGATGACAATGGTGTATTAATAAACCTTTTCAGATTAATGGAGTTATCCTTTCAAAACACACAGATGACTGTGTCTTAAAAATACAAAAACAGAAACATGGCTGAAATAACTGTACTGTGTAGTAAGGAGTGATTAATTTTCACTTTTTCACAGATTTTCTCTGTGAATGTCACTGTCTGTACTGGAAGGCTTCTGAAAGCGTATCTTTTGAATGAATAGCAGAAAACATGCTGAGGATTCATGAGGTACTAGCTTTGATTAGTGGGTTGTTCTGGTCTAAAAATACTCCAGAGATCTGATACAGTGGGCTTGCTGGCCACTAAATGAAGAGTGCTTTGCTTATAATACTCAGGTGTTTCTTACCATATACCAGATTGACTTTGTGACAAATGGGTCTTCAAGAGGCCTGAAGTTGTATATATAGAGAGGAAAAGGATATCCACTGTTGTTTTTCATTTGATCCTTCTGCTGAAGTGGGAAATGGATCAATCTTACGCCTGTTACAACAGTCACCAAGGGCTCGTTGGAGTTGGATTTCAGCTAATGGCTCTCGGTTCTCGGAGCTCCCTGTCTCCATTTCTCCACGTCCTCCTGCCTGTGCCTCTGTGCAGCAAGCCCACCAACTGTTGCCCTGATCCTGGAAAGAGGACATCCGTGCACCCTCTGGGCAGGCTGCTGCTCATCTGAAAGCAAAATGACAAAATAAAGTCAGGATGTACTACTCTATTGGTAGTATGTTGTGTTACCACGGGAAGAAGTCTGTGTGGAAGAAACGATGCTTGAAAAAAGTTAAAGGAGAAAACTTGCATTAGTAAAAGGTGACAGAAGTGTTAATGTACACTGGCATAGAAGACAGATTTCTTTACAGTTCCTTGCTTTTAACAAGGAATATTTGTTTTGTTTCTTTCAAGTATTGCCAGAAAGCCAAGATATCTACAGTCAGCACAGAAAAGTCACCAGAGATGCAAAAAAAAGTGCTGTCCTCTAAAAGGAATCACAGTCACTCCTGTGTTTTAATCCCACCTCCATCACCAGCCTCCAGCAAATCACTTACCCTTCTGACTGTGTTCACCCAACTGTAAAATGGGGATAACAATACCTACTTACCTACCTCAGAGGAGAGCTATAGGGATTAATTGGTTGATGTTTGTTAGGTGCTTTGAAGAGAGAAAGTGCTTATTTTAGAGCCTGTCAAAATTATTGGTGCCACTGATCAGCTGAAATTCAAAGGGGACCAAACTCATTACGGTTCTGATCTTCTTCCTCCATTTGGCGATGTTTATGGGTTAGCAAATCTCACTGCATCTGGATAGTTTATTGTTTGTTTGGAAGCAGAGTAGACTAAAAAGTTGCTTTGAACAACTTTGTTAATCCTTTTTACAAACGTGTCTTTATTTACATATCACTGAAGCTGAAGGTTTTATCTTTGATGCTGGTGTAGCAGAACACTTCATATTATAGTGATATTTTTTCCAGAAGAGTGGTTGGATCAGAGTTATGAAAACAAAGTAAATCCTGCCTAACTGTATGATAAGTCATTTCTTTGCTACAACCAAGTAAGATTTGGGCTTTCCGAGCATTCAGACACTTTTCTGTTTAGCTATGAGATGTGGTTCTTGTAATGTTTTTTTATGCTGAAAGTTTCTGCTGAAAACCTGCTCACAGTTCAGTATTGCTTATGTGCATGCGTGCTGAGAGCATGCTAAATCCCTGAATTCAAAGCACTTATAGTCAGAAAATAATGTGTGTAATACAGAATCAGAAAATCTAGTTCAGGTATTCATATATACGTGTGTAGGGTATCATAATGTGATTTCCTTGTACAGAGCTTTCAGGTGCAGTTATATCTGCACAGAGCCTCTCCTTCCACTGTAAACTGCACACATTCACTTGGGGACACACTGAGTGAGCGGGGCCCTGGGCATTGTGATCCAGCTTTGCACCCAGATGCACTTTCCAACCTGACTCTATGACTCAAAGTAGGTCTATCAGACCATATCAATGTCTACTAGCAGTGCTCAGAGGTAGATGGATCAAAATACATCCACTTGTGTTTGCATACACTTGTTTGCTGTACACACTGGAAATAGTGTGCTGACGTTCTTTTTCCGTCCTGACAGCTTTTGATCAATCTTTTCTTGAAACAGTGTCTCTGGAACTGTACTTGGGATGTAGTGAAGCTTACTAGTATGTGCCGTGTTTTCTTTACCATTTTCACACATCTGTTTTAATTCTTTCTTGGTGCTGTCAACATCCTTATATTTTTGACAATGAATACAGCAGGCTGTACATGTACATTTACTTAAGTACTTTAGCAAGGGCTCTATGCGGAGGGCTTTCACTCTGCAGTGCTGAAAATTTGCCAACATTTAGTAGAGATATTTTGATTGTTTCAGAAAAGTTGAACCATGTTTTTCAACAGACAGAAAATTCACAGATGGTTACTGAGTGCATGGCATTGATTTTGCTAGCGAAGGAGGAAACACTGACTTGGAAACATAAGCCCAGTCTCACTCCTGCACCTCCTTCTAGAAAAAAATACAGTATCTCAAAGGCTCTCCAGCGACAGCATATGGCAAACCTGACCTCCAGCAGAACAGAAATGTTTGGAATTCTAAAGTGAATTTGCATGGAAATAGTGGGAGGACAGATCCAATGGAAAGAAACACTGGAAAAGCACATTGCTGGATTTGGCTGATCTCCCTGATGCTGAACAACAGATTCAGCCACCAGCCCTGCAAGGAAACACAGATGGGAGTAATCCCTGGCACACAAAACCAAGTATCCAAGCTGAGGCTCAGCACCCACGTGCACTTTCCTTCAAAGTTGCTGCAATAAAACTAAATCATTTGTGAGTTTCTGACTGTAAAACTGTGCCAAACAGGAAGAGTTGCTGCTCCTAATTCTGCTTTCAGTGCCACTTTTCAGATGCAAAACTGGGCAAAGGAGATAAATTATTTCAACCAACTCAAAATCTCAAAACACATGAAAAATGAATAGCCACTACCACTTTCAAAGAAAGAATTAAAACAGATGTGTGAAAATGGTAAAGAAAACACGGCACATACTAGTAAGCTTCACTACATCCCAAGTACAGTTCCAGAGACACTGTTTCAAGAAAAGATTGATCAAAAGCTGTCAGGACGGAAAAAGAACGTCAGCACACTACTGATGAGATCACACAGTGTGATTTCTTATCTGCCATTAAATGACTGATCTCTATAAAAGCAGCAGGAAAAAAGGATTGGGATCATAGAAGCATAGAATCGCCAAGGTTGGAAAAGACCTCCAAGATCATCTGGTCCAACCATCCACCTATCACCAATATTTCTGCACTAAACTGTGTCATGGTTGGTAGATGTTGAACCTCTGTTTTTTATTTAACAGGAAAGTATATCCAAATTTCAGGGTATCTCTTACCACATCAGGAGTGCTCCAACCACTTACATAAAAAGCTAATCTCTCACAACTGGACTTGCCAAACATTCGGTTTGCTAGTTTGAATTCATTTTCTACTGGAACGGGCAATTTTTTTTTAAAAGCAAATGTGCTGCTGAACCAGGCATCATCCACGTAATTTCGCAAAATGACTGGAATGAATCCTTTACGGACACCATTGCATGATCTCTGGCTGATCTGACAGAAATGTGATAGCTTGCTAATGCTGGATCCAGATCACATCTGTACAACTGAGTGGTTCAGCGATGACCTGTTATTAGTAACTGGGGAGCCATCATCTCCACAACTGAAGATGAAGCAGGATCCTTAAGGAGCATGCAGAAGGTAAGATGAGCATCCTAAAAAATACAGAGCATTAAAAATCTCTTCCTGTCTTCTTTTTTTACAAGCAGAATTGCATTTGGCTTGTACATGCATCTTAGCATAAAATAGCTGTGTTGTCCCTGCCTTGGGAAGAGGAACTTACCATTGGAGCCCTGGGCAGCTTGTTTTTTCACTGTCTCATCAGATGATTGCACACATAGAAGAAACATTTAGAAAACCAACTGTTGTGAATATTTACTAATGTCTGCATTTATGTTCATGGTTCAGTATACCTGGTTATGCATAAGTGCATCAGCACAGATTTAAAGAAATCTTCCCCAAACATATACATAAACAGTGACAGGGTAAGTACCAGTGAAGAAAAGAAAGAAGAAAAAATGCCAGTCAAGCAGGCTGCTCATGGGGTTTACCTGTATCACTGCCTTCCAGGGCATAGCTGAACAGAATTATGTAAAAGCTTCAATTCTCAGCAGAGATGGTTCCGATTCGGCTTAATTTACAATTCCAACTTTTCCCACTAAAAGTTGCAGCCTACTATCCTGTTCCTTGTTCCTAAGTTCAGTACAGCTGAGCATGTGAAGAAAGACTCCAGTCTTGAAACGGCCACTTTATAAATGAACTTGTTATTCTAGGAATTTGCTGTTATTTAAATAGAAGGTTCTAGATTTCTGAGGTTATTTTTCAGCACTGAGTGAATATTGTGAAAAACATGAGAGGGGAATTCTAAAAATATTTGTAGGTTACAGTCTGTGTTCAGGACTGTCTGTACTAAGTGCTATTTTATCTTTTTTTTTTTAAGTTATAAAAACAGGAAGGAGCCTTGCTACTTCTGAGGACCCTGATAAATGTCTCTACCTGTCATTTTTTAGAAAGATCTCTTCAGGTGCCAAGCAGGGGTCACTGTAACCATGGATACTACCACAGTGCTCCTTTTCCCCCTCGGGTTTCTGTGTAAAACTTGCTATGGTGCCCAGTTTGAAACACATTTTGTGTTAAGTAATCATAGGCTCATTTTGTTCTTTGGTTTTGTGGTTTTTAACTTTTCAACGGTTGCTCTGTGGTTTGAAAGCTGTGTTTTTTATTCCCGCTTCTTATTTTAAGCAAAGAAGATGTTAAAGCAAAGCTGCTTTATAACAGTTTTTCCACCAAAATAAAGTCTTTTGGGAAGGATTGATTGTCATGTGGTTTAAAATTGAAACCAAACTAAGTAACCACTTTCAATGGAGTATACATAGCGCTTCACTGAATTTGGAAAGAGATTTTTCAGTTCCTGGGATCCCTCAAAATGCACTTAGGAAAAAACCTTGATCTGTTTCTAACATGTAAAATAAGAGTCAGTTTTAGAAAGTTGTGTGTTGTAGTAGGCGACAGCGAGGATTCGGGATGTGACGTGGTAGGACTCTCCCCTTGCTCAGTGTCAAAGGGTTAATATATGCATAAGGGGCGTAGACGAAGGAGGATAGGTATATAGGTAAATTGCACGATGCAATAAACACCATTTTTCTGCTTGTCATATTGGTATTCATGTGCAGTTCTTTGGCCCGGGTAGATTTTACCCGATAGTCCAGCACAGGCACAGAGCTAAAAGAACATGGGTTGCCAGGTGCACGGCAACAGTTGGGAAAATGTATTTTACTGAAAAGCGGAATGCTTATTTTCCATGAAATAGTCTACCAGTCCTCCTCTTCTGCTTTGATGTAGATCTACTATAAGTCTAGTTGAAGGAGCGGTGCAATACAGAAGGAGAAATGAATTATAGATTCTTCTCACCTTTAAAAAACATCACTTCCTGAAGGGAGGTTGTAGTGAGCTGGGGGTCGGCCTCTTCTCTCGTGTAATCAGTGATAGAACTAGAGGGAATGGTTTCAAGCTGCGCCAGGGGAGGTTCAGGCTGGACATGAGGAAGTATTACTTCTCGGAAAGGGTAGTCAGGCGTTGGAATGCACTGCCCAGGGAGGTGGTGGAGTCACCGACCATGGGAGCGTTCAAAAAACGTTTGGATGTTGCGTTGAGGGGTATGATTTAGCTGGGAAGTATTGGTAATAGTTGGACTAGATGATCTTCTAGGTCTTTTCCAACCTTGATAATTCTGTGATTCTGTGATTCTGTGATTCTGTGAAGGCGACAAATCCAAAGGTATATAATACAGGTGAGTATATGGAAAGGGAATCTGCCCTTCTGGATGCAGAAGCAAAGATCAAGAAGTATCAGGTGATCAGATCAGAAGAACCTTACCTGAAACAACCCTGTTAGGTGAGAAGTCTTAGAACAGTTAATTTTCATAGATCTGTCAAAATTAGGTCAAAGTTATGTGACTATTGAATAGCAAATGTGGGACCTACATTGAAAAATATTAACATAGGCTACTAGTGTTCTATCAGGCAAAGCTTAAGAACAACTTTTGATGGGAAGAATGTTTGCAGACGTGGAAGTAAATGGAAAACAGAGCAAAAAGGAAATAGAATTTATAAAGGTATACTGTAGTATGACTGCTTAATGACTTTCTTCGGTAACTCATTTCCTAGGCAAAGGTAATAGAGTAGATAACACTTGCCTGGACTTTATATTAAAGTATTTTATATGATACCATTTGAGTGTTTACTAGCTTAGCTAGTCTCTAGAGTTAGATTCTAATCTGGAGTCTGTGGGAATTGGTATCTGATATGAATGAGGAAGTTTCTAGAAGGGAAATTATAGTGATGACACTAAAAGGGAAACGGTAGGTTGCAGGAAGGTAATTTGTAGAGCTCTTCAAGATTTGGTGTTGGAACCAGTTGTACTTACTATTTTCCATCAACTTTGGGGCAAAAGTTGTAAGCTCCTGACATTCACTAGAGGTAGAAAGCTTGGTGCCGCTGTTAAAAACTGGGATAGCCTCTGGCATGACTAAAGGGAGAAAAACTTCAGTATATCAGCTGACTGTAGGATAAGTCTGAACCACCAACACTATGTCCCTGAATATGTCTTTGATTATTGAATGTAGGAAGAATGGCCTACCAGAAGAAAGATATACTACCACTACTACACAGAGAACTGGAAAGAAAAATTAGTTCAGATAGATAGAATAGGTATGGGGAAGGGCTACTGGGAGCATAGTAGTGTGGACTGGAGAATTTCTCTTGTGAGAGGAGACTGAAAGAGCTTTTATGCCTTCATTCACAAAATTAATGTTGAAAGGGGCAGTGGAGAATGAGTAGGCACTTGAAAAGGAAAAGAAATATTTGCACCAGTACCGGAGCACAAATGACTGGATGTAATACCATGCTGAACATATTATGTAAAAATATATTAGTTTTCAACTGACAAAGGAATATCCTCTAGGATCAGTTTCCCAGTAAAGGAAAATTTTAAGGTAGGGCAAAGCAGTTGACTGCTTTGACAAATTTTCTGGGACTCGATGAGCCTAGTTCAGCCTTGTTATCCTAGATTCTCTTCTGAAGTTCTGTTCCTTTTATAGCTGTATGTCTGTGGATGTTAAAATGTCACATACCTGATGACCAAAGAATCTAAGCATTTGTATAACTTCTATACTAAACATTTTATTTAATTCAAAAGTCTTTACATTCCTATTTCTAGCGTTTCAGGTGCTAATAGGATGGCAAGATCAATTTTGTGTGAGATGGAAATAACTGACAAGAAAGTACCCTTTTGGTGCCTAAAGACAAAGTAGTATTGAGTAGTTCCTAAAATCCTGATTTTGCTCTAAGAAGCAATTGTCAGCCACAAATGTCAGATTCTAGTGTCCAAGCCATGAATCTATGCCTGAGCTGGTGAGCAAGTCTCTGTTGACCAATACAGCAAATGTACCGCTTGTATCAGTTGTAAGTAACTATAACTTGAAAACAGATTTTAGAGTGTCATATAAAACCAGTCTTGTTCTGTATCTCCGTTTATCACAAAAGCAATCACAGTCATTAATTCAGTGGTGTCTGAATATGTAACAGACACTCTTTTAGAGAAGCTTCAAGAAGAGTCAGTCATAAACAATGTATTAGTCTGAATAATTCCAAGAAAAGAACGATTCAAAGCTTATGAACAAAAGGACAAAAAGGCCTTTTCATCATCTGTCTTATTTCTGGAAGAAGGTGCTTTCCTATAAGACAGGTTGCAATCAAAGGCAAGAAAAGGCAAGTAAAAGCAAACGGTAAACATATAGAGCCAAAATCTCTATAGGGGTTAGGAGCAAGTCAGTGCCTGACACAGTAAAAGTAAAGTTTAATTGTATTCTTAGACTTTGATTTTTAACTTAGTGCCCCACTGAGAGAAAGGCTTATCTCAAAAGGAGATAAATTAGATGTTGCTTGGCATTGTGCTAGATACTAGGGAATATAATCACAATCACAAATCCATTGGAATGTTGGCTTTATTAGTTATTGGAACGGTAGATTGCAACCTACCAGAAGATATTTTTTTAAAAATGAAATGCTATGTAAAATTTGCATGTGCATCTGTGTCTTTTCTTATAAGTAGGAGGCACACAGTGAAATAGAATACAGTAAAGAACAGCATGATCCTGTGTTCTTCTAGGTAATATCCATTTGATTACAAGGCAAAACTTGTGCAACTTGCACTTCAGTCAGAGACAGCCAGAAAAGAAATGGAGTGAATGTTTAACTAGCCTCATACCCATTCTTTGGACCAAAGTCCCTGAAAAGGCTTAGTTTCAAGCAACAAAGTACTGTACATTTGTCTGTGATCCTTTGTAATATTTGCTACATGAAAACCACTTTCTATGCAGGTAAATTCTTTCTTAGAGAGAAGTTGCTTTGTTTTGTTTGTGAGGGTTCACTGAACAAAATTAAAAAGGCAATTATCTTCATTGCTATGGAATAAAGTAAAAAAGTGTAAAAATAAAACTGTATGTATGATGCTTGTAACAAAATAAAGTCCTAACTGGTCATCCCAGAAGAGCTTCTCCAGCAGAAATGATCATACATGAAGTACTAGGAAGATCAGAATTGTCTTATGTATTTACCTGAAAATGTTTGTAACAGAGGTAAAATCTCCCTAGAGGCCGGTCTAACTTTTGCATGTAAGTGTATAAGCATGGAGCTGAGCAAAACCCAGACCCTTGTGTTGCTCTCAAAGTGCAGAACTTGCTATGAAGTTAACATTGTTTGTGGAATTAAGGCATTTTTGTGGAGTTTAGGAATTAGGTTAAACAGGGAGGAAAGAGTAGCAAAGAAGAAAAGATGAACAATAAGTTCAGAAGAAGCAAACAAGAAGAGAGAGAGTTGAGTCGCTGGGGGACAAGAGCAAGAAAAGATGGTGGCAGATGAAAAGATGGTGGCAGATGAAGTTGATAGTCCTTGTTTTTTTAATTTTCATTTGTTAGAAAACCATAGACAAACAACCTTGGCCTGATGGGTAGGAAGAGGTGAAGATTTTTCAGTCAAGGAGCAGGTCTGTTAGAATTGCTGCATGCTGAGCAGAATGAAAAATGGGATGACAGAGGGAAATGGGGGCCTCAGGGAAAATTTGTCCTAGCTCAGTAAGGACAAGGATAGTATTAGATTCACAGAGACTTATTTATCATTCAAGGAAAAAAGACAAGGAAGGTAGAGAAAATTGTGGCCTTCCTTAAATTTCTGTGTGAAATATTTTAGATCCCAAGTTGTTTTATAACAGCATTTGTGCTTGTGTTTACTCTAAAAAGAGAAACATTATTCTTCTGAAAGTATGAAACTGGGGACTTTCAAGGTAGGAAAACCTGTTTTATTCCAAGTGAAAGTAGAACAATATAGTTAAGGTCAAATATGGATCCTGTTATAATTTCTCCCTCTTGCTGTGAGATAGGAAATCATTTTTTGCCCACCATGTTATTATTAAAACATTTCTTGTATAGGTATAATTTTACCTCTATCATATAACAATTTTACTTTTATTACAATTAGGAAATCTTGGTACTATTCCTTTGGTTTTCTGCACACATACACAAGCACATGCACAGAGACATATACACGTTCTCTGTCCTAGGAACTTGAAATGGTGCACGGAGGGGCTCTGTTCTTTACAGTGGGCAACTTGTAGCATATTCCCCATTGTATTACGTGACAAAGATCCTCAGAGAACCAAAATAATCACCACAACAACTCACCAACGTAGCATTTTATCTCTTCTCATTACAGGAATTCCATTCCTGGAGGACTTTATTGTTCATAGAGTAGTGCTATAATAGCTTCAGGTGTCCCACCAGTCTTGTTCCTAACCTTGAGGACTTACCTACAGAATAGAAAGAGCTGATTTAGTTCTTTCCCTGAAGTAGTCAATGGGGTGCCATTTAGGTTGAAGTGTAAGATGGGGCCACTTGTCCATTAGGAAGTGGAATGAAACCACTAATTCATTTTATGTAGACTAACAAAACAGCTGCCAGACAGTAATAATTTTCAGTCAGTACTGACCTGGGGTAGATTTAACAAGTGACCTAGAAATGAAAAGCTTGCAAGGCAACTGCAAATCCCCTGAGTTACTCTAAAAGGCGTGCTTCTGAAAGACTGAGAAATATATAATTTAGTAAGGAACAGACAGTAAGTTTTAACTAATATGCTTTCGTTTTTTCTAGGTTGGATTATTTTCTACTTGATGCCGTCATTTATAATGAATGTAGAGTACAACATCATAAGAATAATAATGTTTTTTATCATCTTTGCATGAAGTTAAATTAACTAGTGAACAGGAAAGCAATAGGGAATCAAACTCTTGGAATGCATTTGTGCATTTATGTAAATGAGTGGAAATGCTAAGAGTAAATACAGTGCATTTCAAAATCAGTATGATATTTCTTTCCTTGTCCCTGTCAGGGGAGGTGCCCAGGGCTGGGCATTGAGACTGTTTCAGGACAAGGGCTTGGACAAAAAAGAATGATGCTGTTTTTTCAGCAGACGTCAATAAAAGGGGCTTAAATTAGAAAATAATGAATGGCCTGGAGAAAATAGAGGAGGAGCTGACTGCCATCTTATTCACAAGAATAAAATAAGAGGACAGTCAATGAACTTTAAATAGTGGTGACCTCTTGCTCTTTTGGCAGAGAAAGCCATGCAGCTGGTGTGCCTGTGTACCAGTAGCAGAGGGGTCACTGACCATGCATGGTGTCTGTGAGTGTTCCTGGAGGCTGCATCTGCTGAACTTTCAGCAGGATGAAGAGGTAGATATGAGTACACTGCCACTTCCACACTGCTTGGGCTTCCAGTGTCTGCTTCTGATTGTGAGAATTCACGGAGAGCTAGATGAATTGTGTGTAGCAGCCACTCCTGGCTGCCTTTCTTTTCTACCATCAATATCAGCAATTCATGTTAGATACCTGTGGTGTGAAAAAGGAGAAAACTGAAGGTTAATTGGTACTCAAGAACAGGCTATTCGTGCCGGAGAAACACTCCTTGTCTGTAGTCTGTACACAGTCTTGCATGCTCTTCAGGTAAAAAGGCTGCAAGACTTGACTGTGATCCATTGGACTGACTTGGTGGTCTGCCTGTAGACTGTAGCTGAACTTTGATATAAAATGTGGGAAGTTCAGATGTTGTAATGGAAATATTTTTCCCCATACAGTAAAATTTACACTGAAATTCTGCTGCAAGAATTTTCACATCACTGAAGTGACAAATGTCTAGGGATTACAGAAAGAAAAGGTTGCTTTTATTAATACTGTGTAGAACTACTGTTGCTAGAAAAGATATCTGGTCCCGTAATAAGTTTCTGGGAGAAAAGTAGTAGGTTGTAATAGGTAACTTTTTTTTTCTTCTTTTTGTAGGGTTAATTTTCTTCTGTTTTAATACCCTGAACTGATTCATTGTGGAAGCAGTAGAATCAGATTGCTGGGATCAAGACTGACATTTGTTGAAAAGGGCATTACATCTTCTTACTGGTAATGTGAAAATGCATTTCTAGAGATCTGCAGAAAATACAATGGCTGGCATGGAGGAAAAGCAAAACATTTATCAGCTGTCAGGCTTTTTGCATTTGTAAATCTAACCACTATCCAATGAGGAATGCTGCATAATCTCTGCTAGAGTCTAACGCATTGTGGAAATACCCATATTTTGAATGGCATAAAACACAATGTTTTAATTCATTTAGAGAAAGAACTGTTCTCTAATCCTTGTTACACAAAACTTGTCAGTTGGGACTCCTGCATTTTATTCATGGCTTTACCTCTCCTGCTCTGGAAGTCTGCAGACAAGTCATTTAACCACCACTGCATCAGCTTACTGGTTTATGAAAAAGGATAACATTGTGTGTGCTGGAATACAAGAGAACAACCTTGAATATTAGATGATATCATCTGATATGGGTAACACTAGTAAAGATGCATGATAAGTTAGTATTTCTTAAGTTTGTGGAGGTTTCTTTGTTAGTTTTGTTTTTTAATCTTTGGCTTTGAACTGATGATAAGGGTGACCTCTAGGCTACTTCACACCAAATGTGACCAAGAGGTGCCCAAGTGCAGAAGAGAAACTTTTGGTATGAGTTGCGGGGCCTTTTCTCACAAGTGCAAAGTTGCCTTACATTACCTCACCTTTACTGCCAGGCACCACTCCCCAAAGGCTGACCACGCACACCTTTTACCTCTATTAAATCAAGGCGGTCTGTTGTTATATTCCATGTCTGTCATGGCTCTATCTACTCATTTCCTGAGACTGTACTGTGTACAAAATATTTTTCTTTTGCTTTCAGCCAGCAAGAAAATTTTAGCAGTGTTTTTCTGAGAGGTTGATGGAAATACTGAGTTTTGCAGTTTTCTCCATGGATCTGAGGTTGTTGACCTCTATTGAGAGAGCTTGTGGGATAGCAGCTGAGCCATTTTTGTCCTCTGCACAGCTAAATTTTGCTCTTGGTGTTGGCAGTTTCATAGTTCCAGTAGGATAGAGTTGTCATCAAGGGAAGTTGAGATTGTATAGTATGAAATGACTCCTCATTTTAAAGGCACTGAAGGAGAGTTTTGGACATGGAGAATGAATAATCTGATCTTACTGAATGCCTGCTATGAGATGAATGAAGGGGACTGTACACATAGATGATTACAGTCTTTCAGTGGCTTGCACTAATTTGAAGATTATGAAGACTTAATGAGATATACTTCAAAGGCATATTTCATATTCCCACATGTACACAAAAATTTTGACTTTATAGTTCATTAACATATGAATTTCTGTGTTAAATTTTTTATCCATTGGCAAAGAACACTCCTCTTACTGATGAAGGTAGAAAAGGTTTTACCACCCATGAATTCATTGATAAGACATACTACGTATTTTACTTAGGTTTTTATTTTGGTTTCAGTATCAAATCTCTGCAATTCAAATAGAAATGTCTTTACCTGGGTTTAGAAGGAATGCGTGCCTGGACTAAGTTAACAAACAAGGAGGGACTAAGTTGGTAGTTTATACAGAACCCCCTCTTTTTTTGCAGCATACATTCAACTGGAATGACGTCTACAGGTGCCTACCAAGGGCATTATCTGTTAGCTGATCAGGGAAAGATTCCGAGATTTCTCCTTAAAAAAAAAAAGTGGGATGTTCACTCAACATACAAACAAATTCAAAAATAACGAGGACCAGCAAACAGAGCACACAGTTGCTGAATGAAGATTTGCAGCTGACATATGCTTATAGAGAAATTTAGAAATGTATGTCAGTCATCCAAGGTAACTCCTATGCATGAATTTAAGCACAAGTGAACTTTCCAGAAGTGATGAGCAATTGGAGGAAGTTGTAAGGAAACTTGACTTCCAATTCACTTGTAACTAGCTCTTGTATATTGTTATTAGTTAAGTACAGGGCTACAAAATATTTCCCTAATAGTTTCTTTAAACAAATGTTATGTATCAAAAAAATATTAAGGTTTTCATACACTTACAGTTATATTTAGGATGCTTAATGTGTGCTAGGTGCAGAATAGATTATATTGAAACAGAGGTTATATTGGGGAACTTTCAATGCATGAACTCTGTAAAACTACTTTACAGTGTATGGTAAGTTATCTTGCCATGGACAGTAAGGAATTCAGAATACAATATAATGAACTCACGGCATAAACTGTGTTAGCTCCTCTTCTCTTAAACCCTGGAAATTAAGGAACGTCAAAACAATGAATTCTGATAATCCTCTCCAATAAGGCTTAAATTCCTGCAGTGATCCTTTGCTGAAGGAGCCACTCTTTAACAATGAGCCTTACACAGATGCTCCCCAGGGCAGGGAGATAGGCAGGATGCAGGCTTGAAAGTTTGCTGGCCCAGGCAAGATTTTTTATAGCCTTCGGCTAGGCAGCACCAGTTAATTCAGGGAACTGTTTAACCGACTTGTCATCATACAATGTTTCTCTATCTGTGCTTAACTGAAAGCTCTCGGCTGTACCCTTTGACATCACACTGACAGCGTTACTAAAATAATTAGAAAGCTGAAATCAGGGAATCAGGTAAGAGAATGGCTGAATAGCATGAAAACAAAGACATGATAGTGAGTTTTGAGGTAATTTTCCTTTTCCTCTTGCTACAATGGCCTTGATTTCTTTGCAAAGCGACACCTACCTACTGCTGACTACTCAACATCACATCTTCACAATAACCCCCTGTTCCTCCTTCTATTCCTCCCACTCTGTCCTCCATTCTGAAAAATCCCCTCCAACTCACAGTTCCTTCTGAAAGCAGAAGGAACTATGCATGTTAGAACCAAACATTTTCCTATCTTCCAGTAACTAGTAAATATATCTGCTTTGTGTTACGGATTTTTTTTTTAGTAGAACTTAACCCACCAGAGTGCTCTTTTGTTTGTGATGTTCCCATGTGTCTCTTGTTATGTTGTGCATTGCCCTTTTTGTGCTCCTGTCTCTCAGAGGTCTGTAAGAACCTGCTGTGGTGTGGAATTCATAAGCATCTCTGGTAGTTGTGAGCTGCTTTATTAGAAATCTCACGCTGTATACGACCAGTGGCCATTTTATGAGCACTCTATAACTGGAATACAGCAAAGGACCAGTTGGGAGGGATGGCTCATGTCTTACACTTCCAATTTAAGAGTTCATGCTGGAGTTGAGAGAACAGAGTTAAAATGAAAAAAAAAAAAAAAAAGAGTATTATTGTACAACAACACAGATAAAAAATGAATCAGAAAGACTCTGGAGATATTTCTTGGTATAATTTATATTTAAATTAATTTTAATTTATGTTAAAAATATTTACATAAAAACAAAAAGTTCTCTGTTAGAGAAATCATTGTTAAAATAACATTTCCCCTTTCCAAAAAATTGCTTTTATGTCTCTATTTTTGAAAGGTATAGTAGGCATCCAGTCAAAACCAATCTGCTTCTTTGTGGGAGCACATCCAACTCAGGCTCTTCACTGTGTAATGTGTTCCTTCCACTCTTACCTGTCAATGTTTTGAACCACGCCACATTTCTGAATGGACATACAAGATATTTAGATCTCCAGCCTCTTCATTTTCACCTTAACAGAGACTACAGAAGTGATCTGTTGAGTTGATATAATCAGTCTATTTGCTTGGCTTCCTGCAAAAGGTCAGTTATGAATATATCTTGCAAAGCTAACTAGATTAATCACTAGTGCTTCCGTTACCTTCGCTTGCATCCTGAATGAGCTGGTATTTTGATTACAAGATCTTCAGTGTGGCCATTAATAGCAAGCACAGTCTCCCAGAGTCCCGTGACTTGCTTGTGAGGTATGTCCCCAAACACCTTCCATCACATTAAATGTAAGTGGATGCAGCGTCAGTAGAAGCACAGCAGTTCAAGTAGCTTTCATGTAGTAGGTGCTCTCCTTTGGTTTACCAGGCTGATTAGAAAGATTTAAGCCTAGAGAACCTGAATTGTGTGACAATCACACTTAAACCTTCATTTGATGAAAGTACTTGCGCAGTGAAGTATACAGCAAATGCAATCTCCACAAGCAAAGCTTTCTTTTTTTTCTCTCATTTAAAAAAAAAAAAAAAAAAAAAGAAAGAAAGAAAGAAAAAGAGGAAATTAAATTGAGGAGGTCACATTGATGTTTACACAAGTGAAACTTTTGTAAAATTTGGAGTTTTGCACAAGTATCTGCATGTCTAGCAAAACCGTCTATTTGCAGCAAAGACTTGGGGGCTCAGTGCCAATGGTACTGCAACTCTGAGTTCTGACTTGTAAAAACATTAGTGATATTTTTCTAAAGCTCCAGATAACTGAGCTCACATAGATGGTGGATATAGTATAGCTTGTTTAGCCATAAGCTTTTCTTTTTCTGGCTTGGTGATTTTAAAAATGCAGCCTTAATTTTTAACCTGTGAAAAGCTTTTTTACATTTCACATTACGTTTAACATGCAGTCTAGGAAGTGTGGTCTTCATGGTTGTAGTGCTTTGAGCTATGCCTTTTTTTTAAGGCCTTTTTTCTCGGAACTAATATTAATGGTTGCGTCATTTAGTTCATGTTTTATAAAAATCATTGCATTAACAATCAGAGCAGCTCGCATTTTCATTTTGACAAGAATAATGATGCATTAATAGAAAATGAAATGTGTTTAGAGCATCGAGAAAATTTTAAGTACTTAATGAAATAGCTGTTTCAGCTACAGGCAGAAAATGGGATGGGTTTAATAATTGTTGAAGCAGGCAAGAAAAAGCAGGTAAGAGATATCAGATATTGCAGGCCCGACATGTACAAACTCGTAAGTGAGAACCTACATTCCAGCAACATTTCCTATTGCAAGTTTTCCAAGATTTTGATGAGAGTCTGGAACAAAAGCTGTTCTGTTCCTCTGGGGGTTTACATCACCAGTTGTCTTATTATTCCTGATCCACTGCCAATCATATTGTAAGCTTTGAGAAAGGGATGAAAAAGCAGCTTTTCTCCTTTAAAGAGATTTGAACTTTGAAATCTTATTACTGTGACCATTAATTGCAGCAAAGGACAGACTGAAATGCCAGCTATGGAGTACAGTAGAGGTACTGCTGACAACATTTTTGTTCCACATAATGGCATTTCTGTGTGGTGAACTTAAGATTGTAAATGTACCCATAAATGTTAGTTGTTGGGTTTTTATGTTTTTATATATATTTTTTAAATGGATTGGAATAATGTACAATTGGAGAATGGGATTGGAAACAAATCCAGCTTGATAAGCAATCTTCATTTTCTAGTTTTCTTTCTTATTCTGTCATTTTGGATACATTGATTGCTTGTCTTTAAAAACTTAGAATTGTTTTAAAAACATTTTTAATGCAAATATATATCATTCAGTCCTTGGCAACAGCCTCAAAAATTAAAGCAATGAAAAGAAGGACAGTCTTCTATGTATCAACTGTTCAAACAGAGTATGCCTACAGTACAAAATCCAGGGAAGGAACTTCAGCTGCTTCTCTGGGGGAATGTACTTTTGTACGTGTGTCTGTGGAATAGCTTAATATCTATTAATATCTTAATAGAAATGCATTATTTGTGTTTGCATTTGCATTTTTTTCTGCTTATAAATACTCTAACATGGATTTTACAGTGCAACAGAACAATTTCATTTGGAAATGTGTTTGCAGCTCATGAGCTGCATTTTAGGAATTTCATTTCAAAAGTTGCCCTGCAGTGCCTTTGCCAGGACATATCCTCAGAGCATTTTCCCAAGGAGAAGCTGGGTCTGTGCCCACAGACACACAATTGTAAACAGCCTTTGAGTTGTTCATGTATCAAGCCAAAGAGGCTACCAAGGAGAGCAGCAAGATTCCTCAGTAGCCAAATGGCCTGTACACTGCACTGAACAGAATTATTTCTAGTCTTAGAAGTCTTGGGTAGAACACACATGTTCTGAAATGTTTGTCACTCAAAACAATGATCATAGAACTGAATGGTAAAGCAGAAATGCAAGTGCCTTTCAAATGGTTCCTTCCGATGTAGCTTAGACTCTGTTCTCTGTGCTACTGGACTGCTTGAGGAATCTTGATCTATCCACAGGTCTGTGTTTGGGCTTTCCACAAGTTAAATTCCTCAGGATCTTGCAATATTATTTCATTATGGACTCGGCATTTTTAAAAAAGTATTATTTTGCAGCCGTTACCTGATTTTCCCACTTAACTGACCTATTTAAAGTGTCTTTTCGGGAATAAAACTCCACTGATTTCTTTCCTTTTAAAAATCATCTTTTGAAGCCACTCCTGATAACTTTTTTAAGGCAAAATTATCACCGAGCATTCTCAACACTAAATGACTGACTCTGGACTCAACTATATTTTCTTAACTGAAGGCTTCAGAATTGTATCCAGCCTTGATTGATTATTGATCTAGGGTCACATTTTATAAAGAAGAAGATGTATCAAAAGATCAAGTGAATATATACCATCATCTGGACTAGTATTAACTGAAATGCAAAAAATTTCAGTGATTTTGAGTCCTATGGTACTTGAATTTTCTGCGTGCAATCATTTAGATTTTTTTTAATATTAGTATTACATTATTTGAGGCATTATTGAAATGTTAACATTTTCACTGAGAAAACTATCAAATATAACAAGTGAACTTCCACGTAGTGTATATCAGATTTGTTGATTTTGTTGGTAGTACTGTCCAGAGACATAAATGTAACTGAAAACTGGTTCATGGGAGAATCATAGAATCACTCAGGTTGGAAGGGACCTCAAGGATCATCAAGTCCAACCGCAGCCTAACCACAGTACCCTAACTCTAACGACCCTCTGCTAAATCATATCTCCAAGCACCACATCCAAACGGCTCTTAAACACATCCAGGGACGGTGAGTCAACCACCACCCTGGGGAGCCTATTCCAATGTTTAACCACCTTTCTGTAAAGAAGTGTTTCCTAACATCCAACCTAAATTTACCTTGGTGCAACTTGAGGCCGTTTCCCCTCGTCCTGTCACCTGAAGCAGTCATGTGGAATCAAATCTTCTTCCCAGGACCTAAACCAAAGATATGCTTAAGGGCTAAAATTGTGAAGATAATTTTCCCCAAGAAAATGATAGCAGTAGCTGAGGTAGACCCCCCCTCACCACTAACAAAAGTGCAAACGCAGCCTTAACCAGAGACATCAAAGCATCTACTTGCTAATATACTACAATAATTTCCATAACCATTGCTCATTTAATACTTGTTATCTTTCTATGTCTATTTTCATAACTTTTTTCACTAAGAACTGTGTATTTTCTATATAACTTATAGCAAGATCCATCTAAACTAAGGAGGAGATATTTTGAAATGAGATCTCTATTTCTAAAAATGGAATGTTTTTTTCTCTGATACACCAAATGCACCTAAGGATCCATAAAAATTGAACGAACCACAGTGAGGTGCCCCACCAGTAGTCACAAGCTGATGTTTACATAGCAGATGGTAAAATCATGTAAATCAGACCACAGAAGTATTAAGAGGATTTTAAGGATAACTGAAGTCTTGATACTATGCTTTCAAAATCTTTACACTGTTATGCAAAATACCAGAAGCAAGCAATGAAGCTGGTTTATTACTACAATAAATTAGCCTAAAAGGATGACTTGGAAACCATGGGTCTGAATCATAATGTTGGTATTAATGGTACAGGAAGGCAAGTTTCTAAAATACGAAATGTCATGCTTGCTATGCATTTCTTAGATGGGAAACAAATGGGACTACACAGCATGAAATATTAGAAAATAACAAAATTTGGTACAAGCATTTTGTAAAATTATGAAGATTAAGAAATGTTATCACAGTAGATAAGATACATCATAATTAAATCTAGGGAAAATGAGGTCTTCACAGAGATAATTTTATTACATTGATCTTCATTTTATCATGCACTACTTAAAATGTATTGGTAAGGACTGGCAGTAGGAATGTTGCAGCAAACAATCAAAGGGAAAGGTTTTGCTCGAGCTTTTAGTCAGTGGACAAAATACGTATTAATGGCATTGACCTTGTGTGACATTTTACTCATATATTTCAAAATGTTCTGAGATGAAAACCATTATCTCTGTTTTACAGATTATGAGATGAAGGCCCAGAGAGATACCTAACAGCACCATACTGAAGATTATGAAGTCAGGAGCAGAACTGACGTGAAATTCTAGATCTCTTAACTCCATCCCAGCAGAAAACGAAAAGGTACTTGATTGATAGTACATTTCTAAGTGGCTCTGTTAACTATCTACGAAATAATTTGAAACTTTCCAATGTATTTTCAGTTGTCCCTTGATTGCATCACGAGGCATCTTTTCTGTTCATTTTGTTAGTGTGGTTATATTACTGCAATTATATATGAAATATTTTAGTTAAGCAATAAGCCAGGTTACTATTCTATTGAGTTTGATAGGAGTCTTTAGGGGACATTTGCATGGGTCAATCAAACCTCCTCCTTCACTTTTTGTTACTTTTATAGTTTCTCTTTGTTTGGGTAGTGTCTGCAATGCTATGGGCAATTTCCGAACATAAGGCAATATTTCCTTCCCTAAGAAGCTACGTGATAAAACAAAAAACAAAAAACAGGCAAAAAGATAAAAAGTAGAAAGGGTGAGAATAGAAACCGCTAGTGTTTTCAAATCTCTTGCCACATTTAGTGAGTTTATTGAGTCACTGAGTAACCTCCAAGGACCCCAATCTGGCCATAATCAACCCAAAGGAAGGCTTGTCCCGTTTTTAATTATTTAGTCTATTTGCATACAGATGACTCTTGCCTATTCTTGAGAAAGTCCTCTTCACTCTAGCTGTTGAATTTGAGAGGGTAATGTGCAAAACCTTTGTGTTTAAATAAGGTTTAGCCATACAACTCCTATTGATGAAACACTCTCATCTGCTGCTCTGTGCATAGAATCTCTATGATCTACATGTGTTGGGTGATTTTTTTAAAGCGTGAATAGATTAAAACTTTGTATTAAAAATACAAATCAGTTTTCAGAGGTAAAATTGCACGTTCAGTCTGATTGTTAATAATTCAATGCATCATGACACTACAAAAGGACAGTACATTAAGAAATGGCAAATGTTATGGAGATCAGAAATGGGAAGATTATCTAAGGTTCCTACATAGTCAGTTCAAATCAAGTTTAGGACTGTACCAACCAAATGTTACTATTTGGTTGTTTTTCACAAGTCAAAGACATTTACTTGTATGCCCATCTTATGAAAACTGACTGCAATAAAATCTTGTTTCAGCAGACTTCACAAATGACATTAACTTACTCTTGACTAGGTGTGGACACCTGGAAACTCTTAACTCCTTCCTGGGGATACCACCTGCATATACACCTCATTTAGATGTGATAGTGTCTGTACAAGTTCTATATTTAGATCAATAACCTGTCTGTTTATAAAATGCAAGAACTAGAACAGGGCCAACAAAGTACTGTTGGCATACATTCCATTTCTGAGCTTGATGGTTTTTGGAAGTTCAGAATCCAGCCAAGTATTTTGATATTATTAATTCATATATATTTATCCAGAATGATGTTAATTACCCATAAGTTCTCTAATACAAACATTAAACCTTTGACAATGGTTAAGTTAATTAAAGCAACTTATTTTTTCTCTACGTTATTTTTCTATTGTATCTTTATCTGCCACAAAAAGTGCTCTTTCTCTTGTTACAACACATATTAGATAGGTAAAACCAGAACCACAGGAAATAAACATCAGAAAGGAACAGTACACTTATCATCACTGTACCACACAGATAAAATGTAACAAACAGGAGAGAATGGAAAAGGGGAAAGATTATTTCTAATTACTTTACAAGCAAGGTAGGCAAAAAATATCTGATAAAAAAAATCACATAGTAAAGATTCCATTGCAAGAGTAATAAATACATTAATTTGCTTTAAGAAGAATCAAGTAAGAAAAATAATAAAGAGAAATGAAAAAGGAAAATAACATTTTAGTGATGACTGCTTCCTTGGATTATATTTCTCATATAAGCTGAGTGTTTTGCCATAGTTTGTTTCATTTTAGCAGTCCAGTTCTTGTTCATAAGGGTCTGTGTGGGCTAGGGGTTTTTTTGAAAATGCAATAAAAATTGTCCTTTTAAAGTGCTGTAATTATCAGTAAGAGACTCACTGTTTTTCTGTGCTATCTCACCTCTTGCTCAAATATTAATACTTCTTGGATTTGGTGATTTATTTTTCAGTTCTCTTTCTCTGTAATGCTGAGGTTTCAAAATCAGTTTATGTGAGGGTTAACTGCAAATTGCTACAGAAAGGGTTGCTTTCAACTCTTTAGAAAATAGCTAAAAACTAAGTATTTTCAGTGTTACTTTTCACTAGGATCCGGGAGCTAACCTTGTTTATCTTTCAGCAGTATGATCTCTAGAGCCCGCACAAGGGAAGTGGTGGGAACATGCAGCTGGAGATAAAAGAAAGTTGGATTGCTCTGTTCAGGAGCAGCGCAGTCCCAGATCAGCTTAAATTGACTGTGAAATCTTGCTTTTGGGGGGGGGGGGGGGGGGGGATTTGCTGATTTACAGAGCGAGAACATTTGCAGTAATGTTTCATTTCTGCCTTACATAGGCTTAACTTTACATTTACTTTGCTTAAGTGAGTAGATTGGAAATAGCGGGGAAGTGCTAGAAAAACTTTTCAAACTAGCAAAATGGTTCTGTCTTTCTTAAGAAACTAGTGCATTTATTCAGCAATACAACAAACAACTTTTTGATTCCTGTCTGGGTCTGTTGGCATCCCAAGAAGATCATTGCAATGGAGCCTTCCCACTGACGCAGCCCTGGGGTCCTGCTGGACAGCAGCTTCAGCTATCCAAATGTGTCTTGAAACCCATGAGTATCACAGGCTATTCCTTGGGCTTTTTTGATTTCTGCCATCTTGTTCTTCTTCTGGGGAGATCTATTTTCACAGTAATTTTGTGTGAAACCAAATGTGTACTTATTATATTTATTAAATCTGCTAAAAGCAACCATTGGCCACTCCATAACGACCTGCTACAACAATTTCTAGAGGAAAAGAAATTAAATTGATTATCAATTGATCAGTAGAGTTTAATGTTTAGTGAAACTATTGAAGTATTCTTACTGTAAGATTGGTTTTGTTATTAAATGTCACTGTTGGAAGCATAATATATGCTGTTTTCATTGGATTTCTTTTTACATCCAAAATTAATTTTGATACTTTGTCTTAGGAACAATCTTGCACAACAGATATTTTGCATAGGCGTCTGGTTTTGCATAGGTATCTGATTTTTATAGTCTTAGATGTTTTTGTCTTACATTATAAACAGGAGAAAATACTTTGTCTGTCACTCATCTTGGAAACAGAAGCAACACTTCAGTGAGAGCATCCTGTCACCTTCTCCTGTCTCCTTTTGTTTATCTGACACCTTCCTGAGACATTTGGAACCCTCTAGTTCAATATAAAACATTTGCTTGGCAGGTGAGGCCTCCTCTTCCTTTGATGGATAGAGCACATGTGAGGAAGACACATCTGATCTTGTTCCATATTCCTGGGGAGCTTTGCTTGACTGATTTAGTAACTTATAAAAATTCTCCTCCCTGTTCTTGAAAAAGAACAGGTCCAAGCTGCTATTTCATTCTCAAATTAGAGTAAAATAGTACACTGCTGCTGTTGTAAAATACTTAGAACCTCATGTTTCTTCTCATTCTCTCTGTTTTTGTGTGTTCACTGAGATTTGGAGCTAGCTACAAAGTGTGCTTTGTACTGTATGTATCCTAGGAATAGTTCAACCCAAATTAAGCCATTTCAGACACAACAGCAGAACCAAAAACACTGCAAGAACACATTATGTGGAATGATGAAGAGAGGAGGAAAAGCAGGAAGAATGTTCGAGGTCAAAAACTTGAAAAAAATTCAGCATAGCCTATATGCATTTGGATATTTATTCAAGTTACGTAAGGGAAAAATTTGGACAAAACTGCTCAGTGCATAAGATCTACCACCTGATACTCTTTTCATCATGATTTATACAGATGTACACCTAAAACTTTCTCTTCTCCTATAAAGATTTACATTTTACCCAAGACTAATCTTCCAATTGCATGTAGCAGACCTGCTGTGGTCCAATTTGAAGGAGAATAGGATTCTGAGACACAGAACAGATCAGTAGCACCAAGACTATGTTTACCCATCTGCTAGTTACTGAATTTGTCCATCAGGTGCATCATTTTAGAGTTTGAAGATGCTGGGCTCAAATTGTGGTGCCTTTTGGAAAAACATTTGTGATTTTCCGAAGGAATCTCAAAAGGGCCTGTGTCTGCCCACTGGCACTGCCCCGTGGGTGGTGCGTGCTGTGTCACAGAGGGGCTGAGGGGCCAGGCTTTTTTCAGAAGTTTGCAGGCACTGGGCATAGGTGCTGAGGTTGGATGGCTGAATGCAGGTGACATTTTCTTGCCCCTGAATTGCCCGAGTCCTACAATGAAAATGAATTACGTGTGGCCTGACAGTAGTCTGCCATACCCACTGCTATCATAGTGAGCTTGCTGTTACTAGGGGATCTGTTTTGATAGTTTGTACGTTAGATGTGTAAAAATAATGCTCATTGCTTTTTTTGAAATATCACCGAAGCTGACAGCCACCAGTGGTGTAAAGTGTACGTAAATATGTGTGCATATATGTGGATCAACATAAGGCAACAGCTTGTCCTTAACTATATGACGATACAGAATTATACTTAAGCCATCCTGTTAGCGTATGGGAGGAAAAGGAACTTTTATATTTGTATAGAACATTGTGTTCAAGGACCACAGACATCAAATAGCTGTAATACCAAATAGATCTGGACTGTCCTGTCTCTATACCTATCAGTACCAACCCAAGTTCTTTGCAATGTAATGATACCATTACCTTTGGGTTATGTGTTCCATGCATTGAATGCATACAGATCTCTAGAACTGCAAGTGCATGATTAGAAATTGCTGGTAATACTACAGTGGATTAGAATTCCTAATTTACTTAAGTAAAAACCATTTCCCCTCCCCTCCCCCCCACCCCCCCGAGGTGATTTTAGTAGTCTATCTTCACAATTAAACACAGAGGATAATTATCATTTTTCCTTCTTAAACATTTCTAACTTCTTTATGCCAAACCAGGTAAGGCACAGAACATTCTGTATGAATTCTCACTGATCTTATTTGGGACACAACGAGGCATATTCAAGTGATTTTGTAAGCCTTCACTATGAAGAGGAAAGATAAGTTTAGGGAGCAGAATGAACAAATTGTAATTGCAAATTCAGGAAACAGTATTGCAAATTACTTGAGTGAGGAAAAAAATTGAAACTGTGTCACAATTTAAGTTGCAAAATATAAAGCGCCAAACAAAGTAAAAATAAGCTTTTCATTAAGGCCATTTACCCAGTTTGCCAATTCCCTTCTCCCCACCCTCCCCCAAGGCTGTAGGCTTTTTTTACCTTAATTGGAATCGTGTGAAAGAAGAGGTTTGCAGCAATGAAAATATATCAAAAAAGTTTACAGAAACTAGAAACTCCCCTAATGACATTTATTGAAGAATGCAAAGCTGGCATTTAACTGAGATAAACTAAGCTGGACTGAATGCTTTACTGAGATGTTTTCCAGCATGTTCATTTATCTTAATACTGTGCATCAGATTGAGTAATAGCCTCAGACAAGCAAATTCTGTCCCTAGGTCTTCTACTTGTTTCATATTTTAAGCTCAGCCTGTACAATTCCAGCTTTAAAATGATTGCTTATCTTTGGATGTACATCTTAAGAGCGCTGTGTTTGATTTTCGGAGATTTGCACATCACTTTTTCACTAGAGATCAATGGACTTGCAGGTAAAAGTTTATCTCATGCTGGCTCACACTGGTTCACAATTGCCTTTCTCTGCCACACTGTTGCAGCACCAAACAATGCAGTTGAGTAGTTGTCTTGGCAAAATAAATAGTAAATAGTAGCAGTAAAGCTGCCTTTGAAAACAGGCCTATTATCTTAAGAGGAGCATAAAACAATTTTCAGAATGCAAAATTCTAGATGGCCTTCAAATGGAGCCCCTATCCTATGGGATCCATAACTTTTCATTTACAAAGTATTGATGATGATGACATTGTTATTGTAATTCTTGCATTTCCTTGCAACGCTTTGAAATCTATTGTGAATAAAACTGTAATGATGATGATGTGATGATGGCCTCTGTGATTCTGGAGCTATCAGCAGAAAACAAGCCTTTAGACAGCCTCTGGATTCACAGTGGTTTGTAATACTGGTAGTTGTCAGGTAAATTCACTTTACTTTTCTAGGGTTTCAAATACTAAAACTTTTTTTTTTTTTTTACATAGGAAGTGACAAAGGTAAGATTTTATTTCAGGCTTTGCTGTTTAACTTTTCCTCTTTTTTTTTCTTTTTCTTTTTTCCTTGTTTAATTCCAATTGAGTGAATTTATCCACTGGCTTAAATATAAGTGAATCCCACACTACACACTGTGCGTGTACGTGCAGAAGCCCCTCTGCCTTCAGCAGGGCACGAGTGCACATGTAAGCTGAGCAGTGCCTCGTGCAGAGGTTTGGAAAGGTCGCCACTTTTTGTGTTTTGACATTCATTGTAACAAACAAGGCAAGAGAGTAAACAGGAGAAGTCGGAATGTAAAAGGCAAACAAGATGAAAAGGGAAATTCAGAGAAAAAGCCCTCTGTGCAAGATTTGTGGGAAATGCCAATGTTGTTTATGTGGTAAAATAAAGCATTACCTCAGCTGTGATCTAGTGCAGATACGTGACAATGAAAAACTTACCTCCTTGGAAAGTTCTGTCTGCAACCTGTAGCCCCTTTAGTTCCACAGGAAGTATTTTATATAGGATATATGGGATGCTTTCATTATTGACTCCTTTTTCTCTGTAGATACAATGGGGAGAACAGTTATTCCCTAGGAGAGAAAGGCAGAAATTACTTTTCAGCTTTCTGAGCAGAAGGCTGTGGGGCAGACTGTAGCAAATGAAAAGCAGTTGTAAAACACAGAGATGCAGAGGAGTCATAAAAGGAAGCTGGAATACACAGCTGGTGATCAAACTGATTACCTTGGCAGGAGTCTGGGGACAAATTATATTCTCAGAAAAATTCAATGTAAATTAAATTAAATGAAAAACTCCTTTTAGTTTCCTACAGGGTGGAATTAGGAAAATTTTAGGGCAACTGCTGCAACCCTGGTGCGGCATCAAGCTCCTGCTTTTAGGGCTCTGTGCAGATCTAAATCAGTGCTCTGGAAAGCACCAGCTGCTCAGAGGTGAATCTCTCAGGAATCCTATGGCTTCAGCAGCATTATTCCTGACCTGCAGGGTTGGTGTCCATGCTTTCTGTTGGACTTCCCTCTGTAATGACTTGTTCTGTCCCTATGCAAAATGCAAAGTTCAGTCAGATGTAGGCAGATATACTTGTTTCTGTACATTTAGTGCAGAAGCTGGCTCTTCAGAAGGTAACAGCAACAGATTGAGTGTAGCTGTTGGGGAAATCGCTGGGGAGTTGTGATGTGCACAGGATGTGATATATTTCTGGATATGGGCTGTAGAGGCTTGCTGTGAGCCCGTGGAAGGCTCTGGAGATCAAAAGCACTGAGAAGCAGGTCACCGGAGAGCAAAAAGTGCTGTCAGTGCCAGAAGACCAGAAACAAGTGCCTAATGGGACAGAGGCTGCAGCAGCATCCTGGTGCTGAGAGGCAGCTCAATTCGAGCTTTAAGAAAACAAAGACTAACAATAACCAAACCCCAGGGCTGCTGAATGGACTAGTTAAAAGAACTCCAGGGAGTAAGCATCCTGTTAGAGTTAGTGCTCAGTTTATGGTGTACCTCTGGTGTTCATGAAAACGTACGTGGTTGGAGTTAGCTCTTTGGAACACTGTTGGCAATTTATTCTTTGCTCTGATTTTTATAAACGTTTATATTATCAGTTCTTTTATATTTTATACCTCACAATGACTTTCAGCTTTGCCAAATGTATCTCAGAGGAACTTTATTATTTCTGTATTGTTTGTGGTATGAGCATGAACTTTGACTTCCTGCCTTCCAATTTAGTTTGGTGTCTAGCTCTTTGCTGTCTGGGTCACTCGTGTTACAGCTGGAGCTTCCTGTTTTCAAACCCGTAGCAGCCAACCATGTAAACCTGAGGGTCAGCGCGTTCAGAAATGATGCATGATTCCAGTCACTTGTTTGCTGAAATAAATTACATTTACGTAATGAAAGCTGTCAGGTGCTGTATCAATCTTCTGTGCTAGCCAAAGTACTTCCTTATTTACAAGTCTTGTTTCTTGATGCGCAACTCAGCCACTTAAAAATACTTGCATTATTTCTCTTAGAGAACAACTGAAAATTTCACTCAGACAAAAAACCTCTTGAATTCTGTTGGCCAGGTGCAAAATTGCATTTGTTACAGAAATTTCATTTGGAGGCAAAGGGTATTCTGGCTGTAAAACCTTGGGTGAAGTAGTAATCATTGGGCTCTAGTTGTGTGCTCTGTATCTGCAAGTAAGGCTGTCCACCTGTGTGTGCATTACCCCCTCCATCTGCAGAAGGAAGAGAGAATGAAGGGACATCCCTAGGCACACACTATCCTGAAATCCAGGACTTCCAAGAAAGATTTTTTGGGGGAAATATGAAATGCTGTGTCCTTCCTCTAAGAAGAGACTCCATAGTTTCTCTAAGGATAACTCTGATCGTCAGTGTGAGCTCTTGGATCTATTTCTGCCACAGTGCCAGACTGGGAATACTGTTATAGAGAAAGAATCCCATTATTAGGAGAATCTTTTGGAGATTTTTTCACATTGTCCTCTTCCAGGGATTCTGGACAGCGCTGCACGTTGCCTCTCTTTTGGTTGTGAATTCTGGAATGTCTCAAGGTAGGTTTCTGTTGCTGTTATTTCTAAAGGAACAGCATCAGCACCAACCACAAGTGCAAGCTTCCCCTCGTCTACTCATAAGTCAGCCTTCAAAGAATCATGAGATTTGCTTAAATCATGAGAATTTGAAGCTGCCATACATGTGAAGTTCTTTTTATTTGACTTCTTGTTTTTGCATCTTCAAGATACACCCAAGTCACACTGACAAGTTTTCCTCTCAAAAGGTCACATGCCAACTCAGGATTACATCAGCTGAGGCCTGAAGAAAAACAGAAATCAACACCATAGGTGCAATAAAATCCTGGGAGTTAGCAACACTGTAGCAGATGGAGCACTCAGAACTGGCTTGCTCTTCCTTTTCTGATTCAGCACAAGTTCTGAGTAACTTTTATAAAAGCTAAAGTGTGTTTGTGCTGCAGGAAAAGAAACTACATATTCATCTGTTTTGTGTTGCTTGATTAATTAGTTCTCCAGAAGAGATTATTGCCAATTTAAAATGAAAAAGCATTTGGAAAATGTAGGTGTTGTTTTTATTTATAATTAAGGAGCCTTTGCAGACCTCTAACAATGTAAAATGACCCTTATGTTCATTGAAATTACATTTAAGCTTCAGCACTATAATAATTTTCACTGAATTTTCTATTCATATAGTTTGTTTGTTTGTTTTTTCCCCTCATAGCTCAGGAGTTGCCAATGTTTTTCAAACAGAGAAACTATTTTGAGGGAGCAAAGCGTGAATACCTTCCTCATAACTGAGATATTCATTGCCAATACAAAGTATCTCCTAATCAGTGTACCCATCTCTATCATGTCTGTTTTAAAGAATGAATTTATTTGGTAGATAATAACATGTTGAGTTTCAGCTCAAATTCAGACTGTCAAGGCAAATGTATTCAGATTGTGAGTGGTACTAATGGAAAAAATGGAGTGGCAGATGACCTTGAGGGCAATGGGAGAATTAACATTTTCTTTTACTTTATATTCATTTAATATGAATGAGAGCTTTGTGCATGAGAGCTTTGAGTTGGCCATTGTCTTCTTCAGTCTTGAGTTTTATGTTTTAAAATGTGAGTTCACTTTCTCTGTGTCAGCTCCTAAGAAATTATAAGGTTGTAGTTTATCTGGTACCTTCTAAGAAGAGTTTACTGGAGGCAGGTTTAGGTTATCACCATGCCAGAAATCTTCATGAATGCCACGGTGGTGGTTTGTTCCAGACTCCTGTGTTACCCTCCTCCCTAGAGTCTCTTCCCACCACACATTAAGCCTTGTGCATTATGTCCTTTGTACAAGGTTCATTTTCTCTCTCAGCGTGTTCCCTGGGAGAAAACATGCACACAGTGCATTCATCTATCAAGCCTTTAATGCATAAACATATGTATGTATCAAATTCAAAGAGATATACAGACATGCATAGGTATGCACCAGTGATCTTCCTGTTTTATTATTTTTATTATTATTATTACTGAAGGAGAGAAAATAAATTCAGGCAAGTTCATCAGAAACATGGGGAAAATAGCATGTTTTCCTTCTTGAAGTAATTTATTCTGGAGTTCTTTATTAGAAATTCAGAATATTTTTGCTCCAGTACAGATGAACGGTATCATAGTTCTTAGATTTCTGAGCAACAAAGTTGTCAGCCACAGTTGTTACTCTTGCTAGCACACTGAGGAGCAACATACAATTAAAATGACTGATCTTGTTTATTCATCAACCTACAGGGTGTCATGGCATGATGTGTTTAATACATTCACGACAGTCTGTATTTCTGAGAATACTTGTTGCTGTATTTTGAGTAGTTGGCATTTCCTGAGGGTTGGCATGTTCACGCTCATGTTGGTAGGTGATGAAGAGCAGCCTTTTTGGTTTGATCCTAGAGGAGGATCACAGGGTGTATTTCTATTTAGTGCACTGGAGGTGATCTTTTTAGCTGTTGGTTTTCTATGTCTGTGCTTGAGTGATGCAGTCTACATTCTCTGCACACTAATGGTGTGCAAAAAGCAAAATCTCTCACCTGCTGGAAACCAAGGCTTAGTTGCACACCAAGCACCATGTAGAGAGAACTTTCCATCTGAATGCAAAGTACCTCTTCAAGAGGGAAGTATCTTCTTCTCTGAGGACAATCCTTGACCACCTTTGGGATTTTGTTAGTTACAGGAACATGGTGATGACAGGACTGATGAACTCAGGTCAGGCTATAGTTCAGCCTGTAAGTAGGTGTTGAATAGTTCGTAAGTCTCTGTCTTTTGGCAGCTTTTTAAAGAACATTTACTGAATTTGTGTCAGAATCAAAGGTCCAAGAAAGTCAAGGTGGTAAAAGAGGGACTGACCAAAATGTCTACTTTAGTGGATAGAATGTGGTGAGATGTATGTTCTCTTATGTGATGCACATAAAAGAAGTGTGGGATAGCCATTTTATGGGGATATCCCACAAAAAGAAATTGTTCTCGGATTGGAAAGTCTGTAACTTCTTCATGTTCACCTGGCACTATTGCCAGAGGTGTAACTTCATAGCATTCGTATAGTTACCTTGGCTGACACCACTGATGAGCAAATCATCAGCTCCTCATCTATGCTATTGGAACACATATATATTTCTTACATGTATTCAGCAGTGTTTTTACTGGGAATAACCTTTAATCTAAATTAGTATTATAAATGATTAATTACTTAACATATACCTAGGTTCTCTCACCTGCTGCAGAACTTGCACTGATGGTAATATAAGCCTTGGGTTCCCTTATCATCCCTCTATTTTTTAACTATAATAGTCTCCCATGCAAGTTAGATTTCAGCCATTGCCCAAGTAAAGTTCAAAACTATTAATTCGGAAAATATGTTCAAGAAATTAGGGCCCCCAAGCTGCAGTGATAATTTCCTAATGTTCCCACCTTCCTGCAGTAAGAATTGTGTGTATAGAACTCATTTTCCCTTCAGGACTCTTCAGCAACCTGTATGAGCTCTTTAACTCAGACATGAAGTTTCATTTATATCTGTGGTGTTCAACAGAAATACTGAGTCTTGCTTGTCATTTGGCAAGATTAGGCTGCAACTGTGGGCAAGCAGCAAGGCAGCTTCTCCTTGTACCAGATCCAGAGGCTGCAGGAAATGCTCCACGGTGAAATACTTTTCTTTGTTTCTGTCTTCGGAGATTAGTGGGAACAATTGAAAAGAACAACAATAACAAACAAATAACAGAAAAACTTTCCTAATTTCTTGTGTAACCACAAGAAAGAGAAGGGTCAGATATTTGGAGAGGATAAGAAATGAAAAGAACAGCAACCAGTATTGGATATTGATTTGAAGGTATTTTAAATCCAGCATTTGATCACAGAAAGCCTGCTGCTGCTGGCTGAATTTGTACTTAAGGCAGATCCTCAACAAACTTCCTCATATTCAGTCTGTGTGAAAAAGGAAAACAGCTGGAACTTGTGTGGTTTTCTGAGCAGACAAGCCCCGAGTGCCAGAGCTGGGCGGGATCCTGGATTTACTCTGAGCACAGGGTTCTGACTCATTACGTGACCCCGAGCAAATCACTTGACCTCCTTGGTCTTCTGCCAGCTCAGATGGAAAATGAGGTAAAAGGCAGAGACTGCAGTGGAAATTTGGTTCTGTAACCGAACTGAGCAGATGAAACGAGATGAGTAAACATACAGGTGTTTCCCTGCAGTTACACTGTTGATACCAATGGGAGCCATAGCAGGATTCAAACAAAAGATGGGGAACAGCAAGTGTTTGATGTTTTTTTCTGACAGAGTGTAGTCTTTCATAACACGTAACCTCTCACTGGAAACAGCTTCTTTCAAAGATGTTAAAATAGAGCAGCTCAGCGTGTTGTGATTACCAAAGAGATGTCTGTAAGGAATGTGATTTTCAGAGCACAGTGTTTTTTTCTGCTTCTGTTTCCTCTTTGTCTGTGGCTTTGGAATATTTGATTACACTCCCATCTTCTTGTCCTGCCTTGGGCAGAGAAGCCCCAGAAGCGACTAAACCACCATGGAAAGCTGTGCACAACAGAGAGAGAATGCTCAGGATGTTGTTCCTGCATCTGTCACTGTCTAATGCTGAGCATCTGTTTCTGTCTTACCTATCTCATGATGTTTGCAATGAGATGTTCTCTAATAAACTGAAGTTAGCAGTACTTGGAGCTGCTAAGACCAAGTACTCAAGGGGGAAGGAAAAAAATATATTTTCTTGGGGAAAAAAATGAGTTATTGGTAAACGTATGATGAAAGCAATAGCTGTGATAATGTTCAGATTTGTTTTTAGTGCCTTTAGGAGGGAATATCAAAGAAAGACATGATACAAGTTAAAAAGAAAGTGAAGTATATGGTAAATTCTGAGCAGGAATTGAAAACAGATAAAAAGAAAAGATTTTCTTTATATTCCTTCTCCACCCATGTTCCCAAAGCTCCTTTAAAAAGTTGACATTCTGGAAAGAACTGCTGCAGTTCTGGTTACATCACAGCCTCCTGACCAAACTTGTTATGATGTCACCACAGATGCCAAATTATTTAAGGCCTCATTGTTCACAATGCTTTTATAACTTTTCATTAGGTATAACGGTGACATTAAAAACTGCCAACGCTGACCATAGCTTTCTTTGACCTTAAACTGAGAACTCAGGAGTGACCGACTCAGTTCCACTTGCAGTTTTATTACATTGTTTTACTTTTATTACCATGGTATGGAAAACATGTTCATATTATGCTGAAATCCACCTGAGAGAGATCTTATTACTTGAAAAAAATATTTTTTTGATCTTTATACTTCAAAGGTAGCCCTTTTTATGTCTACTATTGGTTCAAAGCCTGTCCCATGAATGCCATTTTTATTCTTCTTTTCCAAGAATATATGTGCCAGAAAACCTCATCTTCCTCAATACTCTTCAGTTTACCTGTTTTGGGTTTTTTTTCTCTTTAAAATTGCATGACTATATCTTAATTATATTTACTTTCAACAGGTGCAAAGCAGATTCCGGCCACCAATGCCTTAAAGTATTTTAGCTGGGAGCAAGAGGATTTTATTTGTATTGTTATTAAGTCTAACACATTTTTCCCATTTGAAGTTAACAAAAGCCTCACGTACTTTTTCTAGTTAGTGTGTGAGCCTGAAATTACTGAGATCCTCTTGGATCTGAACATCTGTAATGTCTCCGGTGGACTTTGGCCAGATGCAAAGTACCTGCAGTACAGGCAAGATAAAATCTGAACCTCAAGCTAAACCCTATCCTGCATAAACCCTTGTCTTTGAAATAGAAGTAAAACTTTAATCTGAGCTTCTGAGAGGGCTGTTTGAAAACAGGGCTGAGTGCTGGATTTCATGGGCTTATCCTGTCTCGCTGGCTTGAATCATCCTCTAGTTACACTGAAGTTATTTTGATGAGGGTAGTAAAGGAAACTGTTTCTGATTCAGTCTGATTCACCATGCCCAGACTTCTTTCTAATGACTAATTAAACAAAACACCATTTATTGTGTGTGCCTGTTACCATGGCTACCAGAAATGCTCAGCATCAATGAAACTGATTAGAAATTGTGATTCTTTATATTCAGAAACATATCCTTTGTGTGCAGACTTTCCTATAAGTTTCAATTCATGGGTTAGCTTTGGGAAAGCAATCTCTGAATTTGCTCCCACTAATATGTATGGACATAGGTGTGCACCACTAATTTGTATGTGCAAATTAGCATTTGTGGAGCAAGAAAACAAAGGCAAATAATTTGTGTAAGATGTGGATCTGGGAAGCCTGAGTTCTTTCCCAGATTCAAACACAAACATCTTGTTTGGCCTTGGACCTTGTCACATAAAGAATAGCTTTAAAGAGCCTGTAAATTTGGGCACTTCTGTTTTCAGGCACAAAAGGTACTGTGGGCCCGTTTTTTTTTCACATATTCTCTGTATCTGTTTTTTCAGTTGTTGCCTGTGAGAAACTTCAGTTATTTCCAACTCTGAAAATCATGTCTTAAGCAAAAATATGTTTATTTTACTGCAATATAAAGCAAGGTGAAATAGTACAAATACTTTGTTTTCATGTAATAGCCCACTGTGCAGAACATTTTTTCACTTCCCTTTTTCTGGACCGTTGATGGGATTATCTTAAAATGAGAAAGAAGTTGTTGTTTTCTTCTTCTAGTAGGTTCTAATAACTAGATTTGCTTTGTGCTGCCTTTTTTTTCCAAACAAGTAACAAATGAGCTAATGAGACTGTTCACATTTATGAATGAAGATTATTCAAAATTGATGCTATTTGTCAGGAAAATTATGGCAAAATAAATCTAACTTTGAAAATGAATGTAGCTTGGCCTGAATCAACTGTGTGAAAGAGAAAAGCAGCTTTGATTTTGCCTCATGCAACAATGGTGAAGAAACCCACTTAAGAGAATTTTTCCGCTTGGGCTTCTGAAGAGGATGCAAGACATACACTGATATTCTCTTTGCACTTCCTCTTTTACCTGAGAAAGGATATTTCCGGGCTTCTTTTCCATGCCTAGAAAGAGATCCCATTGTTTTTTTCTATCTGTTTATGCTGATGCTTTAGGGACAACAATCAGCTCCTTGTGTCTTAACGCTCAGAAGCTTCTAGTAGGCAAATTCAGAGATCTTGAATATGAAAACAGGCTGACTAGACTGAGGTGGAGCGAAGCTTATCATTAAAATCTGAAGCATTACTGTCTCGGGTTCAAGCATGAACTATCAGGAAGAATTTTTTTTTTTCATAAAGAGACCAGAAATGAGCTAGCGTGAAGAATGAATTTACAAATTCCCTATAGGATATGATTTGTCCTGGCCATGGGAAGGTCACTGCTAGGGCAATGTACGTAGAATTAGAGATACAGGCTTGACTTGATGATTTATTTTTAGTTTGAAACTAATATCACTTTTCTGTTATAATGCTCAATTGCGGTCCATGACAGATGGGAAGAATCCATGGCCATTTGAACTGCTTATAATATTTCAGCTTTAGCACTGAAATCCTGTAGTTCATCATCTGCTAGTTGAAAGTGATTAAAACAGCAAGGAAAATGAAACCTCTCTTTCTTTCTTTCTTCCTCCCTTCTTTCTTTCTCTCTTTCTTTCTTTCTTTCTTACAGGACAGTGCTAAAATGCAGAAGGTGTAAAGGAGGTGGATTCATGTCTCAGTAATGGAAAGGCTCTTCTTGGATAGGAAGCTACTTCAAATGGCACACAATGAGAAAATAAGGTAGTTAGGAAAAGGTTATGTAGGGAAATCGCTTAAATCTGGTATAACCGGTAGAGATAATCATCTAAGAATGAAAGTGAGATGGTATCTTCGTGCCCTGACTAATGTTACTATTTCACTTGTAAAACTAAAGAGCAAGCTGGCTAAGATAATGGAGATTAATTAGTGTATTGTAAGCAATGTGCATGATTTTTAAGAACAAGGGATGAGTGAAAAGTCACTGGGGGAATCCTGAAGTCCACTGAAAACAAATAGGATTTAATGATGCCACCAATGTGTCCATTCTGCTAATGCCACTTACGGTTTTTCTATGGGTTTTTTTCTCGGTACCTTTCCCCATGGTACTGTACTGAAGTCTAAGCTTAGTTTGCCACATTCATTAAATGGTGTTGGTGGTTATAGTCTCAGCTGACTGCGCTGACAGGTATAAGATACTGCTGTCAAAGATGGAGAGGAGAGATTTATCTTGTGAAACAATTTCTGTGCATTACATATAAAAGTCTTCCTCTGCCAAAGGGTTATATAAACTCCAAAGCTAATGTGCACTGAAAAACAAGCTGTCCTTAGTAGACAGCAATTAAGGAATTAGAGGTTTTCTCTAAAAGGGAGAGTCCTTTGCAGTAAAATAGGTGCCATGAAAGTGACAAAGTGATTATGTGGTCTCTTTGGTGTTGAAAGGAAATGCTAGCCAAGCTGACTCCAAGACCCAGCAGGTGGGTTCCCCACCTGAATGGTGCCCGGACCATGTGGCTGCCTCTCAGAACAAAGGGGACACTAACAGTTGGGGATGGGGTCAAAGACCAGCTCTGAGCCATCAGATAAAACTTGAAAGAGGAGGTAAATTCAGTTGTAAGGAAAAGGAGATTTTGGACTAGATTGGAAAAGGGAAACTGAGAATCACCAGAAGGAACTGCAAATAAAAGTAGAGCAAGAAAGTGTAAAGATTCAGAGTATGGTCATCTGTCTCTCAAAAGAAACCACTTCTCAGCCTACTGTGGACCAACTGATCAGTACCAAGAGAATTCATGAATTAAAACACAACCCTTTCTCATAATTAATACTAACTACTCTATTGTTTGTCTACTCGTTCCAATGTCTGGTGCTTTGGAGACAGTTACAGGATGTTGGTTCATTAGTAACAGGTGATGGTAAGGAACTTTGTAAGAATGGAACAGAAAGCAGGTGTGTGATGCACTGTGGAACAGTGTCCTTCTTTTTACTGAAACTCTCATCTGATCTGTTTTGGCCTTTTCTTGTCATTATAATTCTACACACTTTTGTTCATGTTTCTTCAGTCTTCTTGTTTTCTGTATTCTAGCCAAGACAAAGAATTATATAGGCCTGAATATCTGATCAGGTTGAGCCCTACTGCTTCCCTGTTTTACACCTCCGTTTTCTTTTTCAATTACTTTTTTTTCTCTCCTTTTTGCTGCTCTTCTTGCAGTAGCCATTTCTGTGCAGTGGACAGCTGCCCACCAGGAGATTATTTCAGCCCCCCAGTTTACTTCCAGTTCCCAGTTGTTGCAACTTTCAAACATGAGTGACCAGGATCCAATTCATATCTTTGACCTGAGCCCAACAGTTTTTTTCTGTACCAGGCTCTGATTAGCTGCTGGCAGAGGCAGGGAGGAGAAACTACAAATCCTGCTATTGTGAAATGGAGCCTGACCTTCCATTCACTGAAGCCAGTGATTCCCAGGGAATCAGGATTGGGTCCAAAGTCTTGAAAGAAGCTTAAGCTATTTCAATTTTATTGTGAGGCAACAGAAATTACATTCTTGGCTTTCTAAATTATAGTTTTTGCAAGGCCAATACTGCTTTTGATTCTCTCTTGCCACACTGTCTTGGTTATGAATTCATCATGTTTGAGACCTTAAAATTCAGAGTCAAACAATGTCACTTAAAATGATCCAGATTCCTCATTACCTTCCTCCTTTAGCCATGGGCAGCCATTCTTGCATACAATCATTCTAACAATATTTACCAAAAGCCATGAAAAGTGCTGGAGTGGTGCTTTGCTTCTGCTATACAAAGTACACTTTTTAATAGGCATGGGTCAAAAACAAATTGACTTTTTAGAGGGAGACAGGCTGCTCCTCAAAAACTATTAGGGATTCTGTCATCTGGAATATCCCTATCCTGTTGACCTTATTTACAGATTTCATGAAAAATACAGCATCATAACATTGATGTATAGACTCTGTAGCTTTCAATTTCTTTAAAGGATGCCTCCATATGAAATAAGGATGCTGGTCATGAGTGCATGCATGCTGAGGCAATACTAATGAGACTAAGGACTGTGGAATATATTGCACACAAAGGCTTTTTTAAAATGTAGTCATACACTTCGGAAATAAAGCAATTTGGCATCTTACCGTGGCTACAAATGAGATAGAGCTATGGGAGGAGGAGTTGAGTAATAAAAGTGACAGTTGTGGAGTGTTATTGACAGCTTTTTTCTGTAATTGCAAACTGGGTCTGCATTTATCCACATTGTCCAAGCTCGGATTTTCTTTATGAGTAAAACACAAACAAAGGATGCTAACATTTCATCTGTTGGAATAATATTTCATTATAAGCAATTAAAAATGTCTTTTATTATTTTTGCACTTTTTATTACATAGGTCACTTCAAAAGTAATGCCTGATATTTATTTCCATGGAAACTACAAAAGATAGAGAGAGCACAATAACACCATTTAACAGAGCAAATTCTCAGCTACAAAACACAAATTTTTGACATAGTCACCATGACTAGCTATGCATTTTCACCAGCAGTGAATAAAATCTTGCATGCCGCGCTTGTTACAATGTGCATCAGCAGAAAAGATCACTTCCACCTTTCCCGCTGCTGAAATGCACCACCCACCCCTCACAGTGCTCATATCCACTGTTCGGTCTCCATAAATGTTCAGCAAGAGTCAGGGAATGTCAGTGGGTGCCATTTTTTCTGCATGGAGGAATTCAGTTCCACACCTTTGCTCCGTACGCACTTCTATGTCAGACTCCATTTTGTCGGACTGCTCCCCTGCTGCCATCTGTCACATGGCAACAAAATATAAAGGAATATTGGTGGGAAGGTTCAACTGCTACTGCCATCCCACCAATATTCTTATCTGATGTCGTGGGCCAACATCACAAAATAGGAGGCATTCCTTTCTGAGCAGCCCTTGTGCTATAATTGTCCTCAAGTTGTTATGGTGGAATGTTTATACCAAAGGGAGAAGATAGATATCACACCTATATTTTAATTAGTGTAAATACAGATATTTTTTCAAATCTACCCGGGTCTTCAAGATTATAAACTAATATCATATGGCAAGGTGTTGCACAGTATAGACCTTGAAAAAAAAATCTGTTAGTAGTTCATAAAGCTCTCACTTTCAGTGGATATAGCTTTACTACTGTAGCACTAAGGAAATTAAACAAACATATCTGATTTCCCTTCTGGGATGGTTTGTGAATTTTGCATAATTTAGGTTTTCTGTGCATTTATGTGGAATCACAAATTCCATTTCAAATATCAGGCTTTGTTTGCCTGGTTGTCTCTTTTCCCTTGAAACTGAACAAAATTTCACAGTAGTGATAGTACAATTTGCTGTGCCAGGTTTGCTGCTGCCAGTGTTGATCCATTAAATCCTGGTGATTCAGACACATTCAGATGGAGCAGACTTAGCACAAGGAATGGCTACTGTGCAAAGAGAATTGGGTTTATATGTTTGAAGGAGACAACTGTGCAAGGATGAGGGCACAAATCACCTACTGAGATTCATTAGGGAGCTACTAGCAAAGAACTCAGATATAGAAAATATAGGGAGAGTGTGAAACAGGTGAAAGAACATGGCTGAGCATGGACAGTAGGCATGGGTCTGAGCCTTCATTGGTTGGAAGTCACAATTTAGAGGCAAGAGGTCAGGCTTTGGGGTAAACTCTAAGAAGATTCAAGAGAGGTGAGATGCTGAGCTTTGAAATGTAAGTAATAGTGTATTTTTTTTTCTCTAGAACTGCAAAGGGCAGTTGCTTGTGGGAACCTACGTAAAAGAATAGATTTATCAGAAACAAACAGTCCTGAGATTCCTGGGCCTATTCCTGGTTAGCAATGGTCAACTGAGAACCTTCAGTCCAAAAGATCAACCAAACAACTGGCATTTATGGATGCTTAGGCAAATTTGTAAGCACACTGGTGAAGCCTAGCTAATGTACTTCTGCAAAGTTTGTGAATTCTCCATTTGTTTTGTGCATCTGCCTCTTCTCTCAGCCTCCATCTTCTCTCAAATTTATTCAAATTTAGGATGAGAGTTTGGAATGGCTGGAAATATTTATCCTGCTAATCTTTCCTGTAATTTCAGTGAATTTTGTAATTGTCTAGGATGCTTTAATACTATTTGTGACCTTTGGGCCACAATACAATGAAGACTGTTGTAAAATAAGTTATAGATGTGAACATATGACCGTATACACCATGTATGCATGTCATTAGCAAAATACTAAGACGATTATCATATTATAGTTCAGAATACCTATTAAGTTGGAATGTGGATGGTTTTTTGATTTAAATAGATATCAGCCTGTAAAGGCTATGCTATAACTTATAAAGACAAAACTATTAATCAGTGTGACACTACTCATCATAATTCAGCACTCAGATGCACAAAGGCCTACATACACAAATACATTCCAAGTGTTTTCTAATAAAATAAAATAAAATACAGCTGTGCTTCTGTGATAAAAAAAAAAAAAAGAAGTTATTTGTCTGTGAAGATGAAGTTATCAGGAGTAAAAGATTTTTAGACTGAAACAAGTATATTCATTTTGCTTTCATAACCTCAACTAGCAGTGCGTTTTGTGTCTGGTATATAGAAATTTATAGCAAGTATTACACACACTTTTTGTGTGATCAATAGATCAGACTCAAATGATATTAGGGGCTTAGAGTCAGCAGTTCAGTGTAATAGTCGCATTATGAAATTATGCACTACCTTATAGGCCTTTAAAACAATGTTAAAATCAATTTCATGTTTGGCAAACAGTCAGTGTAGCTCTGTCAATAAGGAGTGACATACTGAGGTCATATAGTAGCAAATTCTGCTCTCAGATGGTTGTGTAATGAAAAAATAACACCATTAACATCAGCAGGGTGACTAACTTCACAGCAGTATGTAACAGGGCAGGATGTGACTTATGGGAAGAATCTCTTCACACTGGAATTGAACCAGGTGCCAGACATAAAGTAATCTATGAATTAGATTTTCACTGATGGGTAGAGGCCAATCACAAACACGTCCAACCAGCATATCTATATGTCAACACGTGGCTGCTGGTTATATATACTGATGTATTGAGTCAGTCCATCAGCAATAATTCTGCTAACATATGATAAAAATCATGTCTTACACAACATTACTTAGTGCAGATTTGACATGTGAGCCTCATTTGTCTCCTCCAGTCTGTGTATGACAATGAAAATCCTCGTACACAAGGGTACTCTGTGCAGCATAAATGCAGTTTCCTGGAAAAGAAACAAATCTTGGGACACATCTCTGTCTTCTGTAAACACTGTGCTGACATGTAATTGTCAGCATATTTTAAGTGGATGAAATTATCTCCTTTACCAATCACGCAAGTTTGATTCTCCCCTTAATAACATCTGTGCTTTTCTATTCACGTCAATAGTATCACCTTCTGAGGGAGTTCATGAGTGTAGTTAGGTGATATTTTAAGATGAATTCTGTCTTTCTGAGCCAAGTACATTCTGAGTGAGACTGCTGGCTACTCCCAACTTCTGCAAACACAGAATGCAAAGTAGACCATACACAGGAGCTATTAAAGCCTGTTACAGGAATTTTATTCTGAAGGCCTGATTGTTTTTCACAGTGAATTTTTACATTTAATAAAGCTTCTGGGCTTGAAATTTTCCATCTCTTTGTTTTCATCTGGAAGAGTTTTAACAATTAGCAGATGGAAACTTCAAGGGCTGTCATTTTATTTATTATTTTTTTTTTAAATAAATGAGTTAAACCTGTGATAATTATGATAATTACAGCACATCATATGAAATTATATGTATGGGAGCAAATCTGTCTTAATCACTTGTAACAGAAGGCACTTCATCATGAGGATTGAGTGGGACATCAGAACAATTGATTTCACCTTCAGTTGCATAATGGGGGAAAGCAAGGAAGTTCCACATGTTTCTGGTTAGTTGTCTCTAAGATTGAAAACTATATTATTACTACTATAAGAGTACATTTATGGATTACAATTTTATGTCAGGGAGCAAGAAAGATGACTGCTTAAGGAAAAGTGATCCTGGTGGCAAAGGCTACCCAAAGGAGCAGTGATCTGGCACTGTCCTACTGATCTGGGCACAGTCCTACGGGGTCTGACTGTGATGTTAGAGCCACATCTGGTAAAAGAGTTCATCAACAGCACCAGGCAAGGCAAGTGACAAGCTGGGGCCAGGGTCCATCCAGAGAGCCCTGTCAAGGATGAAATAAGATGGGGCCAAGGACAGGACAGGGCCACAAACCAAGGACTGAAAGTCTGGATTGAATGGAACTCCTGGGGCTGCACACCGCAAGTTTTTCAATTCTGTGTATTGACCCATTGTTTTTATGTTATCAGGGTTCTGAACGCATTCACACGATGTTTAGCTAAAAGGCAGTGAGAGGACTAAACAGTAGAAAATAAAGAAATTATTGCTGAGAAGTGCCTTATCTTAGCCCACACCTGAGAGCTATCAAGGGACAACAGTTGAGACACTGGTTTTGAGTACTTGTCTTAATCTCCTGCAGTTTACAGTGTTGGTTTTATCTAGGTAGGGCAAACCCTGTTTCTCAGAAGAATAGCCCTCTTGTGACTCCTTGTGTGTAATGGGATTCCTCCTCCCAGGAGCAGTTTGTGCTCTGTTGGGGAACACAGATTGGGATGTGCAGTGTTTGAAGGCCTGCCAGCCCCAGAGGGTCTTGGAGAGGACCTTTCACAAAGACAAGGCAGAAATGTGTCCAGTTTTCCAGAATCTTATTTCTTCGATGATTGCTTTGATTTTAGAGTTAAATAATGAATGTTTTGTCAATATATGTATTTGTCAGTATGCCATTGACTCTAACCTAAACACTGAAACTAATGCATGCATCACTGATTCTTGTTCAGCTGAGTGTATCTGATGGAATGATGATACGAATTCATAATTCATAATATCAGTTTTCTATTTATTTGAGTTTAATAAACCAGGGCTGGATAAAGTTACAATGTGGAAAAGAAGAATAAGAGTAGCAAAAGAAAAAAAAAAGAAAAAGAAAAAAAAAAGGGAAGGTTAAAGACTGTCTTGTGCATACCAGATCCACTTCCAAGCAAATCATTCTGTACTTTCAAACTTACTCCTACTCTTACTGCATGGATTAATGCGTCCTTCAGTGTGCATTACAGCACTTATATCTTTATATGCTTTCTGTTTTTTTATATTGAAAGGATCGGAAGAGAAAACAAATTCAGTGCATTTTTTTTCTGCTCAATACTTTGTTACTATGCATGGGACCCCTTTGGGCCTAAGTTTGTGATTATTTGCAATGTTCATCTGTATACTACATTGCAATTAGTGGCTATGAATGTCAGGAGCACTCACATGACGTTATGTGAAATGTGTGTAAAATAAGCTGTCACCAAATGAAATGAGTTAACCAGCTCAGAAAATACTGGAGGCATGGGTCCACATCATACGTAGACAGTGCAGCCAATATACAGCCTGGCTACATGCTTAATTACGTCTATAAATTTGGACAAGGTAGTGCTACTCTTTAATTTACCAGAAGTGCTGTATAGGCCTGTCTGCTGAGAGGTCCTTACGATACACAGCATAGGTAGATCAGTTCCAAAGAGGAACAGATTTTAGTTATGAATTACACTGTTGGTGTTTCCAGAGAATGCAGCTTTGGTGTTCACTAGGGGAAGGAGTCATTGTTTTCAAAGTTATTCACTTAGAAAGAAGCAGCCACAGAGCTTCTTCTGCACAGAGGGGTGAATTATAGGATTTAGAGGCCTCCTGTATAACTTCACATACATGAAAGAGTATTCTCTTCTACCTGGCTCTGGTGCATGGGAAGCACTGATATTCCTTCTCTCCTGTCAAGGAGATAGATGGGGGTGGCAGAAGGTATTGCAGTATTGCAGCTTTGTATTTGTGCAGCCATTGCACAGTAGAAGGTAGAAGTGGAGCATTTCATTCAGTGTCCTACTGGTTGTTGGATTCAGTCTTCACCCATTTGCTACCACTTTCAGCAGTCCTTACCGTGCAGATGTAGCAGGTATGGCAATGGGCACATCTGCAGGTTTTGCCCAGTATTTCCTCTGAACTCAAACTCAGAAAAAGATCTGTTTGCAAGCTCCTCAAATGAAGGACAAAGGCAGCAGTGTGCCAGCCAAGTGAATCATAGTATGAAAGGATGCACTTGGACTTCAGCTATTAAACTTTCATTGGATGAGGAAGAGAAGCCTTTGTAAGAGATCTGCCCCCCTGAAGCACAGGGAAGCCAATGAAATATTTCTTCTGGCTAAACATGGATGAAATGTTTGGAATAATGGAAGCAGTAGTCTAGATGGAGAATTTCCATGGCTTTCAGGCTATACGAGTTGCTTGCACTGCTCCTTGATTACTTAACTGGTATTTTCCAGTGTCTCTCTTTGTTGATTTCTGGCATTGAAATATGAAGAGAGGCATGACAATAGAAAGTGAAAAGGAGCATTCCCCAGTTTTGGGGTACATTATTCCATGAGTCTCTTGTCGTTGCACATGACCAATTGACCTCTGAAACTCTGTCAGAAATAACTCCACATCTTGATGGATGACACTGACCTTAATAACAATAACAAAAAGAGAAGGAAAAATGCGGTCCCTTTTCTCTGTAATCACCATGGACTGCTGGCTGTCAGGCTCAGACTTCCCTTATTGTTCTTCTCATTTACAAGCCAGACAGCATCACAATGGTTTTTACTTATTGGCTGGTACAAGAGCTAATGTGAAGACGGGTAGTGCGAGTGCAACACTCAGAACTTCATGCTGTTAACGGAGGGGGAAGGAACTCAAGAGCCGACTTCAAATATGTGGCAGGGACTTTGCAGACACGAGTGCTACAGTCTGTTTACAGTCTGTAAACTGAGCTTCATTGTTTGTGTGCTTTTTTTTCTCCCAACTTCCTCCACTTAAAAAAAAAAAAAAAAAAAGAGGCCTTTAAACACTGTAGTGATAAGTGTTTACACCTACCAGCATTCACGAATGAAGGTATTTCTGCCTCCTGATAACACACAATATAAGCATTATCGTCAAACGGGTATTCCATTAAGAAGCAGACAGACCTGGATGAGATTGTAGTGGAAAGATTATGGAATGTTTCCTTTGTATTCTTGATTGAAAGGGAATAATGGGATTTACCTGATACAGAGATCAGCCCTTGCTAAGGAGAATAGACAAACCAAGAATGGGAACAGAAACTTTTTGTGTCAGTCCAAGGAAGGGGAAAAAAAAAGGAAATAAATAGAATTGCCCCAGCTTCTATAACTCTTCTGTGCTGATGTGGCAAGATAAAAATTACTTACCATATTAAAAAAAATAATCTTCTGTGCAACTGTTCAGCTGAAAATGTCATAATTTAAGAATGTAAATTAAAAAAAAAAGAGAGAAAGAAAGAAAGAAGGTAATGATACAACGCCCGGAGTTAACAAAAGAAGTGCTATATTGGTTCGATAGATCTTTTGTCCCTCTAAGTTTAGGAAGCAGAGAATATTCCCATTACACAATCCACTAAACTCGTCTGGAGCAGCGAGCCCAAAATGGCGAGCCTTTCCCCCGGCCTCTGACAAAGGCCATTGTGAAGCTATTCCATCGGCTGCTTTTCCAGATTTCATGCCCATTAAAGCATCAATTACCCCTGACATTTCTATCAGCCTTCTATTAAGTTTGCACTTACTAAATTTCCAGAAATTACGAGCAAATTAATCCAAGCATTAATCAGATTGCAGAGGGAATATCTTTAAAAAGGAGAAAAAAGCTCAGTATAATTTATGATAATAGATTTTTAAATTAATTGCTTCCTTTAGTTAATAATTTGTTCTCCTGCGAGTGCACACTTGATATTACACTGGAAGCAGTTGTTTTTCTGACTAGATCAATTAGTTAATGTTTACATAGTACTCTGAGGATGTAAAGCACTATGTAAATGCAGACCTATTATTGCTAGAGCAGTTGGTAATCACCGGGCTAGTAGCCCTCTTTGTACAACATCTAATAACCCTGGAGCAGCTTTTAGCCTTTCTTGGAAAGGTGTTGCTTCTTTCTTTCTCATGTTTGCAGAGGTCCTCCGATTGTGTTCTTGGTTTTTCAGTTGTAGGGCTTTTTTTTTTTTTTTTTTTTGGTAAAAATACCGAGCGAGTCTCTTCATTGTACTGTACATATGAGTCCCACGAGGAGACCGACTCAAGTTCTACTTCTTGTGTACGGCTCTCTTATTATTGCCTCACTTAACAGGTTTAAAAGCTCACTGGACCTGAAACCACACAGATCGGCAAAGGAATGAATAGGTTTATTTTTCTGCCCATGTAGGACTGAACGCCTATCTCGTAGCACAGGGATGGGGACGCAGCTCAGTGAATTTCAAAACTATTTCAGTTTTGAATTTCAAAACTATTGGAGTTTAGCAATGGTAAGGATTAATTGAATTGAAATGAAGGCAGTATTTTCAAAGCGGCTTGTTTAGTGCTGCACAGCAGGGGACATTCTGCATTGTATGCTGAAGTCAGGGTAGATACGGAGACTACAATGGTAAGTGGTTGAGCTGCGGTAGAATGTCGGGGTTTGAAATGCTTGGAGCTGGTGAGAGTTCGGGTGTTTGCAAGGGAGCTGTCGGGTATTCATCCGCGAATCCCAACAAAGAGATGTGCATGTCGAAACGCAATGTTTTTTTTTCTCTCGGTCTTTTTTATTTTAACCTTCCAAACACTTCAGCCTAATGATGAGCGAAGTTCTCTGAGCATCACATCCTTGTTGGTCTTTCAAGACAAAATGGAAAGTAAGCAAAAACAAAACAAAACAAAACAAAAGACGGAAAGTGAGAATAGGCATATTGCAGACACAGACACCTAAGAAATTGTGATTAATACCACTCACCAGTTTTATAACGCCTTTGTCTAGTGGCACTGGCCCGGAACAAACAATAACAAACCAACCATAATGTAACATCCCCTGAGAGCCATTTGGATCATGCGGGAGCTGGAAAGCCGACAGCATGAATGAAAACTGCTCTAATTACTGCTAAGACACAACTCTGCAACCTGGCAGAGCAGACTACGCCGAGCGCACAAACGGTGCAGCAGTGCCACCACCTGAAAAAGGAGAGGCGCTGAGGGGAGGGGAGAAAGCCGGAGGACGATTATAGTGGATAAAGTCCCACTAAGGGGCTGGTTTTAAAATCTAATTGACATACTATGGCAGCCTGGCGCTGTACTCCCAGAATTCGAGTTGTTTCCATCTCCATAACTAAGCCCAAGGCATAGGGGTTATGATATGTGGATGAAACCCGAGTAGCAGCGAGAGGAAACCATAACAGGAAAGGGTTCTCTCTGGCACGTGGAGTGGGAAGGGGAGATGCAGGATCACATTTTCTCTGAGATCCTGCTGGAGACTGATGCTCCTTTTGCACCCCTTCCACTTTCCTGCTGGCCTTTGCACAGGTGTACTGGGGCATGAAGGAGAGGTAAGAAGGGATGACAGCCATTTCACGCTCTCTTGCTAGCTGTTGGCATCAATGCTTTATGTCTTCTCTTAGTTCAATGGCTACATATCTTTACATCAGTTTCATGTGGTTTGATGACTGGGTGACGGTGACAAGATAGTAACAAGTGTGCTCACCAAGGAAATATATTTGCTGAGGATAGCAACAGGGCAACCTTGAGCAAGGTTTAAAAAAGATACTTTTCTGCTGTGAGGGCCCATAGCCTGTGGTGTACCTGATGGATTATCTCACAGCCTTACATGCATCAGGGCCAAATGATGCAAAGAAAAATAATTGCGCTGCTTTCTGATGCCAGCCTCTCTCCACTATGTACCAGGGACCATTATTACTTCACGTTAAATGTCCAAAACTGGAACATTTCCTATAGGAAAAGCCCAGAATTATTAAAGAATCTTGAATGCTGTGATTATGTATAGCAAGAATGCCACAGAAAGAGGCAAAAGCTGTCTGTGTGACGTTGTCAATTTAAAGCTTTAGAGGAGATGATAGGATTTCTACCCCTCTCTGGTTTGAGAGGCCTGAATATAGCAGCTCCTGAAGACAAAGACTGAAGTGTGCCATGTAAGAAAATTTACTACATTTTTTAACCAGAAATATATTAAAATATTTTCTTTTTGTTAAATGCTCTGGCATTCAGAGTCTCAGGCTCTGTTGCTACTCTCCGTCCTCTGCAATACTGATGCCTGTCCTGGATTTGTGGACTCTTTAACAACTGAGGATGTGTTTTCATTAGGAACATTAACATTATGTTCAATTTAATATGTTAGGTGGATTCAAGTTGTAAGGCTTTGTTGGTTGTACAGCATTCAAGCCTGTCCAAGCAGAATGCACTAAAGGCGACTTGCTGGTGATCTGCTCATTGCAGTCAGTGCTATCTCAGCTCTGTCAGATTTCCACTGTCATTTTAAAACACAATTCTCTATTAAACACTGTCTCCAGAAATGTACAGTAAAGAAAAAAAAAATGTTAACCAGCTGGGAAACAGGTTGCTGAAGTGTTTCTGACCAGTCCCTGGCAGCATGAATGATGAAAAAGCTGAACAGGTACATGGCAGAGCTAAGATCTGGGATCCTGTAGAAACAAATGAAAAGAGCCCACTCTTTGCTGCAGAGGTGAGGCTAAGAGGGAGCCTTCCTGTTTGTTTTTTCTCAAACAAGGAGGAAGCCCTGAGCTTTATTTTCCTATATCTTGTTTAGCCACCTTGATTAACGTCTATATTCAGGTTCCATTGACAGCACGTTATATAGGTTGTTTGAGGTTAAGTAACAATGGGAGCGCGGCTAGCACAGTTTCCCATGTCTCTAAATATAAACACAATAAGAATCCTGTTAAGACAATGAAGCAAGATAGAAACAGGCTTGCTGCTGTAGCGCATAGGCTCTTTTTCTTGTTTTCTGGCCATTATGTAAACTGACATTCTGTTTTTCCCATTTGAGAGCAGACCTCTGCCTTATCATCATCACAGCAGATGTGCCCAGAGAATGTTTACCAATAAGGAAAAGAGACATTGCCGTTGTCTGGGTTGTTTTTTCCTATATAAAGAATAGAGGAGTTGGGATGAAGGAGGGGGACGGAAAGCCGCCGGTGTCAAACTGCTGCGGGACAATGTAAGCAGAGCCCCTGACGTGCAGAGAGGAGCTGAGCCGAGCCACTTCATTCAGAGGTGTGGGTGTGTAGGAGGAGTGTGAACTCGCACTTAAATCTCTGTGTGCATCCATACCCACAAGCACAATGCTGCAATGTCTTTTGAAGGCAGCTACGCAAGATTTTTCCCCCCACACGGTTACACCAGATCAAACCCTGCCATGCACGTGTACCACCTGTGTGAAGTGCGTTTCAAACTATGTAAGCCACAACTTCAGTTGTCTTCACTTCATGCTACTGCAGGTCATTTGCACCAAGATTAGCTCTTAGGTTGCTACATTAGTAATGCAACTTCAATATGAAAGCTTGTGTATCTCTAAGGCCAACAGGTGCTTTCTTTAGATAGGTGAAATGTTCCACTTAGAAAAATGAATTTCTCTTCAAAAATACAAAATGGCTACTTGGGAGCAAAATCAACTTCAGGCATGAACAAAAGCTGAATATAACATCATCTAGGCAGGAAGAATGTTTGTACAATGATAGTAAAATTCAAACTGTTAAATATTCATGAATATCTCTGAACTTAAGGAAGCTGGAAAGTTACAACATTCCACACAGCACTAGATCTGAACTTTTTCTGTTGCTCAGATACTGGGTTTCCTCCTGCCCAAAGCAACTGCTAAACAGCAATTTCTAAGAGTCTTGAGATACTAAGGCCTGGTTTTTCAGGCTGCATCTCTGTCTGAAAAAAACCCAATATAAATATATTTTGATATTCACTTGTGTGTAACTACTGTCTGTGAACGCCATTAACCACCTCAACACTTCTAACCAAACATGGATTTAAGCCCTTGCCTCACCTGTGGCTCTATAGTTTCCACATCTGCAAAGTAAATATGATGGTTTTTCCCACTGAAGCATTAGGAGAAGGCTTTAGCTGATATTGGCCAAGATTTTGGCATATGTACAGAAAGAAAGCATAGAGACTTGAGAGGTGGTTTTGCAGCATTACAAAAAATGAGTGCCTTTGTGGTGTTTGTTGTGAATCAACAGGTTCTTTACATTTTTGCACTGGGAATAATAGGCACAGAGTTCAGGTTCCACTTATCTGGCTAAAAGAAATAAAAGCCAGCGGAAAAAAGTGAAATACTGACCCCATTAACAAGTAAACATACAGCGTCAGGACTTGAAGGCATTCTGATTTTTCCAAGCTATAGATGTCAAAAGCCCAGCAGTGCCCACATTGGAGTGAAAATGCACCAAGCTCTGTGCTCAGTAAAAACAGCTTTATTCTCCCTGCTGTAGCTGACAAAGACACGCTGGTGCAGGTATAACCAACAGCAGAATTTGTGTTTTTCCATCTGTTTGAAAAGGTTCAGCCCCACAACAAAGTGTCACCATCTGTGAGGTCTCAGCAGCTGTATTCTAGGCTGCCACTGAACTTGTTTTAATACAAGTTCATCCCATTGTGACCCTTTGGAGATGCCATAGATATGGAAAGCAAGGGCACGAGGTTAGTTCTTCTACACTGGAGTCAACACACACAATATATTTTGACCTCCTGGGATTATGTGGAGTGGTTCATTAGTGCAGTGGAACTAATTCAGGGCTCTAAGCTTGTTCTTCCAGGTGTTTGTCTCTCTAATGATGCTTTTTCTTGTTTTCATCAGAAATACTTATTATTAGAAAGCTGTAGGGTTAATAAGCCTGGAATTTTTGAAGACGTTTTTGTGTAATTGTTGTAGCACATCTTATAGGCACTACAAACATAGTCCTGCAGTGAAAAAAAAAAAAAAATCAATATTTCTCCATCATACTTTAAAGACTGGAGTTCCCTGGAGTAATCTGCATTCCCTGCTAGTTTATTCTAAATGAAATTGATTTTTTTTTTTTTTCTGGGAGATTAAAACATGCCTTGAAGATCGTCAATGGTTTTGTTGCGTAGGCCTTATTAATAGACTCCCTGTAGCTTAATTCTATTTATTCTACATAAGTTGAAAACAATAAAAAGAATTGACAGCTTTGTCAGTTGTTTGCTCAAAAAAAAAACAAAAAACCCACAAACCCCCCCAAAAAAGGAAATGCAGACACCTCCTCCTACTGTAGCAAGAGACGTTGTAAACACACTTCAGCGAAGTGTTTAGGAAGATCTGACTCATTACTTGGGGTAGAGTGGGTTGTTGAGTTTATCTATGAAGTGTTCAATCATGCAGAGAACGAGCCGTGGGGCTCATGTGCTTTGGTAGCTGGGGGACGGCTGTTTATCACGCTCAGCAATAACTGACGTAGGAGTCTGTGAGCAGAGGTAGGTCCTGCTGGGCTTTGGGCACTGAGCGAGGTTTTGCTGCGGTGTGCCGGGCCCAGCATCAGCCAAGTGCCAAGATGTGCTGTACATGCCCCGTGGGCAGGAGTTTCCTGCACAGAGGCACTGCCACTCATGCCTACTCAGAAAAAAAAAAAAGTGTGTTCCTCCTTATGGAGCTGCACTGTTCATTGAGAGAACTTGCCCTGTGGATGTGCCTGCCGACAGGTTGCTACTGCCTTTGGAAGCTGAAGGCAGCCTTGCATTATCACTTAGCAAACGCCGTGTTTACATAGTGGCCCATAGTGTAAATTTACAGTTCGCAGACAGAGCCTCTTAAAAGGCAGAGGAGCTGAGATCTGGGCATTAATGCAGAGACATTTCGTTCTAACCATGCTAGCTCCCAGGTAGTGAGAGACCACTTTGCAAGTGATCAGATAACCTTCCAGGACAAGGCCAGTCAGCCTCCCTTTTTATTTGCTTTACTTCAGGAACTGAATGGTCTTCCTTTGCTACTCTACTGGCAGAGTTGCAAAGTTTTTATGATTATTATTAAAGCAGCATGAAAACAATACTTTTGTTCAAGATAATCCAATGAATACGATTTGCCTAATTTTCATTCGGTTGAGTTGTGATGGGGACAGGCAACTGCAGCTGGGTTCTGCAGCAGGTTGTCACCAAGCACGTATCTTACAATTCCAATGGGCGCTATTAATTGGCTTACATTCACTTAAAACATCTTCTGATTTTATTCTAGACATATCCTGCACATTTGCTTTTCAGTGAATGGTTTAAGGTTTGGAACCCATACTTAAATCTCTTTCAGCAACGTATTTTCTTAGCACAGATAAGAATCGTGAACTATACCTACACAAAACAAAATCACAGTATGTTGTTCTTATCCATTCACTTACATTCTTGAGCAGGAAGAAGCCTGAATGCATGCTCAGCTGTAAACCTGTGCCTATTCCTCCTAATTTGAGGTTACATTGGTCTTAAGTATGTTATATTGCCCTGAAACTCGTGTTGGCCTTTAAATTGTTGTAAACTCAGAGATATTAAAGGATGTTATACCAGTAATTTGCCCAAATAATGACACGGTCACTTAAAGGATTCAGTGCAAAATGTATGTTTGAGCTCATAGTTCTGGAAGAACTCTGTCTAAGCTCTCTGATGTGGTCCTGTCCTTTGTCCCTAAGCATTCATTGCATTTTGTTTAGGAAATAATTTCTGACAGAATAGAAACACCAATAAAGATCAGGTTCACTAAAGAAGAAAGATAAGCCTGCGTTTTATGTATGTTTTTGTTACCATAGTGTTCTTCAGAGCACATTTAGGATTTTGTCAAACTTGGAGTAAGAGTAGATATAAAAGCAGATATTGCTTCCAAGCAACGCTTGAGAGGTTTTGCTCTTTTAAATAAAACTGTTGGAATATAGTTAATGAAGTACCATCAATTTATTTGTTAAAAATGTGTTAAATTTCACCATGAAACGTTTTCATATATTTTTGAAATAAAAAATCATGATAGCAATTCCTGAGTCATGGAGGTGAAAGAGTATTTAGGAGCATGTTACAGATAGATGTATCAGGAGTGGATAACTTAACTTAAGTATTTGTCACAGAAATGAAATTAAAAAAGAGAAATCAGTTATAGGTCGGCCTGTTGACTGGTATGACTGGCTATGAGTGTGAGCCAGGCAAGGTACTCAGAGCAAAATTATAGGGTGGGAAGAAACAAAGCTAGAGGAAGAAAATCCTCATAGGAGTCTTTCCTATGTTACTGTGCTGGGAGCAGGTGGAAGAAATGAGCTGCCCTATCTTCCCTAGGTCAAAGTGCAAGAAGTTTTGAACTTCAGTTATGTCTGATGCTTTCTGCTTGATATGGGAATTATCTTCGAAGTTATCTGAAGTTTACTAGCTGGAGGAAAAAAACCACAACTGCAAAAATACAACTGAAAGCAGTAGAAATCTAGTGAGTATTGAACAGTAATTAAAAAATTGTTCCTTTATCTATCAATAGGTTATTGATTCTGATACAGCAACGTCACTGTGTGGATGGAAGAAATGCTCCGGAAGAATTGATCATCTCACAAAGGGAAAAAGAAAATTATTTTTACCCCCAGAAATGATATTTAATTTTGTCTGGGCTTTTAGAGCTTATTTATTTGACAGTATTTCTGTTCAGTTAATTATAATTCAAGAAACATGCTGTTATAAATTATTTGTAATATATGTTCTTCGGATTTCATTTGTCACCCTCTGAAAACGTATTGAACTAGTAATGAATGAATACTCCAATCCCATAAAGAGAAATAGCTGGAGTCAGAAAAACTTAGCTTCCAATCCATATTTTGGAGAATTTGTTCAGTTCCTTGAAGTATTTTGATCTAGTCTGCATGTACAGTGCCATGGATATTCTTCCAATGAGATCATTAGAAGCAGCAAGATTCGTTTGCGGGAGAAAGAAAAGAAAGCTGATGGTGAAGCCTTACGCTTTAGGAAAAAAGAATAAACAACAACAACAACAACAAAAAACACACAAAAAGAGGCAATCAGTTAGAGACATCTTTGTATGATAGCTGTCCTTTCATGTATTCTGATCGCTGTAACTAAAGAATTACTTGTGAGGCCCCATCTGGAGTACTGTGTCCAGGTCTGGGGCCCCCTGTACAAGGAAGACATAGAGCTGTTGGGTAGGGCCCAGAGGAGGGTCACAGAGATGATCAGAGGGCTGGAGCACCTCCCCTACAAAGACAGGCTGAGGGAGCAGGGCTTGTTCAGCCTGGAGAAAAGAAGGCTGAGGGGTGACATCATTGCAGCCTTCTAGTACCTAAAGGGAGACTATAAAAAGAAAGGGAGCCAACGCTTTGAAAGGGTAGATAACAGCAGGACAAGGGTAAATGATTTTAAGTTGAAGGAGGGAAGATTTAGGCTGGATATCAGAGGGAAGTTCTTTACCAAGAGAGTGGTGAGGTGCTGGAACAGCTGCCCAGAGAGGCTGTGGATGCCCTGTCCCTGGAAGTGTTCGAGGCCAGGTTGGATGGGGCCCTGGGCAGCCTGGTCTAGTATTAGATGTGGAGGTTGGCAGCCCTGCCTGCAGTGGGGGGGTTGGAGCTTGATGGTCCTTGAGATCCCTTCCAACCCAAGCCATTCTATAGGAGAATAAAAGGTAGAATAAAAATGTCCATACTTAGCATCTTTTTCTTTCTTTCTTTTTCTTTTTCTTTTTTTTTTCCCTGAGAAATACTCCTGCTGCATAGCATTTTTTAAACTGTTAGAGAAGAAACTCAATCCACCTGCTGGTGTTCTAAGAAAGATAACCTTTTGTGTAACTAGAATTTTCAGGAATAAATCTCACAGTTGTGGATATCTCCAGCAGACAGAGATACATAATGACTGGAAAAGTTCTAGAAAACCTGCTGCAAGAACTTCGTTACATTTGGGAAAGGAATGAAAAAAAAAACACCTTAGGCACACTATTTTCCATGAAAACAAGCTGATGCTCCTTATGTATCGGGTTAAATGAAGTGTAATATCAATTAAGTTAGTGACTAAAGTAAAACTGCTTGCATTAGGAGAAAATCAAACCAGCTGTTGTAAAGCCCAAAATAAATAAATAAATAAAAGAAGGAAGAAACAGTAAGCTCTCTAGTAGAACTATACAACTTATTTGTGACATATTTTTCTTCAATATAATCAGTGCTGTTTGAGTCCGACCTTTTTCACAGAAAAGAATGAGTTCTAGCAATAAGGAAAGAAGATGGAACGCTGTGCTGATTTGAGTCAGTTGTGAAGCTCCTCATTAAGTTACATAATACTTCTCTCAAAACTCATCCAATAGCAGCTTCTCAATTCAACAGTTTCTTTTCAGCCTAGTTTAGTGTCATTTCCCTTTTGCCCAGTTTCTTAATCTGGATTAACCTTGTAGCAGCTCTACTACTAACTTCCTGTGCAGTGTCGCTTGCATACTGTTGCTGAAGTCTGTGTACTGTTCACAGAGCTTGAGAGTAAATCAGAGTGATTGTGGTAAAGAAGTTAATTCCTATTGCTAACAAATCTTTTCTGTACCTGATTATATCAGCCTTTGGGAAATACTAAACTCCTTCAACTTCTGTCAGCATCAGCCTGCAGGAGAAAATCAGCAGTATATATATGGCATAATTAAATTCTTAGGGGTATGTTGATCCTTAAGATTATTACCAGGGAACTTTTCCAGCTGCTGAGAAAAGGTTGAGAGAGTGTTTTAAATGAGAGTGTATATTTGATATATGTGTGCTTCTTGGGTTTCATGGAAGGGTAGTTAGGTCAGGTTATTATCTTACGAAACCTATATTGAGATGATACATCTATGAGACACCACGCTATAAAAGTACTTGCTGTCCCTTGCTTAGTATAAATGAGATAAAAAGATAATTCAAGTTACTCGTGAATTAATTTAATCTTTTCGGACCTCTGAAAAACAGAATAATAATCATGGGCCTCGTCCCATTAGCTGCGTTATTCCATTGTTTTTAGTCTTGCAGCACATTTTCAAAGTGCTTCAAGGAAATGGTTGATGGAGTGCTGCCATCTCTTGGCTGTGCAAATCACATGTTGCAAAATATTGCATATTTTTCTTACAATGGAAATGCCTTCCCTAAACCGCTTTTTGATGTTTATGTGAAAGGTGATACTCAACATATCTGCTGACATTTTGCATTTAATTTGTCCAGGAAGGTTATTAGTGATATTTGAGAGACATTGAGTTGTCCTTCCTATTAAAGACAGAGAAGCTGGGTGCTATTGAGAAAGTGTGAAGAACACTGCAATGCTGCTCACACAGCTGGGTGTGTGCTCCCGGTTCTGGAGCTGGCAGTGACAAGGTGGCTATGTGTGCAGCCTTGTAGCCCAGCATGGATAGTGCTGCCACTGCTGGTTGCAGCCCATGGGCTTTGTGCTGAGCTAATGACAGTCTTGGAACTTATGGAGCTTATGGAACTGGAGTTTTGGATTGGTTTGTTATACAGTAGCAGTGTTATCTAACAACCAGGTGTCTGTTACATGGAGTGTTTAAGCTTTTGCTTAGCTTTGTACTATTGCTTGCTAATGCTTACAGTTACATAAATGTCTGTAACCAATAGATAGTAATGACAAGTAGTGTTTAGCACAGTGTGAATTATCTAAGAGCCTATAATAAAACAGAAGGAAGTACGGGCAGGGGATGGGCTGGGGCCGTGGGAGCGTGGGTGATACCATAGGCACCAGGCCTATGGCTAGTGACCAGTCATCAGGTGATGCAGCTTAATGCCCACTTGAAATGCTAATGCGCCTTTCAAGAATGCCAACAGTAATGAGAAGTTAGTCAGAATTTGATTCCCTGTGGAGCTGCTGGTAACTCCAAATGCTCCAGAGCCCCACTCCAGGCATTTCAACATGCAGCTTATTCACCCACTGGCAGCTGATGGCTTCTCTGAGCCTGACTCAGCCTCACAGAGCTGCAGAGCTCTTCTCGATGGTACATTTATCATGCAAGTTTCCTTGTGAGAACAGCGTGGTAGATAAGCTTAATATTGTGTGTTGATTAAATGACACAGCCTGAGTTTTAACAGTATGAATCCAATGGAGGGAAGTTATACAGCCTCTATATATGTCAGTTCCATATACATTGTATTATGAATTATCCTACTGGTTATTATCTTATACAGTGCAAACTGAAGCTGGCTATTTATCCATTCACTAAACATCCAGAAAAAAGCGGTAATTAGTAGCACTATTTCTTCAGTTAACGATAGGCATCTTTAAACACTGAAGTTTAAGTTATTTCCTTCCATCTGTACATCTTCAGATCATACCAGAAAAACCTGTATTATAATATATAATTTACCAGAGTAAATTTTTGTTAGTCCTTTGATAGCTCAGACGTGCTGCTTGGTAGGCTACTGTGTCCACTTGTCAGTGGCATCGTTGAGTTTTTTTGTTTCAGTTGTATTCAGATACAGCAATTAGATTCCATGTCTCTCAAGCCTTTGTAAGCTTTCAGTGATAGTCTGAAAAATGTTCATCTCTGAGCTCCACCTACTAAAACTTTCTTGTTGTCACATCTAACGCTTTCAGTGATGATTTCTTTTGGAACAGTTCTAGTTTTGGAAAGGTGTGAAATGTCAGTTTGATTAATGTGGCTGTGTGCAAGTCGACAGTGTTTGTATGAATACTTGTTACTTCTAAATTATAAACATGACTGTCATACTGTTTTAGGGATGAATGGTGGTGAATATACCTCCAACACTCCATTTGGGGAATATGGTGTCTCTAATTAGTAAGGAAATGGCATGGCTGCTGTATCCTAGAGACGAGGTATGTGCATGGGCCTAGTCAGAAGAAACAAAGAAAAATACCTTCTTAATTAACCTTTAGTTTCTTTTTCTTAGTTCATCTTTCTTTACTCAATTGTTTATAGAAGGTGACAGCAGTGGCAGGAGAGGAAATAATTAAATGAGATTTTTGTTAATCCTTGTGCTCTGTCTGAAAAGCTGCTGCAGCCTACAAAACACCCAGACAATTTGCATACTCGGCTCTTTCAGCATTTACAGATCTCCCATGTTGCTCCTTCAGAGATAAATAGTCTCACTAATCGGTTGATTCAGTTTCAGATAACATCATCCTACCAAACACCTTGTTAAGTGGGTGAGAATGAATTAAAGATTGCAAAACTCTTTGTGTGTATGTGTGTGTGCAAGAGAGAGAAACCCCTATTCATGGAGGATCTCAAAACATTTTCATCAGACTTAAAATTCAAAATTACTCTGGTGCTCTTGAAACTACTGCCCAAGGACACTTTTTGTAAAACTTTGAAAAAATGGTTTGATCTTACCAGAGCTATAACCTGAACATGAGAGGAGTCATAGTTGTACATAAAAATCCTTTTCCCTTCCTGTCCACTTCAGTAACACCGCAGGAAAACAAGATGCAAACCAAACAAGCAATGATAAAAGAAAACAACCTTCAGCAGTTCAAAGTACGTGAAAGGGTGGAAGGGACTTAGAAATTCTTATCAGCTAGAAAGATCAGGATACTGTTTCTGCACTGTTGCTCTTCTGTATAACAGATTGGGATAGCACATTGGAAACAGGCAGAAAACTAAGGTATTGTCTTCATTCCTCCCTTTGGAAATCCTGCAGCCCAAGTTCCCTTCCAAAATGAGAAACGCCTCTTGCTTTGCCAGTGTCACACATGGAGAAACTCTTCTCTGGGTATCAGAATTTTGCATGCTTTTTTGAGCATTGTTTATGACCAAGAAGCATTTTGGAGGAAGGACAGACATGTCTGCCATATGTTAGCACTCTGAAACATCACAACACTGGGCAGAAATGAGATTCCCTTCTGCAAGTAATAACAGGTGAATTTTATATTCAGTAAGCTGCTGTGACTGAGCTAAAAGGTTGGTAGAAATCAGGGTGCAGTTTTAATCATTTTAGGCCTCATTTTGTACACATTGAAGTTCATGAGCAATATGTTAATTTTGATGGGTATCTTACAGTACTTGTAGGATAACAATACAAATATCTGCAATGCTGACTACGTGACCTCTCAGGGAAGTGTTATTTACCCAATTCCACTCTGACAAGAGAGTCGTAGTTCTCATGCCTACTTTGTTGTCATAACTGCAATTAATGTGCTCCTGAAGAGCATACTGTTTATTCTTAAACTCTCCACCTCTATATGAGGATTGTTCTTGTGCTCCCTTGACCTGCATGACACATGCAATTTGGACAACGCCTTACCTTAAAAATACATTTACTAACCAGGGGTGCTGACAAGTTATCCTTGTTTTCACTTCAAAAATGAGACTTTTTGCTTATGATTCTTCTCTTTGCTGGTCATGATTTTTTTTTGTAAGTCGCAGGCCTTTTGAGAACACTGCACATGAGTAGGTAACTGATATTATGATTAGAAGAACAAAAATAACTTCTTGGACATGACCGTGACACTATGCATGTTCAGAGCATTGCTGGTAAGGATATGCTTCCTTCTCTAAGCCCTGAAGTTTTGGAGGGTCACAATGAGAGGTCAAACAAGCCCATATTCCTTCAAGAAAGTAGTTGTAAGCTGCAAAGTCTGCTGGTTATTGGGAAATCGCTGTTTTGTTTTTTGTATTTGTGCTAGTAATGAACCCTGTCAGTACTCATCCACAGATGTAACTTTAAGTGCAACTGTCTTTGATCGATTACACTGCAAAGAGGCTGCTTGTAATTCCCTGTTTGTTCCAGTTTACATACTAGACCATCTCTTGGTCACATTATTTTTATTTTGGAGTGAGTATATAGTAGATAATCTCGTATTTATAGAAATGATTTTATTTCCAGCCTCTCAAGACAAATTTAATCAATATTTATACTTTATTCAAATGAAAATGATATATTTTTTTTACACATTCGACCTTGTATCAGATAGCAATCCTTTCCCTGCTGTACAAGTCTGGTATGTTTTCAGTCACCTCTTCTTTACTGATGTAGACACTGGCAGCAAGTTTTACAAGCTTTTGTTTTATTTTCCACTCCTCTTATGTGCTCAAACTCAAATTCATTCCAAACAGTTGGCTATGAACTATCTTTATTATTCTGATCCATACGATAGTGAAATTATACAAACAATATTTACTGCACTGAAAAGCTTAAATAGCATCCAGTGGAGGACCAGCTTCTCTGGTAATAATTCCTGAAGAGAAATGGATTACCCTTTTCATAGCTTAAGAGAAAAGTTTAATATTGATTGAGAAATTCACACAGGTTTTTTTTTTTGTTTGTTTGTTTTTAATATGGTCAGTCAAAGAAAATAAAAGCGCATATAGGTCAGTTTTAAGAAAAAAAAACAAAAATAATGTGAATATTTCTGGTTAGTTTGATTTTTCTGATATATTGAAACATTGAAACTTCAGCATCGCTTGGCTACATTTGTTTGTTACAGAGATTGATGCGTTACACGTTCTCAGTGTTCTATAACACAATCCATCAACTTATCAAGCTGTTCTAGAGGAACAAACTGTAGCATAAAATTAAAGCACCGCAGAGACAGTACTTAAATTTTTGCCATATGTGCGCTACATCTTCAGGTTCTGGAAGTAAGCTGAGTAAATCTCTGTTTTTATACTACATTTAAGGCAAGGATAGTATTATTTACAAAGCAGTGTGTTGTATTTACTCTAACATTGTTCTTTGCAAGTCTGTTCTCATGAAATAAAGCGACTCTTAGGCTATGGATCACGTAGGCTGGAACGTGATCGTGTGGCTGGTAGGCATTTGGGAAGGCAGGCTGCTATCTTCCTACCCTATTCAACAAAGGTTACATAAAACAAGTAACAGTAATCAGGAACTAACATCGGAATCTTCTTTCTCATTTCCCAGAGAATATAAATACATTTTACACAAGAAAGGAGAAAAATAAAACCCTGAGCTAAATTGTGAAATACGACATGAAGAATTTTATTAGCAACTGAATTTTTAAACTCAAGACTAGAAATTTCTATACATGCACGTCTGTGTTACCAGCCCAGTGCAAACACTTCTATAGCACAAGTCATTTCTGGTCATAACACAGAGCTTTGCCCAGGAGAAAATTAAAAAAAAAAAAAAGAAAATGTTTATGGGGAGTCTTAAGGCAGACAAACAATGAAGGATCCAGCCTGGATTTGTGGAATGATCAGTTGATGATCTGAGAAATCAAGCTACAGTCTGTTTTTTCTTATGTCACTTACACCATGGGGGAGATGAAAACAAACCCCAAGAAGTTGTACAGTGATGGCTGCCACAGCCTACTTTTTAAAAGAGCTTGTCAGCTCTTCGTGCCTGAATAATAATTCAAGCAGAATGAATGGGTACACAAGTCCTAATGCAATGTAACACCCACTTGGAATTTTAAAGCTCCTTTCCTACAATGCTGAAAATAATGAGAATTTAATCAGAATTTCCTGACAGTATGGTGCACGACTGCATAGCTACAAATGAAAGGCGTTCACCAACACATTCTTGAGAAGAAAATCTGCTGGATGCTTTGCAGGTACCCATTTTTTTCTTTACTTGCGAAGAGCAGGCACAAATATTTTGAAGAGCAATGAAATTATGCCTTCACAATGAAGTGGCTTACATGCTCCTTTAATGTGAGAAGCTTGTAGAACAGAGTCGTGAAGAAATTATAAGTACTGTACATTTAGGTATAATTTAACTTAAAAACAATTCCCCTCATGCAGCTCATTCGGAGACAATAGCAAAGTGACTAGTAGACCTTCCAAGAAAAAGTGAATAGCAGCAAGTTAGGAGGAGCTTCCATCCTTGCAGAAACTGGTGGTACTTGTTGGACTGCTGCACATTGCTAAGAAGTTAAATTATGGCTTATTGCAAAAGCTAAGAGGGTGAAATATGATCAAGAAAAATCGTTCATTTGGCTGCAGATCCTTTCTTGCCTAGGGGTTTTTAAGAGTCTGGATTGAGGACACTGTCACCAGAGCATATGGTGCTCTGTTGAAAGAGCAGAAAGCACAGTTCTTTCTATGGTAGAATTTAGGGTATATATATATATATAGATAGATGTATTCAAGCTGCAAGGCTAACAATGTAATTCACCTTTCATGGTGTGAGCAGGCTGACATGCATGGGTTTTCAACTATAATTAATCAACTATAATTTTTGTGTAAGGACTATATAAAAAGTTGTGATGCCTATTGATAAAGTGGTTAATAACATTGCAAGCTAGTAGATTGAAAACACAATTAGGCTATTTTATAATTATGACTTTCTGCATATGCCATTGCTTTATGCTCCCATGACTGAGAGACAAACAAGGCTGTTTTCACAGAGTGATCCAGAACCCCTTAAGTTGTGCTCTGCTACATGACCCATGGCTGGGTGGCTGATCCATGTTGTATGTTGCACCATCATATAACAAAGAGCACAGCTGAACAGTGGGCTCAGCTAAAACTGAATTCCCCAAAAGGTACCATGCAGAGTCATCCAGGTGATGTCAGCTTGCCATAGCATCACTTTGTCACCACCTGTACCAGACAGAGTCCATGAGCTGCTCCCTTAGAAGGGCTACTAGTTTTGTACTCTTGTTCAGGATGAGGGAGCAGAAGTTGATGCTGTGAGCATATGCAGTTTTAGCAGAAATGCTAAGTCACAGCTTGAAACAGTGATTGAGCACCTGGTGGGAAGGCAGGGCCAACCCAGGGGAGCTCAGGTGAATGCAATGTACCTGAATGACCATCAGGGCAGGCACCACCTCTTTCCAGACCTCATTGACCATAAGGGCAGGCACCACCTCTTCCTAGACTTCACTGAAAGGTTGGCAGTGGAGGTAAGGGGATCTTGCTATAGATTCTTGTGTTTGTGAGGCCTTTGATAGGTAAGCAGGTTCTTTCCTTTCTGTGCTTGTTGCATTTGAGCAAGTTCTTACTTGTTGCAGCTTAGGACCTTGCTACTCTGCTATCCTTACTGCACTTTCTATCATGTTACAGCAGGAAAAAAAAGGAATGAATGGGTTGTAGCTTTGGTTTGGAGAGAGTGGAAAAATACAATCAGGGTCTTGAACTGGGAGGACTGAGATTATGCTCAGACTTGTGCCTGTGGTTCTGGGATGGGAATATATGTCTCTATACACATCAGACTATATGCCCCATACATAACAAGCCTCACGTTTCTGAGAAGTGACAAATGTAATACAGATACAGAATAAATCTGCTGCTTTGCAGTGTCTTTATCAAACTGTATCGTTATACGCTGGTTTCTAGCTACACTTCAATTATTATAATTGGGAAGAATTACATAAGGGGAAAAAAATCCAATCAGTGGAAAAATGTTTTAGCATTAGTAGTACTAATACGTAGTCTCTAGTAGTACTAATAGTAGTCTCTAATATGTTATAATATGTGATAGTTCTGATGGACCACTGATGCTAGCACTGACGTAGCACTGGTGCTGAGGTAGCTCAGGGCAAACCCTGCCAGGTCTGCCTTACAGCGTACTGCACTGCTCTGTCAGGAACTGAGTAAATTCATACGTATCCCTCCTGCTCAGGCCTGGAGAGCTGCTAATTGCCTTAAGTAGAAGCTTAGGAACAGAGAGGAACACTTAATCTTTTAACAGGTCTAAATCTTATTTACCGTTCTGCTACAAGCTCTTTAATTAAAAAAAAAAAAAAATAAGAAAAAAGAGAAGATTAAAAATCCCTAGCAAGAGAAGGCTGTGATCTTCCTGTTCCGAGCCCCAACCAGATCCCTGGTTAGGCTAAATGCCAACTCATAACCCCCTCACAAGGTATACTGCTCGTGATGTGAACGCTGCTCGTTGCAGCTGACAAGCGGCGGTCAGGAACCACCCTCTGTGCAAATAAACGTGAAGCACTTCCCTGTCCATCCCGGCGCAGTAGCTACAGGAAGCAATTCGCTTCGTAGCGTGCAGCAGCGCAGCGCGACTATTGCTTCCTTCCTGGCGCTCAGCGGCCCCCGAGGAACCGCGCGGAGCGTCCGCTGAGCGCGGGAGGGCTGAGAGCCGGCAGAGGGCAGCGCTGTGAGGGAAAGCAGGCGGGATGCTGCAGGTGGAAGGAGAGCCGGCATCGTATGCAAACGCGCCGTGCTGGAGCCATGAACCCCAGGTGGCACGGAGGTGTCCGAGCAGAAAGGCCACAAAAGTCTCTAAAAGTACCACGTGCTGCCTTTGGGCTGTGACTCCGTGTCCGTGTGACTGTAACTCTGTACAGCTAAGAGAGAATTGCACAAAATAAGCAGAAGGAGGTAAGGAAAATCTTTTCCGAGGGGCAAAAAAAAAAGGTCTCTAAACGAGCGACTAGCTTGCAAAAATAACACTTGCTCACAGCACGCGGTGGTCGGAGCGTGCCGGTGGTTGAGCAGCAGCTGATAGCTCCCACCTGCGGGCTGCTGAAGGAGGGTTCATCCTGCGCCTGGTTCCGTGAGGGCGGCAGAGGGAGGCTGGCTTCGTTACAGTTCATGGAAATGCCTGATGATCTCCCTTAGGCTTGTTTTGTTTGATGCTTACTGAATTGAGTAACGCTTTGTTGAGGATACAGCTTTAAAAGTAGGTATGAAGTGTCCACGCTGCTGTGGCTTCTGCAATTGTAAGGCTGAAATAAAATCGTGTACAACATTCAGCAGGGGTAGGGCAGCTTCGGTATCATTTGTGAAAATGTAGATCCAGATTATGGTTAGGAGCAGGGTAATGATATTTGAGGATGAACATGAAGGCTGTAGCTTAGTGCAAGTGAATGTGGTGTTCTTGCAAGACTTTGCTGCTAAGTGTTACAAGTCTTGGAAGGCTGCAGGGTCTGGGAAAAGGACGCACTTCGACTTACGCTCTGAAACCACCTTTTCAATGTGGTGTCCTCCTTAGAACTCAAATCTGAGAGTGAATTTGGATCCTATGGGTTCCCTAGGTGCCCATACAATCCACTGTCATTCATATTAAAACACCTCATGTGTTTTATATGATGTCTAAAAAGTTTGGACTTCCCAATAGTTTACACTGTCTTCTTCTCCAAGCACAGGTAAAAGATTTTTTTTTCTTTTTTATTTTCCTGTTGCCTATCATTGGCTTCTATATATCACTGTGCTGACTATGAGTATGTGAGCAGAATTTTTTGTGGGTACTTACATCACAAGTTGTTTCATAACTTGTGTTGTATGGAGTTAAAGTATTAAGGTATAGTCATAACATGCTTAAAGTCATTTTATTTGTTGAGCACCTTCAGTATCAGAATAATTCAGTATCACCACCTGTATCGGGTGCTGATAAGATAAACAGCAATTTTCTGCATTCGTGACTGTAGGGACTCAGCAATGAGAGTGCTTCCCTGGTACTGCACAAGGCAACCCAAAGGCCAGATGGAAAGGCAGGGAGGAGGTCTGCAAACTCCTGGGTGGCAAAGCTATCTTTTCATAATAATCACCATAATCTTTTCTAAAAAAGGAAGACTGGGCATCACTAAATAGCATCAAAAGCTGTATGATCTCAAGCTGGGTTTCTTGGCAGTGCTTAGCCTTAGCATTTCAGTGGCGGTAGTTACTGACTGCACCACGAGAAGTCCGTGTGATGCTTACAGATGAATTTGTTGGAAGAGGGGTTGAGGTAGCACTTGAAAATCTTCATTCTAATCACCGAATCTGTATGTAATTAAAAAATGCATGATGAATCTTTGATAAAGTCATAGCAGTGTAATTTGCGCTACTTTTTATTAAGAGAATGAGGAGGTTTCCTCTTCCAGACTACAGAGCGAGGATTTCTTCTGATCTGTTTCCTCTCTGCTGGTACTTTTTGCTAATTCTCGCCAGTTTTGCCTATTCAGTTTGAAGATCTTCTTCCAGCTCTCGGAGGGATCAGTATATTTTCTGTAAGAGGATGGAGATTTACCAGTTATTTGTTTGCCCAATTTAGATGGTAGATACAAGTAGCTTGGTTTAATGAAGGGGTCTTCTTCAGAAGATTTTGAGAAGAACATGTTTTTGGCTGGGAGTTCCTATTAGTAATGAATGGGAGAATGTCATATTTATGTAAATCCATGTGGTGAAAATCAGTCTCTTTGCATGGGGAAAAAACAATTGTAAAGGTAATGATGAATTAGTTTTATTGTAGACCTTTGTGCAGGAGGGAAGGCTGTTCTGACAAGTGAGTTTTATGAGAAGTGAACGAAGCATGCCTTGAGTCACACACTGCCTTGTCCACTTGCCTGTGTAGGTGTGTGTCTGCTGAGTCACAAGGGCTGGAAAGCTATCTTGCCTCCTCAAGAGCAGCAAGCCTTACTTGTCACCTAGCAAATTTGTAAGTAGGTCGCCTATTCTGACTCTGGTGCACCTACTCTAACTGCTTCATAATGAGCAGTAACGTTTTTGGGACAAGTCCTCTGACGGTGGCATGCTAGCAGTGTTCTCTGCATTCACCCTGGCTGGCTGGTGCTGCTGAGCTTGTCAGCTAATGGCATGCAGCACTCTGTGTGACACTGCTCCTTCCCATCTGTCGTATTTCCATTTTGTGACCATCCGTTGTTCCACTGGGCTGGGGAAGCAAAACCACAGGTATCTCTCCATCAGGTTCCCTCTTTGTAGGCTGGAGAGTTGAAATATCCTTTTTGTTCTCAGGATACACGCTTGGATTTGGGAGTAGGAGGATATTACAGAGAAATCAAGCAGCCTCTGCTTTTGTTTGCCTATAGTGCTAGTGTTGGCAAAATAAACTCATTTGCTTAGGAAGTATCACAGGCTCACTGCTAAGTTCAGACTCAGGAAAACTTACCTGCTTTTGAGGCGCTTTCCATTAAGTGGAACTGAGAAAGCAGCCAGGAACCAACTGAAGTAAAGTTCAATTTGACAAAAAAAAATAATGATGAAATAAGAGGTATTTCCCTTAGCTTAAACGATGATCAGCAGCACAGCACTGAAAGAGTGAATGACATAAGTAACTCAGTGATTCCCATCTAGAGATACAGAGACTTGACACAGAAATGAAGACTAGTTTGATGTGATCCCAGTGCAGACAGGTAATTCCAAGCAGCTGGTGTGCATTATCTACATCAGCTTTGAAAGTACTAGAGACCTAAATTTTCACGTGTCCCTGGATGACTTGAGTGTAACGTTATGGATCTGAAATGAAAACTTCCTCTAATGGATTTAAACCCATTGCACAGTATTTGAAGACTTGAAGAGAAGAATTTTCAGTATTTTGACAGACATAATGTGAGTGCTTTCAGGCTTAGAAGTACACATTAATAATAAACCTGTATGAATATCTTCCTTTTACTTTTCTGTAACGTATATATAAGGAATTTTGCAGTTGTTTTGTCTTCAACCCTTATTTTCGATTTCCTGGGTAAGAAGCCTAATCGTAATTCTTAAGAATCTTTCTGTTACGAGGTTTTATCTGTAATTAACTAACTGCAAACACAGATTCTTAGTACTAAGAGAAAGAAATAAAGGTAGAGATTAACTGGAAAAAAAATCTGAAAAAAAAGAATGAGAGTTATGTGCCAATGTGATGTATTTTAAACATTGAATAGATTTGTTGGGGGGGTGATTTTTGACATCTTATGTTTGCAGTAAAACAACAAATGCTAAGAGCTACCTCCCGGCATTTCTTGAAAGAAAAGGGAATAGTGCCCAACAGAGGGTGTTTCAGCTGCTAACCAGCAGATTTAACTGGCTGTCTTCCACAACTTGATCTTAAACAGCATCATTATAGAAATAAAGTTTAATATCTGATCTGACTTTGGTAGTGAAATATGCGCAAGAGCAAACAATCCATGCTGTGCCATTTATTAAGCTTATTTAATGGTTATTTATGTCTGTGTGTCGGAAATGTGTGGTGCTAGTAAAAAGAGGACGTGGACAGCTGGAAAGACAAAGCAATAGTTTAGAAGTTGTGTTATTTGTTCTTGCTCATTACCTTTAGACGCATATATTGTTTGGATGCCTATTGTTGAGGAGCTGAGATAAGAAATTGCAAGTGATGTTTTCTGGCAATGTGTTTATGTTGTGTTCTACACATAAATTTTAGAAAGGTTCCCAGTTTTGTCCCATGTGCTTGCCAAAAGTATTGGTATCTTCTCACAGTATAAGTCAAAGATTTGATATAGTTACTTGAGTCCAAATTGTTCTGCATTGTGTTTAAACATACAGAAATTGTGAAAACATTTGTTAAGTCTTAATCTTTTATTTAATCCAAAGCACTTCATGTGAAAAGCAGAGCCCAAGGATCCTAAACCACAGTGGATAGTTTCAGCAGTCAACTTAAACAAAATCTGATTTTGATGCTGTGGTTCTTTGTGAATCAAAATGTCTACGTGCAGGAACTTAATATTTCGTGTTCCTCTCTGACCAGTCAGCCATTTTGATATGAAGTCCTCCGACATGGTATTTGACTTTACTTTTGGATTTTACAAGGACTGCTGTTTGCTGTCTGATGTAGAAAATAGTTTGATGCCATGAGCTGTCTGAGAAGAGATGACTTCCTCTGGTTGAAGTGTAGACCTCCTGCATGTAGATTATTCCTAAGAAAAGCTGAATATTCAGAGGCAGCTCCTGAAAATGCCTGCAGTAACATGAAACAGTCACAGATGTGAGCAATGTCTAAGCTATGCTATCCTAGACTTCACCTGCATTTGGCTTCTGGGTAATATTTTGAGATATTTTTTTCCTGTGTTTCATTTATTGTAGCAGGAGTAATTTTCCTACAACAGGTGTATTCCCCCTTCAATGAGAAAGCTCCAACCAAAGACCTTTGTGCTGCTCCAGTGTTAAATATTGACTCCTCATCTCACCACTTGGAGAGAGATGTAAGGAAGGCCATGCTAATGATGATGCAGACAGACATTCAGAGGTTGCACTAGTGAGGCAGCTACCTGAGATGCACTGTGGCAGGCCTCAAGCTCTCATGAGAGCTTAGCAGGAATTCCAGTTCGGCAGTAATGTGAAAACAGGTACAAGATGTCTCAAGTTAAATAGAAAAACTAAAGTGAATACTTGATTAGCTGAAATTTGTGGTTGTAAGTAGCTTGCCCAAAGTCGTGTAAGGACTCTGCTGTGCAGCTCATGCATGCGAAGGATGGAAAAGGGTTAAGAGATATTGAGAAGGTCTCGGGAGACTAACATCAGAGAAATACCACTAATGCTCATCAAATATCAGAAGAAACAGTGTGTTCTCCAGGATGTGCTGTGCTATGCCCAGGCCATTAGTACTTAACTTCTGTGATTGTATGCCTGAATTTTAGACAGGCTGGGCTTCTTTAAATGAGATGCATTTGAAATATTAAATACGCTGAAAACAAATATAGCATCTTACTACTTCTGGCTTTAAAAAAAAAAAAGCACTTTATCAGGTAAGTAGGTCCTTGTGTGGTAGTCACCCAGGGCTGGCAGGCAGCAAAGCGCTCCTAGCAGCCAACACGTTCAGCGTGCTGTGAACGTTAACAGTGCTTAGCAGCAGACTGTGCTTAGGTCTAAAATTCATGTGTTTTTGTACTGATTAAAGATACACGTACGGGCAGGCATGCAAATTTATATAGGTTAACTATTGCATTCCAGCACTGCAGTTGCAATTACAGAATCTTAACTACATATTGCTTTTCAGCGGTGAAGAAATGCCCAAATATGAAACTGCTTCTGTGCAAAGGCATCGCTCTCATTCTCTGTTCATTTCTAAACTGACAGATCAGTATATGAAATGCACAGGCGTGATGAGTGATAGAGAGCAAGAGAAAATGTCCCAATATTTTTGTGCTGAAGATAGTTGAATTCCTTGTCTCTCTCTTGCTCTCCTCAAAACAATCTGACATGAAGACCAGGCCGTTTGCACACAGCAGCACAAATGCCATTATTGTGTTGATTGAGGTAAAGGGCAGAAGTGTTGGTCATAGGGATGCAGAAGAGAATAAAAATCACTTATTACAAAACCAAGGCTTAAACCAGTTTAAATGAAAGAAACCTTATACTATAGAGGGAGGAAGGGAGGGAGGGACTCTCACAATTTCCGAGAAGGAACATTGAACTTGGTACTAAAGAGTAGCATGGGGGAAAGTTGTGATGGGAGAGAGAATAAATCAGAGCAAGAGAGAAAAGCACCCCAGAGAAAATCTAGCTAGAGCAGAAGAGAGACATGAAAAGCAAATCGACTGCTTTGTTTCACACTTAGCAAAGCCTGAGTGTGCATAGCAGCATCAGTGTCAGGCTTGAAGTTTTGAAGAAACAACACAGGTCAGAAGCCATCTGAGTGCAGCTTCATCCCTCCTGTGCTGACACGTGTTTTTGGTTTTATCTGGACTACTGCAGCTTCTTCTTCTGTGGCCTTTTTTGGACCCCTTGTGGTCCATATCAAAGAGATCCTTTTTATATTTTCCTTTCTCACACCCCTGTAGCTATGTGTTCCGCTGGTCCTGATTGTACCCTTTGCATCTGTTCAGATCTAATGCACTCCTCTGGTTCTACCAGTTAAGCTTTTACTGATTCCTCTTTCTCCACTTCTCTTACACTTTCATTTTTTCCCCACACCTTTTCCATGAGCTGCGTTTGTAGTGTTCTGTCCTTCTCTTTGCGCTGGCGGTGTGCCAGTCTTAATGATCTTTCCCTTCAGACTATCATGTTTTGGGTGACTTTTGATAAAGCTTTACCTCTCTTTATTTCAGATTTCACAACTGCAAAATGCCGGTAGCATTGCTGACTTCCTTTGTGGAATATTTGGAAACCTACTGGTGAAAGCTATGTGTTAAAGGTAAATATAATTGCAATTGAAATCAATAAATATGAAGAATAGGGTCACCCACGCGTATCTCAGAGCTTTATTGCAAGATGCTCTTTGATATTCCTCTGTACAACATGGATAAGTTTGTGCATGCTGCGTATGAAGTGCAGACAGCAACCAAAGCATTAGCTCAAATCTATTGAAAATGTACCGTGTGTACGTAATTTCAGGATTATATCATTGGCCTTAAAATCTGGTGTCATATTCTGAGGATGGATTGTAAATTGCATCTGTGGCTGCTTTCCTGCCTGGGATGTAAGCACAGATGGGGGAGGAAGGGCCGCTGCAGAAACTTCTGTTGCTGGCCTGATGAATTCACAGAAGTTCATTGTTAAATGCCTGATATACTTTCTGCACTTGCTAACTAAAAAATATGGTCATGGCTTTTCTTGAATTTTTCCCTCAAGAATCATTTATCACTATGTTGGGAGTAAGCATGAGAAGGTGAAGTTCAAAGCTGCTATTTCTGAAAACAGAGCCTTAGAAAGGAAATGCCACAGTTTTGATTCTGGTAACTCATCAGCACTTTCAGATCTCTTTTAATTTATCCTTTTGTGAAACAAACAATGCATGTAAGAACAGAACTGTATACATTTATCCTTCATCTAAAATGAAGACTTTTTTGAGACTATTTTAGAGGGTTTTGGTTTTACATGTTTTATGAATTGTAAGCTTTTTTTACCTACTGGAGACTTTGTAAATGTTTACCCTTTTAAGCTGTTATTACCAATTGCCCAGTATTATGTAAGTGTAATATGATGTTTCATCACATATTGAAGTATAAGATGTTCTGAAAAATACATGAAGCACTTGTGTGAAAACTTGTGTTTTCATAAGCGGCGACTAAATTCTTCAGAAGGTCCTTTCCAGAGACGGATTCTACTCTCTATTGTGTAATCAATAAGAGTGTCAATCAGCCATATGTCATTGATACAGTGGTGTATATATCTTTGCTTTTGGATTTTTTTGGGTAAGTTTTTTTTCATTGAATACTGGCTTGTTTTTACAAGAAACCATTGTTTTCAAAGCTTTTAGGGATTTTTGTCAGAGCTGATCTGCTATGGTCCTGATGTGTCCCTTTATGTGAAACTGCTCCGTTCTCTCATTTTGTAACAAGTCTGCTGGTAGGAGTTGTCTAGAGCTTAAAATTATGCTGAATGTCACACTTACTGGAACAACGCAGTATCCTGAGATTGTCTCGTTTCATTGGACATTATTTCATCTTCTTCAGTTTTTTTTAATGGCAGCAGCCTGGTGCATCGATCTTTAAAAGGTCTGCAGAAACCAGAAGATGAAATGTAGAGTGATTCATCTGAGCACTGATTCAGTCCGAAAACTGAACAATAGATTTCATAACTGTCAGTGCTGAGTGGAGTTCCTTGTCTGCTTCTACACTCCAAGCCTTCAGTCCCCCATGGAGGAAGCTGATTTCTGCTTCTGAATGAGGATATTTTGTTTACAGCACCATAGGAAAGCATCTAAAGGTGTGTCTATGCTAGGAAGCAAAGAACTTCATGCTAATTGACTTTTATGACTCACATTTGCCATTCCAGTGTAGCCATAACACTGAAATAATATTTCTGGACATTTTTAGTTATTCCAGGAAGTGTTTAGGAAGAGGAGAGCTTGAATGGCTCCTGGCTTGGTCTGCAGATGCGTAGTTCTTCCTCGATTGTATTTACAGGGTTCACGTAAGCATGAACTCAGACCTTCTGCCAAGGTAGTGGTGATATTTAGGCTGCATTCTGCTGAAGTGTTCCTGAGTTTGACAAAGAAGTGTAGTTGATGTGCAAATTTGAGTTGGCAAGGAGACTCTTTGGTTATTTGAAAAGGCAGGCACTGGAAAAATGGCACCACTTCCTTACGGTAGTTATCAGGCTGCTGCATGCTGTCTGCAGTCTTTGGCTCCCTGAGATAGCCTCTGTCTACAGTTTCTCTTGAGGAGGTATCATAGAGTTTTCACTATCTTTTCTGGATTGTAGATAAGTTGTCTGTTTTGTTTTCAGAGACGGTCTGAGATTAACAACAATACAGTTTCTTTAAGGAATAGTGCTCACTTAATGATAGCATCTTGGGAATGAGTGATGATGTACGTAACTTGCTTTAGTCTTTTCTTTTAGTCTTGCCACTTCCTGAACCTGAGAAAGCTACAGCTTCTTTGGAAACTCTCCTTGGATCTCTCCCCTCTGCCAGCAAGCTCCCCTCCATCCCTTGCTCCAATGAAATGGCCCTCTTAGCTTACTGCTCACTGGCTTCATACTGTTGCCTTGCACAAATCAAGCTGTAAAGTGGAAATGGGTTCCTTGGTTGCTACTCATTTCCTTACCAACATCTGAGCATGGGTGGTTGCCTGCTCTGCTGCATTCTTGTTTATTCTATCTACTGCTATACTGAGGTTACACAGGACATTGTAGTATTCTAACACAGCTGGTTATTTACCTCCTAAAATTGTACCTCTAAATAGTGACTATGTGAACTATTCATCCTAGTCATTCCTCATGAAACAGACTGGTCTGGAGTAGCTTTGTGGCCAGGTGATACCCGTGAGTGTTGCATGTCAGTAAGTGATCAGCTAGGGATTGCTTGCTAGCTAATATTTGTAAATACCATTTTATTCTGTAATGATTTACTTCTGCAAACAATCATTTTATTAACAGTGGAGTCATGTACCCAGATGATGGGATTTTCTGACTTTCTATGCTGAATTACATATTGGGAAATGGGGAAAACTTGCTCCAAAGTGAAGATAAGGAAAATCATCATCTGAATTGATACCATCTTAGTCTAAGGATGGTAACTGCATAGGCAGAGGTCTCCAGATTCATTTCTTATATATCCAGTGGAGTTAATCTAAGAATAATATTCTTTTGGATCAGTGTGGTGTTAGTGGTAGAAAATCACTAGGAAAGAAGAGAATTCTTTTTATTAGTAGCAGGGCTGAGCAGAGAAGTACCTGAGCAGGAGAGATAGAAATGTCTGTTTGCACTTGATAAGAAGTAAATCACTGTATTTGAAACATTTTCCATGCAATAAGTTACTATTGTTTTCTTTAAGGTATTTCTTGTATGTGTTGGCTCCAGTCCTACTGTGCTATACACTGTCCAAATATAAAGAAGAGTAAAAGCCAGCCTCAAATAGTTGAAAAGCTAAGTGAAAGGCAAACATAAAGATAAAGCAAATAGATAAAGGGAAGAGGGGAAGGTGTAGGGAGTGCAAATGGTCTGAGTGAGTGAATCTCAGTTTTGTGTATACTACCTAAAAGGAATGTTGTGATCATGCTGGTATGGAATTTTATGAGACATTTAGATAAAACCATTATCAAAGAATGAATCAAAATAGTGTTTTCCTTTACGGGAACTATCTTTGCATCACATTTGAATTTTTTCTTTACTTGAACAGAGGAAATCTTGTAAATACAATAGTAAATGCAGCTTATGAGGGTATAATAGATAGGGAAAAAAAAAACGATCATGGAAATAGAAGAAAGCTCTCTTGTGATTTAGGAAGAGTAAGAAGGTAACAAATAAGGACTTGAGGAAAATGTTAATAGCTTAGTATTGTTAACCCATGTTTCTGGAAAGGGAGTAAATAGGGTTTCTTTTTGTTGGTAAGGTGAAGTTACGCAGGGCTTGTTAGCTGTGTGGCGCTGCAAAGAATGCAGAAGGATCAAGCAGTGATAGAGCATTCTGTAACAAATGACAGGTGAGCTTCAGGGTAGACAACTGACAGTAACTGATTCTGAAGGGACAATTGGAACTAATCATACTACCTGATAGATTCTAAATTAGCTGTAACAACTCAGAGAAAAATACTTGATCATTGCAGGGAATAGCATAGAGAAGGCTGAAGTGCTGTGCAGGCCAGGAAGAAATAGAGATGTTAGACTGTATTAAGACAAAACGAGTATCATTACGGAAATTTATGGTACACTGTTGCCTGTATTAAAGTGTTCAGTCTCAGTCATTCTATTTCAAGAGGCATATGAAATAATGGAAGAGGTCCTAAAAAGAGCAACTAAATTGATTAAGAAATACAAAAACAATTCCCGGGGAAGTAAACATGAGGATATTTAAGATGGTGCTAAGAGGAAATTAATACGGGGCAACATAATAGATGGATGATTGTGAGGTAAGTCTTCCCCTTTAATCTGCAATAGAATGAAGTAAAAGTGATGTTTCGGTCTACTTACGTACACCTAAAAGGCTGCAGACTCAAAAAGAATGATAAAAGCAAACACTCTGAGGATGGCTGAACTAACCCAATTTTTTTCATTCTTTACACTTTGTTGTGGGAAAGGTTCCTTGCTGTGTTTTTCAGATCTGGCCACTCCCCAGCAGCTGCTGCTCTTACTGGCTCTGGGCTTTCTGCAGGCGCTGGGCACTCCAAGGGCAGGTGGTCACCCACAAGCTGCTGCGGGTCACTCCAGGAGCTGTTTCAGTTTCCATTTTTCAGGACCATTTTTCAGAAGGCTTGCACCTTCTCCAGCTGCTGCCCATGACTGAGAGAGCCCTGAGCATTCTGCTTGATGCTGCACTCTGTACAGATGAGCAAACAGCACGTGGTACTGCTCTGACTTCTAGTATCCTGCAACCAAAGGATGCAAATTCCAGCTCCTTTCTAGGTGTAGGTCCCTATGTGTTGCATCATGTAGCCAGTCATGAGCACTTTGGCAAGTTAATTACCTTTCATTGTACTAAGCGCTCTCATTATCTAGCTTCATTATCAGTGCCATCTGTTCAGCTAATACTTTATCTGGACAAGCTCAGGTCTAAGTTGGCTTCAGTACTGTATCATTGACATTTGGTGTATTTTTTAAATGGGCAGGTGGACGATACAATGATCAGGATATCTAGAGTCTGTCACCCGTTCCCTCAAACCTGTCATTGCTTCAGCTGGGTTGGGGAGACTTTAAGAGATCCTTCAGCCCACTGAAGAAGGGATTAATAATTCCAAGTGATTCCTGACAAATGCTTGTCTAACTTGTCCTTAGATGCTCCTGGCTGCAAGTTAACTGTCTTGCCAGAGTGGGCAGGAACAGCAACTTCTGGGGAAACTTCTGTTACCTGAAGGCTGTTGTTATGAATCCTTAGGATTTGGCTAAGTTAAACAAACACAGTTCTCCCAGTGTTTCCTCAGAGTGTTTTCCAAACCTTTGATCCCTCTGCTCTCAGCTATTCGGTGTCAAAAGCATTTCTGAGTTTGATCCAAAACTAATCCTGACCTAAAAAGCTAGTTACCTTGTCCTAGGAAGACATTAGGCTCACTTGTAATAACCATGTAGTTTTATAGGTGTTTATACAGTATCAAGATATTGAATGAGATGTAACTGGATTGTGTTTCTAAGGCAAGCCATTTTTCATTTTATTATCACTAGGCAGTGGTTTTCATGCAGGGTGTTCATGCATCTCTCCACTGCCTTTGTATATTTTCCAGTCTGTACACACTGGATACTCTCTATTTGTGTGTTTAGGTAGTAGAACTGAGTTCTTCTCCCGTTAGTCACTCCTACAAATCCCTGGCACTAATACTCAAAGAAGTAAACTCAGCTGTAAAAGAATTGATTTTTGTCTGTTATGTATCTATCGAGATTTGTTTAAAATTGCCTGTCCTTCAGATTAGGCAACTAACTGGCCATCACTAGAGGCAAAGGAGCTGATGTGTATATGCATTGTAAAGTAAGGCATAATTTGTTGCAACAGTGGTGATTAAACATGAGCTGTCAGCATAATCTGGTTTTCTACAGTTAAACATGCATTGAAAGTATTAATATAAATAATAGCTTCTATTATACAGAGCAGGCTGCTTTACAGCCCCTGCCAAACAGTGACGTGTAGTCCCTGCATGGGGCAGGTAGCAAGCAAATAGCAGAGAGCACACTGGTTAAGTCTGGGAGCATTTCTGCAGAAACTCATGCTGTTCCAAAAAAAAAGGGGAAATTTTCCTTAGACTTCAGCCCAAATATAAAACAAATGTTTCAGGTATGGTGCAGCTGGTGAAGTGCAGTTACGGGTGTTTGCTTTTGTCTGTGGAGTTATGTGGGTAGAGGAGTGGTGACTGTGTGCTGGCCCCCAAATGTCATCTCACACCTGAAGAAAGCATGTACTTTCTGCAACAGAAATGTGAATTTCTTATACTCCTTTCCTCAGAGCCCTGTCTGCTGCACAGAAATGTATGTATGACTTAAAAATCAGCTCTTAATGAAGTTGCTTCAGTAATGCAGGCCCTTTCAAAAGGCAGGAGAAGAGTAAGCACAATTGTGAATCTCTTTCAAGATGAGCCTGTTTCTGTTTGCGATCACCTTTTATTGTGTTATTTTTGGTGGAATGCTCCTAAGATAATAGCTGATTTTCTCTGTGATGATTCTCATAAGAAGTTAAATGAGAAAAATAGTATTGCCCAGTAATCTGTTTATCGTCATCTGTGCATCTCATGATTTGTTATGGTGCATGTGGTTGGAGTAATTCCAGGAAAGGGATGGAGGAAATACAGATGAGCTGTGGGTAATGCATCTGAATCATGGGATCTGGCTGGGAACCCCTGCCCTCCAGAATGATTATAGTCATTCTTCTGCAGAATAGAAGTGCTTGTGGTGGTGATATGGATGTCTGTGCACTATAACTTGGACCAAGTCCATCCTTTCTCTTCTGAAAGGTCACCAAAGAACTGCTAAATAGCAGCAACTTTCAGCTTTGTGTCAGAAGTAGTTTGCCAGTCACAAGGCAGCACTTCACAAACTTTTAAGTTCAACCTGGTACATCAGGAGCAGTGTAATGAGCTCTGGTAGCACAGGGCGCAAACTATGCGCTTGGATAACTCTTAATGCATGCTTTGCCATCCCTGTATCTCTGCAGTCTTATATAGAGCTATTATGCTTAAGAAAGGATATGTACCTGGTGAATCACACCCACTAAATCTGATTTACTTGTAGCAAAGCTTAAAACAAACAGCAAAACACGTTTTTTATGTTTTTAAAGATATACTGCTTCCTTTGCTGTTCTACGCACAGGATAATGACAATGAAAATAACAGCGAAGGGTGCCAGAACAGCCTGAGGGACATGACTTGCTGTAATAGTGCCTGACCTCTATCTGTTGTCTGTCCTTCATAAGTTGCTTGTACAGAAGTGGAACCAATTCACATTATTAAAACCAAAACCAATTCTGTAGTTGCTGAGTGATAGGCAGGCTATGTATTTTTCAAATCTATTCACTTGCATCTACCACCTTCCTTCTGCTGAAAAAAGGGCAAAGGAAAACATTTATTTGTTTAAAAATGTGTACCTTGCATTTCTCTTCTGATAACCCCCCAAAAACAATGTTCCTACACTATTACTTATTACAGTGCATTGTTTGCTAGGGCTATGTTTTCTATCATGGGATTCAAATTGCTTCTTGTGCCATCAGCATTTTCCTTTTTCACATTTCTTTCAGGGCAAAATGGATAATGTATTTCTCTGCAGTAGCAGGAGCGATCAGGGAAAACTTTATTTAGGGTGAAAGGGAAAATAGCAGAGCATGTATCTACACTAAAAATCTGTTTAGAAGATCAGGAACCAACATATTTGCAAGACAGCAACATACCTGTTTTAAGCTTAGAAAGATATAGGAACGTCGCATGTAATAAGCACTAACCCACCTATTTGCACCGTAGCTTAAGTGTGAAGATTTAATAATGAGGAATTGAAATGAAGGACAGTATTTATGAAAGTCTATTTTGCAGAGAAGCAGTGTGAAGGCAGTGACACTCTTGTAACAGTAAAATTTGAAGCGCCTTTAAAAGTAAACAAGTGTATTTCCATTCAGTGTTATTGCATGGGAGACTACATAAATAAAAATCCAAACAGTTCTTTCTTAATTCACACATACAGTTACATTTAATGGCAATAGGACTTCCAGCATGCGTAAAACCAGCAGGGTTTGGCCCATAACAATTATTCTTGTTTGCAGTCTGCCTGTTTTCTAAAGGTTAGTACTAAGATTTCATGTACTTTCTTCCATAGCAGTGCCTCTGATTTAAGGAGATGCTGGCTTCTGCCCTCCAGCTCCTCATTCCCCCTTCCAAAGCACCTCTTCAGCTGTGCCAATATGAGTGTTAGTTGGGCCATTTGGCTAACCAAATGTGGGGAAAAATACAGGCAGCACTCCGTGCCTGTTCCACAATGGCAATTTAGAAGCAGAGAAGTGAAGATCTGGGAAATGTAACGAGTATACCTCATCCAAAGAGAAATGAAAGTGGTCATCAGGGAATGATAGATACAGAAGTAGAACCTGTTTTTAAGTGCCAAACCTCTGCTTTACTATGGTAAATCATGTAGTGTTACGGTAAAGTGGTCACGGGGAAAGGACTATTAAAGCTGATTACCTAGTTTAAAAAGCAATACTAACATGTGCATAATCCAGCATGTGAATTCTAGATGCACTGCTTGCATTAGTGTAGCCTTTACAGAATTTAGCTATGACAGGAGCTGAGTTAGTTCAGACAACTTGAAACTTTAAGTTTTCCCCCTTTTCCAGGTAACTAGGATAAGAAGTTATGCCAATAAAGCAACAGGAAAGAAGAAGCGTAAATTACAATGCAGTTAGCTTCTTTTTCCTTTCTTCCTTGAACAAGCATGCTAATGGATACCATTCAAACTGCTTTATTCACAGACAGTAATACAGTGCTCTGTTGTGAAATCACTCAGATTGTGCTTAAGTGTAAAAATGGGAATACTTCAAGCACTGCAACTGCTGAGACCACTTGCACTTAGTCTGTGGAACATGCTCAGTATTTTGCTGGATCAGGGATAGAGTACCAAGCCTTCCTTTATAGAAACAAATGTAAGCTGATCTGCTGCTTATAAGAAAGTATAATGGAAATTATATTTTTCCTTTCTTTTGAATTTCTGTTAGCAGTGTATTCTTCCCGGCCCCTGCAGGAAGAACTGTATCTAGATAATGTTTCTTTGTTACTGCAGCAAATGAGCCGTAAAGTAAATGAACTAATTAGTCTTTGAATCATTAGGTTGGGTGTAGGTAGTCAGATGGAATTGTAAGCTGGTGTGTGGGGATGCGTTTATTAGATTGGTCATGATTCTGAGAAGTAAACAGAGCCCTTTTATGTGTTTTCATGGTTTCTTTTGCCTTATATGGCTGTTTTGGCTTGGTAGTCGCTGTTCTGCTGCCCAGTATCAAGGGAAGAATCCTTATTTTTTTGTTTTTATTTCCATAGCTACCTTTTTTTGACTGGGGAAGATTGGAAGAGAAGGCTGGAATTGCAAGATGCAGATTTGGCTTCAGTCTTGACCTCGATGATTTCAGGTGCAGTATATGCATTTTGCTTCAGATTATAATCTATGCAGTTGAAGAATACTACTTTTTTTTTTTTTTCCCTCTATTGCTATCTTTAACTGTAATATGCTTCATGGTCATGTCTTAGTGTCCAGAAGAGACTTTTATTTAGGTCTCATATAAATTAGTACTGATACTGACAACCACACAGGTGTGCTGACATGAGTATATTGTCTCTGGAGTATTCACACTACACACCACTGTTTCATAAAGGTACTGGTCTGATCTGAGTACTTCAGAGGTCTTTAAGAGAGTGTTAGAGCAGTTATTGTTGAGATGGCTTTCAAATAAGACCGAAGCGATGGATGTATGAAAATGTGAATTCCTGTCCAACTGGAGCTTAAGTGTCTGAAATTCACATTGTATAAAACGTTTGAGGGTATTATGAAGAAGGCAAATGCACTGTAATAGGTCAAGAAAATAGGGAACCATGATCTGGAATTCTGTAAGTTGGTCATTCCAGAACTGTGTGGGTACTTTCAAATGAATTGCCATATGGCAAGAAAACACTGAGCTCTTCCAACCTTATTGAAAGTAAAGCGAAGATGTACTCTTGTCTGTCATATTATCTCTAGACTTGGTTAATTGCCTCTAGAAGAATTGTACAGGCGCAAGACAGTTCTCCAGGAAACAGCCTGGTAAAGGATCTAGCCTTTACTTGCAGCTGTGTGTGTGCTGTGCAGTTAGAGGAACTCAGTTTCTCATCTCAGCGAGAAACTGCCAAAGATTAAATAAACAATCATGGAAAGCATAATTCCTTTACCAGAGAACTTCCTCTTGGTACAAAAGCACTGCAGGGATTCCTATGCCACTGTTTCACCTTATCTTATCTATTAGTATGTTTGCTTGGATTTTATCTATACCTTGACAGTTCTCCAGCAAAGCTGTGGACTACCAGAGGTAATACAGAGTGACATTAGGAGTGATCTAATCTAATCTGCCTGGGAAGCTGGGCTGGCTCGGATGCAGTGCTAATGTAGAACAACATCAGGAGTGGTTTATTTATTGGCCTAGACCTAGTATATCAAGGTTGGCTTTATGGCAGAGATGTCTCATCTGCCACTAGTGCTGCTGAGCACCATAGCATTGCATGGAGCCTTAGGAGTGCTGGTCTCCCCATGCACAGGATGGGTGTATGATGAGTCTATTACCACTTATCGTGTAAATATACATTTAGGGACCTCATAAAGCTGCTGAATTCTTGAATCTGTAGGCTAACTGCTCCTTGATAGTAGTGGTGGCTTAGTTAAAAGGATTGTCTAAAGTGCATGTCATTAAATTGATGGACTAGAATAGCTCCAAAGGTTTATCATAGCTGTGCAGGTGCTGAACTGAGTGTGGGGATGATTCTAGTGGCTAGAGCAGAAGAATAGGAGGTTGGAAATGTCATGGAGTCTTTCAGTGGAATGTTTTGAGCCTCTCCTAACCTCAGTTCTGACCCTTCGTTACAGAAGTATTTGAAGAGAAAAATAAATGTCAGCAAAGACATTTAGAGTCTAGGAATTTAGGTGCCTCAGAAAAGCAATGCATTTTACAAGTACTCAAAATGTCTCCATTCGGGAAATAACAGTTATTAATTCTTTCAGTCAAACTACTCAAAGCTTTTAGTTCTTGTGTAAACTGGTAGTCAAAAGCCTAGTTAAGTAAAAAAAAAAAAAAAACAACACACAAAAACCAACAACAACAAACAACAACCAAACAACTCTTTATTATGTGAGCACCAGAAATGATGCCACCAAAATTGCATTTTTGGAGAAGACATGGCAATTAAGCTCCCTCATTACATAGATACTGTCTCCATTTAAAGAAACAACCTTCAAAATAATAAAAAAAAATAACAGCCTAAGTTTGGAATCCAAATTTTAGCCCTTTGCAAACATGAGTCCTTCCTACAGAATGTATTTGCAGCTTCTTGGGAAAAGGTACTTTGGTAGGGACCTGTGAGGGTCCTCTGGTCCAGTCTGCTTCCTCAAACAGGGTGAACTTTGTTCAGATCAAGTGTTGCTGAGGAGTTGATCCTGTCTTCAGGACTTGCGTCTCTGTTTATTAATATTTTTAAAGCATACATCTTTCAGAGGGATCTGATTCATGCCTTCTGAGTTGCAAGTTTTAAAGCTTAGGCATTAGAGGTCAGTGAGCAACTGTTCATTGAAAGGAGCTAGGAGTCAGAAGTGGCCTCCCTTTCCAGGAGAGAGATGCAAGCTGTCTCTGTACATCTGTGAATATTTTCTGTCTTTTTTTTTTTTGGACTGTATGCATACTAAATTTACTTAAGCAACTTTTCCCTCTCTTTGATTTTTTTCAAGCTAAATTTTAGGTGCATTATGATTTTTATAAGTGCTATATATAAAATTTTTTTGAAGTTTGGGTAGAGAATGGAAGAACAGACAGAGCTTTTGTTATAGTGGTGCTAAGGATGTTGCTGCAGTAAATTAAGTACCTTTAATATTTTAGGATGGCATCTCTCAAGTCTCTTATGAAATTTCTTCTCAGCTGCCTTCCTTTAGCTGGAAAAATGAAAAATAGATCTTCCGAAACCAGTGCCTCTACCTCAATGATGTATATAAATATTTCAGGCTATGATTAAGTTATACAATATTTATATATCTAAATTCAATATCCAGTTTTTCATACCAAATATCAACTAAGAATTTCTGAATGGTGTTAATTTGTATCTTTTTAAAATATTTTCTTGTTAAGTGAAACTTTTCTGCCTTAATATAATGGCTCTAATTATAAAATAACGCTCCAGTAATCCGCAGATGTGCTTAGGGTTGTTTATTGCAAACAGAAAGGTGATATTTACGAAGCTTCACTTACGCGTTTGGATGCATTGGTGCGATTATGTATCAAATGATTTAAACTAATAAGAAAATCATAAATTGTTCACAAATGATTCAGAGACTGTGTTAATCAAGTAAATAATTCATTCTGAACTGTTGGTCCAATTCTAAGCAAATTCTTACATGAAAGGAAAATGTAGGAAAAGAATATTTTTGACTGCATGACCACCACAAATCACCTGCACGTTGCTCCAGCACAACCACTCCCTCACCCGTGCAGGGTATTTAGAGAATTCTGTGATTTCCCTAACTTCCACTGTGTGCGTAGTGTGTGAAGTGGACTTTACTCATGCAGATAGCAATGAGACTGGAAACTGGAGGTTGCTTGAAAACTCTAAGACAACAAGTGCCGTATAATCATTTTATGTAAGTATTAATTAACATGTGTAATGTGTTATAGTAAGGGGGCCTTGAAGCAGGGAATATTTTAATGAACTGTGAAGTCAAGTAAACGACTTCTTAAATAGAAGGAGAGGACAGAGATGAATGGGGGTGGAGGGGGGGAGAAATGGAATTGAAGAAACAAAATGGATCAGGTATGAGTAAAATTATTCTGTCATACCGTGAGTAGTAAGAGAGCCAACCTCATGAGTGCCACTTCTCTCACTGTTTTGAGAAAGGCATTCTTTCTCAGCTAGGAAATGCAGGCCATTATCTGTCGCTGATATTAGAAACATAATGTAGGAGAAAAAAAGTCATAGAGTAAACTTGAGCTCTGTTTCTCCTCCTCTCTTCACCTGATAAATGCAGGGAGAAAAACTTCAGTCCACTAAAAGCTGTATTTATGTATTTGTATTAGCTAGCAAAAGTCAATGTACAGTTAAATTTGGTGATTAATTTGGTCATCCATGCAGGGATTTGCTTTCTGCTAGATAAAATCTAATTTTACATGAATCCCTACTCTTAAACTAACCAAAAGGGTTATTAATTACTGCATATTGATCATTATGTATATAATTTCAGGTAATACGAATGGTATAGTTAAAATTTGCCTCCTCTTACAGCCTCTCTATCTCTAGCTATTCATAAGACATTGATCAATCAATGTGAAAAATCTAGATGCCCAGATGTAAGCAAGTTACTGGCTTACAGATGCACAACAGTTGAAAACTGGGTCTGAACTTTCAGTCCTTAACATCAACTGTATTCCGCTGCAAATGAATTTTCACTACAGCCATCCACAAAATAGCATTTCTATTTAATGAGGTGTCTGAGAAATAGACTTTAATTGTGCTGCAGAAATACAGATAAGAGCAGGACTTCATCTTCTCATGTGAGAGCTGTAAAATGCACAGATTTCAACTGCCATGTAATTTAGCAAATCCTTCCTTAAATTTCACTCCATAGAGACAACCACCAATGAATGTTCTGGCTCTAAGCACCTTGATTGTTTAGCATGCAGAATTTTAGACATGTCAGCTTTGGTTGTTTGATTTATACCAATGGCCTATCTCTAATTATTTTGACCTTGTAATTTGCATAAATCCAATCTCTGCTGTCAGGCTTGGAAGGCAACAGAAATCCCCTTATGCATTGTGGTTCCCTAAGGAAATCAGAGGTGTGATGCTGGGTGGGGTTATTTCGTGTGACCCTTTTCAACTTATACTTTTGAGTCATTCTAGTGAATTTTGCACTCTTGAGAGATTTAGGGAAGAGATAACTGCTGAGTGCCAGGTTGTGTAATGGAAGCTGTTTTGCCTACTTCTGACAGAGGGGATTGATGGCTGTCTGCCATGTTCATGCTGTACCAGAGCTACCCAGCTCAGCAGGGAGGTTCGGATTGCAGTTCTCAGGGAATTTGGGTGTGAGTCATTGGGTGGCTTTGTTACATCAACTACCAAACTTCTTAACTGGGAATTGAATCCTGTTTTGTATTCCAGACACCGACTCATCATGTGAATTGGAAGGTCACTGAGGAGCTGGGTGCTCCTTCCTGTAATTGGAGTGGGAATGTCCTGCACAAGTGGTGAAAAGATAGGAAATTGAAAAGTTTTAGTTTGTGTTTGTTTGGTGCTTTGCCTCCATGCCAGAGATTGGCTGGTACTTCCTTACCTCCTGCAAAGTGGTGGCAGGCTTTCATGTGTTAAAAGTTGGGGAGCTTTTCTGATGTTGCTGTAATGAAGGCCATTACTATCCATTAGCTTTGTTGATTTAAAATGTTAAAACACCTTCTGGTGAAAATTGTCTTGAGTTAGAAGTGTTCTTTGATGTTTGCATGATTATAATGAGGAATAGGTCACTTGCAAGTGTGTAAACTCTCAAGGCTTATAAGAAGAGTAGCTAAGTTCCTATTAATCTCCTATTTAAGGTTGATATTTTTACTGATGTGTAGGAAGTCAGACTTCACTAATGTGGCTATCTGCAGGTTGATTATTGTTGGGCGGGAATTAGAAGTGTCCTTGTGGCTCTGATTTGCGATATCTTCGCTGTCCTCCTCAGCTAGAGCAAGAAGAGATTTCCATCTACCTTCATTCAACTCTTGTAGGTATGAAAACTGATAGTGGAAGCATGGTGTGTTCAATAGTAACATACCCGATAAGGCGTTCATCAGTCTGGCCATGAGCTACGCGACTCTCTCATATCCTGAGGCTTGCTTACCTGTGGACACCAATCTACCTGGGACTCAGCATACATGTTTTAATCCTTTCCTCCTCTTACTCTGTCTTTGCGTTGCCATTTCAAGGAGCTGTGACATACCAGTGAAATGCTATTGTCAGTGTCTAGTACATTCTGGGTGTGATCCTGATGTAAGCAGGTATCTGTTATGTCTTCAGACACACACATTCCTTTTACGGACAGAAGAAAAGGAACTGGGTCATGATGTCCTGAGCTGATACCCTGTTCAGTGTCACTTCATGGTCCTTTCAGATTCTATTCAAGGTCTGATCAGACTTCACTTTGCTGTCCTCTGCAGCCCACTGTATATTTTAAATAATGCACGTAAATGTCAATTTGAAAATTAAACAAATATGGATAAATTATTTTTTTCATTTTGACCAAGAGGATGAACTCAGTGATAAGGGCCTTCAATTCTGTTATCTGCTCTAGAAGAAAACTGTGAACTCTCATCTAAGCAGTCTTGCATGCTTGTCTTTAAAAAGAAACAAACACACACCTTTTTTTATAGTGTCTACAGGAGAAACAATGTTTGTAGGTTAAAAAAAACAAGCCCCAGATGAGAACTGAGTCCATGGTGTGTTCTTCGGTTAGATTGCTTTTCAAAGTTCAGGCTAAGGAGAGTGAGCAATGTATCTGTATGAATTTTACCAGTCTCTTTGCATGCACTTAAAAAAAAAAAAATATATATATATATATATATAAAATCCCCACAGTAGAAGATGACTGATATAAAGTCAAATGCAGCTTCATGATAAAACTGGCCGAAGGATGTCTTAATGAGCGCATATAGCGTTCTCTGTTTTCTTAGCATTTTGGGTATTTCATTCACGACTGGCTTTATTTCGCCTTATCCCTCTTGCCAACAATCTGAATTGAATGTTTGAACAAATTAACTGTGTAGTAAGACTGAGATATCAACTCGTTCCTCATTTTTATGCAAACACACCAATCTGTGAACATGGTCAAAATCAGTGTTGGAGTAATTGTACTGATGGCAGTAGACTTGCAACTGTGATTAACTTAGTTTACTTTTACTGAAGAAATTAATTTCACATAAGGCAGTTAAGTGCTCAGCATTGCTGTTAGCTAGAAAGAGTCTTGACTTTCAAAGGCAATAGGAACACAGAGCCCAGTAGTCACTGTACTTGCAGCACTGGGCATACCTTGGCGTTTGACCTTTATGGTAATAAGATGGCCATTCCACATCATTGAAATCATATGTGGAGCACAGCTTAAAATACTGGCTACATGTCTGACCTGTAGCGCTAGAAAATGTGCATGTGACAAAGAGGAAGGTGATTATGCAAAGCAGGAGTTACCTTCTCAAGACAAACAAGTGGTGGGCATTTTCTTTTTATGGCACTTGGGAGAACTGTCAGGCTTCTCTGAGCAATTTGGATCAGGCGGCGATACGCTTGCAGCTGCAGCTAAACACAGAACTCCACTGCTGAACACACAGTCTGTAATTGAGTAATTGCATGCAGGAATCCACAGTGAGGATTTTATTAGTTTGCCTGGCGGTCAAGTTTAAGGGTATAACTTTGAAAAACTTCCTGAAATGTGCAGAACCAGTATTGGAATAAAGACTACACTGCAATATCCTGACTTATAACTTAGCACTTACTACTCTCTCCCTCTTGTTAAGGGCTCTGGCTTAAAGCATCTATTTCATATCTAGTTCTGCTCTTTATGGAGGGAAGGTAACTATGCACACTGCTACTGTGATGAGCTGTGGCTTTTAAATTGACTGTCTTTGGAACAATGTTGCTTAGCATTCCTAGTTACTGTACAACTAATGAAAAGAGTTTATGCCTAAATTCATCCCTGGTGTAATTCCAATAAAGAGAATGGAGCCAGGCATGCATTTAGTGCTGAGTGTTTTACTTCCCTTCTCTCCATTACTTGAGTCTATGAGGCCACTGCAGAAGAGGGAAATAAAAGATGCTGAGGAAGAAACAAGAATGAATGGACAGCTGTTGACTGTAATTCTACCTGTTCTAGTATAGGACTGTGCAAATGTACCAGAAGAAAAGCAGCACATCATGAGGATTCCAGCTTTTATCTGAAGAACATCTCTTATCCATAAAGATCATGGAGAGCTTTACAGTCGTGGAAGTGTGAATAACACTGTTAAGTCCTTTCAGTCAGAGAGGTGAAAAGGCAGTCATTGGACTGGGAAAGGGTAATTGACTGATGGCTTCTGTGACCCTACTACTCAAAGAGACAAGGACCTTGTCAGTCAGACAAAAATTACTACTTGGAAGCAGCACAGAAATTTAGTCATTTAGCTCCGGTTATCAGTGAGGTCTGTTCATTTTAACCCTTCATACAATGCTGTAAAAATATAAGAAGAGGCAAAGCTTACAGCGGTTTAAAGACATTTATGCCATTTCTTAAATATGCTGGCTGCTAGTTCTTTCCCTTATTTCCCTTAAAAGCACAATTAGGGAACAGCAGGGAAGTGGGGATCCTCTGAGAACTGTGCTCCTGCAGGGCTAATGATGCTCCGTGGAGCTGTGGGCATGCAGAGGGCATGGCATGTGGCTGGAGAAGTCTCAAGGTCACAGCTCCAATTTTTTTTGCCTTTTCACTGAAAAGTAAGAGGAAGCACTCGAGCCTTACAGTGTCTGAGAGCAGATTTTGGTGCCATCTTCCATTTGGGGCCTCCCTGTCATAAGATTAAAGCTTTGCAGTCCAGCGGTGTTTGAGTGACCTGTACAACTTGAGGTCAGTCAGGTTTTTTTCATCTGAACTTCTAAAGCTTTCCTTACTGCTAATCTTATGAATAGAAGTTGGAATTGTTCTTTGCATGTAAATGCACCTGTCTCAAATCAAAGAGTGAATCTGACTTCTGGGAGACACCGGGAGAGATCTGTTCTGCTCCCTCTCTGTTGCACAGTAGCTCTGAGTACACTAACTTCTGGATTTTACCCAGAGAAGAGCTCAGAGGAAACCCAGAGAGGTTTTTGTTATTGTCATCAAATGGACTTGAAAGAAAACAATTTGCTGTGTTTTGAGACAAAACAAAAGCTTCTTATTTTTCTTCCTTGAAGGCTGTTCAGAAAGGGGTATGCGTTGATCCAACTGACTAGAGCTTTCCCTACGCCTTTAGAGAAGTTGCTTTAAGCATTGAGGGGCCTCTCTTTTTTTTCCCCCATTTGAAAATTCATTTCTTTGAAGTGTCAGCAGGTGTTTAAATTGCAGCCTTTCCATAAGGAGAACCATCCTTTGCTGGATTTGATTTATCTATAGGTTATTTCTTTATTCCTCCTTGGCAAGGCAAAAAGAAATAGACTATCTGGTAGTGGGCTGTTGTGGTTGGAGCAAAGGCACCTCTCCTGGTGAAAGGCTTGAATGTGATCCATGCTGCCCAAAAAAGAGCAGTGGTGGCAAGAGAAAGGCTGAGCTGGGTTACCGCGCAGCTGAATCAACTTAGGACAATTTGAGCATGAATTCTTTCAGGTTACTTGGCTTCAAATACAGATGGCTGTCAGTGAGCATGACTGTATAAACATGGCTATCTCTGCCATGGGAATGAGCATTTATTGTGGTGTGGGTAAATGTAGGCAGTTCAACAATGCCTTTTTTGTTGCTCTGAGGCAGATTTTTGCGGCTGCTGCCAGAGATCAGATGAAAGCTCTGTTCTGTGACTGAGCACATCAAGCCAGTTGACTTCTCTTTTGATTTATTTTTGGTATTTACAAATGCTGTAATGCTGCAGATATGATAGTCTGAACTACATGCTATAGTTTTGCCTGAAATCTGAATACAGGTACTGTATGGTCAGAAAGGTATTTCAGTTAAGTAGGCAGATTTATAATGAAGGGGAAAAAAAAAACACCGTGAGAGAAAGTTAGGAGATAAAAATGTATGTTTGTTCCACTTGTGTTTGCCTCATTATAAGCAGCTCATCATTTCTTGACCTTGTATAGAGTTTGTAGGAGATGGTTGCTGTGGTGTAGATAGGTCAGGACTCAGTCTGGCATCATTGCTATTGATTTTTATAGACCTGAAATCCCAAGGAGCTGATGTGTATAAAGATAATACCCTGTGGTGCTTGGTCTATAAAATTTGTTTTTTTTTCCCTGAAGCAAAGCTGAATAAAGACTGTTTATTTTTCACACTCTTTACATGAGCAACACAGTGATTGACTGTAGCCATGAGATATGCATATTCCATTAAAGCAAATTATGTGAAAAGAGTTGTATAATTCATTCACTGATGTGAACTAAGTTCATATAACACTGTCTCAATGACTGACTGATACTACTGCTTAGTAGATGTGACATTTAAAAGTTTAATCATGATCCTGAAGCATTCACTGGCTCATTCTAAATTGTAGAATAAGAAATGGGGCATTTGGCATGCTTTCAGACACGCTGCTATCTGCTGCAAAGTACTCAGTAATATAAGTGCGTGTATCAACCTTTTCATCTATTGATCTCAAAACGTTTTACTGAGTTAAGTAAGAATCATCACCCTTCCTATTAAAAAAATAAAAAATAAAAAGATAGGCATGCAGAACCTTACCCAAGCCCTTTACAAAATCAGATTACTTCTTGTGATCATATATAAATGATCAGGGGACTAGTATTCAGCACTTCTATGTATTAGGAGAGCCTTTCAGGGCCTGAGCTTTGAGGTTCATGTCTGCTTACAATGTGACTTTTTTAATAGCTTTCAAAATACCAATTCTGTCTTGACAGTGTTTGTTGTAGGTGGTTGTACAGGTGAAGACGTGATGGCAAAGGTGTCTCTTTCTCACAAAAAGTGAATTATATGATGTTATTGAGTTTGGTCTTATTACAGATATCAGCTAAAAATAGTGAACTGTCAGAACAGCTTTAAAATGTTGTAACATCAATGGTGTTATCCACGTGACTTAAATTACTTATCCCAATGGAGAATAAGCATGGAAATGTGTTCAAATCTTCTCTCTATCTTTGAGCTGGCTCATCAAAGACATTCTAATTGGGTATTTAACCTAGTTTTACTTTTCTGTATCACTTGCCCTTAGCTATTTTCCAGAAATCAGGAGCTTTGCTATTAGTGGAAGCCAGCGAGGCCCCATCAGGGAGTACCTGTGTGGTGTAGACTGCTCAGTGGAAGACTAAAAGGTGATTGCATGAGGTGTTAGGTCTGGTACTCAAGCAAGAAGAGCAAAAAAAAAAATGGGTTGCCATTCAGAAGAATTTGTCCTCGGGGCTCTTGTGAACTACCACAATAAAACCATACTCAGTGAATACTTAATCCCATTTATTAAGTGAAGATTAAAAGTGACTTTAGCTTGCGTGTCAGAATGATGGATGAAAACCTCTTATCTATGCATTTGCTCAGTAAACTCTACTAAGGTGCAGGTGTAGGTTAGAATATAGTATGCTAATTTCACAATGAGGCAAATCCATTACACATCTGAATCTAATAAAACTTTTTTTTCTTAGTAAACTCTGCTGTGGTTCTTACTGAAAACAATGCTCAATATTTTAAACAGTGTGTGCAGATGTACAGAATTCCATAGCTGAGCAACAAATGTTGAAGCTCAGTTTCCTTACCAGACTGAGGAAAAAATCCCATTCATCTGCTGTTTGATGAATGTTTGATGCTGTTTGCTCTCAGCCTTCTCCAGGCTGAACATCCCCAGCCCTCAGCCTGTCCTTGTAGAAGAGATATTCCATCCCTTGCACCATTTTTGTGGTCTTCCTCTGGGTGCACTCTAACAGGTCCATGCATCTCCTGTACCGAGGACTCCACGTCTGGATGCGGTACTCCAGGTGAGGCCTCACCAGCACAGAACAGAGGGGTAGGATCACTTCCCATGCCCTGCTGGCTGTGCTGCTTTGGATGCAGCCCAGGATATGTTTGGCTTTCTGGGCTGTGAGGGCATGTTGCTGGTTCATGTCCAGCTTTCCCCTCATATAGTGCAAAGCTGATAAATAAAAGGTAACAAGTCTCTATGGGAAGTGAGGTGCATACTTAAAAACTGAATCTCCTCATCCATGCTGCTGTGCTGGTACTGGTCCCATTGGAACATGCTGCTTCCTTAAAAAGCACATCTTTTACTCCAGAAATAAGAATATCAGAATAAAATGAATGAGAACAGTAAAAAAAAAAAAAGAAAAGGATTTCCTTTAACATAGAGCTTGTGAGAAGATGGAGGGTAGATACAGACAAAGCTAGTGTTACTATTTGTGTAGTAATCGTTCTGATGTGTATGTAGATGTTAACTTAGGGCTAACTAAGTCATTTCCTTCAGTAAGAATGTTTTCAAGACCAAATATGTTGAGGTATTCCTTCACTATTTCTGTTAGAAATCAGTTTTGATTGGGTTTTATGAACTGGCTATTTTTGGCAAAACTTTCATTTTTTATATCAGTCACTGTGGCTCCTGCTTTTCCATACATCTTCTAGGCACAGGTGGTGCAAAAGCCATCAATTTCATATGTTCTGGGAGAGAACGTATTAAGGAAACTGCCATGTATACTAGAAATACAGCGATACTTGTTGGAAATACAGCCTTGTATTTCTAAATAACCTATTTACATGAGGTTATTGGCACCCAGAATTTCCATAGTTCTGTACCTACCCAGCAGCCTGCTATAAAGTTTCTGTGGTCAGTCATTGCCTGCTTTGTACCTTATGTAGGCATTACACAGCTGATGCTGAATCAGACCTGGCACGTTGTTTAGGCCACGCTTATTTTGCATGAACACAAATGACTGACAGGACTGTGGTGCAGAAAGGAATGAGACCCCCTGTTTGTAGAGTGTGTGCACCATTCCAGAATTAAAAACGCAAATTCAAGTCTAAAGATGACTAGGAAAATGTTTATTTTCAAAATATCGGTGATGCTAATTGAAGCTGTACGTGCACAACCTAGAGCTGATGAAGAGTTACTGGGGAAGGTGGTTTCTGAATGGATGTATAATGTAACAGAAGTATAGAACTACTCCTAGTTGGAAGAAGTGTTTTATTTGAAATACAGCACTGAAAGTATAGCAGCCAAAAAAGTCAGGCTGCTTTGTCACTTCACTTCTAAGAGTACAGTATCTCAGTGAATCCCCTTAGCTCCTACTGATTTCCTGTACTCTAAGCATCAAGTAAGATTGTTCAGAATGTATATGTCTGACCAGATTGGAATGGTCTGATAAAAGTCTGGATAAAATTAATAGAGGAATCACATTTTAAAACCTGAAAGAGGAACTTTATATATTTCCACTTTATTTCTCTTTTGTAACGATAAAAGCATTTAATAACATTTTAAAATGACAATTCGTATTGATTCCTAGACTTCAGACAGGTGGTGGAAAAATTTAAAAAGTAAAGTAGAACACAAATGAAGTGTTAAAGGGAACTCACTGAACAGTCAGTTAGCTATGGGGAATGGGAGCTGTTATGGCAGTACAGCGGGAATATATTTTCATTCAACCTTCAGTTTTATGAACTGATTTAGTTAAATGTCTGTTTCAAACCTGATAAACTAACTTGGCATTGAAAAAGTGAGAAATACTGCGTTCCAGGAGTAAAAACAAGACACTGCTGAAATGGGATCTACTACTTTTGAAGGCTGGAAGACATGGTAAGTATTTGATTATAGGCTGATTATTTCAATCAAGTTCAAATATACAGAGCTTGGATCAGGGAAATGATAGAGTCCATTTTATTAGATAATATCATTGAAATCGATCACCTTTTGTGCATACGGAGTTGATAGACAAGTCCCAGATATCACTGGACATAACCTTATTGATTTTCTTGATAATTCAAAAAAAAAAAAAAAAAAAAAAAAGCCACAGGAGAAAATGAGAGACAAGATGAACTACAGACCTCTGGCTGATCTCTCAGTTTTACCTGTACTCGCAGCTTGTCTGTACATGAGGAAAAAAACCAAAACGTGTCTGTTCTTCTCCTCCTGTGGCTCTAAAAGTGTTGATTTCCTGAATGAGTCCTCAGGGAAAGACAGAATAGTAAAAATAGTGTTGAAAACCGAAACTTTGGTGAGTCTAGACTTCACAGTAGTTTGGATTACGTCTGTAATTTGGGCAGACAACTTTATCCATTCCAGCATGAATTGGCGTTCCTAGAAAAAAACAATTGCATTGCTTAGAAATTCCGTGGTTTTTTTTCCCATTTTTTTCCCCCCCAAATTTTTATATATTTTCTCTTCAGAAAATATAAAACATTGCTAGTGGGCGCATTTGAATGATGGCTTCTGCTCACGTGTTCTTCTGGGTTAGTGTGGTGCCGTAATTGTGGGCAAAAGGGGCAATTCTCCGAGGCACGCAACCATGCTGTGCCACACTCTGATGACTGGAGGCCTTTCTAGTAAGATGAAAACCAGCCTGGCACCATGGAGATGCTTCTTGCCATTGTTGGTGAACTTTGAATTATGTCAGTCTCTGTGGTTATCATATTTAATAATGGAAGTAATAATTCACTGTAAATAGCCGTGTATTTCTCGACTATTTCAGATGAAATAAACGTTAGAAAATTACTAAATGACGTTAGCATTTCCAGGCTTATGGAAAATTAGTGAGTGGATGATGCATTCAGATGGTAGATGTCGCAGCATGTGGGCAATCCTACCCAATGACTGTTGGGTTGTCAGAAATTGCAATCACAATCTTAGATTTCTTACAGCACTGCAGAATTTGGCAATTAAGTGTGGCTAACTTAACACTGGGTCCTGTACAGACTCATGGGATTTTAATCTTCTGGACAGAAATACAGCAGGTGGGTTGGTTCAAAACTCACGGTGGGCTGAAAGCATGTGATGAAGATTGTCTTTTGAACTGAAAGAATGGAAAACACTAAAGCTCATTATCAGTAATGGAAATTGATGTGCTAACTGTCTCACAACAACAGGTGAAACATTGAGCTGTTTGATGAGGTTTACATGGCAGTGCATTTTGAACATTCCCTTTCGAGATGGCTGTGCTCCAGCTATAATGGTAAAGGCTGTTCCAAGATCATTCTGGACGTTTCTGTGGACATAATTTGAATTTTCATCATAGATTTAAGTAAAGTAACGTCAAAAACGTTGGAAATCTCTCAGATTAAGTTGTGGCTTAAGGTAGTCGTTAGCCACTGAATAAGTAGGCTTATAAGACTACTTAAGGTAGCCAATTTACTGAATCTCCCTCATCCACATCTGCCCATGCAAGCCAGTTTAGACTCTAAGCCAAGGAGAGGCAGACGTGTGCAGTGAACTCCATGTTACAGTTCTGGACAGAAGAAAGGGATTGAATCCATTTAATAGGAGAAATAAGAGAGAATATTGATTTTTCAGAAAAAAAAAGTGTAGTTTCCATGCCAGTTGTTTTACTGCTATCAGACAATAGATGTGTGTGAAGAGATGACTACAGATAAAGCTGAGACGTAGGCTTGGCTGTAAGGAGCCGTGCCTGTGAGCAGTGGTGTGGCCAGACCAGGGCTGAGGAGCTGGGGAGGGCAGAGGGCTCTGGGTGGAGACCCACCTGGCCACGGAGCTTCTGCATCATCTCTGAGTGAAAAGATTGATGGTGGAGAAAGAAACAGCACACAGTTGTAGACTGTATAGTTGCTTTTAGGTGTACAGCAACAAAAGAGGTTAGCATTGGTCTGCGCAGAACGAGATGAAGGACAGGGAGGAGAGGAAGAATAGGAAGCGATGTCCAGAAATCCCATCTGTGGTACCTCACATTATTCAGGGAACTTCTATGGGACTGCCAAAGTTAACTCAGTGGGAGGTACGAAACAGCAGAACTGCAATCTAGTCTGTAAGGACTTGCATGAGGGAGGAAAGAGGATGAATTCCTGCAGGGCCAAGGGCAGAAGTGAGCAGACAATGCCGCTACACTGAATAGGTGAAAACTTCTCACAGGGTGGACTTCCGCCTCAGTTAAATGTTGGCACATTTTTTTCTGGCACTGTGATAAATGTCTGCTCTGTTCCTCTGTATTCCTGTTATTTCTGTTGAGGAACCACAATGCACATGAAAGGTCTATTGTAAGTTACCAATTTAAGAACAAATGGAAACTGGTTTCCTGGTAGAAGTGCACTTGAGCTGCAAGCTGAACAAAATGCTCTGGAGATGGGGTGGGTAATAGGGCTGGGGCGTTGCTGAGCAGTGTCTGCTGCAAGGAAAAGGGCCTGTGCATGCATGCATATGGCTCCCTCCAGCCACCTGGCCTCGTTCCTGCCCTGCACCCTTCTCTTAGTCTTTAAGCTAATAGAAAGAGCTTTCTTTCTTTCTTTTTTAAAATTGAAAAACCTGTTGGGATTTGCAGACTTTAAAGAGAAGTTTCGAAGAAAGTAATTGGCTTTGCCTTCATTCAGACACTGAAGCTCAATTTTCAGTGCAGGAGAGCATTAAAAACAGCAGAGAAAAATGGCCTAAGTGCATATAGTTGTAATACATACTACATTTGTAGCATCCCCAACAGGATACAAAAACAATATAGCTCAGGCACTTTGCTAGCATGAAAGAGCATCATTCCTTTGGTATTAGTTTATAGCACATGGAGTCATCTCTCACTTGCAGAAAAAGTCACTGAAATAATTTATGTCACTATTAAACAGCTTCACTGCTGATCCATTGCAGCCTCAGCACATTAACTATATTTACCATCTAAGATACAGAAAGGAATATGTCCTTTCTGACGAGGAAGCAATAAAGTTTTAGTGAAATGGATGTAAATCAAAGTTTAAGTTTTCCTACTAAAAATACATAAAGCAATGTTTTACATCATGTTTTATGCATAGAAATAGTCAGCATTTATAAATAAGCACTGAATTTGTTGATAAATTCTATTTCCACGTTGTTGATTGTTTTGGTTTGTAAATTAACAAGTGACAATCTTTTTTGCCCACAACACCCCCTTTGTTTTTACAGATATGAAAGGAGTGCTGAATGGTAGAAGGCAGAAAGGAAATGGCCTGAAAGTGTAAAGCTGATTAACATTCTTTTTCTGGAATTCTCTTGATTTCCAGTGTGTGGTTTGCTGCATATACACAGCTTTCTACTTTTCTTTTTTGGAGCCTGTGGTTTTGCATCAAGCTATCACTTTATTAAAGTTTTGCAGAGTGTCTGTCAATGTGACAGACTAGCCTCAGGATGGGGTTTATTGCTGCTAGTCCTTTACTGGAAGGTGGTGTGGCCACCAAGAACCTGCATAGGTAACTACATAATAAGAGGGAAACCTCTGAGCTTCTTTTGCATTTGTTGTCTTCTGGAGATCCTCCACTCAGAACTACTGTTGTTAGCTAAAGCCGTCTTAAAAGCTGGTGACAGTTATTGCTCTTGTAAGAGAAACTGGATTTTTGAATGGGTCTTCTTTCTATAAGGATGGAGCTCAGCTGGGTTTTGGAGGCACCCGCTTGGCTACTGGATGAGCTCTGGTGTGGAGTGACAGTGTCCTGAAGATGGGCTGCAAATCTGGTTGGCCTGGAGTGGTGAGTGAGACCTCTGAGCATGGAGAAAGAGCCATTGGGGAAGGCAGCGATACGTGGTGCTGATTTCAGGTCAAGAAACCTTTCTTCTCAAAACAGTTCTCTTGTAGCCCGTGCTGCTTTGGAGCACAGTCTGATGACAGCTGGCCCCTCAGGGATTAGGCATCATCACCACTGCTGTAAATGTGGTGTGCTGGGTGTTCTTCTTCTCTGCACTGAGGGAAGAGAAGGGCAACCAGTTCCTTGCAACCAGAGAGAAAATCCTGCCGCAGTCGGAGGGCATTGTGTGATCTGCTGAAGGACTGACATTTTGCTGGTGGGCTGGCCTTCACATACCAGGGTTTTGGCTTTGCATTTGGTTTTGAGTGCATGAGGTATTTTGATATCACTTGGGCTTGTCTCATTTTTTCAAGACAACCAACTGGCATTCTGAAAGCAAATGCAAATCTTGCCTTGCCTTAGAAGTTATGAGGGTAACTTGCCAAGACTTTCTTTCTTTTTTTTTTTTTTTTTAAATGCAGAATTATCCAAGTTAAGACTTTGATGTTCAGAATTAACCAGTCCTTGGCTGTTTCTGGAGAACACCCCGAGCCCTCATGGGCTCAGGATGTGGCCTCGCTTCCCATGTGCAGCATGGTTCTGGACTACACAAGGCGCAGGCTATAGAACCAAATAAGCTGTCCTTATTTGGCAGGCCAAGCTGTTCTCTGGGGACTTCGTGGCCTTGTATGGCTCCCAGAATGAGTTCAGAAGATAATTTGAGCCTGCAGTAACATTTTCTTTTCTTCTTCTCATTATTATTATCTTCATTATAATTACCATCATCCTTATTATTGACAGAACCAAAGCTTCTGCATTTTTCAGCAGAAATAGCCCTTGAGCTCTGATGTATATAGACAAAATCAGATGTTACAAGCAAATAAGATTGTTAGCTTCTTTTAGTTTAAAACCAGCTGTTATGGTTCCTTTCATGTAGCCTTATTCTTTTTATTTTGAAGGCTTAAAAAATTTTCCTGATGCTTATCAGTAAAGCAGGGGCTGTATTGAAAGAGTCAGCTACAAGGTATCCATGTAAAAGGGTGGTTTAGGATGCATCAGCTTCTGCAGCATCTTTCATGTGGACAAAGTTACTGCGCCCGGCAGGCTATCTCAATGTGTCCGATTGCCTATTTTAACAAACACATCTTTAGGCTTCTGGTAGTGAAGAAAGGTCATTGTTAGGATGAGTAATCTGACACTTGGAAAGAGATGCGGTGTGATGGGTATACTGCTCTCCAAACTGTGTGTACAGAAAAAAATAATAGTAAAACTAAAAGATAACATATAAGCAATAAAAAAAAGCAAGAGTCTCTTCCCAGGCGCATCAATCCTAGCATCATCAACCCAGCCATTTGGATGGTGAAGGGAAACAGAAAATGTCTCACTCTAGCACTGAAGATTACATGCCATCAAAAAGATAAAATTACCAGAGACCCTTCCAGATCGCCTAGAAGGTGGGGTTGTGTGTATCCAACGCATTGAAAATCTATCCCAATTAATCATCTTTGTGACAAAGCAAACACTTGGTAGGTTCTGTATTTTAGGTAGCACTCAAGATGCATGGAAACAAATAAATAAGATAACCTGAAAGTCCAAGCCCAGGAATGAAAATCTGACTTCAGCCTTCATCATTAGCTGAGCTCCCTGGGTGTGACAGGCAATTTTCCTTTTTAATTTTCTCCAGCAGCAAGGAAGCTAATGGTACATCTTAAAAGATGTGACCTTATCCTTGTAAGTTACCTGAAGCTTGGCAGAAGATGGGATGGCCTCGCTTTCTGTGTAAGCCCAACTTGAAAGGAAAAATTCCCATCTTGCTTGCATGAATGAACTGAGGAATGGGCAGGAAGATTTGATTCTTGCACACAATTTTCATTCTGCTCCAGCTTTTATTCTTGTGAAGGTTTTTAGTGTTGCCAGTTTAGACAATTTTAAAAAATAGTTATGGCTGATCATTTTCATTTGTCCAGGATGAGGTGGTGTAAGGCCAAATTTCTCCAAATTATGCCTCAGCACAGGATTTTCTTCCCCCTCGTGGTTCTCTCAAAGTCAATGGAACTGTACATGTTTGTGAAGTTATGGGTTTGCTGGACTTTAAGATGGCAAGCGTTTTATGAAACAAAGGGTCTGAATGGCAGCCAAAGTTATTCCAGTGGGTGATCTGACAAAATATCATCAGTATTGTTAATCTGTCATAGATGTGGGTAAAGGAAACAATGAATTTTCCTGTGCTCCTTCCTGAAGGGTTAGTGATCCCAGTGCAGGTAAGTGGGAAACTGCTGTTTCAAGTGATGTCAGAAAAGAAATGTTTTAAACATCACCGAGTTCCTCTTCTAAGATGTCATACAGGAGCTCTGTGTCAGAGCCCAGGTCAGCATGCTGTGGTTATGGGATGTATCCATCTTCCTTTTGCTGCTCACATATTTTGCTCTGTTTTTGATTTGTTGCATATTTTCTTTATAAATGCAATGGTGCTTCCTCCATAATTCCTGGAGTTAATCAATTTCAAGAGTACAGCCTGTTCCAAGAATACCATGTGGCACTTTGCACTCAGTGTTGGCTGATCCCAGGTCCGAGGTTGAATGCCATGCCCCTGTGCACAAGGAACCCCCGCAGGAGATGGGCTCCATGTCCCTACTGGGAGCAGACGTGGTATAAATCTTCTGCCAGGCAGCTTGTCCAAATTCCCACACCTCTGTGGATCAGCACAAAGCTAAACCTGAGCATCACAAATGCCAAAATAATGATCTAGTCACTGGACCATGCGGCCTCTATTTAACTTGGCTTCAGAGAGAGCGTTCCACTGAAGTGAATAGGACAGCTCACACGTCCGACTGCTGTTATTACAGGTGTCTAAAGACTTGAGCACACATTGCTGCCTGGGTTTAAACTCATTTCACATTTCAAAGGTTTTCTTTGTGATCAAAGGGACTAGAGTCCCCTTTATAAATGAAAGCAGAGATTTGGGGACAGAAGCTATATCCACCAGAGAAAAGGAAAGGCTAGGAGATGGGAAAAGTGCTGGGAACCAACCCAAAGCAGGCTCCTTTTCTGGTCTAACTTTCTAAGAGCAAGACTGTTGGGAAGAGGAATATCTTCTCATTTAGTGGATGTGTTTAATCAGCAAGATTCTGAAATGCAGCTGTGACTGAAATGCAACTGTAAGCACTTCTTGCGGCTCTAAGGAATGATTTTTCAGAAGAGAAGCCTACTCCAAACAAGCTGTATTGTTATTTCCTTGTCCTATTCTGCCATCATTACTTGCTGCTACAGAATCAACCAGCGTTTCACATTCTGGCAAAATGAGTCTGTGTGTTTACACAAACTAGATCATTTACACAGAGCTTAGTCATTGTTAAATGTGATTATAATAAATCCATAATAACATCCTAACCAAATACAGCTTTTATAGGAAATTAACAGAGAAGAAGCTTCACTGAAAGCTTCTGAGCACTGAGCACAAATCTGCTGTAGACAATTGGAAATGACAGAACAAATGGCTAGGACAGAGGCAAAGTCATGTCCCTGCTGTGCTGCACCGGCCTTGTGTGACCCTTAGCAAGGATCAGACCCCGGTATGCAGTCCTTTAGCCTGAATCCTCTTGTTTTGAGCCACTGAGTGGGTTTGTTCTTGGAGTCCAAGAAACTGGCCTTTGTGTGGTTGTGCATGTCAAGGGGAACCATGCCTCGGTTTCCCCTAGATTGGGATGATCTTGAGCAGTAGCTTGCTATTCTCTGTCCTGCACCTTATGGGTGTCAGTTTGGAGCCTCCCCATTGGTACCATCAGCGAAAGAACTACCAGACTGTTACCCACTTTCTTGCACGTGTTAGGTTTAAATCTTCTGAACATGGAGTGTGACTCTCGTGTCACATTCAAGGAGTTGTGCTGACTTCTGCCATAAGAGACAGAAGAAGTGCAAGGGTGCAAGGATTTCAGTGGGCTCCAGTGTTTGTCTGCAGTTCTCTGATCAGGTACAAAGAAAGCGCAAGAAGACTTTTTCCAAGGGTAAAATCTATCCAGTGTGACCAAACTGGCATTATGTATGTGACCCTTTTCAGTCTGTTTGCTCCTTGTCTTCTGGTCAGCCATCGACACGACTCCAGAGCTAAGGTGGCCTCTTGGCAACACATCCTTGCAACTGTTTTTCGCTAGGACTATCAAGATCATCTGCAAAGATTATAAGCAAAGAGGAAGAAAAGACTCAAACGCTGTCAGAAAAGGACAGGTCATTTGTTTATTTGCTTTAATTGCTGCAATGGATGTTCTGGGTCATTAGTTGCAATTCAGGAAGATTTAAGCTAAGGTCACTTAGCCCAGCTGGAAAGCGCAGCCCAAGCTGTTTGCTTTCACATGTGGCTGCTACAGATGCAGATGCTCTTTTGGATGACTAAAACTAATGTTTGTTCTGGCTCCTTTGAAGCTTTATAGTTTTAAGTGTCTGACATGAATGAATGATCTTGAAATCAGTGGCATCTGAGGGTCATGGTTTAAAGCGCGACTCTATACCAGCGTCAGAAATACAGGTAAGAGATCTCCCAGAGCTGTTATTCTATCAGGAAAATAATAACTGACTGGATCTATCAACACTCCTTTGCTCTCTGACCACCAACTTGGAATATTTACTGATGATATAGCATGTTAAGGTTAATTTCTGGCTTGAATGATGTATTGATAGGGCTATCCCTGCGGCTTTGATGTTTAGAAGGGTGTTGATTTATTGAGGCTGTGCTGTTTACCTTTGGAAAGGGAAGAATTACTTTGCAACAACAGCAGTTCTCAGAAGGCAGGGCCGGTGGCTGTCATTCATTCCCCAGAGTCCCATTATTCAGGCCTTCCTCTGGTAGCTCAGGCCAAATGTTATCAGATGTTTTATATCCCAGGAAATCCTCGATTTTTTGGGAACAAAAGCAATTTCAGGTGAGCCTCTGGGTTCATATTTGCAGTGCCCCTGGCATGAGAATTCCCCTTCCCAGGATTGTCTTGCGCAAGTGATTTGTCCAAGTACTGTTTTAAAGAGTAATATTGCTTATGCCACATAATGTTTATAAGCTTAATCCCTAGCATAAGCCTTACATTTTGTATATCTTGGCAAGTTTCCTTGAATAAGCATACTTTGCGGCTAGATCCAGCTAAAAGAATAAATTCTACGAGTTAAGCAGAATGGCCAATATTCATTTTGAAATTAATTCTTACCTAATGACTCTAGGCTTGCATGACTGCTATTGCCACTACATGTAGTATTATAAAAATGAACATTTTCGCTCTTAAGTCTCTAAGAATGTCCGATGACATTTATAGAAATTCACTGCTTAATATTTTTCTCTTTTATTTTTCTCCACCTCCTGCCATCTCTTTTTACATCTGCCTTTATGAACTTGTCAGGACTCCACTTAGAAATAAATGTGAAAGTGGAGCACAATATTGAGGTATCTCTTTAGGACTTTGTAGATGATTCTCTAGAAGGCTTTATAAGTGACTTTGCTTATTGGTGTAAGTTGGCTGTTGTCATTTGTGATCCGTGAAGAATACTTGTCATGAATACATCAGTCAGTTGGAGGAAGTAGTAGCAAACCCGTTTGATTTTCTTTTGCAATAGGAATTCAGGGCCTATGTCCCATCCCCCAGCCTATCCTTAAGATAGGAAAAGCTGGTAAAAGCTGCTTTTTCTGATAGTGGTAGTTAAAACTGAAGCATCACTTTCACTTTCCTACAGCTTTGGGGGTAGAAATTGCATGATTTCTTAATGCATTTCTGTTTTACATACAATCTTACATATGTCTCCGATTTTTAACCATCTTCATTCCGTGCTTGCTCCAAATCAATATTCCAATTCCATGTGTTTAAAAATTCCCTTCCAAAATAAGAAATTGGAGGGAAGGGGGAAATCCTCCATAGCAGGGCAGGAAGATGGGAGCTGGGAGCACCATCAGCACCGCAGCACACCATGTGCTGCTCACTGCAAAGACAGCTGGACAGACAGGAGCAGCAGCACAACCCTGAGCAAAGGGACGAAGGTATAACTGAAGCTTTTCCCTGCTTTTCTGTGTCTATTTAATGAATTAGTCAGTGCCATGCTTATGGTGTGATGTCAGTTATGACAGCAGCTGCTTGGCATATTGTTATAATTGAGAAGAAAGGAAGAGAGGAGGAGAGGCTGAAGAGCTGTCTTGAGAGAGGGAGTGTAATGGCTGGAGGGAGAATGGAGAAAGGGCACTGCCACCAGTGTCTGTGGGACACTGACATGCCTCAGGAGCTGTTGTTGATTAGGATCCTGACAAGCAGTCCCTATAATCTTGTCTAGGTTTGATTATTTGTGCCTTCAGCATCCTTTTCTCTCACCTGGACAATTGTAGCCATGGAAAATGCTCATGTTTTTCTCTATCCCCCTTCCTTATACCCTCTCCTGGTGGACCGTCTCACATGGAGAAGTGACAGATCAGCCTGATACACCAGCCTGGCTTTGTTGCACTTACAAGCATGGTCTCTTCTTTATGTAGCCTTCACATTCTCCAGAATATCTTTCTTGCTGTCCCTTATGTTGCTCCTGAAGATCCATGCGAGCTGCAGATAAGATGGTGAGGCTACTTGTCAGTGGAGTCTGTGACCTATAATCCTGATTGATCCCGGTATTCCTTTTCCAGCTTTGCTTCCTCTTTGATTTTGGGGCTGAAGCCATCTTTTTGCTATGCGTGTGTAAAGGGTTTAGCAGGATGTGGTTATCTCCCAGGACGAGGGCTTTCACATACCACATTAATGGATATATAAAAATACATGAACAAAATGATGTGGAAGAACTGCTTTTCCTTGCATCTCAGTCATGGATTTCTTGATAAATATGATACCAATAACATCCGCTTTTAGATGATGACCTCTGTGATCATCAGTACTAAATGCTTTTTGGTTCCTTGTGGCAGAAGGGGCCCCTGAATGGCTGAGGTCACTGCTGCTTCCATGTAAGTGCTTTGCAATAGTTGTGATTGAGAATCCTGTGGCTGGGTACTGTAGGGAGCCAAAAAAGTACTACCTAGGAGGAAAATTAGAAGAAGGATTTTCCCCCTTAAAAGGAATTTATCTGATTTCTGTCTTCCTTAGATGTACAGACTGAATCTTAAGTACACGGGGTACTTTTTGCTGTTTCTGTCGAGGAGAAAGGAAGGATTCTGATTTAATAAATGATGTGTGTGAGACATAGTTGATGACTACCTATCATTAATTTGTCCAGTGCTACTTTTCAATCACTGCAATTGTTTTCCTATTATGTGGCCACAGTATCTGCAACTATGTCACATGCAAGTACTCTGAATTTGCTGCATCGCTGTATTCCCTGGGTTTCTCCCCACCCTTCTTCCTTGGTTCTTCTTGGTTTGTTTTATTACTCTAAAAGACATTCACTGAGCAAATAATGTTGCTCTTCTGTTGATTGCCTTGTTGCTTAAATACTGTTCCACTGTAATAGATAAGTTACTGCTTCCAAGAGAGATCAGCTGTTAATTTTTTTCCACGTTTTTGAGAAAGAGGAAGCTATGTCATGAAGGAAGGTACCATGGGAAGGAGGAAGGTACCGTGCATATGAAACCTATGAGAATAGTTGATTTTCAGTTCAAGGTAATGCATTTAATTAGCTGAAGAGGAGACTTTAAAAAGCAAAAGTATCAGTTCGGTTCCTGGTATTCCCCATAGCTTCTCTTTTCTTCTCTTAGCGGTATGATTTTGCAGCTTTTTGACCAGTAATATCATGATCCAGTAAATAAATACTATTGAATCCATTTTGCACTTTTCTGATATTCCAAAGGGGAAATCTAGAGTGTGCAAACCGAATGGGAGCAAGCTGTCAATGCTGTTTTTGTCACTGGTGTTTAATCACCCACACTTAGCCTGAGTATTTGAAAACAGTGTAGTTACTTCGAATTTCCCATGATAAATTTACCATGACAAATTGGAACAGAATGTGGGTTTCTATTAGATGTATAAATTATTGACAATTTTTCACATCCTGAAAGCTGTATTGATATATGGATAAAGATAACTGTTTCTTGATGAGCTCAAGTCCTTGAGTTTCAGCACATGAAGAGATTTATACAGCTTGCCTGAGACAGCACAAAGTCTATGTAAGGAGCAGTGTATTTTTAGATCTATTTTTTTTAATGCATTCAGGTAATAGGCCTATTTTTTTGTCTATAAGGTATACCCCAAACTAATGCTTGTAATCAATAGAGAATCCGGATGGTCAGCATCTCTGAGAATTAATGCTTGCTAAGAGAAGAAAGTGGTTTTTCTTTTAAAAACGAGACCAACAGAGACAATGGAATAAAATAGTGGAAAAAAAACCTCTCAATTCTTCTCGATTTCTCAGCAAACAAGACGCATTTGCAATTATTACAGTTTATAGCTCTCCTAAGTGTGAAAAACCAGCTATGAAGAAGAAAATTCCCAATCAAGCGTGTCGTGTGTGGGAGAAAAGGAGCTGCTAGTTTTCAGGCTGTCACTTCACCCCTACTGCTTCAGCCTGAAAACAGCTGAGGCTCGTTCTAGAAAAATCAGCCTGGTGTACTTACCTACAAAGGAAAGGGAGAAAAGTGGAGGGGTTGGTTTTGCTTTTCTTCAGGAAGTCCTGGGATATTAGTTTTGGAGGACTCTGACTAGCTTGTTATCAAAAAGAGGTAATAATATATAGCGTTAAAAAAAACCCCACACATGTAAGCCAACTGATATTTTGAGCTTTGGGATTGCATGTATGATACTGCCCTGCAGCAGAAATAGGGTAAAATCAAAGGCGGCTACAGAGAGTGAAGCAATAGTGAAAATGCCTGTTGGTAGAGAAATAGTTCCTGTCTCCGTCAAAGCAACCTGGATCAACTGTAGATTTTTTGAATCAATATCCAGGATCATGGGGGATATAAAACTTTAAGCGTGCTGGCCTAAGGAAATAATAGGAGCTGTTGCAGTAGAGCTGAGTTGCACGTGTGACGTGGGCACAGTGCTGTGCTCCTCTGACAGGAATGCAGCGGTGAGCTGGGATTAGGGGACCCTCTGTGAGCACGTCAGAAAGGCTTGAGGGGGTGAATGGATGGCTTCTATGAGCTCTGCTCCATGGCTGAATCCCTCTGGTAGCTATAACTGATCCTTGGTTTTAAATGTTTTCAGACATCTTTAATCTGAGGTGACCCTCTGAGAAATTATCTCAAAGCCTTTGGGGGATTTCATTAACAGAGTCTGGAGAATTGGCTTAAGAAAGGGAGCTCTCCTGGGGTGGAGGAGCCTCCAGCATTTACTTTGCAGTCAGAGTGCAGACCTCATTTTGCTCTTCTCTGAGGAAACAGGAGTTTGTCTGGAGACAGCCTAGAAATCTTTTCTGGCAGTGAATTGCTGCCTTATTCGGAAGCCAGGATGCTACGTAGGAGTTGAAGGTGCCTGTGTTCCTCTTAGCTTCCAGACCACACTGAAAGGATTCTGTAAAACCTTATTTTATGACTGATGGGAAGACAGAAGGGAATTTGCCATGTGGAAAGCACTGGTGTGTTATTGGGCTAGGGTAACAGATTAAGACCAGTTCTATTGTGCATGAATGTAGAATTATGTAAACAAGGGTTTGTTTGTTTGTTTGTTTTTTTAAAAAAAGGGAAACAAATTGATACGAGGTATACTGCAATACCTTCCTAATGCAAAAATGATCACATAGTGCCTGCTGAGAGGGACTTTATTTAATCTGTGTAAGCTATAGCTTTGCAAATTTACCACAGAGGGAACTTCCTTCAATGCAGCAGAGAACTGCTGGGATTTGCAAGAGCCTTTCTTTTTTTTGTGCCTGCTTTTGGGAAGCCTGCAAAAAGAGGGCAGTCTTTATGATTTGTAGGTAACCGTGCATAGGAAAGCCCATTTTTTACTACTCCATGAAGTTAAATGATAATTGTCAGCCACACTTTTTTTTCCACCTCCAAAATACGAGGCTGTCTGTCTAACCACAGTGTGGCACTAATGGTATAAATGCAGCAGGGCACAGATGGGAATTAAGCACCAGCTGTGTCATCATCTTCATAAATGCAATATTAAAGATATCGTAATACCTTAATTTTTTCTTTCTGCTTGTGTAAGGCAGAGCTGCACGACAAAGAATATCGTAACTTTTCTGATGAAGTGCAGCTTGTGGCCATTTTTACATCAAATGACTCTTTTGCCCTCCTGTTCCACCAACAACTGCTCATCTCACTAGGGCTTTCCTTGTACCAGTATTAACAATCTGTTATATACCAGATTGGGGTCATTAACCACTCATTAGTTCCTGAGCGAGGAAAGCCACCTCTTGTATGTTGAATATTGATTAGGAAGCAACAGAGCATACCAGTATGAAACCACCATGGAAGATGCTCAACTTCTGAAGCGTAGCCTCTGCCTTTCTTTTGTAATGTTTTGAATTAGATCTGCTGCGGCTGCTTTCTTTTTCATTTTTACTGGTTGCTGTCTTTGTCTTTCCTCTTTTGTACAGGAGCAGGCACCAAATAATAAACCAAAATATGCTGTCATCCTCAACCTCCTGTGGGATGGAGGAGAAGTCTGACAACTTAACTTGGCTTTGCTATCCCTCATGGGCAAGCGTGCTTCCTTTCCTTCCTCTGATGCATTGCAAGCGTAATGTGTCTTGTCCTGCTGCCAATACCACCACAATAGATTACAGTGCTTCTCTGAGCAGAGATACTGGCGAGTAACTTCCATCTCTACTGAAATTAATTCATACATTTTTCCCTGGTTTGCATCAAAATCAAGTAACTTGACTGATTTAAGGTCCAAACTTGTAATTCTTAAATATATAAAACCCTTTCAAAGAGGATGACCTTGAGGTAATAACTTCAAAAGCTGATAATAAGATTTGTGCTCTGACAGTAATAGGTGTTTAAAAATTAAACAAGCAAAACATTGTTTCAGTATTAAAAAAAGAAAACAACCTCATACATTTTATCATAATATGTGCTATAATCCAAGCCTGACTGTGCATAATAAGCTTGTAATTCCATTGATTCATTGATGGTGAGATAACACCTGTAAATGACAAATAGACTGTGAACAAAATGGTGTGTACAATGAGCCTGCTGCAGCAACGCGACTTCTCCGTAGTTCCACTGTGTTGCCATCCTTCTGCCTGTTAGGAGCAGCGTATCTAGAGATGATGGCTCTTGCTCACTGCCCTCAGGGCACTGTAAAACAAACCGGTTAGCTTTTGTAGATGTTTCCACTAGTTAAGACACTGCTTTAACTTTACTTGTTAGCCTTCTGTTCTCATACGTTATGAAAAGACACTTCTGTTTAGGATGTATAGCTGATTAAAGTGATCCTTGGAATAATTATCACACAAGGACCACACTGATTGCCTATGCTACTGGCTTTGTACCTGTGCTTCTCAGAATAGTTTTTTCTAGTAGATCTTCCTATGTTGACAGAGGAAATTTCGGAAGCATTGAATTGTTATGGTAAGGTACACATACATCACGTCATTAAAATAGCAAGTTTTTAATATAAATGTAAAATTTAAATTCAGTGTGTAATAAGTGTGATATATCTGTGTGATAACTGTGATATATGTATGTGGATGTGTGTATATGGAGAGAATTTTACCATTGGATGAAGCAAAAGTGGTTGAAGGTGTGAAATTAAAGGCACAGAGAGGGCAATCTGCTCCTCTACACATCGCATCCCCACAAAAGTCACGGGGCCAAAATATTCCAATTCTGAAGACATGATCTCCTACTTCTGAAGTCAATGACAAAAAAAAAAGCGCCATGCTATATCAGTAAGTAAGGCTGAAGGCTTTTAAAAGCTGTTAATATCATTTTATCCATTACTTGTTTTGGAAAATTAGACAAGCTCCCTTGAGTCAGCTTTTGCGGCTTCAGAGTCAGCAAAACAGATCCCGGGCTGGAGATGCCATCTCACCTGATTGTCTTCACCTCTGTGAAATGTACCCCTACTGTGAAGAGAAGGATACCTGTCATTTTGTTCTTCCTTGTACATTTCAGAAAATGAAGCCTCATCTATATACCAGTCTGTGATGAGGCGGAAAGTGGGCTCTGCTCATCTAATAATCTCCCTGCATCCAATTCAAAATCTTGCTACGCTTTCCTGAGGCAACGCTGTCATCATTTCTCCATCCAATCCATGCTAACTGCCTCTCCTAGCTTGATGTAGACTTCATAAAAAGTAAATATCAGGTTCATGCAAAATAAGATTTGCTTTGCTGAGTGTTAAAGTCTGTCCTTCTGATGTAGAATCTTATTTTCATTTGGATGAAGTCTGTTTATGAGGCTCATAACTTTTTGGAAATGTCTCTACCATCATGTCGGTTTTTTTTTTTGTTTTTTTTTTTGGTTTTTGGTTTGTTTTTGGAAGATTAATATGACTGGGGCTTAGGCATTTGCAGCTAAATGAATGCTTCCTGTTCTCAGGGCTTTTTTTCCTCCTGCGGTGCTTTTTGGGGCTTGTGTAATGGACTGGTTGTCAGTTGTGGGGCTGCATGAGTTGTTTGTGTTCAAACGGCACCTTTTGGCAGGTGGGTGCAAGAGCCCCAGTCCTTCTGAACCAAACATTCTTCTATAATGACTCAGGGCAACAAAGGTAGGGAAGAGGGCAAGACATGAGGTGACCCATCCATGGGCTGCAAGTGGCACAGTCACCCTGAGCTCTCGCCTCTGCTGCCTCCTACAGAAACATCTCTCAGTGTGGGCAAGTACACACACAAGTGCTATCTGTAAATACATCTAGATGCAAGAAGGCTTATCTTTATGTGAAGTCTATATGCAAGGTGTTGCATCCAAAGATGTGAAGTACTGTAATGTTCAGAGATGAGAATGTTGTGGGAGAGGGTTAATGCTTCACATGAAGGCAGCATTAGCGACCTGTAACTCAGTGCTAGTAAGCCCAGTTGTCTTCAGAATGTAGACCCGTATCTCTTTTGTTTTCAAGATAACCCTGACAGTTCTCATTTAAGCTGTTTTTCCTAATTCCCAAGCCAAAATTGTGTATTGCTAAAAATAGAGATTGTAATGAAGTTACAGCTTTCAACTGTGGGGCCTTCTGGATAACTCCATTATATTGCAATTCTATTAATTAAAATGAAGGAGGAAAAATATGTAACAGGATTGTGTTAATAAAGCATGAAATGAAGTGTTACCTTAAGACACTTGTCTATCTGTTTTCCCTTATTGCATGAGCAGTTATCTTTGTCTTTCCCAAAATACACTGAAATTGGGGGAAAATTTTTTTTTTTTTTTTTTTAGAAGGCAACTTCTAAGCTTTCCTATTCACTATAATTCTGGCATCCTCTGCTTTGTCACCAAATTGTTTTAGCTTCTTATGGGGGGCAATGAGTGGGAATACAGCGTAGCCCGAATAGGTGCTTTGTGTTGAATTCAGGCTGCTGAGAGCTGCAGACAGAATCACTGGGACTGCTGGAAAAAAAAACCCCACAACTATAAATCCTACGTCCTTTCAGAGGAACTTGTACCGAAAAATAACTTTCACATCTCACCTTAAACCTGAAGGGTTTCTAAAATAGGCTATGGTGTTATAAATCTGCAGTACAATTCATAGAATCTTAGTGGTTATCATAATGCAGAAGCAAAACTCTTATATCAATAGGACTGTACAAGGAAAGAAAATTGAATCTTTCCTTGTGTTTTCTGAATTAAAATTTAAAACATAAAGCATCAGAACAGATCTAGAACTTCAGGTAATGTTGAACTTCATTCTTCAAGCATGGTATTATGCCCAATGCATTAATATTTTTTTGCATAGCTTTACTACATATTGCCTCATTTTTCATATACAATCTACGCATATGTAATTTTTACACATTTCCACCAAATAGGATTGGAGCTCTTGTGAAACAGATCGAACTGACCTCAGCTGTTCATAGGGCTGAGGTCTAACAAATGCAGGTCTTTGAACAACAACGTTCACATTCAAAGACATATCGAATGTTAAATTTTACTAGTGACTTGAAGTATTGTGCGTTAGTATGAGCAATATCCAGATCATTTTTAAAAGGAAAAAGAAGTCAACCGTCAGGTTTAAATAAAGTTCAAGCAGGAGTCAGTCTGTCTGTGCGCTCGCCAGGAAAGAATTCAGAAGTGAGAGCAGATCGTGAGGTTCAAATGGGCAGGTGTGCGTGGCAGTGAGGGGAGCACGGGAAATCTGCCACTGGCAGCAGCCAGCACAGCTTCCAAGGGGCTATAAAATCCTGGAAATCAAAGCAGAGGCAAGATGTAAACTATGCCAGCTTCTGTCCCTTGCATGGCTCACAGACACCGCTGTAGAAATAAAAAGTAATACTCTGAGTAAACCAAAATGACAGAGCGCTCGTTGCAAAGTGCTGCTTGAGCATATGTGCAATCCAGTTACTAACTCAAATGAAATATTCTTCTGACTGTTATGGGCATCAGCCTTGCACCACAGCAGTGTCTGCATCAGAACTGGACAAAGTTCCATAACTTATCCTAAAAAGTCATTAGTTACTGAGGCGATTTTTTTTCAGCATAGCTGGATCAATTCACCTGAGATTGTTGCTAGAAGGAAACAAAAATATATTTCTTGGTAAGAGTTTCCATAGCTGAAGTGATGTTTTTCCAAGTTGAAATGCATCAGGCTTTTGATAGCCATTATTAGATGATATACTGTTGGGAGACTTCAGTTCTGAGGTGATCTTGTCTCATTCCACTAAAATTAAAGGGTGATTTGTGAGCTTGCTGTAGGGGGAGCAACACTGGCAATTTTTGTTGCAGGGCTTGAGGTTTTATTGTGAGCTTGCAACAGAAAATGAAAAAACTGGATGTGCATTTTCATGTCTTACGTTTGAAAAATCAGCGTATCAATGTATTCAGTGATTAAAATGGGCATTCCTTTTGGTGTTCAAATAAAAAAGAAGCCAACTCTTTGGTCATGTTTGGATTGTGAAATACTTGAAAATAATGAACAATAGCTCCAGTAAAGATTTTCATCTGAAATATCAATGAAATATCCTCTGCTGCTCAAACTGCAATTGGATGTTAATGCAAACAAAAAAATAATCCTAAAAAAAACCCCCACACAAATCACAAACTTGCCTGCTTCTTCACTGATGGTGATAAGGATTGCATTGCAGTGTGCTGATCACACTGCCAGCTGGGTGCTGTTTAGTCTGACAGTACCTCTCGCCGCATCCCTGCTCTGCAAACTGTCCCTTGTGCTGCTTTCAGAGATGATACTGATGCAAAGTAGCTCAGCAAAACCTCTGCTGGGCATTTGCACTGGTGTAGCGGGAGGGAGGAAGCACTGTGCAGGGAGTGGAGGGTGGCCAGGGGGTCTCAATGCTGCCAATGTGACAGTTGTCAGGTCACGTGCATTAAAAACTTATGCTACAGACTGTATGACTAACTTGAGCTGACGAGTCTGATCTCCGTTTTTGTTTGATGTAGTATTTCAGCCTTGCTATGAGCTGCCTGAGTGTTCCTCCTTGTCCCTGCAAGGTGCTGTTGCAGGTTTGCTGTCTTGGCAAGTATTCCTCCTCTGGCTGCTGTCACACGTCTAACTATAATGTATGTGTACCTAAACCCAGGGGTTTGTGTTTCTACGGAGCATTTTCATTGAGATTCACATCTAGATTCTTAGCTGGTGTAACAGAAAGTGCTAACTGTGTGTTTCTACAGTTGTTTTAGTGGTGTTTTCCTTTGTGGAGTGAGGCTTTCCAAACACCTCTGGGATAAAGAAAGGATTTGAAACTTGAAGCCATATCATTTAAGAGAAAAAAAATAAAATCAAAGTCTTCAAAAAGCAGGAATGATTTGATTTTCAAATCATGTTAGAGGGAAAAGTTTATATGACCAGAACAGAAACAAATCTGTTCATGTGTTTCTTCTATTTTTTCTTTCTTTTTGCCAGGCATCGAATTCAGGGTATCGAATGGATTATTACTGGTTCTTATCTAAGTTTAGAAAGAGCTGTGGATATATAATGAATACAGCAGAGACTTCGGTGTTTATTGGTTTCCTGGTTTATTGATGCTTCACTTGCCTGTCTTTGCAAGCGGTGCCATTCAGGAAGGCCTGGCTAATGTCCAAAGGCAGTCTAGATTTGTTCCATTTATTGCTCTTCTGAGTTTGCCTTCTGGCAGAAAGTTTCAGATCAGGAAATTTTTGCATATCAAGGCTCACAGGTCTGCTTTGAAAAGCTCGGAGTTCTTAAAAGTCACGAAGCCTCTCATTATAAATTAAGGGGACTATGATTCAATAGATTCTAATTCTTAATTCTTTTGTGATAGCCATCCTTAATTTTACCATAACTTTGTGTAACTAAATAAAGACAGCATTGCATGCCGACTTACAGCTTTTACAAAGGTGAAGTACAGGGAAATATTGCAGAGGAGAGGTATTTTTTACAGAAAGTTAGAGCAGAGTTTGGGTTTATTGTGTAGACAGGAAAACAACCAACGCAGGTCATGCTGCAGATGATGTCAGTAAGGAAAGTTCAAGGGGAGTTGTTTCCCTTCTTCTAGAGGATTCAGAAACTGCCTTCTACATGTGGGTTTACGTTGGTCAGCAGAGCAGGAACTTCTGCATAGTGTTCCAGCGTGGAAAGGAAATACCTTAACATCTCTGCTTCATGGGTGAATGCAGCCCAGCAGCAAAGAGAACTAAGGACAGCTCTCATTTTGGCTCATTTAAACTGTAAGCACCCTGATGCTGGTGGCCTGGTCTTATTTAATGTTAATCCCAGAGCCATGCAGTACATTTGACAGTGTTTCCTAATTTGGCACATCTTTGGGCTAAATATGGAGGCATTCTTTTAAGGGAAGAAAGGATATATTCGCTATTTTCTACCAGTCTAAAAATTGCTGTTGCATTCAATCTGTATTTTTTCTTGCCTCGGACTCTTTTTCCCATTCTATGAAAGTATTGATTATATTACTCATCCTTTATTATAAAAAGATTTTTTGTTACACTGGTAGTACTCATAGACATACTAATCAGCTTTTCCAGAGTGACTCCGATGCTATGAAGAGGGAAAAATTCATATTCCTTTCCAGGTGCAGTATACAGCAATGTTGGTTTGTGCTCAGTGAAAGAAGGTGATGCGTAACACTTAGGGCATGAGTTCCAGCAGTGGAAGCTGCGTGGACAGACTTGTAAAAGCAAAACCTAAAGTCTCAAAGTTCATGGCAAATAAAAAATCCTGAAATTTCAATTCTTGTGATGTGAAGGACAGCTTGACTTGTGACTCCTGTATGCTGCCTGTCGTTATTGCAGAGAGGGGAAATAATACAGTAGGTGACTTTCCTCTAAAATTGAAAGCAGGAGAGATGTCTGAGTGCAAATGGGTATGGCTCCTGTTAGCTCCTGGTGTGCCCAGAGGTCAAAGGAATTTGCTTTGTACAAGATATGGTTCAGGAAGACTTGTTATTTCCTGCTTTGTATAGTTTGCCTTACTTGGCATCTTCCTCCAAGGCTAAGGGACATTGCCAAGTAGCTGAAGCCAAAATCACAACTGTGTATTTTGGAAAACTGAAATATTATGCTGAAAGGCTAAAATATTCTTACTTACGATGGTAGTTTTTTAATAGGGGTAAAAAAAAATCCCATACAGGTATTGAACTGGGAGTTGATGTGGAAGAGGGTCGACAAGGTATGAAATATTTAATCATCTCAACTGTGGAGATAAATCCTTCAGTTTTCTCTTCATCTTTTTTTTAATGACTTGAATTTTAGGTGCCTTATTTACCTCAGGAGATGAAGAATGTTCTTATAAACCCTTTTTTTCCCGGCAGGTTTCACTTCAGTATTCCTTCCAATGGCAATGATGCCTATTACTGGCAATGGTGACTCTGTTGGCACTCTTAACTAAGCATCCCTGAGCAAAATACAGTCCAGAGAATGGAGAGAAAGGCAGCATGCAGGGAAGCTATGAAGGATAAAACTCATAGCCACTGGGTATGGCTGAGCAGATTTGGAATCCATCCTCACTGTGTAGGTTGGACTGCTCATCATCCCAAGAACCAAGCTTTGCTGTCTATGGACTCTCCACTCATCCCTCTGGCCGGAAGACCTGGATCTTATGTCATAGGATCCTGAAATTATTTAGATTGGAAAAGACCCTTAACTAAGATCATCGAGTCCAACCATCTGTCAGTCCAATCATCTTGATTTTCAAAAATCCTCTCCTGAAGGCACTCCCCAGTGTTGTGTTTTGGTAGAAGACTGAGGGCCCCCACCATGCTTGCTCTGCCTGTGGGTTAGAGGAGTTGTGAATTCGGCTGTTTGCCCCCTTCAATTCCTGCTTTTTTCACTTCTTATGAATATTTGATTTTTCAGCAAGACTTTCTCTACCCTTCCAGAGGTGAGGGAGACAGTGGGGCATTTTGTTTTGTTAGGGACAAGCCAATGCCCATTCTGTAAGAGGAACTTCAGTAGAAGCAGGCCTGTACTGATGCTCTGGAGAGAAGGCAGACTTGTGAAATTGTCACAGAAGAATGAAAACCAAATCCCTGTCTCCAGATAGAGGGAGAACGAAATGTGGAAGGCTTTTGCTCTCTTTGCAGGTAAAACTTTGCTGGCATATCTTATGGGCTTCTAGGCAGATGTCATGGTAAGGTTGGAAAAAAGCGAATTGTCCAGATGTCTGGAGTCAGAGGAAAGCTGCTATGTGGGGACCTTTGATAGGACAGGCAGGTTTAATGAACCGCTGCCTGGCAGACAGCAAAGTCCCAGTATCTGCTGCTGCCTGACCTCCAGCGCAGTCAGCTGTGAGCCCATTATGTTAGCTTTCATATGCATAACCATCCCCATCCTTGTACTTCCAATATTATTTGAAAGGAACTGAAGTGAAAATACTGTCAAGACCCCTCTTTACCTTGAGGTAGAGGTAGGAAGAAATGATGTGAGAAGCTGTATTTGCAATGAATAACTCCCAGAAAAATAGCTTATTGCAGGGAGAGATCTATGAAAGCATGCTCAGATGAAGAGCAACCATATGAGACCACCAGAACTATTAACTGAGGTTATCTGAGAACCGAGGTATCGGTAAGAATCAACAAGAGAAGATTTTGCACTTATTGCTGGAAAAAAATGTCAGTGTCCTCTAGGGATTTCTAACTGCCCTTTGATAATAACTGCTAAAACCCACTGTTTTCAGGATTTGCAGGTGCTGTGCCAATCTAACCGGCTTTTCTTCTCACCTTTTATGTAGGTTTTGGTCTAAACTTTTCCTTGGTTTCTGTAACAGCGCTGCTAGAAAATGTGTTTTTAGCAACGGAACATCAGTTATGTAGATTTTCAGTGTGTCATTAGTGCAGAGGATTAAATGTAAAATAGGTTGTCTCCTGATCTGAAATATTCTGGACAGGGCATTCGTAAACGCTTGTATATTTTCGGGAAAATGAGGGCACAAAGGTAATACAGATTGTTCATCATAACACTTCCCATAGGGACTAGTGACATTTTTTCTTGAGAGATAATTTTTGCAATCTTACTGTTATATTTCTGTAGGGGGGGAAGAAGGACCATTCATTCTTGAGCATGGAAGGACCATTTTGTGTGGGCAAATAAAGTCGGGTTGTATGCCATGTATCTGTGGAATAGATGCTATAGCTGCTCCTTGGCTATGGCATACTCAGGCTGTGCTCTACCATTGGGTTTCTGCAATGCTGCAGACTTAACAGGCAACAATTCTCTTCCTAATTCTTGATACTGCTACACTTAAAATCACTGTGGGTAGGTCCTCTGTGCTTGCTAGTTTCTTAATCACGTATTTGTTCACTCTATGGAGATTTGCACTACTTCCTCTCAGAGGACAAGCTTGAAGCTCAAACACAACTGATGTATGCTGCAGCCCTGTAATGCTTTCAGTGTAACTGCCTGTCACGAAGCAGGAGTTGCATTTTTGACATTGTTATTTGAAGCATGTCAGAGCTGGCAGTTCAGCTGGAGCCCTTTGTGCTGGGAGAAATTAGAGCTGATTTTGTTGGGTTTTTGGCTGCAGATGGGAGAGTTTAAATGTTTCTGGAAGGAAATGACAGTTCTGCTAAATGCCCCCTCTTATACATTGGAGCATCTTGGAGTTCCACAAAGCCAGAAGGGTCATTCTGGTGTTCCTGTTCTGTCATACTTGAGCTCTGTTTCAATGGGTGTAGACACAGAAGATTGTTTTATCCCCAGATACGTTCTTTTTGCAGAGGTTTAGCTCTTTCTGAGAAGATGAGTAGATTACCCTGCCTAAATAACATCTCTTTGAGATTGACTGTGAGTGTGTACTGTGAGGCGTGCACTAAAGACACTATAAATAGTGAATCATCTGTTGCAGACAAACCGGCTTCTATAATGGAATCAGTTGGATAGGTGCCATTTATCCTTATCATTTTTCTACTAAGAGTTTTACATTAGGGGAAGAAGACTTGAAGAAATGTTTTCTCGCTGCTTGCCCATCATCCTTGAACCAAGATTTATACAGGAACTGATCTTTGTGTCTTTAACGCTTATTGGTATTAACAACGTAGTGGAGCAACAAAACTCCCTGCTTTTGCAAGTTGTCGAGGAAGTCAGGAATGGAATGGGCCTGAATGACTTTTTTTTTTTAAATCTTGGATGCCACAAGGTCAAATATGAAATAATTTGGGGGGGGAAGATCAAGAAAGCTGGAAAAGTTGGTGCCTTTCCTATTGAACTAATTAACACACCTTTCTAAACTAGCTGCAGTGAAAGAAGCCATATGCCGATAAGAATGCACTTATTTATTCTAGGTTTGCAATGCTGGATGTGTAGTAAGAGCTCCACCAACTTTAGAAGCACATAGCTGCCTCCCAGTCAGTCCTACCTGTGCTGTGGTTACTCCTGCAATTGTTTCATGCCTACACCATAAATTAGAGCAAGAACATGATCTGAATGATGTAGGTTTTAAGAAGTACATGGTTTTAATTAATTGGATAATTTCACTGATTTGCACTATGGCATCACAAGGAGTGGCATGAGTGAGAGTGAGATAGAGATGAGGGTGAAGTGGGAGCAGAGTGGAAGAGTAGGATCTTCTTTAACTAACTCTGGCATGTCCAGGCCTGGCATTAATAACTCATCGCATATGAAGTAGATGTGTAACTTGTCATTCATTGCTTCATCTGGGTTTCTATTTTATTGGCCCATGTAGCTCAGAGTGAAAAAAAATGAGCAATTTGTCGGTAAATGCCATTTACGGTACCATGACTTATGTCTTTGAGTTAGTTTTAACAGCTTGATGGAGAAAGCAGTAGGAAAGCCTGAGTGAGAAAGGTATAAAAACAGCAACACTAACAGAAGGGGAGGAACTGCTTCAGAAAAATAAGGTACTGTGGATGGCTGAATCTCAAAAGGAGTCTAGACTTATTGTCTAGCAGGATAAATATGAGGAGAAACAACATGTGAGATACAATAAAAAAACCAGTGATGGTAAAACAAAACCGTTTTCTGACTTAAAATCAGTCTTTGTATTGATTTTTAAAATAAAAGCCCTATTTTATTATGTGTTCCTGAATATACCAGCCAAAACCTAAAAACACAAATGCTCGTGTAGCCTCAGGCAGCCCCCAGCCCCCTGGCCAATATCTCTTGTCTGCTTCATGCCGCAAGAGTAAGAGAGTATATGCTCCCTTTGCAAGGTAGTTTATCAATAAAATCCCACAGAACTAGTTGAAAAGAGTCAAGAACAAACTCTTTTGGCTCTACAGTAAGCAAATCACTGAACCTTCAGTAAAAATCGATACAGCTACAAAAAATTAGGGAGAAAGTTTTAAAAAAGATCCTGCCTAAAGATGCACAATTACTACTTTGTGTGTTAGAAGCTGCTGGTTGAATTTTGTTCTGCAGTAGTTAAACCCTAAGCTGCCTCTGCTGCTCAGATCTGTCTGATGAAGGAAATCCAGGGATAAAATCTCTCCTCCAGCAAAGCCATGGTAAAGATCAGGGAAGAAAAATAGACAAACTGCTCTCATTTGAAGCATCTAGAAAAAGTGATTCTCTTAATAAGATAATTACTTCCATGAATTGTAGATTTGCCCTCGCATTCAATGCAATTACACCAGCCTAGGTCTACTGAACGTTTTAACCAATGAGACCAGCTCTGCAGTGAATGAATCGTTTGATGCCGGATTTGAGAGTTGTGATTCAATAGCTCTGATGATTCAACAGCTTTGGTGGCAAAATGCTTGTAGCACATCTAGAAATGCAGGGTGCTTGCTCCAGCCAAACAGCACTTGGTTTTGTTGTGTAGGTTGCTGATAGAATTGGAGATGGTGAGACTGGTTTAGTGTGCATCAACTGATACTTGACCCCTGGTTTTTGGAAAGTGAGAAAGGCATCTGCAGGTATGGAACTGCTGAGCTGTCTCTACTCCACCCCCAAGATATTCACATATTCTAAGTGAGGAGAATAATCAAACAACTGGGTTTAGCATCAATTTACATATAATTAGTGCAAAATTAGGCATCTATTGGTATTTTAGATTAAAGAATAAAATAATGTTTCCAGAGACTAGAGAATTTTCTGTGAGAACTGGCACTAGGTGAAAAGGAAGCTGAGCATCCCTGGAAACAACCTGGCTGGGAGCAGAAAGAACAAGTAAGGAAGAGGTATGGCTGGATGGGGATAAGAAGCTTCCTTCTTTTCCACCGTGCAGTGTTATTTGTGGATGTAACTCAAGTATCCTTGAGTAAGAAGAGTGGAAGCATTTCCTAGATAGTGCCTCGGACCTAAATTAAACTATGCTTCACTTAGGCAATAAACTGAAATACTTCCTTCTTTTACCGTGGGCCATTTTGCTTGGCAAACTGCCTTGGTTTTCAAATGGCAAAACACTCAATCAAACCACTTAGTCTGGCAGTGGGTCCACAGAATCAACACATTATGCAGCTAAGGACAAGTTTATCAGGCTCCAGTGCAGTGATCCCATTGGCACTGCCTGTTGACTGCATCAGGCTGATCATTTAGCTTTCACTATTCTGCATTATAAGTTGAAGCCAGCAACTGAAATGTTACTGCTATGCTAGTTCCAAGGTAGTATCTCAAAAAGAGATGGTTCTCCTGATGTTTGTTTTACTTAGGGGGAGCAAAACATCCTAGCGCTAAGAGGAGCGAGCAATTGCTGGCTGTGGTATTGCAGCGTGGATGAGCATCATTCAGGAGATCCAACACAACCTGGGTTTTTTTTTTCTCCATCCCCACACCTGGAATTTAGGTCAGCCAGGCTCCTTTCAGGCAAAGCAAGCTGTGAGCAGTGTGCCTCAGCGCCAGCCCCCGCACTGTTAGCAGGAGCTGCCTGGTGAGTCACCGCTGGGAAGGTTGGCATGAAAGGCTGTGAGGCCCCGCGCCCACATGCCTCCAGCCGCCGATGGTGCAGGCTCCCCATTAACAGGCTGCGTTGAAAGGACCGAGCCTTCCCTCAGAGGATCAATTAGCAGCCTTAAAATAGAATAAGGGAAGGCAGAAGCCCTCGCAGAGCCCTGCTGCTGGGAGCTCTCCTTCTCAGAGAAAATCCAGCAGTAAGCAAGTGCCTGACAGATGATGGAGAGCTTTCTGTCCTCGTTCCCCTTTTAACACTTATTTCCTTGTAATTACTGGAGTGCTACTGGTCGCAGCAATCCAGTTACAGTTGCATCAGCACTTCTGTTAACAATTTCTATTTCCAGGGCTTCTCAATTTGGCAATAAATACCTGCTAAGGATACAGCTTGGCCCACAAGTCCTTACAGCACGAAGTTCAAAATGATTTTTCTATGCAATTATTCTAAAAGTCTTCATATTTCAGCAGTGCGCAATAAGCACACAACTTACACAGTTTCTATGCTTATTAATTTAAATGTGGAGTTGAGATAAAAGTTCCAATCTAACCCTTGGGTCTGCCAGCAACACTTTATTATCCTTACCAATCAGTTGGGGACATCTTCGGAAGTTCTATTTCCAAATTCTGAGAATTCTAAGTTACCACGAAGCTGCTGATGAATACCAAAACCTCTTCGATAAGTACCACAAAAGCAGAAGGCTTAGAGTACTCCTGAAATTGCCCAACCTAAACTCCTAGTTTAGGAATTCATCTAAACAGCTGAATCTAGGTCATGGTTAGACAGCATTGCCCAATGCGTCTCTGAAATTTCTTTAAATTATTTTTACTTTCTTCTTCATATCATTGCCCTTCTACAATTCCTTCAGATGTTCCTCAAAAACGTTAAATGTGTTTCCAGTGTATTTTTTTTTTCTTTTTAATCAGTAATTCAACGCAAAGGGCACAATACTAAAATTTCATACAATACCTTTGACTTCATCGCATTTCATTATGGAGCATTTCCTAAAGGAGAAAAATGATAAAAATGTCTCAGTCCAAAAAGCAGCCGGAATAAGTTGCAGATGTGTGTATGCTAAGCTGCCCTTATGCAGCTTTGATTTGTGTGACCAGCACTTACTCAGCAGTTCAGTATAACTCTTATTGACCTTGGCAGCTGTCACATCGCTGGCTGGATTTTATGTCGCTGGAGGTGTCAGTGTTCAGGGGGAAAGATGTGCAGAATATGCGTGGTTTTATTTGCAGGCGGGATGAGGTAGAACCCAAACTACACTTCCAAAAGCATTATTTCACAGATGACAGTCACGGGAGACCTGTGACCAGCTTTAACCTTCTAATAGCATGCATAAATTAAGGCTACGAGAGAATACCGAGCTGCCAAGTGTAGAAGCTGTAGTCCTAGGGTCTTTGATTAGCATAGTCTTCCAAACCTGCTCCATGACAAAAATGAAAGCCAAAGGCTTTATGAAATATTTTTTGAGAGCAGAAACTCATAGACTTATCTTTCATTTACAAAATATTTCAATAAAAGGGCAAATCTCATCCCACGCACAGGATGGATAGTTAAGGCTTCCATTAACTGCCAAATAACCGGAGTGAGAAGGCGGAGGAGAACATAGACACGCATTCCAGCTTCCCTTCTTCCCTAAACGAATGCTGGATGCTTTTCTCCACCTACGCCCTCATACAGATTGCAGAGAACAAAGTCTGGGATCGACCTTCCCCAGGGCAATCTGCTCATCCTGAAACCATATCTGAATAATGGTTCTGCAATAAACAGATGTGATCAACTGCATTTGTAATATAAAATGTAATGTTTTCTGAATATCTTGGATGTCCTCTTGTTCCAAGAGGGTGAGTTCGAATGCTGTTTTACCTCAAAGCTTTCTTTGGGATCATGCCTCTAGGTGGCACGTAGATCCTTACACGGTCTGAGCTCTGCGGGTTGCATCCCCTCCGATGCCTGGAGCTCACGTGGTGACTCCTACCCCAACCCTGCAGGAGCTGAGCACAAGGAAGATCATTTTTGCTCGTAAAAAGGCATTACGCAGTGAAAGTAAGAATGATGATTGATCCCTGTGGCTTGGAAAAAAAAAAAATCCATAGTGAATCAGGATAGTCACCTGCATTATTCCTGGCAGCTTTATTCGGAAGGTGTACCACATACCTTCTGTCTATGATGAGAGCACTTCATTTGCAGATGAGGCTTTGTGCTAGGAAGCATAGTTTGTAAATGAATGTTAGTAAATGAATAAACTACTTGAGATGCGAGACACTACGTAGCTGATACCTTGTGCTTATCCTGTCTGTCTCAGGCTTCCCTTATAAGCCACTGGTGTAAATGAGCACAAAGTACCTAAGGGTTAAACTCTTCCACAGAACTCTCCAGTATTATAACCTCTGTTCCTTGTTATTTTCTTTCCTCTCTCTCCTTTTTCCTGACATTTTTCATTCTGTTGATCAATCTGACCTGCCTGTTCATGCAGCCCACTGCTGGGCATGAAATATACCTGAGAAAGGGCTTGTGGATGTCATCTGCAGACGCTGCCCAAAGAAATGCCCTCAGCATTGCCACAGGAGTGCAGTGCCAGCTCCTGCAGTAACTCTTGGTGACAGATGCCACCTTTTTGGAATGGCCAAAGCAGTCTGTGACACTTCTGTTTTGACCTCATATTGATCGGCTCTTTGTTCTGTTAAGGTTCTAGCAAATAAGTATGCTAATCCAGATAAACGAAGTCACAGCTGAAGGTCAGCATTAGCTACATAGCAGCCTCCAGCCACTTCCTGATGGAGTGAAAGGGTACCAGAAGGATGATGATGATTTTAACACAGTTCTATGGGGAACTTATATATTGACATCGTCCTCTGAATCTCATCATCTTTGATGCTGACTTTGATCAATGCAGTTAATTGTGCTTGATTTCCCAAAGGATACCCAAATGCAGCAATTAATTTAATTACAGATAAATTACAAAATTCAAAAGAGAGAGAGAGAGACTGATTTCAGTCTGTTACACCAAGCCATTTTTCCTGGATCCAGTATTCAGTAGTATGTTTTAGTCAAGCAACCGCATATGGGGAGGTGCATATGAGCTGCTGATTCTACTAGATGGGCAAAGCTTAATGATTGCAACCTTCATTATAGCTCTGGTATATTTACTGCAGATATTTCAATGGCAAAACTGAGTGTAGTTGCTGTGCTGTGAGAAGAAGCATCGAAACGCTGTCCCTGCAACCCCAAGTGCTTCTGTCTGTCATGTAAAGGTGAGAGTCATGGGGTTTCTGCACTGTTTTCTTAGAACTAAATTTTCATTGACCTTTGGCAAAAAAGTTTCTGTAACTACAGCCTGGTCTTGCACTTCCTGGAGAGCTGGAAATCAGAGCTAATGAGTTATATTGAGGTGAGAAAGTCTGGTGTCCTTTTCTTGGAAACAAGCTTCAGTTTCTCCTTAATGCTCCACGGTGGCTATCATGAGAAGATCACAGAAAGGAAGAGCAAAGTGTTTTTCTCTCCTTTGCTCTCTGTGGACAAGGAATTTTCTGTTTAATCTTTTTTTTTTTTTTTTTTTTTTTTTAATCACAAGGAAAATTATCAAATCACGTTCCCTAAGACAAAAATATTCAAGTTTACAAAAGCTTGTATGAGTGAAGTTAAAAGCAGGAAGATGGTAAGCAGTGAGGAGTCAAAGCATTCATTTGCTTCCATCCCTGGACCCCTTTTCTTACCCAGGTTGCCCTGGAAATTTGACAGAAATTGCTTTCTATCTGGTTGGAAATGCTCTATCTAATAATACCTGTGAATCCCCCAAAAGGCATTTCAGTGGCAACAATGGTCTGGGTCATCCACAAGCCTTTCTGTCTTCTCTTCCTGGCATTTCTAAGAGCTTCTATGTACATTGCTTTTTCTTGGTGATGTACTACGCTTCCACTCAGCGCAGGCAGCCAGAGGCAAGCTTCAAAGTCCCTTCCTTTGGGCTGCTGGGTCCTTGCTGCCCCATGGTGGGCAGAGCTGCCCAAGGGGCCCACAGTGATGACCAAGTCCAACCCCTGACTCTACACAGGACCACTCCAAACCCTGTGTCTGAGAGCATTGTCCAAACACTCCTTGAACTCCAGCAGCTCAGAGCCATGCCCACTGCCCTCTGGTGAAGAACCTTTCCCCGGCACATAACTCACGCACTGCAGTTCCACTACAGTTTAACTGTATAAACATTGGCTTGAGTGAATTTTCTGGCCTACTACTTTACAAGTCTGCTTTCTCTGATCGCCTACCTTGTTTCCTCAGATATTCAAATTGATGAAAACAAAACAGAGTAGGAAAGCCGTTGTTTTTTCTAAGAGAAGAGCTTTTCCATTTAATGTTGTTTGTTGTTTTGCGTGGAAGGCGTGCACCAGGCACTCCATCAGCAGTGTCCCTACAGCTGCTGCGTCAACAAAGCTCGGGGGCACAGGGCAGCCATGTCATACTAAGTAGTTTTCTTTGCAGATCCTTTCCTTCCTGAGTCTCTTCGTACCCCTGATCTCATTGATTTTATTGGCTGTGCTAATTTAGCAGTCCTTTGGGCTGATGATCATAATTATAACACACAGCTCAGCTTGAGTAAACAGGTCCATTGCAGACCCAGCGTTTTCTGATGTCCAATGGCAAATAAACATACCTTTGACAAGTGCTTCTTAAATACTTCTCTCTGCTTGCTACAAATCCTGAAGAGCTATTGCGGGATTATGCAGAAAATGGGAGTTATTCTGTATTAAGTTAAGCTCCATATATTTTCTCACATTGCTCTAAAATTTTTGGAAGGCTGAGTTCTTTAGAAGCAGATGGACACTGACAGAATTCAAGATAGCTTTTACTGTGCCTACCCAGCTACAATCTTTTTATTGTTACTAATAAGGTAAATATTTATGTCAGGTTTTTCTTTGACAGCTACCTCAGAGTAACCGTGTCATGCAGTTGGCGGAGTGTGTTTTTAATAAAGACATTTGTTTTAGAGTTCAGTGGTGAAATATAACTGCAGTGCAGAAAAAGCTGCATATATTATAGGCAGTAATTGGTAATAATTATGAAATCCTTTGCCAGAAAATAGTGATGAAAGAGCACTTAGATGAATGACAAATGAGCTGTTCAAAGCTCAGGTGATGCCAAAGGTAAGGCTGCAGGGGAAGGTTAATTCACTGCCTCTGCGCACATGCACTGCAAGTATTAATGGTCCCCCCCTCCTTGCACCTCGAAGGCTTTCTGCAGTGAGCAACCCCACACTCCCTATTACTTTACTTTATGCCCGCCCTTAAAGGAACAAAACCCAACTTCATTAATTGCACTAGGGTTACCGTGCGCTCTGGTACAAGCATACAGATTCTCTTCATACTCCAGTATGGCAGCAGAAGCTGGACAAGATCCAGAAGCCCTTATTTGCATCATTACATACTCCTGTCCCAGCCACTCTTCCATTTCCATTAGCTGGAAGGTAGAATGAATAATTAGAAATAACACGCAGTCTGTTCAGAAGTAGGACAGGACTTGAAGGCAAGCATTCAAGAGGAAATTATTGGTCCAAGATATGTCTTAAGGATGCAGTGTGTTGGCGTGATCAGTGTTAGGAAACAACTGCTGCGATCAGTTTTAGCAGCATATTCTTCTGTCACTTTTATCCACGCAGCTCTTTGGATAAATACATTTAGTGGGAGTTCTGGGCATACACTGATTCATCCGGCTGCAGCACTTAAACGTCTCAGCAATTTGTACTTCAAACAGTAGTTAAACTCAATCTTTTAATTCAGTACAGACATTATTTATATGGTATCTAATCCAGTGCAAAACTTTCTTCCAGTTTATTTCTAGCTATGATACCAAAAACAGGTTGCAGCCAAAGCATCAAATGCTGTTTTATCTGATATGGCTTTATTGGTTGAAGATGATACTATGTAGTAGGTCTATTAATGGGGGAAAAAATTTCTTTCCCATAGACAAATATTTAGTACCTGTACTAATAAGCTCACTTCACCAGAGAAATACTCTGAAGAAGCAATTTCATTGCCCCAGTGTGACTTTATATGTAAGAAAGGGGATGAAGTAAAAACCTCTTCAGGAAAATGTGAATAGAAATACATTATTGCTATTTTTGGATGTGGTCTTAAGACAAGGTTCAAGCTGAGAAAGTACATCCTGTTTTTGTTTTATCGGGATGCGACATCGCAGTCTTTTGCCACTGCTGGAGCCTGCAATTAGGGCAGAGTGATTTCCAGCCTCCTTGGCCTTCACTTGATTTGCAGGCTGTCAGGGTGCAGCCTGAAATGTAACAAACTGATTAACAATAGGAATTTTGGGGCCACAGTATGCTCTATATTTTCCAGTTAACCTTTTTACTAAGTGAGAACCTACTTTTGGGATGATAGTGCTTGATTAATTATTAGCTCTTATTGATCACCACAGTTATACGAACTCTATGGTATAATTCAGATTTTTTTTGGCCGAGTAACTTGTCATTGTGAGCTACAGCTTTGCAGAAGAATAATCTGTACAACCATGAGATATATAGCAGCAAAAGTATCAGAAGGAGAAGAAGTATTTCAAGGATTTCCTGCTGTGGCATTATCTCCTTCTCTTTCTTCCTCTGAGAAAGACAGCAGCTGAATTTGCACTCTGTCAAAGAGCTGAGAAGTCAGACTCGTTTGTAGGACCCACCACCATTTCCAGAGCCGTCTGAAAAGCACAAGGTGATATTTTTCCTTACGCCTCAGAGACAGCACACAGCCTAGTATGGATTTCATTTTTTGGTGCAGAGTTTCCCAGAGCAAGTTGAACTGTCTGTTTTTAGCTCTACCTTCTGTTTGCATCCCTACAACAAGACATGCCTCAGTTAGGAGGAACAGTGACTATTCTACCTGATGTAAACCAGGTACTGGTTTACTCTCTCCTTTCCTTGCTGCCCAGACTGAGCTACGGGTGCAGAACCATCCCTGTCCTCAAGGAACAAGATATGCCTGCTAGTTCCGCAGAACTATTTACAAAGTGGATGCAATAGGACACGCAGCTCTCCAAAGTTCAGCGCTCAGGGCTGAGTTCCTGCTTTTGCACAGCAATAATATCATTGTCAAAAAGTGGATTTTTCTCCCTTTCATCTATTTCTAACAGCCTATCTTTTCTATTACTTACCCTTTTGAATGCATATAACTACAGCAGCGTGCTAGGCAAGCTTCTTGAGCACCGGGTGCTTAAATGCTTGGCAGTTCAACTTAAACTCTGGAGGAAATGGATGCATTGAAACATTTTCAAAGCAGGAAGGAAGGTTTCTGCATATTATAGCTGTGTTGAAGCTGTAGTAGCTATTACTCATTGCAGAGAAGTCTTCAGGTGCTGCTGAATGCAGTTCAAGGAAGAGAAGTTCTCAGAATTATTGATGTTCAGATCAGTAAATGTGTCTGGCATTTATCACTTCAGAGGATGGTCACGCTTTACTTTCCAGGTATGCTGCAACCAAAAACCTCATGCAACCGCTGCTCACAGAGCAGATATTGAGTCACGTTAGCTTCAAACTCACTTTAACTTCACCACTCACATAAAGAAATGCAATTTTGTGTAAGGTTTATAAATATGTTTTAATTGGACCATTACCTGTCTCATCTTTTTGCCACAGAAGCTGAAATTGCCCGTTCCTATAACTACACATTATTTCATGGTTTCATTTAACAACTGTTTTTGCCTCAAACTGAGGTGGTTTGATGTATGCAGTGTTGGTGATCTGGAAATAAGCCCAATTTGAGTTGACATGGATTGTGCATGTTAGTTAATTGCCAGATGTATTTTGCTTCTTTATCACAAATATTTTTATATGTTAAAATGGTGTGTTTGCATTGAACAACAAGTTAACTGGATACCAAATGAATATTAGGTCTGTTTCCTATTAAATGAAGAAGAATGGGTCTCGGTATGCAATGAGACTAGCAAACAGCAGCGCTTATTTTTAGACTATGCTTTTAAAGCTAAACACTATCTTTAAGTAGAAGAGGAAGGTGCCATTTCTTTCATTACATTTTTACACTTGATTTCTTTTGGCAGGTTAAGACAGCAACTTTACATGAAATGGATGATTGGTTGGGATTTTGTGAATCCTGGCTTCCAGGTTATTTCTTTTCTAATAAATCACAGCGAAAGTGGTCTTCTTAAGTTGTCTCATTAGTCTTCATTTTTGTCTTCTCTTGATTTCATTTTGAAAAGATTCTGTATTTAATAACTCTCATCCTTCTGTTAAAATTAATGGGTGAAACCAGTTCTCTCTTTGGAGAACCAACCTTCTCCAAGCAAGTGAATGACCACTGTCTGATCACTGCTGAGGTTAAGCATTTAGCTTTCACTGTAACCTAGCTGCAAAAATCTTGTTTTTAAGTCTGGAGATCAGTTCCTGCCCCATGCTGATGTCCCTTTCTGCCTACCTCAGTACTTAAGAGTTGAGGGTACAGATCCTGCATCCTAGTGCTGCAGCGATCCCAAGGTAATTTACTTTACTTGTGCTTGCGGTACAAATGCTTTACCCCTGCCACTGAGGTTGTGAGTGCAAATGAAACTTTAAAGCTACCTTTATTCTACTTTCTTTCAGCACAGGCAGTAGACTTTTCCAGCTACCTCTGGACCTTACCCAGAGGGCTTTCCATTTACATATCCATGCTTTTTTTTTTCCATTCCTTTTGTTACCAAAAATCAAATACTTAATCATTTACAAGGATTCTTTTCAGATTTCTAGATGGATGAGAAGACATAAATCAAATTATGGGTACTTGCTGGCAATCGTATGGACTTGATCTGCCTGATAAGAGAAGCAAGAATTAATTCAGATTGACATCTAACGACCCAGGAAAAAAACTCTTCTCCAGTAGTTTGGAAACTGTTGCCGTGCACCTGGCAACCCATGTTCTTTTAGCTCTGCATCTGTGCTGGACTATCGGGTAAAACCTACCCAGGCCAAAGAACTGCACGTGAATACCAATATGGTGAGCAGAAAAATGGCGTTTATTGCGTTGTGTGATTTACCTATATACCTATCCTTCTTCATCTATGCCCCTTATGCATACATTAACCCTTTGACACCGAGCAAGGGGAGAGTCCTACCACATCACATCCCAAATCCTCGCTGTTGCCTACTACAACAGCAAACAAACCTCTTCTGGTGTCTGGGGATTAAGTTAGGCTGAATAGTTCGTGAATTGCTCTTCTCATACTCTTTTATTCCCAGCTTGCTTTCCCTTGAGAACAGCAGAATGAAATCTGCACAGGTCTCAGATTTTCACTAGAACTTCAATCTGTTTCTGTCAGACTGCCTTTTTCAGGAGTTAGGGAAGCACTGAGCATCCTCTGATTTATTTTCCTTTGAGCTTCTATAATTCTAGATGCAAAACTAAAAAAGAAAGAAGTTTCGTGTCAGACACTGTTGTATTATTTCCAGGAATAATATGAAGTGGAAAAGAAAAGCTAAAAGCTGGTGGCTTTCTGATTCATCTGAAGAGCACTAGTGTAGCATCTCCTTTGCTATTGCTGTATGCCCGCCTTGACTTAGTGAAAACGAGTCCCACTACCTGCAATTCACAGCTGATTATAGGGTTTCAAAGAGGTCCGACAGAAAACGCAGAACCGGGAGACTGTTCTAAGGATTGCCTGCTAATTGAGAATGTTTGAAGGCATAAAAACAGGTTTAGAGACCAGCTTTCAGCAACTGCTGCCAACCAGTGAGGGATACTCGAACCATCAGACAAAGAGGGCACTCTTTTTTTCCAAGGAAATCAATGCCTCCAAGTGTACAAAGTGGTTTTTGATCTTGCCAAACACCCCACAAGTGGCACTGACTCTTGAGTACTCATGCTAAGAAAGTCATGACTTCTACAGAGCAGCTTGGAAACATCCACCAAATGAATCCTCCTTTGGTAACTTTTAAGAACAATTTTATTCTAGGTACGAATTTCCTCATCCGTTGTTGTGAAGATTTAATTATGTGGTAAAATTTCTCTTGCTTATATTTCAATTTGCTGAAGTATTGACCCGGTTGTACTCTATATTGATAGATAAAACTACAACTTTAGTTCGAGCACTGAAGTCTCACAGCTGTTCCTCCTTTGAAGTGCCGGGCTCCGATACACTGCAGGTAATCCAGCCTAGGACACAGTACAGCTAAGAGGCACATGAAGGCTCTTCCACTGTTTTCTCTTGCTTGATCCAGCATTTCAGAAAAAGCAGCAAGAACTGTTGGCATGAGGTAGGTACTGCCAGCAGTGCAGACTCCAGAGATGAAGAAAATGGATGACTCTGCACATATTATCTCTATTATGAAAGCATTTCTTGGAAGATGGGAGAGTGGGGCAAAGAAGTAGTGCAAAAAAAAAAAACAACAAAAACCTCAGTTTGGAATTTTTGAAAGAAGTATGGATTGGATCTTTTTTTGCTTAGGATTGCACCTGATGGTATTTGCTGTTTTTTAACAAATTTAAGAGACATCCTACTGAATCAGACCAGTGTTCTGCGTAGTATTGCCTCCAATAGTACAATGGAGATGTCTATTTAGGGAGAACATGTGAGCCATCCCTCGTGTGCCTCTTCTAATCCTAATTCCCCAGAATCCATGACAGTGAATTGGGAATATTTCAGCATGATTCTGAAGTTAAAGTAGATTATTCCAAAATATTTCAAGCAACAGAAAAGGATAAGTCTGCTTAATTTTAATATTGTATTATTTTTTTGCAAACCCATCCACCCCCTCTGGATAAATAAAACCTATTGATGTGAGTATTGTAAATATTATTTTGGGATGTATAGTTGTTATTATACAAGGTTGTAATAGATGGATAGCAAGAGGTTATAGAGGAATAACTCACCCACACTGAGGCTCACAGCTAGGATGGATGCTCACCACAAGAAACTTCACACAGGACTAATCTCCAAAAGAGATGCTGCCTTAGTGGTGGTCAGTCCTTAAATGGGATCTAGGAGAGGTGGAGTCAAGCTCCACCCCTTCCGGGAGCACAGCTGAATTACCTTCACCTATGCTCCCGCAGCTGACCCGTCACTTGCCTCAGATGGTTAATCAGAGGTTCAGGCTGTGATTAATAGTTTCCCATACAAGGGATGACTACAACAAGTGCAACTTTTTGTCTCTTACTTTTCACAGTTACTGATCACTCTCAGCCACTCAAGGGTATCATTGCAGTAACTGCTGTCAATGGGGACTTCGTGCTCTGGAAGCCAGCGTACCACAGGTGGCCAGTGGGTATCTGAAAGCTGTCATCTACCACACAGGTGGGAGATGTGAGTTCTGTGGGCTCTCAAGGGAATGTTGAGAGCTTATAGCTCTAAAGGAGGAGAAATCTGTGTTGTAGGTATTTTTATGTTATTTCCAGTTGGCACTGGTTCAACTCGTGAATTACCATTAGTTGTCATTGAATCACTGATGAATTCATGTCCTTTTAAATTATTTTTGAATATGTGCCTACAGGCTCTAGCAGGCTTCTTCAAGTAATATAAATGAATAAATCAACAATAGGTATCCACAAAACTATTACACTCGGGAGCACAAATGGCTCAGTAAGAAAGTACTTATTTAATATTAAATATTTGTTTTAAGCTTCTTGCACTTTCAGTATAACTAGCTCTTTATCTGTTGTTAAAATGCTTATCTTTATGTGGTAGGCAAGGAACAGTTACCTGTGTGAAAGCTAAGGGGGATGTGGAGAACAGCTTGAGAGTTAAAAATGAACTCAGGGATACAAAACAAATAGAGGTGCATTACTTGTGTTTGCTGTAGGTTTTCCTTGCTTTCCTTTTTTCGTCCTTTCCTTCTTTCGTCCTTTCCTTCTTTCGTCCTTTCCTTCTTTCGTCCTTTCCTTCTTTCGTCCTTTCCTTCTTTCGTCCTTTCCTTCTTTCGTCCTTTCCTTCTTTCGTCCTTTCCTTCTTTCGTCCTTTCCTTCTTTCGTCCTTTCCTTCTTTCGTCCTTTCCTTCTTTCGTCCTTTCCTTCTTTCTTCCTTTCCTTCTTTCTTCCTTTCCTTCTTTCTTCCTTTCCTTCTTTCTTCCTTTCCTTCTTTCTTCCTTTCCTTCTTTCTTCCTTTCCTTCTTTCTTTCATCTGAGTGGCTGGGAGAAAATGTCACAATTACAGTTAATTATAACCAATCCTTCAAAATTTCAACACAGACTAACAGGAAGTTTGGAGAGTTCCACCAGCAGTTTGCTCTGTCCTTAGGAGGCAATGAGACGTTGCTAAAATAGCTATGTTATTTCTTGGCATCTGAAAAAGATGCGCCACATTTCTTAGAAAATGCATCTGATATGGTCTGAGAACAAGGCTGTAGTGAAAAGCAATAAACTCTCAGTACTTGTGCATAGGTTCTAGGACTACGGAACATCTCTTTTTTTCCCTTATGTTCTGAAATGTCACTCAAACACAGAGCTTAGTAAGGAAACGGTTTCATCTTGTTTTACGCACACACAGGGAGGGAAAATAAATCACTGCACACCTTAGAAAGAAACAACTAGATGAGGATTTTGGTGGGAGGAAAATGTTACTAAGGTTAGTAACTGTTGCCTAAATTGGTTTGTGGTATTGAGAAACACTGCAGCACAGATGGTTGCCTTTAGAAAGGTTTGGGTCTGTTACTCCCTGTACTGCTGATACTCCTGGATGTGCTGCACTTGATGGTTTTGTGAATTATTGAGGAGTGAGAATGTGTCAGTTACTTGCTTCATGGGCTACCTGATGTGTGCAACGATGCTGATTTGGGTGCTTAACAGGAGAAGTGCATGGTGGAGAACAGAGGAGCAGGTACACTGAACTAATTCCAAAATGCTGCTAGGAGGCTGCCAGTGCAAGTGCATGAGCTGGAATACATTTCCCTGGAAGCCTAGGCAGGAATGTGATCTGTGCAGTAAGCAGGTCCTCAGAAGAATCATAGAACCACAAGGTTGGAAAGGACCTACAGGATCATCTAGTCCAACCGTCCTCCCATTACTGTTGCTACCACGAGCCACTAAACCATATCTCGTAGCTCCTCATCCAGACACCTCTCAAACACTGCCAGGAATAGCGACTCCACCACCTTCCTGGGCAGCCATTCCAGTGCCTGACCACTCTCTAGAGAGAAATAGTTCTTTCTTATGTCTAGTCTAAACCTTTTCTGGTGCAAGAAATGAACTGAAGACAAATTCCCTATTACCCCTAAATAGAGAGGAAGAAAGAAGCAGGGGATGATTTTAAAATGTTTACACCTTCTTTAAAAAATATGCAACAAAAACTGTTTCAAACTCGTTTTGTGTCTATTCTTGGACTTCTGTTTAGCTCTATTCTACATCCACTCCACATGCAGGTATGAATGATATTTGAATTGAATCCATTCTATTGGGAACTGGTTAAATTTAATATGTTATTTTATATTTGAAAATGCAGGGAAGTGCAATTTTACAAACTTATGCAAAACATGGTAAGTTGATGGAAAATTGTGTGTAATGCATTCCTTGTGTTTGCGTATGTGCAGAGAGGGCATATAAACAATTTGTAAAGAAGCTCTGAAGAGGGTGGTGATGGCTGAGTCCTGACAGGGAGCCCCTGGAAGAGGGCTGCTATGAAGGGAGGCTGTTGGCTGAGCTGAACATCCTTCTTATCGCTGGTTCTTGAGGCAAAAATTGGTGACTGCACTCTGTGCAAGTGTTCTGGAAACTGATGGAATATTCCGCTGGTCACTGAATTTCTATTTGTTCTTTCCGCTGATTTCTGTTGAGGAATCTTCAGTTCTGTTTTTCTTTTGTCTTAAAAATTGCAGCTATCTGTAGTGTGAACGCTTTCCTATTTCATGCAGACAGAATTTAATAACAGCTCATTTAAATAGTAAAATTAGCAGTATATTATGTAGAATTATTAAAGACAGATTTTTTTTTTCCCTTATGAAATAGTGCTAGGAATACTTTTGTATCTAGCAATGATCTGTGCAAATATATTCACAAGACAGAGCCAGCCAAGTTCAGTGCTGTGCATTGAATGGAAGCTGTTCAGTATCAGAGTGGCTGGGTCAAACCGCATTTCTGCAGCTGACCGCATTCAGGAACTTCTTACCAGCACTGGCCCATTTGGAGGTATGGTCCAAACCTTCAGAGGCTGAACATTGTTGTGACTGTCCTTGCCTGCCAGCTGCTTTTTTGCCTTTGCAGCAGGTTTTTACGTGCCACAGTCCATTGAGCAGAGGCACGGGGCAGTCGAGGTGCATTGACTTTGGACTGAACTGCAACACCAAGGGAGCAATTTCTGTGTGTTTCTAACATGGTGACTAGACTTAATCCCTTGTGTGGATGCTCAGAACTATGTGATGGGATTGAACTTCCTTGAGGAAAAACCCTTCTTGGGAGTCTCCTGTGGTAGTGCGTATCTGCAGAGCCCCAGATGTGTGACTAAGGATGACAGGCAATAACCAAGAAGCATGTTAAAAATAGCCAGTCAATTTAACATCAGCATCAGAATGCCATTATTGATTGCGCTGAGCAAATCCCTTCAACATTTAATTAAAGCGGTGGAAGAGAAGCATTAAAAAAAGCAGAAAAGCCAAAAGCAAAAACAGACTTATAAGAAAATCTTGTGAATTTTTTCTTTTTCTTTTCTACAGTCTTCAACAGCTTCAGACCTAATAATTACTCTCTAGCCTGGAGCCCACTTTATCTCGTACTATCACCTTTGTTACCAAGTAGTGTCTCAGAACACAAAAACCTTAATTCTTGACAGGTTCCCCAGCTGCTAAATTATTGCCAGTTACTACTTGTAGAAAAGACCTTCTTTCTAGGAGTAGAATCGCTGCTCGCTGCTCTTTCTGTAAAGCTAGACTCCAATCAGGAAAGGTTAATAGCTTGTGAAGTGCCTCCATTGAAGCTTTTCTTCTTTTGCATGGCAGGTGCAATTCTTGCCGTGTCATAGCTGTTGAATAGGAAGCAGATGCATTGCTTTATGCCGTACTGTACTCCTGTTTTTCTTTAACAGGCATGCCATCATACTTTAAGAGGACTTTCTCTTACACACCACGACAAGTACCGTGTTTCCCTGGACATTAACAAGGCTATCACACATTTAACCTCCAGGGACTCTAGCCAAGAAGATAATTGGTCTTTCTCAATAGTTCTGGTCTGTACTCCAATTTGTAGTGATTATATGCTTGATAAATATACCTCCTTCTTTAACCCAACATTGGCACAAAAGGTCTGATCCTGCATTCTCAATTTCAAGATCTTCTTGAAATTTGAACAGGGCAAATGATTTTAGGGTCAGTGAAAAGAAAAGAAAGTCCTCGTACTCATGACGTCTGTAGAAGGGCAGGTGGTGGTTTCTGCCCTTCGTGTACCCCTGCTGGTACAGCTGTGTTCATCAAAGTGCAGGTGGAAGGTATGTCCCAAAAGGGTCTGGAGTGCAAATGTTAAATGGTTTCTAGTGGCTGAAGGACCACAGGACTTGGGTTCATAAAGGAACCCAAGGAGGGATGAACAAGAGCAGGTCTCTGCACTGTGACTGGGAGCCACCAGGGGATGCAAGGGGGGTTAAATCTCTTTTGATATTTAGCTCTGACTTGCCATTCACACCTTGTAGCTAGCAGGACCACCCTCTGCTACTTATACCTTGGAAAGCAGTGCAAAATAAAATCATATAAAGAGTAATGATGTGTACTTTACAAATCACTTCCAGTCATCGGAGAACTGGGGTGGAGAAGATCAGGAAGGGACATGGAGCTGAGGGCAATGGTGTGCTGCTACACTTCTGCTTGCCCAGTGAGCTCAGCGCTGCTGGAGGCCTGACTTCAAAACCTGGTTCAGCAGTTTCAAGTTTGAGCAGGGATGCACACTGGGATTTGGGGCATTGTACCCCGCAGTGGGTAGTGAGTTTGGACTTAATGCAACTTTAAGACTGGCTTTAAGTATTCACTGAGCTATAGTTTAGCTAGGGTCTTAATAAAGATAAAAGTCCTGCCTACATGCATTTCTTCTGCATTACTAAAGAAGTCATCATCTGAGAGTATGTTCACAACAGGACTGCCATTGTTTATGGCAGGTGTCTTGGTAACTCCATAATTAAAAACAAATTATGTTTGGCCCTTAAATAGGAATAATATTAAATGGAATGCCTGCTTAATCTGTTACGTCTGCCACAAAGAAATGACACTACGAGAAGTGTGAATGACTGATATCCTCTTTCTTTCCCCTCCCTGTTCTAATTACACACGATGGCACTCACTGTGTCCCTTGTGAATGCCCAGAATTGGTGCAGCAGGGGAAATGCAAGCTTCTTTACACTGCAGTCTGTTCATTAGCATCGATTTCTGAGGCGCTGCCCCTAAGGATGAGAGGATAATTTCTTTTTCAGATTCCCATGATCCCAGCTTATAATAGACTATTAAAAATAACTTATAAACCTTCAGTGTAAGTTCTGAAAGAATGAGAGATTCAAGAATTTGAGATTCGAGCTTCTTGAAACCCACCTTTCCGTGAAGCATTAAAGCCCAAACAGCCGCACCTACTTGGTGCCTGTCCTGTATGTAGGCCTTGTTTAAAGCTGTGCCTTCAGACTGCTCATCTATTGTGGCAGGCATTCATTATCTGCCTGACTTTCTTCTTCTTTTCTTCTGGTGCCATTGACTCCGGTATGAAAGCCAATACTTCTAAAAATAAAAATGCCATATTTCATATATGGAAAAAGCTGTCATTTCTTTGCAGTTGCAGTACTCTGGTAAAGATTATATAATTCAGAATTTGTTTGGTGCTTTTTATCTTTCCCCCGAGTTAGATTTGCTTTTGTGGTGCTGTGTAAAAACAACACTACCGCCACACTTACACAGTCTTCTTTATAATGAAGAATAGGGAGTGGATTAATTCGTCTAACTGGGTTTGATCTGATTTGCACAGTGTCTTTTATTAACTCGGAGCACAGGAATACGTAATGAGCAGCAGTGAAAAGTGCTCAGATATCCTGAAAGTCCAATGTTAATTATGATTACAAAAATTGCACCTGGGACACTTCTCCCGATTTATTTATTTATTTTTGCTATCTTCCTCCTTTTAAACAACGGCCATCCGAAGGAAGAAAAACATTTCAGACCAAGTAATTGGAAGGACAGATCGTACCGCGTGCATATTAATGGCAAAGAGTGAGAAAACAAACGGTAGGTGAGCCCTAGTTTTGACAGGTCTTCATTCACGTACCTCTGCTATCTACTTTTAGATAGCATAAAAATTCATACAGTATTACAAAATACATTCTAAAAAAGGTGGAATGTATCATTAAGGACATTTTGTAGCATAGTTTGATCACTTTCTATTGACACCGGAGTGGATGGCTTGTTTCTAGTACAAGCTTGCTCTCAATCTTTGTTCCCTACGAAGCAGACAATGTGTTTTTATGCAGTCGCTCCATTTTTAAGCCTGGAATTTCATTTTTTTTAAAATGTTCTCTATTCCTCTATAGGCTTTATTCCAGATGCTGTGCAGGCAGGCTGGTTCACATCCCCACGGTACAGAGAACAGAAAAAGACGGTTTCTTTACCCATCTTGCTGAAGATAGACCTGCCTGTAGTATGTGGCTTTATGCCCAGCTCTGCTGGAGCTGGCTGTTGCATTGCAAGGCTTGCCAAAATTATGCACAATAACAAGCTCCAATCTACATAACACCTGGCCTGTACAAACCAGGTCATTATGAACTTGATCCAAGCTGTCATTCAAGTAGCTTTGTTGTTCTCTTCTTAGTCCGAGCCAGTCATCCACAAGGAAGAACTGGCTTAATGCTTCCAATACTTGCAGTGCTTGGGTACCGGTTTCCTTTCACTGAGCTCTGCAAAGCAGGCCCACTCCATGTAACAGGAGGATCAGAAATAGCAGAAGTAAGAAGAAACAACAAGTGATAGGGGCTGAAGAAAAATCAAAGCCAAAGAGGTTACTCCTTTTTTTGCTGTCTGTTCCAAGCTCCTTCATACTCTGCGTCAGTGTTATATTTTCCTGTTGCTGCTTGTTTTTTTACTTCAGCTCTCCTACTCAAATTGAGAAAAGCACACTTATCTCCTGTATTTACTCTCTGCCTTTTTCTACCTGTCTTTCAGGTAACATACATTCCTCCACAAAGTCCTTGAGGAACACTGAAATTTCAAGGAAGAGAATCAAAGGCAGAATGCCTGCGATGAAGGGAGCGGGCACTCAGCCTGCTGTTGGACAGACCTCTCGTCTCCCTCTTGTGCTGTCTCTGCTGTGCATCAGTGCTGCAGGGGCTCAGGCTGCCATTCCCAGACACTACACCAGCGGCATTAACGCAGCCTGGGCGCTGACAAGCTGAGCTAAGACTTGCAGCAGCGCTGCTTCAACTCAAAGTAACGTGTGGTGCAAAAAAAAATCTCTCTTCTTGGCAGAGGACAACACAAAGGCTGTAAGAGGGCAAACAGATGGGGACTGCCTCTACTCTGGTCAGGAAAAAATAGAAGTGTGGTTTGTGAAAAACCCCTGGCATTTCAAGAGCTGCATTCCATTGTGTCAGACAAAATGAGACCTTTCACAACTAACCAAGGGGCAGGCGAGCAGTGGAGCTGGGGCTGGGGCAGCCCTGGTGAGTGCCCTCTGGCACTGACTGCAGGGCACTTGGGCTCGTGTTCTCTGGCCTCAGGCACCTCCTAAAGAATCCTCTTTTCAAAAAAGTCACCTTTGAGGAAGCATTTGTGCTTGGCGAGTACAACTTCTATCACGAAAGCTGCTGGAGGCACTCCTGATCAGATGGCATGTGCTTTCTGGTGGGCTTTTCTTTCCCAGGTGACTTCCAGGAAGATGTCTTGTCATTAGCGAGAGCAACGGGCACAGCTGGAAGCAGGAAACCCACCTTTCAGTCCTGGATAGTGACTGCACGCCCTATGCTAAATATCATCATCTGCCTCCATTTCCATTCTGCTTCCTATTTCTCTCCTTTGTAAGAGAGAAGCACACTTATTTATTTCACCTAGCACCCTGCAGTCCTGGTGTCATTTGGCATCCGTGGATGCTACAGTAATTTGAACACTCACTGCAAAGCATTTTCTGATAGTAAGAAATTACGTAAAGAGAAAATAAAATGTGAAACATGAGTGGTAACTCACAGAAAGCATTATATACATTGTTCTTGTTGGAAAATGCGTCTGGCGAGCTGAATGTCAGAGGCTGAATGGGGTGTCCTGGAGTGCAGGCGGGTGCCAAGGCGAGCGGTAGGGCCTGGCTGGCATTCCAACACAGGAGCCTCGGGTCCATGCTGCCACGTCTCAGTAGTCATAATTTGCTTCACACTCTGCACGGCGTGAGAGTGAACCTTCTGTGAGAATGCAGAAATAAGATGCGTGAAAAGGTGAGTTAATATTGCAGTGATTTCATTGCCTGTACTTGGTAAGCCGGATACATGCATTAATTTTTCCTGAATAATCCTTTAATTTAGCGACTGGTTTACAAAATAATGTTGGTTGCAGTGAATAATGCCTATTTGAATTTCTAAACAGCGCCGATAAGCTGAGATCGTTCACTTTGTGTATTTAAAAAGCGATGGATTCAGTACCACCCTTCCTCCTCTTCCTGCAATCAATAAATATTCCCTTCCTAATCGCCGGCCTCAGCCATTTGGCCATGCCCTGCACTAATTACATTCCAGAAGATACCAGATGACTGCGATGACTTTGAGTCAGTGGGACAGCGCTCCCCGGGCAGAGCGCACCGGGCTGCTGGTGAGCTCACGTGTGGGCACGGCGGGTCAGACCACCGCGAGCGACTTTGGGGCTGGGTGAACCCGCTGCTGGAACTCGGCGGCGACTGTTTGATAAGGCGCGTGGAGAAGCCGGTCTCCTTTTAGCCTACGCGTATAAAACAACTTTCCACAGGACCCTCCGAGGGCTGGGGCCTCCCGTGCGAACAACCGCCGCCCCGGCACCTCCGCCGCTCTCAGCGCGGGACCGGGCAGCGCCGCCCGCCCCGCAGCCGCACGGCAGAGGGCGTCAGACGGCGGCGGTAGCTCCGCCGGAGCCGAGCCCCGTCGGCGTGTCAGGCCGGGATGGGCGGGCGGCCGCCGAGCCTCCATCTTCGCTCCGCCCGCCTGAGGCAGCGCGCCCCTCCGCGCCGAGCGCGCGCTCCGCCCGCGGCAGCGCCCGGCGCCGCCCCGACCGCCCGGGCTCGCCCGCGGCGCCGGCTCCGCAGAGCTGCCCGCTGCAACGCGCCCAGCCCGCGCCGGGCTGCCAGCAGGTGCGGCGGGAGGCGCGCGGGGGTCGCGGCCGGGCGGGGCCGCGGGAGCGGCGAGCGGCAGAAGTTGCTGCGGCTGCGGGACGGCGCTGGCTGAGCCCCGCCGCGCCGGCCGCTCGGTGCGCGGGGAGGGGCGGGGATCAGCGGGGGCGCTGGAAGGCGGCGGCGGCGGCTGCTGCTGCAAACTCCGGCTGTGAAAAGTAGCGGGTCTTCGGCGGCAGGGCTGCCTGGCGTTTGTCCCGCCGGTGCCGTGCTCCCCGTCGCGCGGGATGGCCGGGAGAGCCGCGCCGTGCCAACCGCCCGCCCCCGGCGCGGAGGTGTCGGAGGGAGGGGTGTCCGCCCGTTGATCCTTCGGGCAGTGCTGTGTGCCAGGTAACGTGCTTCGCCGCGAGCGCGCACCCCGAGTTTGCCGCGTGCGTCCGTCTGCCTGTCTGCCTGTCTGTCCGTCCGGCGTCTCGCGGCGCACCCAAGGTCAGGAGCGAGCCGGGCGGCACGGGCTGCCCGCTGACCTCTGCGACCTGCGCGTCGCTTTGGAACAAACGAGGTGTTGCGTGAGGGAAGGCGCGCGGAGCGTGCCCGCTGCGGGCACCTGTGGGCAGGTGTGAGGGACGGGCGCGGGGACGGAGCTGCCGCCGCTGTGAAACCCGGAAACTTTTGGTTTTTTTTCCCCCCCGGTTGCAGCGTTTAAAAGCGTTTTCCGAGGAATCGGAAATAAACGCTGCTCGTGAGTAAAGCTGCCTCGCCGTGATCGCGTTTCACAGATCCCCTTTCACTCCGATAATGGAAGAGCGGAAAAGCTGTTGAGCTCCATCTGTATGCATTAGGGGAGGTGGCTGATGTGTACCCTGGGGCCGTATTATTTGCTCTTTTATTACTTCTGGATCAGTAATGACATTCGGGAGAACTGCACGCGTAGCGTCTGCTTTCTAGGGACGTCCCTTCACTAGAAAGCTCTCCGATAAGGATCGCGGTGCTCATGAGCGTCTGCTGCCACGCTGCCCTGGTAGGAGGCACTCGTGCTGCTCGTGCAGCTGCTGGCAGCGCACAAGTTGTGGGGAATCCCGGAGCAATCCTCGTGCTTCGGTATCCATGCGGTTTTTTTTTTCTTTCCCGTTTTGCCTTACCGGTTTTCAGGCTAGTGCGTCTTGCCTTCAGAAGCAGGGCCGTCCAGCAGAGAGGCAGAGCTCTCCTGCCTGCTTTCAGCGCTCGCTCCTTCTGTTTGCACGGAGCTGTCACCGCGGCTGGCAGCAGGAGAGCGTGAGAGGAGGCAGAGCTGGAGCGGGCGGAACGTGCCCGGCCCTGCAGGTACCGCGCCAGGCTGCAGGGAGGCACGAGGGGGCTCCTTTGGGTTCCCCGCCGCTTTCGGCTGGGGGGAAAGGAAGGATGGGAGATGTGCTGTGATGGGAACTTTCCCACCCAGGTGTCCAAGGCAACTGAGCTTGTTGGGCTGTGCAGGCTGGAAGCAAAGAGTGGGTTAAGTAAATAATACAGATTATAAATACCCTGAGTTTGCAGTACCGCGGTGACAACACAAATGCGTGTCTGTTCCGCCTTCCCGCCCTGCGATGCTTCTTGCACCCACCCACCTTAGCTGGGAGGGATTATGAAAACTGAGCAACAGGGATGCTGTTGCCGATTAACAAGGTGGTGGAAATGCCTACAGGCTGTTGCTCGGCAAGGTGAGCTCTCTGTTGCAGGTATGCTCTGTGCTTTATCGGTGTGTGTTGTACTGGGGGTCAGTGCTATGGATGGGCTGGATGAGGGGAGGCTGCTTGAGGCTGAAGGAGGAACTTGAGGTGCTCTGTAGTTAATGGATGATGTCCTGCCAGGTTACGTTCAACAAGTGTGAGGCTGGGGCTATCGGTTGTTAGGAACTTTATTGAGTCTTGGGCTTGTTTTGGTATTGGGCGACGAAAGCATGGGTTTCCCAAAGCATGGCATTGCTGTTAGTGAACGCAGTAGGAAGGAGATGAAGATTTCCCCTGTTCTAGCCATGGCTTGCAGGCTCCTGTGCTATCAGCGCACCTGAGGAGGAGAGCGGCTGAGGAACAGCTGGGAGTGGGTGCTGATGTGATTTGCTCCCAGCCCGGGGTGTTTAGCAGCTGCAGGTGGGCTGTTCTGCCTTGCTGTAGTTGAGTCTCATAATATGACAGAATCTGGCTTCCTGGCTAAAAGCCTCTGTGCTGTCATGGAAGTGCCACATCCCGGGTACTTCCACACCTGAGTTTGCTCCTGATGGCATTTGGGATGTTAGTGGTGTTACCTGTTTGGCTGTTTGCCTCAAGAACACAGGAGGGTCGGCTGTGAGGAGGAGTTGGGATTGCCAGGGCTCTGGTGGCCGTGTCCCATCACATCCAGACTCCTTCCAGGCTGGTGGCAAGGTGGGTGCTGTGGTAGGAGAAACAGGCAAAGCACCTCAGATAGAATCAAGTGCTGTTAATCTGAGAGATCCCGGGGAGTTGTGCCAGGAGGCAGCAAAAAAGTTGTGTTGGCTGAGTTACCCAGGAGCTCTGAGTGTTGCTGTGCTCTCTGCGAGCTGCAGAAGCCCAGGCTCTGTGTCACTGATGGTGTTCAGCTGCACTCCTGGCTCTGAGCAGATGGCTTGCTGTGTGCTGTCCTGGCTGGAACATGAAATGCTAAAAGCTTATGCTAGCCCAGGGCACGCAGCTTGCCATAAGTGTGCTGGTAATGTTCTTTCTGTTCCTTTTTGAGTGTGCTTCCTTGAGTCATCTTTAGGCATTCCTTTGTATTTCTGCTGTGCTTAGTTTTAAACTCCTTGAGTATTAAGGATGTGCTGCATCACTTTTTTTTTGCAATGCTTTTAGTTGTGCTTCCTGTTTATGATTTTTATTTGCTAAGCTTTTATTATTTTGATTGAAACAAAATCTTTTTTTTTTTTTTTTTTTTTTTTGGAGAGCTTTTCATTGCTTCCCTCTCTTCTCACACACCTTGTTGCATGCATGATAAGTTGTGTCTGCTTAGGCTGTCTGCATGCAGTGGGCTTCCCGTGGATGTGCTGGGCAGTTTGGGACAGCACTGGAGGAGGAGGCAGTGAGTATTTCTGGAGTGCTGGGGGCAGGCTGAAGTAACGTGGCAGCCTTCTGTTCCTGTCCTTGCTCTGGGTAATGGACAGAAGGCCGCTTTTACCTCCTGGTCTGGCACAGCCTTATGAAAGGAATATGGCCCCGAGCGATCTCAGTTGTTGGGTGGAACTGAGGCAGGTTTTGATCCATCTCCCACAGTGGCCGACAACTCACGTTGGCGTTTCAGCATGCTGCAAAAGCAGCCTGGCTTTCTGTCTGTTGTGTGAACAAGAGATTGGGTAGAGAGCTCACCATCGCAGGGTTTGTAGGAGTTTGTGTTTATACGTGCGTGACATGACAGTGGTGTCTGGTCACTAGATGGAGATTTTTGTTTTTGCTCAGTGCCAGAATCACTGGATTTTCATTGGGATATACAAAATTGTCTTCAGATTGCTGTTACCACCCATCAGAGAGCAGCTGTGTGGTGGGAGCAGGGCTACTGCTGTGTGGGGCCGTGGTTCCCGGGGCACTGTCCCAATGGGCACTGACCTCTGTTCTGAGCTGCCTGGGAAGCTCATATTTAGGGGTCTGTGGTTCTGTTTGGGTACTTGTAGTAAGCACAGCATACAGCTTTACATGGTAGAACGGGTGGTGAGTGCCATCTCCAGCGATGATGTGTGGTTCACATTGCACCAGTATACCATAAGTGGCAGCAGTTGTATCGCTAATGCGTGATGCTCGTTTGGGAAAGAGAAGATTTGGGTGGTGAGGGCAGCTTTCGGGTGAGGCCAGTTTATTTTACAAACCATCCCAGCAGAAACACACAATAGATTGTTGTTGTTGTTTTGCTGATTAAAATTTTAGCTGTGCTCCTTGTTTTAAAACAGCCGGGAGGATAACCTGCCTTGTTTAAGAAAATGCACTGAGTTACACAGTTGTTAATAAAAGAGAGAATTTGCCCGCAGCAAGAAGGCAGTGGATGGGTGCAGGTGCAGCCCTGTAAAGGTGAGTGCCGTTCAGCCAATAGCGAATGGGGCTGGAGCTCTGGTCTGTGTGTGTGGGGGCTGCTCGGTGCTGTTCTGCATCTGTGTGCATTGAGGCAGCTCCTCCAGCACACCGCTGAGGCTCAGCACGGATGATTTCTATTCTCCTGGAGAGTAATTTGTCAGGAAATGAGCGGCGATACGCTCTGTGTTTCTGACAGTGGCATGGACAGGTCCAGAGAAAGGCTTCATTTGGGGGGTGAAGTAATTTTAAACTTTACGTCAATAATAAATAAGATTTTTTCTTTTTTTTCCTCCCCATTTAAGGTACTTCAGTGGCTGTGTTAAACTGAGAGGGTCAGGGCTTCGGTGAGGACAAAACTTGGTTCGTGGGGCTTGTGTTTGCAGTGAGAGATCCCTACTTTAGGAGGATTAAAATGATTTGGGACCTTCAAGTGTTGTCAGAGAGCTGTCAGAGATTTCATTGCAGTGGCTTTAAGTAAAACTTTCATTCAAAATGTAAATTAAAAAAATAATCGGAAGGTTACATTTGTCCAGGATGAAACAGTCGTTCTTCTGGAGTAAAACTTGACAGCGTCTGAGGGGAAGTGTTCGGATTGCTTCCTGGTAAAAGCTGGAAAGAAAATAAGCATTCAGTTCTTGTTCAGTTCTTTTTGCTCAGTTTTGCGTGTGTGTTTTTTTTTTTTTTTCCTTCCCTATTTTTGCAGTTGGTCAATTGAACAGAGAAGCCCATTAATCTTCTGGTCCGGCTCTGAGAGCCCTGAGGATTGCTGTCTTCCTGTTATTTCGGCTTTTGGGCTGAGCTGCACGTGGCTCTCTTTCTTCTTTTCAAGTATCAGCCCTAGATGAAGTATCAGAGAGAAACACTTGATAGAGTAACTCTCCAGGAAGGGTTTCTGAGGCTTTTGTTGACACTCCACATCACACTGTGTTCTCTCCTGTGTCTGTGGGGCTCAGGACTGGAGTGAGGTGGAGGAGTCTCAAGTGTTTGGTGTGTGCTGTAGTCCTCGAGGGAATCGCATGCTGGGATGACGCACCGCTCTGAGGCTGACCTGGTGGGAGAATGGGCAAACGTGGGGAAGCTTTATGAGCTGGTGGGGGGCAGCGAGGCAAATATGTGGCTCGTAGGAGAGAAAACAGTAGGATGTGTTTAAAATAATAGGGAGTTGCTCAGTAGTTTGCGAAGATGATGGAAATCTGGCACGGGGACAAGGAGAAAGGGTTGGTGCGTGAGTGATGGCCATGAGATGGTGGCAATTTGGAGCCGATTGACGATGACAGGAAGGTGCTCTGGTGAGTGAAAGCAAGAAGGAGAAGGGGCAAACGAGAAGGCTGGTGTTGAGAAGTGGGCTTGGACTGCAAATGTGTACGGAAAGCCGATGGATTGAAACCTCTGAGTGACAGGGAGCAAAGAGAAGACGTGAAAAAGAGACATGATGCAGCTTCGATTTTAGTGAGCTGCAACAAAGAGGATGTTTTATGTCACTCTGATCATGATGGAAATAGGAGCCAGGAAGAAGAGGAGAAACCTTAATGAACAAACGGGATGGAGGCAGAGATGGCATGTCAAATGACTTGTTCCCTGTGAAATAAAATAATAACAAAAAAAGGATGCTCCCCCCCCCCCCCCCCCCATTCCAGAATCCAAGCCATCCACCCTCCACCCCATTTTATATATTTAGGCACATCAGTGATGATATATCACGTCAAATGCGTTTGATGTATCTGCTTATATCATGTCTAATCTTGGCAGGAACTGTAACAGTAATTACATTTCCTGTCAGGCTGATCGCCTCTCCCTGCGCCTGAGCCCAGCGCTCTGTATATGTGGGTGCAGCTTTTCTTCTGGATATCTGGGTGACGCTCAGCTCTGCAGTGCCCTCTCTCTTGTTCCAGAGGAGTTCTATAGCCAATCAGTCCTCCAGATTAGCAATAATGATGTCCGTATCAGGGCTGTTTAACACAGAAGGGTATTGATGATTAACTGATGATTAATTTTTTTTTGAGACTGGAAGCAGTACAGTGTATTTGTATTTTGTGTGTGTGTGCATGGGGGGTGTCTTATAAAAAAACATGCATGAACTACACTTGGAAAAGAAAGCGCCAGATGCTTTTATGGGGCACTTCTGAAGATGACGTGCTGAGCTTTTCTCCATGTATGGTGGTTTTATAACAAATATTAGATGAAGACAACAAATAATAACTACATTTCTGAGGAAAAGAAAGAGGGATGGTGGAAATGGAATGAGGAGTGATGGCAGTGGAAGTGAAGGACGTTGTACCCAGCACTGCAACTTTGCCAAATGCAACCCAGCAATGCCATCCTCCTGCAGGGGGTGTTGAAGGGGCGCAGCATGGGATGAACAACTTCGTACCACTGTGAAAGCATTTTCCAAGTTATTTGCTAAAAATACCTTTGGAACGGAGAGCATCAGAACTGCAGCAGTGGTGGAAATGGGAGGAGCAGCTGGTCCTGGGGAGAAGAGCAGGTTTGGAGGGGAAAGCTCTGGGAATTACTGCTCTGAAAGACTGGTTTGCGGTTAGGATTAATGTCCCTTTGTTTTTAGGAAGGTTCAAATAGTTCCCAGTTTGCGCTAAACTTAAAAGGAAAAATGTGAATAATCCTTCTGGGACAGAGAGCTAAAGGTCAGAGATTGCGAACAGCAGCATTAATTGCTCTACTGAAAGGAAAACCCATCGGCATCTCTAACGGGTTGCCTATGGATGAGAGCAATGTTCATGCCGGTGAGTGATGACACAGCAAGATTCCGAAAGGGGGGGGCAGTTTTTTCCTTGTTACTCCATGATAAGACCGTCATGCTGATAACGTGGCTGTCAGCTGTCTGGAGGATGGAATGAGATGATCGTGGAGGTCCCTTCCAACCTATAAGGCTTTGGGGTGTTATTTCGCTTGTGTGCTGTTTAACACTCTCTATTCCATCACTCACAGATGGCGTAGGATCAAGCTCTAAGAAATGCTAACCATAGGATGTAGGTGTTACGAGGCCTTGTGCCATCCAATGCTGACAGCACGCTGTGGTTTATTTAAATTATTTGTTGAAATTTTGGTAAGAAGTCCTGGCTGTGTTGTTGGCACCCTTCCAGTGAGCGATGCCACACTGGGCCTCCCATCCTCTTTGTGTTTGCAAGTTGGTTTCTGTTCTCTCTGTTTGGTGTTTGGATGCTGCCGACTTCTTAAAAAGCCTAACTGGCTTAGGATGTGGGAGATGTTATCCTGCGTGTGCTCGCACTGCTCTGCTGAGTGCTCAGCACTGGCTCGGCTGCATTGGGAGAATGTGAATGTTGGAGGAAAGCAGTGATGTATGGTAGGACTTGCTGTTACAGTGCATTGCTGTGTATGATTTTGTATAATGATAATGAAGCTCTTTTTGCTTTTCTTCTCTCACTGACGTATTCAGTGAGTTAATGCATGTTTACTTATGCAAGCAAGGATCTTGGAAATCAGAAATTTCCTCGTGTTGCAGGAGGAATTTATTTCTTTTTTCTACAGCTGTTTGCAGAAGAACCCTTTGCGAAGTCACTTGTTGCTAGAACTGAGTGGGGCTGTGCTCAGCCCTGTGCTGCTCTCAGCACTCCCTGCTGCTGTGTACCTTGAAGGAAGCCACCATCTCTGCGGAGGGAGGGGGGTTGGGGGGGAAATGCAGTGGTTTGCAAACAAGATTTTTTTTTTTAAATATTTGAATTGGTTTAACTTTGTAGCAACAGGTGGCGGACTTTCTTATTTTACTACTCTTTATTTTGGATATACTGTGGAAAATTATTTAGATTTGGCTGTTGCAGTCATTTGGGAAAAAAGTAATTGCATGCTGACTGCGTTTTAGACTTAGCTAATAGGAGCTTGCCTTCACCAGTGCAGTTTCTAGCAAATCCTGTTGGACTGTGCAATGATGTGCTTGGATTAAGTTTCCTCCCTGTTGCGCTTTCTACAGCAAAATACATTTTCTGTTAGGCTGGTGGATAGTTGTATGGGATGGATTTTGTTTGCTTTTGAAATAGCAGAAGCATCCTAGGCAGTTCCATCAAATCTCTGCAAGCAGAGCCGGCTCCTGTCCCCTCCCTGCCAGACTGCTGCTCCCCAGGGCTCTGTGACAACGTGAGCAAAGGTCGATGGTGGGACACGGTTTGGTGCTGATTCTCTTGCTGGATCATAGAATCAGAGAGTGGCCTGGGTTGAAAAGGACCACGGCACTCATCTAGTTTCAAAGCCCTGCTATGTGCTGGGTTGCCAGCCACCAGACCAGGCTGCCCAGAGCCACATCCAGCCTGGCCTTGAATGCCTCCAGGGAGGGGGCATCCACAGCCTCCTTGGGCAACCTGTTCCAGTGCGTCACTACCCTGTGTGTGAATGGTACACGGCAAGCAAAACAGGAGTCTGACTGCTAAAGAAGATTAAAAATTTGTTTCCAAAGAGGAATGCTTTGACTCTAGCAAGAGCCTTAGAGTGTGTAAGTGACCTTGAGTTTTGCACTTCTCTGTTTACCTGTCAGAATAGGATTCTGTATGGATGGCGGGGTCTTCCTCACTTGTACCCAATGTGAAAGAAGAAGGGCAGCGCTTCGCTTGACCTCACCTGTAGGCACTTAAGGTATTTCCACACAGCAGCGTACTTCAGAAGTTGCAGCTTGTGGTTGTTTGGCAGCATTGACCCACGTGCTCAGGTGGTCAGAGCGGAGCCCCGGAGGCAGTGCCCCCGGCCTGCCCTTCTCACTGTAGCCTGAGGTTCTGTGCTGCTGAGTTCTGTAACCACACGCTGCCAAAAATATTTGCCATTTCAGTGCATTCAATCTCCCAGCATAAATAGCTGCAGGTTGAAGTACCGGCAGCCCAGCCCTGCGGATTACTCTCGCGTTTGTTTGGTATCTGGGGATGCTGCTGGCAGAGCTAAAAGCTCTGAGCTGATCGGTATCAGGCTTTTAAAAGGAGTAGCAGAAGTGTGAGCGTCAAATTCCGCAGAAGATCTGAATGTCTCCTTTTTTGATGTGAACTTGCCTGAAATGTTTAAAGTAATACTATAACTAATGCCTGACCTTTTAATTAAAACTTTGCTGGTTTTGTCAAGGTATTTTCCGCCGTAATGCTCTCAGTGGCAGAGCTTTTTGTATTCTCCTCAACGGGTAAATGATTAATGGTCTCAGCACTGCCTTCTGGATCACCTTGTAAGAGGTCTCCTTCATCAATCTGGCAAGGGGATTGTATGGCAGTTTGCACCCTAATTACAGTCCCCAGCTGGGGATGTGCTGCTTAACAGATGACTTGGAGTGGAAGTATGGTCGGCGCACGTATAGATGGCCACGGAGTTGTATGATGCTCAGCTGCAACAATTTGATTTCCTTTCTGGAAAAAAAAATCCACTTCAATATAAACAGTGTGGCAGACTAAAGCGTTTAGCTGGAATTAACTCTGTAACTTAAAGGTTTAATAATAACAGCAGTTCTGCCTCTCCCCGTTTTCATCTCTTTCTTCCCTTTCTCTTGCAGTTTTACAGACGAGGGCAGTACTGCAAGCCAGAAATTGCGTTAGCAGCAGAAACATTAAGGTATTCTACAGGGCAAAACAAAAGTGATTCAAAAGGTGCTGTTATAGATAATAAGTTTTAGCATTGAGCAGTTTACCCAGAAGACAGCAGATTACTTCTAGTGGTCTGTCATTATAGCTGGCCTTTTTTTTTTTGTTCCTGGCTCGTTTGTGGTGCAATGCTGGCTGTCAATTAAGATGTATTTCTGATGGAGCTACGAAGACAACTGCCCTGCTCTTCCACCAGGCGTGTTGCTGACCATGCACACATGTGCTGTTGCTCAGATTTATCTAAGTACTGCTAATTTCTTACCGTGTGATGTGTACTTGAAGGATAAAGGCAGTGGAAAGGGGTGCTGGAGACTGAAGCTTGGTGTAGGAAGCGAGTGCGATTTGTGCCTCTATCCCAAAAAACTGGACTCAAAGACTAACATTTGTGTTTAGGGCAGTAGTAATGGTTGTGTGGTGAAAGTGTGGCTGTGACTGACCTCCTTTGACTAACTTGGAGAGGGGAGCATTGGGAGTCTGCGCTCTGCTTGCAAGCTCATGTCACAGAGGATGGATGAGGGCAGATAGGTGTGTGTGAGGGAGGAACTTGTCACTCTCTTGTGCTTGATTTACAAGAAATCCATGTACAGTGTTTTCATCCCTAGAGATGGTCAGATAGTAGTTTGTTATGGCGCATTTACTTGTCTGGGTTTCCTTCTCCATGAGAAAAGGAGGAATTGATCCCAGAGCTGTTATATAAAACATATATTATCCGGAAATCGTGTGTACTGTGAGGTAGAGCCTCTACCGAGAGGTCATCTGAAAGGCTCTGCTTTCTTCGTTCCAAGTTTTTGATCAAAACGTGGTTTCCTGATGTTTTGGCCTCCGTGTGCTCCTTCAGCTCCCATCTGGAGAAAGCAGTCCTTCCATTCCTCGTCTTTTTGGCTGAAAATTGAAGGCAATCTATTTCTTCTGTTTTTCCTTTTTGTTAAAAACTCAGTGCAGTGCTCCCTTTGTATCTGTCTTTCAGATGGGATAGCACCGCGGTTCGATGTTTGCACAAACGTTCATCATCCTTCTGTTTGCAGAAGCAATTGGAAGCAAATGATCCAGGTTGCTGCAATTTCTCATATTCTGTGTCCTTTCCAGTTGTGCAGCTGGAGCTCCTTCCCTGAGCTGCACTGATACACGGTGAGGCAGCGCACCTCGGCCAGCAGCCCCGTTTATTGCTGGCTGCACTGCCTTGCCCAGTGTAGTTTGACCACGGTTGCTCCTTCAGGTTTTGTTCCAGGGCAAATGCACCATAGGTGCTTGAGAGAGGAAAGCATTTTCTCCTAAATTACTTTAGCAAATGGAAGCCCTTTTTTTTTACTCAGGCTGAAGACTTTGTCTTGGCTACAAGCCTGGGAGATTTAAACATTTGCTGTTCCTTTTATTGTTCAGACCCGCGCTGCATATTTTAAGGGAGCAAGTGGTCTGTCAAGTTATTAGAAATCATTACTTTGCCACGGAGTTATTGAATGGATGTGCAAACAGGTGTTTGTCAGGTTTTGCCTTCTGGACTGAGTATTTTTGATGTTTCAGGAACTTTTATGTGCAGTCAACCATTGCACTTTGTATAGGAGAACGCCTGATTCAGATTATCCGAGCGATCAGGGAGCAGAGATGTGGCTCTGTGATTCATAATTGAAATTTAGCCTTTAGATTAACTTCATTAGTATGCTGTTGAACAAGGACCGGATGTTAATAAATGAAAAATCCTTCTGGGTTGCAGCACTGAGTTGCACTGCAGGTCTTTGCAGTCCATTATGAATATTTCATTTTTGCTGTGGCAGCATTATTTTAGATTTGAGCATATTCGGTTTTATTCGTCAGAATTGTACAGATGTTTCTGTGAGAGACAGAGAATGTTTTTCACCTTACATGAGATAAAAACCTAAGTTCTTCTGGGAGAGCCATGTTTGTGAGCCGTTCTGAGATCCAGAAAAGGAATCCTAGAAAACAGACTGAAGTTTCCCTTCCAAATGACATTTTAGAGCAGTGGTGAAACCAAGCACTTCTTCAGGGGCTTTCTGGGGAAGTAGAAAGTTAACATTCGTCTCCACTCATTAGATGATGGGCTTGCAAAAGTTTGTAAAATTGGACTTGTTTATTCTACTGAGATTAAAAATATTAATTTCTTGCTTCTGTGTTTGTTTGCTTTGTATATTTTTGGGCTTGATTCTCATTATTCTTTTTGGATCTGGATTTGCAGTTTAGCAAAGCACGCAATGGCACTTGACTGCGTTTGAATGTCCTGGGACTTCAGGTAACTGCTTACAGCTCACTGCACTCCTGGCACCTGATGCTGTCTAGCACGTGTCTGTGTGCTGCTGCAGGTGAGTAGTCAGACTTCTGTAGTGAAAGTTTTTGGGTGCAAAATAAAGGTGAATGTGGTTGAACGTCCAGCACCTGTGCCGTACCTGTTAGGAAGCTGTTATTGTTTCTACTTCTTAAGCTCGTTTTGTATTTTTATGTCATGTTTTGTATGCTCTGTGTAGCTTTATGGAAGATTTGGATGGATTCTCGTTTGTCGTACGGCAATACTAAGAAAGCATATTCGAGGAAAAAATACTGAGTTGCTGGAATGGAAAAGAAGATAATAGGGATTTTTGGTTTCTTTCCATCCTCGGAGCTGCTCTTGATCTCCCTAAAGCTGGTATCAGAATGTTTTGAGTTATCTGTACATATGCTCTTCAGTGGAGAGTCGTACACTTGATGTAATTCTGTGTACTTTGAGATGACACAGCATCTGCTTCTGCAGGAAAGGATTAGAATGTTATGAATTCAGCTTTTTTCTCCATGCAGCTTTGAGAGAGGCTGAACAACAGAGCAGGTTGGTGTCAAGTTCTTAAAGGTTGGCAGCAGGTTCGAACTCGCGGAAGTCTTGAGCTGCCTTATTGGAGTCCAGCTCCGGGGAGCTTCTGGCTTATGGCAACTGAGCAGCTTTGTTCTGTGATAGGCACGCTGCTGATGTTTGAAAGTTTGCAAAGGAAATATGAAGAGAAAAGCAGAAAGGGTTTGTTACAACGCAAGTGTTTGGTTCAAGTCCTTGAGTAATTGTGAAAAGTGTAGACTGTGATCTCTTGGCATATTTAAATGGAAATACATATTTTTCTATTAGGCTTTTCCATGAAGGTTTGCAGTACGGCAGGAGGGGACTTAAAAAATACTGGAAGTTATGCCTTAGAAAAATCAGTTTGTAGGAGACAGTTTGAGATGAATGGAGTTCCATAATTTCCATCATTTCCTCCTGTGAAAGACCGGCCCTAAGTATAAGTAACGCACATCCCAGAGTTCCCTACCACTCAGAAGGAGCTGCTGTAAGGAAAACTGGAATTAAGCTTCAGGGGTTGGCTCTGGGGAGTAGGGGGAGCTTGACAAGGAAGCCATTGCTAGGTCCAGCTTCTCACGGCCACTTCGTGGAGGAAGTGAGGTATTTGACTTCCAGATCCAGACAACAGGATCTGGAAAGATTGCAGACAAAATAAAAATCATTTTTAACCTTTATTTCTTTTTTTTTTTTTTTTTTTTTCAAAATGTGCAATGTATTTGCTTTGCTTTTCAGCCAGCAACCCAGAGCATAAAGTTCTGCATTTAGTTTTAGAAAGAATAGTCTAATCTGTAACAGTTTGGAATTTTCTGAGACAACTGTGCATAGCGAGGAGAGAGAGATGGGAGGAAATTAGGAAGTATGGAGATCAGGCAGTGTGTGGCTGGAGTCTGATAGCTCAAAGTTTGAACAATGAGCTGCCTGCTTACAGACCAACAGGTAACCTGGGGTTCCCTGGAACTTAAAGTCACGCTCGGTAGATGCTCCTGGAGCACTTTGTGAAGGCACTTGAGTAAGGGAAGATGATAGGATTGCCTCACGTAGGAGGGTTTCCAGTAGGAAGATAATATGAGAGAGGTGCAAGCATATCCTGAAGAGTTTGGGGAAAAGAAAGTCCTGCTTGGTTTTCAAGAAACCACTCTTGATGCTGTTTTCCAGCAAGGCGCAGGATGCGTGTAATAAATGCTCTGGGGGTGCTCAGGAGTCAAATGTGTTCTCCAACATTTTGTTCTCTGTAATAGAGAACCAGAATTTTTCAGCTAATCCTGATCCATAGGCTGTAGCAACCCCAAACCTTGGCAGCTGCAGCTGGGGAACGTGTCCAGCCTTTGCACGCCCTGACAAACCTGCAGCTAAGCCAGGGCCCTTACTGCCAGGCTACAGCTGCCCTTGCTCAGTGGATTTACCATGCTTCTGAAGGGGAAATACTTGTGGTTACCTAGATAACTCAGGATCATGCTTATATCAAAAGTTATAGCAAAAATGCAAGTAGTCATTTATGTATAAAATTCAAAATTTGCAGATCTAAGCAAAGGCTTTCATTTCTTCATGCACGTTTGAAAAGATTCAGCTGGAAAGAATTCTCTCCCTCTTTTGCTATCTGATGTTCTAGAGCATTTCTGAGCGTAGTGGTGGTGAAGTGTTCCTTCTTCTTGCATTCCTGGTGCTCCCTGCAGCATTTATTGGAGAGTCCTCATGCTGGTGGTTATGGTCAGCCTCTCTTTTGAGGTCCATGTAGGCAGATTAGCCTTTTAATCAAAATCTGGCTTATTATCTAGGGGTCAGTGTGACAGTTTACTTTTATTAAAACAAGCTTTACTTTACTTCTTGAGAAATCCAAATACATATCATTTCCCACATTTAATTGACTGCTTAATTCCTCCATGCTTCAGTGAAGGCCAAACCCCTTCTCTTCTATCTCTTTGATACCTGCACTGGGTTAGTCAGTGAGCTATCTCCTCTGCCGAGTCCTGTTTCATGCTCTATAGTAATGAGGCTACTAGACAAAAGGTAGTTACATGTCTGGAAAATGTATGTTGTGTGTTAATGGTTCTTGGCTGAGACTACAGCATCTGAACAGTTGTCTGACTTGGAGTGGTTGAGCTCAACTGTAAGTCCTCTAGGAATATTGCAATGTATAGATATCATTATTCAAGCTGCCAGTGATAGTAGAGCTTAGTTTTTGTAAGATGAACATGTAGGAAGTGGAAGCATGAATGATAACCTCTTGATGCTTGAGCTAATGACTCCTCCATGCTTTCTGGGTCTCTGTGCCCTCCTCACCCTCACTGCCTCTTGTTAGGATCACAACTAGAAGTGGAAATACAAAAGGGAAAAACACTGAAACCATCTGAAATCATAGAGAGGCTTCTCGTTGATTTAGGTGAAAACAAGAAAGCTAATGGGTTTGTGTTTAGCTTAGAGTAAATTCCCTGCTGTAGAGGCACTGTCAGGAAGTAAACTATTTCAGATGCCTTCCTGTTTCTCTAGTGACATAATACTGTGAAGTCTGAAAATCAATATACTTTGAAGGAATTTTAGGAAAAATGACAAACCCTGAATAGAATCAGTTCCTGGCTTTCAATGTTGTTATTTTGGTAATCCAGTTTTTGATTTTTTTTGTTTGTTTGTTTTCTTTAGTAGTTCATAGAATCACAGTCTTGGCTTACTTGTGGAAAACTTCTGGTAGGTTGTTTCTATTGAAAGAAAGCTTAATCTTTGGATTCACCGATCCTCTCTTCTAGTCAGAGCTGCCACTTACTTCAAGTCAGTTCCGGCATGCTATAAATCAGAGCCTTCTGAGTGGTCAATCAGTGAGTGATTGCATTCTGCAGCACTGGAAGGCAATCTTTCCTGGTTTAAAATTGAAGTTAAGTGATCTGAAAGGACTGAGCACAGCACTCGGAGCTTGTGGGCTCTGCAGCCAAGATTTCCGTCATGGGTTTGCAGTGGGAGCCTGGGCAAGTAGTTGTATATTTACAGTGTAGAAATATACTTTCTGCTTGAGTCTGTCTTTTTTTTTCCCTTGTTTTTCCTCATTTCTACTCCCGCCCCCCCCCCCCCCCCCAATTTTTTTTTCTTTCACCCATGTTAAAGTTGAGCTCTTTTGTGAATATACTCCTGTATGAAAGTTCCAGGTTATTCAACTTCCCACTACCTGACAGTACTCAGAGGCAGAAAGCCAAGCACCTTGGTGCTTCCCTCAGATAGAGTTATCAATGCCTATGGAGGTCTAAAAAAAAAAAAAAAAAGAAAAAATAGTAAGGAAAAAAGTTTGCATTTTCAAAAGCTTTTGACACATCTGCAGAGGAACTGGAAATAAGTCCAAATGGACCTTTAAGATCTCTTCAAAAGTTTAATAGAATATTGATTTTTCTTTTGAAGTTATAGGAAGCCTTCATGCTGTGCCATGTCTTGTTTCTGCCATAGCCCATAGTTTGGAAACGCTCAAATCCTTTGTGGCTCTGAGTAGCAGATAACAAGCGCATCGTGATGGAACCGGCACCGACCTCTCTGTGTTAGTAGTAAAAAGCACTGGGAGATGATGAAGTCCTCTGTGGCTCTGGATGAGGTGGCATTGCTCTCACGTTGGAATTCCTGTCTGGATCTCAAAGGTAGCTTGGATGTTTCATGTAACCTTTCAGTAATTTCGGCAAATGAGAAAGCGCTTGTGTGCGATGATGCAAAATATTTTAGCTTATTAAGAAAAAACAGAAAAACCCAACACTTTTAAAACATCTACTTTAAAGTGGGACAAATTGCATAATTGCGTATAATGGAAGAAGTTTGAAGACTTTTTGCAGTTGTTTCAGAATTAAATATGGTTTAAAAATAACAAGGGATGAAATCCATTTTCCCCGCGGTAGATGAAACGATGAGGATAACTGATAGCAAATCAAAGGGAAGCAGGGATGGTCTTTTATCCCTTTGCCCCCTCGCTGTCTGTGGCTCTTTGGCTGTGGCGTTCTGCTCACTTTGAAATCGCCCCAGTTAGGATGGTCTGAAGCTATTGTTGCTATGAGGGAAATGTTTTTGCATGAGAAGAGTGTTTTGTCTGACTAGGCTTGATAGATCTTTCTTCAGTAGCAGTTCCAAAAATACAGCCAGCATCATAGCATGGGCAAGTAAGAAAATCAAAGAAGTACATTTGCTGACTGCATGCTGTATTTTTTTTCTTTATTTCTTATCAGAATGACTCTGGAATTTGGTTGTGTTGAAATAACAGCAAGGAAATATTTCTGTTTCTCTAATCAGGAAAAAAAAAAAGTGAAATATTCTGTCTGAATGCACTTGGAGCAATTCCAGCCCAGGGATTCTCTGGGTAGTGAGCAGATCAGGATCCTGAGGCTGCTCTCTGTGTTCAGCAGCATCTCTAGCTCAGTTAGCTCTCTTATGTCTCTGTATCGTGTATCTGCTGAAAATAATCATTAGAACACCCAACACAAAGCACTGTCAGCATTGGATTCCGTCAGTCAGTGAAAGAGGGGCTCAGGTTGTTCTGGAGCTGATGCAGCACTCACAGCCACACGTGAGCAGCTGCAGACAGGTGTACTTGGGGCTGGCACAGGCTGCAACAGCTGAAGGTTTGTCCCCAAACTTTGTTTATCTGCACATCTGCTTCCTCTAAATGCGTGCATCTACCTGTATGGCAACATTTTTGAGCAACTATTCCATTAGAACTTAAATATTTGAAGAAGGTAAATCAAACGAGCTGTGATAACATTCCATATGACTGTTTGTGCGTATTTTGTTTAATAGATGCAAATTCGTTATTGTGTTCAGTTTAATTTGCCATCATTTCTTCTGCTTTACTATTGTTTTGGGTGCAGAGAGTTTGAAGCAAGACTGGGCTTCATGCTAAGCTGAAGAACTGGCATGTGACTTCTTACATGTTGAGTCTGGTCTTGTAAGTTCTTATTCTTTCCCTGGGCTTTACTGCTGTTTTGCAGGAGCCAGCTGGCTGCCTCCAGCTGGTGGTTCTCCTCTACCTCCTTTCTGGGTACAGCTGCTTGGTACAACTCAGTTTGACCAGCACGATGTTGGGAACAGCAGCAGACATAGGGATGGGAATGAACTGAAGCCAGCACTTGTAAAACAGCAAGTTAATAATATATTTATAAGGATACTATATATAGGTACTTTGATAGCAATATATAGTATTAAATAATGTATAATATATTTACAGGAAAGAAATTTCAGCTCTGCAGAAGCGATTGCGTGTACAACTACTTGGCAGCAAGAGTGTGGCATGCTACATTGTAGGTATAGGTAATGTTAGTCTGTTTAAAACCAAGTGGAAGATTGCTGTAAATGTCCAGAATGGAATATATACCATCTGAATACTAAACGTGCTTTTGAAGTAGGTTATAAAATCATTAAAGGAATCTCTGAAGTATTTAGGGGAATGTAAAAGTCTGTGTGACTTTGAACTTGACAGTCTGAGCACTTTGGTATGAGACGTGTTCGCATGGGAGATGCAGTGTGTTGGTGAGGTGCTCCTGGAATATTGGAAACATCTCTGCTAAGTATTGGGCATGTTTGTTTGGCCTTGCCTTCCTTTAGCAGTAAGAGCAGTGGGTGTATGTCAAGTGCAATAAAGGGCTGCGGAGACTAAATCATATTTTTTGATGATACAGAAGAAAAGGAGAGCTACTCAACGATGTAGAAGATTGGGCTTCAAATCTGCTGAGACAGGTGGTCACAGTCAGAAGCCAGAAATCCCTGTGTAAATGTTAACACTTATTAAAATCAGAGTTTTTCTTTTTGTAGTTTCAGCACGTTAAGGGGAGAAGGGGGAAGAAAAGGTTAATCAAATACCAGAATAAATAATATGTTGGCGTATAAGGCAATCATTCCTTTTCCTATTTTTACTCAAAGCTACTAAGCTGAAATTATGAGTAAGTTTTCCAGCTCATATGTGTAACACCAATGCTTTGTTTATGAAGCAGAAGCAGGGGTCAGATGGAGTGCTTTGACTCAGGAATTTCTCACACCTGCGCCCATTTAGGGCAACAGTTGATGTGCTGGCATTTACTCAAAGATGCATCATTCTCTGGGTCGCACTTAAGCTGTTTGCTTTGACAGAAAAGTATTTCAAGATTTTCTTCTTGTTTGAAATAGCATAGTAAGGAAAGAGGAATACGTATAAAGTAGCCAAGAGGAGCAGCTGGGTAAAAGGAAGTTGGGGCTCAGCAGTCAAGTCCTTTGCGTCCACTGGCCAAAGGTTGTGGGGCTGATCCCCTTGATGCTGTGAGACCTGCAGGAGAGGAATGTGGGGGCTCATCCCTCACCTGGGACCGCGGGAGGGAGCTGCGACCACTGTGGGTTCTTCTGGCCACAAGGTGCTGCTGCTATACCTGCTCTGCCTGGACACTCCCAATGGTTGGTGCCAAGGAGAAGCAACTGCAACAGCTGCACCTGGTGAGAACCTGGAGTTATCTTCAGCTTGTCCCTTATCAAATCCTTTATTACTTTGTCTCAGCTCCAGCCCAGTAACCTCCAACAGGAAGCCCTGCCTCAAAACAACCTGAAGTTGAGGGTGGTATCCTGTCTGACGGTGATGGATTCACTAATGTTATTTGACATATCTTTATGTTGAAATGTCTGCTTTGATGTTGTGAATGTTGAGTTCAGAGATGGTAATCAATCTTTGATCTGAAAAGGTGTTTTCAGAGTTCTTGGTAACTATTCGGTGGTTCAGCTTGCAGTCATGTTCTGGCTGTGATTCTAGTTACAGATGAGCTGCGCTGCATGCTGGTGGAAACATACATGAATATGTGGAAAAGTGAGCAAAAACTGCAAAAAGTGAGTGGATTGGGTGTTCGGGAGTTTTTGCCAGTGCTGTAGAATTGCCAGGTCACATCCTGAACCAATGATTGAGCACCAGGTGAAAGGGCTTACCAAGGGAACTCAGGTGCAAACAATGCAACTGAGTGACCAGAAGGGGTGGAATCCACCCCTTCTCACCCATATTTAAGGGTTAGCAGCTGGAGGAGCATCATGTTTCTGGATAGAGATTGCACTCCTTTGGAGCTGTTTCTGGTCATTGGAAAGGGTGAGCCAATTTTCCTTCGGTATTACCTGCTATTGCTCTGTAGTGCATGTATCCCATTTGAAGGCACTGTCATCACCTTCTTTTGCCACACAGTAAGCTAAAAGACCTCAGATTTATCAAGTTATGTGTCTAAGTTTTTTTTTTTTTTTCACTTAGGCTTATTTAAACTATTGAAATATATGTGGGAAAATGGGTCTCTTGTTTGCGGATGACTTACAACTTACTAATTACTAACTTGTAATTTTTTTCCTCCCAGTGTGCGCTTATTGTTACAGAATTAAGGGCACGCTGCCTCTAGCAATGTTCTTGAAACTTATTTTTCTGAAGGTGGTAAGGTTTGGTGTACTCACCCTCAGAAATCTTTCTCGGGGAGGTGGAGCAGCCCTGATGTGGCTTTGTGTTCTTTAATTCAGGGTGGAAATACTGTGGATTCCTGACTGCTTGCTTTAGTTACAAGATCATTGTTTTTGAAGGTTGCTTGCTCATTAGTAGAGAGTTCCAACACTTATTAGGAAAAATTTCTTCTCTGAAGAATGATCTTAGAGGTCTTCTCCACCCTTCATGGTTTTTTATGTGGTGGAGTGGAGTTTGTTTCCTCTTACAGCATTGAATGCCTTGGAGTGCAGGTGGGTGGTAACTAAATTCAGTAACACATTGATTACGACAGTGATGGTTATGAGTGACTTCGCATTCATTGATGGACTCTTGAAACTTAAGCTGAATGTTTCTTGGAGTTCTGGATGCGGAGATGAACTCTGATCCAAAGTCACACATCTGACCCCGTGCTTTTATTTTCCTGTGTTGAGAAAGGAGGTGGAACCAGGTCAGAATTCGCTTTGTCTGCTTTGGCACAGTGGCACGTAAAGGGAATGGTGAATGAATTCTGCTTCCTTATTTCTGCAGGGACCTGAAGGTTTGGCTCTTCTCACCTGGCCTTGTAGAATGGTGGGCTCCAATTTTCCAATGTAGTGTTATTGGTGGCAGGAGCCTCAAAATGGTGATATGACCGAGTTTATGTGAAGAGTCAGTTATTAAATAAATATTTGGATTACTTTAAATCGTGCCTTTGATCACAGACGTGCTGTTACAAGATGAAGTTGCATCTTTAACTTTGTTTCAAGATTATTTACATATTTATTCCTGGATAGTTAAGTATGTTTCCTTTAAGTAATGATAAAAAGAATTTGTCCTTTCCTTGGATGTAGAAATCAGACTGTAACATGCAGCAGTCATTCATCAGATATTAATTCCCTATAATATTATCAACAACAAACTTCTAATAGCTGTAAGTACATCTAAAACTGTGCCTATCTACAGATATAGTGGGAAAGGTTGTTTTCAAATTCAAGAAAAGTGCTAAAGAATGCTATTTGTCCATAATTAAATATTGAGGACTTTTGTATTTAATATTTAATTGACCAGCTGTACTGCAGTCAAGTAGTGGGGAAATGGTAGAGCTCTGTGTTTGCACTTAACAACTATTTCTGGGGCAGCCAAATGACCTGTTCCTAAATAATTGGAAGGAAGGAAATGCCCTGGAGGAAAATCTGTCTGTTACCCCAGCATTGGGCCTGAGGAATGGCACTTGGTCATCGTGTGGCTGCACCAAGGCTCTTCTGAGCTGCAGACCTGCCTCTGACTTCTGTCTCTTGGAAGCAGAAGTGTTGGAAGGCTGGAAAGGCTGTGAGGCACTTGGAGGGAGGCAGGAAACTGTCTGAACTGCTTTTGTTGTGCAGGATGTCTGTGCCAAAATTGGCATTAGAACAGTGCAAATTGAAAAAGATTGGGGTAGATAGAATTTTTGTCAATTTTACAGACTTCTTTGAATCAGATAATTGCTAAGAGAAAGAAGAGTTGCTCTTTGTCAATGCATGAAGTGGTCCTTGTGCTTTGAAGATCAAATGTAAAGACAAAAGAGAGGCAGCGGGTTATAGTTATGCTCAGATTCATGGGGTGGTTGATGGTAAAAGACAGAGCTGGCCTTCCTGATTGTCTTTTCTGACCACTGCTGATAGTTCAGTTGAACACTGAGGGCAGAGTTTTAGATATGGAAGAACTGCAGTATCTGTGGAAGTGTTATGGGTCCATAACACATCAGAAAAAGAAAAAGATATGCTTGTGGTATGAGACAGCGCTGTGTTAGTAGTTGGCCTAAGACCCAGGGTTTGTGTTGGCTTTACGGAGGTACCTTGCTTTAAACATCTTGGTCATGGACACCTACCCTTAACAGCAGAAATTTGTTCGTGAACTCCAGCGGTTGTTTTGAAGATGTGCTGAGAAATGTGTGTTGGGAACTCTGAGCACGGTGTGTTCTTGCAGTTGTTACATCTTGCAGGGTGATGTGGTTCTGCTCTGTTTCCCCATCCTCTGCTTCTGTCCCTGCCACAAAGAAGTGATGCAAGGGGGGAGATCAGCCATGGGTCTTAAGGTGAATGATGATGTGGTATCAGTTGACCTGAACACATGCACTGACTGGAAAATTGAGAGGAGGTTTAAACCACAAATGAGAGAAGTCCTGGAATGTATTTGATGTCCTTGTACCCACTGCTACATCCAGAGAACGTATGCAATTTGAGTCTATGGATTTTGGAGTGTTTTGTTCTGTTAAAGCTAGGTCGTGCTAATGCTGCATCTGTCTCACTTGTGTATCTGGGCAAATCAGATTACTGTTATGAAGAGTGAAAAGTATGTGCATCCTGATCAAAGCAAGTGGAGGATTTTGGCTTCTTCTGTAGCACGTGGGGTCGTTCCCTTCCTAGAATCAGTGGGGTGTTGGCCTGAGCGGAGGAGGCACTGCCATCTGCTCTGTGTTTCAGTCTTGCTGCCTGCAGAGCACAGACCCATGAGGGCTGCTTGTGGGCAGTGTGGGCTGTTGTGTACGGGATGCAGAGGAAAGGAACTCTTTGATGCAGACGCTGTGTTGAAACGTGCTGTGTTCCATCTTGTGTGGGAGCTGAGGCAAAGTGGGAAAGGTTACCAAAGAGTTGGTTTTGTTTTCATAACTGTGGTGAAAGGTCTGCCACTTCGTGAAGGCATTTTGTGTTGCAAACTGGGTTGCAGTTCTTCCTCTGAATTTACAATAGCTGTGCTGTGAATCCTTCCTGCAGCTCTCTGAGTTACACAAATACATCCAGAGGGACAGAATCCATTGTATTGAATGCCAAAAGCTCTTACATAATTTTTTAAATGTTTGTGGTGGAATTTTGGATAATTCAGCAGTCAGGAGCTGGCAGGATGAATGCAGGGCTTGGCTTATGATGAGGAATGTTGGGCTCCACATCAGCTCTTCTTGGCTTCATTCAGATCTGGCACCTGGATTAATACTCTAGAATTCAGTTCTTTGCACATGGAGCTGCAGTGAGGTGCATCTCTCACACTTTTGATGTAAAATATATGTGAGAAAGGTAACCTTCATAATCAGGGAGAACATAAAGTTGCTGGATTAAATAAACCATTGCAGTTGGGTTTAATGACAGCGGTGGATGAGCTCTGCAGCTCCCCTGTGTGTAGGGCGAGATTGTTCATAATTGGGAGAGCTGCTTTAATTTGGCTGAAGTGTGGTCTGTTGGAAAGGAAGCCTTATAAGCAACTTTAACTGTATTATGCAATGGAATGAGGCTCTTACGGAATTACCTACATTTTCATTAATAATACACAATTCCTGGCTTTTCTGTTCCTTCGGGTGATTAACCAAAGACTTTTGTCAGCGATCTCACCTCTGTTTTGAGGGGTGCGCTGGGATATCTCCCTGTTGGTGGAGGCAGTGCAGGGGTGAACCCTCAGCGCCGACCTGCCTAGTCCTCAGGAGAGGGAAGTGTCGATTTCCCATCATTTGAATATAGATCCAGGGCTGGGGCTGCTGGGATTTTCTGGCTTTTAGATTTTTGTTTGAAACAACAGCAAATGTTAGATGACAAAACCTGGGCTGAGGTGCCAGCCATGTCCGTCTCCAAAGGGATTTTGTTTTTTGGTGTGGGTTAGTGTCATTACCTTAACAAACCACAAGGGCTGTGAATTGCAAAAACTAATGTGTGTGCTAAGCTATCCAGGAAAGATCTCTGTAAGCCACGTGTGATGTGTTGTGGCCTACATCTGCTGTTCTTGGCTTATCTGCAGTGAGGGCTCCTGCTTCTGCCCTGGGCTGAGATCCATCAGTGCACACTGGGGAGATGCGCTCATGGTGCTTCCATCCAGAGCAGAGCTGTGCTCTGACCACTGCACCAAAGACGACATTCAAAAACGTCATATTTTTGGAATACTTTTCTTTTTGTAGAATTGTTCCTGTGCTACTTATAATTTTCTTTGCAAGCAGTATGGAGAAAATCAGATGGGTGAGTGATAACTTCAGCTGAAGACGCTGAACAGGACAATTGCTGGTGACAGCAGAACAAAGCAATCAGAAGTGTACCCAATGCTTTAACATTCCAATGCAACTTATATATTCTAAATAGACAAAAAAAAAAACCCCCACCATGTAATCAGAGGGATTTAAAGGAATAATATTTCTTGCAGCTACTGCTTATTCAGGTGTTGCTCAATACATAATCAGTCTGCGCATTGTTTTCTCCATTGCCATGTGCTTATTACATTGTGCAGTCAGCTCTGACTTAAAAGATAAGTGAGTTAAATCTGATGTTAAGCCTTTGTGATGTTTTGCTAAATAGAATGCTCAATCCGGGGTCATAAAGGCAGAAAGTTAAGTTCAACATGGTTGTGAGACTTGAAATAACGCGTGAGCTCAAATGGGAGTTACAACCAGTTGTACCTTTGTGCTCACTTGTAAAAGAGAGAAAAAACTTTAAAATGGGGAAAAAATTCCTCATTTGGGTTATCATTATTATTATTATTATTTTTAATAAATTGAAGCTTACACTTGAACACTGGCATTCACAGACCATTTTTGCTAGGCTTGGAGCCAGCCCTGCTGCTTGTGTATGCAGGCAAACCTGTCCTCACTGTCCCTAGATGCTCACTGTATCTTTGGGTTTGATGGCTGTGATATGAAAGGCAGAGAACGGGGAGGGTTCGTTAACTCACTTCCTTGCCTTGCTGCTTGTTCTGGGGTGTATGGGGGCAGGTGGTTTTTCATCTTGTGTCTCTGCTGGTGGTGCCTGCGGTGCAGTTTGCAGCTGGGAAGCTTCTCCAGAACAGTGCGATGGATGGATCTGCTGCTGTCCTGCTGCAGAAACACAACGGTGTCCCCAAAGAACAGAATTCAAGATGCTCTCTGGATTTTCCTTTCAAATGACTTTTATGAGATTCTCAGTGGAGAATTAGGTGTTTATGCATGGATGAGGAGAAGTGTAATGAAGAGGAAAACTACAGTCTTTACTCATTTTAGACTTTCTAATGCTTTTCAGATAAATCCGGAGATAAGTTGCAATACAAAGTGTGCACCTATTCTTGGGCGCTTTTCAGCACTTCGATGTAGGACTTAGACACAAATAAACCCTCCCTAAACCAAACCCGGAAGCAAGCTATGAAAAATGATAATGGGAAAACCTCAGAAAGCTGTGTATGTGAGGCCTTACAGAGAGAACCTTTTGAAAAATGTGGAACTCCAGGGCTGCAATGCTATGAAGCGAGGCGCTGCTTTAATATTAATTGTTAAGGTATTGAGAAATAGAGAGAGATTGGACCAGAAAGCAGGGACTTGGCTTGATACAGTCTTTATTTCTAAAGAAATATATGTTGGACGAATGTTAGCAGCTGAGGGCAGGATTGAAGATGCTGTTATCCTGATTGCGCGTGCTGTGTGTGTGCCGTTTGCTTCCCTGACCAGAGGCAGTGCCCAGGCACGTGTTCTGTAACATTATATTCATAATTTATGCTAGAGGACTTGAAATATTCTCATTTGTCTTCCTCTGTTACTGGAGCGGATTTGGCTGGCAATGAAGGAGCTGTAAGCAGTGAGGGATTCCGTTGTTCCAGCTTTCATTTTTCTTCTGTAAAGAGCAGTGGGCGATTAAGACAAACTTGCGGGCTGTTGGGATATGACAGGGGGCACGCAACTGGCCTGATGCTGAGGATGCTTGCTGGACTCCCAGTGGTCTGCCCAGGAGAGTACCTGGAGCGTTGGGCAGATGATATGGATGCAGAGGAAGGTGGTGTCAAACAGCTGATCTCATCTTTCCAAGCGGGCTGCAAAGGAGCTGAGGACAATGTGAAGCCATCAGTAGTTCAGCAGCAGTGCTGTGTTATTCAGTGTGGGTTAATTTCTCCTTCTGAGTAGTGTGGTGATTGCGGATAGCAATGGTCTGTGCCTTTTCTCTAGGTGAAGGCAGTGAGTTGTGGACTACATTGCAAAGTGGTAAATCATGAACCTGGAGAGAAAATGCAACTCTGAAACTTTTCTGAATGGAATCTGTGGAATATTTTGGCAACTGTAAATGTGGAAACCAGAAATGTTTGTGTCAGGCATATTGCGTGGCTTCTCACCTTGTTTACACTAGAGTAAATCTGAATGAGCTCTGGTGTAAATTTGATTAAAAGTCACCCTTGGGGCCTAATTAGGCAGTGATATAATTAATGGAATAGGTCAAATAGCAGTGGATTTCTCGGGTATGAATGGATGTTAATATGCTCATGTTTTCTTAGATGAATTGTAATTGCAGTCGCTTGGAGCCCAGGACCAGGAGCCTGCTCAGTGCCCGGTGGCTGTGCTCCCATCAGCACTGCACAGCCTCTTCTGCAGGCTGCAGTTCTGCATGGTGCTGGTCACTTCCAACCCTCAGTACTGAGCATCATCAGTAAATCTGCAAGTGACTCTAAGTTAGGAGGAAGGCCCTGCAGAGGGATCTGGATAAAGTGGCTCAATGGATAGAGACCAGTTGAGCTGGCTTCAAGTAGGTGTGATAGTTGGACTTGGCAAAGATCACCAACCTTAATGATTCTGTGACTTACTCTGCCTTTAAGCCAAAAGTACACAGAAATGCACATTTTTGTTTTGTTGACCAAACATTATACTGACAGGCTTCATGCTCCCAGCTGTACCAAATGTGGTCATTTTCCTACTGATAAAACGTTGTACCTGCTCGGTAGGTCGCTACATTTGCAAAGCCTAATGCGCTGTCTCCTGTCTTGCTCCAGATAGCTGAAGGTGGCTGGGGGAACTTTTAATATGTTGTTCCTTCTGCAGAAACATCCATTAGGGAAACAGAAATAGGGAAGGCGATAAGATCAGCACCAGCCCCGTTTCATATGCGGTGCTGCAGACGTGGGCTACACCCTTGGCAAAGCACCTCATTAACTTGCCACGTACTTGGTGGTGGGCACACAGACCTGGCAAACGTATCATTACTGTGCTAACGGGGGGGAACTGCCACTTGCTAGAGTGCTGCCAAGATACGTGTGTATCTAGCTCGGCTGCTTTTATATTCTGCTAAATATTAAAGGTTGTTTCTTTATAACTAAGGGCTCCGTTGAAGTAATGGGGAACTTGCATTTTATTTTCTGTTTGATTGAATCCTGAATTCGGTGCTAAAAGCAAGAGAGAAATTCGTATTAAAAAATAAACCTAACTCTTTCCATCAAGGAAATTTGATTATAACTAAGACCCAAATGTTTTCTCCTTCTATATCTATTTGATTGCCTTTTAATGTTAAAAAAAACAAAACAAAAACCAACAAAAAACCAAAGTATTTTTGAAAACTGATGTAAGAAGAAAGCTATGAGCCTTTAAAAGTATTTTTATGCTCTTTCACTATTTATGATCACTGGAAGGAAATGTGATTTGTGTGGCTCGAATTAGGGGATGACATCCTATGGTTACCAATGTTCTGGGGAATTGGCAGCTGATGGGTTCATCGTTCTTCTGCTGAAGACTGCAGTGAGATCTATCCACAAGGCAGCAGTGTTTCCTCTCGGGCCAGGTGATGTGATTTGTTTGCTGGGACCTGGGGCCTCTGCTTGCAAGTCAGGGAAGGGGATTGTGAGCGGTGGTTTGGTCTTTGGAGGCGAGTTTAATTCTTTCTCCCTCACAGTAACGCCCCTGAGCCTGTGGCAGCCTGCAAATCCTCTGAGTCCTGTCCCAGACCACGCTATGCTGGTGGCTCTTCTGTCAGTACGAAATTACTTCTTTTCCTTCTGACCTTAAATTTGAACACTGGTGACAGACTGCACCTTAAGACTTCATGTGTTTATTCACGTCATTGTACAACCTTGCCTGGTTTGTTTTTAAAAAAGGAAACGTCCATGCAATGGAGAAATAATATGATAGATGGTCAAATCAGAGCAAAGCCTTATGATTAACTTTTGCAGGTTTACTTGCTTTTGAGGTTGTTGCTTCGATTACCTGTTTTGGAGGTTTTTGTGATTTATCAGTTTCCTTTATTTTGATTAAGAGAGTAATTGAAGCAAATCCCTGCCATACAGGATACCAAGTTCAAATGTAGGTCATATTTAAAAGGATTTATAATGAACTGTGTTACAAATTTCTGCTAGTTTTCTCTGGTGCATTCAAGTGCATTCTTTAAAAGCTGCTGATGTAAAGCTCAGATTATATATTGAGAACTTAAAGGGTCTTTTCAATATAAATTTGGGCCAATTCTATATGTGAGATTATATTGCAGATCTTTAGGAGGTGAAATGCTGAAAGTGTGTCCCTCCATAACCTCTCATTCCTGTGGATGGCTTTATAGGACAGGAGTCCTGTCCTTTAAGAGGCTCCCAATGAGTAAGAGGTTGGTGCAATGTTACTATGTGCCATAGACCCTTTCTTCACCCTCAAATACCGGGAGGTTGCACTTTTAAGTTTTCTAGAAGCTCATTGCTCCGAATAACTTGATGCTGTCTCTGCTTTGAAGTGTTTTAACGCAATGTGGTTTAACCCAAAGGGGATGGGTGAACTCCTGAAGATGGGCTTCAGTACTGCTTTTGCCTTCTGCAGTCCATTGAATCGAGTTGGTACGGAGGGTACACACCTGGTTAACTAATCGTTATGCAGAACATCCCCTTGGGGATGTCAGTCCCCTTGAGAAGTCAATGAGCAATTCTCTGTGCTTTATCCCACGATAGCTCATGGGATGTGATGTCTTATGGGAGCTTTAATTTTGGTAATCAAAGATCTTTAAAACCAGTGACTTTGGAGGGTTGCTCTCATGCCATTTCCTGTTCCTTGCGATGATTTTCTTTTTTCCCCTGTATTTTATATTTAGAATAAGCCGAATACTCATGGTACCTCGCTGCAAAATTGTTCACAGTTATTTTGTGGCCATCAAACGCTACAGGAGCGTGTTGGTCAGTGCTGCAGCAGTGAAACAAGTGGCTGCTTGTACAAGGTAGAAGTAATTGACTCATTAATTTTAATCACATCAGCCTCATGACTTGAGGGTCAGACATAGTTTAATGCTAGTGGATGGGCACCTGTTGGTTTGCGCTCTGTTTCTGACAGTTTTTCCTTTTCCTTCAAAATTTGCTGGTAATTTTAAAAGGAAGTTGGTAAGGAAGAGTGTAGGAAATACCAAGTGAGCTATAATGCTTAGTACAAGGTACTTTCTAAGCTTGAATATCTGTTCTACCAAATCTGCATGTTACAAAATGCCACTGTGTAGGGTGGTTATTACAGTGCTGTACTGTAATGTAAATAATGTGGTTTCTATTTTGTAACCACTGGAAAATACAGTTTGTTGTAGAGCAAATAATGGACACAAGTAAAGGGCAAAAGGTGAATGTTGCACAACCGTTGCTGAGCGGATACTCATCAACAGTCAGTCAGCTTATCTCTTACAGACAGCACATACGTAGGTATCTAGGCTTCTACTTAATCAATTTTTACGTGATTTCTTCAGAATTGTGCAGCACTGCCTTAGCACTGATGAGTATGGCAAAGCCAGAGGAAGATGAGTGTAAATGTTTTGTCCACATACTGAAATGCCTATCAGAAAGTTTTGGGTCTTGGATTCCTTGAGCTGCTATCAGATTAATTTAAGAACAGTTGTCTTTCATGAAGGAAAAACATTCACTTGTGGCCTAAGAGAGGGGAGACAATACAGCCGCCTTCTAGGCCCTCCTCCTTTCTATCCTGGAGTGGAGATGTCATGCATGGTTGGGTATGTTGCTGAGGTACACTGAATTTTACAGTCTCTCGCAGATGTGCCCCTATGAGCTCAAGAAAGCAAAGGCTGTTCTAGGGACCTAAGTGGCCAAGTACTGCAGATGACATCCTGCAGAAAGGTGCTGCCCAAGCCATGGCAGGGAAGGGAATGGTGTCTGCTGGAGCTGCACTTTGGGAAGCAAATCTGCCAGAAATAGGAGAGCATGGAGGTACCAAGTTCCTGTTCTCGGTTCTGGTTATTAGTAGGGGTAGAGGTGGTCATTAAAAGGCTCAGAATGGTAAAAGGAGTGAATGTAAACACTTTGTACTGCCTGGAATGATCTGCAGAGGCTGTCAGTGCTTTTGCAAATGTTAGATAGTACAGGTGAGGTAATACTGAGAGCCCCCTCAGTGACACTGGAGGTACTGATACCCTTCAGCAAACTAGTCATGAGAAGGCTGGGAAAGGTTTGCATTTGCATGTGATGTTCCACTGGTCTCCTGAGACAGCTTCATCAGGTTGTGCTGTATGTGAACAGAAGAAAACATGTGCCCGATCTCTAGGCTGTGTGGCCAACATTGTAACATCCAGAAGTAAGCCAGGGCTTTAGAGATGAGCTTAAGGACTTTGCAGAGAAGTGTGGGTTTGGACTTGACATTGACAGTCACCGTTATCTATAATCCAATAAACTGATGGAAAAAGGTGTGAAAATAAAATTAAAACGAGCAAAGAAAAAGGGCCATTGAGAGAACTTCAGAGTTAGATTCTGTTCAGTACTGTTACTTTACAGCGATGCCAGTGAAGCAGAGATTGTCAGCTGCTGGCGTTTGTTTCAACAGAAAACTGAAAGAAGAACGTTTATGCTGTCTGATATCGATGCTGGAGTCATTGGGGATTACAGATGTGTAGAGAGACGCAAGGCAAAACAGGGAGGGAATCGATACAGTTTGGGGCTCCAAGAGTTGCTTCTGCCGTATGGAAATAATGCTGTTTGTCTCTTGCAAGAAAGAGGCAAATTCAAGGTCACAGGAGATTGCTGCTCCATGCTGTGGAATAATAGGTGATAACACAGGTGGATTGCTATGGCGCAGGTGATGAGTCTTGATGTTTCATAAGCTCTCCATGACTGTGTTTGCTTGAAATGAAAGATGTTATGGTTTCAGGACATAGCACAGCCTAGACAAATGAATTTGTTTTCGAGTGATACTGATACTCGGAGCAGACTTATGTCCATCCCAGCAGCCTAAGTCACCTCAAGGACTAACTGGATACTGCTGTCGAACTTTCTTCATAGTTTGGCTGTGTCAGTTTGGGTGCTCTGCATTGCCTAGGGGCAGGCAGGAGGGCAGGTGGATGACTCCTGAGGACAGGGTGAGCCTCCTGGGGCTTCCTCAGGACACTGAAAGATGTGAACAGAAATAGAACGCAGAGGCTTCTGCAAGAATGTTAAGCACTGCATTAAAAAGCTTCTGAATCTTTTTCCGGATTTGTCTTGCAATTCTTTTCTCCATGCAGAAAATACATGGCCAGAAACGCTGATATCAAGTGAATCATCTGTGTTATTATATCTTGGTTAATGTTTTTGAGAAGCTAAAACAAGCAATACGCTGGGAGTCTAGTAAAACATATGTATGGTGAAAATGATGCATGATTGCTGTTAAACTTTATAAATCTTTTATAGTGTGGTAAATGCGCTAAAACCAGCTAGGCTGGAAAAAGTATGCAAAATAAAAACAAAATGGAAATTGAGAAGGCTAACGGGGAAAGGAAGGATACCTATATTTGCAAGAGTACATGAGAAGAGGATGCTCCTTGCGTTACATCTGCCTCTGTGTAATCCAGCTCTGAGAACTGAGGAGAGGAGGCACAGCTGTCTGGGGCTTAGTGACAGCAAGTTTGGGTGAGGACTTGGAGCCTTTCCTTGTGGGGGGAAGGCAGTGGAGAATTCTTGGAAGCTGCTGTGAAGACCACTGGCTGCCTTGCAAGTGCTCCATTGTGGTCTGCTCTCTGCTTAGTCTTGGTGTGTGGTGGGAAAGGGCTGGTTTGGTAATGTAGTACTATGGGGCAAAAGTTCTGCCAGTTCATCTTCACAGCTGGTAGTATGGAGGTGCTCGGAGAGGAATCAGCAGCTACAAACAGAGTGGGATTTCAAGTACGCTTTCTTCCCTTCCCTTCTTTTTTCTTCCCTTCCAATTTGGTCATTACATCCATAACCTCTTATAGAGTCAACCTGATGTTTCTTTCCCTGTCTGAGGCTGGCAGTAGGGTGGTGATGGGCTGGTGCTGCATCAGGGGATGTCTGTTTGAGAAGCGGCATCTGTTTTGGCACAGAGAATCACAACTCTCAGTGTGCTTAATTAAGGGCTGTTGTGGAATAGAGCACCTTTTCTATCAACCTGGGAGATGGCTGAGGCTGGGGGACACCTGCTCTGAAGCAGCACCCCTTCAACAACTGTGTGGGGAACTGGTGGGAATATGGCCAATATAGCCAACATGTCAGGAGTAACTTTGGAAAGAGTTTCCGGTTTTTTCAGTGCGTGTCACTGGCAAATTGACCGAACTGGAGTGCTGAGAGTTGTGGAGGTGCTCATCCACTGCTGGAAATGCCTGGAAGTTCGAGTGCAGTTCTCAGCTGTTGATACTGGGTTGTGAGCTTTTGCATCCTCAGAAGAGCCCAATCTGCAGTGAGGGGAGGCAGGTCAAGGGCAGCGTGCTCTGGTGCGATGCCTGTAAACACGTGGCTGATGGTTGCTCATCTAGGACTGTCAGTACTGGCATTTAACTGGGCAGGAACCTTAATCCAACATAAATTGTTATGAGCCTTTCAATTCCCACAAATTAAGGCTTCAGCTGAAAGTTTCTTTCAAAGTACAGGAAGATTTTCTAGCACTAAGATTTGTGATGTATTATTTGTCTACCCTTCTGATTCAATTTTCTGTGTGCTGCTTGACTGCTGTGAGGAGAAAAGCTGAGTGCTTCTGCATGGCCACCCAGGACAGCAGTTGTGGGGCAGCTGTATATGTAAGCATGCTGCCTGCAGGCCGGGGGCTCACAGCAAGGGAATGGGAGGCAACATGGGGCTGGGCTGTGTGCATTTTTGGACCCCTGCAATATGTGTGGAATATCAGAGCCTTGGGCTGTGCTGAGCAGTGTCTTGCTGCAAGTGGATCCCCATTACATCAGTTCTCTGCTTGGACTTGGTGCTGGCTGCTTTAATCTTAAAAACATTAGTCAATTTTTCACTTACCTAACAATTTAAAGTAGGAAGATATATTGAAGTGCTTTTAATTTTCTGTTGGGATTCCGAGCCCCTTAGGATGCATTGAGGTTATTGTTTGCAAATTTTATGGTGCAACCATGAAAGACAGAACACTTCCTTTTCTGAGATAAAGGAGATTCTCGTACAACAGTGTGATGTATAGATCTGGTCCTTATGGAAAAGAAACACAACGGTGGCGGACTGTAAGAGGAATATTTATGGAGGCATTTTTCCCCCGATTATAGCTAGGGTGCTTATTTTTAGTTGGAGACCTGATACTATGCCAGTCCCAGACAATCAATTTCATCTCAAATAATATAGAATGCGCTGTCAAATTATATATGGTAATTGATTATGAGCTTGTATATAATGTATTATTACATCTTATTTTTAGCCTGGTTTGTTAGTGCCTCTAAGCCTGCTGCAGTCTAAACCAAATTTTGTAGAGAGGTAGATGTCTCAAAGGCAATTATGTTTCTATATACATAATGAAAGCTGGTGGCTGCCTGAAGTAGACAGTCAAAATTAATGCTCCTGTTGATGGAAAGGCTGCAGCATGTGTGGGGAGCATCATGTTGCTTTGGGATGGTAATGCATGTGTGTGGTTTGGGGCCTCTACACGGCTGTTGGTTGGGGCTACAGGATGATGCTAGAGGCGCTACAGGGCGTACAGAAGGATGAGGAGGTGTGAAGAGGAGTTGGGGATGTGGATGAGACAGTGAGGCAGCTGAGGTTGTGTAGAAAGCTGGAGGAAAGCGTGGGCATCTGTTGTACACCCATATATAACCAGGCTTCAGTACACCCATGGGATGATGACTTAATAAGATGGAACAGTGAAGGAAATGTGCAAAATGTGCTTTTTTTTTTTTTTTTTTCTCCTGATGGAATTATAATATTTTAATTTCTTTTGAAATGAGACCGTAAGTTCTAGCAAGGACAACGGGTATGTGCTGTCGAGATTTCATTTACTTAATTTTCGTGGGACGGTTTTATATTAGAAGCCAACTTAAGATGCATAGAAGGCCTCTCTTCTGCTGGAGACGATGAGAGATCGAGGAATCATGCCAAGCAATGTCTTGATTCAAGAGGAGGCAGCGCGCAGGGATGAGGTGCCTCGTACTTTGCCATTTTCTCTTGTATGGTGCTTGATTTGTGTGTGAGCACAGGAAAATTTGCTGTGATTCAGAGTAGAGTCTAAAAATATAAATGGCTGTTCATGATATGGGCTATGGTTCATTTTCCAGTTATTTTCTTTTGGAATAATAAACAGCTGAGCTAGAACTGCACATAACCACCTCTCAACAGTGTGTTAAGAGCCACATGCAAGCTGGCTAAATACAGCTTTGGACAGGCCCAAATTTAGGGTCCCCATCGTACGGTTTGGTTTGTGTGTGTCTGCCCACTGCTCTTTGCAGCTGTGTTTCTCTGGAAAGCCTTTCATTTCCCTGATATTCTGAAGTCATTTCAGAATCAGAAGAAAATTGCACTTCGAGTTTTGAGGGTTTTCTGTTGGATTCTTTTTTTTTTTTTTATCCCCTTCTTTTCAATTTGGTTCAAAATATGAGTTTTTTTTTTTTTTTTTCTTTCCTGTGGTATTTCTAAGAGGCTATGGTAGATGAAACATTACTGATGAGCGCAGTTAATAAGTACATTAATGAGTGCATTTTATGTATAGGACTGCTTATCTGCATGCATTAAATGTTCTGGGACTTAATCCAGAAATGTGGTTTTCCTTCTGGAAATGAAGTAAAAGGAGTGTTAACCAAGTAATTTGTGTTTGACGTGCATTAAATTACAAACAAGTTTTGTTTGAGTTCAGTGCCAACAGGATCAGGTCTGGTACTGCAGTAGCTCATATCAAATGAGGTAACTTTCCCTTATACAGCATTTGTTAAGCATTCCTTGTATTTCAGATAAAGATTTAGGGAGAGTTTTTAGTCTCACGCTTTTTCTTTTTCTTTTTTTAAAGAAATTGAAAAATATATGAATTTTTCATGATAAAAATGTCACTAATTAAGAAGTGTAAGTGTCAGAGTTCATCTCCTTGGAGGCATTCAAGGCCAGGCTGGATGTGGCTCTGGGCAGCCTAGTCTGGTGGTTGGTGACCCTGCACATAGCAGGGGTTGGAACTGCATGATCATTGTGGTCCTTTTCAACCCAGGCCGTTCCATGATTCTGTGATCTAGGCAGAATTTCATACGGTTTCCCTGCACTAACGTTACCTCCTCTGGTATAGCTTCCAGAACTGATCCGTTCAGAAGGAATCTGCTTCTTTGCAGAGGCTTAGTTCTTTACATGAGCTGTCTTTAACGTTTTTAATCTATCTTAATATTTCTGTTATTCTGTAGCACAGCATAATAGTTTTTATTAAGATACTTACAAGGTCAGTTTTAATCCCCAAATAACATTGACGTGTCAGGATTATATATATATATGTGTAGGCTTTTTATTTTCAATATGTCTGGAAATTGCAGCAAGCCTGATGGACGCTTATTTTGCACGGGCTGCTATTTTAGCCCCCCTCAGGCAATTGAAAGAGAATTTGCAATAGTATATGGAATGTGAATAATTTTGGATACATTCTCTTTTCATTTCTCTCAGCCACCAATGTGAGAAGCTGGTTTTTGGAGGCTCTCATCCCTAGCTTTCTGCAGTCCTGACCCATTTAGGCTGTTCTGAAAGGAGCACCTGAAATCACGGCTCACATCTGGAAGTACTGCTGAATGAGGTTACAGTGATTTGCTTTACGGTGGTTTTTGCTTTTTTTTTTTTGGACTGAGTCCTTGCCAACCTCTTTGTATTTTCTCATCTGGTAGTTTGGTTTCTAAATTGATGCTTTAAATGATGGTTTGCTACAGGAAGAACTTATTTAAAATGTGTTTTTTGACTCTTTCAAATAAGCATCGCATCTGTATTTAAGATATCATAGGTGAAGTAGAAGTTACAGCAGGTACTTCAGGAGGATCGTTTGACCTGCTTAATGCTGGTTTTTATTAGAGAATAAATTTGAAAAGCTTCCAGGAAAACAATTATCTATTAATGTGCACAGAAGATGGTAAGACAAATAGGGATTATGGATTTAAAGAAACTTCTCTGTATTGAGAGGGAAACACATTAAGCAGCTTCTGGTGGGGTTGTTGGGATGATATCAAGGTACAGGCTTGGTAGGCATGCTCCAGCACAGCGCCCTGTATGGAAGTGTCTGTGTGGAAGCAGAAAGGAATTATCTTGCTGTACTGTTCATTCCTGATGAATCAGTGCTCGCAGAATGATAACATTTATTTTTAGCGGAGAGCAACTCCTGAATCCTCTCTGAGAAAAGGTACGTGAGAGTGAAGGCTGGCAGCTTGTGGGAAGGGAAGAAAGGGAAGGTTGGTACTCTGACTTATTTCCCTCTACAAGCTGTTTTCCACTGACATACAATGCCATTTAATACAACAAATATGTAAAGAGAAAAAAAATGGGCTAGCAGACTGTTCATCTGGTGTTCCGATGTTTGTCGTGTGTGTGTGAAGCATCCATTGGAATACCACTAAAACTGAAGCCTTTGAGTGTTGTGTATGAGTCTGATAATGTTCAAGCGTGCCGTTGAGTGGTGGAGGACACGTGGTATGCATAGCATACATTTGGGCACTAAGAAATAATTAAGCAGATGCATGTCGAGTGCATTTGCTGGAGCTGCTACATTGCTGTTCACCTGGCACCTAAGAGGACTCCTGGGGTTTCCTCTTGAGATAGGCAGGAAAATTGGAGACCTGGCCCCTGCTCCAGGGCTATTCTGTTGTCTCCAGCTGGGGGGGGGGGGGGGGGGAGTCTTGCAGCTCCTGGGGTGCAGGGTGGGCTCTGTTGCTGTACCCTGCGGGCACCAGGGCTGTGTTAGGGCACAGCGGCTCTTCTGTTGTCTTACTGAAACAGGTATTTCTTGTAGCCTGAGGCACCACTTCAGCAACTTCTAATTATTCTTTCCCCTTCTTGTTTAACTAGGGGCTTTCTGTCCCTAATTGGATGTGATTCCCTATTACATAGGCTCTCCGTGGTGAGCTTCATGGATAGGCGCTTTCTTTACATAATTGATTGTCTTCTTTTGTTGTGGCAGGTCTCTGCTCACATTTCATCTCACCTTCACCTTCTTTGTGGCTGTGCAGTAATTTGGGTCTCATAGCCTTTCCCAATGTGCCAGTTTGCAGTGGGGATTGTTTAGAGAAGTAACTGTGCTGCTTTGATTACCTGGAAAGCAAATTGCTATTAGAATAAGACTGTCTCAGGCTAGTTCTGATGCTGGTGCAAGTTTTGTGAAGAGAAGCAATCATTTCTTAGGAGCGTTGTGCAAATTGCTGATAGTAATTGGCCTAAGCCAGAAATAGTCAAACTCCTTTCTTTCTTTTTCCTTAGTAGAAGTGTTTCTGTAATGTTCACTCACGGCTTAAATGTTTTTTTTTCCCAGTATGTGAATCTTAGTCCTGGCAAGAGAAAGATACCTGAGTTAGCTGTCAGCTCCTCCTGCCCCAGTGACTCCAGCTCGGCCTCTCTGAGGTGTGTGCCATCAGCTCCTTGCCCCTGGCTGACACCTCTTCCATTGGATCTGGTGGCTGTCCTGTATTGGAATACTGGCAGGTACTTCAGCAAGTGCTGACAGCAGAGATTAGAGTTTGGAGGGTCCTTGTGGCCTAGGCAAGGTGATCTCCTAAGGTGGTCTCGGCAAAGAAGCCTAATGCTTTTTCTGTATGATTCAGTGCAGTTATGAACCTGCCTTTTCTATCTGTACTTCTAGCGTGTTCATCTGAAGATAGGTTATGTGCTGCTGCTTCAACAAAGTGTTTTATCTGCTGCAGATGTGTGCACATCACAGTGTGAAGTGCAAGACATCACAGTCTGAAGGATGAATCGTGTGTGCGGGTGCCATTGGTGCCCCAGCACCAGCTACATCAGTCGGATGTGGCATTGCCTTACATCCCTAACAGAACCCTTAGGAGACATTCTTAAAGCACGTTTTTAAGCTCTTCTTGAATACATTCCAGAAGACTGAAAATATGTAGTTTGTGGTATTACCTCTATCTGTTTTGTGTGGAAAAAACACACGGATGTATTTTCCTGCTAAATGTGGCATATTGTGTTAGTTTTCTTGTGTCAGTTCTTATTAGCTATTCTAAGATGCAAATTTGCAATTGATTCTCAAGTCTTAGATGCTGTTGAAAACATCTACTAGGTATGGATTTATATAGGTAATGTTCATCACTGCTTGCAGCATATAGCAGCGTAGTGGAACACTATTTTTACATGTTGTACATCTCAAACAGCTTTTTGCTCATCTTCATGCCCGTACCTTCATGTCTTGCGATTTGGAGAGTTTGGGATTAAAATGAAGGAAGAATTAAGTACAACATAATCCATTTACACCTACTTCCACAGTCCTTTATTACAATGGCTAATGTGTATGTGGGTAGGTTTTATCATTGAGCATCCATCCTTTGGGATGGATATTGATGATAACTTTAAATACCACTTCAAAGCTTAGTCAGTGTATGTAATAGTTTGGTAGATTAGTTGCATAGGTACAAAGAGCTAGGCACGTGGCCTTTCTTAAATAACTTTTTTTGAATGCTTGTTACAAAATGATTGATTGTAATGATCATCAAGGTATTTAACCTTAAGTATTGCAGTTGGAAGCAGGCGAACTTTAGAAAATTGCTTGGAACTTGTTGGTAAGAAATAAGATTGGAGAACTCAGTCCTCCTTCTATTTGCGGTTTGTATCACATTTGTCTGAGTGGATGGAGGTCCAGGAAAACCAAAACAAGTTTTATGTTCTGCTATAAGCTGTTTATATGCTTCTGGGCTTAGGGTGGTTTTTTCTTTGTTTCTTTTTTTCCATCAAATGATCCTCAAGGGAAGAGAAGCTGTATTGTTCTCTTGCTGTTCATCCAGTCTACCTCTTTCTTTGTGCTTGCTTGTTTTAGGACATGAGTACCACTGGCATCAGAACAGAAGACATGAGAGCTACTAAATAGGATTACATTAAAATCATTATTTAGTTGAGCTCTTAGGCGTGATTAGGAGATTGTCTTTGTTTTGCTGAATTGCAGTATGCAGAGGTCCTTGATGAGGGAATTCCAAGTTGCTTCCGGCATTCATTAATACAGAGTCCAACCCACTGTTAATTGTATCTAGAAGGGACGATAACAGGAAGGCAGAGCCTGTCATTTTAAGCAAACTGATATTTGAAAATGTGTGTTTATCTGCAAGCCAGGGGAAATTCTTCCCCCAGAACAAGACGTTCTTTAGTGTTGTCCTCTACCTTCGTTGCAGGCTGTGCCTATGAAACAATTGCTGGCATGACAAAATCCCAATCTTCAAGTAGAATGGGGGACATTTTCCACTTTATACAGATCAGTCTTTTTGTGTAACTCAAAGCAATTGCAGTCCTTTTAAAAAAGACTCATGTACTGAAGAAAAATTACATAGTAAATGGAGTTTTGAGTCTAGTAGTAACCCAGTTCCCTGCTAGTTTTACCACATGAGGGAAAAAATATAAAGACAAAATTATGACCCTGCTCTTCTGCTGCCTCTGCTGAATATTGTTTGGTAGACCAATCTTTCAAGAAATGCCTGGGACTTGCAATGTATTTACACAAATCTAGCATAAAATTACAATTTAAAGGGCAGAAGTAATCAGATGTATTGGATTGCTGCTACTGTCGAGTCATGTATTTCGTTCAGATTCCCATCTCTCCGATGGAAGAAAATGCTAAAGGACAGTACAGTAGTTCAAACCATGGGGAAGACGAGCCTGAGAATGAATGCGGATTTTAATATTGGGAGTGTTTATAGCAGTGTATGTACTTTCAGCAGGCAAGAATATGAGACTTGGGAATCTATCAGCAAGGGAGATTTTATGTAATTTAAAGTGCACCGTTTCATTGAGGAAGCTGGTAATCTGTGTGGATATAAAGGTTGACTCAATTTTTATTTAAATTCTGAAACACACAGAAAATACTGAAGTAAACTTCCGTCGGTGAGGGAAGAATTGTAGAGAAGCTTTTATGCCTTAGTTGACTTACTCATTTATCCACCTCATTTGGAGGAGCGCAGTATATAGGGAAAAGTATGTCAGACTTTTGCAAGTTAATACATTCTGATAAGCTCATATTGACTAGGAAGAAAAACACGTTTCTAATTTCTTTTTCAAAACAAAGAAATGCTTTATCATGCACTAATCACCACAACATCTATTGGTCAAAATGCAAGTCAAGGCTTGGCGATTGGAACTCAGAATGTTGGGCTCCTTCCTTTTGTGTTCTTAAAATACACCTGTTAGCCAGGCTTGGCACCCTGAGAGCTGTTCTCAGTCCTTCCCCTGCAGCAGTGTTTTACATTCCTTGCAGGCAGCTTAGAGTTGTGCCCAATATGTCCGAATAGATACCTTTTACTTTTCCATTAATAATGCAACAGAGCTATGAAACAAAACTAGCCAGGGAACATCACGAAATGATTTGGTGCAGCGTTTGTTGTGTACTTCCTCTCTATTTTTTTTTTTTTTTTTAGTCAAATTGAATCTAATCTGGAGTGTGTTTATTAACTTAATCTAGTATAGTTGGATTAAAAAAATAATAGTTATTTGCACCATTAAATTCATAAGAATGAAGTGCCTAACTTTTTAAATTGCAGTTGTTGGTGTCTGTGAGGAATGGCTGCTTGTTTTGGGGAGAAGTGTGAGGAAGGCGTGAAGAGTTGAAAGCCAGTGTCACCAATAGATAAAAGCAAAAGGAGTCAAAGATTGTAAATGACGTTTAATATAGACTTTAGTAATATGATAAAATTAAAAGTAAACGTGACTATCGTAACAAATTCATGCAAGGCAACCTTAATTTTAGCATTTTTTTAAACATTCTAATTATTTCTAGCTCTAAAATTGGTATGGTGTACTGTGTTGGATATAATATAGCGTGTCTGTGCTGTCTCCTTCATAAGCTTGTCCAGGAAGGGGGAGGAAGCAGAAAACAATGAAGGAGAAAATGTGGGAGGCATGAAAAATGACCCCAGGGGATCAGAACATAGGAGAGGGGAGATGCAAGTGAGCAAAGGCCTCATTAGGAGAAGGAACAAAACATTGTAATGGGGTGAGAAACCAAGCTGAGAGGAGGTGGCAAGTGTCATAAAATTACATCCATTATCTTTCAGAAGAAATCAACTAATTTAGCGTGGGAAAGAATTAGAGGCAGACGATAAGAAAGAGTTTGGGCACTGAGTAAAAGGTAGCCAGGAGTGGATGTGCTGAAGGTGAATAAGCTGAAGGGCAGAAGGAGGTGGCAGAGCTGATTAAAGAAAAGAGAATTATTCTGTAATGGAGGAAAGCTGCCAGGTTTGTAGGATTTGCAGGAGCTGAAGTGCAAGTTGAGATCTGATGTCAGTTGGCACAAGCATGGTATAAGCCCTGTGGTAGGCAGCAGAAGCAAAATCATTGAGGGTGGTGTAGAATAGCTTGTGTGATTCATAGCTGCATCATCTTGCTCGATCCTGCTTTCAGCAGGAGGCTGGGCTAGAGACCTGCTAAGTAGGGAGCTGCCAGCTGGAATTAGCCTGTCCTCCTGTGAGCAGGGAACGAGCAGGCCTGATGGTGCTACTCAAAGTGGTTGGAGCAGATGAGCAGTCAGCAAGTAGCATGGTGCAGATGGCTGTGCTGGGAAGGATGGGCATCAAATGAAGCTCATGTTTGGAGAAATGAGGCCAAGGATGCGGAGATACAAGAGGTATAGTAACCACATAAATTCTTCATGGTTCGCTAACCACACTAGCTGAGCTAAGGGAGGAAAGGTATCTTCTTTCTTAACCTCACGTCCATCTTCTTCAGTAAATCTCCACCTGAATGACATTAAGAGGACATAAAATAGAAAGTTTCTTTGAAATTAAGTTGGAAGTGCCTGTTTCAGTGAATAAGGTCACTGAAGTAGTGTTTGAGATCATTGAATGATGAGAACTCTACAGTCAAAAGCAAAGTAAGCCTTCATCCGAGAAGTTGAAGTTGGTGGCAATAAATGTGGGAGCTGGAAGGAGTGAGCCAAAGGTAATGGGGGTAAAGAGGAGATGGTCAGAATGTGAACATCAGTGGAAGTGGTATAGAGGAAAAAATGTTCTTGGATTTAGTACTTAGAAGAGGAGAAATGGGATGAATGGAAGAAATTGGAAACCTCGAGTGGAGGCAAAGAAGTTTCCAGCGCTGTTTGATCCATAGCACTGAGTGTGAGAGGGAGCTCTGTAAGACACAGTGCAGATCCCTCAAATGCTCCACCAGTGGCTCTCACTGATGTGAGGAGGAAGAGGTGTCAGATGGCTCTGTGTCATTGTTAGTGATGTTTTTTTCCTTCTTTTTCTTGGAGTAGGTGGTTCTAAACCAACAGAGGAATAAGAGAGTCAAGGAGTGAGTCTATGAGAAAGGTAGAGAAGGAAATGAAGGGAAGAAGTGAGGAGGAAATGAGCATTTCTCTTGACACTGATAATTTTGGTTGCTGTGTTCTGTGGAGCAGGGAGAGAGGGCTGTCTGCAAAATAAGATAACCTGGAAGATCTTGGATTTGTGGAAGTGTTTTCTCTAGGTTTGGCCTGAGTAGGAGTTTTATTCTGTCTGCTATTTGGGTAGTAGTTTTGGTTCGTTTGCTGAACTCAGGTGCTTGAATGCATGAGCAGGATTGCTCTAGCAAAACTGGCAGAGAAACATTTTTACAAGGTGTATCCTTTTATTGTGGGAAGGGATGTTAATCACAAGCTGGACACTTGTGGGCTGTGCGATTAGAGAAGCCAGCGGACATTTTAAGTTACCAGTAGCACATTGAGGCTCTGAAATATGAAATTAGTGGATAATTTTCGTAGGTCACGCTCTTTCCCATAAACCAAACTCATCTGCTCTCCTAAGGGGAGACAGAACAACTGGGCTGACTTCTCATTATCTCTTCCTATGGCGTATCCTTATTGAATTACTGCCAGGTAGATGCAGCAGCTGCTCATCAAGCCACTGCAGGACTCCTCTGTTAATTGAACTGTAATGGGGGTGACAGCAGGGAAGGTCAGGATGATGGGACCAGTGATGTAACATGAACTCTGGTAAGAACAACTGGCACGAGCAATTGACCTTGCTGAAATAATATTATGCGAAGGGCTTTTATCAGTTGATGTCAGGATGATTATTTTTTCATATCAAAGCTGTGATAGTGTCAGGGACCCTGTGTGAATCATATTCAGTTGTGTTCAGGGCAAGTATATTTCTCACCTTAAAGAGAATGGAGTTTCCTACGTGATAAAATACGGTGAGTGACTAACCAGCTACGAGAGAAAACAATGGGAATGAAACTTTAACAGACAAAGTTTTTCAATAGATATCTGGTTTTACTTAACTGATTACCCCAATTTATCTGAAGGGTGGCATTACCTTTCTGACTGCACTTTATGGCATTTCAATATTTTTGTTGTTGTTGTCATGCACAGTTAATCTTAGGGTGAAAGCAACTCCATTTTAAAAGAAACGTGCAGATCTTATTAATGTCTTTGGGATGAGAAACGTATTCCTACATCTGATTCTGAGGCTCTCAAAGTGTGTGGAAGTGACTGAGCTTGAGGCATGCATCCTAAGGTCCATTTTGAGCCACAGCACAGATCTGGCATTTCTTCTGCTCCGGAGGAGGTGATGTGATGTGTGCATCTTTGGCAGGAGCTCCTTTTTCCTGGATCCTGCCAGTGCAAGTGGGGGGGGGGGGGGGGGGGGCAACATCTGCAAAGCTCTTCCTGGAGATGCACAGTGGCACGAGGCAGTTGGCTTCAAGCAGCAGCTTGCATGGTTCTGAAAACCTACATGTAAACAACCACCACTTTTTATTACAAGCCACAAATTACACTGTGTTACTCTTAGCGTGTAGGAGGAAGTCTGCAGGGCAGTTAGGAAAGTTGGTTGATTTCATAGTGCAGTGTGTGCATGCTGGCATCACTATGTATGTGTTTTTTTCCATAACCCCTTTATGTAACGTTTGCGGGCCAGTTGTCACTAATGACTGGGAAATCTGCTGCAAAGTACAGATAGAAGGAAAATGAAGTAATCAATAGCCAGGCATCACACAACATCTTTGAGCTCATTGACAACTGTAGCTGTAACCATTTGAAGTGCGTCTTCTTACACAAGACCCGACAACATGATTTGTTTTGTACTTCCAGTAGAAATAACGAAGCCTGGGTTGTGGGAGATCTCATCACAGCACTTTGGTGGAAATGCCTGGTAGGGAATGGAGAACCACTCCTTGTGTATTGATCAGCAGTGGCTGCTCGGCCCAAACTGTGAGTTTGGGGGTGTTGCAGGGTGTGCTCTGTGCTCTGCTTTCTCATTCTTGTAAGTTCATACTTAAGTGCATTGAAATAAACAGCTGATAGCATAAGATGCGTTGGGATAAATGCTTGTTTCTGCATTTCAGAAGTAAGGTTTTTGAAGTGGGATTTATCTTGTGGATGTGTGTGTCTGTACACATAAGCTTATTTGCATGTAAACTATAGGAAGGTAGTTCCAACAGCCAAATGGTGATGACTGGTCATACAGAAACATAAATGTTGTAGTAAATACATTGTTTTTAATGGAAACGCAACAGCAGAAGGAAATTGTCATGCATTTGAGAGGCGCTGAGCTTGCCCTCTGCCTATGTACCCTTACAGCCTGCTCTTCTTTGCTAGCCATCGCCAATACACGGATTCAGCTTTGAACCTCTGCATACTCTCTCCAGAACTGAGAACCAAAGTGAAATTGTGATATTTTCCTGCTTATATTTAGTTAATTTGTTTTGTCAGGCATTTAGGTGTGCATGTGCTCTGCCTGCTTTCTGAAATCCCAGCATGCGAATGCCCATCCTGCAGCCAGGAGGGAGCTGCTGTCCCCATCCTGCTCCGTGCTGCTCTCTCGTGCTGTTCTGACCTTGTGTTGAAGGCTGATAAACCCCGTGTAGTGGCCACATTCCAATAAGGAGAGGAAAAAAAAAACCCTGACCTCCAACCTGCGATACCCTATTAATGTCAAATAATATAAAGTAATATCAGAACGTAAAAGGAAATCGCTGCAGTAAAGCAATTTAATTTCTGTGAACTGAAAGCACTTGAATGGAAGTGCTGGGGAAATTTGCTGTTGTTCCTGCAGCAGAGGTTATGAGGTGCTTTTTTTTTTTCTCCCCTCTTTTTTATTTTTTTTTTTTAAACTGCTGCATTGTAATTGGTGACTTTGAAGCTTTCTGTTGTTTCCAGTGGGAACGATCATGCTGCTAAAGTAGAGAGCTTGCTCTGCTGAGTCTGTTTTTCAGGCTTGTCTGTTAAAGGAAAATAATTTCAAATACTAGTTTTCAAAAGGTATTATATTGCTGAATGTGCATTATATGCAATGTTTAGCCGATGAAATGAGAATAATCCTCTTTGAACAACAACTTGCATTTACTGAACTGGTATTGGAAGCAGTGCCAGCTGCCTTTGCCTTTGTCTGCCTAATTGCAATTTAACAGTAATCCACGATCTGTGCGACTGTGACTGCAGTTCTTTGATAGAGCCGAGTTTGAAGGGACCTGTGGTTCATCTGCTGCCAATGATGAAAGCCACTGCACAACAGCGTATTGACGGTGGACTCAAACTTTTCTCTAACCAATGGAAAATAAACAAAAAGAAACTTGTATTCCTCCAAAGCTCTCAGGTTTTGCTGTTCCTGTGTTGTGCTGTGCTGGCTGCAGGCTTGCAGTGAGCAGCCATCCATGTGCAGGTGCTAAAAGCTTGTGTAGGTTTGGGGCTGGTGCCATATGTTTGTAGGAGAAGTGTCCGCTGAGGGCTGTCAGATGCAAAGATCTCCTTGGGCTGACTCAGGAGGTGCGGAAGCAGCAAATTGCTGGTGACGGGGCACGTACAGCAAGAAGTGTTATTTGTGCACACTTTGTTCCTTTGCGCTCTGGGCGTCTGGCATCAGCTGCTTGTCAGGGGCAGGATCTGTGCCTTTGCAGAAGTTTGCTTTGACTTGCTGCAGCTGTTCTTGTTATTTGGTTAAATATGTGACAGTGCACAAGCAGCGTGAAAAGGTTGCTGGAGAGTTATTGGGCACTTTCTATGTTCTGCTTCTCAGAGAGAAATCAATGCCTGAGTTCACAAGAGAAACCTATTGACAGTCCTGAGCATTTTGATCTTAATTGCTCTGTGCTTGTTCCTGCTGTGAGGAGTATGATAATATTTTGAAGAACATTTGCGAAGGTAAATGAGTGCACTTTGAGCTCTAAGACAGGATGAGCAGAGCACCAAAAGGTCTGTGGCAGTTAAATACCACTGAGTGATTAAATACCATTGGCTCGCGTTTGGACACGTGTTGGGTTGCGTGGTGACTGGTTTCTGGGGAAGGAAATGTCAGGGTAGTGCTGGATGTGTCTGGGCACCTGGTGGAGCTTCGCATCCTCAGCTCTGAAAACAGTGCAGGCTGTGCACGCTGGATGCATGGATGGTGGATGCCCCATCCCTGGGTACGTTCAGTGTCAGGCAGGACCAGGCTCTGAGCAACCTGGTCTAGCTGTAGGTGGCCCTGCTCAGTGTACAAGAGTTGGACTAGACCACCTTTAAAGGTCCCTTCCAACTCAAATGATTCTATGCTTGTGGAAAAGTGAGGCCAGCTTTGTTTCAGCTGTGCGGAACTGGTCTTCTGAACTGAGTTCCCCAGCAAAGTGAAGGCATATGTGTGTTTTGGTACTGAAAGTAGGTTTCTGTAGAGTAGGCTGGGAGCACTTAGCCTGAACGAGATGCAACACAAGTGCCATTTCACAGCACAGTTCTGCTCTATCAGTGTTTTAATTAAAGTCATTCTACTGATGGAAAGTCTATTCTCTGGTGTTTTCTCTAATGTAGTCATAATGCATCAGTTTGAGCTCCCTTGCTGGAACATTTTTCATTATAATCCACTAGGCTAAGTTTATAATTAAACTTCTGAATTTAAACCTGCTTTTATTGTGTTTTTGGGACAGATGAAAGCGAAAGCAGGAAACCTTAGGGTTTCTGGGTTTTACCCCCAACAAATCAGCGCAAGTTAAGAAGCAATTCATTGGCAGAACGGTAATTTCATATCCTTGCTTTCAGTCCCCAGGATCTTTTCTAGCTTTAAGACAAGAAAAAGATATGACTGAATAGAAGAAAAAAGATGAAATAATTAAGATTTGTGCAGTTTGACTTAAGAGGTGATCAAAATACCTGGACTGGTGAATACAGCTTATAAGGATGGTGCCCACCTACCAAGGTTTTCATAATTAGATGTTAAGAAAAGTTGCTCCGGGGACCGAGTGGCTGACGAGGCTGCCTGGGGCAGGAGGAGGCTCCTCAGCTTGTCTGCTTCTTGCTCGTGGTTGTTTTCCACGTGCTGCTGTGTGAGCACTGGGTGTTGTTTCAGGAATTATTCAACCCTACAGCTACTGTAGCAAGCTACCGAAGAATTATGGGGTTTAATATTTTGATTCCTGTTGGGTGATTGCATTGGACAAATGCTTAGCTTGTTCATACTGTATGTCTTTATCCAGGGTTGTCTGATGTCCTCCTGGGATAAGACAAAATGTTCTTAACTGAGGTTTGTAGGTGGAGAGGTGCAGCAAATCAAGCAACTCTTCCCATATATTCGAAGTCACATAATGCTTGTCTTCTAGGGGGAAACAAACATGTACCTACACTTGTGTCATATGCACATGTGCACTTGTGCCTTAACATCTGTTCCTGCTTTGTGTGCATCTGTGCAGGAGTTTTCATTTTGTTGAACTCAGTAGCATCAGCACCTGTACAGCAAGCATAGAATCATTTGAGCTGGGACCTTTAAAGGCTGTCTGGTCCAAATTCTCTGCTATGAATAGGGACGCTCACAGCTTTGTCAGGTGCTCACAGCCACATCCAGCCTGACCTTGAGTGTCTCCATGGATGGGTCATCCACCATCTCTCTGGGCAACGTGTGCCAGTGCTTCGTTAAATAAGACTGCTGCTCTGCCTTTGCTGCTGCAGACCCAGCTTTGTGCTAGTTTGGGAGAGAACAGAGTTAGCTTTTTGGATAACAGTTTTCCCACAAAGCAGGGCAGATTTCACTGGTATCTGAGCGTATAGAGTACACTGGAAACGTCCACATTACCTAGGGATATCACAAGGAGTGGGTTTGTGCTGTGCATGCTAGGAAAATGGTTATGTAATTACTGCTTACGTTGACGTTAAGAAAATTTATGCATGATTAATGATGCTTATCTTTGTGCTAGACATCTACTAAATGATTTATAGCCAGCTAGAAGGGCTGCAGTTTCTTCTGTTGTTGTTGTTGCTGCTGCTGCTGCGTAGTGTTTGGGATGATTCTAATTGCATCATATATTTTAAATGGAGAGTGCCACCCAGGTGTCCGTGTAAGCATTTCCATCTCAGACAGATATAAGTAGGTCAGGTTTACCTGTGGTGGGGGAAGGTCACGGCTCCCAGTGAAGATAGGGAATTTAATTGGTGTATGACAAGGCTGAAATTGCATCTTTGGTTTGGATCAGTTCAGGTTGATCGTTTTCTGAGTTCAGTTACAAATACTACGTAAGTCCACATTAGAGCAGTGCCAGACTGCTTTTTCCTGAACCAGTGAAATGCTGCAGGGTGTGTGGAGAAACATCTGTCCTGTGGAAGCTGCAGGAATGCAGCTGCTCCCTGCTCCACAGCACAGTGTGTGCGGATGGGGAGTAAGAATGGGGCCAGCAGTCTGACTTGGAGTCATTTGCCTCTGAGCACTTCTCCAGAGCTGGTGTCTGTCTGACAGTGGCTGGGAAGCAGGAGCAGCTGCAGAGCTTCGTTGCATCCCCATCTAAGCAAGGATCAGGCCAGGATACTTCACTGATGTGTAACAGGCTGCCCAGAGAGGTGTGGAGCCTCCTTCTCTGGAGGTATCTAAGAGCTGTCTGGGTGCCCACCTGTATGACCTACTGTAGGAACCAGCTTTACTAGGAGGGATGGACTCTAGATAGATAGATGATCTCTAGAGGTCCCTTCCAGCCATTACACCTAATGTACTTTATCTGATTTTGTTTGTTTGTTTGTTTTTTCTGAGCATGATTCCATACAAACCAAACCAAACTAAAGGGATGATTGTGTTTAACCTTTCAAACACACAGAAACAATAGCTCATTATTTAGTTTCATGAGAGTCTATTAGCGCAGACAATCTCTTGGCCAGAGTGCTGGGGTGCTGAATACACCTAGGTAGTCAGCTTTGGAGAAGCATTATGTGTTTCTCAGTGAAACACATCTCAAACTTATTGAAGCAGCTGCATGAATTCAATCTCGAGAAGACTCAGCAGTTAGTTCTAAAAATGTAAGTTTCAGGTTTTTCCCCTTTCCAGTTTTTTTTTCCCCTCTATATTTGCCAGTTTAAGCTGGCCATACTGACACATGTGGGAGCTGAGATATACCGTGAATAAATTTGATGGGAAGTCTTGGTGGCCTTCATAATGTAACTTATTCATGTCTCTGTAGATAGCGTATGTTGCCTGTGCAATATTTTTTTATCATATCAGGACAGAGCAGCCACTGTTCCAAATTGTGTTATGTGAACCTAGCTATGCAGAAAATCTTCATTGTGCTTACTGTGGTGTAAATCAGTGGGCTCTGCTCAGCCCTGCTGGGGTAGGAGAGATTAGAATCAGTCTCGTGGTGTCTAATTTATTTCTGGTTTTTTTCAGACTTAATGTCATCTCTGTTCTTGCTCCATGGGGAGCAGCAGCCAGTTATCTTTGTAGGCTTGCTCGGAGAATGAACATATGTGAAACCCCTTGTTTCGGGCAGGAGTCTGCTGCTCTCAGGGATTTACTGGGGCTTACTGTCCCTTTGAATGCTGAGAAGATGACAGTGTGTTTAGAAAGCAGCTGATTAGCACTCCTTGTGCTTCGTTTAAAAACCTGAGCATCATTGTCAGCTGTTGGGGGAAGTTTCTTTGCACTTGCCCATTTGTTGCCCTGACCTGTTCAGGACACGTTGTTTTTACTGCATTCTTCAGCAGCTGGAGCGCTGCCCAGCAAATTCAGAGGAGCGTGGTCTGCACAGGGCTGGGGGCTGGCTCTGGTCCAGTACTTAAATCTGAGCATCTGAATAATTTCTTTGCTTGTATTGCATTTTTGGGTGTGAACTGTGTTGGAGCCAGTGTCACTTACTCCTTCTCTTTCCCTTGACAGAAGGTCGGTGACTGCGTTCTGACCGCCGTACATGGTGACTGCAATGCTGACGGCACTGGGGGAGCTGTTCCTCCTCAGCTCTTCTGTGTGAGGTGAGCACCTGTCTGGATGGGCAAAAAAATTAACCGTAGGATATGTGAGGGCCCCTCTTTCTCTTCCTAGGGCTTCTTTGCTATGATGGCACCGGGATAACATCGTTCTGTTGAGGAATGAGCCTTCTGCATCTCGGTTCTGAAGGATTCTCAGGGTTTCTGGGCTCCGCTTGGGCTTTGCACGAGGCCATTTGTGGTCTGTGTTGGGACTCTGTGGGTCGCATTCTGAATCCAGTGTGAAATGCTGAATTAACGTAGAAGATATTAGGAAAGCAATAAGCCTGGTAATGTTGCCTGAGTTCTTGTATTTGGTCAGCTTGGTGGTCTCATTGTTTGCTGTTTCTCTGAAATGTAAGAATGAACTAAACCAGATAACAGAGCATTGTATCCTCGCCGGTAGTTAGTCAATATCTGATTATATTTAATTGCATGAATTTATCGTGATAGAAACTGTTTCAAAGTAATTCAAATGCAGCTTGAAATGACAGTCTATTCAGAATGTACTATTTTGGGGTTTATCTTCAGTTTCTTATCGAGAACAATGCTGTGTATTATCCATTATGACAATGTTGCTTTTCAAAAGGTTAGAAACGTAATGGAATTTTCTGGACCAAACTTCTAATAACCGATAATTTTAATGAAAATCACCAAGATTATGGTAGTGAAGACCAATCTTGAAGACAGGTGTTATCTCTCTGCTTCCTTCAATATAGATGTGACATTTCTACCTGTAAAAGTAGGATGAATCAATTACAAGTAAAAATATATTAAGAATTTAAACATGATATAAATACAAAAAAGTGTTACGTAAGGAAAAAATGGATGTAAATTTACACCCGAAACTTGGTCTTGTTTAATGTGGTGCGTACCATGTGCCAGCATTTATTGGGGGGTGTCAGGACTATTCCCATTTGAAAGTGGATTAATCCAGAATACGTCCAGAGTCATGCAGAACAAAGTATCTGCCTAAATAAGTGCCTAGTTGGTCGTCTTGTGGCTTGAGAAAGTTGTTGGATGTTGAATCAGAAGTTGTGGGAGTTGCGTGCCTTTCTTATTTCATGCTTTAGAGCTTTTCCAGTTTTTGTAAGCAGTTTGGATAGTCACTGAAGCAGGCATTTAGAAGTTGGGCTCCTGCTTTGTATGAGATCCAGAGACTCTGCCAGAGACATTATTCCTTGCTTCTGATGTTGTACAGTGATTATTTTAATGAATTATACCATGCGAAATCGCTGCAGAATTTGGTACATTCCTGTCTCAGTCGCATTGTGGCTCTTCTGTTCACCTGAAGTGATGAAGGGCTTCATCAGAGCGACCTCCAGCGTATTTGGATGTTGCTCTGGAGCTCAGAGATCAGGGTCACAAATGCAAGGCCCAAATGGTGGAGAAATGCCTCAGTAATGTCAATTTCCTCTTCCAGGCTGCTCCATCAGGTAGTGATAAGCTGTGTCTCTCTTCCCTGCCTTTTCTGCTGTGTTTTTGCACGTTACTTATTGTGTATCTTGTGTTAACACATGATGTGAAGCTAAACTAATTTCAGGTCTGGTGTTTGAGTTGTCAGTGACCTTAAAACATTGGACGTGGAGTCTGTAGTGTCAGACTGTTATTAGATTCCTTGCCATTTATTTACATTGGCAGATTTCTTAAATTCTTAAGAGCATTTAGAAACTTTTTTTTTTCCTATTTGTTAATTTTAGGACTGAAGAAGACAAGAGACTGAATTATCTGAATTATGCTTCTGCAACAGAACTGGGTTTCTCCTCGTTGGACATGGCAGAGCCTGGGGAAGTCTTTCATTTTTTTTGTTTTCTTGATGTTGCAAGCAGCTGATCTGGAAGCCAGGAGAGGTCACCAGTTTGTCTGGAAAACAGGTAGGAATGAGATGTGTTGGTTTATCTACTAGATATTTCCTGAGTTTGAGAATGGAGTGCCCCTTCTTCCGTGCTGTTTTATGTCAGTAAGAAATGGCACGTGAGACCTTTGGAAGGCTTTGCGTATGCACTGATGTTTGCGATTAGGTGATAGGGAAAAGGCAAATTAGAGATGGTATGATATAAATGCATAAAAACTAAGCATGGCACTTTGTTCTGTAGCCTGACAAAGCAACAAAGAATGTTTAGTGAAATGGAAACATTGGTGAAGTCATAAATATTTATTCAAAGAAAATATCCATCAGAAATACACAACTGAGCCAGGGGCTTCAATGCCCACAATGCTTTTGAGATTTGGCCCTTTATGACTGAGCAACAGAGTGCTTAAACTTGATGGGAAAAGTAATTTTCCCCTTTGTTTTGGAGAGAGATTTTTAATTGTTATTTTTTCAATTGAAATTCTATATAAGCAAAGAGGTTGAATTAGCTGCATAATTAAGTGATTATTCTGGGATAGCTCCTGCGCTTCTGATTGGATCAAGGCACGCTTTCCTGGCCACCGATTAATTAGTGGTTGAGTACAATGTGATTCTGTGTTCTTAAATAATTTTTTCCATTGTCTTGCTTATAAAATGGAGAGGAAATAACCAACAATATAAACCATCTTCCTCTAATTCTATACTATATATGTGATTTCTGAACAAAATTTGAAAGCCCGAGTTGTTTCCATAAGACAAGGCAGACTCTTCAGTGCAGTTTTACTTCACTTCTGAAGTGTGTTGTACCATCAGCGTTTAGAGGTGTGCACTGTGAGTCATAAACATTTAATTTGAGCTGATGGTTACAGCTGACAGTAAAGTGTTACTGGTGCTTCAAAGACTGAGGCAGCAGTAGTTAGAAGCGCCAACGGGCGATGGCACAAGTTTGCATGGACAATGTGCTCTGAAAGCCCGTGATGAGAGCACATCCAGTGCTGAGCTCGTGGTAAATGTTCCAGGGTAGAAGAAAGCTGTGGCGGTTATCGCGGTCCCAGAGGGAGGCAGAAATATTGGAGATCTTCAGAGTAAATTAATAAGGCTTAACCCGTCGGTATTTGGCTGTACTGTCATTGTGAATGGTTAGAGGTAGAAGACTTCTTCATGTGTAATGTCTACAGAATGAAAATACACATTTATATTAGGTACATCTAGCATGGTGTTTTTGTACTTCCCCCCCCCCGGGTAGAGTTAATCATAAAGATCTGTTTTTCTTTCAAAAGTTTGCAAGGAAGTGTTTTGGGAAGATTAGGAGAGTAACTTCAATGGATCAGATCCAGAGTCAGAGAGGTTAACTAAGCCTGTTACAGCAGGATATCACTAATAATAGAACCCCGTGATTTAAACAATCAAGTTCTTGGCCTAATAAGATCTGCATATAAGAAGTGCATGTAATAGCAAAAAATAATGCTCCAGTTTGAGGGCTTGTGTGCCCAATATTTTAAAAATGGAGTAAAATAAAAGCACAGCGCAGCCCACCTGTAACTGAGTAACTTTAATGCCAAAACTGAGCAGATTCTTTCTGATAGCAAGCAAACCTGCAGCTGCTGTCTCTTTTTAATGAAGGGCTCTAATGAGCAATCCCTAAGGGGAAAAGAGATGAACTGTTTTGTTTTGAAATCTTGAGTTGTCTTTTGCAAGCATGGCAAGTTATTCTACAAGCAGTAGAGATCACGTTACTGAAAGGTTTCACCCCAGGAATATGAATTTCTATGTACTATATTAAAGAAGAAAAGGAAAGAAAAAGGTCTTGTATTAGTACTGAAGTTTATAAACCAGTCCTTTTTTTTTTTTTTTTTTTTAACCTAAATCCTTGGCTGTCTCTAATGAAGACTCATACATTTTCATGCTGGGATTGGTGGTCTTGGTGTAGGTGAATGCTATTGTATTGAAATCGTTGCACGTACAAAAAGCAAAACCAAAAGCTCAGCTCAGTATAGTTTTAAAGTTTCAGAACTTGGTAGTGTGTGTTTTCCTTCTTTGTGAACTGTCTTAAAACCATTTATGTTCAGCTTTTGGTTTCTAGAGATGATATAATAATATATCTAAATATCTCTACGCTGTGTCTTTTGATTTCAAGATGCTTCTTGTCAGCTACTGATTTTGTGACCGCCAGCCTTACCGTGAAAGCAATGATGATACCAATTAAATTACTCAACTACCTTAAATAGTGAATAATTTTCTGACGCTTGTTAACTAACAAAGCAGTTTTAGTGATATAATCTTGAGAAAATTTAATTGGATTTAAATCCTTGTAAATTAATATTGTTTAATGGGATACCAAATTAGCAATTAGCATATTTCACAATGTTGGTTTTGTTCAGCTCTTGGATTGATCCTAAAAAGTCTAGAATTGATGTCACGTATGTTTGTCCTAATGGAGACCACTGAAGTTTTTAAAACTCTGGATGGAATACGGGCATACATATGAACTTCACAGTGCTGTTGCCAGAGATGTCTGCAGCACGTGTTGGCAGCTTGCAGACTCGCTATCACTACCAATGTCTTCAGTTCCTCCATAAGCTTACACACCAATTATGGTGCATGTGTTGCTTCCCCTGAAATATTAATAGAAATGCTTTTGTAGGATGATGCTGTTTAGGTTTTCAGGGAAAAAGTTCTCTAAGGTAAAAATGGAAATAATACTGTGTGTGCTATGGAAGGAGGACGAGGACTGTTAGAAACCAGAAATGTCCCAGTGACTTCTCCATGAATAATTATCTCTGTAGAATGAATCCCAATGGGGATTTAGCCCAGCAGGGACATGCTCCCTGTTATGAATGGGAGAGCACTGAAAGTGAGACATCAGACTGGGAAATGAGTTTGTACTGATCACAGCAGAGAGATTTCACCTGAGGAAGAAACCGTTAATCTTTTGGTGTTTGTGGGCTTCTGGGAGATAGGTGCGGGGAGCTGCATGCTGTATTGCCCCAGGTGAGCACAAAACACTTTCTTCAGTTGAGAGTTATTACCTATGTCTGAAAGTGCTTCTAAAAATAGGGCTGGCAAATGGGTTTTGATCATTAGACTTTCTTCTGAAGCAATCCTTAATGGGAAAGATATGAAATGAACTTTTCAGGGAACGATCTTCTAATGTGGAGGAACCTTTGAACTTGGTGGAGGTGGGTGAGCCACTTAGGGCTGAGATGAAACGGATCTTTTGTTCTCTGTTCTCAGATAATGCTGCCATAAAATACCCTTTCTCAAGATCTTAATTTCAAGAATGCCAAGTGCTGGTTTGGAAGTGCCTTTGACCTTGCATGTTAAAAGACAAACTTTTACCTACATGCACAAAATGTTAAAGGGAGTCCATATCTTCAAAGGACGGTGGATCTTAAAGAGATTAAAAGATAGTGCTGCAATAAATGGCTCTATTTTATTTTTTATTTTTTTCCCCCCAGTGGAAGAATTGGAAATTCAGTCTCAGTTTAACCAAATCTTGAAAGATTCTGAAGTTCTTGGCTATCTGCAGTTTAAGACAGCAGTAATCCTCCTTGGTTATGGATTACAGTCATGCCATCTCAACAGCAGCAATTACTATATCAGGTTCAATCCTTAAACTGTCAGCTTGTTGTCATAAATGGGGTAATTGAAAAATTGCCCTGAAATTACACGCTTTATTAATTCTACCCTTAACTTTATTCAGGATCAATTTATACCTTTGTACTTGAGACAGATTATAATTTAAGTAACCCTTCTTATGATAGTTGCTCCTAATGTGTTTGGAAATGAAAGATACCAAGTCATTCTGGACTCCTGCTGTTAGTCATATCAGTTTGACAAACCAGCTCAAAGAGGATCTTTCCTAAACGTTTTGCTTAGAATTATATCAAATCTCAGGTGAGACTTCACCCATTGACATATTGCAGTTCTAATTAGAAGTGCAAAATGTTCTAAAGTCGATAATAGTTGGAACTTTATTTACAAAGTTGTTTTGCAAAATTTTGCTTACAGCAAAATGTAATATTCTGGCTGATCTCTGTCACTGATATTTCAGAGGCTTTAAGGATGGCCTCAGAGCTAATGGTATTTCCCTAAAGAGGAATGCAATATTTTCATATTGCTAAATATTTAGATTTGTCCTCGTTCTTTTTCTTATTTGTATTTTTACTTATCTCTTCCATGCACATCTAAATTTCATTGCATAGTGTTCTGCTATGTCCCCTCACCCTTACTCGGTGGTGTTCTCACCTGGCATTTCTTCAGCAGCTGAATCCATCTAGTCTTGGGGCAATGGGGATGCATCTCATTGCCTTCCTCTGTAAACTTTGCAATGATGGTATAAATATTTATGTGGATGACACATTTCAGCACTGTTGCAGACCTTGTGTCTTCAGGCAGTAAATACTGGTGTGTTTGCCAGAAAACTGGACAGAGTCCCTGAGAAGAGCTAGATCTCTCCTGCAGATGATCTCCCACGCTAGAAGCCCATCTGTAAGGAGTCAACCACCAGCCAAGTGTTCCTGGTGGCACTGCTTAGCAGAAGAGTCTCTCACTTCTGTAATTCTAGAAAATGCACATTGCAAGCAATATGGGAAGTGTGAAGTGTCAGTCAAATTAAGAAGTTGAGGTAGAGAGGAACTGAAACCGAAACATCTGTTAATTTTAACACTTCATGTTGTTGGAGAAAATCTGCAGTGTGATAGCTGCTCCGCGAGATGAGCACTGTGCAGTGACCCAGGTGGACGACTGTGCTTGCTGGGTTCAAATATAACCTTTAACAGCACGTCTGGTAACTTCCTGATTGTCAGGCTTGCCAAAGTACACAGGTCCCTCAGAAAGTAATGCTTCCTATTTATTTGCGTGGAAGCCACAACAGATGCAGAGAGCACAACAACACTGTTTTTCAGCATAGTTACCACCATTAGCTCTGCATTTTTACCTGTGATAAACAGGAGCCTGGTGCGGTGCTTGTAAAAATCTGCACCAATGGAGATGTTTCACAGCTGCTGTGATGGTGTCCTTACTGGGAAAATGTTGTCTGTGCTGTCCATCCTTCATTGACCTGAACAGATGGAAGTGGTAGGATAGTCCAGCCAAGACTGGCAACGTGCTCCGTGGCCTTCAAACTGGCTTGGGCCCTGGTGTTATCATGCTGTAAGAGAGAGGTTGTCTTCTTTGCTGACCTGACTCCATATGTTCAAGCCTTCAGCTTAGACAGCATCGTGAGTAGCAGTCACAGTTCCTGGTCTAGAGTCCAGAAAATCCAGAAGAATCATCCCTTTCTTATACCAAGACAGTGCACATCACTTCATCTGCTGAGAGCTGTGTCTAAAATTTTTTATTTCATGGGGAATTTGTATATCCCCACTCTATGGACTGTTGTTTGGTGTCCTGCTTGTACTGCTGACATCACATCTTGTCACCAGTAATGATGTGATCCAGGAAACTGGGGCTTTCGGCCCTACGTTGATTCAGTCGGTTCTGACAAACTTATGTACAGTGTTCTTTCTGTTCCTGTGTGACCTACCTGGTGCAAACACTGCAATATTCCAGTGTTGCCACTGTTGTTTTGAATGCATTGAAGCTGACATTCAGCTCTGTATATGGTTCCCTGGTCATAATCCAATGATTTGTGCAGATGATGGAGGCGCTCTTCATTGTGTGATGTGACAGCTGTGTGTGGCCCTTTGGCACATGACTTGTCTTTCATACCTCTGATGTCACTGCTGAAATAGGTCACCCACCCCTCACGGCGCTCACATCCTCTGTTTAGTCTCCATCAGTGTTCAGCAAGTGTCAATGAATGTCAATGGGTGCCATTTTTTCCTGCATGGAAGAATTCAATGATACACCTTTGGTCTATACGCATTTGTGTCAGACACCATTCTGTCATTGTCCCTCTGCTGCCATCTGTCACATGGCAACAAAATGTCATAGAATATTGGTGGGAAGGTTCAGCCTCTGCTGCCATACCTACATCATCTTCCTCTGATGTTGTGGGCTAACATCATAAAATAGAAGGCATTACTTTTGGAGCAGCCCTCATACTTCAATAGTTTTTTAATGCGAAAACAACATGCTTTAACAAACGTCTTTGTCTAACCAAAATCAAACGTGCAGTAGGTGGTGGTTTAAACTAGATTACACAGGAGATTCACACTAATCTTTTAATGTCCCTCTTCCCTTTCTGAGAATAATAGTTTTTGAGAATAAGGTGCTTTTTTCCTGTTTTTTGTTGGTATTGGGAAAAGTATAAGTTAGGCGTCTTATCCCTTTCTTTCCTCAGTAGTTACTATGGGAACAGAGCTGTGGGTCACAGGGGAAAATCTGCAAAAGTGGTTCTTTTTAAATTGTTCATTTAGAAGCAAAAGGATAGCTTATTATCGGAATTGTAGTATTTTTCATTCAACTTTGTTGGATTGTATTGTTGTACATATTTCACTCACAAAAGAAGCACAGTGAGTGGCAAGAAAAACAGATGGAGATGTTTTTGTACTTTTTCCTTGGGGTTAATATTTTTTTAATTGAATGCAGCTGTTGGAAAGATTTCTGTTATTACATATAGGCGGAACATTAAAAATGGATGCTCACATTTTCAGCCTGTTTCAGTGGGGTGCTAAGCTTAGTTATTCTGTTGCCAGGGTTCAGAACCCCATGGTGTGCTCATCTTTTTTTTTTTTTTTTTTTTTTTTTTTTTTAAATTTTAAAGATCTGAGTATTTGTGAGTTGCAATAAGAGTTTTATTTAGCCACTTAACTGGGCTAATACAGTATACAGAGGATGAACACAACTGAAGTTGTATTAGGAAACCCTAAGGTCTCCGTTGCCTATCCCTAAGCAGGTGATACGGCTGGCTGTTCCTAGGGACATCAGTTTTGAGTGGTCTACCCGTTCCTACCTGTAATTCTCTTGGTTTTGTTTTTGTCTGATATGTATGGGAACAGTCTTGCAGTCATCAACATTGTCTTTTAATTTCTCTTCATAAAAATTGTGGGAAGTGTAAGTCAGGAACACTAAGTGGGAAAGTTAGGAGTGAGAGGTGTTTTGGTGTAATCCAGATAGCTGACACAGCATTCACGTGGCTTATTCAAGTCACCCTCAGCTGGTTGATAGTTACGTTGAAGTGCTTGCTTAATGGAATCTTGAATGTATTGGTTTCAGCTTGCACAGACAATTCCTGCTTGGGGTCATTTGGAGCAGGGTGTGTGAGTCCAGAGGCAGCGTCTGGTCCTTCCTGTGCTGCCTGGCATCCCCTGCTCTGTAGGCATCTACGCTTCCTTCTTCTAGAGACCTGTTGGAGTTTGTTGTTAACTGCATCTGTGTCACTTCTGAGAGGAACAGTGATTAAGGGTTATGCAGCTAAATGTGGAAAAGTATGTGAAAACCTCATTATAGCGGTTGTAAATATATTGGTTCTGTGTGCTGGAGGATACGTTAGTGGACAGTTGCAGATGTTGGTGTGTGGTGTGTCCTGGAAGGCTAGCCATGAAAAATTGCTTTTCAAATTAGAACTTAAAAACTTTCCTGCTCTGAACACCGAACCCTGCTCCCTGTGCGATTAGTGGTTTCATTTCTTTCTCAGCAGTTGGGTAATGATTATGGCTCCAGATGCTGCAGGAGTGATAAAGAGATTGATTAATTTCACTTGAAAGGGCATATGTTCAAAGAGGAGTGGGCGAACGCCTCCAACGCTGGGCCCGCATTGCTGCTGCTCGCACGGCGTGGTGGCCAGCTGCTCCTGAGGAAAGGACCAGCCAAACCACATTATTTATCCAGCCAGTGTATTTGCTGCTTGCTTTTGCCCACTTGCTGATGTACATTTCTTTTCTTGTTGCGTTCCACAGTATCTTGCGTTTAATGCTTTTTGTGTGTCTCTATGAAGCAGCGTTGTGAAAGTTCCAGCATAAGGCTTTGGGAAGAGTCTGGGTCAGCACGGCGTGAGAAGCAGCCAACATGTGCAGTGTGTTGCTTATCCCCTGGGCAGAACCAAGTTGTAACAAAACGAGTCAGATTCCCTGGCAGAATAAACAGCAAGTTTAACAGTCTTCCTATATGTTACTTGCATAATGTTGATATTTGCATTAATAGTCCACAGCTTATGACTTCCTGGAAAGTGCTGACTTCTAAAGTATCAAGTGTTCAATGTACTTAAAGAATTAATAATAAAAAAGTTCATCTTGTCAAGTAGATACTTCAGTAAGTCTTTATTGTGCCTTTGTTGACCTACGGAATAGGTCAATACGAGTATAAAGTACAGCTGATGGTGCTGGCCATGTGATTAAGTACAGGGCTACAGCAGATCTGATTTTTATTGCTCTATCATTTGAACTTTTTCACTGATTTGTGTTCTTTGGGGTTTCTTCCATCACCCCCGAGACCCAAAGGCCTTCAAATATCAATAGTTTAAAAATATCCTCCAATGTGTGAAACACGTTTTGCTTTTCCATGGTGTGACATTTGCAACCATAAACTTCACAGGTTTGAAGCTGCAGAAGACAAAAATAAACTCTGTGCATCCTTAAGAACTTTTGACTCATTAGTTAAACTGGTTTGTATCACCCAGCTGCTTTTAAGCAAAACAAGCACTTATTTCTAGCTATTGAAAATCTTACCAAGATTTGCTGTGGAGGCACTACGTGCAGAAGCAATATTTCTGTACCTTTATTAGACTCTAATGTGTGTATTAGCTGCATGAAGCAGCTGCTTAGTAGAGTGCAGAATCTGAGCCGTGTCACAGACAAGGAGTAAGAGGAGGCTGTAGTGATGAAGTGCTGGGAACTTTTCAGAAGCTCTTTTGTTAAATGTGCACGTAAGGTAGAATTCATGTGAAGTTTTTAATACCATTCCCTTAATATTTTTGCTTGCATTCGTAAACAAACAGTGGACTCAAACTGAAGTAAGAGTGAGTTAGGTGAAAGCATTTGTAGCTCTGCATTAAAAAGAATTTGTACATAAGCTTTCAGTATTTTCAGTTCAGCTAATCCAGTGCTGAAAGCTAAGTATGTCCTTGTATGCTTGGCACTGAAATGAGAGCGATAGGACATGTGTGAAGTATACTGCTTATGTGCAAGTGTGTGTGTGTGTATGTTTATACGTTATTTTCTGTCTGCGTGTAATTGCCTTGCCGTATAGGCAAGGACACCCTCGTAGTAGCAGAAGTAGGAAACTTAGCTGAAGTGTTTTGAAAAGACTGAGGGGGGATGAAATGAGAGACAGGGAAGTTGACGTAAATGATGACAGCAATGTTACTGTGCCCCGAGGGTCTCGCAGAGTACCTTACTTAAAACCAATTTTTGGTTTGTAGATAAGTGAGCGTGTCGTGGTTAAGTCAATATACGCGTGCAATTGGTGATAAAGCTTGGTATTACACACCTTCTGCGGTATTTCTCTTACTTAGGCTTTAAAAGTAACGTTGAATACACGTTCATAACGCTGTAAAGTGTTTCATGCTTTTTGTTACGAGCTTTGCAGCATGTTACTTGGTTTAGTAATAGGAGTTGAGGCTGCTCACACTCTCTTCTTGGGGGTGGATGGCTAATTGACTGCTGACCTTTGCTGGGTTTCTCTTTGAAAAGCAGAGCGTGTGGGTGAGTGACACCAGGGGATAACAGATCAGAGAGGCTAAAAGCAGGTGGAAAAATGTAATTCTGTTAACTTTCATTTAGATATTGAAGACCGTTTTGAGAATATAAGCAAAAGTGGGAAAAAAAAAAAAACAACAAAATTCCTTCTTTGTCTTCAGATAGTTTAAAATTTTCATGAACTTGGATTTTTTTTTTAAAGTAGTTACTCTTTTTCACTGTAATTTACTTGTCCTTGATTGATTTTTTTTATTTTTTATTTTTTTTCTTTTAAATAGATAAGTCAGCTTCCAGAGCCTTCAGAATGATTTAATTATCATAGTGCACAGGGCCCCAAATCAGATTTAAGGCATTTTGATACAAGTTTATGGAATAAAGTGGCGAGCAGGTGCAGAGGGTGTGAAGTCGCTGGTACTCGAATCTACTACATTATTCTGCAGGCAGGAGATTCCTCATAGACCTTAACTGAAAGGTCAGAAGCTAACCTTAGAATGTGCTGTTTAGTGTGATATCTTTGGGATAAATGTTTCAGAACTATGTGTTTGTGTGTCTGAGTGAATCAGGAACTGATGAAATTGTGAACTTGCAGCGTTCCGAATATATTTCCAAATAAAGCTATGCAGCATTCAATAAAGCAATTATGTGAAAAGCATTGCAGTCAACTTCAGTTCCAATATTAGTAGTAATAATCGATCATTTTCAATTCCAGGCATGATCTAATTGCTTTTTTTGTTGTTGCTTTGAAAGGTTACGTTACATTACTCAGTTATCTTGCAACTAAGCAGTCTTTCCATGTTTGCATCATGTTTGATTTTTATAATAGTTCTTGTAATCTCACTGTTCCAGCTTTGGCTATTTTGTGGTAGTTTAAAAAATTCTCTGGCCTTCCTCACACTTCAGCACAGGAGACTTTCCTCCTCAGACTAATCCCCATGACCAGGGAAGGTTTTGTTCCTCCACTGCTTTGGTCTCAGCCACGTATGCTGTGCGCTGATGATGTCTGTCTAGTAAATGCCATTACCAGTGGATGTTAATTGATATGAGTTAGTTAACCCTACCTAATTCATTCCTTAAGACATCTGAGAAATGGGTACGGACCCGTTCAGGTAATGAGTTATAGTCACTATTATGTAAATAAGTGACTTAACAAAAACACAAGAGAAAATTGAAAAGGGAAGATTACTATTGAGTTTTCTTTCTGCTTCACCTCTCAAGGAGAAGGAGGACCCTGGGTGATAAAAATGAAAGCCTTGATTCAGTTTTTCTTGTAAAAGTGTGTATTTTTATAGGGACTTTCTTTTTCTTTTTCTCCCCAGGCAAAAGCCTAGATACTTTGGGTAAGATCCTCGTTTCTAGGTCTTCTGGGACCAATTTTAACCAATCCTTTCCAAATCTGTATGGTGCCATTTAGATAGGATTAATCACAATGTGAAATGCAGACTTTAAAGTAAAAGCGGATCTCCTTTTCTCAGATACAAACTTGCTTTACTGTCAGTTGAACTGCCGTGTCCTGTGTGCTCCCCATTGGTCCATAAATTCCTTCACTGCCTAGCAAAATTAGCGTATTTCCCATGAATGGCAATTAAAAGGTCCATAACGTTTAGTTTTCTCCCATGTAAGCAGAGATGGAAGCAACTGGGAGATAATGACTAAGTGTAAGTTAGGAGTATAACTATAAAATAACACGCTATTGCTTAAGAATAAGTTAATTGAGATTTGTTTCTTTTTGTCTTTGGCATTGGTACAACTAAAGCTGTCTATTTGTTGCTGATGGACTGTTTTTAATCCTGGCCTGGTTTAAGTGGGCCCGTAATGGGTTTGATGTCGTGTGGACACAGCGTGTGTGCTCTGGTCCTGCTCGCTTAGGGTAGCGATTAACATGTGGAAAGCCCAGTTATCTGAATGAATTTTTCCTGTGGTAGCGTTTTGTGTTTTTACTCTTTTATCAACATAAGCATATTCCATCTGACATCTGTGGTCCTGAAGCCCTGACGGCTGCACTGAGGTGACAGTGTTACATGGGACTGGTGAGTGTTCATGTCATGAATAGACTTGCTTTTTTTTCCTTAAATGATATTGGTAAATGCTGGGTGTAAAATTTCATAACTTTCTCATAAAACCCTTTGAGTTTCTATCTGGAGACTCTATTGATAATTTTTTTCCTTAAGCATATATGCATATTAAATGTGAGAACCTGCAGCTAGAAGAAATTGCTCCAAGGCAATGATTCACAAGGATGAAAAATCAATAGGAGTTTCATTAAGGAAGGAAGGAAAGTTTAGACAGGCTCTTTGCTTTTCTTTTCTATGGAAAGTAGAGGGAAAATGCATTGATTGTTTTATTCAGATTTATTCTTAGAAAGAGGAGTTGTAATGTTGATGCAGGTATTTTGAGACATGAATGTGGCTGGGTGAAAGGATCTGGTGTCTGTGATCTATCCTACATCCCTGCTGTAGTCTTCCGAATTCTTCTCCTTTGTTTTCCTTTTTGTTTTGCATGAGCAGCACCTGCTGTAAGTGGAATTATCTCTGGGGAAGCTGCCTCAGTTGATACGAATCTCAGTTTCCTCAGCTGCTGCCCATAAGATTTCTGCTTCAGTCCTTTCTCAGCTTTGTTGCCCTTCCTTTGCTGTGCTCCAGGGTCTCCATGTCAACTCCAGAAGCTGCCTCTTGCCATGCTCTGCAGGTCTGTGACTGTACTGGGTGTGCTTTTCACGTTCTTTTTTTCTTATGAAAAGCTTCTCCTACTGAGACTGATCTTCAGCATTTCCTGCTGAAATGGCCAGAAGGAGCCCATGAGAATCGAGTTCCTTGATGTAGCACCAATCTGCTGCTAGGAGGGGCTGTGCCTGCCCCAGGGAACTCCCCACTGTGTGAGTTGATTCTGATAGCTGATGTGCTTAAGAACAGAAATATATATTTTTAAGGGTCTTCTGCTGAATCATCCATCTGAGAGGTGATGAATCCTGCTGCAGATTTATAAGAGGAGTGCTGTATCCCTGCAGGGTGACGGGGGAGCACGAGCCCATGCGGGTGGCACACGGAGCTGTTTGCATGCAGCCACTGCATGGGCACCCCACTCTGTGGGCAGGAACTCCTGTCTGCACAGGAGAGTGCTTGTGGCAGCTTCTGTAGCACTTCCTGCCATAACTCTCAATTTGGTTTTAGTTTTCTATTAAAATTTGGTGATGACACGTGTCTGTATGACTGTAGTCTTGTGGTGGCATTCAGCAGTTACGCATCTGTTTGTGTTCATTAAATACCTTCTTTTTTGTTTTTTGTTAAAGTTCTGGTGGCTGCCCAGTTAGAATGGAAAACCAGTGCTCTCAGCTGAGAGCAGGTTTATTTCTCCAAGCTTGGTTAAAAACCAGGAATGTTGGCAGGGTCGAGTAGTAAATACGGGCTGTACATCTTGTTCAGTGGGCTTTTTCTGGATGCCTTGCATAAACCAAATGAGTAAGTGAAAAGCACGTGGCGGGGCCCTGACAGCACCATGATGATTGAATCAGAACAGCGTGGCTGCTGCCACCCCTCGCCATCTGCCCTGCTCTCTGCTGAGCATCCCAGCCCAGCGATGTTCTGTCCGTGGATCAGCTTTTAGAAAGGTTTGTAGTCTGGAATATGGAAGTAAGCTGAGCTGGGGCTGATTAATGCACTTCTCCCAGACTCTTTTGGGGGAGCTGATCTGCGCTAATGCTGCTCTGAGCCTAGAGCCTCTTCTTGGTGTGCTTAAAGTTGGGCTCCTGTTCACCTCTCTACTCTGCAGAAATGCTGTTACCGATTGGTAAATATTTGACCTTATTTTAAGAGCATGCTACTATTTCATCCTCAAATATTTGACAGCATGCACAGCAGTGGGCTGTGTTGTCATCTGCAGAGGGTATGCTGTCATTTGGGAAGTCTGTTGCTTGCTTTTAGAGCAAAAGCTGATTATCTGAAGCCTGTATGTTGCACCAGTGACGTGTGCTGTGTTGTGCTGAATGCTGTGAACAGCAGCAAACAGGCATTTGGGGCTGGAAGTCCCCCGCAGCCAAGGGCTGCGACCCACTGGGCGACCTGCTCACCTTCCTCGCTTTTCTGAACAGTGCTAAGTGAACAGATTGGAGCAGATCTTGTTTCAGCATCATCTGTTTCCACAGCTGAAGCTCCCATCTGAGCAGCTCTTGTGCATTATTTAAGGTGTGGAAGCTGTTTAACTGGAATGTCTGGGAAAGGTGAGGGTTGTCTGCTCTGCCAACCTGGAGGACTGCTCGTCTTGCAGCGATGGGCTGTGGTGCTGGATGATGCCCTAAGAGCTAAACACACTCAGATATGCCCTAAACTGTTGCTTTATGGTAACATTGGACAGAGCATCTGGGTGCTCAGAGCCCTGCTGCAGTCAGCTCTGCTGGGCACCAGGGTGAGCATCCTTTGGCAAAGCTAAGCTTGCATGCAGCACTGGGAGGCAATGTGCCTCACTTGGGGAGAAGGCAAAGAAAAAACAAAAAATTAGCTAGAAAAACTCCTGTTCTGAGTTTCAGGGTCATCAACCCCATTTCCTCCGAGAACAGAAGTGAAGCTTCTGAAGAGCTCCCTGAAATAATTATTCTTGCCCATTTGCTTTGTGGCATTAGAATTAAGCACCGAGACTCTTTTTCCTCCTGAAAACTAATAGAAAAATAAATTCTCTATATAAGGTACTCTACATAAAAGAAACACTGAGAAACAGGCTTTCTTAAAATTTGCATGGCTTTGGCTATAGGCTTATGAAGTCACTCCAAGTATCACAGCTGCTTACAATAAAACTGTGGCAGTGATGATGAAGTTTAGACTTCGCAGATGAAAATTACAAACTTGGAGTGTTTGCTGTCATGTGCTCCTGGGCATGGATCCAGCAAAGCTGGGGCAGCTTTGGTGCAGAGCTGGTGCAAGCACTGATGGAGGCAGCAGTGCATGTGGGACAGAGGGTGCAGCTCCAGAAGCAGCTCTTCATGGAGGGGGTTGTTCACGACCTCTACTGCCAGGCTGTGCACCTGGGTCAGAGACTCATCCTGGAAAGAAGAAAGGAATTAGGAGGAGGCAGCTGTATCTCTTATGTTTATTTTATTTTATGGGATTTTTCCTTCTGTGTCATGACTGTGGTTTCCTGAGCTGAAAGCTGAAAATATAATGTAAAAGCTCATAAATTTAACATAAGGTGGAAAGGCCCATGGAATGAATAAACACATTTACCTTCCAGGGAATATCTTGTGCTAGTTAACTTCTCTCCATCTAGATCGGGCTCTGCTGTCTCAGTCATGCTAAATTCTCTAGGAATCTCTTTTCCAGGAGAGCTCTCTCCCATATGGCTGCCCCGGCCCCTTGGAAGGGCACTGCTAAGTAGCGGTGGCAGGTGGTACCTGGGTTTCCCTGCATTAATGATACAGAAACAGCGGGATTTCGAAGAGCTGCACTCTTTTCTATCCTCTGTCCCTGTAATGCTAACCCCAGCCCTGCTTCCCGTCTCGTCTTGCTTGGATCTTCCCGCTGTCCTTCTGAAGTTTCATGTAAGTTGGAAAAGAGGAAAGCTGGCGATAGCGTAGGTTATTGGCCATGTAGGATGTACTGCCCAGTAAAAATACTGGGGCCTGCTAGTGTAGGAAGAAGGGTGTTGGGCAGCGTGCCACCGTGTGCAGGGACATCAGTAAAAAGAACTCAGCTGTCACGCTGTCCTTGCTGTAGTACTTCCCTAAGTTTTCCTCCCGCTTCTCTAAACTCACGGGTTGGGCAACAAATGCAGTCATTTGGAGTAGTCAGCAGGGAGTTAAACTTTAGGTAGACTACGTACCACACACCGAGCTTAGTGGAACTGCAGAAAAGCAGACTTCAGGGCAAGAAAATAACAATGAAATTCTATGTAACAGTGCAAGATGCTAGGGGCTGCTGTTGCAGCAAGCATCCTCCTGGTTGCAGCCTCCCTTGTTCTGCCTGTCGGTGCTGGGGAAGAATGGCTGAATGAATGTGGTTGAGTAGTTTTGTCGGACCTCTGATGTTTATTCTAACATATGCTTGTTAATAAAAAAAAAAAGTAATAAACTTTTTATTGAAACTCATTGGCTGCCCAGAATCTTAATGTCCTTTTGTGTGTTTATTGAGGGGTCAGGCTTACTTAAATTCAGCACATAATTTTTTCCAGCAAAGTTGTTTTATTCCTTCTAACGTGTGCAGTCCTTTTCTCCCTGGTGAGTTCTTAACCAGCCGTTAATTTCCTTCAAGGGGCCGAATATGAGAGAAAGCGTTTGAGAACTAAATGGTGACCATACTTAGCTTGTGATGTAGCTTTTTGGGAAGGCAAGTGGGTAAAACAATGTCATGTAATAGGATCTATATTCATTTTTGCTTTTTTCTTTATTATGTTATGTTCTGCAGTCTTTTATGTTATTGACTTCTGCAGTATTTTTGAAGAAGTCATTGCTCCTTTCTAGCTTTTTCTTTACAGTGACCACTTAAATTTCTGGTAAAAATTCTTTGTTCTATTTGATAGGGACTCAAACTTGTTTTGAGAGTGCAGACATCACCCTCGTAAAGAACAGAGCATGCATTTTGGAGTTGGCAGGTCCTTTAGTTCTATTAATTATAACCTGTGTCATTAAGTCATGATCACTTGTAAGCGTAGGCTGCTTCTGCGTTGCACTTTTCTTTCATTCTTTCTGAAGCAAATACCAATAGCCAAAACTTCTTCATTAAGTAACCAAAGCTGAAATATATAGAAGATGGATTGACTCCAATTATTGAGGTTTTTTTAAGAGAGATTTTACAGGGAATTAAGTGTGACTAGCAGTGAGTTTTTTTTTTTTTGAAGTGTTATGTTGTTTTGACTGCGTAACTAATGATGTTTTAATAGATGTCAACTCTTAGGGAAATACAAAGATCAGAGATGAGGGTGGATTTGTCAAAAGCACAGAGGATAATTGGATATCTGACTCACATCTAAAGTTAATGCAAGTCAAGTGCCGAGGCCTTTTTGTGCCCTCGGAAAGCTGAGTGGTTACTGCTCCCACCGGTGCACCAACCAGTTACAGTTCTGTCTATGTTCCCTTCTACTTTCTGTTTTTTTAATTTTTTATTCTCTTTAGTATTTCTTTGGCAGTTGAAAAACAAAACTGTGAAATGAGAGACTTCTGTGGATGAAGTTTTGTGTCTCAGGGGTGCAGTGTCACAGTATGTACCGCCTGGTTACTTCTTGAAGCCCTGCTGGAGAGGTGCTCCTGGTTGGCTCCTTGGCTTGCTGTGGTCTTCTAAAAGGCTCAAACTTTGGATAGCCAGATGTATAGTATGTGTATACGTGTATATACACGTATATGCATGTAGTTTCTTGGGAAAAGTTTGATTTGAACTTCCTTTTAGAAAATGGTGTTCCTTTGGCCAAGTAATTACAATAGATCTCTGCTGACAGTAAAAGGGCATCAAACCTTAGATATAAAGCTAATATAGGAGACATCACTTGTGATTGAGACTTGCTTAGTTTTTGCCTTCATTCATGTTTTTCTTTCTGATGCCTATCGCTGTTTTGTTCTTTATTCTTTCTTAGTAACTAAGGTCAGCACCCAAGCTGGAATCTCACTTGATGGCACACTTGAATAGTTTTTCCTCTCCTCAGCTGTATATGCACTCCTTTTTGTGGAAGCTCTGTGTCTGATCCAACAGCTGAGTCAGCAGGAGTTTCCCCAGACTTTTGGTGAGGTCTGCGGAAAAATAATGATGAACACCACAAATGCAGGCACAACATCTAACGGGTGATGTCCCCGTGGACAGGCTGGTTGCTTGGAAGCATTAATCAGATAAATGCTTCTTAGTTTCTTCTGTGATGTAAGGCCAGAAGATGATGTCCATGATAATAAATGTATTTCTCTGTCTGGCCTTCTGCAAACCTTGCTTTCCTTTTTCTTCAACAGTGACCATGAAAACAGCCTCAGTGAGCATCCCCGCAGCCTCACTTAGCCCACAGCATTGTTTCCAGAACTGCCTGTGCTTTTTTGGGACATTCTGTAGAAAAAGGGCAAGCTTAGAGACTTCCTTGCATTGCCTTCCATTTCTGGCTGAAGTTCTTTGCTGGAGGTGGTGCCTGCATCTTAGGGATAATAACAGTGTTAGCTGCTCTCATGAACTCCCTGAGTCTGCCCAAATTACTTTTTGAATCAATTCGTTCTTCTGGCATCCAAACATCCCAGAACAGCAAGGTCCAAAACTTAATTCTCCTTAAGCCTGCTGTGGCTTATGTTGAAAACTTGTTTGTTTTTGCTAATTGTATTTGGTCTGCTAAATGATACTCCTCCATGCAGTTTGTTTTTTGTAACTGAATTATGCATTGTGTGTCTGTAAGATCTGAAGATCACTGCCTGTAAGTTAGGGATAATAAGTAATGGTGAATAACCATCACCTTTTTCCCCATCTTTGTACTGTCTACATTTCACATACGCACCTTATTTTTTGTATTGATTGTTTGATGACTCAGTCTATACAAGCCCTCTTTTAAAAGCAAACCTTAATTGTTATAGCCCTGCTCTGGACCTTCTCTGGTTTTACTGTTATTTTCTGGAATGGGGAGCAGTGTTGTGCCCAGTCTCCCAATGGGAGCACACCATTACCTGTACTACACCTTGCCCAGGGCTGTTGTGAGCTTTGCTATTTCCTCATGTTCTGCTCATCTCCTTCATCAGAACTGAATGCCTTTTTTTTTTTCTCTCTCCTTCATACTGCTCCTCCAGAAGACTCCATGCTCTCCTTCTGAAGTGCTAATATCTATTTTAGGATCGTGTAAGTGGTTCTGTGTACCTAAGGTTGGGTCTTCTCTAGCTAAAGGAATGAATGTGCTGCCAAGCCCAAACCTGAGGCAGGGCACGTGGTGTCATCCAGCTTTGTGTAGTCCGTAGCGATGGTTTCATCTATCAGCTTTCATATTCTTCTGGAAGAGTCTTCCCCACTGTATTCATGTGCATCTATTTATTCCATTGATTTTATAGCTTCTCCCTGTTTAAATATTTGATTAAGTTATGATTTTCTCATCATTACAGTGAACTGAAGATGAAAGTGGAAGGTTGTATGTCAGGCAGTGGACTTTCTCAAACCTTATTCCTTCCAGACAAGGGAAAAGGAGAGAGGAAGAGAAGGGAGAGGAGCAGGCAGTGAAACGAGCATCTGTGTGCTTTTGGACAGCTCAGTTCCGTAACGCTCTGTATGCAGGCAGCTGGCATCGCACATCCATTGACTTCTGATGTTAAATATCTTTTTGCTTGTTGAGGAAGGAAATAACCTTGTTTTGTGAACAGTTCTGCTTACCTTTAAATAAAAGTAACTAAGGCTTTTCTGCTCTTTTGTTAATATCTGCTGGAGTTAACCTCATTCTATTATTTCTGCAGGGAGTGTTTGAAATGGCTTTTCCTGCAAACCTGCAGCATTCAGTGGGACTTGAATGTGTGACCCATAGAAGGCTTTTTCCCCCCCCTTCTGATTAGTTGGGATGGCAAAAACAGCTCTAAAGCTGGTTTTAAGAAGACTTCAGTGGTGTTGTTCTGAATGATCTACCTCTTTTTGAGCTGGAGCAGCAGGTGTGGCATAGCAGAGCTCTGCTGAGAGGCCTGGAGCTCCTGATGCGTTGTCTTAATTTCTGGCGGCTGCTTAAGGAATTGTGCCTACGTGTATTTATGTCCTCCTTGGCTTTAAATAGAATTTTAAGGTGTTTGCTGCTCTAACTATTAGGCGTAGTTGTGGGTGCGGCAATGTCAGAAGGACATAAAACTATTAGAAAGCCTCCAAAGGAGGGCTGCGAAGATGGGGAAGGGCCTGGAGGGCAACGTGTATGCGGAGCAGCTTGAGGTGCCTGGGTTTGTTGGGCCCAGAGCAGAGGAGCTGAGGGGAGGCCATGCAATGCATTGGGTGCCTTGACAGCAGCATAATGGGCTGCCTGTGTCAGTTGTATCTGTCTCTGTTTCTTTAGCAGCAGTGAGGAGAGCTGAAGGTGAGCCTGCTGTTAATACTTTCCTAGGAAATTTACCTGAGAGCCATGTGATTTCTTTTTTTTTTTTTTAATTCCCTTTTGGAACATACAAGTTTTACTCCTTTTAACTTTAAAATTGTAAGCAAGTTGCGTGCATTTTATTTTTATTATGCACCACTAACAAATAATCTCTGTCGTCATCTTCACCAATAAAAACAAAAACTGTGGCCTGAAGTTCAGCTCCTTTGGAAACTGCAGCCAAAAGCAAGAGCTCTCTGAGTTGCCAGAAGAAATACCTACGTTCTTCTACCTGTGCTCTCCCATGCCTGCAGACAGAAGTGTTTCATTCAACACTGCAGTTTTCATTTCGCCATTCTCTGCTTTGGAGAATCTCTTGCTTTTTTCCTGCAAAAAAGTTTCTGTTTCTCTCTTAGATGTGGAGTTGTCTAATAACTGCCATGCTCATTTAGTTATGAGGTGGAAAGAAAACTATCTGCTTTGTTATGGACCCTTTCCCAGCCTTGCTGCGTAATGCCCATCTGTTGACCAGACCAATGAAATGAATGGGAATGAATGAGAGGAGATTTGTAAAGCTACTGAAAAATATTTTTTCTTGTTTCCCTTTATTGTAATAATAAAAAATAGATCATTAAAGCTGTTTTATAAACATGAATGAGCTAGAAAATATTATGACAGCGTAAGTTGCTAAAGATACAGAAATGAAGTTTTTAGATGAGATTTATCTTCTTACTTTAATTTGTACTCCTGCTGTACTGTAAATGTAATAACCATCAAAATGAAAAATGCAACAGATTGATAATACCATTGAGTTTTAATTAAACCACTGAATTGAAAAGGGCCCAGATGGATAACTGGAAAATGTAGTTATAACCCTGGTATGAAAAATGCTGGATTGCTGGTGATATGTCTTGTAAATAAATGCTATGCCAAAAATAACCTCATTTTTAGAACAACTTCCTAAAATTAATCATTTAAGTTTCTAAAACAGATGGTTTCTGGATTTTTATTTAATTTAACTGCCAGGCACTTATTACCCTGGATCAGGAACTGTGCTTTAGCAAATCCCTGTCCGGGAACACAGTCCAGTACTCTGGAGTCCCAGGAAACACAGCAGTTGTGCCAAGATGTGTGCAGTCTGAAATATGTAAAATCACCACTCAGTCTATTAAAATGTTGAAATTGCATTAGTTTGGCACAAAATGCCTGATGCACAAAATGATTCAAGTCTTGGAACTTGAGATCGTGTTGGACGCCACCAAAGTGAAATCGTATCTTCTGCCATGGAGTTTTCAAATTATATTTTAAGTGGAGATTCTTAATTGAAAGTTAGCTACAACTGAGACCTTTCTTCCCTTGTCAGAGTACTGCAGTTAATATTTCGTCTCTAAATGAGCTGGCATTTGTATTCATGCATAGGTGCGTGTGCATGAATAAGTGCTGAAAAACCAAAAAGTTTTCCCAATTTTATTTTTCTGGTGAGGATTTTGGAGGTTATTATCAAAGGGGATCTTCATCTGCAAGTTACACTGTAGGTATCTAAAAGCCAAAAAGCGCTAGTCAAATTAAATTAGCTACGATCAAATCCTAAAATTAGCATAGAAAGTTGCAGAAATCAATACCTTGTTACCTTCAAAGCTTGTTATCTGTGCTTTCTCGTGAATTAATTTTTGGAAACTTTACACTAAATGATGTAAAAATTGATCTAAAGCTCAAAAAAAAAGAAGTGATCAATAACTTTCTTCTGGTCAGAGAGAAATTCGTTAAGTTTGGTATGTATTACATTGCCACATATTCTTACTGAGCGCTGTTCTAATCACGGCATTATTCTTGACTGAGAACACATTAGCTGTAAAAATTCATGAAATGAGAAGCAGGACGTTATAAAGATTTTCTCTGGCTATTGTCAGTAATGAGTTGTGCAGAAAAGTGGAACACATTCTCATTGCTTGTAGTGATGTTTGGTATTGTTTTACACTTAAGCATGAATAACTCAACTTTTTTTTTGCTGAAAATCATTGTTTTCCAATAAATAAGGAGTATATTTTTCTTTCCACTAAATAGACGTGATGTAACTTTTTCTCTTCTGTGCCTGAAATCTCTTTCATCTTCAAGAGAAAACCAAAATGTTGGGCAAGAATTTGGAGGTTTGGCATCATTTGAAGTAGTTGAAAAAGATGAAGTCACTGTTACTTCCTTGGCTGCTCCTGCAGTGATTTCAGTGGGGTGTCAGCGATGCTTTGAGTGACTCTGCACGCCCATCGCTGCCTGACTGGGGTGGTTCGGGGTGAAGTAGAGCGCTGGGCAAAATCTCCTCTTTTAACATGGAAGAGCTGTGTCCTCAGGCTCTTCAGTCTTCTCTGTGCTGTCTGGTTCCTGCTGTGATGTGCAGCTACCTGCATCCTGAGCATCATTCCTTTCCTGATCCACAGAGTGCACGTTGGTCCAAATTAAATTGTTTGAAGAAGCCCTCTGGCTGAACGTGGTAGCGGTGAGGGGCAGTGAAGCACTTGCCCACGTTTGGACTGCCTGTGGAGCCCTTCTCTAAGGAAAATCCCTTGTTGCATTAATAATTGGTGGATTTTCTTGCTGTGTTTTGTAGACTGCCAGACTTTTCTCCTGTCATGCCGTCTGTTCTCTTGCCGTTCTTTCCCTTTTTGGTTTTATTTTTCATGTTATTTTTGGTGTGGTTTGGGCATACCTTGGCTTCTATATGGATGCCACCCCGCATAAATGGTAGGAGTCATTGCTATTCGCATAATCCACTTCTCTACTACATGAATTTATTTAGAGGATTCAGGGGTGCCTACCTGTTATGTAAGTGACAGCAAATATGGCTTCCTATTGACAAGAGAGGCAAAATACAATCTTGCAGAAAAGGGGAAAGCGTCTCTTTTACATGGAATAATAATTGAGACCGAGTGAATTGTCAGAAAATGCTGCTAAATAAATTTTGACTGATGTTTTGTATAAGCGTAATAAAGAAAACCTGTTTTCTGTATAGCATGTCACAGAATACAGACAAATGTGCATCTACTGTTTAAAGGCGGTATAGCTATAAAACCAACTTGAATACTGTGCTTGCAGGTGCGTACTAGTTTACACGTTTTACCCTTAAAACAGTTCATGTGCTCCTTGTGGAAAGTAATTTACAAAGGAATAACGTAGACTTTTCCTGAATCTCATGTTTGAAGGAGAGTAGTGAAGTGAGTGGAAGGATTGCCTGTTCCTTGAGGAAATCCATCTGAGGTTAGATGGAACCTGGATAACATCCTTTGTTTCTGTGTTGGGTTTGGAGCAGTTGCACTCAAATCACGTCGGTGGGATTCTACTCTTACACTGGGGTTTCTAGTGGATAGGCATCAGCAGAAATGAAAAGGAAAAAATTGCATTCTTTATTACTGGAATCAATCTCTTAAAGCGAAACGTGACCATCAGTTATCAGCTTAGTACTTGAACCTTTCCTGGTCAGGAGAGCAAAGTACCCAGTGTGGGCTGCAGCTGCTGACTGGGGGGATCTGTCAGGAGCGTTTCCCAAACGTGACGTTTTTTGACCCAGAGTACTTTACTACAAATGGATTGAAACTCTGCAGTAAAGTATTTCATAACATTGGCATAACCTAAACTGTTCTTACTAAAAAAAAAAAAAAAAAGAAAAAAAAAGATAAAGCGGGGTGAATCTGTTATTTCAACCAAAGCCACTGTTAACTTGAGCCAAGTGTTTCACATTTGACACTGCATTAAAAAAGACCCAAATGCAGTCCAGACTGCCCTGTAATTCAAACTGTGTTGTAGGAAATCATTTCAAATTTAGTCTTTTTTTTCTGCGTCTCCTCATCCCTGTGCAGGTTCACTGATGCATCATCATGCCTCACACTTGTTAATTTGTGCTAACGCGGCTTTGAAGTACATTTTTAGGGGATGAAGATCATTACAGCTTGGAAATGTAAATAAAGCTTACTGATGTACTGCAGTTCGTGTCATTTACATATCATGACTTAAAAAAGTAGTGATTTTCTCATGTGTATCATTTGAGTCTCCCCCCTGCTGCCTGACTGGGAGTGGGATCAGCGTGTTTGGGGTCTCCTTATCCCTGCTGTGATGATGTGTCCTGTAGGGATTTGGGTTGTTAGGTGACGTTATTCTTAGCCTCTGGAACATTTGGTTTGTTTCTCTTATTTCCTTCTCACGCCTTCAGGCCGCTGTGTTCTTTCTATAACACTGGAAACCATTAGAATTGTTCTACTCTTACAGCTGCCTTGCTGTGTTTTCCTGTTTCCCCTATGAAGCAGTTGTGAAACCTGATTAATACCCCTTGAGTTGTACTTTCATGAAAAGTACCATTCACTTTTTCATGTCTTTAATACATGTACTGAATTTCTCAGTAAATCTGAATCTCCTTCTGCTCCTCCTTTAGGTGGTGGATTAAGTTGGAGTTAATGGATGGAGAAAGATGGCCTTGGATTTGACATTCAGGAGAGTAATGTGTGCTTGTGTGCAGTAGGGACGTATTTTAATCCAATGTTGATATGTTTCAACTGCCGGTAAAACTTTTTTTATCAAGAACTTGAGAAAGCGATGGAAGTGGCTACAGCAGGATGCTGCTTGCGTGGGTGGTTTCTTTTGATATAACCTGCAATTGAGAAATTTTGAAAGAAATTCTTAATGAAAGCACGCTATCTTTTCTGTGTCTGTTCCTATGACATTTAAACCCAGGGAATAAAGAAGGGCATTTAATCCTCCATGCTTAAGAGATGTAAGAACAGTCTGTTGAATGACTAACTCTGTACCTGAAGAGTATGAGTTGCCTTTAGTAGAAGTAAAATTACTTAAGACCTCTGAGCGACATATTTTAGTTACCTTTACCTGTGATCTTCTATAGCTATTGCTGTTTCTTAATTCCTTTACAAAGCAGCTGCCTTGTCTGAAATTTTCCCGACAACCTATTGAGTGAAGGATAAAATCAAATACAAAATAACTGCATGGTGAAGTACAGGACCCTTTTATATTCGGTAAAAATTACCGATGAAAGTGGTGGTAGGCTTAATAATAAAAAGCACTTGATGTGTTGAAGAGTCACATTGATTCTGTGATGTAGATGAGGGAAAGAGAAAGAGAAGACGGCAGCTTGTAAAGTATTCTGGAGAAGATTTTGACTGTTGGGAGGAGAAGTGAGCTTGGAAGCTATGTTGGAAGCAAAGCAAGATTTGGGGGATAATTACAAAGCACACGTAACACAGCCATGCTGGTAGAGCATCTGGTTTAAGCTGCTAGTGGACTCTTGCTTTATGGGAATGCTAGTAGTCATATGGGCAGATCGGCTATTATTTTGTATGTATTATACATATTTATATATGCGTGTATACACATGTTACATGCGCATGTAAGTGTATTTGGGACTTATTAAGGTATACAAACCATTTTCCTTCAAAACTGTTGTAAAAAAGCTGAGTGGACTTGGAGACAGGAGATGAGAGGCCAAAGTGATTGATCTCAGCTCTCACTTGGGATGTAAGGGCCAGGAAGGTGTGAAGAGTTTCCTATATATACAGCAGGGCCTGAATCGCTGGGGGTTTCATTGCCAGCACTTAGAGATGATGGGCAGAAGGTAGAAAGATCCTGGAGGTGGTTCACGGGAAGGGAAGCTTTGAATGGATGGGAATGCTTTTAATGTATAAAGGGCATTTCTTTAGCGTAGAAAAATCCTGTGGCATTGCAAGATAATGGCAAAAAATGTCTTTTCATGAGCTGAGCAACATAGCAAGAGAAAGTTATTTTTATTTTATGCAGAGTTTTGATCAAACAGCATTTGCACTAGTTTTCCATCTGTAGCAAACCTTTCTAAACAGTGACTCATCTGTTTCTAATTTCTGCTTTCCTTGCACATTTATAAATTCGGTGTTTGTGTAATGTGGATGGTTAAAGAAATACACTTCTTCGTGTGCTTCGGTGTTTCAGGAAATGCATTAACAAATGGCATTTGGTGACTTTTTGCTGATCATTCAGTTCATGGAAGGGAAAGCAACCACATCTAACAGAGGGAACTGGTTGTACTTCAACTTGAAATCAATGACAAAAGTTTCCTAACTGCTTAAAGGGAGGTAATGTTGGGCTGTGGCGTTAGCCTGGAAAAGCCATAAGGATGTGTGCTGAATCTCGTGTAGTTAAATCAAAATCCAGTTTTCTTACCTAATTGACTAAAATCATAAGAAGAATCTTAATATTCTCTCCTCCTCAGGTCTTCTTTCCCATCAGCATCGCCGTAATTTTATTCCCTTTAGTTCCCAAATTGTTCGACCTCTCTTCCCCGTATCTATAGTTAAAATACATAAAAGTTCTTTGGCACTGCTTTTTTGGGCCCCACTGTAGTAGTTTGGTTCTCTTACTCATTTTCATTTTGTCTTTGAGTCGCTGCAATAGTGAACATTTTAGAAAATGCTTCAATAGCAACATAAGCCATCGAGTTCAAAGATGCAAACAGATTAAAGTTGTACCCACTGCCTGCTTTACCCACTCTGCCAACGTGCTATTTTACACCAGACTTTGAAAATCATTTAGTTGATTGATATAGCAATAAAAAGACCTTTAATAGCAACCAAGATAAAAAGCTTTGCCTAACGCTCTTTGTCATGTAATAATGATCCTTGCAGGATTTCCAGACGTTCTTAAATGATGAAACCATAACACACAAAAATGCTGCTCGACAAAACTCTGCACTTTGAAAATTTCTTATTGGATGAGAAGGCCAATGGGGGAAAAAAACCCAAACCCTCACAAGTTCCTGTTTCCTCTCGTGACATCTGCAATTACAAGAGAATTTGGAATCAAGTGAAATCAGAAGGAAAACGAACACAAAGCGTGTTGGTTTTTTGGGGGGATAGAGTTACTTTCCAGTTCATAGTGTTCATTTTACTGCTTCTTTTTTCTTTATGAGAAGGGACTTTGATCGTTATTTCAGGCATGTATAAAAGTTGGGCAGCAATCAAAGGATCAGACAATATTTTGTGACTTCCTTGTTTGGATTTATTGTAACTCCAAATCTATTTGAATGCTACAAATTTGGTCTGAGTTTACTTATTTGGGGAATTGCATCCCTGCAAGCGAGGGCAAATTTCCATTTGGGAGGTAATTGTTCCCTTGGCAGAGAAAGGGGAAACCCTCATGCATGCGTTCTGCACCTGAGCCGGAGAGGAGAGGATGCAGTGAAGCCAGTGATAAACCTCACGTCGTGTTATGTTTTGAGCAAGTATCTATTTGGAGGAACGCAGTAGTATGCAGTGTTGATAATGGGCAAAGGGGAAAACAGAAGGCTGGAAGGCAAAATGTTAACATGCTTTTTTCGGCTGAGGGAATCGGGCACAGAAAATTGAGAAGTTTGCATGGCTGAAGTTTATTTTGAGGCAGGCAGGAACATCCCCCACCTTTTTTCCCCTCGATCTTTGATTAAAGTGAGCTGCTTGGCACTCTGCACTGAGGTGTATTTTATGGACAAGACCAAGGAAGGAGTTCAAGTTACTGAGTGTGTCCAATGAACACATACGTTGTGCAAAAAATGCTGGATAGATGACTTAAGAGGTCATACATATGAAGGAGAAAGAATCAATTTAAGCTGGTAAGCCAAGGATTTTGCTATTCTGGTGCATCCAGTTGGCTTTGGTTGGTATAAGAAGAATGCAAGGTATGGTTAGTAGAGGTATTTAGAAACACTTGAACTTTAGTGCGCTTCTTTGAGGGGTGAAGAGAGACAAAACAGGATTGCCAGGGAAGGACTACTGAGGGTGAAATATACGAGAGCTTAGTATTTGGGCTGGACGGAGAGCAAGAGGGATGGCTGAGATGAAAACCATTTTGAAACCTGAACCTGAGGTGACCTGTTGCTCGGGTCTCTGCCGGTAACTCACAGGGGAAGATGAAGAAGGCAGTACATGAAGGCATGTGCGTGCTTTTACTTTTGGACCAGATTTCATATCTTCTCCCAGATTAAGTCTCTTCCTGTCTATTCCCATGAATCCTGTCAGTTTTCAGCATTTTGTGGCCCAGTAGGGCATTGCAGCATTTACTTTGCAGGGGTACCTAAAGGCTTAAAAACATCTCAGGTAATTAATAACGTATACCTCCTTATAAGCACAAAGTTTATGCTCCTCATGCCTACAAAGCATTTTAAAAAATTCTCCCTTAAATTGGAAGAGAATTAAAGGTACAAATTCATGTAGAAACAGCCAAAAAATCCTGGGGTATTCAGAAAGCCTGGCTCCAGCCTCACCTTTGTGTTGATAAAGCAGTTTTTCTGGGAGAAGGTCTGAGGACGGGCACGGCTGGTGCTGTTTGCTGCTGGAGAAGCTGTCAATGGCTGATGCTCAACATCAGCAGGGGCTCTTCATGTGGGGCCCCTTGCAACTGGTCAGCATATTTGAGTACCACCCCATCAGGTCAGCTTTAGTGCTTTGCTGTCACAGAAGGAGCTGAAGTACAGAAGTGTCTTTAGGTCACACCACTTCAATAAGAACTAGTTATGTGTGATTGCTCTCCTTATGGGTCTGCATTCTCCTGGAAGCCAGTTCAAAGAAAATACGTGAAATAAGTGCTGTGAAATTGCAGGGCAATAGCAAGATGCAAATTCCTGAATATCTCTGTAGGACATTTAGACATAATATTCTGCCTTTTGAGAACACTAGTTCGTTTTGGTTTGTAAACCAGCCACTAATACGAGGTGATAAAGTGATTTCCATTTCATAGGGAACAAGTTATTTGCCCAAATGTGGGCTTGAAGAAACTCTTCCTTTTGAACTTCTGTTCGTGGAATTGCATATCAAACCAGAAGGAAAATGCCTGAGGTGCTAATATTTAATTAGCATTGAGTCATACAGCTGGCATAGAATTTCCTTTTCTTTTTTATCCTAAAAATATAGAACAAATCTATCTAAGCATTCTAGTGACTTTGACAGGCATTGAATCAGGCTGTACAGTGTTCCATTTTGGGATGAAGCAGTGTTCTGTTTTGGCACCCATCATTAAGCAAAAAAAAGTTCCTTACCTGCCATTAAAATATCTGCCAAACAGAATTACCTGATTTGTGATACATTAACTTTGAGAGTGTCTGTTTTCTTTCTGGATCTTTGGTACCTGTATGTAAAATGTTGCTAATATTTTAATTCTGAAATATTTTAATAATTAAATAGGATTATAATTTGTTGCAGTTCATAGTTGGCAAGTGCAATTAACAGCAAAACAGTGGTTGCTCCAGATACTGCTACGATTAGAGGGATGCTACCGGCTGCTTCAAATAAATTGCCCAACAGAGGCAATGCTGATTTATTAGCAAAAGTCTTTGCTTCTCTATGTGCTTTCTCAGACAAGCAGAACTATTTGGAATTAACGTTTACTCTGTATAGCATAACATTTACTCTGCATACTGCAAACTGCAGCGAGCTGCTGTTGAGTAAAACTGAGGTGTCTGCTTGTGGGTGTCCAGCAGGTCTGGTGAGAGTCAGCACCACTGCCTTGAGCCAAGGGCCACTGATCCAAGATGACTTCAATGCCCTTTTCAACGAACAAAAATTAAGATCAGCGAATGTATAATTTAAAGAGAAGTGGTTCCATTTTATCCCCTTCCCACCTCTGCTGTGTCTTTGGTTCCAGAAATGCTTGACAATCCCAGCTTGCGCTCTAGGACGATGCTGAGTTTTATGGATAGAGCAATGGGGAAAAAGTCTGTGCCATTTGGGAGTTAGCACTGTAGATGGGGAATTGTTGCTGTTTCAGTTCTTAAGTTGTCACTGGAAAACAGGATTAGAGGAGGATGGATTTCTCTAAGCCTCAGGAGAAAAGCTATCACTGTGGAATATTGACACAAGAGGAAACGCTTATCTTCTGTACTATTAGGCATACTTAGGAAAACAGTTCACTGTCAGTCACAGTTTACAGTTAGGAAATTTCTGTAACTCATTGGAACAAGTCTGAAGAAGGCGATTTGTGTTGGAGTGAACCTTTTCCCACTCTGCTTTGCTGCTGGCTCCTTGGTTCCCACCGGGCATTTTAAGGCTGCAAAGCTGTCTTTGCTCCACAAATGCTCTCTGCCTGCATTCTGGCTGTCCTGTGTCACTGGTGTCAAACCTCCTGGGCCAGTAGTAAAGCAGAAGTGTGCTGCTTTGTGCACTGGCTGGTGTATGTTTTCCTGATTGGCTTTTTCTTCCTGCAGAGTCAATTTTCTAAGGTCTGCATTTGTTCTGCTGTTGGTGCTGAGGAAAGGTAAGGTATCTTCTTCAGAGCTGGTATTTTTCAGTTAGTTTCTCTCCAAGCTTTGTCTGGCATTTCAGCTCCTGGACTTTGCTCAATGGAACTACAGAATGATTAAGAAGATGACAGTGGTATAAGCAATAGTGGAATTTTGTCTCTGTTGTTTGGAAACATCTGTGTACACAGCCATCCAGTGTACATTGACTTACTAAAGATTTATTTCTCAAAATTCTGCCGTTTTGGAACACCATAATATTATCTTGCTTAAATGCAAGATGTTAAATCAAAAGACACTCCAAGGGGAGCAAATGCGACTGCAACAGTGTGGCAGGGATAAGATATTCTCAACGTGATTACTGAGGTTCTCAGGGGAAACTGGAGGGGAACTATGAAATGGGAAATAAATCACATTCTGGCTCCCATCAGTGTGCTATATATTACTTTTCTTAAGCAGGTCTTGGGGTAAAGAGCATAGTAAGCCCTGAAAGGCTCTTGTCTGGGCAGAAAAAGAGAAGGATGACAATAGAGGGAGAGTGACAGGATTGGAACAGAATAATTTGTTGTACCAGCTCAGAGGTGGAGGTAAGAGGTATTCAAAAATGCATAAAAGAACAGGGTAAGATGTATGTTCATAGAATCCATTCAGGTATGCTTTTTATTGCTTTTACCCTCCAATCTTCATGTTAATACCTTTGGGTGAAGGAACAAATAATTATTTGTGTTGTGAAGAAATGGGTTTTTAGACTCATTTTAATAGGAAGCGTCACAGTGTTGTGAAAGAAAAAGGATTAGAGGTGTTGTGTTAACGTGGCTGGGATAGCAGAGAGCTGTTTTGAGAATGGGGGATTTCATCCAGGAAGAAGAAAAGGCTGCATAACCTGTTCCCCAAAGAGGTGGATGTCTGGAGAGCTAGGAGGGGAGTCTGGAGATCAGCACTTGCTACTATTTTTAACAGCTGCTGATTGTTTTAACTCAGATATTAACAAAAATCTATTGGAAAAAAAAAAATCATGCAGTTTGCTTTTATTTGTATGTTGGAATAATTGCTGCAAACTGGTAGGCTCCCTTTTGGTTATGAGCTCTCACCATTTTCGTATCTCTCCCTTGAGATTTTAATTGCATTAAGAAATGATTGGCCTTAATAAACTTCTACAGCCTGTAATAATTATAATCAAATAAGATATCCATATATAAAGCATAAAATTATGCTGAAGCAAATGCTTCCTTGATCATTAATTAGTGAACTATCAGAGGCATCGTTGCAAATGGTAGTCGTTTTGTTCTCCTCAGGATGAAATCTGACCACTGTAGACTCAAACATAGAGTATATTTTTATTCCAGTTATTCTTGCATTAGGAAGTACATGTTAACATGTATTTGTGTTCTATCTGCTGCATATATATATTTTTTTACTTTTCATGTATGAGGATGCTTTCAGTAAATACATTGACTTCTTTTATTAAGGCTGTTATTCCTAGTGATTTAGGAAACTGGTAAATGAATGGGACTGCTGTCCTTGAAAGGTAAAATACTGAGCAACAGTTCAGGTGGTGTGTAAGGGCAATAGGAGTTTGGCATAGGCAGTAATTGTAGAAACTATCGAGTTCTTGCTGACATTTTGTGAAGAGAAGGTGTTGATGCCTGGTGGCAGATTGTGGCAACACAGGGCAATGAAGTGATAGGGAGAGAAGGACAAATGTAAGAGGACTATTTGGCATGTGGTAGTGAACCCAAAAAGGCTGTCAAGGGGTGGGCCACCGTGTTTGGCAGTTTGGATTATGTCCTCCCTCTGGAACAAGGTGGAATAATGGAGGCTTTGCAGCTGGTGATGCCTGGGTACTGACTGGAGTTCTACCAACATGGGTTTTATAACATATAATGCAAGTCTAACAGCTGTGTGCTTCCTATTTCTGGAGCCCTTGAAGAAGTAGCAGAACCACAGAAAGCAAATGCAGAGGGACAGGTGGGCTCATCCATCATGCTCTTGGAAGGTGCTGCCACCAAGGCTGTCGCAAGCACAGCTTTATTTACAAAGAAAGCCATCAAGATCTAAAGATGTGGAGCATCACTTATACTAAGTTATCATTATCTAGTGGTAGATGGCTCTTGTGTGCAGTATCAAGATAGAGTGTGACATTTTTGTCTTCTGGTAGCCTCCCTCTAGTTAAGTGGGCATCACGACTATCTGAGTTGCACGAAGGCTTTGATTCCTAAATCCTATAAAGTGGATTTAGGTCCCAGTTTCCCTTTTATTGATTAAAAAGTTAAATTTAATTGCTTATGCAGTCTCTCTTTCTATTTTATTCATTTTATCAGTGAAATACAGGCCCACATCTTTGACTTCAAACAGTTCCATTTACATAATCAGCACATTTACCATTCTCCCTCTCAGTTTACTTTATTGGTGGAGCTTGCCTGCCTGCCATGTGATCTGACCACAATGGCTAACCACTCCTTGGTGATAATTTACATTATTATTGTAATATGGATTAGGCATCAGTTGGAAGCGAGTCCGAGTCAATACCAATTTTTTTTTCTTTTTCCCTGCAGCATCTTAAAAGAAATTATTTAACAGGCTGATACCCGTTTAGAAATTTAAAGGCATTCCTTAAAATGTTTCTTGGCGAACTGAAGTTAATCGGTGAAACTTTGCAACTGGTTTAGCAGGCAGAATGTAGGGGACAGGGTTAGGGGACGAGCAAAGCAAGGATGTGAACTGTCTGATCACTGTGGATTGGTGCTAGCACTGCGATGACCAGAATGTGTCCCTGTCTTCTGCTCTGGGAGGTGATGCCTTGTGCTTGTGTCTGTTGATTGCAGGCTGGGAGTCCTCTTGCTGGTACCCTCTGGGCTGAGATCATGGATGTCGTAGGGCAAATATTTGCCCTTGGACAAATGTTTTTTCTCCTTGATCTAGCAAGTGCATGTGGGGAAGAAAAGAAAAGAAAAAAAAAGGCTAAAAAAGTGACATATTCTTCTATTTCTTCTGCCTGCCCATCCAGTTCGTTTGGCTGGGATTTGAATTCCCGCAAGAAAGGAACTACAAAAGATTTGACAGGAAGAACCAGCTGTTCTTCATCCCCGGGGCAAAGGATATGCATCATGATGAGTAACCACCCAGCTCGTATTGGTGTGACTGGTGTCTGCTGATTGGCTACAGCAGTCCAACTGTTGAGTACTGTAATCCATTAGGGTCTGATGACATGTGGTTGTTACTACTATGTGCTGCTTACATGTATTCTTGATGCTGAATTAATATTTTAATGTAGTTTATATAAACAGTTTAATTATGACTGCATGATTTAGGAGCCTTTTAAGGTGGCTATAAAATGGGCTTCTGAGCTCATCTAAAAGTTTTGATGGGGAAAATCCGTTCGCCTATAAATTATTAATTTTAAAAACCTTACAGACGTATTATGGGTGGGTTTACTCACATCTGAAACCTGAGAAGGGATTTATATAGCAGAAACCTAAGGAAGAGTTTATAAAGTGCTCTGTTCGATCTGGTCAGTGAGGATGCGATTCTGTATCTTGTTACATTACAGCAGAGGTAGGACTTTGGACTGAGGTCACAGGGATGAAAATACACAGAGCTGCACTGACTGTGAAAGGGAGTCCATCCTTCATAAAATTTTAAGTGGGTGTTTGTAGAGGTAAATTCTTTCTTCCCTGTCTTTGCAGGGCTTGTCCTTTTGTTGTGTAAATTTACTTTAGATGGACTCCCAGTCACTGGGGGAGGTTTTCAAAATGCAGAGATGTCTGCTATATTTTCTAGGACATCTTTTTTCTGTGGGGCTGCCTGTTGTTCTTTCTTCACTCATGATTTAAGCAGATACTTTCTTTTGGATATGCTTTCCTTAGATCCATGTAGATGTACTTAATATCTTCAGTGCTTCAGGGATAGGATCAACCAAGCATTCTCCTGCATCTCACAATGGAGGAGTTGGTCCTCTGCCTGATGAGTCTCATCCCTTATTCGCACTTGTATAATTTGTACTTTCTATAATTACATTTTTATCATTGCTAACTAATTACTACCTTAATTTATGACATAACATGTTAAAAATGCCTTATGTGGCTGGGATCAGAGAGGAGGACATCGAAGGAATCTCAGGGTGGGCACGTGGAGCAGGCTGCCTGGTGAAAAGTAAGTTGGCAATGAAGCTTTTATTATGCTTAAAATCTTGTTCTTGAGAAAGGAGGAAGCACACCTGAGGTACAGCATAACCAATTATTCTTAGCATAATTGAAATCCTAAGGGTCTAATCATTATTAGTCCAGCTCTAATTGTTTCAGAAAAAGAATAATAATGCAGGTAAAACTGTAATGCAAACACTTCTTGGTTTCTACTCATTTTCTTGGCACTGTGCTCATCCTGCTCCACAGGGTCCTGAGATTTCATCCTGGTGCTGTTGGGCTGTCAGCATCTGAAGCCTTTTCCCAGGAGGAACACGGTGCTCGTGTGGAGAGTTTCTTCTCACGAGGACCTACATGGGGTTCATTTTCATTTGCACCTTTCTCTTTCTAATAATGTCACACCCCTATTTACAATATAAGATCTCTTTTTACTATGTTAGATTATTATTATTTTACTCCTCAAAGCAGTTTTGTCCAGCTCTAGGTGTCTATTTCTGTAACAGAGCGCTAGTGAGTTAGCTGTAGCTATGGGCCTGTCTGTGGGCATCCCCTGCCTGCACACTGCCTGGTGGGAAGCTCTTTCTTGGTCTGGTGGAAGCTGATTTTGTATGAAAATACATAATGCTGTCATGTGGCATTTGCCATTATCAGAGGAAACTTTTTCGGGTGGCAGTAACCATTGTAACAGATATATTGAGAGGAAAGAAGATGTAAACCGAGTAATAATTAATAGCGTGTACTTACATGTCTTAAAGTTAACATAGGAAAGCATTTAGTTGCTCAGTTTACCTGTCAAAACTGTTTTATTGGCTTAAAGTAGAATACTTTGGAGAATGTGAGGATGGTACAGTGGAATGGCTTGGGAAGAGCGATGGAGCAATAAACCTAACTGGTCTAATTGATGGAGCTGCTTGAGACCTTGTGGTAGGAGAATGTACAACAGACCTGCCCTTCTTGTCCTTTCTTCTTAAGGGACTGAATTAGCAACAGCTTACTTCTAATCTACAGGTTTTGCTGTAAGAAAGGATTGCACGTGAATTTTTTAAGCGCCTCCTGAGAACAGTATATATTCTTCAAAACAAACAAACAAAAGGATGTTGTTTTTTAAGTTTTAAAAGCACTTGAAGATTTTGCATATTATCTGCCACGTGCTTGCATTGCGCTGCACTTCTTGGAGGCTACTTTTCATCTCTACTATAATATCAAGGTCTGATGTAAACTGAAAGTCATTCTCGATCACCTGAGGAAGAATCGAAGTCATTTAAGGCTGATTTTCAAAGATGGTGCCTATCTTGTATTAGGAAGAAGTTCTTTACTATGAGGGTGGGGAGGCATTGGAACAGGTTGACCAGCGAGGCTGTGGATGCCCCCTCCCTGGAGGCATTCAAGGCCAGGCTGGATGGGGCTGTGAGCAACCTGGGCTAGAGGGAGGTGTCCCTGCCTACAGCCGGGCATTGGAACTGGATGGTCTGAAAGGTCCCTTCCAACCCAAACCATTCTGTGATTCTATCTTACATTTTTAAACTTCAGATAGGATAGACTGTAAATGTCCGAGCTCCCCTTTCTTCATTGATTTTGCTATTCAGCCAGTCGTTTTGATTTTTATATATAAAATATGTGGCTTACTGTTAAAAGGATTTCAAATCAAATTGGCTTTATTTACTTCAAAGTATTCTGAATAATGTTTATTGTGGGAATCATAAGAAAGAAACAGACATTTCTAATAGAAGAGTATTTCCAAGTGGCTTGATTGAATTAAAGAACTCCCACTGGACTGAAAGCTCAAATAATAGCAGTTATTTTAGTGTCTTTAGTGGAATAACAGATTATTCTTATTTGGCAGAACGACCAGGTTTGTAAACAGTGCGTTGTCCATCAATTGAGGGGGCAGAGAGCTTTCTTCCTGCATTAGCTTGTGGATGGTTATGCCATCTTTGCTGTAAAATTTTATTTAGGTAAATCTGCTCAGGGAGCAAATAGAGAGGCGGGTTTCTTTCTGGAGGAGGGCAGGAAGACCACACTGTTTCTCCAGAAGGCTGTTTATTGGTTGTCTTGCTATAGCAGTGCCAGATCACCATGTGCTGGCTAATAAGCTGGATGGAAATTCTTAGTCATAAAGTAGGAGCAAATCAGAAACCCCTTTGAAATATACACTTAACAGCAAAGTTATACACATGTGCATACATTCTCTTCCTTTTTTTTTTTAAATAAGTAATGAATTATTCTTCTTAATCCGATGTGTTTTAAAATACTAAGCAGAAAATAGTATTTTCCTTGGCTTATCTTTTCTCCCCTGTGAGCATGCTGGATCTTGAGCACACAGCTGTGTGAAGGTCCACTTACCATAGCTTATCCCTTCAATAACACCCTTCTGGACGTGGGGCTCTCTTGCTCCTTTCGTTAAATCCTTGTGGCTTCAGCATCTTCTGCCAATATTTGGTAACCAGTGGAATTTCAGGTGCTGTTGTGATGAACCTAGGTCTAGCTTGAATTCAACTGAAAGCAGCTTCAGGCAGGAATGGCTTTTTATCTTCTTGAATCGTATTTGAACTTGCGGTCGCTTTTGAAGCGTGCTGAAATTAATAACCACTACATTTTCTTGACAATACCGGTAAAGATAATGTGGGATTTCCATTATTCTGTCCTGTTTTTTTTCTTCTTTTTTTTCTTTCATCATTTTCTGGTTACAATGAGGATGATGAATGAACTTCACCAATAAATGATATTTTAAAACATTAGCTTTGCTGTGTTGGTGACACAGTGGAACAGAGGTGATTACCAGCTCTGATGCTTAATCTAAAAGTGACTAAACACTTGTACTTGGCCCTTTGGTATAAAGGTGAACTTGAGGCACGTTCAGTCTGTTTCATGGGCGGTTCTGGCAGTAGTGCCCATCTTGGCTTTATTCTGCAGGATAAATGCTAAGTTTGTATATTCACTCAGATCTGCAAGGGAGAACTCTTTCCAGTTGCATTTTCACGCAAATATCTTTATTTGCAGTGTTAAAAATTAGAACAATTAGGTACTCTTGTGTAAATTAGTAGCTCTGTTTATAAATATCGCTGCAGTTGAAAACAGGAGAAGTACCAGATGTGTAATTACATTAGCACAGATATTCTACAGAAAGCTGCTTCTGTGAAACAGGAACAAGCTTAATGTGAAAGTCTTTGCTTTTGAGAGCATGCATGCTATGCACATCATTAACCTGTTAATTAGATCTGTTAAGGGCTACACTTGTTAAGCCTTGTTAAATGATTACTTATGTTTAAGAACATTTGTTTCTAAACATCCTTGGTTAAAAAGGGTGGGCTAATGTTGAAAAAGCAGATGCTTAAGTTTGGATGTAAAATCTGCGTGCAACAGATGTGCACCCATAATTGGTATTTCTCCAAGTTACCATTTTTTTTTTTAATTCAAAGAATCACAGCACACTAACTTTGATAGCAGCAGTGGCCACATTTCCAAGTTAAATATCTCTCACCTCTGCTCAACGGAACTCCTGAATGCTCCACGCTGCCACATCTTTCAGTCGTTTTCAGGCAACATGGATCTGTGCTCAACAAAGTCACCCTCAAGGTGTGTGTTCTCAGGTATTTCATCATCTAGAAGAAGCTGGATTTTGCCTTGTGCTGAAGTTTCTGAAAACTTGGGTAAAGACTGTTAGACTTCCAGGGATAGCTGAACACTATTCAGAAATGTGTAACTGCCACTGATTCAGAGCTGGCAAAGCATCTGCCAAAAGATAGCAAAGATTTGCCCGTGTTACAGGGCTGACCTGAATAATTGGGTACATGATTTGAATAAATCATCTTTAGAACTGGAGTTCTATTTCAGGTTTCGTTATTTTAGCGGTGCAGGTATTGGAAACCAACCCAAACCCACCAACAGCCTTCTCTTTTCCTGAATGCATTTATTCCCTCCCTGGGATGTGGGTTAGCAGTCTTGTCTGCTGCATTGCTCACTTAAAAGGCTTGGGCTTTTGCTAATCCATTGACACAGATTTATGGCCAGGATTGCCCTACCTCCCTCCTCTGTACTTACAGCGTTGCTGGCTTTTGCCCTGGGGAATGTAGCTTAACTGGAAAAGAAAAAAAAACAAACAACAACTCCCCCCTCCCCCCAAAATTAAGATACGCAGAAACAAACAAATAAAGAATAGCTCTTTATGCTGTAATGCTTTATTGCTCTGTATCGTTGTAGCTTTTGTTGTTCTCATTTGGGAGTTTGCATGCAGAGAAGCACTGCAGGAGAGGGGCTGTTCCGCTGGGCTGGGGGTAGCTGTGTGCCACGTCCTGCTCTCCAGGAGCACAACACGCATAATGTGAAAAAAACACAGCAAACACAGTTGAAAAGCTCTGTAGGGTGATATAATCTCTTTGTAAGATCATAGAATCAAAGAATGGCTTGGGTTGGAAGGGACCTCAGAGATCATCTAGTTTCATCCTTCCTGCCATGGGTAGAGTTGCCAAACACTCCTTCAGGTTGCCCAGGGCCCCATCCAGCCTTGCGCACCTCCAGTCTGGCAGTGCATTGCTATCACTCACCTGCAAGTGCAGTTGATTGGAATGAGACCTGGGGAATTCAGCCCCCAACCAGGAAGGACACGCGTCTTTCTGATGTACCTACCTAGATATGCTGTGCTTGCTTGTAGTTTCTGTAATTCTTGTCACCAGATCCCCAAGATTTTTCTAGTCCCAGCACCTGTGAATCAAAATAAGGTGATGTGATCCTGTTCTCTGAGTGCAAACTCAAGTAGTTTAGTTATTCTGTTCTCCTGGACCTTGCAATCAAGAAGCTGAATTTGTGATGTGATAGGAATCCACTTCAGTTTGTAAAATAACACCTTTCTCTCCCTCTCTCTTTTTTAATTTTTTTTCAGAATTGACTTTTCCTGGATTTCATTACTTACAGTGTAGTGGTGTTTGGCTGTCACTCTTCCCCAAAGTCCTAAAGTAAAAATCACTTCAATCTTAAAGCCCTTCATCCTGGCTTTACGGCGTATGGAAACTTAAGCTCTTTGGCCCTCTCAGATTGATTGGAGGCTGCTCAGAGTTCAGCCCTTCTTCCTGACAGCAGCCTCTGCTTAGGAAAGCCGTTGGATGAGCAGATTGATTTACTGCTGGAGAGCACATCATTCTGAAACTTCGGTGTGCCTGCTAATGTTGTGTATTCCTGCACAGCTTTTCTAAGTATGGCATTTTTCTGAAATTGGTTTCTTTTCCCCAGAAGTTGACACCTCCAAATAGGGCGTCCAGAGTGAATTTAATTACAGTTAACTGAAAGCGGATAATTAAACGAGGACTGCAAATAAAAAATGAAAAAAGTTCTACAATAGCCTCTGTCCAGTTTTTATAAAACTGGTTGTGCTCATTGGAAAGTAACGCATTTCCCATGAGCTACTTATGCTGTCTCTTGCCTGGGATTGCTGTTATAGTGCTGTCCATCTTTGCAGAAATACGGGTTAGTAGCAGTGTGAGCAGCGTGGGCAATCCAGCCCATTGGGTTGCTTTTCTATAGTGTTTAATAAGAGAAGTGAGTGTGCAGCCCGTGCACTTGGGAAGATCTTTCTGTGTGGAAGCATCTCCCAGCTGTGCTTCCTGTTCAGGATACTATTACAAATACTTTATGTCGTAAAAGGAATTGCTTTTCGTAGTTTTGAGCTTTAACTCTCTGTAATCCAGTAGTGCAGTGTTCTAACAGTATACACGGTACTATTCATAGCTGTAATCTGTTGGTAACGTCTATATGTTGTTTTTATAGCGCGCTTAAATTTGTATACATTATGACCTCATCTCTTAACATCAGCTACTATCAAGACAAGAAATCTGCTTTCTCAGACCCGTCTGGCATATTTAGAGGGTACTACAGACATGTTTTACGATCTGTGGGTTGGTTTTTATTTTTATTCTTCTTTATTTTTTCTATTTTAAACTGAGAGTTTAAAGAAAAGAATATTTTTTTCCCTAGCCATCTCTGAGGTGTGGACACATGATTGAGTAGCTCAGCTAATGCAGTTTACATTAGTGCTTAATACTGAGAAGCCCTGCCTGCAGGTGTCAAGGGGTTAGTAAATCATTGCATTTTCATAAACAACAGTGTTCCTTAGATTGTGCTGCAGAATGTCTTGCTTGCTGGAGTGTGTCTTGAGTGTTACCGCGTGTGGATAATAAGGTAAAAACCTGAAATGTAAAATTGGAACAAACTGCTGCGTGGCTGAGAGTCACTGAACTTCACTTTCATTCAGGTCTAAAGTGAGATGAGTAACTGAGATACTGAATTACTCGTTTGTGTAGGTCATGGAAATTGAAAAAAGTGCTGCAGATAGTTAGAATTAATCACAGGAATAGGGAATTTTATCTGCCATGTGTGATATATTGCAAATAGTGCAATAGACTTTTTTTTGTGTAGCATCTTTCATACAAATCCTAGCAGAAAGTATTTTGCTGTATTGCTATTAATAATAAATAGCAAAGTAATTGAGATAAATGCAGAGGAGGAAAAAAAGCTGATTTTTGGCTGAAATGTGACAGTAGATGTAGAGCAGACAGACAGGAGGATGCTTCCAGAAAGCAGGGGAGTAGGCAGGTATGCTAACAATGGCTTTTCTTAGAATCATGGAGGTTGGAAACGACCTCTCAGATCCCCGAGTCCAACCCCAGCCCACCCCACCATGCCCACTGACCACGGCCCTCAGTGCCACATCTCCACAGCTACTGAACCCCTCCAGGGACGGGGTCTCCCCCAGCTCCCTGGGCAGCCTCTGCCACTGCATCACTGCTCTTTCTGACTGGTATCATACTTGATATACTTCATAGCATAAAATGGCTGAACTGCTTGAATCTGGTATCTTAGATGCTGTATAGAGCTGGTATTTGAGATTTTAGTTTCGTTGTTGTGTGAGAAAGGATGCAGTTGGACTGAATGCACTGACGTACAGAGAGCACAGTATGTGTGTTATGCATCCATCAGCATAGTTAGTAAGACTGTTGTTCAAATCATTAGAAATACTTTTGTGGCGTTTTATCCAATGTCTTTGTATCATACCTAGAAGGAATTTACTGGAGAGTAAATATGTGGTAGTTCATATAATCTTTAACAGTTAGGTTTGTGAAAAAGAAACACGCACCTAAGTCTCATTAAAAATTACATATGCCTCATAAAAATATATGCAAATTTACATAAAGCCATTTAAAAAATGGTTTTAATGCTGTTAGAAATAAAGGTCACATGTCCTGTTCTCAGAGTCACAAAATGAGTTGCAGTTTTCTGTTTCTTATACACGTGATCTGGTGGAGGGATGCTAGAATTACATCCCGAGTAGCTGTATTACATTTCAGGCAGAAGTGTTCAATTAAAGTGTACACTGCAGTGATCTGCCGGGGGTTGTGATCACATCTGGTGGAGTTATTCCTCAGCCAGGCATTGACGACATCGTACCTCTGTTTTGATTTAGGGGGCTCTTAGTCTACACTAAGAATTATTAGGTTCTCTTTAAATACTAGAATAGCTGCTTTTAAATTTGGTACTTGGAGTAAAACTGGGGTAAAAAAAAAAAGTAAACGAATGACGCGGAGGACTATGCCGACGATAGCCCATTCATTTTTTGCAGAGTTGTTTCCATGTTTTCTATATCAGATGCAACTTGGAATGTATCTATAATGTATTTGAAAGAAATTGCTAACCCACTACTCTATTTAACTGATTGCTAATCTAATCTTAAATTTGCAAATTAGTACAGAGCTACAGGGACAGAGTAATTGTAGAAGATGCTTATTGAATGAATTCTCAGATGGTGAAATGGTTGCAATTAAGCTAAATGTCATATTAAACAGAGCATAATTATTGTAGCAGTCCTTACTAAGCAATAACATACTTGTTAAGCAACTCTTATTGGGTTATCTATTTGAGATTTGATATTTAGTGGTGTTTCATTTTGTCTGTGATACGTAATTATTGACTGAATAGCCTGCTTGCCTTATGCTTTTGTGACCTCTGTGTCAAAGAGCAGATGTCACTGTATCCATTCAGCCATAATTATTGCATAATTGTAGGTGGCTCTAGCAAGCAGGAAAAGCAAATCAATGCCTGCTATATCAAATAAACATTCATTTGCAGTGCTATATTACTTGCTTCTAACTGGATTAGGGATGCTTCTTGGGCTAATTACATGGTTATCTTTCTGTTGGATTAAAGATGGCATACAGAACAGGGTGTAGTTTTTCTTTATTAGATGGACTGAATTTATTAATTGCTTTCACCCCACAGTGTTATAGATGTCTTGTAAGACATGGCAGGATGTCTCTGTTTAGTTCTTCATTGTGTGGCTTCTCACTTTTATAAATAGTGATTTGGTAGGCTTGCTCTTCAGTTTGCTCTTCAGACTAAATGATTTATTTGTGCAATTTCAGGCACTTTGCAGACCTCAGTGGCATTTTTACTGAAAAACACTTTTTTTGGGGTGGGGTGGGGTGGGGGGGACACTGTAGAAAGTCCTGTTGCACAATCACTGATTGGATACTTCTTTCTGAAACGTTACTAGAACATTCCAGGTTGGAATGAACAGTTGACAGTCATCTGGTTGAACCTCCTGCTCAGAGCAGGGCCAGCATGGAATTCACACCAGGCACCTCAGTTCAATCAGGTCTTGAGAGCCTCTAAGGAGCCTATGTGACCTGTGTGCCAAAGCGCTTGTCATCTTGTTAACCCTCCAGCGTGCTTCCAGGACCATCCAGTTTGGTGCCACCCTTTGCCTCAAAGGGACTTTGGTAAATTGTTACCAGAAGAGCTTGATTATAGTCTCGAGAACTGGCTTCAGGGGCATTTTTCATTTTGATGGTGAGATGGCATTTATAGAACGTAATCATTGGCCACATATGTCACTGGCCATCTACTTTATTCTTACTGCAGTTGGATGTCTGTGCTCCATTTCTATGGATTCTCCTGCCTTCTGGAAACTACTGCATCTCGGACATCTCCATTGCAGTTTTCAACTTCTCTTGCACATTTGCCTGCTTGAATTCAGAGATCTTGGTTCCTACATGGACAGGAAGTGTTTTCGATGGCGGCATAAGACTGTGTGTCCATTTATTTTATCTTTATCTCTGTGTACTTTCATAGGCTGACCAGCACAAAATAGATTTTATTTTATTTAGCCTTCCGATTTAATATCAGTGTCCTCCCAGCTGGGAGTTGTAATGCATCTTTTAAAAGTTCCACGTTTTGATGCCTAAGTTCTAGTGGGCATTCAATAAAATACTGTTCATACCGTCGTTCATGTTCTGCTGAGATGTTTCTTTTAATTGACTCATTTATTTTAAGGAAGGTGTAAGTTTACATGGCTGCTCTGAAAAAAATAGGTGAATGCTAAGTAAAAAACAGGCTGTTGTCTGGGAAGTATTTATATCCCTCTCCTCAGTTAAGCTGCTGAACAGGACATTTGACAAAGCAGTGAAACATTGTGGATAAGTTGACTACTGCATCCTGAAGTGATCATTGGAAGTGAAAAAAAGTCTATAGTGAAAGATTTGCATCTGATTTTCCACCCTTATCTTTTGCATTCTTTCTTTTGGGATGCGAAGAGTGGTCTAATAGGCTACATTTTTAGTGTGTTTGCCAGAGAATAATTGCAAACTGTGATTTGTCTAATGATAGTGTAATTGCTCGTGAGTCCTTTCTTTTATTTGTAATTTTTCACTCTAAATTCACGTCTGACATTAAATAACAGCCAATTCTTTCTAAGGCTTCTGCTGCATCTCTATCTGTCTTGTTAATGTCAGAGCTGGTATATCTGCAGCTATTACATGGAGTGGTTCATGAAGTACTGAAGAGTTCTACAGAGTAGTCAAAGAGCAGGAGTAGGTTTGGTGAGTTGAATTTGGCTAATCCTCTTCTACAGTGGCTTTTTATTATTCTGTGGGGATTTTAGAGGTGTCTTGATGTAGAGAAATATGAATTTAAAGTCATCCTGTCCTAAGAATTAAGTAGTAAATCCTAAATTGGGGTAGTGTGTTCCAAGCAATCCACGAGAAAAAAACCAAAAACAGTTATGCACTAAGCTGAAGTTAAACCAATTTTTTGTTATTTTGGTTATGAATTTTTGCTTTAAAAATGAACTGATGAGAAAATAATATTCGGCATATTCATAATCCGATGTCTGTTTTTGAATCCTGTTGGTATTTTATTGGAATAGTCTTCTAAATGAAGGTGAAATACCAAAAATGAGCATTTAAAAAAGGCCTCTTCATGTAACTGAACTAAGCATAAAGTTCCATCTTTTTTTTTTTTTTTTTTTTTTGAATCTTCAGGTTTTAAACCCATTTAATCATGTAGGAAGTCACAACTGTAACTAACAGTAATTCGTATAGTACAGTTTGTGGAGTGTGGTATAATTTGCTGCTGTCTTTTCCCATTCAAGATGTGTCACTGTTGAGGTCCTCATCTTGCAATGATATCTTTTGGTGTGAAATACAGGAGATATAAAAGGGACAAAGATTTTTCACGTAGCCTGAAGACTGCATACATCAAAAGCTGGAGCTGTCTAAACCCTGGTGACTCTGAAAACCCTTCTTGCCTGCTGCCTGTTGACCACAGGAGGAGGTGACAGACTAAGGGTAGGGTTGCAGCCATAGCCTGGAGGATGAGGGAGGGGAAGCAGCCACAAAAGGGACAACTCCTGGGTCTCTGCTTTGTAAGTGCAGCCTTTGGGCAGTGATATTCTGGCAACAAACGGTGAAAAGGGAGGTGGTGGCATCACTGCCCACCTGCCTGGCCAGACCGCGCTCCACATGTGCTCCCAAAGCTCCCTGCTGTTGAGGAGAGGCAGCTCTGAGGAGCTCCAGAGGAACTGCCTGCACTGATCTGATCGCTAGGTCTGTGAGGTTGGGAACGGGATGCCAGAGGAAGGTCAGCAGTGATAGCTCAGTGGGGCTCTTCAAGACTGCATTTAGGTCACTGCTCTTCCCCAAGGTCCCTTTGCAGATGCTTGGGATGTGTAGTAGAAGCAGCTTGGCTATACCCTAACTGTTTACTTCACCTCTTATTAACAACGGAAACGATATTGTTTATTCATGCATTTGCAGAGTATCAAGGCCCTGGCTCAGGGAGTCACTATTCTACCCATATAGGAGGAACAACAGGTTTACCTTCAGAAACATTGTCAGCTGGATGAAATACTTGGGATTATAATTGCAGCCATTATGGGAGCTATTTTGGATCTTATGTGCTTGTTTTCATAGTGTAAGCTTATAACTGATTCCAATAGTTCCAAAATCAATTTTGAAAAACTTAACTGGAGTAGCATTTCTTTGTATAAATTGACCTATTTGTTGTAAGTTCATTTTCTGCCTTGAGAAAAATACAAAAGGACAGGGTCATTGCCATGTACTTTCAAGTACAGATTACACGTGTAGCGTTCTTACCAAGTGAAATGGTTCTGTTAAGATGTTCTGGAAAGTTTTTAAACTTAGGATTGAGATGAGACTCTCTTGAGACACGATCATCAAAATCCTTTTAATATGCTAAGATTTGGCCTTAGTGCTTTCCGCTACCTTTTCTTCTCATTTTGAAAGCAATTTTGTACTTTACAGCCCTTAGATTGTTTTGTGGACTTGGTGGATTTTGTGGAATAATATTTTTAGAGAAAAATCTTTCTACTTAGGCTTGTCTGATTTACATTCACTTAGAAATCCTTAAATAACATTCGTATGGTTATATAGGTATGTTCATGTGCTCTGGAATTAAAAATGAGATTGCTGGATTTAATTTTGATTCCATTTCTCTTGCCAAATGACCAGCTATACCCCCACCCGTAGTGCCACGTACTGCAAATGGAGGCACCTTGCTCAAGGTAATTCTCTGGGCAATGCAGAAGGTGAGGGACCAGTTCTGCTGTATGGGGCTCTGCTCACAAAGCAGTACCCTGCAGGACCTGCTGTGCAGGACATGTACCATCGTGTAACATCACTTCCTCCATTTTCAGCTCCTTATAGGAGCATACTCTTATCCCTGTGGTATTTATCTGCACCATTTTATCACTGCAGACAGTGATTCAGCTGCTTCCCAGAGCAGTTTATTCCACTGACTAATTGTCCTATTAAGCATGTTTTTCCCTTATCTAACTTGACTTTCTTCTCCTATTAGATTATTGTTCCTTTATGATCATTTTTATATGTGTTTGTACAAGCGGAATTAAATATTCATATTTCCTCAGGCTTTAGGTGCATTTCCCCGTTGCAGAAGCGTGTCTGGCCTGCCTTTAATTTGAGACGTTGTGGGGGCCAATGGGAAGCAGTGCTTTTTTCCAGGTTTCAGGGAGCATGTATTGGACTTATGTGGATATATGGGGAAGAGAAGTGTCACGTGGGCCTTTGGAGGCATTTCTTATAATGACTTGGACTGGAACGGACCTTAAAAACCATTTAGCTCCAAGTGGCATTTACCTGGTTTTAGAGATGAGCTGATAGTTGTTCACTTTTTAATGGATGCTGGAGTGTGGTTTTGCCACTGTTAGGTGTTAGGGTGGCTCAACCCTCCCTCTTTTGCAGGTCACTGGGGCCGATGCGTGGGTGACTGCGGCTCAGGGGGCACGCGAAGCCGGGCTGTCTGGTGCACCCACACTGAGGGCTGGACGTCCCACCACGCCAACTGTGACCAGCAGGAGAAGCCTGAAAGCCAGCGGCGGTGCTTCAAGGTCTGCGACTGGCACCTGGAGTTGTTCGAGTGGGAGGTTTCGGGATGGGGACCCTGCGTGCCCGGCGGTGAGGCTGGACCCTGCGTGATGGCACAGCACGGCTTGCAACGCCGTAGTGCCCGCTGCCTCCAGAAGCTGGACAGGAGTGTTGTGGCCGCTGAGATCTGTGAGCACCTGGCACCGCAGCCGCCCCTTGAGCAGGCCTGCCTGGTGCCATGCCCGCGGGACTGCGTCGTCACAGACTTCTCCCCTTGGTCCCAGTGTGGCGGGGGCTGCGCCAATAGCATGCGGCACCGGACCCGTGCTGTCATCGCTCCTCCTCTCTATGGGGGTGCCCCATGCCCCAACCTGACGGAATCGCAGGCCTGTGCTGCTGCTGCCTGTCCCCTGGGTGAGGAGGAGCACACCTACAGCCTCAGGGTGGGGCCTTGGGGTGAGTGCAGGCTGCCCCGCCGCGAGGACACCTCGTTGGATTTGGGGGAGGACTCTGGAGAGCTGAGCGCGTCGTGGTTGGAAGGCCACAAGGCCCAGCACCATCCGCACATGGGGCAGGTGGGCTACCAGACCAGGGCAGTCAGCTGCGTGCGGAGCGACGGCAGGCACGCCGTGCTGAGGTAAGGGCGCTTCCACGTCTCTGCTTTTATTTCCTTTCTTTCACGAGACGCCACTTTGCACAGCCTAACTCACTCACCTTCTTGAGTTTTAAATGCAAATTTTTATGCATTTTCTTTACAGGCTGCTTTTTGATTTAATTCCCTGCTGGTGAAGCTAGCATCTGCTGAATATTTTGCATACTTGTACAATTTGTGGCTGTTTAATTCATTTTATGTTTTTAATATTTCTCTTCTGGCTGTGTTTTGCGGAAACCTCAAGGAAATGGTGGTATGTGTATATCACCTCTTGCTGTGGAGGTGCAGAGCATGGAAGGGTTCCACCCTCAATCACATACTGCGTGTATTTGGTTGGAGAAGCTTAACTTAAAATCCTTCATTCCTGCAGATCAACACTGAATAAAACAAGAAGTTTAAGCCTGACAAGTTTGGCCCTGTGAATTTACTAGAAGATATCTTTTGGCCAGATAGATCAGTGAGCAAAGCTGTGGTTGTCTCCTGCTTGTGAGGAGCCTTCATGTTTATGATGTTTCTGATGCCAGTATAAGATCTATGACTTGCATTTATTTCCTTGACAGCAGTTGTTGATTTCTATCCTCGCGTGCTTTATTTAACAATTTCCCTTGGTCTATGCAGGTCGCTTTTCTGTAATTCAGATGTGAAGGTTACAATAATGTACAGCAAATAATGGAAAGACTTATTCTCCACATTTCTCGCATTTAAATTCAAACAATCTGAGCACTGCCATTTGACTTCAGATTGAATTTGAGCAGGTGCCAGGGGCTATAGATTACTGAGGAATTGATTAAGCTCTGAGGAAGTCAGAAGCCAGATTTTTGAAGAACTTCACCTGCCCATTTTTTCACCATTATTAGGAGTTGTTGAAAAATCAATGACCTCCATGAAGGAGGAGAGAAAGGAATCTCTTGAATTCAACCGGGACAAGTGCAGGGACCTGCACGTGGGGAGGAATAACCTCAGGCACTGGTCTGGACTTGGGGTTGACCTGCTGGGAAGCAGCTTTGGGGAGAAGGATCAGGGAGAAGACCTGATGGACACCGACACCGTGTTGCCCATGAACCAGCAGCGCGCCCTTGTGTCCAAGCAGGCTGTGGTATCCTGGGGTGCATTAGGAAGGGCATTGCCAGCAAAGGGAGGTGGTCCTCCAGAGATCCCTTCTAACCTCAATTACTCTGTGATTCTGTGAAAAATCCTGCTTCTGAATTTTGCAGAAATCAGTTGTTATCAGTGTCTGTAGCTCCTGATGCCTGCACAGGTTCAAATTGGAGAGATAAGGAGTTATTCTCTGTCCGATACTCTACCCCTGTTAATGTCAGTAGTGATTTTGCACATGTACTGAGGCAAAAATAAACATTCTAGCCATTTTCTTACCTTCTCCTATTACATCTGTAGCAAAGTAAATATTTTTTATTGCTTGGAAAAACGTCAAGATTTGTGAACTGTTTTAGCCGTTTCTTGATCTTGACTTCATTACTTGTCTCTAAATGTATGCTGATTCTAAATACATGGATTTTATACTCATGTAGCTGCTTGACTTTAATGGAGTTACTTGTGATTTATGTCACCGTGGGACCTGCAGCAGGTTTATGTATGCTGCCGCGTGGTAGTAGCTGCTTTTCTGGCCATTATATCTCATTCTTTGTCAGAGGCTCTGGGTGGGGAATCCTGGCTTGTTTAAAATCTCTCTCTCTCTTCCCTCGCGCTCTCACTGGCACTTCTGCTGTAGGAATGGGGATTGGAAGCCACTGTTCATACTTTGCTTCACTGCCGTGTAATCCGTTGAATTTCTGGATGACAGCGCAGAAGGTCACAGATGGTTTGGGTTTATTGTTTCTACCTGGGCTCAAGCTGCCTTCTTCCCTCATCCTTTCTGACTTTTGGGGGATTCTTTTGTTTTTCTTCGTTTCTTCTTTTCAGGTGACCTAGCCCTCTGTTTGGGAATGTGTTGTTCCATTAGCTGCCTCTTAGCTGAGTTTTTCTGCTGAGTCTGTGTCTCAGGTTTACTGCAGGGATGAGGGTAGCCTGTGCCTTACTCTTCCTAAGCCTGTATGTAAGAGGAACATCCATAGTTTCCATAGTTCTCTTTCAAAAATAACTTGTTATTAACTGTAACTATGTAGCTTGAACTTGGAAACCTGATACGGAAACCTGATACCTAAACCTAAAATCTGGCATAAAATCCAATCTGTTTTTAATTCCAGGGCTTGAGTGTCTCTGCTACCAAACACCCCTAACAACAGCTCCCTTGAAACAACCATGTTAATGCCTTCCTAGTTTCATTGTGCAGCGTATTTGCTGCCATTCTCCTGAAGAATGGACCCGATCTTGCAGATGTCGCTTCACGAGAGTGATGATGTTTTGGCTACTGGTAAAGAAGAGTAAATGCGTTTGCATAACCCTGAAGCAGGGCTTGGCAGACAGCCAAATGTCTGCTGTAGAACTGGGAAGAATTGCTTTATTTGTGCTTTTTCATTTTCCTGGCTGAGATTTCCTATTTAGAATAACACTGTTGAGTAGGTCCCAATGAGAGTTACAAATTAAATTTCTGGGGTACTAAGGGAAGAGAGAAATATCCCTAGACATGCTTCACCAGGTCTCTAAGCTGCTTAATTATGCTGCAGTGCTGGGATTTTATCATCGCCACTCATTCCTTCTGCCACTAACTAAGAAAAATGGCATATGATGTGTGTGGTCACTTGAACACTGTTACCCATCAAAGAGCAAACGTATGGTCAGCCCCTTTCCAAATCGATAATGCAGTGGCAGCAGAGATGGCTCTGTGGTGTTCACAAGTGGTGTCTGTTGCTTAATTTATTGTTAAAGTTGATAAACTGACTGGTTTCTAATCTCAGAGCTGTGTGTTGGTCAGCTGTGCTGATGTGTGTCCTTGTGTGTGCAAATGGAGGGGCTGCACTGGAACGGCGGTCAGGATTTTAATGGGGTGGGTGCGAGTTGGCTGTTAAAGACTACATGATTGAATGCATTCACATCTTAGGGGTGCGAGGTTACCGGCAGAAAATTCATTTTGGCTTCTTCATTAACAACTTTGTGATTAATGAGAAGAGCAAATGCGTTGTCCTTTCTCTTGTGTGATAAGTAGCAGCAGCAGGAAGGAAGTGTGCCTGATGTTTGCTTTCAGTTCTACTCTAACTTTCAAGTTGTGTGGTTGAATCCAGAAGACAGGAGCCTTTGGTTTTACACTGAACCCACGGGTGGGAGCTGTGATTAAAAATCATATTAAAAAAAAATTAGCTTTCAATCTCGTATCCTGTAATAAAGTCAAACATAAACAGTCCCATACCTTTAAGAAAACCTCGGAAGAAGTTACAGGAGATGTGCGCTTTAAACTTCTGCTGGTTTTGGTTTTCTGTCTTTTCATAGCTGTGAAAACCTCCTGAGCAGTGATGCAAAGGAACTTTTATTTTTGTTCCCCACATTTGGGTTAGAAGCTAGATTGCGTTTCGGTAAACAAGCACCTGTAACTACGCATTGAGATCCTAAATACGTTTGTCTTGTTGTTTCTGAGCCGATGGATGTGCTCACTAAGTACATTTAGTGTTCCCAGTAAGCATAAGAAGTTAAAGCTGAGAGCAAACGGGTCTTTTTCTTTCTTTTTTTTTTGCTATTATTTGGATTAGATGTCTTTGTTCTTAGGTACGTATTTCTGCAGCTCTTCATGCAGTGTATAAGGTGATGATGATAGAAGAGAATTGGATTGGGATTCTGTTTTCTTTGCTTTTGCAAGTGAAAATTCAGGTCGAATTCAGTCAAGGAGTACAGCGTCCATCAAGGACGTGGTTGAACAGTATCCAGTTCTTTTGTTTGCCTCTGTAATTTGAATTTACACGACACATTTCTTAGTGGATTGCACTTAACTGCTGTGCTGCTGGAAAAAATTTCTTGGAAAAATTATTTGTAATTTCTGCAGATTGTGTTCTGTAGACGAGTACAACGTTTTACAGCTGAGAGGAGGAAATGCTGTGATGTAATACACCTACATGTGATGGCCGTGCCTGTTCTGGGGGAGAAGGTGAGCATTCACATCCTTCCCAGCACATCTAGGGATTGAGCCTCGGTGCTCAGGTTTGGAAATGAATCCCTGGGCTTATGGGAATGGAGGAGATTCTCCATTCTAGGGGTATTTAAAAAGAATAATCGTGCTGACTTTGCTTTTACTGCAAGCACACTGAACGCCCAAATGGTGACTGCTTTTGGCCTTTCAACCAGAGTAATGATTTGGAAATACTGTCTGCTAATAACTAGGCTTAGCATACACGGCAACACAGTTCCTGCAGTTTTCCCTTTACCAGTCCAGCCCTGTAACGCAGAAGGCATCAATGTGTAAGCTCGCTATAATGTTACCATTACCAGATTTACTCCCAAAAGGAAGCTCTAGCCTGAGCGCATTAATCTGTTGGAAGTTAGTTTCAAAACTGGGCTCGCGAGGCATCTGCCGTCCTCAAGACTTCCTTCCTTCCCTGCTAATTTGGATACTGAGGTTTGCGGGCTGAGATCAATGGTTGTCTCACACATCTGAGTGTTTTCCGTATCGCATTGTTCTGAGTACATCGGTGACATGAAAGAATTTGTCTGAATTTCATGCAGAAGAACAGAGTGTGTTTTTACGTTTGCATTTGTGTTGCTTGGTGTCACAGTTAATTTGGCTTTGAGGCTCTGAATGAGTGGGGATGAGTTAATTAGATTCACTTTCTGTTAGGGAGCTGTGTGCAATTCTCCCTCAAAAACATCTTCCCCAGCAGAAGGGAGGAAATTACCGGCTCCACATCTTGTTCACCTTAAGGTCAACAAAGTTCTCTTATTAGCCGTTTATAGCAGGAGCAGTGGAGGGATTTTCAGGGAAAGAACGAGCTGTTCAGTCTTCACATACCTAAAAGCCTTGCAAATAGCAAGGATGATTGCTGGGCAGAGATGCCTTTTGCAGCCTATGTGCCAGCATCTGCTTGAATCCGTTGGACGGATGTGGTAGCTCTTGCCTTGCTAAGGGCAATTGGGGATAGCAATACCAGCAATTAGCAATACTAATTTTGAAGAAAGCCCTAAAGCAGATTTTTAAAGGCTTCGTTTTCTTTGGTTTTTCAGCAACGATCAACCCATACTTAAATACCTCATTTACAGTGGTGCTACCCCAAAAATGGATTTGGATTTTCCTACTGGTATCTGAATGCAAAATTTCAATTACTCTCCAGAGTAATTTTGTGAGTTTGTGTTGTGCAAGTGAGTTTGCTTGCCCTCCTTGCTGTGTTCTTAGATAGGCTCTAGTTTTCTAGCGTAATTGCTTATGACAATGGCTTCTATTTGCCAGTATTTTATCTACTTAAAGGCAGGAATTCTTGTTCCCTGTTACCGTTGTGGCACTGGTGGCTCACCCGATAACTGTGTTCAAAAAGTACTGGGAGGGAAATAAGGGTGCAGGTGGTGTGACTCTCCCTAACCTAATGTTCCAGCCAAGATTCCAAATCACTGGCCCAGCACGAGTTCAGATACAGTGATTATTTCTTTTCTGTCCTCCATTCAATAGTATTGATGTTTTGCACCAGGTACAGCTTTGCATCGGTTGTGTTTGGCATGTAGTAGAAGCGTGAGAAATCTGTTTTGGATATAAATGAGAAGAATTCTTTGGCTGCATCAGAGGCCGTTCCTGCTTCATGCAGCTGTTAAACCTCAACAGATTCATCCTGCTGGCACCCGTGAGACTATTATTGTACGTGATGAAAGTGAGACAAAAAGTGTTATATTTCAAACAAAAAAAGTGTAAATTTAAGTCACTAAATGCTGTACTATGCTAGTAATTCAGGATGTAGTCAAGCTAGTCAAGCCTGATCACGTATAAGTGGCAATATTCCTATTGACTTTTGTGAAAAATGGACCAGTTTCTAAATTGGAAGAGAAGCGAATGGATGCCCGTTATCTTCTCGCTCCCCCTATGAGATTGCTGTGCAATCCTGAAATGATTGCCCAGAGTATTTTCTGTGGAGAAAGTTAGCTTAGTCAAACTGTGTTATAAGTAATATTAAGTGAGGTAATAACTGGTTCCTTGGCAGCAACTCTAGATTTCACACCTTTTAAGTGCACATGTATTTGCTCCTTAGAGTTGGTAAAAGCCTGACTGTGAGCAACTGGAGGCTAGAGAAGACGAATTTAAAGAGACTTCACACTGAGTTCATGTATGGTCTTAATTTTGGAGAGTGGTTTGCATCGTGCTTATAATGCTAGGCAGAAATTAGAAATTCTTAGCTCTTTTTTTTTTTTTTTTTTTCTGGTGCCTTTTTTTATTTGCTGGGTTTCGTTGTTTTTCCCCCCTCCTTTTTTCCCCCCTATCTGATCCATCGTTTGTGATGCTCCAGCGATGTCTTTGCTCATATTTAAGTCTATCATTTTTTGGTATACCTTTTCCAGCTCTGTTGATGTCAGTTATCTGAGGCTTCAGAAACAGCAGAGGTTTCCCTCATATCCTTGTGACCTGGTGGATGATCTCTAGGTGGAGCAGAAGCAGCTGCACTTTGTGTGGTCGGGCAGGACAGAGCGGTCTTGGACATCTACAGTTGTCAGCTTTCCTTTTACTTTTCCATTGCATTGATCCTTTTTTGATGTGTTACAAAATGAATGAGGATTATGTCCTGACAATAATCACAGTGGTTAAGTAATGTAACTGAGTGCAAAAACACACACACAGTTGCAGCGTGCCAGAGTCTCCTGTGCTTTGTCAGGTTTGAAATCCCTCTGACCTTGTTTAACAGCATTTGCTTGGTAACAGCCTCACAGAACAGAAATATTTCATATTAATGAGAGACTAATTATTTTCATAAAAGAGCAGAGTTGCTCAGCAGGATGTGCTGACACTGGGATGGACGGATGCTGGCCAGCTAGTGGTGTTTGCAGGCCAATGGAGGCGTTCACCAATGGCAATGTTCTCCTGGGCTTGCCTTTTCTTTTCAGTCCTGGTTAAAGTGTGAAATCTAAAAGCACAGCACCATTTCCATCTTTTCCAACTTGAAATAAATTAGGTGTTTTATTTGCAAGTGGCTCAACATTTGCACCCACAACTCTCTGGCAACTCGGTGTGTGCCTTGCAGCTCCTCTTATATTCATTGTACTGGTGTTGATGCAAGTCTTCTGTTTCACCCTCAAATGACTATGACTTCTTAGCATGGTAGGACTGTTTGAGTTGGAAGGGACCTTTAAAGTTCATCTGGTCCTACTCGCTGAATATGGATGTCTGCAGCTTGACCAGGTGCTCAGAGACCAATCTAGTCTGATTGGAATGTCTCCAGGGTCGGGGCATCCACAACATCTCCAGTCAACCTATTGTATTGCCTCACTATCCTTCATCATAAAAAACCTTTTCCTTATATGCACTCTCCATCTCCCTTCTTTTAGTTTGAAACCATCTTCCTGTCATATGGTAACTTAGGTAAAATAATGGGGGGTTTGGCGTATCTTGTAAGCATAACCTACTCAGCTTTTTTATTTTACTTTGTTCTTGTCTCAGCCTTTGTGTGCAAGATGCCATCCCTTTGACCTCCAAAACCTGTGTCATCGCTAAAGACTGCGAAACGTCTGAGTGGTCAACGTGGAGCTCCTGCTCGCAGACCTGCAGCTGGGGAGATCTCACCCCAGGCTTTCGGAGCCGGCACCGTAGTGTGCAGAGCATGGCCATGGGGAGTGGGAAGCTCTGTCCAGAGCTGGAGGAGAAGGAAGCCTGCAGCACAGGAAGGAGAGAGCTGCTGAAGCCCTGCCCCAGGTACCTGAGCTTTAACCCATGTTTTTTGAACTTCTGGGGTGATCTTATGCTTCCTTGCTGCGTGTTTGTGTGTGTATGGAGAGGGTCGCACATCATACGTTATATCTGTGTTTGAGAGATCATTGATTTGATTGTTGTTAACGATGGTTTGCCTTATTTACTGCTAACGTTCTTGTAATTGTTTCCATTATCGTTATTGCTATTACAATGATTACACTTGCTTATAGAAATAAATTGCAGTTATACTCACTACAGCTTATATTTTTGTATTTTAAAAACTGAGAGCAGATACTCTTGTTCTCTGAAAGTGCTTTTCTACTGATTGCTGGTTTGGAGAATTTCCTCAACTGCACAGAGGCTGGGCAGGTCTCCATGGCTGTACTTTTATTGGGCTTGCAGTCATGAATTTTACATAAGATTTAATGATTCCCCTTCATCTCCCTATGAAAAATCCCAGTCCTCCATAAGGAAGACGGGAACTATTCAGAGATAGCAACTTGGTAAAGAGCAAGTCTCAGATTCCATCTGGATGTTTTTAAACTGGGAAACTTTGCAGTCCCCAAGTTCTCTTGCTTGGTTTATGGCACTCTTTGTTCTGACAGAAGTTGAGGAACTCACCTTTCTGGCGTGCAAATCTGTGCCGTAGCCCTTGGCCAGGCTAGCCTAGAGGGGAAATTGTTTGCTTTGCAAAGAAAATAAAAGATAGTTTAATTTTGTTTTCTGAGATTGACTGTAAAATGCTTCAAGATTAAGATTTTATACACATGTAGACAGATCACCCTGTGAATAACTCAGTTTATTAGGAGGTCTAATCACTGATCAGGTCGTGAATTTCTGGTGCTTTGCCAGGTACTGCCAAAACCTGTGATAAAGCCTTTGCAAGAGACGTTTCTTAGGAAGGTGTAACCTGTAAAAGTGTCACGGTATTGTTGAATTCATTCAAATCAAATGCTGAACATTTTAATGCACCCTGCTAGTGAAGGAGAGGAAGTATATAAAAAAAAAATCTGTTGCTTGATTACATCCTATGAAAAGGCTCTTGAAGAGTGATTTTTGCTCCTGCCCAGATGCACACCAATTTCAAAGACAATAGATTAACACATTGTCTCACTGATTTTGTATAGGAGCGTGGGTGCAGGTGACACCTGATTGGGGTATGCCAGCTGGTAGCAGATCAGGGAGTGAGCAGAACGTGTCTGCCCCTTGTTTCTCAGCACTTGTGTTTTTTTTTTGATACTGCACTGTATTAAAGTGCAAACGATTGTAAGGGCTTGATGTAAAGCCAGGAGAGCCCAAAATGTGAGGATCTGCGTAATGCTGATAACTTTCTTGTGGTGCCACCCGTGATACAGAAGGATACTTGTTGTTCTTTCAGTGTATTGCTACTATGCCATGGTTTTCATGAGAATATGAACTCATAAACATTCCTCATTCTGTCATACCTGCACATCTTCAGTCCTTCAGGCAACCTTTACAGTAAAGTATCTGCATGAACTAGGATAAACTGTCTAATAAGCTGTCCTGGAACAATAACATGAGATTTACAGGTTAATAGAACTACTTAGCCAAAAAACATAGCAAGAAAATCTTTGGTATTTAGTTAATGTTTATTTCTAGGGATGTAGTATCTCAAAATGCAGGTGATAAATTGACCTTCTCCCACTAAGTATACTGTGGGTATACCAGTTGTAAGGCTCTGGGGCCCGGTATTTTATGCTAATAAAGAGAAATCAATCATTTTAAAATCTGTTACTTAAGCATCAGTGCTGGTATAGGGTATTGTCTGTCCATATTGCAATTCACAGCTGGTGATTTGGTTTCAGTGTTTGGGAATTGGCCACCAAGATACTGGAAGTATCCTTTTCTTGAAATTTTATTCCCTTGGTAAGGATTTTCCAGATCACGCTCCAGACAAGCCAAAGACAGTGGGTGAGAGAACATTGGCCAGAAAGAGCATGTCTCTATGTTAGAGAAAGAGGCATTTTCCTCTAGTGGCTATTTTTCATTGGAAAGTCAGCAGTCACCTTTAGACTGAACAAATTTGTGCTTCCCAGACTATGGCCCCCATCTTCTTCATCCTCCACATCACCCGTGAGGAAAAGCAGCAGCTCAGGAGGTTGTACCTACAGCTTTTTTATCAGCAGGGGAAGGTGGGTGAAGTTATGTTCCCATCCATGGCAAGGCAGCAGGTTAAAAGTCTCATCACAGGTATGCGATACTGGTATAAATTTACTTTTAATGGGAAGGCCTTTTAATTTTAAGGCTGAAGTTTACTATAACCCCTTTAATCAATAGTTTAAATACAAGAAAATAAAGCATTTTAAGTGCAGGTAGGACTCCTGAGCTTTGTACTTTGTTTTACTTTTGGTTATTTATTCAGAAAGGATTAGATTAAAGGTTTAGAAAGCTTGAACACATAAGAAGTGATCCTACCTCCTTTATTGTCATATAAATTTGGGTAGTTCAATTAAAGAGAACAGGCATGTATAGATATAAAACTCGTTTCAGCACTAAGAGGATAAGTCCTACAGACTGCAGAGACCAAGAGGTTACTATAAATTGAGAAGACATTGAGCAATTGTTTGTTACATAGCTGTCACTGAGTCATCAGTTTTAAAACAATGTTTTATATCACTTGTATCCTTGATGTGTAGCTTACATGTTCAGTGGGAATAGATAGATTTTCCAGAATTATTATTATGTCTTTCAATCTTTCGTTTTGGTTGTGGTTGCTATGTTACGAGACAGGGATTTAGAAAAAAAAAAAACACCTCTCTTTTTGTTGGAAATTCAAAGCTTTTCAGAACTTAAGTGATGGAAAATGGGAAAATTTTAAGACCTGATTTTTACAAAAGGCTTGAGATTACTGCTGAGATATGGGTGTGATGGTATCGCTTTGTAGGGCTCATTATGTGCCTTAATTAAAGGTAAAGTATTAGTGTGAAGTGGGAAAGACGTGAAAGGAAGCTCTCAGAACTCTTCTGGTATGCTGCTGGGATTGCATGTTGGGAGTGGAGCAGCACCACTCTCCAGCCCTTTGAACTTCCCTGGTCTCCGGCACCCTGAGATGCCCTTGGTTTGGACAGCCTGGTTGCCTCCCCTCTGATCAGGAACAAGCTGTGTTGCAGCTGCAGTTTTTCAGCCCCAGGTTGGACATTTCTCCTGTGGCTGATGCTGGCTGTTGGCAGTGTGAGAGCTCACTTTGCTTTGATCGTAGCAGACACGCAAAGGATCTGCTCTTCTGCTTCCCCAGCTGACTGGTTAGCAAGCTCTGCTTATGATGTGAAAATCTTGACTTTGTCAGCCCAGTCTCTTCCTAGATACTCTAAACAACAAGTTTATTGTTTCCAGCAGCTCCTGCTTGACCATTTTCTTAAGCAAACTGACGTAACTGCATGTGGATTCTGGAGGTTCCCATTTGAAGTGTTTTCTACCTAGCACTCCAACCATTGGCAGTGGAAACTGCCAGTCTTTAGAAGTAATCAGACCTCCTGTAACTCAAGCAGTGTTATCAAAAAAAGCAGAAAAAGCCTACTGGGAAGTCAAAAACAAATACTAATCTTTATTAGCCGTTTTAAGAAGTCACAGCTAGGGCTATAGTTTTACCGGCTTTTCATCAAATCATCTAACTAGATGTTGACAGGAGTTAAAGTGTTAAATCTATTGCCATTTGAAATTGTCACCACCCACAGGTTTTGGCATAGGGATCACACGAATGCACTGAGGCTGACCTGCCTGGATGATTCAAATGCATCTCTTTCACTTTGTGGTTTATTGCACTCCTATATTATAGAGACAGTGAACAAAGGAGTGGAATGGTGTTATCCCCTGATACAGTGCACCTTTAATCAGGTCTGCTCTAACAACGTAACTGTGGGCTTGGGTGTCATCTTCATTGAGTTTGGAGAAACCACAGTCAGATGGTAGAACCACTGTGGGTATGGCTGGTAACCTGCAAGTACTGTGCAAAGGTTAAGGTTAAAAAAAAGAAGCCCAAGTGTTTCCCTGCAACAAATCTCACTAATTTCTACTCTTTGTCAATTACTATTAACTGCTATTAACAAACTTCTGATTAAATTTAAATGGAGATTACGCAGTCATTTTTTCTTTTAGCAATGCTAATTCTCCTTGTCTCTCGTATGGCCCGTAGATGGGCAAATTGATACCAAGTGTCAGCTGCATAAAACCTGGCAAAGAGTCCACCAGAAGCTGTCCAAGAGCACTGCTTCCTTCTGTAGAGACAGGTTTTGCACTCAGTGGGATAACAATATGTCAGATATGTTTCTAGTGTAGTTGACTTGTTAATGGCTGTGAAAACGTGTACCTTTTAAACAGCTAATGCTTGGGGTCAGGATTTGTTACCAGAAAGCTCCAGACAGCTTAGGGCATGCCCAGCTGGGTGAAAGCAAGATGGGCTGATAAGGATTTAGGCTTTAAGCTGCTCGCAGAAGAACCGGCGCTGGCAGTTGCACCTGACGGCTGCTCATTAAATACTGCTCTGCGGCGCAGCAGAGATTTGGTTACTCTGTGTAGATATCTACGGGGATTTTTTTTAGATTCGGAAGCTGATGAGGTTTAATTATCTCTGAGCTCAGATTTAGTTATTTTGCATAATTTTAATCATTGATGGCCTAATTTTCGTAGGTGTTAAGTCCCACAGCTTGCGCTGAATAGGAGAAGCAGGTGCTCGCACCTTTGGAAATGAGTCAGTAAGATGCAGAATTCACAGCTGACTCCCTAAGCCACATATTGATAATGAGCTTTTCTTTAGTCAATTATTATTTTAAGAAACACTACCCTATAACAAGTATTGCCATAGCTGGGGAAGATGTGCGTGTTCTATATTTAGGCTTCTGGTTGTGAAATACAGACCTGAGCAGCACAATGTCCTGGGGTGCTGTGGAGGAGGAATTTTTCTTTACCCAGTGCTTGATGAAGAATAGTACTCGTCTTTATTATAACAAGAAGTTAGCATTTAACACTGCATGCCCCCCCCAAAAAATGCAATTAGGAATTCCACAAGAGGAGCACTATAACAAAAATCCATGGCTGTGCTTTATATGTTGCAGGAGTTCAATTATTTTGTACCGGTTGTGTGAAAAGGATATTCGGTATTGTTTTCTCTGCTGGCAATAAACCCCGTGAACGTATCCAAATTTGCAGATGATACTGTATGTTAATTAAGAGTGCCTGACAGCTCATCTGAAAAGTGCCTGTAAATTGAAAGTAAGTGGCAGTGTTCACAAACGTTTTCCATTAGTATCTTACAAAATTCGTAAGTGCTCTGGGGCTAAAAATCATTCTTATGCCCAAATTTGCAATGCAACATGTTGTGAGAACGTTGGTATGTGCTCGGGCAAAATAATGTCATTATTTTTCATGTAGTTTTGAGATGCACGTGTCCTTGTCATAGCTGTAGTCAGGGAACGGATATTGGCAGTGCAGAATACAAGGACTACAAGACGGAACAGAGACGCCCTGTTGTGCTGAGCTGGCAGTGATCAGTTAGCAGGCAAATGCACGCAGATTTTAACAACCGTAGATCTGCCATAGGAGGAGAGAGTATTTGGCTTGAAGCTAAAAGAAGGAAATTATTTTACATATTTTGGAACAGTGAAGTTTGTATGGAAAAAGTGAACTGTGAGATTTGGAGGGGCAAAGGAATGAAGCAGCAGAAGTGTAAACAGTTTGATTACAGGAGCAATATTGGCTAAGGTTCAGAAAGTGGAAGGAAAACTTTGAGCTCTCACCTTACCACACCAATACTGTGACCTGTTAAGTAAAACCAGTTTCCTCTATGAAAGCTGCTGCGTTAGAAAAATGCTCTGTGGTTTTGGACATAATGAGAAATAGTTTTTGCTTTCTGTTGTTCCCCATGCTACTTCCCCTGTGATTTTAATAAGTTCTTCTTGGCATTTAGGCTGATAATTAATAACGCTGATTGTCAATACAACATTCACATACCTGTGCTGAAGAATGTTGTCCTTTATCGAAAACCATTTATGCTTTTTAGGTGTGAATTGAATACAGAATGAAAACAGACCTGGCTGCATATCATGATTTCTGGAAAGAAGAGCAATAGAACTGAGTTACTATAGGCAATCCTTTGGAGAAATTGATATACCTTAGGCCTTTGCAAAGCCTATAGAAAAGCTGCTTGGTGCTTGGAGCTTCACTGATGTATGTAGGGCTTTACCTATCAAGTGCATTTTAGAATGACGTGTTCAGCTCTTGGTAGAGAAGGGTGGTATAGTGGCTGGAGCTACATGTTTGAAAACTCATTTTCACACTTAATCGAACCTCTTAATCTTCGTTCCTTTTTTTTGCATCCTGCTCAGAGGTGTTGTCAGGATGATTTAGTGTTTGTGAACACTTCAGAGATCAGTGCTATGTGAAAAGTTTACATGAGAACTACAGGCTAATAACAAATACTTAACCTTCGTAAATGTAACTTTCAGAATGTTCCAGAACATTCCCCGTTTTGAACAGGGGAGTGCTACCGTAAATACTAAACCAATTGTATTTTGTCAAGTAGGAAACTAGCACCTCCTCACCCATAGTTTTTTCCAAAATTGCTCTTTTTTTACTTGGTCTCTCTTTTTCCCTAAGGTTTTCCTGGAGGACTTCTGAATGGAAAGCTTGCCAAGTGTCTCTCTTTGACCAGCAGAGTCCTCGACATCATAAACATGCAGTACTTTGTGGAGGTGGCATACAAACCCGTGAGGTTTATTGTGTCCAGATCACTGTAGAAGCTGAAATGCACCGACTGAAGGAAGGTATGTGCGTGGAGTCATTCTGAAATGTCTGTCACAAGTAGATCTCAGTAAAAGAATAATAAAAAAAATCCTTACTGCGCAGTCATCAGAAAGCGTGGCTTGCTGATGTCCCCCTTGTGTCTGTCTGTTCTTAGTGAAGGAGATGTTACGTGGCATCAGAGTGGCAACAGGAGGGTTTAGTCCTCAAGGTCTAGGGGTCTGCTTGGAGCCAAAGCCTTCTAGAGTGAACTGCTGCTTATGTTCTGTAGGTGTACTTGTGTTGGGTGAGGCCTGAAGGATGGAGCTAATTTTTTTTTGTTCTAGTTTTTCCTGGACTTCAGTTTTCTTCCTTTCTTGCATATCAGGTAACTTGCCCTCTGTAACTGAATACATTTGTCTGTGGTTTTAGTTCTGGGTTAGAGTATAAGAACAAAGATGTCACACTCTATTCTGGATATGGCTTCAGCCTGTGCTTCAGATTGATACACAATCTTTCTTGTGTTTTGAAGGGGAAAGCAAAAATAATATTGTCACAACTTCTGAGCAGACAGACAATTTTTGGATCCTGGAAGCGAGTTATTTTCCTTTTAGAAGAATAATGAGTAGATACAGATGCACGATGAATAATTCATCTAAGGCTGTTTTATTTACTGTATGTAGTGCTCTTGCAGAATATGCTTTTGAGCAGAGATACAAAGATAATAAGAACACAACAACATATCTTAGATTTATTTACTTACAAAGCCAAAGCAAATGTTTCCTGGGTGCCCAGTTGTATCCTTGCATCCTGCACAGACTCTGAGATTATAGAAAATCAGACCTCTTTTAATCTCTATCCAGTCCATGCATACTTGCTGCTTCACCTCTTCCAAACATCTGGTACCACCTTGTCTGCCAACAGAAAAATTCCTCTGTTGTTCTACTCACATGTATGATGCCCGTGACTTTCAAAGTAAGAAAAGTGTTGTTGATGTCAGGGGTGTAACATTTCATGACCATCCTCATCTTTCTTGCCACTTCTGTAGTCCATGCTGCTACTGTATGGCACATTGGTGAGCAGTAAGAGTTAACTAACTTCAGCCACGCTTCTCTGTTCTTTGTTAGTATTGTGAATTACCCTAGAAGACTGGTTCGGGTCATACGAAACCCTTATCCAACATTATTCATAACAGAATATGTACTCTATATCTAGCAAGTGATCACCTGCCAGTTTTTCCCTTGTTTAAGGTTCAGTACAACTTAAAAATGGCAAGCCCTCCCGTCAGCAGAAAGAAGACCCTAAGATATCTCTTCCATGTTTGCACAGTTCTAACCTTTACTGTTTGAGAAAGAAGTACATCTTTTTTTTTTCTTTGTAGGTAACTGAAAAAGCAAACTTGCACAGCAATTATACAAGGTATAAATTATTCCTGCCATGCCAAGGCAATTATGGTGATTTGCCATAGTTAGTCCTAAGTTACTACTTAGGAAGTGAGAACCCCATCAAATGTCAGTAAAGCCACATTTAAAAGGAAAGACAGAAAAACTTTGTTACTGTTTTTCCCTATCTGATACTCAGTGTGTCTCATTTACTAGCTTGTCACTTTTTGTTCTTCGTCCAAATAAGGAATGATGTCTTTTCTTGCTTCTTTTCTAGAAATCTGAACTGATAGTAAATTTTTATTCGTCGTGAGAAGACCTCATATTTTATTGTACTGTTTTTCAGTGATGGGGAGAAGATTGAGAAGTTGATTTGCCTATGTATAAGCAAATATAGAGTCTAACTGCTACCATAAAAAGTACAGTATTTTTCTTTCATCACCTCTTGAATGTCCTTAAAGGGATCATTCAGGAATCAAACAAGCGAGTCTAATAGGATATTATCATCCATCACAGTTGTTATTCTTCTGGTTACTTCCAATAAGGACTTGGACCTGGCACAGTGACATATGTAAAAAAAGATTTTGTCTTGTGGTATCTCCAGCAGTATTATTGGATAAAATATGTTGAATTGTGGTTGGAGACAGGTACCATCTGTGATGTGTTTATACATATTGCTCAAAGCTCTCTTATCCCCCCAGACTATCTTTCCTATTTTTCAATGGCTTAGTCTTTCCATCTTCTACTACTTTATTGAAGTGTGTATATTTAGGAATGAGTCCCTGTTTAATGTAGTTTCCATGTATCCAGTTAGTCAAAAACTCAAGTCTAATGATGTATTTCTATTGATAAAATTCCAATATGAAGGTACCAAAGATGGAAAACTTCCATTCAGGTGTTACTTTCAGAAACACATTGATAAGATCCCTCATCTTTCCACCTAAAGGGGTCTCCTAACTAAGAAACCTCTGCTATGCCCCAAATGAAGGCCTAACGTGTTTGTTAAACCTTAGTGAGGAATTCTGTACTTTAAACATGGAGGATGAGGGAAAAACAGCTTTTCATATTTATCAAAGAAATCGTGGTGGTCTGAATGACCAGGTGGAGGAAGAAAGAAAAGCAGGTTTTCTCTTTAGCACTGACTTGTAAAAAACATTTTTGATAGTATTCTTCTTGTGCGTCACTGAAAAACAATGTTTAAAGTCCTTAATAATATTCTTCAATTCTGAGACTCTTGCGTCTAGATGAGTGTGACTGGAAACACTTGGTAAGTGTGTCAAATGGTGTGTCAGGTATCTGTATTTCGGTGAGCATCAGTAATCCCATGTATAAAAATCTTTTTGAGACTATGCTATTTTTAGTGTTAGCTATTCTGTCCATCCAAGGGATCTAAATTTTGTGAGGCTTTTGTTAACTTACGCTGAACTTGAACGTAGTATGTACATGTTAAACATGTCCTATACTTCAGCCACAAGAACCCCACGCAACACTAGAGGCTTGGGGCTGAGTGGCTGGAAGTCTGTGTGGAAGAAATGGACCTGGGGGTGTGGGCTGATGCTCAGCTAACCATGAGCCAGCAGTGTGCTCATGTGGCTGAGAAGGTCAGTGGCATCCTGACTTGTATCAGAAATAGTGCAGCCAGCAGCAGCAGGAGGTGATCGTCCCTCTATACTCTTAGCACTGGTGACGCCGCACCTCAAGTTTTCTGTTCAGTTTTGGGCCCCTCACTGCAAGAAAGGCCCTGAGCATGTTCAGAGAAGGGTAATGAAGCTGGTGCGGGGTCTGGAGCACGAATCTTGGGGGAAGCAGCTGAGGAAACTGGGATTGTTCAGAGTGGAGAAGTGGAGGCTCAGGGGAGACCTTATCACTCTCTACAGCTGCCTGAAGGGAGGTTGTGGTGAGGTGAAGATCTTCTCCTGTGCAACTAGTGATTGGACTACAGGGAATGGCCTCGAGTCATGCCAGGTGAGGTTAGGAAAAACTTCTCTGAAAGAGTGATCAAGTGCTGGAATGGGCTGCCTTGGGAGGTGGTGGAGTCACTGTCCATGGAGGTGTTCAGGAAACATTTAGATGTTGTACTGAGGGACGTGGTTTAGTGAGAAATATTGGTGACAGGTGGATGGTTGGACTGGGTGATTTTGGAGGTCTTTTCTAACCTTTGTGATTCTATGATTGTATGAACTACAGATCGTACAGACACAGCCTGCCCTTTCTGCTCTTCACCTCGGGGTGCCCCCGAGTTGTTGTGTCTGGACATCTGGTACTTGGAACAATCTGTTGACAGGATGGTGGTTGCCTGTCTTCCTGATGCAACTCTATCCACTTGTATAGAAGCTCTGCAGCTGCTAAATAAAGTAGAAATGCAGATCTCCAACTTATTTATTTCCAGAATTAAGCTCTGCTAACAAATGTCTTACTCTTTTTTAGACTGAGATAACTTTGACTGAGACTTTGTGGCTGTTGGTTACCTGGAATTTTTTCCCCATAATAACTTTTAATTAATCTGGATGAACAGTGCTAATTAACAATCCCCCAACAATAAAAAATGTAGTAAAAGTATGGAAGAGTATTCTATCATGATCAGTTGATGCAGCTTCTCTCTATGTTTGGCAGTAAAATTCTTCTTCCTTCTTTATGCAATCACAGTAAATAAGCCCACTAATATGGGAATTAATATTTCTTGTAGAGTCTGGGGATGGTGTCTGTGTTCAGCCTTTTATTAAACATATGAAATTCCTACATCTGATCTTCCTCAGGATATTTTGCTGTCTCTCCTGAAGGTGAGGGAACATCTTTCTGTTTTCTAATTAAATCTGCCTGTTTGGTTAATCTAGAAATTATACCTCCTTGTAATTTAGGGCATGGGATCCTTCATAAACATTTTCCAGAAACGTCTTCTCTCTTTTCTGAACTAGTTACCACTTATCCCTTACTGGCCCTAGTGACCGGGATTGCATTCTCTCCATATTTTCTGTAACTTTCCAACTAGGGATCTGTCTGTCTTGTCGTTTTTTTTTTTCCATAAATTTTTTGCTGTATATATCTTGACATTTTTTCTTTTTTTTACCTGTTTGAATGAGATCCAATTTTCCTCTCACTTTCTGAATTCTCTTATAATGTTTTTGGAGCCTGTCTGCTTAAGTTTTAATTATAGGACTGAAAAGACCTTTGTGAAATGCTATTCTTCCTTGAGTCTTCTTTATTGTTTACCCCGCATAGCATACTTAGCTAATAAAGTTTCTCTCTTATTACCATCTCGCAAAAAATCACTGCATTTTCCAATCTTCTTAATCTTTGTTATTTTCCATCTGAAAATCCACATTTTATTCTCGTACCTGTATGAGATTCTAGAGTCTTTTTAACTGTTTGCTTGCTTAATGATTATCCCTACCTTATTTGTCTTTCTCTCTATTTTTATTTGATCTTGGGTTTCAATAATAGGTGTGTCACCGTATGATCAAAGTAATGCGATAGCTCCCACAGATTCCTAGTCCATCTCCACCAATATTAGAAACGTTAAAGATGCCACAGTGAAATAATGACAATAAAAAGCCTAATTGTTAGGCTCAGGGCTCCTCGTAATCCAAATATAATTCAACTCCTTTTTCTTTTAAAAATTAATAGCTTTTCAAATATTCCTCCATGTGTGATTCTCATCCATCTTTACACGTGATCTTTTATTGAAAATCCTCCAACATGTTCCATTTCCCCAACATAGCCATAGTAAGATTAGTTGTAGTCTGGCAGAAGAAAGGGACTTGACCATGCTTAAAATGTGTTGCAGTAGGTATTGTTAATTTTCCTCTTTTTTTTTTTTTTCCTTTGGACACACTGTTGTATTTCTTCACAGCCATAGCAGTTGAACTCCTTCACACTCTTTAAAGTTCAGCTTTGTAAACACCTGGGAATTCAGTATTAACGGTTACTTTTTGATCCATCCTGTGTGTATTCCCTTTTATATTTTTGTTTCACAAGCCACTTTATTAACCCAAATGGCCAGAAAGCGCTCCCTAGCATTTTCATGCAAGTCCTTAAATGAGTCTCAAAATTAGAGTTTCATGGCATTCTTCTTCTCCGCAAAATATTGAGCTTTTTCCCTACTTCTGTTACACAGAAACGTCTAATACTTTCTTACCTCACGAGTAAACTTCTCAGACTGTTTTAAATACCTACATGGGAGATGTTTTGGCACTGCACTTTATTTTCCAGAAATTAGTGGCCTCTTTAGACTTGCAGAGATGTATTTGAAAACTCCTTTCATTCACATCCTGTATTATTCTGCATTTATTCTCATCCCTTTCTTTCCACCCTTTTGTCTCTTTTAGGTCTGAAATATGCATTTTTTTGCCTGTTCTGCTCTGTATGCTCTGTTTCCCAACGAGGATTCAGCTCTTTTTTTTTTTTTTTTTCCCCTGCAAGTTCTTTGTTCTGCTTTGAATCATGATCTTCCAATGCATTCCTTCTGGGGGATTAGTGTTTCAAATTGGTACGTGTGGCATCTGTTCAATAAACCACGTGAAAGTACTTTCAGGAAGAGAGAAGAACCAGCAGAGTGCTATTAGAGCATGCCATTAGCCTCTTGAGTGCTAGGTGTCCGGTGCACCACCAGGCCCAGCTCTTTAGCAGCAGTAAGTCAGGTGTGCAGGTTGTTGTCTTCCTGCATATTTACTGGGGAAAGACTGCATTGATGCAGATAAGCTGCCCAGAGGCGCTGGCGCAGGGTATGCGCTACTTGAATGAACATGAACCCTGCATGGAGTATGAGCTCTGTATTAAATGCACAGTGTTTTTTCAAATTTATGCTGGTGGAAGCTGCAGGAGTGAGAAGTTTGATTTACTCTACGGAAATTAGAATTGGGAGTCTTTGATGTTTAAATCCTGTTGTCTCCATCTGGTTAATGAAATTGAAAAGAAATATGTAAGAATATATTAGTAGAGAGAAACCTTGGTTAGGACCATGGGGGAGAGAGCTAATGGTCAGCAGTGGCACGAGGAAACACTTGGCTTGGCAGGTTGATGATACAACAACAGGAGAGGGCAACGTGCCTGATTCACAGAAATCGAGTTCTCAGGAGGAAGAAAAACCCCATAAGCAAAACCGAATATCCAAGAATGCCCTCACCCCAAAGTTGGGTATTTATCATCAGGATGACTCAACTGGCTTGAAAAGATGACAAATAGACCTCTGAAGTGTAAAATATATTCAAGCAAGTCTGCATCGGATTTATATTGCTGGGATGCCGAGTTATTGATCTGTAAGCTCACCAAATGCTGAGCAGAATTTACGAGATAAAACTCACATAACAGGAAAATAAATATGTAACATCTGGCTTCTTTGGGGGAAACCCCGTAGAAGCAAGAGAGGAAATGGTTTTGTTTGGATCTTTGGGGTATCTGACAGCGTTGTTTAAATGTGTATTTCAGAAATTTCACTTCAGATCCGTTGGGTATAAGCATTTTCCCTAATGTGTTTTATAGGTATAAGGTTTCCTTTTTTTTTTCCCACGTCTAGAAACTAATTAAAGTAAAATGAAAAGGATGTGTAAAATGAAGTCGACAACGAAAGAGATGTGCCTTTAAAAGATTCTGCCTTTTTTAGTCAACACACCATTTGATGTGGCCATGAAATAGGTACCTCTTCAGAAATACATTTATTTACATCGCTGTCTTTGGTATGCAGCAAATAATATGCTGCCCAGTCATTTCACGTGAGATTCTAGGCTTTAGTTCAAGTACTTATCTTTGAAATCTAAGATTTTAAATGTCTTTGCGTTTTGTCATTATTTCCTGCCACTGAAACTGGATCAGTTTTATTCAGAACTGTTTTGCTCTGAGTTTGGTTTCATTGTTACAAGGAAGGGGTGCTGCAGCATAATCAAATAATGCTGTTCATTCAGGTGAGAAAAATAATGGGATTTGTGCATGTGTTGCACCAGAGGGTGGGTCACCACGGACAGCTAATGAAGCTGGAGGTCCTGGTCCTGCAGCAGGCGATCTGCATGGGTGACTGGGCTGACCTTGAGCACTGAGCCTCACGAGCATGCTGTGAGTGGAGCAGCGCAGTGTCAGCTGCTTTGGGGCCACCACTGCCATGTCCTGTGTGCGAGATGGGCACCTCAACGCAGTGCTTTGTTGGTGATACCTGTGCTCCTGCAGTGACAGCATTTGCAGGGCATTCCTGCTCTTTGGTGTTTTTTTGCTGCTGATTGAACGCTAAACTTAGTGATGGGCAAACTCCAGACTCTTAATAGGCTTTCATGACAAAAAAGCTCCATCTTTGTTTTTTTTTCCCTGTTTTCCTTGTGGCTTCTCTTACTCTCTCTGGCAGTCTGTTGTAATGACGATTTCCAGCATCTGGTGGCTAACAAGGTTCACATCCTGGAGAATCCTCTTTTCTCTTCCTGTGTTTGCCTTTATATATGCCATTTTTCTCTGCATTTCCTCATGGACACTTAGTAGTGACGTGTCACCTCTGGTCTGGACCGTTGTGTGACTGAGAATTCTTGCCAGATTGGAGATTTCTGTTGACGGTCTCTACAAATACCCAGTTTGGGAAGAAGATCCTGCTATACAGTGTGGTATGTGGAACTTTCTGAACATGAAGTGCTAATAGTTTGTCACTCAGTAAAGTGGCAAGGATCTTTGTTGTTCCAAAATACATAAACCACTATTAACTTTTCTTTTTTTCATGCTGTGATGCGCTTTCAGTTCATACTATGTTTCTTGTCCTTTAATTCATAATCGGGTTTCAACTGTGTGCCTTGGGGCTTCCAAACTAATTGATTCTTTTTGGGAGCATAAAAGGATCCTTGCCATTGAGGATGGGTTGCATGAAGCTTTTTTGATGAGGTGATGCAATAGGCTAGGGTTGATGCTGTCTCCACACTAGTTTAATTACATTTAACACATCTCCTTTGTCTGATGTTTTATTTTCACTATAAAAACAAGTCTTTCAGATTGGAGAAATTACATGCCAATGTTATGATGGTTTCTCCTTCTTATGTTACACACATACAGGTGTTTTTATAGAGATTCATTCCCTCATGATTTTCTCAGGTAATTTCCCTTCATAGTGATCCAACTGTCTTTGGTTCATATGTGCTGGACAAGGTAGCAAGAATTTTTACAAAGATGCAGCATCCCTTTTGTGTACTGTAGTTAGCCTTAATTAAGCATAACTTTGCCAAAAGATCTAGTAAATCTCTGGTTGTATCGCCTTAAGAATAGATTATTCAATAATGTAAGGACCTGCCAGTATGCAGGAGACGGTCTTGATGTATTCCAGATCTGTTAGCACTATCTAGATGTGTCTCATTTGAGTGTTAATATCGGAAATACTTGTGTTTCATTCTGGAGGGGAAATGAAGTTAAGGTCCAGGAAAAGATTGTGTTAGTTACCTCCTGTGGAGTGAAAAACTAAATTTGGAAGTAATCATTGCTACTGAAAATACAGCCCCATACGCTCCTCTTTCTGACTGGCCATCATTGTGCTTAATGTAGTATTGGTATGTATGCCTGCAAATATGTGCCCATATGACTATATTCAGAGATAATTTATTTATTGGCTTAAAATTACATTATACAAGTAGTATCAGAGCTGATTCCCTCTTCCACACTTCCCCGAAATCACTACCTCAGTAAAAATATATAGGGAAACAAGATACTTTAGAAACCAATTTATTATCTCCTGCTGGTAGCAATAACCTGAAAATAACAGCAAATAGTAAAACTCAAACTTGAAGCAGACGCTGGTGCTGGGAACAGCCGTAGTTGCATTTATAAAGGATAGATTCAATATAACAGCTAGAGAAATGTGTTTCAGAGGCTTCCAGATTAGTACTTGATTGCTTTTTCAAGTTTATTCTATAGATTGAGAAGAACACAGGATTTTGAAACGTACAAACAAGCGTAATAGATAAGCTGCTGCTTGAATGAGATATTGCCTCTCCCTCCTACTCCTCCCCTCCTGACATCTGCCTTTCCCCTTACCCCCAAAAAATGGACTAATGGATTTCCAAGGAAAATAATTACATTTAAAAAAAAAAACCACAAAACAAAACACAACAGTTTTTCAATGTAGGAAAATGCCATTACCAAATCCATTATTGAGTACAATCAGAAGGCAGTCTGGTATTTAAAGACAAGCCTAGCAGCTGTGTTCATTCATCATAGGCATAAACTGAGGTTGTTTGTTCTTTTCCTGAACAGGACATTTTTTTTCCTGACCAGGCTCTCTGCACCTTTTTGGAGACTGCTGTGTGTGAGAATTTTGGCATCAAAAAAGTTCGTAGGAAAAAGTACCTTGTGTGGTTCCTTGAGAATAGGATGTTTATTAGAGGACGAAGGAACAGCACTGTTGAAGAAGATGCTTTGGATAGTGAATGTTACTTTTTAAGAACTGTACATGATTCATGTATTACTATGAAGAGCTAAATCAAATTGAGACGTTAAAGAAAAAGAAGCAAAAGAAAGAGATGATGAGGTGTGAGATGGTTACATCTCAGATGGCTCAAGGAATGGACAGAGCAGTAGTGCCTGGCCAAGCCAACAGAAAAAAACTGCAAAATTGAGGAGAATCAGTTGATCTTGGAGCTGAGACAAGTGCTTGTGAAGACGTGACAGCATCACTGGGATTTCTTGCTTTGTGGTCCATTGCCACGCAGCATGAGGGTGGATGAGAGATTATGCTTAGACGTGGCAGACCTGTCCAAATTGGGGTGTGAAAGCGGCCCACCTCTGTGCTGTTTCTTCCTCTGTGCTTAAAATCTTCCCACATTTCCTTCTGGCTACAGTTTTGTGTTAAAAAGTGAATGCGTCATTACAAGACTAAAAGCAAGTCAATTTCAGCAGACACTCAGACAAAAATCATACCGAGCTTTTAAATAAAACTGACTGAAATCAACTGATGGAAATAGGAGTTGTCAATCAAATGGCTGACAAAGTGATGAAACTCTTTTATGGAGCCCCACTGGTCTGTCCAGTTGCTCTGGCTGTCATGCTGGGAATAGCGGGTCTTTGTTCCTGTTTTTTAAATAGGATGGTATTGTATATGCATTTCCTAATGCATCTTGTTTGGTTTTGATCTTGGCTTCAGAAATGAGTTTCACTGGAGGATTGTAGTCAGTGCAGTGAAAATAAACTGGCACAGCCCTTGAATATATATGGATATTTGTTTAGAATAGGCTGTGTATTTTCTGATCTGCATTTTACAGAATATTTAGAATTGTTTAAGGAAGTGAGAGAACAGTTTTCTTCTAGGAATGAGTAGGATGTTGGTCCTGGGAGTCGTAAGTGGAAAAGAGCACCCAGTGCTGCAATCAGAGCATCAGTCTGAAGGAGGAGGATTGGGATGCTGGTTGGCAAGAAGAGGGACAGCAAGCATTTCCTCCAGGATAGAATCATAGAATGGTTTGTGTTGGAAGGGACTTCTCAGAACATCCAGTTCCAACCCCCTGCTATAGGCAGGGACTCCTCCCTCTAGACCAGGTTGCTCACAGCCCCATCCAGCCTGGCCATGAATGCTTTCAGGAAGGGGGCATCCAAAACCGTGCTGGGCAACCTATTCCAGTGTCTCACCACCCTCACAGTAGAGCATTTTTTCCTGTTATCTAATCAAAATCTACCCTCTTCCAGTTTAAAAACATTTCCCCTTGTTCTGTTGCTACCTGCCCTTATAAAAAGTCCCTCCCCAGATTTCCTGGAGGCCTCCTCCAGGTACTGGAGCTTTCCATGAGTCTGGTGTACCCAGTACACTCAGTTTTACCCTTGATGTACTAATAATAACCTGACACTTCAGCTTTTTGTAATTGATTTTTCTTGTTTTTCATCTATCCAAACTAAATTCAAAATACCTTTGGCACGATCGGTTGATTTTCAAGGCAGGAGAACCAACCTATATTATCAAGTATTCCACATTTCAGTAGTTGCAGTGCTTCTGTATTATGCTGTAAAAATCAGTGAGGAGAAAAGAGCCATTGCTAACAACACCTTGAGTTAATGAAGAGCAGAACTGCACTTTATTTTTTGTGTTGACCAGATGCACTCAAATCTATTTCCTTTCATTTATTCAACTGAACTTTCAAAAAATGATACAGGTTTGCAAAGTTTAATGCTGAGAGGCAGGTTAAGCCAAGCATGAGACTTCTCTGTGAAATTCATGCTCTTATCCTTACAACTCTGGTATTTATCTCATTCTGTCTGTCACTTTACTTGCATGGTCTCTAGAAAGGTGTGCTTATGTTAGGGATCAGGTGAATTGGATTTATGCCACCACGTTGCAATCTCTAAATGAATATGTCAAAGGCGGTATGGTGTCTCAAAAATCATTCAGAAAGTGGTCTTTTCGCTAACGTGTGATCTTTCTGGTTAGAATTAAATTATAGCTTTTGTTTAGTTCTGTTTTACTGGTAAGATGGAATCATAAGCACTGTTACTGGTCTTAGGTCTCAGCTTCTGGACTTGTAAATCAACACTTATTGGGATTTTGGGCAGGGAAGTCATGAGTTTGAGAGGAAAAAAAAGGGGTTTTCTTCAAATGAATCCTTTCATAGAAAATGGTATAATATCAGAAAAAAAAGAAAAGATTGCTCATATATTGGACATGTTTTTATAAATTCTTTTCAAGTCAGTTCCACTCATGGAAGCAAAGAAAAATAGATGTTAAAAGTAAAAATGAGGATAAAGCAAGCTCAGTAGCTCTAAAAATTAATGAAGGCTTGGTCATATCATGGCAGAGTAAACTCAAACAAGCCTGCGCCTTTTGAAAGACTGCTTTGATACTGATTTATCTAAAGAGACAGCCAAATTCAGCCCATCATGTAATTAAGATGCAGTATCATATAATGACTCAGAAGATAGATTTAAGTCAGCTCCCTTCATTTCCTTCTTCCTCCCCGTCCCAAATAAGAAGGCAAAAGACGTTAATTGAAGGTAGAAATCTCTTAGGATAAATGAAAACACCAAGGGAGTCAGCTTTCCAAATTTGTTGCTGGCATCAACAAAACCAACGTGTGGCAGAGTTGGGGATTGTTTCATCTCTGGAATGAAGAAGCTTGGAGATCTGCGCAGCTGATCCATGTCTTCCCTGGGTCGAGTCGATGACATAAACATCTCTCCTTCCACATGAGTAGGTCTTTCTGCACGTGTGGAAGAATCAGTTAGCTTTTTTGAATGTAAGTGAGCCAAAAAAGGAAGGTCTGGATCCTGTATGAACAAGGCATGATCCCACTGTGCTCAGGCTTCCTCTCATCTGCCTTTTCCTGATTCCCAATTACAACGTGAGCGTTTTGGATTCCCTTCTCATGCATCTTCCTTTTCTGTATGAAGAGGTCTCCTCATGTATAAATGCAGGAGAATAGGTTCCACTCTATTGCTTTGGCACTGTAGAAAATCAGCACAGAATTTATCACCCGTTTCCCCTTAAACGTAGTCAAAAATTGGGCTGCTGAATATGAATGATTTAGATAAAACTAAGTGCCTTGCTGAACAGAAGATTAACTTTTTGATCTAGGAGATAAGACCCTAAAACAGCAGTGGATTATGGTGTGTTTTTGGGCCAGCAGTTATCTCTGGAGCTCTGCACATTAGTCAGGGCAAAATTACTGTCCTTTTTTTTTTCCCCCTCTTTTGTTTCCCTCTAGTTAGCAGACCAGTTGATGGGAAGTTCTGCCTGGGCCCTGCTCCCTCTGCATCCCAGCTGTGTGACCTGCCCTGTCCCTTGGAGTGCACGGTGTCTGCCTGGCTGGCGTGGGGCCCCTGCCTTCCTGAAGACTGTCGGGACCGCCAGGGAAGAAGAGGTAACGGCTTCTCTTGCATGTTTCTTGTAGCTGTGTGGGATCTAAAGCATAATGGAATATTATGATGAGATTGCAAAAGCAGCGGTGTCCAATTCTACATTGAGAATTTAATGTATGTCTTTTTAAATGAACATGGGATAGAGCTCTTAGATGTGCACACAGAAGTGGAATGTGACCTTTAAAAGCTTTTTGCAGTTATTCTTGAAAGAAAAAAAAGGGATAAGATTTTCAGCCTGATTCAAATCCTTTTATCCTGCTTGGAACTTGTAGAAAGGGAGGATTTCTTGGGATGGCAACTGCAAACCTCCAAAGTGTGAGGGTGTCCCTGCTGAGTGCCTGGGCTGAAGTGAAAGACTTGGGTGAAGCTGACGGGAGTCATGACTGAGGTGCATCCCACAGCACTGCCGTGTGGAGTTCAGGCTGAGCTGAAAGATGGTTCTGGGTTTGGTTTAAATTCCTGCAAGGGGGGTGTCTGAAAACTGTGTAATGTTCTCTGAATCTTAATTATTTAGAATTCATTCTGGGTGCTGCAACACTTTGAGATTCATTGGTGAGCCGTTCTGTCCTTTATAAAATAAGTTGGAAAGATTGCTATTGAAGTTCAGGTCAGGGAATAAGTATTATTAGTTGGAAGTTACACTTCTCTGAAACCAACATCAATTTTTGAAGTGGTTGGAGCTCTTTGGAATTTTGCAAACGAAAAAGGATTAAAGTTGTATTTTAAAATATAAAGGCTTGCAAAAAATCATTCAGTTTTTAAATGGCTTTCAATGGTGGCTTTACTTATTTGTTTTTGCTGAGGTGAGAACGGTGGAAGTTCAGTCCGTTGTCTTCTGTGGAGTTTTTTTTTTTAAATTCCTTTTCTGTTTCATGGCCAAGTTGATTTCACGTGGCCTCCACTAATGCTATACCTTTGCCCCATGCCTGGACACTGTTGCAGGAAAGACCACCATGTATTTCTTCTGCGTTTCTTACAATTCTGTGTCATTTACATAACAAAACACACTGAAAGGTACTCACATATTAGTTCTGCATTTTATATCACTGCCTGACTTTTGGTGTTATTCAGAAGGAGATAGATTATGTAATCAATTCTTTCATTATTTTGTAACCTTTTTCGTCCACTTTACATTTGAATCTACCAATTTAATAGGATAGCATTTCAGAGAGGTCTGATATGCATTATGTATCAGAAATCCTTATACCTTCATAAGGCAGAATACTAATTTCTTAGTAAACTCCTCTGCTGTGCCTTGAAACAAGTCTTGTCAGTAGTGGATTCTCAGGCAGATTTAAGTTGCTCTTTGTATCTTTGTTTTCTTAACATTTTTCTCTTTTATCTCAATGTTACTGTAACATCAATATGTGCCTCAGTAGTTAATTGTTTGTTTTGGACACGTGTCTTTCTAACCAGTGTTAATGAAAAGGAAAAAAGAAATTTTAAAATCTTGGGCTGTTGGAATTCTTGATGTACTGTTGGATTTTGCATGTCCAGACTGTGGGCAAATACAGCCAGTTACCATTCCAGTCAGTTCAGTAGCTGCAAATGGGGTACGCTTGATTCTTTATGCCATCCACTTCCACATACCCTATAAGGTCCTCTTGGTACTAAATTATTGGTATAAATATTTTTTTGCAGTTGTCCAGTTAATTCAGTTCTTCTTTTCCAGGCTTTAGAATGAGGCAGAGGCATGTGACTGTGGATCCTGTCGGCACCCTGGCAGGTTGTCCACATTTAGTTGAATCTATTCCTTGTGAAGACCCAACGTGCTATGAGTGGATCGTATCAGAAGGAATATGTGTTGCCGACCATGGAAAATGTGGACCTGGCAAACACATCCTGAAAACCGTGTGCAAGAACAAGAAAGGTAGGTAATGATATAGTTTTAAAAACCTCCCTTTTAACTGGTTTTCTTTTGGAGAGCGATCACAGTTATTTTCAACAGCTTCTTACTAGAATTTTATGAAACCTCAGATTTTTGAGTTGACTTTGGTGATCATCAAAGCCTAAGGCTAATATTGACTGGGATTTTGCTTTGAGCTTTTCAGTCTATTTTATTTGAAATGAGAGGCTCACCAGTACAGGTTATGTGTTGTCCCTATAGCATACACTGTACCTCATCCACGGGCCGTACTGTGATAACAGTGTGATACCGGTGGCTTGGTTCTCCTTCATATCCCTTTTTAAGCACATCTTGTAGAGAAATAGGACTGTCACTGAGGCCAGCGGCACTATGGACATTAACACAATTAATCTGGCCCTTTGCATTGCTTCTAGCCTGAGTTTTTAGCATGCAATTTGAATGTTTGTCTTCTTATAACAACCCACTTACCATCATGTGAAGGAATGCTCGGTTGTGCTGTCAGAATTAATACAAGAATTGCCTATTATCTAGATGAAATGATGGGAGTAATACTTTACCTACTTGATGGCAGTTTGAGACCTGCGGAGTGTTCAGTTTACAAGTTGTTAATAATGAATGAGTACATTTTTATACGACGTTTACAAACAACCAGCAAGAGCTGATTTCTTGTACGTGGTTTGAACTTAAGCCAAAAGTTTCATTTCTTGATAAGGTCAGTGTTGTCTGATCTTTAGATTCAATTACATGGAGCACAATTTTGCAGTCCTTAATCACAGTGAGAGGCTACTCTCAAAAGTAGCAAAATTGTGGAATTTTGGAGCCTAAGTTTATATCTGAGATGGAGAATTTTTTTTCCTATGGTGCTCAGAGTGACCGCAGAAAACAATTTCAAGTTGATAACGTGAGAGTTTGATTGACAAGTGGTTAAAAATAATGTGTCATTTATGAGGCACAGGAATCTGACGGAATTAAATTATGTCTCTTTTGTCCATCTCAAGTAAAGATTCTTCTGAAATACATCAAAAATATGTGGTTTTCTCCCAGGCTTGTGGAAATGGGGAAAAGATCTTCAACTATTATAAAAATGACCTAGGCAGAATACACTAGAGAGATCAGTCTCTGAACTGAGTGGTCTCTTCAGATGTGTGACTCTAACTGTGTAAGTCCAGTTGTAACATGATGCGTGCAGGTGGAGCCCTGTATTGCTGTGGAGCATCATGTTAAAACTGTGCCAACATCCATTTCTGTGCCCCAACTTGAGGCTTGTAAGGATGCAATATAGTGTGGCAGATGCTCTGTCTCTGATCAAAATGTTCTCTATGGCTATGATCTTTAAGAAGCCATGCCTTTGAAGTGTCTCTTCATCATTTAATTGCTCAAAAGCATATTGTAACTATGTTTTTCATTTCCATTACTCTCTGCATGTTCTACTTTCCAAAAAGCAGTGCTGTGACACTGTCACTGTATGTGATCATTGTCCGTTCTAATTGAGAAGGCTTCACAAGACGGGCTAGAAGCAGTGGTTTATAATATTTTTGAGCTTTTCTGAATTTTTTATTTAGTGGGATAAGACTGGCAGAGTCCTTGAAGTCAAGGCTGAAAAAAGTCAACTTGCTTTTTCTGTTACTCCAGTGATATTAATTGCTTTCTTTGTAACCTTTGTTCCTTCTAAAATGTTCTCCAAGCAAGATTCCCACTGCAATGCATGACATATTTTCTTGAATGAAAACTGGAGTAAGCAGTAAGTGTTCTGCCTGGAACAGCTGGCCAATCGGTAGTGGAAACCCAACAGGAAGAAATGTGAAGCTGAGACAAATCAGTTATGGGTAAAATAGCTTAAGACCTGTGCTCATGTTTAGCATTTATATAGAAGTTTAAATTCAATGCAAGTAGCTGCCCTGCTGAAAGGATTTAGAGTAGCTGCTTTGTGTGTTGATATTTTCATTTATTTAAGTAGCTTTTGTAGAATCCAGTGCTGTATCCAAAAATTCGTCATTTATCCACTGTCAGCCATGCCTAATATGGCTGCTCAGTATTCCCACTGTATGCCTAAAGAGATTATAAAGGCACACAACACTTCTTGGACCCCTTTAAATGGCAAAATCAAATGTATCTCATCTTAACAACAAAGTTAATTAGAGCCTGCAGTATGTTGATTAGAGTACTTAGGTTCTTCTTTGTATCCCTCCCTGCAAGATGTCTTCCTTTTCATATAAATGCCAGACTTGTTGGCATGGTGCTCTCTTACTCTTATTGCAGAGTGTTAGTTCACCTCTGCTTTAGATGCTGAAAGCAGCAAATGCGTCAGCCCCGCTTCTGTCAGCCCTACCACAGAGCAGCTTGGCATCATGGTTTCCTACCCTTGACCATCTCCTCCTCTCCCACCGTTTTCAGTGTGGCTGTGAGCCCACATCCTCCACTAGCTTGTGCTCTGTGGTGTGATGCTCTGCTGTTGCATGCTGCTCCCCTCAGCATGAGGCCTTTTTCATGATAAGACCAATTCTTCCCTTGCCAAAAATGAGCTTTAATTACCTTGCTTGCAGTGGGAGGGAACTGCCTATGTTTTTCACCCCTATCTCCCGTAGCACAGGACTTTGTTGCTTGGCCTAAACTTACCTCCAGCACAGCGGGGCTTGGAATTGTATCTTATCTTGATGTATGTTGCTGAAGATACAAGTGAACGGGGCACTGGCCCTTATCTGTCCCATTTCTGATCACCCCAATGTGTGGAGAGTGAACAGTGCAAGGGCCTCCATGAGTTTAGTTAGTGATGGACACTGGATGCTTTGGGGAACGCGGCACAGCCAAAAGAATAATACAGGAAGATGGATGATGGAACTGAAAGTTAGATCAGTACCAGGCAGAATGTACTCAAGAACTTTCTTTATATTTACAAACAACCCAAGAGTGGTTAGTGATTTTTCTCAGAGTTATTTTAATTTGATCAACAAGGAATTGAATAATCTCCTGTTTGTAATGTATTCTTGATCAGAGTGTTGCAAGTATTTGACATTTGCATTTGGGCAGTCTTGATTAGAACTGACAAACATTACTGTGCATTGACTGGATGAAAAAAAACATGAAATCTTTCCAGTTCAATTGCTCCTTTTAAATGTTGTTGCTCAGTAGATACAAAACCATGAACATGGTCAAACTATCTCATTTCATAACGCAGTTGAACAGCAGCCAAGGTATATTGTTTCATTTTGTGAAGACAACGACTGAAATAATTTTTTGTACGTTCTGTTCCTTATTTCTCTGCAGTAGCTGCATGCATATCGAGTACATTAAGGCAGAGGGAATCTGAGGTTGTAGCAGTGTGTAAAAGACTGACGATAATATAGACAGCAGGACTTGGTCCAGGGTCAGCAGGTTCAGCGCAGACAGGTTCAGTTCAGTGCAGACGGGAGCTGGTGTACCTTCATAGTTTCCCAATCTTTTGGTTTAAACAGACAACTGGGATTAACATATCAGTGTTGTTGGGTCCAGTCTGATGCAGGAATTGTTTCCCATGTCTGTATCAGAGTATTAATAATACACAAATAGATTGAAACAAGACAAATGTAGAACCAAACTGTGATTTTAAGAGTAGCACTTCATAAATCGCGTATAGAAGAGTGATTCTGGAGAGGTGTGTGCCCTGACTGCACTGAGAACACGCGTGAAAGGGATTGCAGTGATTTCCTGAAATAACAGCTGTGCTCATGAAAATTAATAATTCATTTTTCAAGCATTTAAAAAATGTTTCTTACAGTACTGCAAGCCAAATCTCAACTGTTAGCAATGCTGTTGAATGAATTGTAAAGTGTTATTATTCAGAATCTATTTGGTTGTAATTCCCATGTCAGCATTTATTAATTTTCATATTTGTGTTCTGATAACTACCAGAAGAACAATTTGTAACAACTCACTATCTCTGTAACAGTGAACAACCTCGTGTCTAAATAACAAAAAATATGAAATAGTTGATATGTAAAGCATTCATTGTTTTAATTAGCAGATGATCAACAAAGTTTAACACAAAGGTAGTCTGATTTTACTTGATTAAGGTTGTTTTACTCCTAGCTAATAAATCTAATCAAGGAAATTTAATTTAGATTAGAAGGAAGGATTAAGCTCTTCAGAACTACTGAGCATTGCCATTCCTTTCGATGCTCTCAGCTTGGGCATCGGGCTTACTTTGTTTTCTGGAATTAAAGTTGCAGGCAAATTTAAGTGGCGCTCAAATGGAAGTTCCTGGCCTCTGTCACAAACCCACCTTCTTCTTCCTCACCTGGATGCTCTCATTCACGGGATGTTTCTGCACCCTTTTCAGCCCTATCTGACACATAGCTAGCTTAGTGGTGGGATCCTTGAGTAAGTCAGGTGAGATGGCTAATAGCTGATGAATGGAAGAAATCCCCAGAGTAAGCATGCTCACCAGCCTTTCAGACCTGCTGCTGCTGGAGCTTTCGAACAGAAAACCTTCATTCAGCTTCTGCTGCTGTCCTTGCAGTACTGCTAGAAGTCTTACATACAGCAGTTGTCTTGTTATTTAGCGACGTGATCTCTTTGATTCTGGGGAGTCACTGTCTAGAATGTGGCACTTGTTGAGGTGGGAATAGGATATTTTTATTTCTTAAACATTCTTGAGTTCATTGAAAAAAGTGCACGTTGGGGTGAAATGTGTCTGTTCCCAAACTTGAAGAGTTTTTATCTGTAAAACTGGAAAACAGTTTTTCAGAGAGTCAGAATATTTTCCTTCAACTCTTTTAAATTAGCTGTTTAGTGTTTGCTTTCGTGTGATGAAATAGACCAAGTCTGAAACAAAATAATAATATCAAAATATTTGAGAAGGAGAATAATACAAAAGCAACGTTTTGCTTTATCTTGAAATTACTTTTTCTTAAATCCTCCCCTACTCCCTTTTCAGACTACATAAAACAGAGGTTTTTTCTTCCTTTTCCTTTTTTTTTTTTTTTTTTTTTTTCTGGTTCTGTGCCCAAACAGAAATCCATTATTCACACAGCTCTATTGACAGAGCAGACACTGAAATCCTGTTGGAATTCAAGCGAAGAGTAAAGGGAAGTAAAGTAATCAAAGCAGTGTTATTTTAAGGTCCAGTATTATGTTCTGCCACAGCCTGCCAGTGAAGCGCTGCACCTAAGGAAGCTTGGAGTCTCCTTGGGGGTAGAACGTTAATATTGCTGGGTTCAGTCAGCTGCTTATACTTCCAGTCAGGCTGTGTCACGTCCTTTGTTCCCCAGGAGTTGTTGTCCAAGGGGATAGCTTACAATGTGTGTGCTGCTTGGCACGTGGTGTCACACAACATCAGCTGGCACATCTACAAGAGCTTGGCTTGCAGCCTTCAGAAGGAAGGCACTGCTGGGACAGGGGGCATCTCACTTCATTCCTGGTTCAGCGCATGAAGCTGTCTGAAAAGCTCTGGCTTAACATGAATTTCAGAAATCTTTAACTTTTAACCTGTCTTTAATCTGACCTTAATACACGGAGGAGGGAAAATCATTTTTTCTTTTGTTATGCTTTTTCCTGGATGTGTCTGTGCGCCAGGCAGACTTGGGAAGGCTTTGACTTGCAGATGGGGCAGGTGGAGATTGTGCTTCTAGGGAGTAAATGAGTGAACAGTGTACAGCTAAACGTTATGTAGCTCAGTCTATGGGTTGGGGACTATTTAGTCTTGGTTTCTTACATCATTGACATTCAGAAAGATGGAGCTATGTACGGCTTTGTTCAAATCTCTGTGTTGTCAGCTTTAGCATGACAGAACTTGTAGAGTAAGGTCTGAGTAGTACGTGTGCTTTATGGATTATACTGTGCTGATCTCTCTGATGACAGTAACGAGGCCCAATGGAACAGCATGGAGCAGTATCGGGGAGGGCCAGGTGAGGATGAGGGGAAGGTTCTGCCCTAGTGGGCATGCTGAGCTGCTGGAGCTCAGGGAGTGTTTGGACAATGCTCTCAGACATAGGATTTGGATTTTGGGTGATCCTGAATAGGGCTAAGACTCATGCATAAGTTCACTCATTCTTCCTCATTGGTTGTGAGCATAACCTGCCAAACCTTATCATTGGAGCTGCTGATCCCCAAACAGTAATTTTCTGGCAGGTGGAAACCCAAATCCCTGTGGCAACTAAATAGGATCTATGCTTCTCATGTTGTAAACCATGGTGGAAGGAACATATTACAGTGCAGCAGTAAGGCTGATGAGTGTTTCAGAAGTCTCCTTGAATGATGTGTGGCTTGTTCAATAGATTTGAAACTTGTTTGTTTGTGTGGGTTTTTTTTTTTTTTTTTGGTAGTAATTAAGATTGATGTGGTCCCTGGGCAGACTGGTTTATGAGCCTGGTGGAAATGTAGTTCTCTCTGTTAAATCTTACCTTGCTGCAGCTAAGTCATTGCCAAATGTTTGACATCTCCTACTGGAAACATTTAAAAAGACAAAATTCGGATTGTGAACTGACCCAGGAGAGGAGCATCAACAATTTGAGGACAGACATCTTCATGGATTCCAGTGAATTTACTGCTTTTGCAACCCCTGCTCAAGCTGATATCTGCAGAAGAAACAGAAGATCATTTTTAGTTTAATTTTAGGGAAAGTTGCTGAAAAGTAAGAACTTTCTTTGCTTAGTCACACCAAGACTTTTCAAATTCATTCAAGATTGCAGCAAACGTATGGCTCACAAGCCAAGGAAGATAGAAACTCAGAAGTCTATATATACAATTCTTGCTGTAGCTGTATTTGCATAGATATCTGTGTGTGAGAGTCAGGCACATTGTGCTACAATACAGGGTATAATATTTAATGGTGGAAAGCTGTGTGAGTTAGGCTATGGTCTTAAATCTAGAGGATAAACTCAGATATACTTCAGTTAATTTCCTTTGCCCTTAAATGCACATATGTTGCACATTTCCAACTGAACTGTGGCTGTGCCTTGCAAATCCTGGCAGCATGATTTGTGTCAGTCACCCAGAAGGCAGCTATAATCAGTACCCAGTGGCGATTTCAGCTCTGTAGAGTTGGCAGACAGATACCAGTCGAGTTGATTAGGGATACGGACAGCTTTCATCCTCCCTGTGCTTGTCAATATAAAGAATTACAGCTACCTGTGAAAATAGTTTCTCAGCATCAGCTAAGGTAAGTGTGAGCTTGTGGTGTGGTGCAGAGTGCCCTCAGATGAATTTCTACGCATAAACACTATTCTTTTCAGTATCTGCTGCTCTTTTTTTATACATAATGTCTCCAAAAGATGTTTTTCAGGACTTCAGAAGGGTGTTAAAATGGTGTGGACAAAGGCCATTTCTTCCCTATGGCTGTAGCAGCAGAGAGGAGATGGATTTCCTGCTTGAATTCATGAGTGGGAGCAGCAGGTGCTGCTTTTCTCCTTTTTTTTTAATGAACTTGAGCTTCTAACACCTGTAGATTTGGAACAAAGGTTTCAGGTCACTGTTTCAGAAATGGAAATTGTAACATTAAGAAAAACACAAACATTACTCATTACCGCAAGATTTTTATTGCCCTTTTGTGCTTTAAATGTTATGGAATGAGGCTGACATAGGTTGATCTGAGTTTGTGGTAAAGGTTACCTAAAGAGCATGGTGTGTGCGAGTGACCTGCGGTCTGTAACACTGGTGTGAGAGGATTGAAGAAGCTGCATGGAAGGATTAATTTTTATATTGCTCTATATTAGTACAAATTTAACTAAAATTGGCTATTCATTTAAAGAGTGAAATGGGCTGAAATAGAATTCCTGTATTGTATTTTATAGCTGTGCATGTGTTTACGGATTCTGGATCTGTGACCCAGCAGGGAGTAAAGTTACCAGAGGAGTGGGTGGGGGGATTTGAGAGTGAGGGTGTGAATCTCATCCATAAACATTCTAAATCTGGGGACTAAACAGGTTCCTAATGAGCTCCTAATGATTTCACTGCCATTTTAGCAAGGAAAGAAGCATTTAATGTATGTAAGTATTTTCCTCGCTTCTTGTACATTACTGGTAACACCTGTGTTGTCTCTTGTACACGGAGCACAAAGCTCACAATTTTGAGGAATATGAATGGGGATGCTTTCTGACATCTTTTTATGCTTCTCATCCCAAGTAGAGTTGCTAAGGCATTTTGTGCTCTAGTCACACCTCTGTTCATTTTGATACCTAGAAATGTGTCTTCTGAAAATAACCAGTGGCTATTCATAATGCTCATGAGTTATCTTTTTGCCTGGTTTCGATGTGGTGCTTTCAGAGCCTCTTTGCATAGTTGTGACATGGGGCAAACCACAAAACTTCCTTGAGCTTCGGTTTCCTGTCTGTAATAGCCCCTTGAGATACATGAATTCAAAGCTTCTTGCATTTACACTGTCCTTAAGCCATTTCTCTTTTTAACCAGATATTACAGCATGTGTATATGACACCATTCACACCATTTTTCTGAAGGATCCTGCAGCTAAATTGTGAGAAAACCCAGCACAGGTTGTGCAGACATGAACCTTTCATTTAAGCAGCTGTTCTGATCCCTTCATGTTGAAAAGACAGGAGATCATTTGCAGAAGTGTTATCAAAATACCTTTTTTAATCGGAGTGAGCCAGGAGGGATTCCTGTTCTCTGTACTTGCAGCTTTTATCCTCCCTTGGTGATGATGCAGTCTTTGTCTGCATGTGCTCAGCCTCGTGCCCCACAGCTCTGCTCCTCTCTGTGTTTCCTATCCATCCCATGATGCTGGATGCATACCAAGCTCTGGGTGCTGGGCTTTGACCAGCTTGTGTCTGGCCAGCGAAGAAAGCAGGCTGGATAACTTTCCCTAAGTGATGGCAAATAATTTGTGACTTTTGCCATCAGGCTGCTGCTAGTTCAAGTAGGCATGTAAACCTTTAAGGGACCAACCTTGCATCAAATTCGGTTTACATCAGCGACTGATTTCAAAGAGAGCATGATAGCATATTGTGATTTCCTTAGGAAGCCAGGCTAACACACAGAAGACAGTTTTTAATGTAGTTGATACTGTTTTCATGTTCTTAATAGACAGAAAATTGTCCAGTTCTCAGTTCAAAATTATTTTAGCTGGGACCTTCTTTCCCAAGAGGAATACTGCAAACAGCGTAATGGATTTAAATTAAGCAGAAGGTCATTAGGGTAAAGAAATTGCTGATGTTTTATTGCATTCTGTACATGAGGTTTGGTAGGCTGGAATCTAAGCTACCATAGAACCCACGGCAATGGAAAGCAGCCTGGGATCTGGTGGTGTGTCCTGCCACGGGGATCAGCAGCAAGCTTCTTGCAGCGCTCGTGGAAGGAAATAATTTGAGTACGGCTTGAATAGACAGCTTCTCACATTGATCTCTGACCACAGACCTTTTTGTGGAGGAGAAAAAGTGCCCTTTGTGTAATTTAATCCTTTCCTGCTGGGTGGCCCTACAGAAGGCTTTTTCTGTAGCTGAAATTCCTTTGGTGCTGTGTGCGGTGCAGAAATGATTTGAGCTGCCTTCGTACAGCACTTGAGTGAAAATTAGCGCTGCCCTTTCTTAAAGTTTCTTTCTGTTTATGAAGTAGAGTTGATGAAAAACAAATTCAATTCCTTGTTTTGAGGTTAATGGATGCCAGAGGGGAAGGCTCCTCCCTTAAAATACAAAGTTTGGACAAAGTTTAATTAGGAGTTCAGGATGTGGAAATTTTAGGCTGGTGCTGCACTGCAGAGATTGGCTCTGCCGCTTGTTGGTCTGTCATTTTATTAATGTAAATCTTCCTCTTAATTCTAATTAAATATTGTAATGCCAGGACTCTTCATTAAGCAACAATTTGTGATTAGTCCAGTGGTAGTAATGAAAAGAAAAGGATGTGCTGAAATGGTAGCGAAATTGCAGAGTGGGGAAAATGGCCGTGAGGTACAGCTCCTAAATGCTCTCTACTGTTCTTTTCCGGGTCAAATTCCCATTGAATTTCAGGGGTCCTCACACGGATTCTGGTTTGCGTAGAAACACAAGAGATCAGTGGACCTTGACTGCAGCACTGAGCTCTGAAGTAGTAACAAGAGTAATAGACTAAGACCGGCCAGAGAAAGGGAGGACTCCTAATTCTGCCAAAACTTGGATGCCAGGATATTATTTTAAGTATAGATTGCATTATCACTCTTGTTTATCTGTGAATTGAATCTCATATTTAAGAAAAGGGAGCTTTTGTGAAGTGCTGGAGTGAATGTGAATTAGTGAATTGGGGAAGATTCAATCTTCGAGGAGATTGAGAACAATTTAAAAGTCCATTGTTCAGCGTTCTTCTTGTTTTCTGCCTGTACGAAACACGTCTGCAGTTGTCTCATATTGGGAACTGCTTTTGTTTGGAAGAATTAGACAAGTAACAGGAAAAGGTTTTTCATAGCTCCTTTTCAAGTAAACAACCAGTTAGGGTTTTATCTTTAGGCAGCTGACAAATGCCAGAGCATTTTCCAGTTTTGAAGCCTGTTCCTCTCATATTGTATGCTTTTAATACAGCCTGGTTCATAAAGCAGATCCTTTTTTTTTCCCTTTTCTTTTCTTCTCCGCCCCCCCCCCCCCCCCATAGAATTCAAACTGAGATGTGGGATTCAGGCTGGTAAGCATGAACTTGTGCAGTTCCTTGCTTGGAGCTGTGTCTTGTGCTTTGCCCTTGGGTGTCTGCTCATGTTGCCATATGAACCCTCAAACTGATCCAGCAATCCCCAAGCCCAGAAACAGAAACAACAAATAAGGTGTGTGCTGGGTCAAGCGCTGTGCGAGCAGAAAGCAGTGCTTCTTCCTTTTGTATCACCAAGGAGGAGAAAGAAATCCTGCTAAATTGGTTCTGTGCCTTGGTCTTGTGGCTAGGATGTCTGGGGGGATTCAGGCGTTATGACCAGTGGGAGGCAGGTATAGCTTGAAGAGGGCCTTGTTTTGGAAGCATATTGGATGGCAGGCAGGACATGGGTGCCCATCCTACTTTGTAGAAGCCAAGACGGTCCTGTAAGTTCCAATTCCAGTTTTCCTATCAGATGTAAAATTCCCACTAAATGCAGCAAGAGTTTTCCCCAGTTTCACCAGATTGCCCAAGTTAAATGCCAAGTCAGCACTGTTTTGTTGCGTGCTCAGTACTGTACCAAAGGAGACTGCAGTCGGGAGGGCGGTTTGCTCTTGTTGATGTTGTTTACAAATAAAGCTGACTGGTTCGGTATAACTGTGTTGCAAACTCTCTGAGACTGTAAATTTAACGGAGGGCTCCCAGGGCATGCATAGATCTAAGGGTAACAGTTTCTTTCCTATCAATAAGTATCTTAACGCCTTTGCTTTTAATACTGTATAGGACTTAAATCCCAGGAAAGTAATTCCACTACTGCCATTCTTTTATATCAGAGGAGTCTGTATTAATTCAGGCTAAGCTCAGTTTTCTAATACATTATTTATTTAGCTCTTCAAAATGTCTGTGGTATTGCATGGAGTTGACAGAGCATATTCCTGTTTGTTAATATTATATAGGCAACCTGTTTTCCCAAGGCGCTTAAATAAATGAATGCCTTCAAATAAGGCTGTGATTTTAAAACTCCTTTTTTTCTTCCTCTGTGGGAACTGTGACATCCCATAATCTTACCTATGATTCCTCTTCTCTACAGTCATCTATTTTAATAGTTCTGGAAGCATCTTCATTTCTTTAATATTATTTTGTGATAAAAACGCTTGTTGAGGGCTTGATTCTGATATCTAGCCTGGCTTTTGCTCCCTCTCTCTTGGGAGATGCAAGCTTAGAATCACCCTTAGATTGAGTAACAAAATCGCTTACGTAAAGGGTGAAGTACTGAGCTGGTATTTGCTGGTGCTTGGCAAAGCTTACAAATCAGGATACACAGCAGTGCTGCGGAACTGATGGTAAAACAAATGGTGTACAGTGCTTGGAAATGAATGAGTCGTGTGAATGAACGTTGACATGTACATCTTCAGCCCCATATTAAGATTAAAGTGAGTTGTCTGCTGTACAATTGCATAATTGCTTCAGTGACTGATTTGGTGTTGCTCTGTAATAAGTTGTGAATACTGTATGCTGACCTTCTTAATAGGATATTTACGGAATGAATATATTTGTATAGTTTAATAGGAGGGTGTTTGGTAAAATTAGCAGGATGAGAAAGAATGGCTGAAGAAAGTGATTCTTCAGTGAGCAATAGAGTCGTAATGAGACAGAGCTGGGTTTGGAAAAGGCTCAGGAGTAAGGAGAGGAAAAAATAGAAAGCGTCTTTGTCAGGTTAAGCTTTCCTTGGGAAGGAAGAAATAAACTGAGATGACAAATGAGGTGATGGGAAGGCTGTGTGAAGGCAAGTGAGACTCAGAAGCCTGTAAGAGGAGCACACATGGCTTTCTGGTTGTCTTTACTGTCCCTTTCTTTGTCCTTCTGAGACTCCTGGGGGGAATGTGCTGCTGCTACCTTTGGGATTTGGGAGAGCCGGGTTGGTGTGATGTGGGCTGGAGCCCCCAGTGTGCAATGAGAGGACAGTGGCCACATTGTGCTGTCCCTACAGGCACCTCTGGGTTGCTGTAGGCTCCTGGTGCCCGTGGCTCACCGTCATGTTGCTGAGTTGAGGCCACCCAAAGCTGCGGTCTGGTGACAGAGCGCTTTTGGTAGTGTTAGGGGCTCCTGCTGGGGAGGTCACCTCTCTGCTGGTGTATGAAGTCTTGGAGGAGGAAGTCATGCAGGGCCAGATCCCATTCTGCATCCCACTGCAGAGATCTGTATTCAGCACCCAGGTCGGCACTGCATCGACTGCCAGGGTGAGGAGAACGTGCAGCGCTTGGTGGTACCCTGAGCCAGGCTTTGGCCGCACTGGGGGGGGCAGCCGCCTTCCAGCAGTAGCAACAGCTTCATTTTTACATATCTCTTTTTCAAATTTAGCTATTTTAACTACTATAGACTAAGATAATTATTTCATGAAGAAATATTATCTGCAAATTAACCTTGGATCTTTGCGTAGGTTCAGAAAGAGAGAGATAAGGAATTTTATCACAAATTGCAGACTTTCTGGGTTTAACGTAAAGGCCGTGGCAAGTAATACATTTAAACTGCGTTTAAGTAGAAAAGACCAGAATATCAAAGTCTAAAAGCAATAAACATTAATTTATTCGGAAAGTTTTTATTTTTTCTTTCTAGTTTATATGTTCTTTTTGCACACTGTCAGTTAATGAGGTTATACTCTGATTAAAGTGGAAAAAAAAGTAAAATTAAAAGGGAAAGTGTTTTATTCCAGTAGATAAAAATGTAGCTTTTAAAGTATTTCAGCTCACCCTGCGTTGTCAGAGCTGGCTGTACGATTCTCTGTCGTTCAGTGTGGCTGCTAGACTAACAGACTTGGGGGGGAAAGCTCCCCCTTCCGTAGAGTTTCTATTGAAATCTGTATTTTCATTTTCTGTGACAACTAACACAATTCCTGTAATCCTTTTCAAATATTCACTGGCAGTCTTCCCAGACATATATTTTGAAGGTTAAATGGTTTAGGATTTATGTACTCTACTACATAGGTAGATCTGAATAAGCTAATAAGCCTGTATGGCCTCTCCATTGCCACGACCAGCTTGGATCTCAGGAAGACTATAGCTGTGGCAGCACGGAGTTGGAGCTGGTTAATGAACTGTGGTTCTCATCTCTCTGCTGGGCTAATGAGCCCAGGGTGAGGTGCTGAGCTGGAAAACTGCTGTTACTGGTTGCAGTGCTCACTTGGGAATTGTTACACAGTGCTTCTTCACGTGGTGTACCTGCCTGGTAGCTTGAGGTTTTGGCTTTCTGTCCAGGAACATCTCTGTTTTTTGTTTTTTTTTTTTAATAGGTTGCAGTTGGCATGAGTACAGAGCAATAATTAAAATAATATTCCATGAGGTTTGCATTTTAGTACAGCAGTTTGATTAAAATTGGATCTGCTTTTTCCTCTCCCTTGAGAAACATTGCTCTCTTCATGGCTAATGAAGAGGAACAGCACTGCGATCAATATTTATGGTGTCATTTGGGGCACCTGTAGTTCTTTCAGCCCTTTTTGTACTGTGGAGCTGGAATGGATGTTGTAACTCCAAGGTAATTAATGGCTAACTGTGCATCTTGATATGAAGTCTTGAATGGCACTTCTTTGTATTGTTTCTTCTGAGTCACGTGTGACTTGCAGAGGTTTGCTGGTTCTCACAGCTGATGGCGCAGAAGCAGGAATGTGGTTTTTTTCAGTGAAGTACTTATGGACCCCTCAGTTATATCCCATGGTATTAATTCATGGGTTCTCTGAATTGGGAGCAGTCTCTCTTGGAGGTAGAAACTCTTGCCATTGAACACACACACACACACACACACACACACACACACACACACACACAAAGAGCATGTATGCACTCTTTCAGCTGAATTCATTGAAAATCAAAATGAGTAGAGTTCTTTTTATACTTCAGTCTCTTTTACACGTCCCAATATCCGCTGAGCATAGCGAATGTTTAAGTCAGAACTGAGTGTTGCAAAGTTGCTGGCGGTTCTGAGCTTCTGCATCTTACTGGTTTTTGGTCTGCTCCTGTCTGTGCTGGAGCATTATTGTGCAGCTGCTCATGGAGTCCACAGAATCTGGCAGCATTCTGTGTCCGTGGAACTTTGTTCGCACAGCTCATCTCTTGACTCCTTCAGTGCTTTCCCAAAATAACAGTATCATCTTTGAACGCTTGGTGGGTTGCTCCTTGCAAAGTTCTCCTGTTCTCTGCCAGTGACAGGGGCTGGAGGCAGTCCAAAGTAATTAGTGAGTATTTTGGAGACTGCTTTGGCAGCCCTGTTAAATATGTGCAGTCAAGGCAGGATTACTATGGGGGCTCATCATTTTTCTCATTAGGGCATCTCTATGATCTGTAGTCTTTTTTTTTAATTGGAAATTAGCCACTCTTATTAACACAGGAGATACCCTTTGGTCAAAATCGTGACAGGATAAATGTGTATAGTTCCTAATAAAGAGAGAGGAAATACATCCGTGTACATCAGGGTGGAAATTTGCCCTTTTGTGTCCATTCCATTTCTCTTGGAGGAGAATTTCATTTTCTAGTAAAGGCAATAAATTTTCACTGCTCAGATAAGTGACTACAGAGGTTCATCATCAGGATTTGAGGAAATAAGCCTCCTAAGAAGATGGATGATGACAAAGGGAGTAAGAGTTGTTATCCAATCGTTTGTCATAGTCTAGAGCATTAAGATATACGGGCAAGCCCCCTACACAATGTGTAGAAGTTCCTTTTTCCATCAGATGGTTGGTACATAATAACTTATCTTGTGTGTTCAGCCAGTATTACATGCTCTCTGAAAGCTCATTTTGTTTGCCTCTCTGTATACACAGTAAGTGTATACATTATACACTTATATATTGATGAGAAGCATTCAAACGTCTTCAAAATGCAGCCCTGCTATTAGTGAAGGTTAGAGCAGGCTTCTCTGGTGCTCACATTGACTCCCTTCCCTCCACCCTCCATCCCTGTCCAGATGTTAACAAGAACTGCCTTACCTGATGCGCTGATACTGCTGTGCTCTGGCTTTCTCTGGAGATTTTTCACTCTGACTGCTTTTCTGTGATTCCCTGTTTTACAGGAGCTTTCCTCTGGTTCTGCCCTTGTCTCAAGGCTTCGAAACCATGTAGCAACCATTGGGTACAGTGTCAGTGAAAAATGAGATTAAACATTCATGGCTGTGGGAGCGTGTGTTAGCATATCTGTATTAATTCAACACTTCCTGCTGGCTTTCAGTATGTTGGGAGGTTACGCTGCCAGTGAGGTGACTTTAAACTCTCTTCCAATTGTGAAAGAGTACATTCCAATTGCTTGAGAGTAAGAAAAATCTTGTTCTGCTTTCCTAGTTTCAAAGCAACCTTGCCCCTTTATTTTAACTCTCGAGCATTCCTATCTAGACCAAGTGTAGTTAAGGCCAAATTTAGAAGTAGTTTTTTTGTCCTGTGACAAAAGGTTGATTGTTACTCTGGCATGGGAGCTCTTTTCCTTGTCCTTTAGCAGTTTTTTCACTTTATGATGTTACCAGTGCAAAGTATGTGGCTTTGGCTGCCTTGGTGACCCGCTCCCTTCTTTGCTGCTTGTAGCAGGATGTCACACACAGGTGAGGTTTGCCCTGCTCCGGCTGGGTGCGCCGTGGCACAGAGTAGCTCAGGAACCTGACTGCCATCATCTGAGTCTGAGAGCTTGGCATCTCACACTGTCTTAGAAAACCCTGGGAAATCTTCCAGTGTGGCAGCTTCCTTATACGTGCTGGAGTTTTGATCCAGCCCTCAATGCTTTTCCTCCAGCCTGTTCGGGTATTTCATGGCCAAAAATCTGTATGTGGTCAGTATATTTGTTTGCATTTCTTTCTTGTAGCTGGCTTGGCAGGCTGTGCTGACTGCTGATGACTCATAAGCAGAGAACTTTCATTTCATTCTCCTTGATAAGGTTTTTAGGTATGAAAGTATCAGGCTCAGTCTTCGATGGTGGCCAGGAAACCTGTGTAAGGGATGTAGACATGGTGAGAACTGAGCAGCTTTCCAGCAGCCTGACTTCATTTTGGGTGTGCAGTCCTTAGGACATTCAGTGCCTGGCCACGAATGGGAGATCTGCTCCTTTGGGCTCAAGAGGTGTTGGGCATCTTGTGGACATGCTTCCAGATAAGCAGAATGCAATTCTGAGTCCTAGCTGTGTAATTACAGCACTAATAATAGCTACCATTTTTGATCCCTCAGTACCGAATATAAAGGTGATTGTTTCTGTTACGTTTTCAGAGTATTCAATTCTGCAGGCTTCTTTTCCCCATTTTTGCCTTATCTTTGATTGAACAATTACCTGAAATGTGATGAGGGCATGGTATGCAGAAAGTCATCCACTTGTCTTTTTTCCCAATGACTCTGAGGCGCGTGTGAGCGGCACTTATCTCAGCTGCTGATCAATGAAGCTGGAGCTAATGTGTGAAGTGACCTTTTGGAAGAAAAGGAAAGTTGTGCCAATATTACAGTTGTAGTTTGAGTCAACTTTCACACTTCATCATGTGTTTAGTTGCAGGAGCTGCCACTTCACTGACTTGTATTGCCATATCACTCAGTATTATGTCAACCAAGTCAAGAGACGTTCAGAATTTGTCTTGTTTGTCAGTTGTCGTGTTTTCATTGGCCGCGTATCATTACTGTCACATGATGACCTTCATCGTTTTAAGGTTACATTTCACCTGATCTTCATGGTTCCTCCCTGGTATTATTCCATCTGACAGCTGGTAGCTCCACACAAGTGTGGAGACTTGTATTCTACACACATCTCACAGGTGTTCACTGGGTTGCACTTTGAGTTTTCCATGCTGCCTGAGTTCCTCCCATGCTTTCACCTGTCTGTTTCCTGTAGTTCGAAGCAGCATAGCTGTATGGTTTCCCTTTTGGTGGAGGCAATGGGATTTTTACCTTTGAAATTAGACCCGGTTTACAGCTGCTGAGGGGTAAGCAAAGGTTATGCTCTAGCACTGCTCTGCCCTACGTTTTTATAGTGCTTAGAAGTCTGATGCATGGAGCACTCAATTATTTAGCATCTATCAAATTTTCACTTGCAACACCTAAACAAATACAAGTATCCCTTCCTTTTTCTCCAAATACGTAAAATGTAATTTTGCTAAGCTAATCCACAGACCTAGAAGAAGCATTTGCTGTTGCTTAAGTTGCCCTTTGAATGAAATAGCATCTGAATTGAAATTCTAAGTATGCATGAAGACAGTAAGGTAGCATTTGCAGTGTTAGGATTTCAATAATGTATGGAATTAGCAGAGCCTTTATTATATTTCTTTGCCTGCGTGCCCTCCGTTGAGTAGAAGTTGTAATAAATATAAGTTCAAAGGTAAAATTCTATTGCTGTGCGTGAGAGGATAAAAAATAAATTAGAGTAATGTAATCATGCTCATATACGTTATGAATTTTGAACGCTGTCTATTAGAAGGTTTGTCAAAATGTGCTTAGCTTTGAAAATACAGATTAACGCTGAAGGTTTTAATATTGTTCTTCCTTATGTGCATATTCCTTGAGAATATCAGTGTAAAATATCTCCTGCCGAAAGCAATTGTCATAAAATGGCACTTTCCCATTTTAATAGCTGAATAATCAGAACGGAAATATTTTCTAAGTTGCTGAGAGGTTATTGCTTTTCTCATGCAAAGAAATTTAGCGGTAGAAAACCAAATTTTATCCAGATTTTCTCTAGTTTTTCTCTTTCAGTTCTTATATTTGAAAAGCGTGCCCAAATGCCTCCTGACAGTCCTGACAGTTCCAAGTGTTTAGAAAGGGGGAGGGAAGCCTTCATTTGATTCCATTTACTGATTCTGTGTTTTCCTTTAATCTGGTAGCCAAGTTAAAATAGTACTTCTCTAACAACAGCTGGAAAACCTGAGAGGGGGTGACTGGCTGGTATCTATCTGGGCTCTTTAAGGTTCATACATCTTTTTTTTTCTTTTTTTCTTTTTCTTTTTCCTTTTTTTTTTTTTTATTGCTGCTGTGGAGCAGCTCAAAGAAGGACCAGGTCAGCACTGCAGGCTTACTGGGAGAGCAGCTGTTGTTGCTCTGAAGTGCCAGCTCAGCACATAGGCCTGCCATTAGCACCCTGAGAACCCCAAGTTTGAACACGTTTTGACATCAGAGTCAATTCCTTCTCCCGTTTTCTCCAGTTACTGTGCATTTATCATCTTCTTCACTTTTTTTCTCTGTGGGCAGTGGGCATACCCTGAGCAGATGATTGCAGCATAAGCCCTTTTAGGAAGTCCTTTTAATGCAGTGTTCAAGCCTATAGCCCCACCTGTTTGGTCTGAAACATGTGAACAGCTGTAGACACGCACACACATTTTGGTTTCAGCAAGGGAGCCAGCAGTGGGTGGAATACCAGTAGTCCAGCTCCATGTGCCATCATCTGGAGTCAGCTGCCTTGGTCCAGCACCGTCAGAGCTCTGAAAGAACGCAGTGGGCAGTATGAGAAGTTTGGGGGGCACGACATCTGTCTTGTGGTGGGTGCTGCTCTGTTGGCAGTGCCTCAGTTCCCTGTGAATAATGATAATGTCAGCTGGTGCTGCCAATACACTCCATCTTGCTGTGTCAGCACTCAGGGACAGCACTTGTGTCATCAGAATGGTAGAGAAAGAACAAGCACTTCCGTGAAAAATAGTTTTGCCAACTGAGAAAAAGGAAGAGGAAGAGTGCTGCTTGATCTAGAGCAAGCTTCAGGCCAACAGCACTTATCAACTGTACATTTATGTACGTTTTCTGGAGACGGAAAATAACAGGAAAGTTCTAAGTAACCCTTCCATATTTTAGGTCGTGATAAATGCATCCTGCCTTTAAGTTCTTGTATTGATGCCATTGCAGCTGAGGTGTAAACAGGACTAAGCTGTAGTTACAGTGTAATCAGCGTTACTGTATTATCATTTACAGAGGATGGAGAGGCTTGGAGGCCAGATGCACTGTAAATGGCACTAAAGGAGTGATGCAGTACTGGCATCATTAGGCATCAGTAGGCATCATTATTTATGATGTGATTGAAGTTCCACCTCATGGACAAAGGAGAAGTGCACAGAAAGTAGTATTTATATTGGTTCCTGTATTTGATTTCTTCCCATTTGAAGTACTGAATGACCTACGCAAAATACAGTGGGATTAAACACTCCTGTTTTTCTAAAATTTACAACTTGAAAATGGTTCAAGCATAGGTATGGTTAGCTAGAAGTATCTTAATGTGTCTGAAAACTGTCTTATGCAGTTGAGACGTATAATTTGAAAGCTGGCAAAAAGCTGTGTGTACAGTGGTAGCTTTTATTCCAAAACTGAATGGTTTGAGATACGTGTTGCTTTGACCTAGAACAGATTTCAGTCCTTCATTGAGCCTCTGGGCTGGTGGTCAGTCTGTGTTACTGCATGTCTTGTCGTGTGAGCTTTTAAAGCTATGCAGGACATTTGAATGCAGCGTGTTCTGAATTTGGTGCATCAGTTAGAGGCAAAATTGAAAAATGAACTACTACTGTTAGTAGCACTAATAAAAGTAAATGTAGCTTGGCATTTGGCCCTGCATGCTCTGAGCATTGTCTGATGGATTGCGGAAGCTCTGAGTGGCTGTATGCGATTGGGCCACGCTCTGCATCTGAACTGAGAACACATTTTTGTCTTAACTGCTTTTAAATGAGCACTTATTTTTAAGAGGTTGGCATAAATCTAATTTTAATTTACTGTTTCCATTTTCTTTTGCATTGATCCTCTTTCTGTGGAGATTCAATTTCAGACTTGGAGAAAGATGTTTTTCAAAGATTCCAGATGGTATTTGCAATTATTTATTATCATTAGCATTCACTGTCTCTGAAAACAAGTCTTTTGCCAGCTTAGATAAACCATTTCTGTTGCACTCTTGTTTACAATTTTTCAGTCTTACGTTGATTAAAACTCCCTCTTGGGCTGATTTCTGTGGCTAGAAAAGAAAAAGAGAAAAAGGTTTCCACACTGTGTGGCAAATTGTTAACTCTTATTTGGGAGTATTGCTTGGATAATAGTCAGTCATGGCCTTGATGACCATGAAGTGCCAGCAAGGCACATCATTCTTAAGGGCAGCATAATCAGAACGAAAAAATAATCATAATCAAAACAGTAGGTGTAAAAGCATTGCTCTTTTCCATGCTCTTATGACTTCTCTTTATTGGGTTGTTTGCTGTTTGAGAGCACCATTACTGTAGTTTGCCCTGTGTAATGTGTCTGGGTGGTTTTTTTTTGTTCTTTTTTTTTTCTGTGGGGTTCTTAAGTGAGAAGATAGCACCTTAATTCTGTGGAAACTGAGTGTTTAGAAATTTCTGGCTGTGATTTCTCTCTTCTAACTTGAAGTGCCTGAATGCCTCCACTAGAATTGACATGTCCCGCTGTACAGGTGCTTAAGGTGAAGTGGACTCTATAGACTATCGGAATAAATAAGTCAATTCATAACAATTGTTTTTTTTCTTAAAGTTTTGGAATCGCATGTATATTTATAGTATTTAAATGCGTTTGACTTGCTTGCATAATTGGTTTCTGCAGTATTTTGTATTGGTTGGCATTTTGAACAAAGCAACACTGGGAAGAAAGCAGAGGGACACCTGCTTTCAGTTAGACTACAGCATCGATTTCAACAATAAATCTTAATTGTAATCAGTCTTGATCAACCCACCTGTGTAGATTTGTTCATTTATAATTAGTAGGGATGATGAAGGAAAAGAAAAAGATAATAGGAGAGGGGGGTAAGAAAGGAGGGAACAGAACACCAATTATTAGGAACAGCCACTTGTAGTTATGTGCTCTTCTTTGTGAATACAGCAAGCTCATGTTTACCTTCAGGTGCCACGTGAGCAATTTCTCTTAATTCAGGAGCAGTTGTACGTGCAACCACAAGATAGAATTAATTCTTCTGCTCTTATTCCCAAGCCCAGCAGGTGAATGCACAGCAGTTTTTAAAAAATGACTACTTGTCTTTGTTTGTGAGGTAGGAAATACATTGGAGCTGGTGTGCTGTGTAGGGAACTCTTGCAGCTCTATTATTTTTTAACTTTGAGACTGGTGGCTGCTGTAGCATGCTCCATAGTGGTGTACCTGGGGTGCTCTCTGCAGGCTTGTCAGCTGCTCGCTGAAGTGCCTCTCACCAGGGGTCGTTTTCATGGAGCTTCCTTAGAGCCACAAATCAATTTTCTTAGGTATATTTACATAAACAAAAAGGGAAAAAAACAGTTGTGGGTAAACAGTCCAAATTGCAGTGGAAGATGTTTGGGAAAGAAGAAGAAATAGCTCATCTTTCCGTGCGCTTCATCTGTTTCTCATCAGCGCTGTAATGGTCATAAGGGAGCCCAGCTGCCCGTAGCTGTAAGGGATGGGTGGTGGTGCAGGGATGAGGGCCAGCCTGCTGATTTTGCAGTGCCTTCATAATGTATTTACAGGCATATTGTTTCTTTTTCAAATTTATTCTGACTCTGTTTTTGTACCTTTTTATTTTATTTCTCTTTATCCTTATTACCCAAAACTTTATTGTTTTTGTTCCCTGTGCATTATGCAGTTGGAAAGTGTTTTTTCTCTAATCTAATGCATTGGTTTTCATAATTGCATTTTAGCTAAGCCTTTTGACTCAAACCCTTCATGATTGTATCGTCTGGTCTTTTTTTCCTCGAAATGATCCTGGTTGCATTAGTGCTTATTTCCTCTTTTCCATTATAAATAGCTGTTTTTTCTTCTCTCCTTCATCTTTTCTCATGATAGATCTTTACCTCCATTTGTCTTCATTGCCGTTTCATTTGTCCTTTCTGCTACAGGCCTCTGATAATAGTGATGGACCACTGCAATTAATTTTATTCCATACACCACTGCTTGCTTTGACAAACTGACACCACTCTTCTCAGCTGTTCTTACCTATTGACCAGCATTAGCAAAAGTCAGCCAGGAGCCACGAACTTCAGTGAAGTGCTGAAGGCAGCAAGTCATACAATCATAGAATCATAGAATGGCCTGGGTTGAAAAGGACCACAATCCTCATCCAGTTCCAGCCCCCTGCTATGTGCAGCAGGGTCACCAACCACCAGACCAGGCTGCCCAGAGCCACATCCAGCCCGGCCTTGAATGCCGCCAGGGATGGGGCATCCACAACCTCCTTGGGCAACCTGTTCCAGTGCGTCACCACCCTCTGAGTGAAGAACTTCCTCCTAATATCCAACTTAAACCTTCCCTGTCTCAGTTTAAAACCATTCTCCCTTGTCCTATCACTGTCTACCCTCATAAACAGATGTTCCCCCTCCTGTTTATACGCTCTTCTCAAATATTGGAAGGCCACAATGAGGTCTCCCCAGACCCTTCTCTTCTCCAAGCTAAACAAGCCCAGTTCCCTCAGCCTTTCTTCAAACGTGGGATGTCCGGGCACGGCAGCCCCTGCATGTCCTCACTCATCTCCAGGGCTGGCAGAACCAGTGGAGGAGAATCAGTGGTATTGTTACAGCGCGAACACATTGAAAACGGTTATAAGCAATCTCTCCTGTTGTTGTAGTGTGAGTGTTATTACTTTTAAGCATAATGTTGTTGTTTGTTGATGAGATGCCTGGGCCGAGATACTGCCAGCAGACAGCTCTCTCGGAATGCAGTTGCCGTTAGCGAAGTGGCACACAGTCAATATGAATTCCTCTGAATTTACTACTGCCCGTTGACATCTTATTCTGTTACAGGCAAGTATTTAATCAAAGTTTATTGTCATTCTTCTCTGAGATTTAAGTGGGAAATAAAATTTTACGATACGTATAGTATTTTAGATGACGGCTTCATTATTTCCACTGAATAATTTGAAATGCTACAAGGAGAAATATTGATGTCAAACTGGTAATTGTCATTAAATATGCAGCATTTTTGCTGCAGTCACTTATGCAAAAAAATAAATCTCCTGAACTTACAGGTAGCATTGCAGAACCATCTGAGTTGAAACATTTTTTCACCCAGAGGGTGGTGACGCACTGGAACAGGTTGCCCAAGGAGGCTGTGGATGCCCCATCCCTGCAGGTATTCAAGGCCAGGCTGGATGTGGCTCTGGGCAGCCTGGTCTGATGGTTGGTGACCCTGCACATAGCAGGGGGTTGGAACTGGATGAGCACTGTGGTCCTTTTTCAACCCAGGCCATTCTATGGTTCTGTGATCAAGCCTTTCCCTGCTGAAGGGCCAGAACTCCACGCACATACACAGACCTGAAATCTTCAAAATAAGTTTTTCAAATTATCTTCTCTAAAAGTGAGAACAGTATAGCGCTGGATACTCAGTTTGTTGGCCTTCTTTCCATTCCTACCGCCTAACAGGTTTTGTATTTCTGCTGCTTCAGTCAGATGCTGACCTGTGGACATATTCCCCACATTGCAGTACTTTTGTTCCCAGCCAGGAGGGACACCTGTGCAGGTGTCATTAGCTGGGTCACAGGATGTGAGGGCATGGGTTGCTGGGAAGAGCAAGAATGTTGCTCTGGAGCTGGGATTTCTGAGAGGCGTCTCATGCAAAGTAGGCAGATGGGTCTAATGCTGAACTGCTGCAGGGTGAAGTGTTGCTGTTTATTCAGTATCTCACCGTGCAGTGCTTTATTCAAGACCGTGAAAGTATCTTCTCCTTCTAGAATGGAGAAGGCAGTAAGAACAAAAAATTCTGGAAAAACAAACTCTTTATTGCAAGCAGAGCTCTGTGTTCTGTGTTTTGTTTTGCCCATTGGGAAGAATTTCATTTGTTTATAAGATGAACTAAAAATTCAACTCAGTGTACGTTTCTCTGTGTAGTTCTTTCTGTTGATTTGTTAATTCAAATACAGAACCTGTGCATTAGGTTATAATCAACTACCTAATATATTTGCAAAAATTCTGTGTTTGTCTTTCATAATTATTACACTCTAACTGTAGAAGGGATTCAATCTTCACTATATGTAAAACGCTATCTGTTGTGTAAGTGATGTAGCGTACATTGCTTAGCAGCTGTGACTCATAAAATGCAGGTAGAAGTTCAGTTTTGCAGCTAGTGCTTTCCACGTGTGGTTGGGTTAGCGGCAGTTTCACAAGGATAAGAAAGCATTTCCCAAGGTTCACTCCAATGAGAGCCCCATTTAATTTCCACCCAAGTGTTCTCAGCGTGAGGACGAAGCTCTTCAGTCGATCAGATATCGTCCCCACCAGTCCTCCAGCTGTGTCTCAGCAACTGCTTGGCTGTGTACTCTTGAGGGTCACAGCAGAAAAAATACTCATCAGAGCAAATGCATTTCCTTGAGTCTAATTCTGGGCACTGTGCCGATGTCAAGGTGGGAAAAAGACGAAATGAGCAAGTGAGACCTGAAGAGAGGCAATGAGGGCTGTGGCAGTAACCCTGAGGTGAGTTGGATGGGCGGGATCCATTCGACGCTGATGAGAGGACGCCTCAAAAACCAAAGAACCTTTTGTTTTTCTTTTATTTTTGTTTTGTGTGTCTTCTGCCTTGGGCGGGGGTGTTTACTGCTGAGCAGTGCTCTAAGTTTATAGCAGCATTGCAGCAATTTGTCAGCAAGAACCAGTTTCACATCAGGAGAGGGTTTTGACTGGGAGAGATGGGAGACCTGAAGAAATACCGCTGTGCTCTGAGCTGTCACTGAGTTTAACTCCTGGTTATTGCAAGATGAACTTCACCGCAGTGTCATCATTTCTATTCTAAAAACTCTGACTAGGGAGCGGAGTTGCAGCAGTCATTGTCAGTGCTGTCTCTTGCTCTGTTTTCCTGAAGGACGAGTGGCTTCCACAAGGACTGCATCCTTCCCTTCCACCCCACGGCTCTCCATGGCTGATTTCAGATATTGCAGCTTGAGATCTAAACACATACTTGGAGGGGAAATCGTATTGCATTTAGGTAATTTAGGTGCTTAAAGTGTTATTTAGCCGAGAGAAAGCCGCCTCTAGGAAGATTATTGTGAACATCTGCAATAAGAATTGTACCTTTAAGGTTTTGGGTGGACAATTTAGAAGCTCTGGAGAATTTAATATCTTTTGTAAGTCTGCGACGGTGCGTAAAGCACATTTGATATGTATCCCGTTAGAGTATTTTTTCATAGGAAATAAGAGGTATTGCCTTCTTTTGTAATATATAGTGGTTTTCTGGGATCTCTCTGCTAGGCAGTTGGTACAGAGTGGTGCACTTCCACGTTAATAACAGCCAGCAATTAAACCTGAACACAGCAAGCAGAGCTATAACGTAGATCAAACTGAGTGTTGAATTGTACCTTCATGCAATCATTGGTACTCTCTCTATAGCAAAACTCCAGTCTCCCTTTTGCTGAAGAACTTTGAATTGCAGTCTCTGTTCGCGGTGCTGCTGCTGCTGTCACCTGTTGTAAATCCTATGTGAAAAACACAGAGAGAAGCAGAAAGCAGATTTTGCTTCTTTGCCAGAATTGGGGAATGCGAACTTCTGCTTTCAGCCAGGCTTGTGTGTGGAAGAAGCCACCCCAGGATGGGTGCTGGGTGTTTAGAGGTGATCTTTGGGAAGCCGTGAAGGCATCAGTGGAAAGGCTCCTGTGCCTCCCTGTGACTGTAAGCGATGGCAGGGCAGGGTGTGTGGTTTATGGTGCTTCACTGAAGCTTATAATCTCTTGATTTTACTGTACCAATGACTCTTAAAATCAAGTCTGCGTAGGAAACCCTCATGTTATCTGCTGCTAAACAGGCAGGCTGTCAAAACGTTAGCAGGGATTTTGACACTAAAATGACTCAAGGAGACAGCTGGAATAAGGCTCGCAGGTTTATCTGTTGTTTTTATTTATTTATTTATTTCTGTTTTTTAACGCTGGTTTTGTCTGAAGATGGTTGTCAGCATCATTGTGAGCGATGGTTATAATGGACTGATCAGAACAAAGGGTTTAAGCGTGGTTTGCAGGGGTTGCTAAATGCAGCGCCAAAAGACTTGTGCTGCTCAGAATGGTGGACATTGGTCTTGGTTTTGTTATCCAGCAATGGTACAACGAGTGGGCATTTCAAGCCCTTCCCAATGAACGTAAGTGCAAGGAAAAAGAGGAACTATTTTTAAATGTGTTTTTGCAGTCGGTTTGCCTGGCTGGGTTCTCTGTTCCTTCTTATAATATGCTTGAAAAGTTTTATTTGTGCCTTGAGGGCGATGAGCCTGTCTTCATTTAGGGATGCAACTGCGGATAATAGGACTGCGCTACTGACAGCTTTATGCAGTCTCAGTCGCAGCCTCCTTCTCTTATTTACACACTTGTACATGTATTGTCTTGCAAAAGCAATCCAGATTTCTATCCTTGTGCTTATAATTGCATCTTGGGCTGCCTCGTTACAGACCCCGTTCCTGTAAAGTGATGTGGAAGAGCCAGTGTTACTCTGTTGTTGCCATTATAAATTTTACTTTATTTTTCTAAGTATAATTGAGCTTGGATAGTAATTATGTTTTTTTCCTGAATTCGTAATTAAAGAAACTTCAGAGGAGAATGGAGAACTTTGTAGCTATTATAAAGGTAAAAGAAGTAACATTCAGGGTGAACTTGTCTTTAAACAGGAAGATTTGAGCTTCCAGAAATTTCAGGTGTATATCTGATAATTCACGAGGGCCCAGAAACACTAGGCAAGAGAGCAGTGTTTCAAATCCGACCATGTCTGTTCATTGTTTGAATCATGTATATACGTATATATATATATGTGTGTTATATATATAAGTATATATATATGTGTGTGTGTGTTAGGTGTACCAAAAGAGTTATGTTTTATGAAACTTTGTCAATTACGGTGTCCTTGCAAAGTCTGTATAGTTAATGAAATTGCTGGACATTTCCATTGTTATTCCTTTGTTAAAGTAGAATTATATTCTATTTTACTTTTTAAAGCAGTAGCCCTGTGTCTTCTGCTCCACCTGACATCCCTCCTGTGTGCTTTGTTCTGCTGCTTACTCTGCCGGACAGCCTTTTGGTTGGTAGGTGTGTCCTCAACCCTCCAATTTCCTGCATTCATGTTGAATAGGATTTTAAAGAGATGCTTCTCGTCAGGGTGTATACTTCTAGTCCTCATCCCTGAGTTCGTTCCCACAGAAGGTATTTCTTTTTGGATGTGTTTGGTTTAGTAGAGCTGTTATTTTGGATCTCCTAGAGCATTCAGAAGTGGTACGTGGTCACTTCTAGGGGGGTTGCAGGAGAATGACCAAATCATCTATCTGACACTTTTCTGACCTGCAGGCAGAAGAAAACTGTCTTCGATAGGGACCTGCATAATTTATGTTGTGGGAAGTAGGTTCTGTAGTTATTTTTATTTTCTGAAGAAATCCTTTAGTGGTTGTTCAGCTATTATACCTTCAAGCCTGAAGCCTAACCATGTGTTCTTTTGTAGTGTATTCCTCCGCTGCTGGGCAGATATTTGACATAAAGTCACTCTGTGTGATAGAAAGCATTGATAGTGAAGCAAGTCAAACTTCCCTCTGTTTGCTTTTTGTTTTGTTTTGTTTGCTCTAGGTGAAGAAGTACCATATCACCTTTGCTCAGAGCTTCCACGTCCTGATGTCATGGCTTGTGAAATCCCTTGTGCAACAGACTGTGTGCTCAGTGAGTGGTCCCAGTGGTCCCCATGCTCCCATTCATGCTCCAGTAAAAGTGCGGAGGGCAGCCAAAGCAGGAGTAGGTCCATCTTGGCCCTTCCAGCAGAGGGTAAGTGGTAGATATTCTAAATTAGTTGCTATTTGTTTGTTTAATGAATTGACTTGTGTTCCTCTGTCAAGCTGTGTTTACATCAGAGCAAATGCCAATACTGAAGCAATGAGAAATAATACGTCTTGTCTGTCGTTCATGCCTAGCAAATAAAAGATCATTCTAGGCTTGAATTAATCACAGATTCATGTGCTATTTCGAGAAATTCTGTCATGGTTCAAAGTTATTTACTTGAGCCTATGGATTATTGTATATTTAGGGCTAGGTCGGGGTGTGAATTTGTTCAGGAGAGCTACATCCTATAGTAATGAAATTACAGCATGACATGGAAGCTTAACATGGAAGTGTTTTTGTACGGTACCATATTAGTATCGATTTAGAAGAGAATAGTGAGCTGTGTCAAACAAGAAAATAGAAGAGGACCTGTTTCTTTCATTAATGCAAACCTGAAATGTATTAACCTTGTTTTTCTGTTGGAATAAGTAAATAACTTTTGATGAATATACATAATTTCTGCAGGATGTTCATGGATGCATCATGTGCCTCAAGTTTAATGTACCAACATCGCAGTGATACAATTGTTTACACAGATTATGTCTTATTAAAATGATAGTCTTCTAACTTTGGTTACACATACAGTAATGCATTTCTGTACTGGTTTATCACGAAGTATTTGAATGATACCACTGTGGGCACATAAAAATGCGTAAAGCACGAACAGGTCTAACAGACTCAAACCTTGTTGACACAACAGAAAATGTCTACAATTGTTAGCACTGTGTGCAGCTAATCCATCACCAAAACACTTCAGATGCAAATCTAGTCCAGGAGAAGCTCTGTTAAGTGCCATTTTGTAAATTATCATTGAAACCACCCACTCTTTCTGGGGCAGTATGAGGACTTGATCCTGCAAACTCCTGATCATATGAATGTTCTGTATTCACATAAACATCCTGATAAGCACTCGCAAAGAAAATTGGGACCCTTCAGGGTGAAAACTGCTATGTAATTGTTGACTGAATGATGAAAGCTACTACTAAAAAAGTCTACGTGCTAGAGAATAATTAAACTGTGAAATAAGTTTGTTTTCATATTTTCCTCGATGGGAACAAAATTTAAATAACAGACAAATGTGGAATTGTGAATGTGAAGGCTGAGCTATTCCTAGTGTTGTAAAAATGAATTCTAGAAGTGCAGAAGCTCAGTGGTCTCAAGAATATATAACCTGAAACACACTAAGCAGAAATATTACACTTTGAACTGAATGGTTCAGGCTTCTTAGAGAGGAATAATTCATTAATAAAGCCAAGCACCCCAAGTGTTTCTGATGAATCTTTCTTTAAAGATGAATGAAGTATTTTACCACATTGAGTCACACAGAAGATGAGAAGTTGGGGAGACTTAGCAAAAGTGGATTGAATAGCGCTGTCACAATAGTAAGGTAACGTTATGTAAGCTGGCACACTCATATCCAGCTCACAGTGAGCCACCAAAGTCTGTGGAGCATTGCTAGCCATTGATGATTGTATTCCATCTGTCTGCTCTCAACAGAGACAATGTTGGCCTTGGCTGTGCTCTTGGCACTCCCGGATGCCATCTCATAGTCTGACCTCAGGTCAAACCCTCGGCTCACTTTTTCGAAGCTTTTCGCTAGATCCCATTACATGAAAACCAGGATGCAGTTGATAAAACTAGAAAAGGGTGCTTTAAAATCGCTTTTTAAGAGATATTTATCAACACAGCAAACTTCAGAAAGCTTGTGCAAAAGGTGAATGTGGAGGCAGCCAGTCTCAGCAGATGCAAGATAGATTTGAGGAACTGATGAACAGCAGGTCCCTAAAAGGTCCATGAAAGATGACTAAAAGGGCTAGAGAGGGTTGTCCTGTCCTGCTTCCCTTGTACAGAAGTTGTGAATGAGCTGCAGGAAGTGCCCAAGCTCTCACACTTTTTCTGAACAGCATCTTCTGCCAGTTTTGCTGGCAGACTGCTAGGCTGAATGGACCGCCAGGCATTACTTATGTTCTGAAATTAAAACTGCCTTGTTATTGCACTTGGTGATTTAAGAGAGCTTCCTTACTGTGGATGTTGGAAAAAAAAAACCACATAATTTTTCCATGGGAAGCCCAAGTTTTGTTTGATTTTTTTTTTTTCTTTAATTCTGTCTAATGGACCAGATATTTTGCCATTTCATTTTTCCTTTTTGAATTTTTTATTTTTACATGTACTCAAGCACCCGAGCAATGTCCGATCTGCATTTTTCCTGCCAAGAAGTTTTCAGGAAAGTAAGATACCCAGGGGCATTTTCCACTCCATCATCATACTAAACCTTTCAGAGACTGAACACGATATGGAGAAGTCCATTTTCATGAAAAAGAAGAAAAAGAGAACAGTGATGTGGCACGATTATCCAAATCAACGTGCCAAGAAATTCCTATCCCTCTCTTTCCTCAGTGTTATGTAGCCATTTGGGGTCATGCTTCATTTCAGAAGGCTCAGTCCTGCAAGATGATCGGCGTCCCTTTGAGGAGCAATATTGCCTTCATCTCCCGTTGATTTTAGTTAGGGCATAAAGGTGCTCTGAGTCGCGTGGTGTCTGGCCCCGGCACTTCAGTTCTTTCAAAACGTGTAACTTTAATTTTGATATACGTTTTCTGTGTCATAAGTTGCCAGTTCCTCCATCCTGGAAGAGAATGATTTTGATTGTAGTCATTTTTGCTTCTTTCTTCCAAAAATGACAGTGCTTACGGTTACAATTTCACTGCATTACTCTCTAGCTTTTGAGCTATGAACGTCTGCAGCTTTTATGGGCTCAATTCAGACCCCTGGCTAGAGTGTTAAGGCTTCTGGGGAGACTGTTCCTACTCCTGTGTTTTGTAGATTAATTACAAGTTGCTGACAAAGTGTAGTATCTTAGCAAATTCTGCACATGAATTTGGAGGATGCTGCCTCAGACAAATAAAGGCTCGAGACTCAAAGTCTTCCAAGTTTTTCCAGCTTGATTTGCAAGTTTTTAACTAACTCCGTATCAGTTAGTAGTAACAACTTTCCATCAGTATGGGTTAGCAGCCCATACTGCTCTGTGAATGTAGTCCAAATATTAAAAAGAGATGTTCCTCCTTTGGAAATTAGCAAGTAGAATGAGCATAAAAATAATGCTTAATTTGTCTTTAAAGATAATTGCATGTTTGCTGAGTGATACTGCCATTTAAATGGAATCAACTCGGCTGTGTGTAGGAGTATCAATAAGGTAACTCAGAAATATACTTTGCCTATTTCTGTTTCCATTATGCGTCGGAATGCAATTTTATGCAAGGCTAGTTTAATGGGGAAACAATATTTTAGAAAGTTGTTGTTGCAGCCATAAAGGTCAGCAGCTTTATTTAAGCTTTATTTATTTATTTATTGAGTTGGAAAATGAAAAAAAAAAAAAGGGAAAGAAAAGATGCGAAGCGGACCTATCGCCGTTATGTTTTTTCCATTGCCTCCTTTTGCCACATGTCACGAGATGAAATATTTTGTTCTTCTCGTGCTTTCCAGGTGGAAAAGCCTGTCCTCCTGACCGAGCCCTGCAGGAGCACCGTGCTTGTAATGATCACCTGTGTGTGCATTTCTTCTGGGAAACCTCCCCCTGGAGCTCTTGTTCTGAAGATGTGTTGGTAACTGCGCTGAATGCAACCGTCAGTTGGAGTGGAGAAGCCACCTGTGGAGTGGGCATGCAGACAAGGAAAGTCTTCTGCATGAGGAGCGGTTCTGGCCACGTTACACCTAAAAGGTATTCGAAGAAAGGTTATTAGTGGTTATTAGTGAACCTCTGTCTGTAGAGCTCAAGTGATGATTTGTTATGGTATGTTACACTTAAAAGTATTTTCCGACAGCGTAGGGAAACAGCAGACTTAGTAATAATTTCATTTCTGCTCTTATTCTCCAGTTGCTCCTACATCACTGCTCTTGAAAGGTTATTAATGTGTAACAAAAATGAGTCGCTATCTCATTTTTAATTTTTATGAGTAAATCCAAGGCAAATGCATGCTTTTGGTGCTATAGATCTTGTTTGCTGTAGCTCCTCTATTATTCTAATTCGGATTTCTTTGCAAATGCTTTTCCTCAAGGACTCTTGTATGGAAAACAGAAAGTGTGTCTGGACATAGCAGTCATTAATGCATTATTAACAATGCTTTAATAAAATAGAAAAAAAAATAAGTAGAGTTTTCATTTTATTTACACCACGACGAGGCAGAACCTTTGTGATATGTATCATTCTGTTGATTTATATAGCTGTTATAATTCTTTACCGACACCACACAATTATGTATTCTGCAGTACAAGGATTCTGAATTTTGCTTTGTTTCGCTAAATGGGGAAAATAAGTAGCGCAGATGTTTTCCCTAATATCAAAAAAATCGAGACACTGCTAATTATTTTTTCCACTGATAATGAGTCTAGAGACTTACAACCGAGTTTCATTTCTTATTGTAGCTCTCAAACAATCCTGTTGGTATAAACAGACTGTGTTGATTTCTGCAAAGTTAATTAAAATTCTTGAGGTTAATGAGATTAATTAAATAAAGGGAAAGAAATCTAATACTCGTTTATATCTAGAATCTATTGATACGCTGCAACTTTGTCTAATTAAACATATTGTTTGTAGAGCTATATAATGTCTAAAATAGGTTTTCCCCCTTCCACTTTTTGAGACAGTCTGAGGGGGGAAATGGATGTTCCACTGACATGGTTTATGCCTGAGCTGATGAAAACTGACCCAAAGTAATAATGCATTTGGAACTGCTGTGGTGAAAGCCTACCGTTAATGTGGCTTCAGAAATGGGCTGCATTATGGGAATTAATAACCTTTGTGTGCTGGCAGGCTGAGTCTTTGTGTTCTGCATTTTTCCCAATTTCATGATAAAAACCTACGCAGCAATTTAAGGCAGTTGTAAGGCACAGAAAGTTGAATAAAGCTAGAATTTCAGCATAAAAATATTAAGCACCTTACTGGTTGGATAACAGAATTCTGCCCCCTAGAATAGTTACGCTTAATGAGGACAAATGTCTCTTTATTTTCTTTTAAATTATACCTTTCAGTGTCCTATTACCATCTCAGTAGCAGAATCATGACTGCAAGGTTTATTTTCTTTCCTAGCGTGGTTTAATGGCATATTCTTCTTTCAGTTCTGATTATTTTAGATTGCCTGTGTTCCTAAGTATTTCTGAGTGATCTTTCTGCTACAAATTAATGAGAATTAGAAAAGAGTAATTCCCTTTCTGATCCCCTGCTTGAAATGCATGATGTGCCCATTCCCATAAAACTGTCCTTTTTCCACTCTCTTAGTTTTTAAATATTGATTGTCTGTGTCTGAAGCATTTATTAGAATATGCATCGCATGTTTTTTCATTTCGGAGTTAAAAATTGATACAAAAAAAAAATCACATTTCTTTTTCCATACTGTGTAGTACAACTTTCCCAATACAACTTCTGTCCTGCAAGCTCTTCCTGCACCTCAGGAAGGGGCACAAAGATGGCTTCAAGCTGCTGTTGAATTTCCTAGTGGTTTGAAAGTAGCGAAATATCTCATCAGTCCTTACACACAGTTGCAAGTGAATAGAAGGCTGTTGTATGTCACGTTAAACAGGACTGCCTTACAGACCTTACTGCTCACTTTGGTAATAAATATATCTGCTTTGCTTCAGTGAGCATTGTGTTCTAGGCAGCAGATAGTGTTACATTTAGTCCATAGTCATCAGGCCAAACTCAATATTTTCTTAAAATCCGTGCTCGTGTTCTGACTTCAGTGTGGTTAATATGAGTGCAAAGGGGAATGGAAATGAGGCTAGCTGTGAGCAGGAGAGATTCCTGTGGTGTGGCATCAGGCTCACAGCCCTGTGAGAGTCTTATGAGCTGAACATTTCCCTATGGATTTGTTGTTTGTTGATGAAATGGTATCTCTGCATTTGAACTCACAGATGTCCAGATTCCACCAGACCTGAGACCGTGCGACCGTGTCTCCTGCCCTGCAAGAAGGACTGCATCGTTACGCCTTTCAGTGAGTGGACTCGCTGCCCAACAGTGTGTCAGCATGGTAAGCCTATAAAAAGAGAACAGAATTTTGGGCAATTTGTTACATCCATGGCCATGGGAAAAGGATGGAGGGGCACGAGGACCCCCCTGAGGGCTTCCCCAGGCATCCTCTGTGCATGCCATCTGCCTTCACCTCTCCAAGTTACTGCTGAGACTTTGACAACGGCACTCTCCCCAGCAAAAGCTCCTTACAGGTGTTGAGGGTCTCAGGCAGAGACTCAGGCTGCTGGTGCTACTAATGGTGAACTGGGAAATGCAGATGCCAGTGGGCAGGGAGGCCACAAGTGGGCAGAGAGAAAGAAAAGATCTGCAAAGAGCCAAACCCTTCCTTTTCTCATTATGCGTCTCCCCACCACGTTGTACTTCTACCTAATGCCTACAAGAGGGTCATGAAAGAGCTTGAGATTCAGCGCCCCGTGCATTGAGGGAGAAACTTCAAAGATGAAAGTCCAAGGCTCCTGTGTTGTATGTGGAATTGCTGTATTGTATGAAATTTATTTCCAATCTGAATGTATGCACAGGGCTGCGTAGATAACCCTTTGTGGTTTTCGAAGGACCATATGTTTCTCTGATCTAGTTGGTTAGCTTTTGTATGCTAGATGTTTAGCAAAGATTCTTTATAATGATCTAGTGTTGGTTTTTGTGACAAATTTATGTGTTTCATTAATTGTTGAGATGAAAGACTTCTTAGTTACCAGAATATTTCGTTTTTCTTGGCAGCTTCCTTGCCCTTCAAAGATTCTCAGTGGATGCTCTAGCATAGTCCTTGTACGATTTTATAGGAAAACGAGTTGTTTCTAAAACAGTGAATCCTGTTTTAATTAGCAATTTATTTTTAGACTTTAAATGAGCTGCCTATGAAGAAATAGAATAAATTACCTGGTAAATTACTTTGTTTATTAAATAATAGTCTACAATTAAAATGAGAAGATATTAATTATTTAACCTCCTTGGCAGTGTTATCATTTTAATATAATTCTAAATTAAAACTTCTTAGGTGGGGGAGTTTGCTTTCTGCTAGATCTGTTATTGATATGGCTGCACTGCAAGTTGTTCTTAATTTGCATTGCGCAATTAAAAGCTCAGCGTGATAATGAAATTTCAAAAACGCGATGTTGTATGTGAGTTGTTTGGGGTTTTGCTGCTTTGTAGGAAAGTTATATTTAATGAAAACAATATACAGATGGTGAATTACTAAGCAAATCAAGCAGAAGCAGGTATTGCCTAGCAGATTTAAAATTAAATGTGTACCAGCGGAAGATGAGAGCTTAGACAAACATGCAGTCACTAAATCAGGTTTACACAGAACTTTACCAGTTAAGCTGTTTGTGGTTTATCTGAGAAAATGCGTCCAACTTTACTATCTAACAGTAAAAAGCTGACATTTTCCCTACATTTAAATGTCATCAGACAAGAGGCTGTCTTCTGGCAAAGAATTATCTCATACCTCAGAAGTGTAGACAGCAGCGAACGTAGGGCAATAACAGATGGACGGACGACATAATTCACAAAAGAAGTGCAATTGAATCAAAACACCTGTTGGTGAGTCAGGAACAGGGAGGTTGTAGCGAGTTATTGATTCTCTGCCATTTCAGATACTTAAAGGTGACAACTGTCTACCGTACTCCCCTATAATCTATCTCTTTTAATGGGTCTTTGAGGATGAATTGAAGCAAGATTCAGAGGATCAACATGGAGGTTTCAGAAAAGGAAATGGTTTGAATGAGCAATGTTTTTTTGTATACATGATGGTGAATGTGTCCTGGAGAGGTATCTGCTTTCAGCATGGGCGATGTGCTCTCTGGTCTGTCAGCATAGCTTTAAAATGAGATCAAAACAAAACTCTCAATAAATAGATGGTGACTGTGAGTACTTCTCTTCTGTGCATTGGTTATCCAGAGTGAAGGTCAACAACTTCATCGGTGTTTAACGTTGCTTCATGTACACAAGTTTACACAAAGTGTTAGACAGTAACTATCCAGTTTATTTCCATGACTTGAAACGTATTTGAAACATTAAAGTTGGTTGCCTCAATAAGAAATTCCAGTGGCTTTTACCTTGTGTCAGTTTCTCTCAAGGATTTGCCACTATCGGTTCTCATAAAGCACTCAACCTGAGAGAGTCAAGCTTAAACTTTGGCTTTTCAAAACTCTTATTGCGCAAGAATACTGGAGACAGCTCTGATTTTGGTGATTGAAATCTTAGGGGATCTGTCCCTGTTATTTGTGTGCTCGTAGAGTCTTGTGCTGACCAGTCTATGCCCTTCCCTCCACAGTCAGAAGCACAAAAGAGGAAGCTGAATGCTTTCTGTAAAAGCTGTGACAGCGATTTTTATCAAGATAAAGCCGGGCCTTACAGTAGTAAGCAAGAAGTTTGTCCCTCATCTGACAGTAATCCACGTTTACTAGCCCTGAGCAGTGTGACAGGGTAGCTGTGGGGGTCAAATGGAGAAAAAGCAAAGATGTGAGAGCAAAAGAGGAATGAAAAGAATGGATTGATAGAAGGAATCGTACGAATCTATGGGTAAGGAGAGGAGACCGGAGATGGGACAGGAGGGTGAGAATAGAAGCAAGGTAAGACACTCTTCAGAATTCTCAAATAGCATTTTCTGAGTTGCAGAGTTAAGGGCATGGAATTTGTCTCGAGATCCTGGGGCTTAATTTTTCAGAATGGCAAACGGTCATAACCTTGCTTGAAGTCAGCTGAAGTTTAGCTTTAAACGTACAGTTCTATATAATGTTAATACCTTGGAAAATCAAGCTGTAACAATCTTAAATGAGATATAAAAATTACATTCGGTAACATTTGTAAGGAATGCTGTAGAAAAGCCAATGAGGAAATTCAATTTTGAAAATGGGGTTTGAGTAATGTGCAATAAATGTTGAGGATAATTTAGTTTCTAGAGGTGGAGAAAATTACTGTGGGAAGCTCATTTAGATTTGGTGCTGATTAATAGGAAGAAAATGGCTAAGATTCTAATGGTGGTAGACAATTTGAATTACAAAATCATCACAAAGAAAGAGATAAACTTTGTGATTCTTAGGAGAAGGGAAAAAATAGCAATAGCAGAAAGACATTTCTGCTATATATTTCAACAAATTCAGCAAATTGATAGCTGCACCTCTGGTGAACATCTTGCATGCAAACAGGAGTGTGGAAGGTCTGGAAGCTACCAAGGAGGACTGTACAAATGACTGCAGCCCGATAAGACTCTACTTTTTTTTCACTTTCTATCCTAAATAGATACCATACTAATAGCTGGTAGGGCCAGCAGCTTCAGACTTTGAAGAGAAAACATCAAATACGGCTGTTTTTATCTTTTCTCATCATCAGAATTGTTCAGAATCTTTTTATTGCCAAATTGTTTTGCAACAATTAGAAACAAGCTTGTAACCGAAGGTGAATTTAAAGGAATGCCCAAAAGTATAATATCGAGAATGCAAATTAAGTTTTAGCCGACAGGAAAATGAATTGGATAACAGAAATGGGTTGGAAGCAAGTGGAAGCTGGATGGAAGGTATGCCCAATGCTTACTGGGCAATATGCAGTGCTGCTGTTGCTTCCCATCTGCAGCCAGGAGAAAACTGAAGAATAAATATTTCAATAAATCATCTGTTTCCATGTCAGTAGGGTTGTATGAATAGAAAAGGAAGTAATGCCAGAGCATCTTGTGACTGCCCTCTGTGTGAGAAAGTGCTAAGTCCTAAAGAACTAAATAAAACCCCAATAGTAAAAAAAAAAAATACATCACAACAAAACTCAAAAGAAAGGTCAAGGAAATTATAGATCACTCATCCTAACTCCATTATGTAGAAAAACACAAGGAGTAGTTATTACTTGAAATATAAATGTCTTAAGAATAAGATTCTGATGAACTGGTCAGTATGGATTTGTTGAGAACAAATCACGCCCAGTAAATTTAATCTCCTCTTTTGACAGAATAGCTGCTCTAATTAAGGGAAGTGGTAGATTTTTGACACATGAAACTTTTATCAGAAAGCTGAGGAACTTGAATTAAATTACTGTAAATGTGTACTCAGCTGCTTGAAAAATGTCTCAGTGAATATCACCATGAAAAGTGTTATTCCATCTCCTTAATGGCCCCCGGTCATTATACTGATACAGTCCCCAAGCCGCCTTCCATCCAGCTGAGCAGTCCCAGCTCTTCTAGTTTTTGCCTGTGTGTCAGACACTTCAGTGCCTTCATCATCTTTATGTCTGTTCACTGAACTTGCTTCATGTTCATGTCCTTCTTGTCCTGTGGAGCCCAGAACTGGACACAAGCCCAAGATGGCTCACCAGCGCCAGCAGAGGCAAAGCCTCACTTTCCTTGACCCTTCTTGATGAAGTCCGCTATCATAGGACAGGTTTTCCTGGTCTGGAATTGTTTATTAAGTTCTATTAAGAGCCCTTCCCCCCCCAGTTGCTGCCATGCACAGCAGCTACACCAGCTCTCAGTTTCAACTTCCCAGTTCTTCAGCCAAGGATTATGTTTAACTGTCAGGTCCCACTAGTGCAAATCCTGTCCTTGTCTCCTATGCTGCATTGTGTACCACACATTGTGAGCTGTGTTTCTGGGTTTGTGTGTACTCAGGCTAAGGAGAGAATTAGTCTCTGTTGGTTGTGATGGTTTTCTTATCAGGAAGACACCATCTGTAACTCCTAGATTAGTACAGATGGCTTACTGGCAATAGCCGGAGACCACCAGGATACAAAATCTTCCATTGTAACAGTTGCACTTTTTTTAATTTTCCTTTTTCCTGCACAGATATTTTAGCATTCGCTTGTGCTTATTTTCTTGTCTGCTGCGACGTTCTGTAAAAAAGCCATTTTTTAAGCATGCCTTAAACTGTGGATTTATCGCCCTTCCTGATGCTGCTCTTCTGAACTGTTTGTAATTTTAAAGAAAATAATGGTAGCTTTTGGCACGGTGTACCATCCCCCACCCCCACCCTCCTTCTTTGTGAGGATTCAGTTTCACAGTGTAAATGTAACACCAGAAATCTTTTAAACCCAAACAGCAAGATCAGTAACTCAGGGTACCACCTGTGTCTGGAAAGCATTTGTCTTTGTTTTACAGGCAATGCCACGGCTGTTAAGCAGTCTCGGTATAGGATTATCATTCAGGATGCTGCCAATGGGGGACAGGCATGCCCAGACACCTTGTATGAGGAAAGAGAATGTGAAGATATTCCCATCTGTCCGGTTTATAGGTAAAAGTGTTAGCTTTGAATCAGTTTCTTTCTAGTGGGCTTCCAGTTGTCCAGAAATGAATCTTGTGGGATCATCCTGCACAGTTTTCACAAGGAAATGACATAAAACTGAAAAATGGAGGGTCAATAAATAAACAACAATATACGAATAATAAATTTTTCTAAGTGTAGAAGAGTTCAAGTTGGAGATTTCAGATGATCTGATTTCATCAGAATGAACACCAATAGACACAGCTCCTAAAAATGGTAAATTCAGGATTGGAAGTGTTTAAGGGAGGTTTTACTGGGAACTCTTTGCTCAATGCATCTAAAAATCAATGCAAGCTGTTTTGATACCGCAGGCACTCAGCTGCCTTAATCATAATTGCATGCTTACTGCAGAAACACTGTCTTTTCCCCTGATGCTCTCACTCCAGTGAATACTATACACTTTAAATTTCTGATTAGACGAATAGTACAATAGGGCAATTACCACTTTTCATTAAAATTCTTTGACCCATCTGTTATACAGTGTTAGTAAACTTGAACGTATCATATCTTTGCATCTTTATCTTCAAACTGCACACCCCGCTCTCAGAGCAGAGCAGGCAGCTGAATGCTGGGACAGAGCAGGAGTTGAAACATTCAGTTCTGCACAGCACTGTAGAAAGCCACTGTCTTGCATCCTTGGCAGGCACACATCATAGCATGGAAAGCAGATGGTGCATGAGAACAGGATTTTGGGAGAAGAGCCTGATTTCCAAGCACGCTGAAGCTGTTTGCTTGTTTTATTTTGTGACTTTGAATTATGCCCTAGAAAAGTCAGGGAGGGAAGTATGGTTGAAGAATGAAGTGACTTTCTAGAAGGTGAACCTTGCATCTGAATTTCAGTTCATAATGCATATTTCAGGAGGGATTACAACTTTTTTTGGCTGTTTTTCCTTACGTCTTTGTAGTATATCATCATTTCCATCTCGGCTTTCTGAAGTTCTTGGCTGGACATATTATTTTCCAGTTTTAGCCATTTAATTGTTAACATTTTCCTCTCACAGGTGGAAGACTCATCGATGGAGTCATTGTGTGTTGGTGCCAGAGTCAGTGAGACAGAATGTGCTGGGACATAATGAGGCGTGTGGACATGGTTTGCAGTCAAGGGGTAAGCTTTCTCCATGTGACCTTCAGGTACCTAAGGTGATGGAGGATGATGTTTAATAGAGTCTTTACTCTTTTAGAGTAGCCAATCTGGAAACAGCAACTGAAGCACTTCAGGTGTAAAATGAAGTGTTTTGGGAAGTGGATCCATTATATGGCTTTTCTGCTCCATTGAAAGTCAGAATACCAGCAATAGGATAGTGTGCTTGGAGTACAGGAACAGACTTATGCTTGGCGTTCAGTATCCTTAGAATAACCTCTTCTTCTGCGTGAGGATGAAGCGTACTGGCTTAGAAAGAACTGTATCCATAGTTCTCTGTGAAGTAATCACTTCTTGGTGCTAAAAATGGAAAGGATAAGTTCCTTGTAATTTTAAACATTGCTAATAACTTGCCTGAGGCCTGCTTTTATCAAGACTGTTTGAGAAATCCAGCATGGGCAAAGGCTTTGGGCCCTTTGTGTGCTTAAGCACTTGGAAAATACAGTGATCCAATTGTCTGAACAGAAGCGTTAAAAAGAATTTCACTGTTCTGAGTATGCGATCAGAGTCTGTAGCAGTTCCTGCAGATGGCTTGAGACTTGTCTGCTATCAGTCTGCTGAGAAATCTAATAAAACCTTTAACAAAAGGTTATTTTTATTGAAAAAAGATTACTATACAGGTATGCTAACTGAAGAAATTTGACATAGTAATTTACTCCTTCGCAAGGTAGGAAACTGTTCTTTAAAGATGAGCTGATTTTCTTACATAATCTGGAAACAAAGGGAAAGAAAGAAAAGCTGTGGCAGTATGTGAGCTGCATCTGAAAGAGGAAATGTTTTAAACTAAAAGAAGTAAATACCTTTAGGTTTTGACCACAAGCCTTTCCACAAGGTTTTCAAAGAGAGCTCTGTAAATTGAGACGTCCTAAAATGTATTCCTGAATCTCGGTGTGAAGGGAGGGCAATCTTTATGCTCCAGTAGTTGCATGAACTTCTTACTAATCGTACTCTGACAAGATGTGAAGTATAATAGGAGAGTATCGTGCTTATTTTTGCTCTTTGGAGAGCTCTCCAACAGTTAAATAGGCTATGTACTGCTTTGTGATAATCATGCAAAAGGAATCTCACAGCCTGGTGGTTTCAAGCAGAATTTGCTTTGGTGCCAGGTTCACTTTTCATAATTATCTGTGATTTTCACAACAGCTCTGATTTTGGCAGTTACATGATGTGATGGTACAAATCGGCAGTGTTGAAGATGAATGGAGTTCCAGGAAAATGAATTCTCAAATGAAATGCACACAAAATTTACAGGGTGCTGCCTACAAACGTGAGCGAAGGCAGCTGAAACCCAGCTACCTGTTGGAGTTGCTTCTGAAAAACAAGCTGGTTTTCAGTGATTATCTATAGAATTAAGAGACGCTTTCAAAAATCTGATGTTTGCACCTCGTCTTGCTGCATGAGCTCTTGAAGAGTGGCTAGCATGTGCAAAGAGGTGCCGTGTTACCAAAGTGTCACTGAGTAACCTTTTAGCCAAGCGTGGCAACCTGCTTACGCAAGTTGCTGGATCTCTTCCAGCATGTAGACGTCACCACTAGAGGACTTCTGAATTTGTCCTTCTTCACTATGCAGGTGGCCTTTGGGGGTTTTTTGAAATAATGTATGAGGCAAGGCTGGGCACTGCCTGAAATTGGGTGTGTGGGGAAGGAGGTGCATCCGTTTCAGAGAGGCAGAGCGAGACAGAAGGGCACAACAGTTGTAAGTCACAGTAACAAAATTTCCAGATCACCTGGGAAGGCTCTAGATTAATTAGAGGTATAGTCTCATAAGATTCATAAGGTACAGACTGTATATGGCCACCTTTTCTAACTTTTAAATCTGTCCTGCTTTGAGAAGGCATCGAACCCCCAGAAGTCTCTTCCATTCTAAATTGTATTGTCTGATTGTGTGAATCTAAGGAAATCCTTTGAGGGAAAACTGTACCATTAGTATAAGATCTCCAGGCGTTGATGTTACAGATACGTTTTCCTGCAATATTCATGCATCCTATCTGAGTTTGCATTTGAGGTAACACCACTATTCTGTGCAGGAATTGGCCTGCAAAGTGTGTCAGTGTCTTCAGCCAGTAAGTGCTTATTCTCCAAAGAATATTTGCACAAATTTGCCCAACTTTTTTGTTGTTTTTCTTTTTTTTTTTTTTTTTGCAGAGTAGCAACTGTTATCCTATTGCCTGGAAACATCAACCTTACTGCATCCATTTGTAGAATTTTTTTTCTTTTTCTGTCCATGACTGCCATTTGAATAAGAGGGTTTCAGTTTTCCGTGACTGTTGTGGTTGGCCAGAGACAAGGGCACTGAATTAATATCAAGTATTTCTAAAGGTAGAAAGTGTGTATATGTTCAGAATGTATTTAGAATACTTAGAACTATGACTGTGCTGAGGGAAAATGGAGTCTGAAATGACCTTCAAGCTCTGTTCTTAGAATAGATTCTGAGATAGATACTTGTAGATCTTATTCAATGAGTGTTGTCACTTATGCCCATGTAACATGCTGAAGATATCAGGATTTATCTCAGTAATGAGGAGAATAGCCAAAGAGATGATGACCCTCTGAAGATGCAGTTTTTACAGCTTTATCTTGGAATCATATTGCACTAATTACAATGGCCTTTAATTTTGTATATCACCTCCAGTAGACTAACTTATTCAGCAAACAATCATGCGGTTAAGAGGAAGGTAATATTTAGAGCTAAGAAATATAAATGTTATTTAAACTTGATTAAGGCATCATTTGAAACAATAAAAACCAACAAACCACCTAAAATAGAGCACTCAAGAATAAAAGTGTGGGGATATTACTGTTGCTTGACAGTAACATAGGCAACATTTCTAACAATAAATGAAGAGCTTTACGAGCTTTTCTATTGCTATATAGCTGTCATTTTCCTCGACAAGTGACTAATTTACTAGAAGGTGTCAAGAATGTGAGAAAATTGCTTCTGCTTCAGATGCCCTTCAGTGACTTTACTGTTCTCTGATGTTTGTGATGGAAGATCCTCCAGAAATGACCTCTCCCTTCAGTGCTGACATGATCAGCCATCTTAGACATTTACATTTTTGGGGAGGAAAAGATGTGTTGCTCATTATAAGGGATTGTTAACATTTAATTAGTGGATGGAAAGCAGGCTTTAAGCAAATGTCTTTGAAAGCTGCTTCAAAAGCCATTGGACAAATAAATAGACACGTATTAAAGACCAGACTGATGTAATGAGGTACCACTTAAAAATCTAGTCTTAGAAATACCTGACAACATGGTTATGTAAAGAGTAGTTACTTTCCTAAAGCAGGGAGACATGGAAAAAGCAATGGAACATGTCATAGCTTGTTTTCTTCTTCTCCTGCTGCATCTCAGCAGGATTCATTTCATTTCATTTGAGGGATTTGACCATATCTCCCCTCATTAACAGGTGCAATGTGTCCATTTCAGAGCTGTACCTCCCCATCCAAAGAATACAGAAATGCTGTGACACAAAGCAGCAAATTTTCTGAGAGAATAATATTATTGACTTACATACAGGCAAACAACAAAGCCACCAATGAAGTAATGAGAAACTACTTCTCTGCTTTGGAAGAAGCGCTCACTCCTTGGCTCACCTGAGATCTTGGGGTGGATCGATACCAGATTGCCTCCTTGTGCTTCTTAGTAGAATATTTTCTTTTTTTTTAGCATGCTGTACTATTAGACCATATACGATCCATTTCTTTCATCCATTACACAGGTTATAAATTCATACCATGTGGAATTTGCTAAGAGAGTTGGTGATGTAGATACAATCCATTTCTGTGCAGAAGTTGATATATGAATTGGCAGTGAAAAAATAGAATGAAGGAAGCACCGGGCTCAGGGAGTTTAAGATTCTGTTCTCCTTCTGCAGTAGCTGTAGGAATATTGCAGATGAGTGGTTTTAGACTAAGATGCAGATCAGGAGCTTATCATTAGGAGAGAGAAAAAAAAAAAAAAAGGGTAATAGTCTGCCATGAATTTTTTACTGCAGAGATCATTCCATTAAAATTTTATCTAAAGTATAGGTGGAACTGGCATGACAAACATAATTTGTAATAAGCTAGTGACTAAGTCAACATTGGTGCTATACCTAATAAGATGAAAGGATGAATTTTGGTGTTGCCTGTAGACATTATACCTGCAAGACCATTTTAAAGAGGCATCCTTTAGATATATTATTTACTGTGTGATCAGTGTGGAACAAAGTTGGGGCCAAATATGTTACTCTTGTTTCTACTGAAATTATTTTATGGTAACATATTTATAATGCAATGTGCCATCAAAAAAAATCCATCGCTGTTACCTTTTTTTTTGCTTGTAAGACAGTCACCCAAGTGCTCTTATCCTCTGCTCACGATAGTGGACTTCCCTCCTTTTTTTTTATGAGAGATGTCAGCAGACATCAGAAGGTACCTAAACCAGTGCCACTATATTTCATTCTGGGTCTGGCTCAAATTCCACCTCTGGTGTGTCTGCTGTAAAAATACCAATTTCAGGAGGTACTTATTGGAATCTTTTTATAATTTACAGTCTAGAGGCAATGTGATATCCCAAAGTTTGCAGTGGATATATTTATGATGGCAAACGTGGCAAAAACACGGACTACTTCAGTTAGATGATGATGTTTTATGAGCAGTGGTTTGCAGTGTGAGTCCTGCCTGTGCATAAATCTGTCCAGCTGATAGTGGCTTACCAGTGATCAGTAGTTCCGTCCAATGTTAGCTCTGCCTGATAGGACACTCGCCCCATGAGCCATATTCTCAGTGATGCTGAGGGTTTGTTAGTGCTTATTCTGCCGATGCTGGCCTAGCAAACTGACACTGATTAACCCGAGGGAATGGTGTGAAGGTGTACCAGGGGTGGGTCCAGTTGAGCATAAGGAAAAGGTTCTTTACCAGAGGGTGGTGAGGCATGGAACAGGCTCTGCAGGGCAGTGATGCCAGGTTGCTGGAGTTCAAGAAGTGCTCTCAGCTATAGGGTTTGGATTTTCGGTGATCGTGTGTGGAGCCAGTAGTTGAGATCAGTGGTCCTCATGAGCCTCTTCTAGCTTGGGACATTCTTTGATTTTTTGATTCTTGTTGGAGGTTGTGGGGATGTGACTGAGAGTGTGGACTCAGGAGCACAACAGACAGAGTGTGAGTCTTGGACAGACAGCAGTGTCTGGAAAACACCAGTCTGCCCACTGGTATCTCTGATAGCAAATAGCTGAGGACAGGGTAAGGACAGGAGCTGGGTCTTGTTAGTGATATATTTGAAAAGGTTTGTGATGTCTTTCTGTGATCAGTGTTCAGTGGGTAGCCTTTCCAGGATGTTATCTCTGCAGCTTCGCCAATGTAGCCGTTCTGCATCCTACTGCAAATTCAGACAGTACGTGTTATCTGTATTTTTATTTTCTTGTCACTGATAATGCAATTTTCAGCTTACAAACACATGGAGAGTAGAACGGTGATAAGAAACAACCAAAATGGAATAGATTTACTATTATTTGTTCTTGATAATCTGATTTCTTTCCTTGACAAAGCAGTTTGCTGAGGATTCACAATAAGGTAAGTGGAAGGCAGCACAGATAATGTTCCCTTGACTTCAGGAAGACATCGAGTCCAGTCTCACATGATAGTCTCCCATGTGCTACTCAAGGTCAAAGACTGACGTTGTATAAGTTTGAGAATGTTCTGCAATCAATGTGACCTAGAGAAACACAGAATGAGGTGGTTGTGTAACTGGTTGAGGAAAGACACTGAAAGCTATGTTATCAAGTGTTTGCTGTCAACCAGGAAGGCCATTTCAGACGGCTGTCCACCAGGAACACATATTCTTGGACGTTTTCATTATTTTCACTACCACTGTATATCGTGAGGGTGTAGCTGTAACACATCTGAGCAATTGCAAATTGCAGATTGTGAATATTCTGAATGAATGGTAGGCCTAAAAATTCAAGTTGGATTAAGTTTGAGAATGCTCTGAAATCAGTAAAATGAAATTTTTGTTAAAGAAAAAAAGGTGCAGTGCTCACGCTGTGTAGGAAGACAGCAGTGCTATGGAGGTGAGTGCTGAGTTAGGAGTTATGGACTACAAGCTGGCAGCATTATGCTGTTGTAAAAAAAAAAAGTGTCTATCATTAAATCTTCTATTTCTTACATTTTCATTCTTATCCCTAAGCTCATGAAATTGATTTTTCCTGATACCTAAAATAAAATATCTTTAACAGGTAATCCTTACTTTTCTTTCTGTTCAGTAGTGCTTTCTGCCACTGTAAACAATGACACAGTAATAAGATCAAATTTGAACTTCAGAACTTTCAAGTAATTCCAGTACCTTGTTTGCCAATAGAACAGGTGAGGATTTTATTTTCCAAACTATTCGTTTTTCGTTCATGGGAAAAAGATGGGTATTTATGAAGCTGTGGTCTGATTCCATGTTTGATTTTACATTTGGAACTTATTTTCAGTCTTTCTGAATTGTGCTCATCTGCACACAGGAATTTGGATGTATCACCGCAATAAGAATGTTTTACTGCACGAGTATGGATTGTTTGCATCTCATTTCTATCAGTTTACTTTCTGACTTTTACCTTTAAATTATTCCCAGAGCCAGGGTTTCATTTTGGATTTGATAGTAGATTCATTTTGTGCACAAATGTGTAATAATGTTTCATAAAGGGAGAAACAAGGAAAAATCAAGGAGGAGGAGACATTAAAAAAAGGTCTGTTGGAAAAGCTGCATGAATGCATTGTTATCCTTTCCTGTACTACCAGAAATAAGGAAAATCTTTCACAGATAGATTTTCAGTAAATTGAGATTTGGAACCATTAGGATTGAGCAGGAGAGGGGAGGGGGCAGGTGTGGCTGTGTGAGATGCGGTGCATAAATCACTCTGAACATTTTGTGACTTCGAGGTTCCTGCAGCTTAATTTATGAGAACTAAATTCAACTCTCTGTATAGAAATCATCCGGAGCTCCTTCCCTAAAACCTGGTGACTTGGCAGAGTTGTCTATGTAAATGCCTGTGTTGAAGAATGCAGCTAGGAAAGGTTATGAGGTAATGGTTTGGGGAATGGCACACAGTTCTTGTATTGTCTTACATCCCGCTGATCTCCAGGTAACTTGTTTTTGTAGACCGGTTTTTCTTTACTTAGGACTTAGTTGGTAGGACAAGGAGGAGAAAGATTGATGCTCTAGTGACACATTGCTCACATGACAATGGGCTTCCCTCCTTTTTTTTTTTTTTTTAATGAGAGATGTTATGAGAGGTGTCAACAGACATCAAAAGGGCCCCTAAACAAGCACTGCTGTATTTGAGGCTTGGACTGACCCAAGTTCCACCTTGTGTGTGTCTGCTGTAAGAGTATTTCATTGTCAGGGAATCAGCTTGACCTTACCTTATAGATGCTAAATAATGGCAAGAGAGACTCCAGCTTCTTTCAGTCATTGTACTCATTGCCAGCAACATCAAAATTGAGGAGACTCTTAAGAGAATTTGTCCTGACAGTAATCTACAGTGCAACGTTTTATCCAAAGGCAATTCAGTGTTCTGTAGACTTTCCATAAAATAAAGATGATGAAGTCTGTGCCAAGTAAATTATTTGATTTCCTTCAAAAATAGGACAGTGTATTCCACTTTGTACAGGGAATCAAGCATGTTTTCTAGCTATATTCTATACCGTTCCTATCTGATAAACAGAGCAGAAATAGCAGCATCTTAGTACCACACACAGCATTTATTTTTCTGAAAATCAAGTAGAAAAGTCTTTTGAAGCCAGAAGGCATAAACACTGAAAATGTATATTACAAGCATGTACCAATGGAGGGATTGTTAAAAGATCAAAATAATGAGAAGTAAAGCAGAGGAACATCAAAGCTTTCCGGGCTATGTATTTCTGCCTTGATTAGGAGGAAGGAGGGAAGAAGGGGGGGAAAGAAGGCTTTAGATCAATAGGAAATGGCCCAGTCACCTCAAAGGCAAAGGCAGCACTATTCAAATGTGTACAATTTACAGGAATTGCTAGAGCATCTCAATCATAAAAGTCCCCAATGATCTGACAGTACTCACACCATACTTAGCAGGTACGCAGAAAGAGTCAAGATCATCTTATCTGAAGGAAACTCCTTTTTAAAAGTAAGGCTAGATAGATTTTCATTTTGTCTTTCATCCCTCTGATTAAGTTCATCTCTCTTTGGTCCTCCTAAGATTTCTTTCATCTACTGTGTAGTCTATATGATCTAAGCAACTGTCTTTTGTGAAAGTCATTTTTGGGGTCCATTTTTTAAATGATGGATTGTCATTAAACAGTAGAGCAGATGAAAGAGGTCCAAGGAGAACCAAACTGTGCTGAGGCTTGCTCTGGATGATGAAAGACATTAGGAGAGTCGTAATGAAGAGCAATCTCTTCTTCCAACTGGAGACAGGCCCTTCCAATTACTACTTGTTTTAGCATCAACTTCCAGTGATTTAAAATTCAAGCTATGAACCATCGATTCAGACTTTTCTTAGGGAATTGAGAAGCTTCCATTGAACAGACCTGGGTGACCACCCACCTGGGTGTTCCATGCTTTGTGCAGAGGGTATGTTAAACTCTAACAGAAATCCTTTCGGTGGGTTGTAAATAGACCTATTTGTGTAATGTTGTCTGCTCCTTTTCAGGAATACAGGAGCCATTTCACTCGAAATCTGCTTTGTTGACTTAGAACCTAAAACAGGAGGTTTTACAATCCTTAATATTTTATATGAGCTCGTGTAACTGTCACTGTAACTTGATATAAAAATATCTGATATTTTCTCATGTTCTTTGTGGTCTGTTGGTTTCTGCCGTGTCTGATACACTGCAGTTCCATGAATTAACCCTGCAGTGTGTAAATCGTTTTACTTTATTGATGGTTTTAAATTAAATCATCCTTTGTTCTGGAGACGTTTGAGTTCAGTTTTGTTCCCTTTTCAGTTTGCTGTTTTGTACAGCCCTCTTGTTCACATCTCCATGCTGTAGGCAGTCACATTCAGGACTGATGTAGATCAACTTTTGCTTTTATAAAATTTTCATTTCCTTCTTGTTGTGGTTGTGCTGTTTACAAATCCAAAGATAGTTCATGCCAAAGCCGTTCTGGTTCATAGGAAATTGTTAAAAATTTATCTGAGCTCTGCATGATAAGATCCACGTTCTCTGGGAAAAGGCCCGGAGGAGAACTTTTCTTCAAATAGGCTGCTTAAATGAGGAACCTTGAGGCATGACCAAAAAATAAGCAAATTTATTAAAAAAGCTTTTATGCTCTAAATTGTTGGAGGAACTTTAGAGATGCTTTTTTTCTGAGCAATTGCCAGAATAATGTCATCTTGTCCATAACGATCTCAGTCAAGTGGAATATCGAGTTCCAGATATTCCAGAGATGATAACTGGGAGGGATAAAGAAAGCGCCCTGTACTTACAGTAAGGTAGTACCAAACAGACTTAGTAGAAGTTGCATTTTGCATTTTTTTTTTCTTGTTCTACATTTGTTAGAAAATGCTTCTCATTGGAAATTACTGAGTCAGGTTTCTTTAAATACTGAACATAAATATTAGCATCCTAAATGACAGAGCTCATCAATGCAGCTCACTGTAAGTCTTCAGACACAAGATATGTTAAACGTGGCATGCCACAAAGGTGCAAAATGAGTCACGGTGTCATGTTAATTGAATGTGAACTTGTGTATTTATGCTACTCCAGCAGCTTCATGTCTGCGGTTGAGGATTTAGACTTGACTTTTCAATTTCAGAATAAATGAATATCAGTGGCTCAAACTACCTTTCAAAAATCCCGTAATCTCACTTTCAAACAGGTGCACTAAAGTGGCAGTATGGTACCTGGAAGTGACTGGAATACTTATCAAATGCTCGTACTTATGAGGGAACTTGAAGTAATTGTGAAGTAGTCAGTAATACCAACATCTCCTGTACTCATCCAGTGGTTCTCTTTTCTCTTGGCCCAGTTTCTAAGGATGTTTATGTCACTGTATTCTGCCTGATCTGAAAAGATAATTAGTTGATTTCCTTTAATTTTTCAGTTTTAAAGTAGCCTTTCTGCATTAGGAGAATGAGAAACGGTAAATTCTAGTACAGAGAGCATTGCTGTTTATGGGATAGAGGGTTTTCTTTAAGTTCAGAAATATTTTAAAAATATAATGTAAGCAGCGTGTTTAGCATTTTCTAAAACAAACGTGATTATTGCAGCATTAATGCTTCTGAGAATTCTTCCTGTTAGAAGCACTCCTTCCTTCTCTTTCACTAACAGTATTGTCATGGAATCGTTTCTCGAGAGTCAGAAAAAGATTCACTCTTCTTCATATTATAATAATTCAAGAGAAACCTCGTCCAAAAAATTGGAATACCACTGGAATAAAATTACTACACAAGAAAAAGCCATCTCTGTATTTCAGTGGCAATAGATAGGAATGAAAAGTTGTCATCTTCTAACAAAGATTTTTCTAAAGCCAATTTTTTCCTGGCAGCCACTGGTTTTGTCTTGTGCATGCAGCATTTATTAAAGGATTTCTGGTGTTGGCTTTGTGAAATAAAGAAAGTGTGGAATAATATATTCTGATATTTTACAGATTTTTCCTAAAGTAGAGTATTTTGTAATGTCAAATTTGGGTCTTGGATGTGAAGCCTTGTAGAAGATGAGACTCCTTACCTCTTTTCTAGGCAATTCTAACATCAGTACTATCATTCCTTCTTGACAGTCCCCAGAAGTTTCAGTTGCGTGATCATATATTTATTTTCTTTGATATGTGCCCCAAGGTGATAGAAATTTCTTTGAGTAATCTCTTTTCTGCTATCTCTTGGATATTAACTTTCTGTACCTCTGTTTCTATCTCAGTCTTTGTGTTGGTAAAAGAAAAGCCTGAACTAGAGGTATGTTATATATGGGAATCTAACCAACCTATTAAAATGTAATAGGCTTGTCGAAGGCCATCTACTTCAGCATTTGTTTAATCCAGGGTGAAGTAGATCAGCATGTCCTCGAGGGATGTGTTACGTGACAGAGCAGCACTCCCAACTGCTGCCGTGTGATAAGAGCATGCAGGCTTCCATAGCCTCTGCCCTTACTGACCATAAGTCTTCACCTCTGGTTTGTTTTGTTCCTTCTGCTCTGAGAGAGCATTTTATTAATAGGTCCTTATTAACAATTTTTTGGGAAAATCAAGCCAGAATTGGGCTACAGTACTGAGCAGATATGCGTAGATGCGAACTGTTGAGAGAACCTGAAGGATTTAACTCTTCTGTTGCATTTAACTCCTCAGTGTGTGATGTGGTCATGGTACACGTTGCCACTGAGGGGCATTGGGACATTTGTTTCATTCACATGCAGCAAATCAGTCAGACTGCAGTTGTGAGAAGTTGCTTTGAGCAGCAGGTGCTTTCCCAGTACCGCCTTGAAATGATCAGCTAACGGGGCTCCTAAACATCACAGCCTGCAAGATGGATTGGTTTTGTGCAGGCTGTATTGCTGAAAAAGTAGCATGTGAGCAAACGTCCAAACACTCAGAAGAATACATTTGTGCTTTAAAATAAATACATATCTTCAGTGTGCAGTTTCATGGAGTATAAATTTTCATGTAATCTAAGCACATCTGCTCATAATAATTAACTTCTGTGGTGGACGGAAGGAAACGCTACATCAGCTCTCTGGTATGACGAGATGGATTGCTTTCTATCTCTTCATCATGGTGATTAATTGTAGCATTTGTGTGAAAATGGCTGCTTTTTATTCATTTTTGTTTTTAGATCATGCATCTTTGGTTTTTTTGTTTTTTTTTTTTAGCCTATTTAAATGTAAATACTCTGGAAATCTGGTATGAAAGCATAAAAGTTTCCAATTTTAAGCACTTTGATTAGAAACCAAAGAGTGTCTTTGCTTAAATTGTCTTATCTGAAGATTTTGAAAGAAGCCTGACTTTGCTGGTTACATGAATTTCACGGGTCAACGTAAATGTTAGAAATAGCCCACGGAAAGAAATTTAGAAGGATTATGGAATTTCATTTGACCCTGAGGGCCAGTGTTTCCAAGGCGCAAACTTAATAAGAATGAAACATCATAGCAGTTTACAGTTGGTCCTGTGGTATTGCAAGTATCAAATATATACAGTGAGGGAAATAATAACCTGATGTGCTTCCAAAAATTAAATGCAATTAATTCATAGGCTTTAGCTTAATAACATTTGAGTACGTGCCTTGTTGCATGTAGGCTTTCAGATGCTCGCCTGTCGAGTCATTGGATCAGGGAGCCAAATGATCCTATTGTATTTTCTCTCGTTGCAGTTGTTATCTTCTTCCATTACTTGAAAACAAGCTGTACAGGTTATCCATACTCTGGTTCCGTTATGAAAGTGCTTTGAAGTCTCTTCTGCTTTTTCGTTTCTTTGTTGTTAAGGTAATTCCAACTTAACAATGCTTCGGATAGGTGATATGCCTTTACCCACGGCATCTCTGCGGTCAGCAGTACAACTCAAGGCATTTCCATGAGCGGAAGCCTTCCTTTAGCTTTTGTCCAGAAGCGTTAACACCAGAACATGACAGCTGGCAAACAAAAGCATCAAGGTGTGGAATTGGTCTGTCTGCCCAGCAGTGCTGCTGACGCGCTGTGCCGCGTGAGGACTCCTAGACTCGTGTGGGAAAGGGAGCAGCTACATAAAACAAAGCCTTTAGTAACCTCTGGCTGACCTGTTTTGTTTTCTTTCTTTCTTCTCCTGTGGGGATAAAGATGAAGGAGGTCAGTCGCAAGTTTTACTGGTGCTGAGTTTGTACAGGAAGACTGGTGTAAGCAAAAGAGATGATGTGTGGAGAGCATTTATTGAGTGAAAGTCAGGTAAGGTTGCAGTAGGTGTGAACAGAATTTAGCCTACAATTTAAAAATCTTTCTAGGTTGCTCAAATCATATTGATTAAATGATAAACAAAGCACTTTCTTGAAATCTCATGGTGACTGACATAGGCTCCCTGATCAAATTATATAGCAAACAGAGCGCTATAAAGGAAAATGTCTTCACCAGTTACAGTTACGTCTTTTTTTTTTTTTTTCCTGAAGAGTTTCTTATTAAAAATTCCATGGCACGATTTTCTCAGAAGATGAACTAGACTCTCAACACGGAAGTTAATGCGAAAAAAAAAACCACACCAACAAAGCTATTGCGGTGGCATCAATGAACAAATAGACTAAGCAAATAAGCAATTTGCAGATACAGTCAACAACACATGAAATGTTTATAAAGGTAATATTTAAGATCTCATAAAATCAAATTGTATTCAGATACAATAACAAAAGTCAGTAATAAAACAGTGGTGAACCAGGTCCAGAGAGGAACATAAAGCAAAAGGCTATGTTCTGTTTCAGTTTTTTTAGTGCTAAGCATACTGTATATTTTTATGGCAACTCTACCCAATCTTTGCTTACCCAGTTACTCACCACTGAATGCGTGCATACAAATCAAACTGCTGTAGGCATGTGCTTTTTGATGCAATATAATTTAATTATTAAGTCAGCCATTGGGATGACATTTAGGATTTGTGGTGCTGAGCGTTTTTAGGGTTTTATCCTCAAGGAAATAAGCTATTTCCTGTAGTGGTTTCAGTCTGCATCATGTGTAGTGCTGTGGGTATAATGAGTGATCAGGGACAGTATTGTGAAGTGGGGTAGCAGGGAGGTTATGGAGGACTGGAGAGCTGTACTTCCTTAACAGCTCTCGAAATCCCAACTGAAGAATCCTGTATTTTCTTTACAGGATTTTCTGCAACATTTGGAGTTTCCTTCTGATCATCGAGGTCATTAGTGGCCGTGTAGAATCTGAATTAATAGTATATTCCATCTTGCACAAAATTTCCAACCTCCTTTGTGTGTATTTTGATACTTCTCATCTTACAATGTATAAAACAATAGCACAGTTACAGGCTAGGCAGGATGTCTCCTGATAAGGTGCACTTGCTCCATGAGATCTAAGATGCTAATTTCTGACACATCACACTTGCTAGGGAAAGGATTCATTAGGACCACCAATTTCAACCCAGCCAGATTAACTTTGACAGCGTTTTCCACTGTAGGAACCTTAGATCTCACCTTCATATTTTACTGCTGATTGTAACACTTGTAGGATCGCTGCTGATTTGCTCAGTGAATTCAGTGAATGCAAACTTCTCTGTGTCTCTTTTTTGGGAGATAGGGTCAGAGGGCAGGAGGGTGTCTGTCTGTCTCCACATGTGCACAGAAAGATCCTTTGTTACATTTCATGCCCTTTACTTGGTCTGAATTTTGTATGCTTGTGCTGCAGTATCCTTCTAATCCTCAAAAACTTGACCTAGTTTCCAGCATTCTTTGAGGACGTTGAGTAGCTTTTGACTGAGGTTGGCTGAGCTCTCATATTCCAGCTTATCTTTGCCATCTCTGTGACTGGTTCCTAGTGTGACTGGTTCCTTGTTTTTATGATCTACAAGTTCCTTCAATTTGTTTTTCTTACCAGCCCAGCCTTCCAGGACACCTCACTTAGTTTTAGTGCAACTATATGTATATGGATGCATTTGTTCACTCACCCATCTGAGCTGTTAACTGTGAAATTTTGTGGCCATTCACTGTCATCCTGCCTTCTAGCCTGATGATCTCTGTTGGTGCCTCCTCATCTTGTTGCTGATAAGCCTTGTTTTGTGTTCCACACAACACCAGCTATTCAGATGGACCAGGGCAGTCTATGGATTGCCTGTACTCTGAGCCATTATGTGTCCCCTTAGCACCAAGTGGGGTGAGGTGGATGATGTCCTGCTATTTGCTGCAAGTTCATCTCATTTGAGGTCCTTTGCCTAGCAGTTTGTGTGTTGTTTTCCATTTGAGCCATCGCCTGGGCATTCAGTAGGACATCTTTCTCTACAGGCTAGGCCAGAGATTGAAAAGTGTATGATTTTTAGATGAAGTAAGACATGTCACTGTTACTTGCACGTCCTTCCAGAAGAACTGTACCACTCCGTGTTTCTATTCCATCATCTGAATTCAGCTCTTAAATTTCGGTTGTGTCAGGGTTTTGCTCAAAGATATGTGTTAATGTGATTGCTCTGTAAAAAATTTTCATTCTGGTTTTTACAGTTTTGTTGATTAAATGCAACTTTATTGTGAAACCTCAGTTATCTTCCTTGAAGTGTAGTGCAAGGGGAAAAAAAGCAAGCAAACACTTGTCCTGGAAGAGGCTGGTGAGGAAGGGGCACTGGGCAGCCTCTTTCTAGAGGATATAAATCATAATTCTTTTCTGTTTTTCCTTATATCATTTAGTCTAAAAGAAGTGAAACATTGATAGCAGTTGAATTTGCTGTTTGTTTCACATGTTTGTGGGTGCAGCAAATCATGCATTGATAAAGGATGGTTTGGTTTTGGGAAGTCATTGTATAATGCGCTTGTTTGGAGTTGTTACTGAAGAGTCCCACTATCATTGTAATGGAAGGTATGCTGAACTTCATATTAAACATATATGATGGGAAAGGTGGGTAAGCATTTGAGATATGAAGCGTTGAACATTTCCTCACTTCTTTACAGTCTTTGTTCATTCTTTATTCTGGGAAAAGACTGTCAGTTTCATGTCTTCCAAGTGCATCCTGTGACACTACATCCTATGTGTGCCTTTTTTCTCTACACTAATTTTATTATACAGCCCTTCTGTTATATTTGGAAACATGGAATACACAGTCTGTGTAAAGCTGCATATGAACCTCTGTTCTTTTGCTTACTTACTGTGCTGGAAAACCTTGTAGTGTCATCAAGACTTCTGGTTTATCAATAACAGACATCAGCATTGGCAGCTCATCTTCTTTGTCTCTTTATTAGGAAGACTATTTGTTGAGTAGAGGAAATAATTTTCTAGCTTTGTGTGCAGAGTTTGTTAGAATACGCATGTCAGTAGTTACTATTGCTTTTCAAAATTCTCATCTCAGCCAGGAGATAATCTCGTTTTGTTATTTCTCCTTTTGAAGTTTCTCTGAATTTTAACAGTTGTGTGAGTACTGAGGATAATGGGTTAAGAGCTAAAATAGCCTTTTAGCGCATTCCTTCATCGTTTTCAATAACTAGAGAACAACATATTTTTTTTCATTTTGGTGTAACTTTACCAACGGTACTCATCAGTACCTTTTCATATTGCCTCTTGAGAAGTGTTTAGTACATGGTTAATCCTATACCTCCAACATGTGGTCTTTAATCTATGTTTCTAACCTTTAATTATTCTTACTGCTACATTTGATCCCTTCATGGAAGGCTGTGAAGACGTCTTTGTTCACATGTCTAATGCTTTATGAGATAAACAAATAAGTAATTCATGCCTTGTAGTCTCTGTGCACCACATAATGACCTAGTCATAATTTTTGAGTCGGCTGTCAACACACATTAAATCAGAGCATCTATTTGAAACAGTAGTATTTCATAAGCTGCATATGACAGTTCATTATCTTATCTGTGAGAACTCCTTTCTTCATCCTGCCTCAAAAACAATATCCTTGCAATTGAACTTTTGGTAAAAGTCAAGGTCACAGCTTTGGAATAAAGTTACGGATGAGAATTGCCTGTCTCCATGTTGAAAATATGAGTAAATCAAAAGGACTGATATGGTAATCTACATCTACAGTATCTTCTCCTGCGGTTTATTGAAACTAAAGGGTAAGAAGTTTTATTGGCTTTTTAAAACTGTTCTTTTTAGTGAGGTTTCCTTCAAAAAGTTTTTCATTAATAACCTACGTAGAGTTAACTCTGGACTTAAAAAATAGAATTACAAATTCCAGGCAGTAAATTATAACCCAAAGAAGCGTGTATGTACACACATATATGTATGCTTATGTATACATATAAAATAAAACCTACAAGGAATGGATTTTATGTATGTATTTACGTAGAAGACTAAATTAACAGAATTAAGGAAGTTGTCTTTGGGTTTGTTGAAATTCAGCAGTGATGCCCCATGTTTTCTGTCAAGGATGTTCCTTGAAGGTGGCTGGGAAAGGGAGAAGAGGGGAGTGTTTTAATAAGAAATCCGAGTTTTTTTCCCTGGATTTTATTTTTTATGGAGCAAATGTCACGAAAGGGACCGTCCTAATGAAACCAATGCCGTTTGGTTTCAGTTGATTGAAGAAAGCTGGAAAACAACTTTGCTTTGTATTATACAAACTGCAGCTAATGTATAATGCAGTGAGAGATTTTCCCATAAATCCATTTCAATTTGAACTGGTTTTGATTTGATATTGTCAAATGTCTTGCTAATAAATCAGAAGTCTTTATGTGAGATTTTAATTACTTTATTAAGCGTTGCCAAAAGTTACAGTCTTTATAACCTTGTAATTATTCCAGTAACTTCAACTAATAATTTGACTTGGTGACATTGAAAAAGTAGTCATTTTTTTCATACGTTGGAACAAAACTTTGTATTTGACTTTTCATCCAATGGAAAGGATAGTTTGGTGCTTCCTAAAAATGATATTCCAAACTTTGAAAGCTATTTCTAATGCAAGAGGTTACGGCTTTCTTAGTAATTCTGTGTTGCCAAGTGAATCACAGACCATTCGCTCCTGGAGGAGTCTCGGTTTTAATAAACTTTTGGCATGGCTGGAAAGCTTTATTTTATTTTTTTTTCTACCAGAGAATAACTGTTTGGGCAATATAACTGATAAAAAGAGCAATTCAACCCTCACCCTTAAGAAAAACCGCCACCACCAACAACAAAATGTTTGCCTAGCAAGCATGCCTAGCAATAAGTGTGCATTCTGTCCTCCTACTCCTTAGTGAGAAGAACCACCAGCACTACACATATGATCATAAAAGCCCAGGGAAACCGCTTTCCATCAGCTATAGGTGACGTGGCATTGGTAGAAATGCGTAAGGCTGTGGGCTGTGTAGTAAACGTGGAGCAAAAATCCTATATGTGGCAAGCATCATCTCCAGAGGGTATTAATTTATATCTTCTTTTACATCATTTGGCATTGTGCACGTATGTTGTGGGGTGGGGGGTCTGAGCAGACAGCTGCCAGCGGCACACCTCCAGGCACCTGGGTTGCAGAGTTTTGGGTTTGGAACTGTGAACCGTGCTTACAGAGTTTGTAGGATTGATGGTCAGTTTTCTGCCTTAATTCTGCACGTGGTATAAAGTTCTATTGCTTGTTACCTGATGAGATTGGCATACTCAGCAGTTGAAATCCTTTGTGTAGTATTTCACCTACAGGATACATTACTTTTTATTGACCTCTTTAACAGGAATGTCTGGTAGCACACTTGGCTGATGTGTATAGATTTTTTCCTCCTCTATTTTATTACTAAAAAACACTGCTATCCTATTTTTCAAGGATAAAATATAGAATAAAATGCATATTTGACCTTCATTCCTTTAGTGCCGATTCCTTTCCAGGGCCACATTTCCCAAGGAGTTTCCCCAGTAGGAGCTGCCCCAGCACACACATCCCAGCTTCTTTCCATCTCTGCCGCTGCCTTTCCCTGCTTGGGGATGTCCCTGGGCAGATGCCAATTTTAGTGGCACTGATTGCACAGCACTTGTGAAACGAGCTGGGAGCCCAAGAGCCTGGTGGGGGAGGAGAGCTCAGGGTGAGGGGATGCGGCTGTCCCAGCCTGCCAGGCAGCCCTCCGGCTCTGATTTCTGCTCACATGCTTTGTTCCTCTTTCTATGTCTCATCCTTTCTGCTGCTGTGACTTCCACTGGCATTTTGAACTGTGGGCAAAGCTATTTTCAAACACTGCCTCTGTTCAGTTCCCTTTTACCCAAATCTTATTTTTATGCACATCATTGAGATCTGACGTTGGGGAAAGCATCATAAAGGTAAATATCACAGTTGTTCCTGAGGATCCTTCTTTTCTGTATTTGGTGATTAGAATTTTCAAACTTAATTCATTTCTCTTCTCTTTAATTCCTTGTTCCCCACATCCTTATAAAACCTAAATGAATGTTATGTTTTCATTGCTTCTAGTATTTTGTTGCTAAGCTGCTGATTATTTCATAGTGAGGGATCTGACATATTCCATGCACTCCCCCATACTTACCTGCTATTGCTGCCTTGATCTGCTGAATAGCAGTGTTAACCTTGGTTTTAGCTCTTGTTTAAAAATAAATTGATAGATGGTCTTTTTTTCTTTTTCTGAAATGAATTTTGCACTGTTTTGAATATGTGAAAACTGTGGACGAAACCTTGGTGTTTAATAATGTAATAGCAGACCTCCGTGGCATATGGTTTAATAGTTAGACCAGTGTTTAATCTCTGTAGTAATGTTTTTGCTTTAGTAGACTTCATCACTTCACACACCTCTTTGCAAGACTTTCTTTTGCCTCAAGCTATAAATGGAAGATGCAATTTTATTGTAAGTATCTTGGATTAGGTACACAGGATCTGCGTTGTTGACATTGGTCCTGATATACGTGAGCAAAACTTTATAGTAGTTTTTGCTTTTTCCATTCTAAAAAGTTAATTAACTGATAAGACATAACCCTGCAGCATGGGTCTTCAAGCAAGGCAAGACAAAGGTTTAAAGAGAAGTTGAGGCAATGGTCTGAAGCAATAAAGAATCTAGAAAAGGCAAAATATGGATAAAATATAAAGAATCCTTTGGTTCTCTGTTGCCATTCAAATCTTCATTTATTTGTCTTTCATGTCAAACTTGTGCATAGAAACAATTTACTGTGAATTTTTGATGTGCTGTAAGTATTTACACTTCCATTAGAGCTACAGAGAAAGTTGGTTGGTTTCCCAAATAGACTCGTGCAGAAAGTTTCCTTTCCTTTTTGCACTGGATGAAATTAGCAAGCAGCTATTTACTGTTACTTTGAAAAGCACTCTTAAAAAATTTAGAATATCTCTTCTGTAAAGGAAATGTGAAATTAATCGTTTGAGTTGGTTTTTCATTGACTTTTAGAATAACTTATTTTAAAATGGAAGAGGTAATTACCACTTGGGGAAATTTTGGAAGTACCTCTGATTGCATTCCCTTGCTTTTAAGAGAAATGACGGTGCTGGGTGTAATTGGAGATAGCTTTTGTTCCCTCTCCCCACTTTCTGGGGTTGGTAGCAGAGCGGCATAGGAGGCTGCGAGGGTTGGGTGTTCCTCTATGCTTTGTTTTGCTGAGCTTTGAGCCTCAGCTTTGAGTCAGTGTCCTTATTTTAAAATATTTTTTTTAAGAAGTCAGAGAAAATAAACATAAAACGCTTTTGTAAAAATTTTGCTCTGCGTTGCTTTCCGAAGACAACCTTCCCCTGCTTGAAGTGTTCTCACTTGAAGTGTGATGCGTCTGATCTCGTTGTAATGGCACTTGGCAGAAAGCTTTTGCATCAAGGGAGAGCAATTTTGTGGGGGAAACTGCTCTGAGCTCCAGCGAAGATGAACAAAACTTCACAGGTGGAAAGGGAATAAGACGAAAATCAAGCTGGTGATTTAATATCGCCGAGATTAAAATAGTTTTTACTGGAAAGGCTGTAATATAGGAAACATATCATGGTATCACAGCTGGCTGTACCCCAAGGTTAGCTAGAATGAGGCAGATGAAGAATATCTGAAAATACTAATAATCTCCCAGCAGGGTGGGAAGTATTGCTAGTTCTGATGCAATTTACTTTCTGTTGTGCTAATTTGTTTTTATTGCATTTGATTGTTTTTCAGTTAAATAAACCAACAAATTGTGGTTCCATTATTTATAATTATATGATCTGAGCTGATCATAAAGAAGTCAGAAATGGAGAACTTTTTGTTCCTATTGTAGTTGTTGTATGTATGCTGTAGTAATCAGTCACTGTTTTGATTCTGTAATTGCTTTAGAAACAAATACTTGCAAACAAAAGCTTCGTTCACAGATATTAAAAAGAAAGTGTAATGGGATCTCTTCATACTGAAAGAAACCGTGAGTTTTGCCACTGCTTTATAATCCCCATGCAGTTGGAACAGCGTGGTACAAATTGAAGAAGAGTAGCAGCAGGTAAATAAGAAATGTTTCCTTTTTTCTGTCTTCAAGGAAGGAACAGATCACGATAAGAAAAACATAATGTGCTGTAGGATATCTCCCTTTGCATCTTCTCTGTGATCTTCTGCCTTGTTTTAAGGAGAGTAGAAGGGGAAAGCAAATCTTCTCTTTAGATCTGCTAGCTTCAAAAGAAGTGTAAAAATGAACGTACTACCACTGAGACAGCGAACTACAAGAGCAAACATGAGAATTATAAAAATAATTACACTCATCTTCCGTTAAAAGGCAAACGGATTGGAGCACGTTAAAAAAAAATTGCCTAATGTGACCCAGGGGAAATACTGGTTCTTACACATATGGAAATCAAAGTCTCATATGCGTTATATATAAATATATCCTTCCTCATCTTGGACTGTTAGTCTCTTCTGGTGATTCTTTTTTTTCCCTCACTAAAGAAAGTAAGGCTGCCCTAAGGCAGGGTTTCTGTGAAACATATTTTTCCCCCCACATACTAAGAATGTTTAGGAAGAGGTATGAAGAGCTTTTCTGGATGTATGATTTATACATTATCTATACGTGCGTAGCTCTCCCACACATCAGTGCGACTGCTCTTACTGGGATTCAAATCTCTATACATAGATTTCCTACCTTGCAAATCTACTGAAAGGTCCAAAACATTCGATTTCTTACAGTTCTGCATGGGAACCTTTTAATAATTTCCCTATGCCTCTTGTACCCTTACCCTGAGTGACCATATCCTTACTGTGCACACGCTGTACTGATCCTCCAAGCTCAAGTACATTATTTTGGCAGTCACGCAGACAGTACTGTAAGACAACTGAAAGATAGTGCATTTAGATCTTGTGTAAAGAGTGTGCCTTTTTATTAACTTTGGTCAGAGTAGACTTTGGCGTGTGTCAGTTTCAGGCTGCGGGTGAGTAGCCAGGCTTCAGAACTCAAAGCATTCAACATCCTTATCTCTTTTTTACTGTAGAAACATGATAATTGAAGTGGAAAGTTTTATGCAGGACTTTTTGTGCAATATGCAGTGGTACTTCAGAGAGATTTAACGTCAGTTTCCATGGGTGGAATACAGAAAGTAATGAGGAGGTTTCCAAGTTTCCATGTTAGTCCTTTCTGAATTGAAGTTTTGAACTTGGATAAAGATGACAGTTCTGTATGATGCAAAATGCCATAGCTACCTGAATTCTGGAAAAGCATGGCTAATTAAAGAAAAAAAGAATTGAAAGGACTGTATTCTGGTCTTATTTTAGACTGGTCCAAATCTGACTGTCTTTACTGAGGCACATTTGTATACACAGCATTATGCAGGCAGTGCGGTCATGGATAATTTCAAACCAGCCTATCTTCCCTTAAATATTAGCCACAGGGCCTAGTGAGAAAATCTGAATTCAGAGGAAAATGGAATGAATACAACCCAATGGGCAACAGGCTACCCCGTAAATCCCTTCTGCAATAAGACCTATCCAACTGTACATTAATTTCTCTTAACGCGGCACATCTCATGGAAGCAAAGCCATGCATGGGGAGAGAGAAGCTAACCAAATGCAGTGCAGTTTTTTGTTATGTCCAGTTACCTGCAAGATGGTATCAACTGATAATTTTGTCAAACCTGATACCAAAAGCATGTAGTCTGAAATGCACAGTTCACTGGACAGCCCTACAGAGGCATTTTTTGAGACCCTCCCCAGACCGGGTTTGCAAAGTGAACTGGTTGCAGTGTTCAGCTCTGCACTGCTCTCATGAAAGATACCCATGTGTTCCTGCTAAATCTGGGCCTGGCTGGACAAAACGGGCTGCATTTCTCCAGCTCTCACTGTAAAAGCACTGACCAGAGAGAGTACAGCTGAGGCAGAGCTCCCCAAAGAAAGTTGGTGCTTTCAAAGTCTTCAGCTAAGTGCTCTTCTGATTGGAGTCACAAGGAATACTGGATAGATGTTTGTTTTCCATTTTTTCTCTCTCTGTTATTTGGCATATTTGATTTTCTGTATTTACTGTATTCTCAATGTATGTATATATAACAGGGTATATTAGTTTTATTTTCAGGACATGAAAAAATAATTCATCTTAAATATAATGTGATGATTGGTGCCACAAATAAATTGAACTCCAGTGCTTTTAGTAATTGTGGGCAACAGAAGGAGCAGAAAAGGAAGCATATTTTTGTGTTTTGTTGTGTTCTGTGAAAGGAGCAGGAGGATAATTTCTATCATTAATCATCTAATGCACTTCCATTGATTTTTCTTTTTAATAGAAAATGAAAGTAAAAGCGATTCAAAACCTATAATAAAGTCAGGAAAAAAAGGAAAGATTCCTTAGACTGATTGCAGAGCGTAGAAGCACTCAGATTGCAGTTATTCACTGGCCAAAGTAAATCTGAAACATTAAAAATCATATTATTTTGTCCTCCCAGCCAGGCAGTGTGTGAACCACTACAATGAGAAAGCACTTGTATTAAAATGAAAATGATGCCAGGCATTAATGCATCAATCTCCTGTTGCACATCCGGCATGTGGGTGGGAGGAAAGGCGGGCCTTATTGCGATGTATTTCTCTCCTATTTCTCCTGTGAGCAGTCTTGGCTCAAAGTCGAGACAGAATTGAAACATCAGGTCACATACCTTAGCACAATTGACATGTACAGCTCAATTCTCTCGGTGTTTCAAATCATATATTCCCCACCAAATGATCAATAACCTCATCCATAAATATTGAAGGAAAAACGTACTCTAGGAAGTTACTTTAAAACGGAACAGAAGTGAGTCCTGTTTCAGGCATTAAGTTGCAGAAATCAGCCTGCACTGGGTTTACTGGTTGTAATGCACAGCTTCAAATGTATTTAATCACTTTCAGATGAACCTCCCTTCAGGCTGAGCCCTGGGAAGCTGCAAATAGATGCGCTGCCCCTTCTTGTGTGGCTCCTGTCCTACACTGACCTGTCTTCTGAAGGCTGCGGAGAGAAACCAGCCAGAGAATGGCTGCCATCTTCAACATGAGGAGAATCTTCAGTTTAGTCTGCTTTTTTTTCCTTCTCCTCTTTTAGCCCAACTCCTCCCTTTTCCTGTTACAGTCTCTTCTATGCTTTAAAATTGCTCCATTAGAGACTTTTCCTCCCGATTCTTCCCTAACTCCCTGTTTATGCAAATCTTTTCAGTTGCTTATCTTTTCAGTTGCTATTTACCATCTTTATTGCTTCCCAGCCTCATCTCAGGCCTCTCGTTTGTTTATAGTGCAGGTTGGTTGTGGGCTGTGTTTACTCAGAGCTCTGTGTATTTGGTGGCATTTGTTAGCCCTTTAAGCACCACTGTCAATATCATTAATAATTACAAAATGGGAAGCTGGTGATCTCAGAGCCAGTTTCTCTGCCGAATGACTAGTTTTTCCAACCCTGCCCTGGTTGTTTTTTCTAGACTTTTGTCTGTGATGCCCTTCCCAGCATCACTTGTTCTTTTTATTTTTCTGACTGACTTTAAGGAGTTATGTTGTGGTTTCCTTCTGTTAGTCTGTGCTTTGCCTCGTTTCAGGGAGTGCTGCTCAATCTGAGGAGCGTTGCAGTGTTGAAGTTCAGCAAATGCGTATGTCAGTACAGAATCAAGGCCTTAGTCTTCAATCTGTGTTGCAGCAGAGCCTCGTATTCTCTCTTCTGTTACGCGTACAGCACTGCTTATGGTCTCCTATAATTGGGGATTGTTATTTTGGTATGTTACACATACTTGTACGTAAATGTTCCACCTGGGATTTTGGAAAAACTGATTCTAAGTACGAAGGAATGTCAATATAGAAAACAAATGAGATCATAACAGTTTATGAGATGATGGCTAGAACCAGCGAGTCTGAGTCCTTAAAGTGTTTTTTTCTGTTTTTTGGTATTACCTCTAAACCCCTTTTTTCACTTACGGCGTATGTAAGAAGTAAGTGAACTAGTTAGTGGGTTACTGCTATGTTGAGGGGTAATGAGAATTTTTCTAACAGTGAAAAGATAAACAGCTACACTGAAACAGTTCCTTAGACTTTACATGCTGCCTTTGATTTTTTCACAGATTCTTAGAATTTGAAGCCAGAGAAGATTATTACACAATCGTCTCTGCTCCCCTTGGGGCTAGGCCTCTCTTGTCTAGCCTCATCAGACATCTTCCCGTATTAAGTCCAGCCATCTGAATTACACTGCTGCAGAGCTTTGCTTTTGGTGTTTGACCTGACTGTACCTTGCTGGAATTATCAGTCATTGTTTTCAGATGTTCTAATGGCGTTTAATTCCGGAGTTTTGTCACCACCAATTTAGATACTCCAAATTGAAATGCCGTGGTACAATATAATTGTAGTGCCTGATAGTTGTTATTCTCACTCTTCAGTTTTTACTCTTTAGAAACTGTTGAAATGCATTTTTAAAGGAGAATTGATTATAACTTTGGTAACTGAATATGATTACCAAAAGTGTCCATAATTGGATTTTTACTTAAGAGGAACTATATTTGTGTTCTTGCAATGTTGTGCCTGTAACATTTCTATCCCAGTGCTCTCTTTTTGTTAGGACTGTCTCTGGAGCTGTAAGTCAGGCGTGAGCATGGGGAGAGGAGTTGAGTTCCTCTGATTGGATGTTCATGGGCTTCTTTGGTAGCGACATAACGTCTTTGAAAGATGTAGTTGGCATCTCTGCTACTTGTCAGCGTGCAAACATTTGATTTCACAGTGTTCAAGTTTACAGATTAGTGTCTGCTATTTACTTTTAATTTAAGATAAATGTAGTTAAAGTATATAGCTTCCATATGCTTCTTTATGCCTTATGCTAAGATGATGGCACACAAGTGCACTCTTGCGGGTGTAAATACAGAACAAGAAGACAGGGACTGTCATATTGAATGTCTTGTTAGCAATCCTAGTTCTGTGTCCCTGCAGGACCCTGTACTGATGAAAGGGGGAAATTCCTCCCAGCACCATTCAGGTAGCAGCTGACTTATGCCTTGAAGCAAAGCAGTTGCATCTGCTGCTGTTTTCATTGCTCATATTAATCACTTAGATTTGCTGGCATCTTAAATGTTCGTTAAACAGCTCCAACTCTGCCCTGGGAACAGACCTGTGCTGCCTACGCACTGTGCTGCCTACAGGTGATGCAGCTGGGCCATACGGATGCCCCGCAGCGCTGGGCCCCGGGCAGGGTGGGAATGGTTTTCTCCCTCCTGGCCATACCTCTCTGGTTGCTTCTTTATAAAAATATATTTTCTCTTAGCATTTGGAACCTGGTTACCTTTCATTTAATTCATGATCTTGTTTTTGTTGTTACAGAGATGTACTTTTTTGTTGCTGGCTGTTGGATATTTATATCAACAGAGCTGCATTAAATTGTCACCTTGGAGCATAGCCCCAAGCGTTTAATTCCAGTTTGGTGGTGTTTACTGGCACTAATAAGAAATAGCAGGACTTCAAAGGGAAATCTTGCATTTCTCTTCACGGAAACCATGCTTCAAAACCCTTTATCTGGCAGTGTCCTGTTAGTAGCTGTTTCAATTCATGTTTGTGCCCGTTTTAAATGCTGCAGTGAGGTGGCAATCACACATTGTGTCTAGGAGGAACTTACTATGGGATTCTTATTTTCTCAAAGCATGGAGCTGAAAATGGGCTGGATTTGTGCCCTTCATTGGTATCCCAACTTAAAAAAAAAATGGAAATGTTGACAGAGCAGAAATTGCTTTGTGGTGTGAGTTTATTTAAAACCATTGTGACAAACCTGAGGATTATGAGGAAGTATTTCTTATGTAAAGAGAAGATACGTGAGTCAAACCAATCAGTAGTTTGAAACGACTGGGGATGAGTAATTTTATTAACTTTTCTGAAGGTCCATTAAAAAGAAATTTGTCTCATTCTGTTTCCAGAAGTGCCTGTACTTGAAAATATTTTTGTCTTCAAAGAGCTGACTTAACTTAGGAATAAGTTTGCAGCAGGCAAATAGGAGGTGAATATTTCCTGAACAAACCATGAGCATGGATCCAGCAGTAACACTGCTTCCTATCTTGTACTTCTGAAACGTTTGTTTTATTAACTTATTTTAGCAGTTTCTGCTGCTTGCCTCAGACATAGCATATGCATGTAATAGAAATCGTACTGTTTCTGAAGACTGACATGCCATATTGATCAGGCATTTTCAACTCTGAATCTTGGAGATAATTCAGACCACATTGGAGAACTCACGCGTTGGCATCGTCATTGAAGATGTTTGCAGACTGAGTGGAAATGGATTCCCTAACATGACTTAAGTGCATCATCCTGCTTAGGCCCATCTGAGGAGATGTGAGTCCATGCTGTGTGAGGGCACATACAAATGAAGGTATCATGCTGGAATTTTGCTTTGTGCAGATACAAGGAGTGCCTGCCCTGGCCAGCCTACTCATAAGCTACCCAGTATGTGCTCCTGTGCGCCCTCCAGCGTAGCATTCCCTTTTGGTACTGACAGGTGCAAGACTCCAGGAGAGTGGAAAGCTGGCTGAACGTTTGGTCCTGAAGTAGTATTTTGGGCTTCAGAAGTAGCTTTATGGATTCCTTGCTTTTCAGCTGCTGCCTTCTCTGCTTGGTGATACCGAGGGCTTTTTGTTCTGTCAGAAATGGCCTGATGGAGTTACAAGGATATGTGCTTATAAAAATAATTAAAATGGAGAAGTAATTCTGAATTTACATTCACCTGTCTGTCCCTAATCACCTCACAGGTGATCCTCCTCCTCTGCTATTCCTAAAATCCCCATGTTCTTCCTCTGACCTCCCCAGGCAGGTCTTTGATGCCATTGTGACCAAGTCGCTTCACCTTTCCTCAGTCTTTTAAATCTTTGCTGTCTGAACGCTAATTTAAATTTCTTGCTCTAGCTTCGAAGTCTCCCTGCCTTCATTTCCCTCTTGCTTTTGTTTCACATTGTTGTTGTCAGTAATATCAGCCTCATTCCTCTCCTCCTCACTCATGATTCTCCACAGTACATTTCAAGATGTCACTTCTCAGACAAAACATTACACTTTTTACTTTTCAGCTCCTTCTTGTCTCCATGCTTTTTTTCCTTTCTGCTTCTTGTGTCAAAAACGTGATTACCTTCGTTGGTCTCTGAGAGTCTTCAGGGTCTCTTTAAAGCCTACGTTTTCTTTTTGAATTTGTCTGGCAAGTTTTTGTTACGTGATGCAATCCCCCTCAAATGTGCTTGCTAATATGTCTATCATATTGCTTCAAAATTACTATTGCATGCAAGCATTACAGCACAATCCAAATTACTTCTTGTTTTCTTTCCTCTACCTATGTTTACTGTTGATGCTAATTTCTTTATGCTCCATAATCTCTATCAAATATTTGCCCCGACCTTACATACCCATTACTTTTTCCATCTAACAAGCCTGAGCAAACTCAGTGACTTATGTGTATGCTTAAAATTAAGGGTATTTGTGCAGATCAGGCCATTAGATGATAACTCATTGCAGCTTGGAGCGTCTGTTTTAAAACTGGTATTTAAAAGTCCCATTGCTTGTGTTGCCATTAATAAATGTCGGGAATGAACTGTGGTCTTCTGTCAGATGGTAGTAAACATTGCAACAGGATAGTTTATTATGCTATTGCAAATATTGCTGGACAGGGCCTGCAGCACAGGACATTGCTCACTTGTAGCTGCTGCAGCAGTGCCGAGGAGCGTTGCATGCACTTCATGATTCTGTGTTGCTGAATCTTTAGTGTCCTTGCTGAAGGTAATGAGGCTACAAAGACCTCGGGCAGCAGAGTCTATTACTTCTTTAACCTTTCTAGAGAGGGCAATTACACCGCTTTCCCATACAGTGCGACGACCTCTGTCCTTCTGCTTTCGTAATTGAGAAAGAGAACGTCTCCGAGTTGCTGCCTTCCAGTGTGGAGAGATGGCAAAGGTCAAAAGGATTGAAAGTGAACGGCTAGGATCAGCAGTTTAGAGGTGGTTATTAATATGCTGATTTACTGTCACTCGAGTCTAAAGAGACTTTTCACAATCGCTTGCCTTGTGCATGCTCTTTAAAATGCTGATTTTTTTTTTTTTTCCTCAGAAATCTAATTACATTTTAATAAATTACTTTTTATTTCCAGGTGGTGGCTGACTTACCCCTTACTCCCATGCAGCACCGTAGTTAAAAACAGAATCTGTGTGAATTCGTTGCAGAGTTACACCTTGGTAAATCTTTAAACTCTAAGGAAACAATGAGTTATTTTTCCCTTTTTCTTCATGCACTCCTAGTTGCATGAAGTGCCAGCAACAAGAAAAAATATATTCAGCCTCGAAAATCTGAATTATTTATTAAACTCCGTAAAGTAATAACACAGGTTGTTGAAGTTAAATAATAGTATCTGGATTGAATCATTTCATCTTCTGTAGCTTTATGGCACAACGTGTGGACTTGCCTGAAGTCAGAGAGCCTGGCATGACTAAACTCTTGGGGCCAAATTTAATTCCTAACTCTGTCCCTGACTTCATTACTTTAATCAAGTCACGACCTTTCTTTGCCTTGGTTAACCTACAGTGTAGGATATAAATAGCCTACAATCTTGGAGATTTTCTGAGAATTAATTATTATTAATGAAATGAAAGGCTCCATGATGTGCAGGCTATTTTTATTTATTATAATTACTTATTATTAATTCACTGAAACTTTAGAAAGTTTTATTGTAGGCTTCCTGTGACTCAGACTTTTACATTAATACATTTGTCCCCCGCTATGGCTGTTCAGTTTCATTACCCACCTTAAAAAAAATGCTACAGGCTAGCTCCAAAAAAAGCAGGGGTGTTGAAGGAAAAGAGAATTGACTTAAAATGGAATCTGGGGAAAATCAATGCATGTCAGTCCTGTGCTGCGCTCTTTGCAAACCCCCTTTGACTCTTGACTGAGACTCAAACCATAATGGCATCTGAGTCCAAGTTCAGGACCTCAGCCTCACCCCAGCACTGTTTTCATGTTGATGCATCCATTCAGTGGTGCTCTTATAGCAAGTGGTCGTGTGCCATAAAAGCAGGCTGCATTCCTTATCTTAATTCAGGATTGCCAAGGAAGGAAATGCATAGGTCGTGCTTTTTCTCCTAAACATCTCCATCTATTCAAAAGAAATAGAAAATCTTATATGGCCAGAGAGAGGGAGCCCAAGAGGAGGCCCACTGTTTAGGCGCACAGTCTGGAGGGTGATTACATCTTGTTACAAGAAGCACTGAGCTTCGTGAGCAGCACCTGTTGCTCAGACACTTGTTCTCTTTATCCAGAAACGGAAGCTTTCTTTTACTTCTTTTAGTTTTTCTCACTTTAAAGCAGTTTAGGTTCCATGGGGGATGTGTGCATTGCAGCTTGGGAATCCTGACCTCGACCAAACGTGCTTTATGGCACAGAGCTGCGGTATTATATCTTTTCTTATTTGGTCGTACAGTGTGTCATTCGTTGAACTGTTGCCCCAACGCTTACGGTGACTGCCTCTTTGAGAATATTGAATTTATATCATCATTTAGGCAACAGACTGCTTGAACAGGAATGTGTCTTTATGGTTTTGCAAAGCTCTTAGAACATGTTTGAGTGATGCATGAATAATGACCTCAAAATAAATCAGCTTTATGCTATTAAAGCCAGAGGAGTAAATTTTGCACGGACCACAAGCAGAGACTAAATACAGTCTAACGCAACACACAGAACAGTATAAAGTTTTCTGTCCCTTTTCTCTCCAGCTGTTACATGCCTGACAGATAGCAACGAATCCGCTGACGTCTCTGAATGCATGAAATGGGCTGGACTTATGCCACCTCTTGTGCAAGACTGTCTCATTCCCTGCAAAGATGATTGCACATTTACCCCTTGGTCTAAATTTACAGCGTGCTCCTTTGACTGTGAATCAACAAAAACTAGGAGACGATCACTCACAGGTAAAATCTTTTCTATTATTTATCTAACTATGATATTCTTGAGTGATGTTTCTTAGATGCTGGTGAACTGATGTTGGAGTTTCAGAAAATCCCGAAGAGAATAGGCAGTTCCTGATTAATTTTTAGCCCGATTCTGCTCATTGCCTTCTTTATGCACGTGCCTTTCGGGATGAGAATATTGCAAAAAAACCTCAGCGGTGAGAGCCTGTTTTTACCCGTAAATGGAATAGTAACCATGCCTTGTGTGAGTTTGTTTGACCTATTAATCTGGGAAGCATGAAGCATCCGTGCATATAATAAGAAAGATAAATGTGTTTTTCAGTTGTAGACTGTTGAAATCAGGATAAAGTTTTAAACTGGGCCTTTTGTGCATAGTATTATCCAGTAGTTCAGCAGTGCAAATTAGTAATATGGGTGAAGAAAGAACAGTATCATTCAAACAGTTTTGTTTGATCATCTCTATATATTCATTAAAAATACTCTGGTTCAAACCATTTAATGGAACATTCTTCCATACTTGCTGTTGTGGTATGTGATTATGTTATTTGAATGCTGACCAAACTGAAAAGCTTTGTAACTCTCGGGTGTTAATAGTTGGGAACAACTTGCTTTGTTAGGATTTCTCTCCCCCACACACAGTGAATTGAGTCAAAATGAATTATACTGTTTCCAGGTTTACAGTAAATTTGCTGTTGTTACCCTGAGCATTCAGAACTTGCCATATTGCTGTTTCGTGTCTGAGAGCTGTGGTGCACATGGTTTTAGCGTGCTCCATTTCTGGAGGTGAGCTCCACTACTAGAAGTGAAACTTCAAAGAATTCTACTGTGAAGTGGAAAAGTAACATAGTCGTGAGAGTATCTGCTGCGATAATGTCTGGGAACAGAGTGGCAGCAAAATGTGGTGGCTACCAGTGTTTCTTTCTTCTGGAAGCACTTGTACCATGATTATTTTGTTATTCTGTTTGTTACCTCTGAAATGACACAATATTTCAGTAAGTAGCAATCACAGTATATAGGCACAATGGCATCAAGCTGCCATTTGTGAGTATTGCTCACTATAAAGATTTTGCTTCTACATAAAAATCATAGTTATAAAATGCTCTATTGTTTCTGTCAGAATGTATTCTAAAATCTTACCTATATTGATGCCTGTATATTTAAAGTAGTAGCAATCCTCCATCCCTATCAGATTAATATCTCTGTGATCTTACAGAAAATATGATGCCATAGGAAAAAGGTGAATATTTACCTGCAGGTGGGTTTAAATCTGAATTGTCCTTGGGAACATGCCTGCAAAGTGCAAAATAGTGCCCTACTTACATTCTTTCTCATTCTGTTCTGCATCAGACATACATCTGTTCATGCAAGTGGACCGAAAATGGTTTCTGATAGCCAAGCTTTGTTGGCTTGTCTCCTCACCCATACCCTGTTTATGAGGGAACTCTGTATTGTTCTGCCATATGACCTTACTATCTTCGCTTCTTCCCATTTGGAAGGAGCTCTTGACCTCAGCCCAGTGCCTGCAAAGGCACCCTGAGAAGCTGGTGCTGATGGGCAGCAGGGTGTCCTGGGTGGGACTGGGCAGCACAAAGCAACACATTCCACCAAGGGAAGGGCCAAATCAGAAATCACTTTTAGGAAGCCGCAGTTCCAAAGAGGTTTGTTGGTGTAGGGCTGTCTTGTTTCCACATAAAACTTGATGATAACTGGTACTGGCTTAATCATATAGCCAGAGTTTGAAATCTCACCACTATGAGCTCGGTCCAAAGATCCAAGAGAAGTGCTGTCTGGGGAGTACTTGATGGTGTTGAAGAGTCTTTTCTCCACTTGTATTTCACCTTTTCTGCAAGAACATATGAGTCGCACCTCCTTGCTCAACGCTGTGTATGTCTACGTTCAAATGAATGTTTCAAGTTAATTGTAAGAGTTCATTAATAATGTCATTTAGTGGGAATCTGCTAATTGTTTGCTAAGTATTTGCCTGCCTCCCCCTCAGTTTTCAGTATTATCCATTTTGCTTTGTAAGTAATCATAGACTCTACACACAAAATTAGTCACTACTTAAGAAGCTTATTAAAAACATATCAAAATTCAAAGTTGTTGTAATGAAAATGCAGCTTCTAAGCCAGTCTTCAGTTAATAAATAGTTGAATATTCAGTATATTATCGATACATTACATTTTATTTAGAAATATATTCTCTTAATGTCATTTAGTTTTTACGTACATGCTACCTGGTAATATCGAATGTAGTATTGAATGTATATAATATTTGTTAATGTTCAGAAGCTCAGTTTATAAAAAGAAAATGCTACTTAATTGAAGGGTTTGTGCCCTTGAAAATTTGAGGGGATGGTATTTTTAATCAGCATTTTTGTAGCGCTCTATGAAGATCACAGAAATATCACTGCTGCTGCTTCTAAAATGACTTCTTTGTGAAGAGTATGGATTGGATGCTACAATAGGGTTTTAATAGCACCTTCATTAGAAGATTCCTACAAAATGGATGGCAAGACAAGCTGTGTTGTGGCAGAGTGAGTTTATTAGCATCCTTACCTAGATCTGATGTGCTTCGTATAGGCCTGCCAAAAATTAGAAACCACACAGTGATGGCAAGTCCCAAATTCCTCTGCCTCCAGAGAGTTCCCAATCTATTTAAAGCCTCTTACGACTCTCCTTGAAGCATGGGGAGTTGTACCTCTTACCCAGATTTATACATAAATATTGTTCGTGAGTGCTAGGGAGGATAACAAGAATAATTCACAGTTTCTCCATGATCCTCTATGGTAGCTGGGTTTGTAGATGCCAGTGTGGCATGTCCCCGGCCTCCAGACGTCCAGCCACTGTGTGGGCACAGGTTCAGGCACACACAGCCATGTGCCTGCATGGTTCTGTGTGCATTCCCCACTCTCCTTTAGGGCTTGCCTGCCATTGTGCTGCCAGCCGAAAAAAATAGTGCTGGTGTTATTTGGTTTCTTTGGGCTTATTTTGCTTTTGTGCTTGCAAGCTTCACCTTCCCCAGGACTATGGACATACACTTCTTGGAGAGCTGGGGTTTGAAGGACATGAGTCTGAAGGGCTCTTCTCTTTGCAGAGATGCATGTCTGTACACAAACAGGTTTTGTTAAGGCCAACTTGTGCTCCTGTTGAAATGACTGCTGGGCTAGCAAGGGGGCTGTTGGGTATACAGCTTATTGTTGGTTTTTAGTATCATACTTGTCTGCAATTGCAAAGAGAAAGCATTTCTTTTCAGATCAAAGCTTTAAAAACTTTTTGTAGAAGTATTTTTAGAGTGTACAGGATCCCCAAGGGGTGTTTGAGGATGTGATACAGATGCAGTTGTTAGTGAAGATGAATCTCCCCTTCTGCTTGGATACCAAACACAAAGACATTCCTGAGCTCAGATAGCGTAAAGATTACTCCACTTCACACTGCCTAGCCCATGCCAAGAAAGGCATTGATTTTACCTTTCAGAGGCTGTGCACAGACCTTTTTTTCTGCTTGAGCAATTGTAGGGATTCAGGGAGCATGGATTCTCTCCTTTGCATTATCTCCTTCCAGGGACCTCTTCTCACGTCTAGAAGTCCTCCAGGAGCATGGTCTGCAGAATGCAGTTGTAAAGAGCTGCTCTGCAGGTTTATTTAAATGCTTCTGCTTTCCTAAAGTTGCTGAAGGAGAAAGATTTGTAAATAGCCTTCTTTTAAAGCCTGTTGAAGGAACAGAGCAAAAGAAAAGATTAAACCAATTGTAACCATTGAAATGCTTTCCAGCCCTGATAATTTACTGAGGATTATCTTTTCTGTTTTCTTCAAAGTACAGTTTGTGTGCAGAGTGCATCTTTAACTAATTTGTAAAGTAGCCTCAAAGAAGAAGTTGTGGCTAATGTGGAGTCCTTTCTAGGTTGTCCTGGCAACCATTGATTGCAAGCAAATAGAGACAAAACAATCAATTTATTTGCATCAGATAATTAGAGAAAAGTGATATTATATTAAATTACAAAGCGTTTTCTGAGCAGACTGTTAGTACAACAAGGCTTTGCATTTTGCTCCTTGCCCTATCCATCAAAACAGTGTTTCTGAGTTCTCCGGTTGCCCCTGGAGATAAGTACATGGTCCTTGCACTCCAAAGCACTGGCAGCAGCGAATAGACGCCTAGGAAATGTTCCTGGATATTAACATTCAGATTGTCTTGGTTCTAATGTGTTGAATTCCTGCAAGTATAAATAATATGACATGTCGTTATCAAAAGTAGCAGATGTTAAAGCTAACGAACAGATTTCTCTGGTTGGAACAGGGAGAAGCAGAAAGCGAGACAAATGCCAGAACACAGAAGTTTATCCTCAGGTTGAAACAGAGCTGTGCCCCTGTGAGGTGTTTACCTCCCAGCCCCATGGAAACTGGTCAGACTGCATTATCGGAGGAGGGAAGGTAGAGCTGCAGGCAGGAGTGCAATCCCATGGAGACACCAAGGAGTGCGGAGAGGGTGTGCGGCTGCGAGCTGTTGCCTGTTACGATAAGGCTGGCAGACTGGTGGAACCATCTCTCTGTAGCAGCTCAGGTAAGGAGATTAAAAAAAAAGAAAGAAAGTACGCAATGTATGTAAATGGACCTGATGCTGAGCACAGCGATCCACTCAACACTTTTTGGAGCCTGTCACATGAGTGTAGCTGTGTGCTTGCTGGATTAGGACAGCTTTCATGATGTTGCTGTGACACAGTTCTTCTAACTTCTTCTCATCCTTCTTGGTACCAAGGTTTTCTGCCATCTGAGAGTCTGATGACATTTCTGCAATTGAAGTGAAACAGAAGAGGGCTGAAGTTGACTACACTAGTGGAATGCTAGAGGAACAGAAATGGATTTCTATTGCTGCTATTAATTCCATAAAAGTCTAAACTAGATTAGAGATTAGAGGGAGAATTTGTAGTTCAATCAGCAATTTCTTTTAAGATATCTCCTACTTCAGCTTTTACTTGCTTGTAAACCTTTATTCCTTTTCACTAAAGCTGGTAATTCTTAGAGTTGTTTTCAGTGTGGGATTTTCCTGATACAGTCTTATATAATTGCCGTAGGTCTGTGATGTCCTTGTTATGCTGCTCATCATACATGACTTCAGCAGTCAGTGGCCTCGTCCTTGTAATTTTGCACCAGTCTTGAGTTCCAAATGATATACAGCATATATTCCAGTTTCACCACTTGCTGGGACTCTAGGCTGTGCTTCTTTTCTAGAAGCAGTTTGTCTGTATGTATAAATCTGTATCAAATGCATGCCTTAGAGGTAGGGCAGTAACAGAGCTGAAACAAGCAGGAGATGTCACTCCACCAGGGTATTTTCTCCCCATTGCCATAATTTGCAGTCCACTGAAATCATTACTCTGAATTAATTTACAGGCAAAAGCAGTATCTTAGAAGCAAATTCTTTACCCATGCTGCCCCCAAAACACTAATGCTCTCTGATGTCCAGCCAAAAAGCTTAGGATGCCACACAGTGTAGTATAGTGAGTTGGAAGACTTAGTGATCTCTGTAATGGGAGAAGGAGAAACGAAGTCTCGGGAGGAGATTAATAAGTACAAGAGGGGCCATTGATGTTCCTGAGTACAAGGGAATGGAGAGGCTGCTCTGTGGAGGGTCTTCAGGACAAGGACCAGCAGTCTGAGCTGCATGTGATAAAAGGAAAATAAAAACATGTCCTGATGAAGTGATTCAGCTCTGGAGCGAATTCCTCTCGCAGCTGTTTATGGCTGTTCCAGCTGGCTGCACGGGTTCATAAAGCAGCTTTCCGTGGTTTGTGTTTCAACAATGTGTTGTTGTACCAATTGATTATGCCTCTGTGGCCCATGAAGGAGGAATGCTATACCTTACCCCCACAAAGTTACCTTTTCTTCTGCAAAAAGGGAGCTGCTGAGCTTTGAAGGGTGGATTTGACTGTAGTGTCTTGCTCTTTTGAAAACCTCAAGGCTTTTATCGCTATTAAAAAGAGGAGCTTGTCTGTGCGTGGGGCTTCTCTGAATAACCTTGAAGCCTGTCAGTGATATTTATGTGGTATTTTTAATGGTCAGGCTTTTCTTAGGGAGTTGTAGCTTAAGGAGATCATTGTTGGCTTTCTTGTCTTTGGCTTTTTATCCAAGCAGAAATGATTGCAGTGTGGCCCTTGCACAGGATCCATGTCAGAGGCTAGAGGGGTGGTCAGTACTGGACAGCAGAGTCCTCCCATACACACTCTGGTCTATTTACAGATTGCTCTTAAGACCCCAAGGTTTGGAACTGGAAGATAAATGAGGTGTGAAATGTTTCCACCTTGTTGGATACCCCATAATAGTTCCCTTAGCAGTGAATTATTCACCTCCAGCCAGACCCCTGTGTAATATTCAGGATGTATAACCTGGCTTTCCAAAAACAGAGAATTTCATTTTATGGAGGCAGTCATAATGGTTTCACTATGATAAAAAGCACACCATTGTCACCACGGTAGGGGAGAAGTCCAGTAAGATGCCAAGCCTTTGGGAACCCTGATCAGACCAAAGCAGTGATCTCTCCAAACTGTTCCTTAGTTGCATCCTGTACCCCATTCCCACTTGCTACCCAGTGCTGGATACCTTCCATTCTCTGCAAGGCAGCACTGCGTCCCTCTCTGGAGCACGTGGATGTTTCTGACTTCAGTCTCTAGTTTCTATCAGTTGGGGCCTGCCTTCCAACCAGAGCAGTTAAATGGGGATAAGACCAATATTTATGGTCTCAAGAGCTGGGAGCTTTCAAAATGCACTTCTGAACATATTGTTGAAGTAGTGATAGAAACAAATCATTATCCAATTAATGATTAGCAGGATGTTATTCAACCATAATAGAGAAGGGCAAATTACAGCAGTACGCAGAACTGCTAAGCCCTGAGAAATTATTCATGACGGGTTTTTCTGAGCAGCTTAGTCTGTCTTGTTCACAATTAGAATCGGGGAACCTTGTGACATTTTCTCGGTGACTACGTTTATATCTAATTAAGCCATGCCCTTATTTTTGAATGCCAGTCATTGTGATATCTTGTTGCTCTTGCTTCAGGAGATTTGGAGGTAAGTACTGTTCCTCTTCTCTTTCTTTCAGCTCTTCTGAATTCTCTTTGTTTTCTCCTCCTGTCCTTTTGCCAGGACGAAGCTCTTTCTTTTTCTCTTTTGAGCAAAAGTGAGAATTTGTAAAACCTACTTTTTTTTGCTAGGTCACTTTGAAGAATTTTGGACACATCTGAGGTTACAAACTTTGCCTTAGAAGCAGATTTAAGTTTGTCCCAGACTTGATAATACCACGAGAACAAGGTATAGGAAAACAAAAGTGGTCAGTTTGTAGCTTTTTTAGAGAGCAAACTTTGGGCTTTTGCCTTCCTGTGGCAATGATTTTCACCTTCCGTGACTGAAACCTGGCTGTTAAACGTCCATAGGATTTAGTTCACCTGCATCAATGTGACTTACTGTGTGAATGTATTGTAGGTATGTGAACGTAACAGTGGATTTGAGCCTAATGTAGAGATTAATCACTCCTCAGAGAGGTTCAGGGTCTGAGGCCCTTAAAAATACAAATCTCAGACAAACTTCTTTCTGCACCAAAACTTTTCTTTGATGTACAGGGAAAAAAAAGCAACAACACAGCACAGCTTTTTTTTCACATGACTGGCTTTTTGATTAGTGTGCTGCTTTATTTTAGTAGTGTCGTTATTTTCCTTGATGGCCTACTCAGTAAGCCCACGAAATGACTGACTTGCAGTTTCTAAACCGGACTAGATCTTTCCTCCTGGATTTGGTTCATTCTCCTTTTCTGTTCTTTGTTTTGGAAAGCCAATTAGGAAATTAAGGATAGAGGTCAATATCTCCAACTATATTACGAAAATATAAGTGATAATTTGCCTCAATTAGTCCTTTCCATCAGAAAACTAGATTATCTTGCTTTCAGCTTGCCACTCAGTTGCTGATTGCTGGGTTACCTGACTACCTGAGTTGCTGTTTGCTGGTTGGCATTCGGAGCATCCTCTTTGGATGTGAATTTGTCCTGCTAATTGCAGCTCATCTGCTTCTTTCAAGTTCCTTATACTGGTTGTGCATTTCTACCTCCTTTGCTTCGAATTATTTCATGTGACTCCTTGGCCTCTCTTCTTTGTGTGCTGTGCCGGTAGGTTTTTGTTGGTGGTGTTTCTTTTTCACGTTGTTTTTTGGGGTTTTTAAATCTTGGAGGAGGAACGTAGGGTGCCTCATCTGTTCCAAATCAAAGGCTGGAGATCTCTGTGCTGCTGCACAGGGGTTTTGCTTTTGATCTGATGGGGAATTTATGGAAAGCTGGAATTTATGAAATGTGCTTATGCTATTCAAATTCTGCTTTGCTCACAACAACAGGAGCCTGGAAGAAAGACACAACAGACAAACAGATCCCGGCTTTAAATCATCGAGCAATGGGCTTCAACACACAGTCTCCACAAAAAGCTTTAATTGTCTCCTAGTTTTTGAATAATAGTCCTCCTTACTCTCAGTTGTAGAATGTCCTCCTTGCTCTCAGTAGTCAGACGCTTTCTTACATGGTTTAGTTGCCTCTGGAGAAATCAAAGAGGATTGCAGTTCCTGGGCATTTCTACTCATAGGAAGGTGCCCCTTTGTTGCTTCCCAGCAGGTCCATGAGACACTGCTGCTGGGAACGCTGCTGACAAGGTCACCCCCTGAGAATGTCAGTTCTCTTCCCTTGAGGACCTGGGGTGGGTGATCCTCATTTGCAAAGCATTTTTTTTGCTTTGGTTTTTCCTCTTGTAAAACATTGCTCCCGAAGCAAGCATTTGCACAAAGAGAAATTGAAAGCTTTCATTTGATGCTGCTGGAGGAGTGCTCTCTGCCCGAGGCACAGCAGAGACAGCACTCGCCAGCAGTGACAGCAATTCTTCTGCCCTGGCCAGCTGTGTCCCTGATGCTGAGAGATTTAGGACAATATTCAAAGGTCACGGATTGGGAGTTTTAACTCCTGTTGCTGAAAACCAGGTAGTGTTGAGTCTCATGAAGTCTGATTTTCTAAAAGATCAGCCCACAGTAGAGCTGTGCCTTTACCCAGGGCATTCCTCTGGGGTTTGCATGCCCCTACTTCCAAATGCTGGCCACCAGCTTGACGGACACAGCTTGACCTACCAGGATCCATCGCAGGGACCTGCTCTGAAATGCTGCACAAGCGAGCCCTGTGCTGAATGACCCCCTGTCTTTCATCTTCTTGCTTACATGAAACCTTCAGTTCTAAAGGGGTACTGTAATTCCAGATTTAGCAAAATGATTTTGTTTCTGGATGAAAAGCTAAAAGCATCTGAATTAAATGAGTTATTTTAGGAGAAAATGAGACCCTTTTAATCGCTGGCCTTCAGTAATCTTTCTGCAAAATGATATTTGTTTAGCTCAGAAAACTACAGACAGAGCCTGATAGATAAAAGAAATGTGACCTAAGTCTATCCTGGACCGATAGCACTCTTATCTTTTCTGTGAGATAACAATTATGGAAAGCCAAAGTTGGGAAAACTACATTGAGTAAATGCCCATTTGTTCTTAACTGTGTACCTATTTTGGCACTTGCTGCATTCAATTGGGTTTTTTTCTCATATGTGGTCAGTTTTATCTTGAAGGATGAAAATGTTGCAGAAACCCCCAATTTCGTTTCAAAATGCTCCGGAAATAGAAACTTTTCTGAGCAGATATTTCACCTACTTTTGAAAATAAGCATTTAATTTCATTTTTAGCCTGAATAGAATTGCATATTGAAATTTCACAATCCATTAATGCCTGAATCCACCAGTTTCAGCACTAGGAGATTTCTCTACTGCCATAAACAGCAGCCAACAAGCATCTACGTATGAGTCCTTGTATTTGACTGCCTCATTCTTTTACAAGCAAAATTGGCAGTCCTGCCTACCTGTTCTTTTTCAGTTCTGGGCTTTAAACTTGGCAGCCTTAGGGTGCCTCCTCCATAAAGTATGGGAGCAGTAGGTAGCCTTAATACCATCAGTAGCTGATGATACGTGGGCTTGGTGCTCAGACTGTGCTGCACCACCTTTGTTTGGCATTTGGCCTTGGTGAAATGTTACCATGCTCTTTTTGAGATTGCTCTTGTGCCTCTCTTCTCTCTGCGGCTTTTCTATTATAAATAAATGACTGTATTACTTAGCAGGACAAACCTTTTTGAAGACTGCTGGAGGAAGAAGTTTCAGCTACAAGTTCACCTTGTTTTCTGCCATCCTGTCCCCTGACATGGGAATTAAAGCTGGGTTTGTAGCACAGCTGGCAGGACAGAATTGCCGGCTGTGGACAGCCTTGTCCTATCCTGTCTTCAGTCTCCACTTCAGGACTTAAAGCTGTTATCACCTTTGAGAATTGTTCTGATGTCTCAGAGGAAAATAGCTTCTCAATTTAGTCCCAAAATCCCATCTGGGTACTCCTCTGGACCTTTGTCCTGCATTTCTTCACATTTCCTCATGTGTGAAGTGACACTCTTAATTACAGCTGTGCCTGCCAATGGAGCTGTAGGTGTAGAAGCAGAGCTGTAAAAGGCCTGCCCTCTGTTTCTTGTCTGTGATTTTTACTTATTGCTCTCATTGCAGTGCTCAAAGAACAGTACTTCTCCCCCTGTCTCTTCCTTCCCTTTTGTTGGTTTTTTTTTTCCTTTCCAAAATCTACTCACCATAAGAAAATCTGGCCATAGTTCTTACTTCCTGGATGTTAAAAGAATTATCAAATGAAATAGGATGAGAAGACAACTGCTCAGACATTGCTGTTCTTTATGGTTTTCTGGCAACAGAATCAAAGGCAAAAAAAACATCAAAATCTGTTATTTCTGAATGGGACAAATTGCCTATCAAAGAACTTTATTTAAAGCAAGACTTCCCCCGAGGCACTAATACATAGGAATGCGTATCTTCCAGATCTTTGTCTTACAGAAAGCAAGCACACATCTTATGAGAAAATATTTAGAGAATGAGCTCTTTGAGCAACATCCTCTGTAGATGCTGCCGATGTTTGGTCGTAGCGATGTGTGCTATTCTTTTTCCCCATCTTTTGTTCTTGTTGCTGCATTCCATCAAACGGCCCCTTTGAAGAGATGGCAATACCAGACTACGGGAAGAAATTTTTTCTTCTATTGCTAACCTCAGATCTGGGTTTCTGAGTTGGAATATTAAATTTGGTTGGGAACCATCCAGATAGGTATCCCTGGGAATCCTAGTGTTTGCTACAGGGTGAACCAGGCTGCATGCTGTTAGGGTACTAGCAGGCTGTGTGCTGGGGCTGTTAGGTTCAGATGGGATATAACCCTTGAGGTTATGGGCATTCTCATGAGCAATTACTGTGGAGCAGCTGATGCACTGTAAGCCTTGGCTTCCTGGTCCACCTGTGCCCAGTCTTGCTTGTGATCCTGCCTTTTGTTTCTATTATTAGGTTGGACCACTTTTTCTAGTTTTGACAGCTTGATTAAAGCTCTTCCATGGGAATTGAGAGCACTTTTGGTGTAGAAATAGTAACTCAGTGTGGAAACAGTCTATCAGAGGCTTTGGGCACTTTTGATAGCAAGTTAGGGCACTGGGCAGCCTGCTACTGATTTCTGCAGTACTCTGCAGTAAGTGTGTCTTTTGGAAATGGGGTCTGTCTCTTCATCCTTAGTAACACATTTATCACAAGTATGGCTTGTTATTAAGCAAAGCTCTAGTAAAATGTTATTGTAGAAGAATTAACAGTTTTCACTCCCTATATATCATTCCATTTAATATCTTACACTGGAAGCATGAAGAAATGCTGTTTTCACTGAAGTCATTTCACGAATGGTGAAATTCTCTTAGTGAGCTTACTCTAGTGTTAAAACCTCCACTGCTCCTGCTCCTTGATCAAAGAGTCTGGGAGACTAACTTAGAAACATTACTGTGGCTGTGTCTTTGAAGAAATGAGCCTGAATTAGGAAACAGATAAGTTTAAACCTAAGCCCAATCTTCTCTAAGGATTATGATAATAATGTTGGTGAGTAACTGAGTGTTTATCCTTCCTTAGTCTATGCCTGGGTCTGAGATACACTTTGAAATCTCTTTATCCTCCAGTGTTGTTAAGTGAGGGTAGTGTATGAAATGATGGAGAACTTGGTCTACAAGGCTCCTGATACCTTCACTATGGACGGATTCCCTCTGTGAGATCTTGGACCTTGTTTGTGTTTGGTAACAGAAGAGTGCCTATTAACAACTGTAGTACTTAACAAGATCACATTGCTTTCTGCTGCTGTCTGAATTTGTTGGCCAGGAAATGCTCCAGCAGAGGAGACAGAAGTACACAACTAGAGTGCTCTGAGTTACACTGCAAAATTGAAACAAAAATCTATGAGCAATTCAGTACATTAGTACTGCCATCTCAATGTTTTCCATCATCTGAGTCAGTTGTGCTGTTCTCCCCGTGCTTAAGCCGTGAAAAACAAGCAGGACTCTTCTTTTTCTTAAAACCCTGCTCCTAGCAGATGTTTCTTTTAGTGTATCTTTATTTAAGAAGGTCAGATGTCTTTGTGCCCATGTCTCTGTATCAAGGTGACATCTGGTAGCAGGAAATGCAGCCAGCACCTCCATTAGGTACTCCACCAGGGGAGCCTGGGCTGGACTTTGCAGCAGTTACGTGCCTTTCAGAAAAGCACTTACAGATTTCCCTGAGGCTGATAATGCTTAATGACATTTTTAAAACATCGCAAGTATGATTAAAGCGAGTAGTTAGCTTTCTCGGTTAGCATCAATGAGACAAGAAGGAATTAAGGCGGTGTATTGACTGAAATGTATTGATTGGAGAGGGCACTGTGTCACTTGTGACTGCGGGGAGGAAGGCTGCAGAGGTCGGTGTGGGCTCAGGAGCTCCTCAGTGCCTTTCAGGGGCAGGATGACCTGGTCTGGAGCAAAGGCCCTCGTGTTTGGTAATACTACTCAAGTTTGTGAATTAAAGTAAAAGAAATGTGCATTCCAAAAAAAGTCGGCTTTTGCTTATGTAGTCATGAGCCTCCTTGATAATATTTATTGCAATTTGTTCTGATGCTGTGTGTTCCCTTCTGCAGAGTCATCTGGTGGTTTGCACTCTCCGAAGTAGTAACAGTCTTAGGGTGCTCAATTCTTGCCAATTGTCAGCGTACAAGGAGATGCATCAGCATTTCCATTCTGTAAAATGGAAACCATATTGTTGTCTGAGTTAAGTTGCCTAAACAAGGCTTGCCCATGTCCTGGGTTGATAACTTGGCAGCCGAAATTAGGTGGCATATTGTGTTGACAATGCCTGACGTTGTATGTCTGGAAACTGGCAGAAAGATGCTCTCCGTGGAGGGTCCCGAACTCAGGAATTGAGTCTCTTAGTGTGCTCCAGCAGAGCCTGAAGCCATTGACCTTTGAGCCATGTATAATTTACTGATGGGGGCAGATAGTTTTGGTGCCATTTGGCAGCAGCTTTCTCCCAAGGCTGGACCCTTGGCTCTGGAAGATGCTTCCCACTCGGTCCAAATAGCCCAAGTCTATATTGCTCTTCAGAGCACTCTGCAAAGTGCATTTATTTTTGCAGCTACTGTGGAATTGGGCCTTTGAGAGAAGTCAGATATATGAGAAAGAGGGGAATTTGACATTCTGTGGACAATTTAATTTTGTCTTCATGATGTATTGCAGATGTGTGTACTGCCTTCAAAAACAGTCTTGTTATATTATCTAGTTCTCATAATAATAATAAAAAGTAAATGTCTCAGGTTTGTTTTGCCATATCTGCTTTTGCTATGAATTGAATAGCCTGTAAAGCCATGTATGCTAAACAGTTAATAATAAAATATAATAGGATGTGTTTCTTTCCTAATCTACTGAGGCTAATGACACTGGGGAGAAAAAAAAGCAGTTTTGCTTGGACAGAGGAGATGATTTTCCCAGTTGCAGGGTGATGAGCAAAGTACATAGGAAAACATAGTTGAGCTTTCACCCTAAATGCCCTCGATCCAGTGCATGGGTTTTATTTGTGTAAAGACTTTCTTAAGACACTGGGGCTCCCGAGCAGACAGTCTGCCTTCACTGCAGGGAAGCAGGGATCTTTGCCATGACTGGCTTTGAGATCTGGAGCCCAGGCTTGTGCAGTGAATTTCTACCTGTATGCATCTGAAGTCCCCTGTGAGGTGAGCGTACACAGCGAGGTCCTATTTATTTGTAGTCAGACGGCAGCAGATGAATCTCTCTTCTCTGGAAGGGTTCTCAGTTCGTTTTGCAATCTGTTACAAGGGTTGTGCTAATTATTGGACATTTTCTTATTTAGTTAACAGATTAAACATAGCGACCATTACAGCTGATAGTTAAGACAAGGTGTAAGCTCGCAATTTCTTTAAGGAAATGCAAAATCAAAGGAAATTAGGAATCATAATGCAAAGTCAGCATCAACCCAACTGCCTTGTCAGGATTTATAGAGGCTGTGAAATTGGACGATAAAACCAACCTTTGGATGAATTTCAATAACAATAACGATGACTTAAACTTACCAGCATGTTTTACAAGTCCTCTCTGGTCTATTTGGAATCTATAATCAGTCTGCTGCGAGATAAAGGGAGTGTGTGCCTTATTGTTGAGAAGAGCAAGCGGGAATAAATTAGCTAAGGTGGTCCATTATTCAAGCTTTGCAAAACACTCGATGTAAAAGTTATTTCTGCTGGTTTTTTGTTGTGCATTTAATGAATGCATTCATTAGATTATCTCTTAAATTTCCCCGGCTAGCAAACTAATAATGCGTACAATCTCTCAAATCCTTGGATGTTAGGGGAAATGAAAAGATTAAACATTTATTCTGTGGTGATATTGCATCTTGTTCAGATGCAACTGAAGTTGTTAAAAACTTTAAGACTCCCAGATTTGTTAATAGTGTTTGCCCTTGAGGCAGGATTTAAGCACTTGGAGTGGGCTTGCTTAGGACAAGGAGCTCCTTTTGTAGCTCCTGATGTGCTGGCAGTCCCTGCTCACATCCGTTGGGACTTGCTGGAGCAGCCCCAGCCTGATGCCCAGCTGGCAGAGCCAGCCTCTGAACTGCAGTCTGTTCGCAAAGCTGTTTTCACCTGCCTTAAAGCACAAGGTTGCTTTGTAGGAGATCCCAGAGCTCCAGCACGGCAGAATGGTGCCATGGTCCACCAGGTCTCACTAATGAAGTCCTTAGCTATTAGGCTTTCAGTGCTGCATGGATTTACCGGTGTTATTCTACATACTTCACAGCCAGTTACCAAATGAAGGTAAATATTAATAGGAAAATGAATCAACTTTTTCCCCTCTACCTTTGGTGTGTGTAATTAGAAACATTTCTTCGGTGTCACTGTCCATTTTGCTTCTCCCTTGTTTGCTGAAAAGTGATCTCTTTTATCCTGAAGGCTCCAAGGGAAATCACTTGTGTTATTACCAGTGGCAGTAGCGATGATGCACAGAATTGTCCCTTTCTTGGTAATGACCTTGAATTTTATGGAGTACCTCAAGGTTTACTAACAAGGGTAGTACTGCTAGAAGTTTGTTAATTGAAATGATGAAATATGCTAGAGAGGATACAAAATGAGTTTAAAGCCAATTCAATTAGAAGTGCATCTGTTTCCAAAGCTGCTGGAGGAATGCTGTTTGTTTTCAAAACAACGCTTCAGTCAGCCTCTTGAAATCCTTTTGGCACATTTGTTTAACTCTCTGCACAGACCTTACACCCTCAGCAAATTTATCGTTTGGAAGTACAACAATCAGGTGGATGTCAGTGTCTCCCATTAGCTTGTAAATCTCCTAATTGCCTGCTTCCCCCCCGCCAGGGTCTGCTTGTGAATGTGGACAGGGACATGGAAGGGTGCTGCAGCCCCTTGTTGGCTGTACCTAGTGTGACTTGTGTCATTCACGTAGGGAATGAAACTGTATACTGCTGCAAAAACTCACCACTCAGTGCTGCAGTGCGATCACTTTGTGTCTTCTACCACCTCCACCTGAACCCTGTGACGTCCCAAGACCATCATTCAGCCACCTCCTCAGCTCTTCTGGGTTGCACAGCAAAAAAATGAGACAAGAGTAATAGTTTTTGCACCAAGCGTTTGAGCCTTGGCCTCCAACATCCACCAAACCATCATCTTTGCTTTGCTCGTCTGCCTTCTCTTGCTTCACCTCTTTTGGGTTGCACAGCAAAAAAGTGAGACAAGAATAATAGTTGTTGTTGTATCTTGTGCCTTCCCAGTACATCCTGTGTATTCTGTGGGCACTTTGTTTATTATGGATGGGACGAGGCTCCATTTGTGGCTTGTTGAGCAACATTGTTCTTAATGAATAAATAATAGTAAAATGAGCTTGGCAGCCTAGGTAAATGCATTTGTTCATCCTATTACGTTGGCAGTATCTCAGTAGTAAAACAATAGCACTGGAACATGAAAAAGGCTTATTTGATCATCCAGTACAATTTTTCCTGCCAATTCGGGACTACTCCCAGTACCGTGTTTCCAACTGTTTACTTAAATATCCCTTGCATTGATGCTTGCATCTCTGTCTCACCTGCGCTTGCAGCCCCAGCTTAGTGACACACAGCAGTCTGCTGTTGGTTCAGATGCTGCAGTGGTTCTCCGCTGTTGTTTCTAAAGTAAAGGGACTTCAGTTCAATGGCGTTTGAGATTTTGAGCAATAAAAAAGATTAAAGGAAGCTTCAAGAGAATAGAGAACATGAGAAATAGGCTGGGCAGGGCTGGGGAAGGGAGGGTGTCTTTTCCTGCAGGAGGTCTTGGAAACTCAACAAGTGTTGGTACCAGGTTCTACAGAAGAGAGAACAGGGAATGCAGTGGATGAGTGAGGTGTTTAAGGATGACATTGACAGAACATGATTTTTTGGTTTTGATCTGTAATTGTGTTTTATTGTTCCTTCCACTGGTAATAGCCGGCACGTAGAATTTGCTATTAACAGCTGGTGTTAATGGGATATCTCATTTGTTATTTGTTATGCACCATGCCAATGCTAAAAGCTTGCTGGGAATGCCATGACAAGGTTTACTTTGTGTTTGCAAACCAAACTCTTCTCAACTCCTGACACTGCCAGGCCATTGCATGGCTCCTACAGAGAAAACCAAATATCTCATTCTTATTGGCACTGGAAAGGCTGGGAATGAGCTGAGTACAGCAGTATTTACTAGTTTCTCGTAGCAAGGTTTCAATAAAGGCATGATATATCTGTGCAGAGGGCACCCATCACACAAATGTTTTTGCAGAAAGTTTTGTTATTGAGTGAAACCTTTGATCGTGGGAATCTCGGCACAGGATAAACCTCAGGTGGTTAATGGAAGATACAATGACAGTTTGCGAGAAGGTCTTGAAAGAAGGTTATATTCCCATTCTGCTTTCTTTACCATTATTTAATGCGGAACATTTGTTTCTTTTGGACATTAAGGTAATTTACTGCTCTATTAACTTGCTATTTTTTAGTTATACTTAATTTAATTTATATATGCGGGCGAAGAAACTCAAAATGCAGTAGGTTGGTCTCTTAGCATCAGGAAGTCTTTAGAAAACCTCTGGTTCACTGTGGGATCCCCACAGCACTTCCCTGTGATGAAGTGGAACAGATTTCTTTAGCTTTGTTTGTTAAAACTTTTCCTGTCTCCTTCTTACTTTCCCATTTTTTATTTTATTTCTTTTTATTGTAGAGGTAAGTCTTGAACTACCAAAAGGCTTAGCCCATTTTTGCCTTCACTGATAAGCTGTTAACTCCTGAGTCTAACCCTCCTTTTAAACCAGACACTTTCTTTGTTTCTGTTAAGAGTTAATTACCCAGGCTGTCATACAGCCCAAGGAAAAGTGATATTTCGTATGGTGGTGGCACAGAACTCTTTGAAGAGCTGCCTAAGAAATGCTGCTCATAAATCTATCATGAGGAAATTTCTTTCACTTATCATAACATATTATGAACCGCTTTGAGTGACAACCTAAGCAGGTTGAGTAGAACATTAGTGAGAAAGCTGGGAGTTTCATTTTGGATAGAAAGTGAGTCTGTTGTGGAAATATTTTGTGTGCGTGCATGGGTGTAATCTGAGCTAGATGAGAACACAAAGCATGCAGGGTTTGGGAAATATCCCAAACATGATCACCACTGCCATGGATTGGGTAGGAAATAATCGTGATACCTAGTGTCCGCTCTGAAGCTGCAGAAGGAAAGGGAATGCAAGCACACAGAGATAAGCAGGAGCAAAGTGAAACATCGCATGCTGCACGGGGACAACCGGGCAGCTTTAGGAAAGAGTTACAGCAGGAGCTGCTGGGGGAAATGATTGCAGCTGTCAGACTGCCGGGATGGCCGTGCTGGGGCGGAGGGAGGAGAGTGCTGCACAAAGCCAAAGAAGAAACAGAGCATCATTGAGCTGAAGGAGGAAACTGCTGCTGTTTCCAGCAATTTTTAAGGCACCGTTTACTAAAACAATGTCGGTATTTCTTGTGCTGCTAGATGGAGGATATTTTCTAGGTGAGGGATGCCTAACCAAGTCTGAAAGCTTTTTCTTTATGGTGAAACGAGGAGCGCATCCACGTGCTGCTGCTGTGGATCGATGGCTCAGGATGCAGCACAGTCGTGGCTTGGAGTCAGTAGCAGGTTTGGATGCAGCAGAGCCGGTAAATCCAGCTGCTGGGCACAACTGATCTCCCTGCCTCGGCTTCAGTGTTTCCTGGTTGTTCAGGGCTCTTGCCAGAGGTTTTAGAGGGAAGCTGCATCTCCTTTTTTATTTATTACATATTTTTGTGCTTTCTCTTGCTGTGGTGACTGTCACCTTGATAGAGAGCGGAAAAATCCTTCTTAAGAGCATAATTAAATCAGCTAATTTAGTATTCTGTAGGTAAGGTTTGCACAGGGAGGGTTAGAGGCTGAAAACCAAACAGAAAGGACATAAAAATGAGTAACGTCAGAAATACAGTAGGGATGAAATTCTTTTATTTCCATTACCTTAATTACTAGAGCTGTCAGAGGACTTAAGCCTTCTGTAATAAGGGCTGATCCTTGCAGCCACCGACTTTCATGGCTGAACATGAAATCTCTTTTTTGTTTAAATCTAATAGCGCTCAGAATCATGTCAACCAGATAATGGAAACTTGAGAATGAACATAGTGCAGTGAGCAGGGATGTGCAGGATCTTGTAAAGACATTGTCCAGAGGCTGTGGCCAGGCATTCCTGGAGACCCCGAGGGCTCAGGCACCCTTAGGGTGTGCAGTACAAAATCTCTCTTCCCTTGTGCAACCGTGGGGCTGGGTATGTGGGGAGGAAGCCTGGCTTTGTCCTGAGAAACCCTGTTGGGTTTTGATTCTGTAAGGTGCTGCTCCTGCAGCTGTCTGGAATTGTGATTTGAAGTGGTGATCCTGGAAGTACTTCAAGGAAGGGGAAGTGAAAGCAAAATTTTCATGCATCACTTAAGAAACGCAGAGTGGTCAAAGCAGTTGCAGAGATGTATGAGGTGAACTACCAGGAGAAAGGTGATGTCGTATGTTTCGTTTGCTTCTCCCAGGAAGACATCGCACCCAGATGCAGAACTTGTGCTTCAGACGATCACAAAATTCAGTAGTACACTTAGTTCTCCAGAATATGTCGTGTCTGAATGTCTTACAGTCTGGATAATTGCTACCTCTTGTGTACTGCCTCCTTCCCAACAGATACTTCTTGTCAGCGTGCATTCTTTACATCGGTCAGATTTATCATGGCCATCCTCGTGATCACTGGACTACACCAAGAAATTAGTTTTAGTCACTGCTGTTCTTTGCAAATAATATCATAATTTTGCATTGGGAAAGCGCTGGCAGGCAGCCAAACTTCTTCTAAGAAGTCCTCATTTGAAGTTGATTATACAGATTGCAGGGAGACATTAGAGGATCGGAGTTCATGTGTTGGGGTGATTATAAAACCTCTGTCTTCAATCTTTGGTTTAGGTTACATTGAAGAATCTTGCACGGTTCCTTGCCCGTTTGATTGCAAATTAAGCGACTGGTCCAGCTGGAGCCCCTGCAGCTCTTCCTGTGGGACGGGGATGAAAGTCAGATCCAAATGGCTGAAGGAGAAGCCCTACAATGGAGGCCGCCCCTGCCCAAAGCTGGATCTCAAGAATCAGGTGAGTGTGTTAATTCACCAACAGAAATCTCACTGTGCTTGTTGCAGTTTGAATTGGGATCACTGGGCAGCAAGCTGGTATTGCAGTTACAAATAGGAGTAATCTTGGGGGTCTGGCTTTGTTTTGAGTTTCATGGGCAATCCTAGAACTTCTTGAGGATTGAGGGGAAGATGCTCACGTTACAGCAGGATGTGACCTGAAACGCTGTATTTCTTATGTAAAAACAATTTGTATCTCCCAGAGCACGGGAAGCTCTGGACAAACAATCCCACCTGGATGGCGTACAAATGTCAGAGAGCTCAGATGTCATGGATGCTTTTAAAAATCTTCAGTTCTCTCTGAGACAACGGTAGCTGCAGAAACGTGCATTTGTTAAATATACATTGCTATTTCTAGCAACGTTTCCCTTTGACACAGCACAAGTTCCCTTCAACATTAATCTCTGTATATTCAATATTGAAGTGTCCCATTAGAGGAAAATAGTCTTTAAATTGCTACTCTTAAGGAAAATCAGCATCTGTTTAAATGCTTTTTAATGCTATATGTATATCTACAAACCTAATAGAGGTTTCCTACATTTACTGATTATTTTGTAATGGTAATTAACACTGATGAAGCACTATGTAGTTTAGCCTGTTCTTTAATGCTTTCAAATTCAACTATGAAAATTAATTAATAGGACAGAAGCTGTCATGCCAAAGGGACTTGATATATATATGTATAATTTGCAGAGCGTGTAGAAATATATATATGAAAAATGTGTTGCATAATATGTGTAGAAGGACTTTTAACATCAGGGATGTGTTTGTGCAGCAGCTTGCAGGTGCTAGAGCTAGAGCTGCTGGATCGTGTTGTTTACTGTGCAGTCGCTGCCACAGCTTTGTCCTGGGAGGCAGCAGCACCACTTCTACCACCTGATCCTCAACGCACGTCGTTTTCCTCACAGTTTATTTTTACTGGTGTTGAGAAACTTGTTAAATGCTTTTTTCCTTTTGCATATTACTGTTTGGAATTCATAGGCAGTAGCCTAACAAGAAGAAAACATAAAACTGCAACAAAGTGCATGTTGTCCATACCTCAGTGCTTTCCTTAATAGATCAGAGAGGTCACCAAAGAGGCAAAATGAATTCCCACAATAAGTTGTTCGGTAACAATAAGCTCTTCTGTAATGAAAAGGTACCAGGATTGTTACCCATAGACACAGCAGACTATTTCTGATGAAAGGTAACGTTGCTATAAAGTGCTGCCTATTCCCACACACATTAAACGTACTAATTTCAAAACCCTTTTGGAAGATATTGAAGGAAAGAAATTGTCTAAATTGGGAATTTATGTCTTTGTAAGGTTTATTGGTGTCTGGTGCTTGCAAAGCATTATGGCTGGTAGCAATATAAAGGTAGTTGATGCTTTTTGCCTCTCCCAGGAAGATAAGACTCCATGTATATGTGTGTGTATATGTGCATACAGGTACATACATATATACAGGTGTGTGTGTTTCTCTTCGTTGGCTTCACATGTGCTTCCTACTTCTTTGAGCAGTAACAGAGTCTCACTGTGCACCCACCAGACTTTGACTTCCAGCAGTAATTTAGAAATGCTGAACTCTTTAAGCACATTGCAGCACGAAGACGTTCCCTGCCCAGATGGCAAACTGAATTAGCTGGCTGCACTGATGTTTAGCTAAGCTGAACACGCCTTTAATCCAGTGTAGGGAGGATTGTCTTCTTTTTCTTCTGATGTGAACAGTGTTTAAATCCTAGAGCGAAAAGCTACAGAATTCTGTATATGTTAATATATGACTTCCTAATTATTTTTGCATAATCATATTATCTGGTTTAAATACCTGCAGTACAGTACTTTTCTTTGATATCAGACATGAGAAAGCCAGGTCACCTTGGTGCAAGGATTTTCCTTATCTTCTTCTGGTGACAATGTTGTATTGTGTTCTGTGCTTTGATGAAGACCTTAGACAACTGAAAACCAAGAATAAGCTCCTGTAGGTGCCAGCAGATTTCCCTCATTATCTCCTCCACTGTTTTTAGTTATCTCTTTAAAATTACTGCTCATGCTCTTGTGTCTTGCTGTTGCTTAATCAGTTACTTTGTTGAATCCTCCATTTTCCAGTATTGTATAATTAAAACCCGTGCTCAGTTTGTGCTTTTTTCTCATTCAGCCAAATAATCCTTTAACTCTCTTCTTGTGAAAGTTGTTTTCCTGTGAAAGCTGTTTGCTTGGCTTCCTGGTGGACCCTTGTACGTCTTTTTTTTGTCTCCCCAGTGCCTTTCAGATATTTGGCATGCACTTAAGTACAGAGAACATACTTGAAACAATAGCCTGGCAGCTTTCTTTGACCATTTCCCACCCAATGCCGGTATTTCAGCAAAGTTACTGCAATTCGCGAATCAAAACAATTAATTTGACCGATGTAAATGATTCCTGAATCGCACAAACCTTTTTATACAAGACTGGCCTCCTAGAATCAGTTCAATCGTGGCAGTGCAGTTTTTCTGGTCTCTTTAGAGCACAACTTTTTATCATAAATGTTGTTGAGTACAGCTAATATATTTATACAGACACTGAGATAATGGCATATTCCTGCGTGGTATTTCATGGAGTTTATGCTTCTGAGTGTTTGACAATGGTTTAAGTGTTAGTTGCCTACATTTTACTACGTCTTTTAAAGAAAATGAGCTTTGCACGTAGAAGTTGTGGAGCTCTTATCTAAGGCTGTGATTGCTTCTGAACGGGCGATTGGATTACGGGGTCAGCTGGCAGATGTTCTTGGCTGTGTGATGCATGTTAAAAGAGGTGTAGTTTTACTTTTTTCTGTATCTGCTATTATTTGAATGCGCTTACACAGCATGCAGTTGCTAAGCTATTTAATATGTAGTTCTACATGACTAAAGGTTAAATATGAGTTATGGGAGGTTTATTGCTTGAATATTCTCTTGTAGGTTTTTAGGATTACTACAAGAAAAATGCATCTTATTTTAAAACTCATGAATTTCCAGGGATTATCTTTCTATTGATTGCTCTAATATATATTCTTGTCAAGATTTTCCCTCCTTTTCCTTCCTCCTCGTCTTGCTTTTACTTAGTCCTGCTTAAGGACAGATATCACAGCGTGCAGTTTACTCACTTTGTACATGCTGGATCTACTTGAGCAGCAAAAGTAGAAAGTATGTGAAGTTTAACCTCACTGCTTTATTTAAAATGAGCATGTTGTTGTTCTTATTACGTCCAGCTGTCAGTCAAGGTCCCGTCCCTTCTCAAGTATTTTGAATCAGATTTGATGAAGGAGGGTAGATGTTAAAGATTTTTGTTTCCCCCTTCTTCAGTGGAAATAACTGACTGAGAATTGCCTCAGCTAGAGGAATACTTGCAGCCTGGCCCCGTTTGTTGTTTTCATCAGAAAAATACCCATCAGAATTTGGCTTAAAATGGAAAAATTTGTGTTTTGGATGCTGACCTTTCTATCAGACGTAGGGAGGGAAACCTGTTTTTAAGCACATGTGGTGTTGTTTGCAGGCTCCAGCAATATCAAATGCTAATGATTGGGTTAGTTTAGCTCTCAGGTTAGTTTTCAGGTCGGACATTTACTTTTACCTGTGGGACTTTTTTAAGGTCTTGTTTATGCGTGTGATCAGTGTGAATACTTCACTGTGTAAAGTTACACAGATGTGAACGAGGTTGTGGGACTGAGGTGGTGCTTTCTGGTGTCACGAGTGAAGCTAGCTTATGGCTTGTGAGGACAAGACTTGCCCAGTACAGTGCAGGCCAAGAAGCTCCCTTGAGTTGAAAGGAAAGAAGAAATTATACTGCAAAGGCAAGTCATTAATCTCTGAAAAGGGGATATAAAAAGTCAGAACAGCAGCAAAAAAAAACCACAACAGGAATGTTTGATGTGGCTGTCTTTGAAAAGGGGGTACATTAGTGAGAACCTCCACTGGGGCAGATTGTTACAAGCTTGGCATGCAGGCTCTTGTTCATCACTGGCACAAATGCATAGCTAATGGTGGTGACCATGTTGAAAAATAGTGCTTTGTAGCTGAAAATTCACTCTATCAAATTGCGCTCTTTGTGTCTGTTGTAATTTCCATTGGAATAAATAGGAGGCATTAGTTTCAGAGTGACCCACATACAATATTAGGAAAAGCTTGTTCAAAAACAGTCTTTTGTTAAGATGCTTCCAGGGCTTTTCACACTTAATTTCCCAAAAAAAGTTTTAAATAAGCAACACAGCAGTGTACAGACTAAAGTTTGATTTACATTCATAGTGGTTTCTCAAGGCGAGAAACCACTATTTCTGGTTCATGTTTTTGGCTCATGTTTTGCAAGCTAAGTTTCTGTGATCCAAAAATGCCCCTGCTCTGAGCTTGCAAGCTTTAGACTGTGGCAGCAAAGCTCTACCTGAGGAAGAGCAACGTAGCATATCTTATCACAAGACACTGTAATGAAACAAGGTCCATTTTCACTTAGGTAGGTAACTGCTCTCAGGAAGATCAGTAACTCTGTATACAATGACGTGTCTGAAGAGGCAACATACAGCACTGCTGCGCTTCTCCTGCTTCAGTTCCTTCAATTCATATTCCAGTCCTTACCTGCTGACACGAAATATTGATAACTTCTTTTGTTTGTCTTTATGTCACCTGCCTAACAGTGAAATATTCAAATAATAATTATCGCTTGATTTTGATTGTCTGTCTGTGAAAGATTTTGTTTTACTTTGGTGTAATAGTCGTACTGTTCCTTTGCATAAATACATCTTTTATGCATGCATCTGCTTATATTTATCTATACGTGTGTGCATGAAGCATTTTCAAAACTGTTAGGTTCCTATGTTAGAAGTTAAGTTTCAACCCACTGTCTTTCATTGCTGTCAACAAATTAGCTCACATCCAATTCCTGGGCATGTCAGCGTCAGAAATTGGTCTTTGAGAATATAATTAATAATGTATCATCTATAAATAGCTCCTGCGTAAATGTCTTCTTTTATAATATAGATTGCTAATTGTCAGAAAGCCCCTACATGACTCTTTTCAGAAGGCGGCCATACAATAATGCCAGCAGGTTATTTCTGAGCTCCGTCATGTGCTGCTGTATCAGTAACACCAACTGTGGGAGATCCCTTGCTGTGGCATGCGGGGACACAGCCGACCTATATTTTCCTCCAGCTCTGTCTGTCAGTGCTCGTTTGCTTTGAGAGAAACTTAACTTCGGGAAACAAAAATCCTATCCTTAATCTCAGTTTTACCTTCAGAAGATCAGATTTCCTCCCAGTCAGCGTTAAAGGATGGAATTACAGGATAGGAAACATTCGTTCTCTGATTCTAGTGTGTTTTTACAGTATCATAAAAACACTGTGGTGTTGGTTTTTTTGCCTGCCACAATCACATGTGAGAATATTCAACATCAAAAAAACAGTGAAAACCTCATGGTTACCTTACATGTTTTTTGCTGTGACTGAAAGTTTTGATACTCAACTGTAATTCAGTTCATCAAGTGCAGAAGTACCAAGCTGGGTCTGTACAGCGTGTCTGCGAACTCAGGTTCCTTAGGAAAGTGTCTGAAAAACCTGCTCCTTTTTCTAAAGAAAATACAGCCATTTCCCATGCTACCCTTCAGAATAATAACCTATATATATATATATATATAAAATGTGTATATATATATAATAACATACTGTAATTTGGTATCCAGTTTCAATAGCTAACCACATTGGATTTTCACTTCTTCTACAAGTTTTCTGGCAAAAAAAAAAGCATCATATGAGCATATTTTCACTACTACCATTCACGAAAAGCTTTATCCTTGTAAAATTGAACCATTCGGCAACTTCCTGGAACTACATTTTTCTGCCTGCTGCATTCCCTACCAACGTCTTCATGTAATGCAGGTCAGAGCAGGACTTTTTGCCCTAAAAGTAACTGATACATTTGCGCCTGAACTGAATTTGAACTGGAATTTTCCCCATAATTATTTCTGATTGAAGTACAAAGTTCCTATTTCTGTTGTTGAAGGAAACAGTGATTGTTTAATACAGCAGCATACTGCAAAATGTTGTGAAAGATGGGAGTTACACCAAAAGTGCTTTGTCCAGAGGAGATAAAATTAAATGGAAAATCAGCCATGGGAGATTGGGTTGCCCAGTGGATGAAGTATTAGCATTTCACCTAAGAAACTGGAGTTAAATTGGCTTGGGCAATGTTTTTAAGGGAATAAGTTTGGTTTGTGCTGAATCTCCTGTGGACAATATGTCATGTTGGAGGGGCAGTGTGCACTGTGTGTCATAAATCAGTGTGACAGCAGCTAACACCGAGACTGAACTTACTCTTGCTTGTCTTTGTCTTAGGAGCAGAAGAACACAGAGGATTGATGCCTTAGTTGTTCCTTGGCAGCAGATTTAATCTCGGTGTTTTTTTCCCCCTCCTTTCTCATTTTAGAACATTTCTATTTCTTTTCCACAAAATTTTGTGGTGGAATTTGTTCTCAGTTTTAGGTTCACAGTCATTATGGAAGTTAAATACAGCGTAGCAGTTAAAATAAGCAGGTAGGTTTTGTTTCAATTTGAACGAAGTGAAGAATATTCAGAATAAAAGGTGTTGGTCTGTCTTCACCTGAAGATATGAAAACACAGCTATGTTGCATCATAAGTTTCATCTCAGGTGACTCAGCCTTCAGAAACAGTGAAGTACAGAGAGAGGCATGGCCTCCCTTGTTTTTGGCAAGTTGAAGGTGTTAACATGTTTCCCTTTACTCCTCTCTCTCTTATAATTTCTATGTGTACAAAATTAAGTTTCCAGAATAGTATCCTATTGATTGCAAAACAGTGTTTGCTATAATGGGAGACACGAGCATGGAAATTTCTTTTGAAATAGATTCCAAGTCAAGTAATGAAATTAATTACAATAATTTATGATTCTGCGGAACCCGACATTTAGTGATCTCAAAACTTTTTGAAGTAGGAGCACAAGAAGATATTGGCATTACACAGGAGAGCATTAAGCAGGAGGCAGTGTCTGAGTGGGTCTCATACAGGCCTCTGTACTACTACTGTCCTCAGTTTAAAGGCCGCTTAAATTCAGCTGTTTTATTTTATTCTAAGAGGAAAGGGATTTCTTCAAGGTGGTCTGACACACCTGCATGCTGCTTTCCAGCTTTCAGAGCAGAATGTTCCTACCTCTGTACTAAGTGTATGACTTCACAGGTTCTGGCTCTTTTATGAGTAAGAGACAGTAATTTGAAATGAAGTTGCCGTTCAAACAGGGAGAATGGACAAGAAGCTATATGCTGTTATCATCTGTCAGAGCTACAGAGAAGCCCAGCAATGCTCAGACACCTCTTGCATTACAATCCTGAAAATAACCCTGGTCTTGCCTTCATCAGTATTTAATATAGCCGTGTTGTTCCATGTGCAGCAGTTATCACTGATTAATACTTAACAAGTGTTAACATTTTTTCCTGGTGCAGACGTTTCTTGTGGCCATTTCCCAGAATTTATACCCATATCATGTGTAAAGTTTGCTTTGCTTTATGCAGGGTGGCTGATTGATAGATTCAGGAATTGATTTTATTTTCTTTTTATGCTATTTAATTGGTTTCCTCCTCCAAGACAGCAGGATAAAAGTGAGAACTACCTTCTGTATTCCTCCTGATATCTCTTCACATGACTGCAAGGATTGTGCTGAGATTCCACCAGCTAAATGCATGCATTTGAACTGCAGGCTGAACACATGAATCTCACATCTTTTTTAGGTGGCAGCATCAGGATCATCAGCATTACCAAACTGCTAGCTGGAATATAAAGCACTTTGTGATTTTGGATTTTAAAGCCCAATTACAGCTTTCTGAGTGATTGCAGAGGCAACCCCCGTGTCAGGGAGGTCTGTTGTTTAGAAGAGCTGTTTTCCAGAAGTTGAAATTCATTCTGGTCACATACAGGTTGGTTTGGGGAAAGAAAGGAGATATTGTCTTCATCGTACAGCTGTGCAGGGCTGGCCCTGCCTCCTGGGGTGCCTGTTGTAGCAAGCACACTAAGAAAGCAGCTGCACATATGGCTCTCTGGGAGAGCACAGCGTGGAGCCTGTGTAAGGTATGGAGCATGCATTAACATTCCAAGTGAAGGATTTTACGTCTGCTGGGGTGGAGGTGCCCTCTGGGCTGACGCCATGGGTGCACCATGTTGAAGGAGCCTGGGCACCTTTCCTGTCCCTAGTCCCCATCTCCAGCAGCACCCACAGATCCCATGGAGAGAGACAGTATCAGAAGGACATAAACTAACAGAGGGTGTCCAGGTGAGGGCTGTGAAGATGGGGAAGGGTCTGGAGGGTAAGATGTGTGGGGGGCAGCTGAGCTCCCTTGTTTTCTCACCTCAAGGCAGAGGAGGCTGAGGGGAGGCCTCGTGGCAGCTGCAGCTCTCACAGGGAGCGGATGGGCAGGCACTGACCTTATGGGTTCCTTCCAACCTGGGATATCCTGTGGTTCTATGATGGTGTAAAGATCATGACATCTTTCTGCTATAAATACGTGTGTTGCAGGCTATAGCTACCCATAGAAAAATGAAGACAAGTGGATTTTTATGTATTAATGAAATGCAAATGGGTAGATTCTTCTGCATATAGATGTATATTCTGTCCTGTCTAATTTTATTTACTGCTTCTCACTTGAGGAGTGCATAAATCAGCAGTCCTGTGTAGTCTGTTGTGATATATTACTTAATTAAAAGTTATGAAGGCTTTTAATCCTTTATATAATTAATATTATTTTTGAGTCAGCCATTTCCCATATTTTAACTTAACCAGGAAAGATGCATTATGTTGCAGAGAGAGCATTCTGTGAATCGTCGTGCTCACTAACAGGTGTGGTGCACAACAGTGTCTCAGATGCTCCTGGTTGGGTTTGGAGTTGGAACTCAGAACCAAAGATAACTAAATGTTACTGCACCTAAGAAAGTTTATGTAGCATTGGTTATAGTTTAATAGCAAGTATTGTCTGTGTGTTTGTCAGAGTCATGGATTAGTTTTAAAGGGGATGAGACGCAATGTGGTTTCACAGTAAACAGATTTCAGCTACGCTTTAATAATTTTAAAAGTATTCTTAAAATGGTTATTTATGTTCTAATTGAGTCTTAATTTAGGGTTCTGTGTTAGTGCGATCATTGGGTGATTGATTTTTTTTTTAGTTGGCAGGTTATGGTATTATTTTTCACTTAATTAAGGTTGCAGCTGACATGAATTTCTTCTCCGTAAGAGACAGCATTAAAGAATTGGTATAGTATGAAAAAATCATGTGATTTTTGTAGAGCAGAGATGGCTGCTTTGAGGAGTTGTGCAAAATCTGAAAAAAAAAACCCCAAAGAATGATTTAGAGGTGCTTGTTTCAGAGGAGTCACCCAACTGGAATTTTGCTGTGTTTTGCTCCCTCGTTCTCAAACGTTATCTTTGTACGTTGAGCATGTGCCAGTTTCATCCGAAGAGCTCTGGGATTCTGAGGGAATGTTGGTATCCAAACTTGGTATTAGAGATTCCGCATCAACTTTCCATAAGATTTGATGTCAGTTTGGATTTCATTGACAGCAGGGGTGTTCTGCAGAAATAGGAGTTTCCTATAGCTGGGAGTCAGCTGCCCTCTGTTGGTTGGCTCAGCTTTGCTGTGGTTTATGTTTCTTGTGATGACTTTGGACGGATGGGGAAAGCTTCCCCTGGTTCCAGCTGCCAGTGGTGTGTTGAACGTCACTGGGGTCCCTCCTGTAACGCACCTCTGCTGTATGTGTGGCGTGTCTTTAATGAACTTCTCTTAACCTGACTTTAAATTCTGAATCTTCTTCTTTGAGAATAGAATTATTATTAATTAGTGTGAACTTTGGCAATTAATAATACTGGACTGAATGCTGTCTGTCAGCTCTGCTGGTTGATCTACATCAAGAATTTATTCTGACATCTGTTCATTCTTGGTATCCTTGACTGTCTAATAAGTTAGATTTAAATTATGACTACTAAATAAAGATGAGAATTTTTCCTTCTCCGAGTAAGTGATATTAAGTGGTTCATGAACTTTCTAATTAGCTACCAGGCATAAGTATATTTTCATTAATGTTCTGAAAAGTCGAAGTAAAAAGAGTAATGTTGAAAAATAGTGAGTTTTAGCAGTCTCTTCTAAGCAAGGCTTTGAAAAGTAAAGAAAGTCTAATCAGATTCTTGTTTTAGAATGTCTTATTGCCGGTGAAAATAATAAATACGCATTTGTTAATACCCTTAGGCAATGCAGTATGTGGTACATGGGATTCAGGCTTTTCACCCATCTACAGTGATGCGCCGGGGCTCAAGCCTACAAAGTGTGAAACACCTTTGGCTTCCCTGATTTCCAGTGGGAATTCTGTGCTCCTCCTACTTCAGCCAAGTCCTTAGAGTGTGAGGAGCCCTGGGCTCCCAGGCCCACGTTTTCACGCAGTGTGGGCGTTCAGCTGACGTTGATGGACTTCCCTGAGGCACCTCAGAAAGTTGGTTTTGGTTTGGTGGGAGTGCTTGGCAGTCAGTAGGTCTGACAAGATGGCCTTTGTGATAGTGTACACATTTCCAAAATTTCTTAAAATAAATCCAATCTGTTCCTTTAATTTAAATTTGGTTTGCTCACAAGCGGCCATCTGGAATATAGATTTGTATGTGTAAATCATTCTCTTGGCAGCACAGTAGTAATATCTTTGCTGTTATTAGTGCAGTTTTTAAGGAGTTTCTTCTTTGTAACCACAGATCTGGACCTGAATAAAAACTCACAAGCCAAATTTTTACCCATCTTATATATGCCTTTCTTTGCAAGAACTTAAATCCTAACTTTCAATATAAATTGTAAATGCAGACTTTAATGTAAATCTATGCCTAGGCCTATTTTTGTTAACATGATGTATATCTTTGGTAATGCTTCAGTCCCAGCAAAACGACACTTTAAATGGTGTTTTGGTTCAGTTTTTTGGTTCAGGGTGTCATTTAGTTAGAATTTGCTGTACGGGGTGTAATGGCATTGCTTTGTAAGAAGGCTCACATCTCATGCATGTCTGCTGCAGGGCACAGCGATTTACTTCTGCAAGTGGCAAAAGGGGATGAGAGCCAATGCCCAGATCACGCTGTATGTTTGGAGAGTAACATTTGTAAATGCATGGACGCTTGTTGTTTCCTTTCACGTGGCTTTCCCCCAGCTAATAGCTGGTTGTAAAGCTGGATGGTAAATGAGCAGATTTATATTTGTTGGAACACAAACATCAGCGAGTACTTTAGCAACTAGGGTAGCAATAGATATTCATTAGAAAATCCATTGGAGAAATCAATTATACTTTGAGTTTGTCTTGTTGAGAGAATGGAGGTACTTGGTCTGTGTAAAGGAGGCATTACTTGAGCGAGCAGCAGGTGGGCAGACAAAATGGGCTTCATGGATAGTCTCACAGGTGAGTAAAATAATAAGGAAAGATTAATTTTCTATCCCTTGTGTTCCCAAAGCAACCATTGACAGAACAAGTAGTTTTTAAGAGTGAAAGATGGGAGATTGTATCTTGCAGTGCGTACTGCATACACAGCTCATCAGTCCCGAGGAAGAAAAGCGATGATTAACCTTGATCAGATTAAACATTTGCATATAAAAGAGGCTTTTCTTAATATTCATTTCAGGTCAGTGTTTGATAAATGACTCGCAGATTTTCATCAGTGTTCTGGTGTCTTAATTTTTGTAGAGTAAACACCCTCTCCGGAGCTCTGTGCAAACAGCAGCGTTTTCAGCATCGCAGCGTATCACACAGGAAATTCTGAGTGCAGGTTGGGTTTTCATGCTAACTGCGGAAATTAAACCCAGCCAGAGGAGGAGAAATGCTTTTTAAGCTTAATTTCCTTTCTTTTCCTCACCCCATAGTAGTAATGTAGCTGAGAGGTCAGTAAAGCAAGGCAGAGAGTTTTGTGAGCCCTTCAGGCACATGTTACGTGGTACAAAGAAGTGGAGGGGTTTGCTTTTTGAGAGTGAAATGTTGATTTTGTACAGATTTCTTTTACTTTGTATGCCGTGGCTTTTTCAAAAACAAGTATCAATCCTTTCTAGCAGGTCCACACCTCTTTGTTACACCCTGGGTAGAAAATCATCCTTAGTCAGAAGAAAACACAAATAATCAGTATCTGACAGGTGATGGCAAAATAAATAGTTAAAACCAGGAGTTCTTAGCTATCTTTGAAACTGGATGTGGCTGTTTTATCACAGTTGTGCCTTGCTGTTGCTTTCCAGGCATTAGGCTGTGCAGAACAGCACCGGTGACGGCTGTATTGCTCCAACCAAATGTTAGCCCTATTGTCTCTGGCCAAATTCCCATTGTTTAATTAAATAAAGTCAAATTCCAATTAACTTTGAAGACACCCATGGCTGGCCCTGCTTTTTTAGAATGCGGTGTTCATGTACTCAGGGTTTCCCTTTTTGTCTGTGTGTTTGGTGGAGGTGGGCCCTTTGATCCAAGCCATACGTAACACCCATTGAGTGGCCTCCCTGTAGAGTGGCCACTTGTTCCACGTCCTGCCCTCCACACGTTTTGCTGGATCGTGCTCCAGTTGCAGACTGCATAACAGATGAAGTTTGACTCTTAAAAACAGAAGGGTAGTCTTTTTTGGCTCAAACGGATGTTTATCAACGGAGTTAACAGTGAAAGGGAGCAATCAGTCTCCACATGCTTCCCTGAAATTGGTCCAGCAGCATTTGCAACACTATTGCGACATATTTGAAATGGTGAAATAGGGAGCATTTGTTACTTTAAAAAGATCGTGGCTGTTGTGAGGGGAGAATACAAAAGTATGGAGCACGTCGAAGTCAGGCGCGTGTAAAATGGTGCCTGGGTTGGTGCCTGGGTTGTATTGCAGGCACCTAAGGACAGGGTGCTTTCCTGCTTCCCAGGACAGCCACAGCAACTGAGCGAACCCAGAGATAATGTAACTTTATTCACTGTCACGTACAAGTGTTGTCGGAGGTCTGTGCTTTACATTTCAGCTGTCTGCTTACACTGAAGTTAGGTACAGGGGTATCCCTTCATTGAGTTCAGTGGCAGAAACTTTATTTTAGTTTGTTTTAATTGAGGTATATAGGTTGGAGCGTGTAAGCAAACTGCTTGGAAAAGGCTTCCGCTTTTCAGTGTTACCAGGCAAACCTTGCTGGCTTTTATTGTTACATTTCGTGTGTATAAGGTTAATGAAATTACAAAAAGTAATTAAGAAAAAACTAATGAAATGAAGGAAAATCTAATTTTATAATTGATGATTTTAATTATTTTGAACAGTTTGTCAGAAGAATGAAGGGGAATTCTTCCATTAAATAATAACTTTTCCCCTATTCCCACTAAATTAAATTGATTAATACTCCTAACAATTGTATGGAAGGCAGCCATCCTCACTGGGGGCCTGGGCTGCAGCTGGGCTGGCTCCTGGCCCTCAGTGCTGCACTGCTGGGAAAGGAGGAAGCATTTTTGGCCTAGAGGTGGTTACAAAGAACAGGTATCCTTTTTAGAACTACATTTTGGAACAAGCTGTAAAAAAAAAACCAACAAACAAGGATTATTTTAATCGTTTTACATTAGTCATTGCTTAAGTCAGTTTATCTTTTCTTTGATATCCGAACTACCTAAACCCAGTTGTTAAGTGCTAAAGACAAAACCCAATTCATTACCTCCTTCTAGCCAAAGGTCAAATTTTCAGTGGCCTGGAATTTAATTTGCATTTAATTCAAGGTTTCATCAAGATAATTGTCTGTTTGGTTCACTCCTCTAATTGAACGTTTGCAAGAAAATTAATGTCTGATCACCCCTGGGAGAGGGGAGGTGCAGCACTGTTGCATTGCAGTTTTCCAGCTTCACCCAGGAAATGTACCCATCCCGTTTTCATGGGACGCAGAGCTCCTTTCTCTGTCATAGTCACAGAAGTTGCAGGCAGTATTGGCAGCTGAAAATGTTATTGTAGTCTGACTTGGCATTAGGCAGATTGTCTGCATTACTCCAGTGAAAACTCTGATCCATCCTCTCCTATTTAACAACCTTGTCATTCCCAGGCTGAATGGATGGGTGTTTTTCTGTCTTGTCTCTGCTGAAGTTTCCATTAGTAGCAAAAGCTCTGCTCTCTGGTATTTTACTGCCCTGCAGGTGTGTTGGACAGAAAACAGCTCTCTTCTCTCATCATCAGAGCCATCCCTCGCAGCTCACAGTCTCTAGACACCAAACCCTTCCAGCCTCTCCTTGCAAGGTGGGAGCTTCATTCTCACAACCCGATATTTCTCTTCTGCAGTTGTTTCTGCCTGCATGTGAGAAAGTAAGTGCACAGATCTGCACGCAGTACACAACTGAGGATCTTAGCAGGGTTTGTGAAACACCAGTAATTGCATCCTGACATTCTAAGAGAATGCCTTCCCACCCTGCATTTTCTTTTTTATTTTGTGGCCATGTCACACACTGTTCCATCCAGTGTTCTGCCTGGAAGCATTTTCCTCAGGCTGACCTCTGAGGGTGCAGCAGATTTTGTCGTTGTTGTTACTACTATGTTGTTATTAGTCCCCAAACACGTGATCTTTGTGGTGAATCACGGCCTCTCTCTGCTGCCTAATCTGTGCATCACAAGGCTCTTCCTTCACACTGTCCCAGATCTCTCTGTCTAAAGATGGCACTTAGCTTCATCAGTGAACTGTCAGCAGGACTGTAGCTGTTTGTGTGCTGGCGTACTTGGTGAAATATTAAGACTGGCTTTAAGACCAGTCCTTCAGCAGTGATGCTAATAACTTCCCTCCAGCCTGATGTTTCCCATTTAATATCTTTGCTACTCTCCTACCTCTAGCACTTTCATGCCAAGTTAAATTTTTTGTACTAATGCCCATCGTCAGTTTAAGTAGTAACTTCCCAGGTGATGCTGTGGTAAAGCTTTGCTAACATCGGGCAGCTGAGACCTGTTTCATTTCCTTTGTCCAGAAAGGCAGTTTTCTTCTCTAAGAAAGGTATCAGATTAGTCTTCTATGCCTCACCTGCATTAAACCCAGGTGGTATTTTTCCCCACATTCTCTCAGCTTCACTGAGTTCCTTAAAAATTGCTCTCAAGTCTTGCTACTGCTAAGGGTAGAATAAAGGGTTTTAGTTGCTCTGATATTTTTTTTTTTTCTGTATGGATAGGACATTGATTACTTCTGATCACATGATATCATTCTTGTCTCGCTTGATTTATTGAAACTAGCTGCCCCATGGGAATTCTCATATGCTAGTTCTTTCACAGATCTTCATGGAAATCACTTAGTACTTGTGCATGTTTGGGCTCTTGAGATATACTTTCATCCTGACTGGTGTAGTTTCTACATGGTTATCATCACTGACTGTCATGAAAGTTGAAGCATGTATTCATGTAATCTGGAGTTGCATACTGCCTTTAATCTGTACTCCAGCCTCACTATGTAGTAGTTCCACTTCTTTGCAGGTCATCTCTTCATGCAGCCAACTCAGCTTTTGTTCCTTGTTTCAGTATCTTCTGGGTTGCTTTTTGGTGACTGCCACTTGCTGAGCTCTGGTACTTTCTTCAGCTCCATGTGAACGCTGTTACCCCTGCTGGACTATCTCTATCCATTCATCTGATTGACTAGTGAGGCCTGGCATGCTGCCCTCTAGCTTTTTCTTACTTGAGATATGGGTCCCTGTAAGTATTGGCATCTTTGACTTGAAAAATGTCTGTCGTCTTCTCCAGGCAGAGCATTCAACCTCTTTATTAGCTGACTTCCCCAGCTGGTTCCCTCGCTGTATACAGCCTGCCTTCGGAAGCCAAGATGTGTGGTGGAAAAAGCCTTTTCTAAGGGGTCTGCAAACTGCTGTGACAACTTTAGAATCAGCATATGAACACACACTTCAACTTTCTTTCTAGAACCAGTAATTTTATTCCTCTTTTTTATAAAAAATGAAACTGAAATGCATCACCTTCCGGTTTCAGTTAATGCTGCTTTAATTGGTCAGTAACTGCTTTTAGGAATATTTGGATCTGATGCTATCAGCAGCTTTTGTTCTCCAGTAAATGAGTAATCTTGATAGTAAATATATCTGCAACAACACTGTATAAGATACAGGTCTGTGTCATGTTCCCCACCAGCACCATCTCAACAGAATCATTGTCGCTGTAGGGTCCTTAGACAAGAGATTTTTCAAGTCGTGTGTCATCTTGCATTTTTGTTGCTTAGGAAGAATCTGTGCTTTCCTATGAGACTTGTTGAGGTGGAGTCATTGAGAGTAAAGTGTGCAGCAGTTCCTCTTCGGTAACAACGAGAATCCCAACACACCTGTCTAGGGCTTCTCAAACCCTGCCTTCCTCTTCTTCTCCTCTTTCTGGGAAGAGAATGAGAGGGGAGTTTTAGGTTTCATGTCATTTAGCGATGTTCATCTGGATGTCCTGCAGAACTCTTGGCATCATCTAAAACTTCCACCAGTAAATGTTAACACCTCTCTCTGTCATCATGTATTCCTTCTACCGTGCGTTTGCTTGTACTCAATATTCAACCTTTTTACTCTTTAGCCTTAAATTATACATAAGTTTAAGAATTCAGCTGCATGTATCATCGTGTGGAAATGTAAAGACGTTGGCAATTGGTGTTTGATGAGGGAGGTATTTCACCTTGTAATTAAATAAGCTCTGTGAATGTTAGTTCACATGAAAAATAAATAAGAATGCGTGATACCAGCCAGGAGGTCATAGATAAAATGAAGCACTAAAGTAGTATGGGGAAAGGAACTTTACAAGTTAATGGTCTGAGTGCTACTAGTGGACATAGTGTATAGCAAACAAGAATAAATATGTGAACATTTTTAATAGCATAGAAAAGGTTGAGAATAACTTTTAGTCATTGGTTTATCCTGTTTGCCGTCTGGAAATGTTCACCTTCAGGCATGCTAGCTGTGAGTTCAAGGACGATTAAGATATAGACCTACACAAAACAGTTTGCTAAAAGGTCTTCATTTGTAAATAGGGCAAATCTAGGAAAAATGATCCGTTGTAAAATGCCATGGTCATTTTGTTCCCATTTAGCCCTCAAGGTGCTGAACGTTGGAAGGTTAAGCTTGACAGACTTGTTTGGGAATGTGTGGCCACAGAGTAGTACAAAGTGGCCAACATCAGTGGAAAAGTGTCTATTCTGTCTTTGTGTGTCTCAAGTGCACTCAACTGTCAAGTTATCTGCAGCTGAAATGGTGGTCCTGACTGCATATTTGTCTCCTGGGCTCCTACCTCAGGTGCTCATCTCACACCCTAGTCACTTGGCGTGTTGATGGCTTTCAGTAAGTACTTTCTTAGACTAGACTTTAGCTGTACTCGGGCAGGGCTTCACTGCTAAATAGTGTTGACATTCATTAAGTGCATGCTCCATCACAGATAACAAGTTTGAAGCAGTAGAGACCACGCTTATGAAGATCTTTCTAAGCTATAGATGTGCTTCCTAACAGATGAGAAAATCCAATCAGGTCGGATTGGTTTATCTAGAGGACTAATGAGCGTGAAGTCTGAGTAAAGACTGCCGCATTGGGTTCGTTGCTTGTATGCTGGTTTGGGCTGAAAAGAGGCCGTTTGTATGATATGTGACGATCGCAGCTTTTTATAAAAGAACAGATTTGGTCCCAGTACAAATATCATAAGTGTCCAGATCCCCAGAACAACTGCATTCTCTTCTCCTTTTTAATTTGCAATTATTTTTATTCTTCATGACTTTTCCAAATTAGCTCAGTGTTCCTCTGTTTGTCACATAAAATGCTTTTTTTTTTTTTTTTTTTCCTGTGCATCAGCTGCTACAAATAGCCCAAACACATCAGCATAACACAGAAGGGAATAATAGGCTAAATTATCCTTAAGCAGTTGTGGTTGTAACTGTTTCATGTCTTATCGTGCTATGTAAATATGATTCTTTGCTGGGTCCCACAGACATATCTTTATTTTGATTACTGGAAGGCACAGTAGGATAAATGGATTAAAGAAGGGAACTAGGAACTTGGAGCTATTTCTCATCAGTTTTATGGTAATGCCTTCAATGAGGTGGTTGCTGTGTACACACAAAACAGATTTGCTTCCCAAAAGTGGTTTCCTATTAGATTCAACCAAATGTAAAAACAAAAATAAATAAATAAATAGAATAACAGACCAATAGGAAAGGATCAAAGAGTAAAGAAAAGGGCAGTAGTGCTGAGAGAGTTTGGTCACACAGGTTAATAATAGTGGGCATAATGTGATGGTGACACTATTTTAGCAATGTTCTTTTTGAAATGGCAAGTATGAAAAGCAGCAGCCAAAACTGCAGAGAGCAATACAACCTAGATGCCATGTCTGGCTGGCTTTAGGAGGAGAGGTGAGCCTCACAGTACAAGTGGATCTTGAGAAACTACTAAAAGCTGGGATGGGGGATGATATTTCATATTAATTCCAGTTAAGTATTCCAGGGGGGGAACATAAATAGAAGTATGAGAGAAGTTCAGACATGAGTGCCCTGTGCTGGTGTCATTGACAGAGCGAAGTGGGGACAACTGAAGTGAGAGCAAGAGGGCTAAAATAATGTGTTGGCTGGAGAGCAACACTTCAGATATGACAGTGTAAGTGCTAGTTTAAAATGGAAGTTGAAGCCATGGGGGAGATAAAATTAGCCACAGACGAGATAGGAAGAAAGAAAAGCAGGAGAGCTGAGAGATGGCTCTCCAGTGCCCCATAAAAAGGAGGATAAGTGGAGGGAGCAAACTTATGAAAGGCATAGCAAAGAATCAGCTAACTCCTATGTAGTCTTTCTTTGGTGCAATATATATAAAACAACTTGTGACATCTTTGAATTAGAGACCAGCTTTTTGTTCCTTGTTTGTACATCAAGCTTTTGACACCACACAGGGATTCCCCAGTAACTTTCTGGCAGGAGCAGTGCATCTGGAGGCAGGTAGTGCGCATCATTCTGCCCCACCAGCCAACCTGGGGCTGTAATTTTGGGTGGCACCTGGTGGCTGCTGGTTCAGTTCCCATGCTGGAAGGTGCTCTGGCAGGCAGTGGCGCACTCCTCCTGTCTGAACAGACAGAAATTCCTCTTCAATAAGTGTTTGCAAGGAGGCAGGGAGAAAGAAGTTGCCATCTTTCACAAGTGGGTGGGAAATTGTGGCATTCTCTGAGCTGGGCAAGCTTCACATAAGAACAGGTACACCCTCCCTACAGCTGCCCCACATCTGTGCCCTCTAAAGCACAGTGGTTCCCCTCCTTTCCCCTTCATCTCCTGAGCCTCTTCTGGCTGCTGTTGGGCTCTGTGCCCTCTGTAGGGTCTCTCTGCTGCTGCCACCAAATTCAATTTTGCAGCCTGTAGAGTTGGACCAAAATAACTCATTCAATTTTGCCTACATTACTGAGCAGCCTTGGGCTGGCTCTGAAGGCAGATGGGTATTTAATTTGACATTCATGCCTCCGCTGATCTCCTCTGTAAGCTGGAGGAGCAGCTCTAGCGCTGTTGCGGGGGCCAGCTAATGCAGGTGAGCAATTGCCAGTGGAGGAATAATCTTCTGAAGAACAGTAATATGTCAGGTTATACTCCTGACTTCTCTCTATGGGATGATACAGCTCAAGAAAATTAAACCTAAGAGATAATTTGGCAACAGTCTTATTTTAAATACTGATTAACGACTATTGCTTTAGCTTTAATGCTGCTCCTGCTCCACTCATGTGATGTTTTAATATGGCAGTGGAATTATGATTAGTGCATTTAAGTTTTTAATGTTCAGATAGTTAAAATGCCCCCATAATAATCGCTGCCTTTAATACTCAGCAAAACTATTACAGAGATATAATTGCCCTTTAGTGTTGAAAGGAAGAAACCAGGATCCTAACATGATCTTGAATGCCTCTTTTCTGGTAGCTTAAATCAAATCCTTAAGTTTGAAAGTCCTTGGCAGCAAGTTTTAGGAACTTTAATTAAAAAAGAAGTTTTCCATAAATAAATCAAAGCTGAAAGACTAGAGATAGAGATAGAGGAGTAGTTCAATAACTGCAATATGAAGTGCAGTATAAGGTACTGTAGGATGTGTCCCAGAAATCACAACTTAAAGCATCCAAATCAAAAACCAAGCTCACGCGCAGAAGTGTGTAATCCAAACTCTACCTGCGCAGCATACTGAGTAGCTTGAAGGTCTGTAATTGTTATTCTCTTGTCATTAAAATGTTCTAGATCCAGTTCTGCAATCTCTCACACTTCTGGGAGTGAGGAGTGATTTTCTAATAGAATTACAGGAAAGCAATAAAAATGAGAGCAGCTCCAGCTCTGTGAATTTGGCGTATACTCGTCAGAAGCAAGAAATGTGTTCCTATTTTTCCCTCCTCCTGCCTTTGAAGTGCTGTCTTCCACGCAGCAGTTAGTGTTCATCTCACCCAGCCTGTAATTCTCTTGCTTTCTGTTTTCTGTATCAGGGCAAGAAAATATTCCATTGTGAGTTTGTAAGCTGTGCAAGAGTCAAACGAGCTTGAACTCGAACCTCTCCTTGAAAAGCAGAGTTCCTCAGCTCCTCTGCAGGACCACTGTAAGGCTCAGCAAAGCATCTCTGCATTTCAAGTTGCTGAACTCTCTGCTTGGCAATTTGTTGGAGAGAATTTTTACATACAGCTGCCTTTTGCAGGAATCACAGCTCTCCACCCGACCCCACCAAGCTGTGCCCCTGCTTGGCTGCAGCAGCACATTGAACTCTGTACCTGTAGAAGCGTCCCTTGATTTTTGTATTTTCTTGGTGTCATTTTTTTCCTGATGGTTTAGCTGACCTTGTCCGTGTGTTGGTACACCACAAGTAATCCAAAGCCTTTCCCCATGTGGGACCTTCAGCTGTCAGTCCCTCTTTCTGCTCCCCTTCCTTCTCCATGTGCTAGAAATAATGCTAAATATGGATGATTGATGGCCCTCGTTATCTTCCTGGCATGGTGTTTCTCACTTTGAGGATCGACCCAGGGATGCCACAAGTTAAACGAGAATTAAGCAAAAACTAAGCACCTGATTTACCACTGACACAGGACTGGCTTCCTATACGTGTAGGAAATCCTGTCCCGAGGCTGTGTAGCAGCTCCCGACTTTCTCTGGTGTCTTACTTAGGTAAGACTGAGTAATGGAGATAGCTGAGTAGTTTGCTCTCCATGCAGTCCTGTGTGTGCATTTTCCAGTGTTGATAGAAGCAACTGCATTGAACTCATTGTTGATGGCAGCAACATACAGGACATGCAGCGTATGAAACTGAAGTGCTGAGCATGACAGGGTTAGAAGAAAAGCTGCACCGTCTTGAAAGGAAGTGAATTCTTGTGCAGAATAGCTGCTGCATTGCTAGGTGCCATTACAAAGCCAGGCATGTCGAATGGCTTAGCCAGTAGGGTAGTGTAAGCTGGAGGTTATGATGGGGAAGAAAAGACTCTGGAGAGATATTCCCATCACTGTGAGACTGACAGCCTGGCACAGCCAACAGAAGGTGGTGGGATGCCTATAACAAGCCATACCTAGAATCTAAATCAGGGTTTTAATGCCTCCTGTTATATTGTTATGATCCATGATCTTATTAATGTATTTTTAGAATGAATGAAAGTGTCAGACAAGAAGAAAGATTAAGGGTAGGTGGAGAGCCTGAACACCTGGTAAATGTTCTTTCCTGTTCTTTTTAATCACAATTCTGATGGCTTTCTTTTCCTTCTTGCTTCATTACTTTTAGGAAAATGAAACTGCAACTTAGCATTAAGCTGATTTTGGAAAGAGCTGCCTGCATGCTCCTTCTCTTGCAGAGCTGGCTTGATCTCCATAATGCAGATTTTTGCATTAATGCATGGACCTTTTTTTTTTTTTACATTTGTCTTCAATACCGAATTGCAGTGCAGCCATCTCTTCTGGAAAGATGTGTCCTTAGAGGGTTTGACAGTGTTTGTGGCCAAAACCATGTTTTCTGAGCCATTTAGACAGTGGTTGGGGTTTTTTGAAGAAGTACAATGCAATCTTTACTGGCCAAATGTCTTACCTGTAATGAGAGCAGCTGTGTTTTCTTTTATTTTCGTATCCTGGGGCCTCTTGTATTTTTGGCACAAATACACATGACGGAATTTATTTTTCTTGCATCCAAATGCAGCTCTCAGTTATTGGCAACATACAAAAATTTGGGAGTGTACTGAGTAATTATGCCTGACTTCTTTCTTCATAGGCGGTCTGTCAGAAATAAACTGGATTCTGGGAAGAATCCTCCTGGAGGCATCCAAATATAGTTTGACCATTTTCTCCTGTGTTAAAATATGTCAGCGTGATGCCTGGGAAATCAGTGTCTTCCATTAGAGCGAAGGTAAATCTCAGGCAGGTGGCTGCCTGGTGGCTGACCCAGCTGTAATTGCACTGGATCTGCCGCAGTTGTCGGTGGTTCTCTTGTGTGTCTCTCCCACACCGTCATCACTACTTCCTTTAAATTTTACAACACAGTGCTGTCAAACTCATAAACGCTTTTCCTTTTGGTTTTTTGTTTTAAATCTCTGAGGGCTAAACTTCTAGCTGACATTCTGATAGACTTTTTTTTTACAGAAATGCCTACAGAGCACGCTCTTGGCAGCAGTTCTCGGTCCCAGCCAATTAGCAGAGCTTGTGGTAGGTGTCTCCTGGAGGCTGCACGCAGAGAGGTCCACCCAGGGTGGTGAGTTAGCAGTCACAACCAGGTGACGTTTAGTTGAGTTGTTAATCACTGGCTCCTCCATAGGTCGGTGTTTTGGAATCCCTTTCTCCTGCCTCTGAAGTTACAGCACTCGGACCATACTGATGATGCATATGACTATTTACATCGCAGTCATCTGACACTTTGAGTCATTTGTGAGGTTGGTGTTTTGAACCTGAGTTACTTGTACATGGGGAATGCCTTTGCTGTACATAACATTATCTCCACGAGCAGACAGGAGCTTAAAATGCTTAGAAAAACAGCTCTTTGGATACACACTCGCCATGCGTAGCAGTATTTGTTCTAGCATGATTCTTGCAGTCGGTGGGAGAAGGTTTACAGACCACCATCCTTCAGCAGTTAGCTCTGCTCCCCCGAGCGCTGCAGTAGCTGCATCTATCCACGTAGCTGTTTGCTGCTCAGAAAAAGCAAGGGTTTTTGTAAGCCAGCTGCAGCACGATGTCTGGGAGCAAACTGTTAGCTTGCAGACGGCCATTTCTTAAACTGTTCAAGCAGGAGTTCAAGTAGTCATGATTGGCCACACAAATTGAAGCTACATTTAGTGAAACCTGCTGCTAAAAACTGTTGTCCTCAAAGGATCTCTTAAAACGCCATATGAAGGAGCACTGAGGTGCAGGGTAGAATGATTCTTTAACCTCTGTACTTCTTGTACCTTCTGGAAATTGGACACTTAAAGCGTGAGATTAATGAACTATTTTTTTAGCTCTGATTCCAGAAGTGTTTTAGGTTGAATATTAAGGAGAAAGGAGCTCTGTACAATGAAATAATATCCCAGGTAAGCTGATGAAATCCCTATAAATAACTGTTTGAAAATAAGACTTTATTATACTGAAAGTAATACTGTATTGAACTAGTTGGAAAGTTATATTGACTTTGTTCAAGAATGTTTTATCTCTGGTGTTTGTGATTCTAAGCTGTGCATTTATTAGCTGTGCTGCTATTGGGAAAATGGACAGCTATATATTCCTCTAGGAAAGGACAGTCATCTAAGATTCAGCACATGACTCTTGGAACAAAACCAATAGAAGAGGGAAAATTAAGTTTCACTGAAAAAGTGAGGTAAAGGATAAAAAAGAAAAAATATATATATGTTATGAGAGGTCACTGAGCACAAAGATAATCCAACGACCAGAGGTCACCGCTCGAACCCAATAAATTATTCAGGAGGACCTCGATCCCCAGAGATCCTGGGCTGAATTGGCAATTGAGCTCTCCCAGTCCCTGCCTGTGGATTCGAATCGATGCCAGACCACTTGGCTATTGCTCCCACAAGAACTTCCATGCCCTAAACCTACGAGGCTGTATGCTTTGAATAAAGATTTAACATGAGCAAACAGCTTCCTGATGCCGCCGAGAGTTTGGAGAATCAGAAAGGTTGAGACAGTTTGAGATGGAGAATCACAGAATCACGGAGTCATAAAAGTTGGAAAAAGACCACTAAGATCACCTAGTCCAACCACCAACCCACCACCCATGCCCACTAAACCACATCCCTCAGACACAGTCTTCTGACATGTAAAGATGTCCATACGGTTAAGTCCCGTTGAAGTCCATTAGATTCCTACTGCTTAGTACATCTGAAAGTACAATGAAAGCTTCCGAGGTACCAAGACATTTGCATTTTAACTTCATAACTTCATGCTGTCTTTAATGTGCATTTTAATAAGTATATCTCGACATTTAGTTCTCCTGCAGCCGAAGGTGAGCTTGTTCAGGCAAGAGAGGCTTGTCCCTGGGTTTCTCCCGGCTCCTACAAAACTCTGCCTCCAGTTTTCTGAAATCCCCACCATGAATCTCTGTGGCAGAGGATCTGGCTGAGGCCAAGTGGCTCAGCCCCTGTACCTCAGCACCAGTTACAATAAATGTTTCCGTGTTATTGTGCCAAATTGTGCATTGAAGAAGGGATGGGTGATGGGATGAGTGAAAAATACGAGCACATTTTGAGCAAAATAAATAGGGAGACTCAGGCTATTTTTCAGGTTCTATCATATCATCAGAAACATGCAAAGACAGGAAGTGCTGGAGGGAGATAAGAGACATGTACAAGGCGGCAGTTACGTTGTGGATGATAATCTGTGGGAACCTGAGAGAAGCCGCCGGGTCTAATCTTCTTAGGTCTGTCTCAGAGAAGAATAAGAAACAGTTATGCAATATTGAGATACACAGCTCCCGTTTGTGGGGAAGTGTCGATGTTTCATGTTGCCAGTTTCTGTGTCAGCTTTGAGGAGCTGTAGGGAGATGAGAGCAAAGAGTAAGTGTAGGCTGAGCAGGGTCCAGAGCAGTTCTTGAGCTCAGGAAGCGAGTGAACAGAAAAGGACAGCAGATATACAGCATGGGGACCCATCGGTGTAGCTGGGAGTAATGGGATGGAATTAAAAGAAAGAAGGTGCCAGCTGGCTGTAAGGAAAATCTTCCTAGCTAATCAACCTGTACAACAGTGCCCTTTTCAGACTGAAGGAACAATTGAAATGGGTGCAGACTAATTCTTCCTTCAGGAGTTTCTCAAGTTCATTAGGTCTGCCTGAAGGTGTGCTTGGTCCCTCCTGACACCGTGCCTGTGCTTTGCAGCATGGCATCCTGCCGAGATGCCTGAAGTAGCACTGGAGATGTTTGTGGTGCAGTGCAGTGCCATCTGTGGAGGTGCAGTCGGGTTGCATCAGAGATGGCTGCAATCAGCACAGATGCAAATGGAGTTTTGCAGAGAAAGCAATCCAAAAGAGTCAACGTGATGGAAGATTGTATGAATGCTTACTATCAAATTGCTGTGGGAAAAACAAGAAAGATAAACTAAACGTTCAGTCTGAGGAGGCTAATTCCCAACAAAATATGCATTCTTATCATTAGAATTGTTAAAAATGTCAGTTATAAGTAGATACGCTATAAAGAAGTCTGACTGTATGTACTACTGCTTACAGCAGAGATGAGCTTATCTTGCTGACTTCTGGTTTGTTTTCCCTGTTTGAGAGTTCCCGTTACATACAATTCTGCTGGAGACCACCATGGTCTTCCCTCAGTACCTAACCTCATCTTCTTTAAGCCTCCCATAATTCTTCCCCATGGAAAGGTGCTGTGGCTTCCAACCCCATCCTCAGAACAACTTAAAAGCACAGCTCTTAAAATTATGTCAGTATTGAAATTTTCTCTGCCCCAGGCCTCCCACTGGTGACGTCTTGCTGCTGTCAGAAGTACAAAGAACTTGAAGACAGTGATTTTATGAAAGTATCTTTTCCAATATGCATGGAGGAGAATCAGGGCCCCTGTCTCTCGGGTTGGCTGTGTGAACTGCCAACAGCTTGTATGTATCCATGACCTGGTCTGCTTGTGCTCCCACTGGCTTGGATGTGGCAAGAGCTCCAGGTTGCTGTCTTGCCAAGTGTACAGGGAAGCCAGTTGGGAGCAGGGAGCTGTGGATGTCATGGGTTGGGATAATGGTCTTTGGTTGTTTACTGCAAATGTCCCAAGGCTGATTCTACAGATAATGGCTTTATACTTGTGTATGTTTTGTGAAATGAAACCCTTGGATAGGGTTATTTAGGGTTTAGAAGGGGTCAGAGTCAACACCAGTATTGTTTGCTGAGATACAATGGAGATGGAGAGAAATCCCCTCAGATGCTTTTCTCAAGGAGACAGCATCCCCCCAAAAACACACTGCTGCAGTCCCCAGCTGGGGCACAGCTCACATGAGTCTGGGCTGGGTCAGCTTCACTGATGCCCAGTGCCTGCCTGACTTTGAAGGTCAGCTGTTGTCCTTGGGAAGCATTATTCACACTATTTAAAAGGAAGGACACATCACCTCAGGCTTACGCTTGCCATCTTTTGATTTTATCAAGAAAAATGTTTTCATGTCTAGATACACATAAGTACAAACATCAGTTACTCAGTTGATTGGTTTTCTTCATCTCCGCAGTGCTCAAGAGGGAGTTTGTTTGGCACTTTCTCCTGTCGATGTAACAGAAGGTAGCAGAAGGTAGCCTGATTATTCCATGTGAAATAATTATTCCTTTATTATTTATGCTAAATGGGATGGATTTTTCAGGGATCTGTACCCATTTGAAGCAATGTGGTACATGTCTGTCCAATGCAGCCTAGCCCTGTCAACGTTTGGCCATTAAAAATAGCATTTGTAAACTGCCTGATGTCTGTATGATTAACACCAGGAGGAATTTAATGCCACACAAGTATTCTGAAATGCAACTTTGAGTAGATACTTTCCTCGCCGCCTCTCATTCATCTCTAAGTTATTTATCAATCTAAATGAAAAGGCAGTGAAACGCTGCAAACTATTTCCCGATTGAACGTGCCCCAGGAGGGTTGGTTTGAGCGTGGGTCAGCCAAAAGCAGCAGTGGAGTGCTTATGCCTGGCCACGTGCTGCTGTGAGAGCCTGGTGGATAAAACTGGTAGAGCTTGACCCCGGCAACTAAGTGGCAAAGACTTCAAAAATGATGGGGACAGGCATGCCCTGTGGGTGGTGAGGGGCCAGCAATAAATCCAGGAGTGGTTGGCTCCACTCAAGGCAATGCAAGGACCTGGAAGCCTCTATTTGGATAGGAGAGCCCCACTTGAATTTGTAAGGATGCCATTACCCGCTCCAGAGTTACAGGTGAGAAACAACAGAAGTCATTGATGAGGAGATGCAGCCAAAAGAGTGTTTGCTTAACTTCAACAACTTTTTTCTGTTTTCCTTCTCCATCCTGCATGTTAATAGCAACATCATAACCTAACTGGAAAGTTTATTCTCTTTGCTCAATTCTAGCTCCTGCCTTGGTTGCAATTTAGTAGCTAGAGCTAATGCAGTAAAGAAAATACTGTCCTCTTTGTGAGCTCAATGTTTACGGGGTGATACATGGACTGTCTGAGCTCCCATGTGCTTCTGTTCCATATTTATAACAATTTTTTTGGCAACCTCACAAAAGGCATGTAAAATCCACACAGGCGTACTACTGCCCTTCACCTTCAATGTTTATATGATAGGTATGTAGTTAACAAATGCGGCTAGCAGTGATTAATGTGTGATTTAGAAGTTTTCTATGGAGCTCCTCATTCAGAAGTACTAAGGCCAGAGTTGGACCATGATGATGCTGGTGATCTGTTCTGACCTCCTGTACAGCAGCAGCTCCTGGCCTTGTAGTAGACCCCTGCCTACCTATTGAATTGTAGCAGGGCATCCCACCTTGGCTCACACTTCAGCTGAAGGAGAATTTTTTTTCCTTGGATAAGCTGATCCAGTAATTAATTTCCTTCATGCTTAAGAAGGTCCCCTTTTTTGTAACTTGAATATGAATTTGTCTAACTGCAGCCATGGGGATATATGTCTGCTAGCTTTAAAGGACCTTTTCTGAGGTAAATCTTTTCTGTAAATTCCCCCAAATGATCATGTCTCCTATTTATCACCTCTCACCTGAACCAAAAGTCTAGTTTTCTTCAGTTTGTTACCGCAAGGCAACTTTTTCAGACCTCAAATTGTTTTTCTGGTTTTTCTTTAACCACTCTGCCATTATAAGTGCTCCTTTTACAATGAGGAGCTAGGACTGTTGGCAGTGTTATAACGGCGCTGTTAAATATTTCATATAATGGTAATTTCACTGACCTGTTTCTATATGAGGTACAATAGTCACTGGTTTCCAAAACACAGTCTGGCAGCCTGATTTAGTCAAGGCAACAGCGAATTAGCCAGCACTGAAACCATAGATGCATGATCTCAAGCTCCTGGAAGATCTTTAAAGCTAGTTCTGCTGTGACACAGCAGTGTTATTTCTTTGTGTGACTCAGCGTTGCTATTTCCTCTGACAGTGACACCATGCTGTGTTGGCAGACCTACCATTGTATAGATTGCCATTAATTATACTGGTGTTTTAATTATTTACGTGTAGAGCAAGAGTGGAAATGCCACAACTCACTGCATCAGGTTGATTCTGGTCTTACTAATCTTGCTGTCATCTGCTGGCTCTCAGCTGTTTTTTGAAGTTAGAAAGATAGAAACATGGAAAGGGACCCTTAAAGGTCATTTTGCTCAACTCCCCTGCAATGAACAGGGATAGCTACAGCTCAGTCAGGTTGCTCGGATGTTTGTCCAGCCTGACCTTGAATGTCTCCTGGGGTGGGACTTCCACCACCACTCAGCACATCCTCTTCCAGCGCTTCACTACCTGCATCATAAAAAACTTTTTCCTTATATCTGCTCTAAATCTCCTGATTTGGTTTGAAACCATTTTTCATTGTCCGGTTACAACAGAGCCTGCTAAAGTGTCTGTCCCCTTCTTACTTACAGCTCACCTTCAGATACTGAAAATCCACTCTCAGGGCTCCCTGGAGCCTTCTCTTCTCCAGGCTGATCAGCCCTAATTCTCAGGCTGTCCTCACAGGGGAGGTATTCCATCCCTTGGATCATTTTTATGGTCCTCTGGATGTGCTCCAACAGGTCCCTGTCTCTCTGAACACAGTACTGCAGATGAGGTGTCACCACCACAAAGTAGAAGGACAGGATCCCCTCCCTTGCCCTGCTGGCCATGCTTCTTTTGATTCAGCCCAGGTTACGGTTGGCTTCATGGGTTGTGAGGGCTCACATCCAGCTTCCCTCCATCAGAACCCCCAAGTCCTTCTTGGCAGGGCTCTATCCTATTGTCCACCAGCTTGTGCTGATGGTTGTCATGAGCCAGGTGCTCAACCTTGCCCTTAGGTTTGGTGAACCTCACGAGATTCTCCTGGACCCACTGCTCGGACCTGTCTAGGTCTCTTTGGATGGCATCCCATCCCTCAGGTGATATCCATAAACTTGCTGTCGATGTCATTGATAAAGATATTAAAGAGCATTAGTCCCAGTACTGACCCCTAAAGGACACCAATCATCGCTGATCTGCATACAGACATTGAGCCACTGACTCTCTGGGTTTGATCATGCAGCCAGTTCTTCATCCACTGAACAGTCCTCCCATCAAATCCATGTATTTACAATTTGTAGAGAAAGATTTGTGGGTACACACATCTGGACACGGTTAATAAGCTGAGCCCACGCCGTAGCTGAATATAAGTTCAGAGTTTTGTCTTTAAAAAACAAAAAACAAAAACATTATAGAACATTCTCTCTGTGGGTCTTTACGATTTCTGGATCCTGTGCAGGGGCCAGTAGTTTCCTATCCCATGTTTCCACTATTAAGTCCTCAGGCTTTTATGAATCTAATTCTGTGGTTTTCCATCAACCTATTTTTTCAGTACATACCTGCAGTTTGTGAAGCACATTTTGAATTCTCTTATTCTCTGATCGCTGCCTTGCTGTCCCTCTCACTTCGGCAGCATCCGCAGAGTCAGTAGGAATCATTTTCAATCCATCAGCCCTAAATTAATGAAAACACAAAGTGAGACTGGATACAGAACTTAAAGCTCTGCAGAGCCATACATGAGACTTCTTGCTTGTTTTACACTACTAACCATTCTGAGCATGATTTTCCAACATATTTTGTACTTATCAAGTATTACATTCGTCCAGACTGTATTTCCTTAGCCTGAGAGATAGTGTCAAAAGACTTTCTAAAGTCACTGTAATATCTGCCATTTCATCCCTATCCACGGCATCTGTTCCTGTTACAGAAGAACATCAGAATGAATTCACGCAGTTTTTCTTCACAAGCCCATGCTGCCTGCTGCTAGTCTCCTTGTTATTTTCTGTTGCTCTTATATAATGTCTGTATCAAAATATTTTTCCAAGAGTAAAAGTTTTTGTCTGCTATGCAGTTCACTGTGGTTTTTCCCCCTTCCTCCTCCTGCTTTCTCACATTGCATATTCTGAAGAATCCTGTGCAGTCACATCTCCGTCATTCCTAAGTAGCTCATTGATCCATGAGTTATTTTGAGAGCCTCTTCAAGTTTGCTGTCCTTGCTGGCCAAACTTTCTGAGCCGGTGTCCATCATAAAGATCTTGTCTTATCCTTCTTTCCCTTCACTCTTTTGGTGATCTTCCATTTTCTACCACCCTCTCTGCTGAATATTGCCTAATTTTAGGTTGTACATTCTCCGTGTGGTTTCTGCAACAGGTAACAGCGGTTCCCTTTTGTTTGACTCCTCCGTTCCTTTCAGCTCTGCCATTCAACTTCAGTTTCTCTCACCCTCAGCTATATAGACTGAGTGAATACTTTTCTCTAGGCCATTTGCATGGTCTTTAAACTGCTGTCTCCTCTATCTTACACCACATACTATTTGTTGCATTATTTACATCTCTAAGAGGTTTTAGGTGGATTGGTTTGTGTGTGTGACACACTGAAGCACGGCTATGTTGTGTAGTCTCGATGTACATTTCCCTTCTACTTTTTAGCTTCTCATTAACTAATACTATATATAGGCATCACTGATGCACATTTTAAATAAATAGGTGCTGTAGCAAAAGTTCACTATGATTTATATTTATTTCTTTTCTTTCTGAACACCATACTCATATGCCTGTAAATGTTCAGATGGTTTGTGCTTGCTCCAGCGTGACCCACAACAGGAGCAGCCAGTAGAAGACTTTCCATTGATTCCTGTGGATTTGTAGAGGTCCGTGTAAACACTTAACCTCAAAATACAGGTCGATGGTAGAAGTGCAGGAATCAGAAATACATATATTCTCTGATCTGAAAGAAAGGAATGGAAATGCTGAAGAAAGATACCGTAACTGGAGACATGCTCGTTACCCTACAAGGAGTGGCTAGCAAGCACTCTGTTGTAATCTTTTGGCTCCAGGGACAGCATATGTACATTCTGGTGTCTAAAGTAGATCGGGTAGGATTTAAAAGGAACTTTTAGTTTAATGATGGATGTCCTTGCTGGGGAGTGGTCTCAGATCAGAATTCTCTCTGCAGCACTTCACTCTTCTAGAACGCGTGCATTTTGTAAATAAAACCAGTGTCTGTCTACTCTGACTGAATCTGCCTGCAAGAAACATCAAAAAACCCCACAACCCTGTCAGATCACAGCAATTGCAGGGTGTCTGAGTCTGCAGCGCTGTGGCTGCCTTCATCTGTGCAGCAGCTTGCTTGTCACGAGGGTGGCCTCTTCCAGCCATGCCGAGCTTTGCACCACCTGTAATTAGACAGAGAAAATTGCTCAAGTTAACGCTGCATCGAAACGCAGCGCTAATATCCGCCTGTCTCGGCAGTAAGACAGCCACCATAAATACACGATGCAACAGGCTGTCAGGTATCCTGGCTTGTGGAGCAAGTCGCTCCTCTAAGAAGAAATTTCCAGGCCCGGTTATTAATCAGGCTGTGAGTGATCTGCAGCCCTAGGATCCGTCACGCATCGATCAGCTCCGTCCCTCTCTCCCCATGAGCAGCTGTTTCCGGCTCTGTCTCGATGGTGATGAGGAGCAATCAGCCCAGCTGCTGAGTGAGGCTGAGGGGAGAATGACAGCCATATCCTAATGAAACAGTAAGGGTAGGAGCTGGTCTGCATTTCCATTGCTGCTTTTGCAGGACCCTGAAACGGGGCGGTTTGTGGCTGTGAGTGTGGGCAGCCCCCGGAGCACTTTGCAGTTGTCTCCAATTTGAGCCTTTGGCGCAGTCACGTGGAAGTGTTTCAGAAAACATATATGACTTTCAGCTGTCTGACATTTCCCAATCTCTTCTGTTTCTTGCCTATAGGGCTATCAATCATTCTGTTCTTTTCGGCTAAGCGGTTTTAAATCTCCTGTGAAAAAATTGTGTCAGTCCAGTGTAAGGACAAGTGGCTGCTCTGCAGCGCTAATTCGGTCTTGCTTAAGACATGAAAATAGAGTGGTCAAATATCAATTTGAAGTTTCTAGACCTTGAAATGATTTAAAATCTCTTTTAAGAGAAAGACCAGGGCTGAAACTTTGTCTCCGAGGCATCGTTTTTAACTTAGCAGTAAGCTCTGATGATCTTTTCTTTAAATTGCCTATTGTAGAGATGCCTGCAAAGAAAGTGCTTCTTTGGGACTGTTTGTGTTTAGCAGCAGCACTTATTTCATTTCTTGTGACAGATGACTCGGCTTTTCAATCGGGCAATGGCTCGTTCAGCCCCATTGGGGCAGGGTTTGACCTGCAGAAGGGCTCTGCTTTGGCAGGACAGAGGGCAGTGGGTGATGCTCGGGATGCTCAGCCGCCTCCACACAGCTGTCCTTTTCAGTTGGATGTGTGCACGCTGCATGCCCACGTTATTGAATTTTTATCATTTAATTATTTTTCCTTAATGAAATCTACTCTGAGATATTGATAGCATTCGTGGAGATCGGTCGCAGCCGATGGCACACAGCTGGTGGGGCTCTGCGCTCCGCTGCGGATCCACAGGCTTCTCAGGGATGGTGCCACCCAATTAAGATTTAAATGTCTGAAAGCCTTTAGTATCTGTTGTGATTGATATTCTGTAATTGGGGGGTTTCTGAGCAGATTCCGAGTTAAGCTTCATAGATTTATTTTTCTCCTAAGGCTCCAATTTTGAGACAATGAGGAATTCCAGAGGATTGCCAGATGAACCCTGCTTCGTTCCTCACCATAGCCATGCTTTCATTCACTCGCAAATAAGTGCCTGATTTCTACTTGAGGGATTTCTTTCTTTTTTCTTTTCTGAAAGATGGGGAAATCAAAGAATTGAATGCAACCTTACATTGTAACAATTCTATTTTAAGCAGATATTCTGCTTTTTTTTTTTAAATCTCAGTATTATCATACAGCAGCTCAACTAATGAATATGTAATTTTCTTTCCTTTCTGCTTGTCACGCCCTGCTAACATGGACATCTACAAAGGCTCAGGTTGGTGTTGCAATCTGTCTTCACCTTATCTGATTGTTCTCATTTAGTAAAAAGGGGCTTCGATGTTGTTCTGCATCAATCAGCTTTTTTTCCCCTTCCTCTCTCTAAAACTGGATCCAACATTATTACCACATTACAGATTCATCCACAGAGGTGCCACTTTCATTTGTTACCCCTGAAACTATCCTTCAGCTTCAGCAGAATGTGCTGTTTCAAGAACGCAGGACATTGATTTATTTATATCTACTTAAATTTGCTCTGCTTGCCTTGCTTTGTGACAGGGAGACAGCAGAAGCTGCAATACTTACAGCTTCTGGAATCAGCAAAAGAAAAAAGCAGCACCGCTCTTACTAATGAGTTTCTGCCTTGGTTTAGACCCCTGTGTTTGACAACACAGTACAATATCCTTTGTTAATATCTTGTTTACATTCAGTATTTTCTTGGTATCGAAGCAACATAATTAAAATAAAAAGCAAAGCCACAGGAGGTGGCTCCTTGTAGTAGTGTATGCCCCATTCCCACGTTAACATCTCAGTTCTGGAGGTATAATTCTGAGAGTAAATTGTCTTGCCTGAGTATTTCAGGTAGAAACACCCAGTGCCTGTGAGGTACCTGCAAGGTCATCCACAGTGCTGAGCTCTGCTGCTCAGACTCCGAGCACTGTGGGGACAGTAAAACCTCGAGTGCTCCTCGTTGTTTATCCATCCTCCCACTCTCTGCCTAATTAGCGTGGGGGGTTCAGGTGGCATCTCAGGGGTCTGGGATGTGGCTGGGGCTGGGAGCTGCCCCTCCTCACCAGGGCTAGCAGTGTTCTGAGCCTCCCAGCTTCTAGCCAGAATTAATTAAGGTGGACAACTGCTTACAGAATGTTTTCTCCCACATTTTCTCACATTTAATTACGTAAACTTCTTGCCGTAATCTCTGGGAAGAAGCACTCATCCTTCACCGTGTTACATCTCAGTGTTCTTAGTGCCTGCATGAAAAGTGTAAAAACATTTAGTAATAGTAAACATGAATTAATAAACCTTGCTGAGCAACTTGTTAGTTCAGTAGGTATTTGCTGTAATGACGGTGGTTCAGCAAAGCTTACTTCAATTAACTTTTTAAACAAGACATTTTCCATTCGTTACGCTTAGGAATTTGAAATACAGTGGTGTCTGTCTTTGCATATTTAATCATCCATTAGAAGAAAATAAGTGACTTACTAGGAGGCCAAGCATTCCTACAGAAGTGCAGCAGTGGACTAGATGCAGCAAAGGCATGTGAAGGCCACGGTGAAGAGATGTGGAGCATCCAGATTTCTTTGTGGCAGAAATGTTCTTCTGCTTTCTAAACGTCTCTCCTCTTTTTATTTTGCCTCGTTTTACAGCCAGAGTTTTGTGCTGCTTCTTTTTCTGATGGTTCCATCCTGAAATGTCTTTATCTGAACAGTTCAGCATCTGATTTCAAGCTGTCATCTAGTTAGTGCAAGAAATAGGGCATTTCCAGCTGCAGTCCCCTGTTCCCTGGGGGCTTCCTCTCCAGCCTCTAATAAATCACTTAATTCTTCATCCTCAGTTTTCTCATGTGTAAATTAGGATTAAAGTTGAGCTGTTTTGAGGCTTGGGTTATAAATAGACAATCAAGAGCTAGGGAAACTTCAGAGGATTCGTGATTGTTTTCACCCATCCTACTCACTGAAAACCCATCATTTTTTGGCACTGTTTTTGAAGGCTGTCACCATGGCCAGTCATTTAAAGTAATGCTGAAAGTGTCCGTTTCTGTAGGAGCTTCCAAATATGGGAATGAATACTTTCTGTCTTTCTGTGAGTAGTTACGGCCCTGACTTGCAATTCATGTATTCTACTTAGATGTTAGAATAAAATCGATCCCATCCTTTTGTCAGCTACAAACCAACAAACCAGTCTCTTTCTATAACCTTCCTTCAGCACCAGTGAAGGCTTATCATAACCTTATGGAAGTTCTAATTGATTTCTTTTTTTTTCCTTACCACAAAGGAAGTCGCAAACACGAACCCCTTTGGCTTGTGTACAAATGGAAACTAAAAGTGCTGAATTTGCTTCACAACGATTTTGGCATTTCTATAGACTGTTACAGGCACACACTTTCAGGAATTCCCATATTTTCAGTAGTTCAAACATATGTTTATCTTTGCAAGCTTCCGTGCTGTAAGTTGTTCTTAAGCAGCGTCTTTTGAGGTTGGTGGCTGTTTGCAGAGTTCAAACCCCCCAAGGCGAGCGTTGGTCACTGAAACAGATGCTTTGCAAAATCCGAATTGCTTAAAAATCAATTGTTAAATGGGTTTTCGTACTGATGAGCGGTTAGCATATTTCTAACTGTTGTGATCAATGCGCAAACTAGAATGAATTAGAATCAATCTCATTCTAAAGAGAACTATTTAATGTTAAAATTTTAATGAGGTCAGTTCTGTGATGTAGTGTTTGTTAATGTGCAAGTGCTTCTCCTTCTGACACACAGCTAGTTTAGTAAGGCTTTTAAATGTGTGCTTAGATCTGCCAAATCAGACATGCACTTAAGTAATTAACAAAGCATGTACTTCATTTTGAAGCTAGTTTTAAAGAATTAAGTAAAATGAACTCATTATTAGGAAATGTCTGCTGTGGATTAAATGGAACACGAAGGCGGTATTAGGCGGTATAACAATTATTCAGGTCGTATCTGGGTGGAATATCACCTACCTTACCAAAAAAAGGCATTTGGATAAACAAGGTGGAGGCAACCTAGAGGTCAAATGTACAGGTGGTTGTAATAGGGGGATGCCTCCGTGGCTGTGTTTCCCACTGTGCTCTGGATCCACGTGTGCCTGCAGGAGAAGCACTGGCTGCAGGCCAGGTGTCATCAAGACGTGGCCCTGAACTGTAAGTCGAGGCGAGTCGTTTGCATGTGGTGACATCTCAGTGCTGCTGCCCCTTGAAGTTTTAATATTCAGGAAATAGAGAAATGGCCACGCAGAAGGTATTGAAAGTGGGCAAATTGCTGGCAAGCCTCAGTAGGAGCGTTTATAATATCTACATTGGAATTTCATTACCAAGAAGCGTCTTTCCAAACCAGAGAAAATCAACTCTCCTCTCTACATTATTATTATTTTTTTTAATCCCTCACAGGGTTTTAGTGTTATTTGTGGTGGTCTCTGTTGCTCAAAAATAGGTTGTTATTTCTTCGGTTCGGGCTGTTTCAATGTATGAAATCTAATGTAACCTTGGTATAAGGGCAGTGATGTGAAATGGACTTACGTTAGCAATGAATTTAGCCCATTTTTATTAGAAATGAATAGCACAGAGGTAGTCCTCAGTGTCTTGGGCAACTGCTACAGTGATCGGTTTGGTTGTTCTAATATAATAAGCAGATATTGACTTTAGTTGAGGTGAACACTGAGATTTACTGTCTTGAAAACTAAAATATTGACCGAGGGAAAACCAGAGTCAATATTTACCTTGAGGGACAATAAATCTTGATGTTCACTGGAATATGAAGTTGCTGCGATTTTCAGAAGTGTTGAACCTTGTTCTAGTTTAAGCTGCAGGTGCTCATCAGGAAAGCTACCCGCAGTATAGCTAGGAATTGCTTTTAAGTGCAGGTGCATTTTTTCCTTTATCACAGAATCACAGAATCGTAGGGGTTGGAAGGGACCTCCAGAGATCATCGAGTGAGTCCAACCCCCCTGCCAAAGCAGGTTCCCTACACCAGGTCGCACAGGTAGGCGTCCAGGCGGGTCTTGAATATCTCCAGAGAAGGAGACTCCACAACCCCCCTGGGCAGCCTGTTCCAGTGCTCCGTCACCCTCACCGTAAAGAAGTTCTTGTGCACATTCGTGCGGAACTTCCTATGCTCCAGTTTCTGGCCGTTTCCCCTTGTCCTGTCTCCACACGCTGCTGAAATGGGTGTCCTTTAATTTATGTCCTTTGGGAGTTCACTGTTATTACTGACCTACATTTAAATAAATAAATTGCAGGGTGCTGTGAAGTGCATAAAAGCTCTCTGGTGGTTACATGTTTGCATTAAAAGTATCAGATATTAAAAAAAAAGAAATGGATCAGCAATAGATATGTACAAATGCTAATTTCTGTGTGTTGTGTAGGTATCCGACTTCAGGGTACTTTAGGAAGGACGTAGGGTTTGCATTGGGGTGAATGAGAACTGGCTTTTTTTTCAGAGCAAACCGATAGTGGTTTGTCTCCAAAAAGCAATTTCTATCTTTCTTACCCTTAATTCCTTTGGACCATGCCTATCAACTTGATTTTAGGACTCGGATGTTAATATATCTCAGATTAGTTGTGGTTACAGTGAGTGATACAGCGAGCAGTGCTGAGTTACAGACCCCTCTGCCCATCCCTCGATCTTGTTCTACCTTCTGTCCTTCAGGAGGTGCAGTGTGGCCATGCAGCTGCGCACTGCTGTTGGATGTTTGCTTGTAAGGGTTTTCTAAATGCACTGCATAGCAGGTTTGTGTAAGTTTGGCAGTGGTGAGCGTTAAGTGGGTTGTTTTCCCAGCTTTGTGTTTGTGCTTGAGAAGAGGAGTGGTGTATGTCCCAGCCTGCTCTGGCTCAGGCCAACACTTGAGTCCTATCGACTTGAGTCCAAGAGAGGTCCATGCAAATGGATCAGATGTGTGTGAGGAGCAGCTGAGGTCCCTGGGTTTGTTGGGCCCAGAGAGAAGAGGCTGAGGGGGGGCCTTAGGGCGGATGCAGCTCTCACAGGGAGCTCTGCTTTCTGGTCACAGCAACAGGGCATCTGGGCAGGCTCCGGTTGGGGTTAGGGAAAGGTTCCGCACTGGAGGATGGTTTGATGGGAGTCCTAACGTTACAAGGATGCAGCTCAGCTGCAGACTGCCATGCTGGTGTGTTCCTTAGGGCCAGCACGTGGAGCAGGAGCTGCAGGGTTTGAGTTGGTTCTGTGGGCACTGCTGATATCGTGTGCCTGGTGCTGTGTGATGCTGTCCGTGTGTGTGCCCTGCTCAGCTCATACAAAGCTACAACTGTCTCCAGGGAGAGACTGATGAGGCTCCGCATGCGGTCACACAGGCTTGACACGACTAGGCACCAGAATACAAATGCTGTATTAACAGCTTTATTATTGCAGCCCTGCCTGCTTTCCAAGAGAGTGCATTTGAAGTATCACTTCACATCACTGTTAACTGCGTGTTGTCTTTTTGTTTTGCCTGCACATGTTTCCTCAGGTGAGCTTTAGTTCACGTGGCATCCCATCCCTTCCCAAACCTGCTGGTTTTCTTATACAAAAATGTACCACATATGGCAAATACCACATGTTTTGACCACCAAAATGTAAGTGTGGTAAATTCCTGATGCTCTACTATCTGCAAATGGGCTGCATGGGTTTTCCATATTTAACTGGTTGTAAAGCCAGAAGATGAGAGGTGACTGTGCTCGCAAGACAGCAATGCCAAACCCTTGGCCTGGCCTGGTGCAGAAGCAGCTGTCACTCACTCCTCACTGTGGGCAGGGTGCGGAGGTGCTCGTGGTGTTTTGCATTCGGATGTTATGTTGTTCACCTCCAACGCTTAGTATTAATCAGAGTATGGATAAGTTGTTTAAGTCCCTAATGCCACTGTTTCTGCCAGTCGTTTCCTAGTGAGTCTCTGGCTCCCAGCTCCCCCATGGCAGCAGCATGCACAAGTTAGCTCTGGGGAAGCATGCTGCCTAGCTCAGTTCTGGTAGTAGTGTTTATGCCAGCCCGGCACCCCAGTGGGGCTGGCATGATGGTGTTGGGATCCCAAGGCAGAGGTCTGCTGCTAAGGGGGAATTCCCAGGCTGAGCTGTGTAGGTGACCCATGGGCTGCCCAGTTCTCACTGATAGTAATTACTATTTAACAGTGCACTGGTAACAGCTGAGGTTTTCCCTCCCTTAGTTTTGCCTAGGGAGACACCTACCCTCGTGGCTGCAATTGCCCCGGGACTGCATCCAGCTCTCAATGCATTCACAACTTTGCAGTCTCCTGGCTTTGCTTCCCTTGCAGCAAGCAAAACTCTGAAACTCCTAAAGCACACGTTTCCCACAAGCATCTCCCATAGAAAGTGGTGTTTTGTCAGACAATTCAGGCAGAATGTGGCTGCTTTTCCCCCCTTAGGGCAGAGACACTAATAAATACCCTGAGTCCCTACATCCATCTGTTGGGACTGTGCCTTCTGCACAGCAGACACTGCTGTGTCCCCCTGTGCCTGCGGGCTGGGCTGGGAGCACAGCTCCCACCCACAGGTGCTTCCTTGCTTTGCTCCTGTGTGCATTGTTTCATGCTAATGAGTGTGACTGCACAGCTAATTAGTGAATAGCTGACACCTGAAACTTAGCTGCTATGTGCACCTCATAGCATATAAAGATACCTGTATATCCTTAGCAAGTTACCTTCTTCTCATCTGATAGGAAGTAAGTTAACGTGCTGATGAGGCACCAGTTCTCTTCTCAAGCCAGTTTCTCAATCTCCCTATCCTTCACCTGCAAAATATTGCAAATAAGATTCCTTTATTGCTATGACCACAAGAGAATAGTCATAACCTGTTATTTTTAAATGAAGCTGTAAATCAAATGTGTAGCTGAAATTCTTTATTTGAGGGGTGGGTTGGATGGGTCTACAGTTATTTCCTCAGTGAGACTCGTATTGATGACAGCAGCATGGCCAAGGAAGTTTTGCCATGTTCAAGAAGAAATCTTAGGTAGGCTCTATTTTGGGGGGGGCAGCAAGTGAGAATGTTGTATCTTCAAATCAGCTTCTGCAGACTGACTGGTTCAAAACAAATAACTTTTATTCATTACGGTAACAGAACTGTTGAAACTGAGCATCTTGTAGAAATGTTTATCAAGCTTTTGCGTTATTTTTCTCAGTATTTGGCCATATTTTTCTTCCTACACAGATACCGTAGTTCAGGTGAATACACAGTCATGTTTGATGGAGAGATATGTTAGAGGAAAGTCACTAGCATTTATGGTTTTGTGTATAAAGATGAAATTTGTAGGTTGCATGAAATTACTTAGCGCAGGCAAATGAGTGCTGGTTTTAAACATGTGCCTTTTGAAACATGAAAAAGATGTGGTTCATATGGTCCCGGTGAATGACATGATGGATTATAGCGAGAGCAATCTGAGCAAATGAAATTGTAATGGAATTCCTGCTCTGGCTTTAGAGAATAACTGTTATTTATCCTGCATCCTAAGATGCTGCATGTGTACTACAGTTTATCATATACTTAGAAATCCCCTGGCAAGTCAATAATGAATAAATGAACTTAAAGATATGACAACACTTACAGCATAAGGAGCAGAAGGCAGGATGTTTTTCAGTCTACTCTTTTGTGGTTTTGGCTGAGGTGTTTCTGCAGAGATGCTAACCCAGATAGTTCAAATGAATAGTTTTGATTCTTTTTTCTGGCAGGTGCACGAGGCAGTCCCATGCTACACTGAGTGCAATCAGTATTCTTGGGTAGTCGAACCGTGGTCTCCGTGCAAAATCAACAGTGAACAAAATTCCCTCCACTGTGGAGAAGGAATACAAACGAGGAGAGTCAGGTGCGTGAAGACAAAAGCACAATTGCAAATTAGAAAGAGCTCAAACACGCTTGCATAAAGCTGAAACAACTGGCTAAGTGACAGTGAGTACGTTGTTAAGTCCAAAGTATTTCAAATGAAAGGAAATGTGCGTGTCTGCATGATGATGAACAGGGAAAGCACTGAGAGATGAAGCCTTGTGTTATGATTGAGACTTCTTTCATGAAGAAGGCATGATGTTTAAATTAGAATTCTTTAACCTAAATGACATACAGATGCAGCACACTTCTGACCTGCACAGCCTCCATGTTCTCATTGCTAACATATTCCCCAAGTAGTGGCACTGCATTAACTGGAGTGGTGTTCATTATCAGTAAGTATTCATTCCCTAGGCTTGGCAAATACTGTGATTTCCAAATGTGAGGGTGTTACTAATGGGAGTACAAAGGCTTGGTTCTTTCTGGTTGTCATTTTCTCTTCATTCATGTGTCTTTCAATCAAAGTTAAAAGCTCCTCGTGTGAGGCTTTAAATATTTATTTACAGTATTTATTGAAACCTGAATCACAAAAGTCCATCATGTGCAGAGCATTTCAATTTGCCTTGTTAACACCATTAATTCATCATTTTGACTTACTGCATACAGCTTTGTGTTACATACAGTGTCCTATCTGGAGTTGTGCAGACCTGCTGACATCTGTCACTTTTGTAATAAGCTGATTAACCTCAAACAAAAATTTCTGTTTTCTCTGTAGGTGTGTAAGTACTACAGAAGACCGTGGAGGAGAAACTGTACCCAACACCCTGTGCAATAAGGCTGAAATCCCAAATGAAATTCGGAAGTGCAGCTTGTACTGCCCCAATGAGTGTGCAGTATCTGACTGGGGACCGTGGAGCGCATGTCCACAGGTAGACTCACCTGGCTGGGGCTCCAGTGAATAGTTCCTCACGTGTCTATTCTTTGTCCTTTAACCATTGTGTGAAATAATTGCTTTCTAACAACAAAGTAAATACATTTTCATGGATCGTACAGCCAACATGGTTGAACCTGGAGATTCTGTATTTCTACAGAGACTGAGCTCTAGAAAATTGCTTAGTAAAACACATAGGTATGTCTGTGACAGTTCAATCCACCCTTCCACAGATGAGGATCCAAACAAGTACAGCAGGTGACAGGATCGGCATTGTATTGCAGTTAAGAGTGTCTGTTTGTGTCCCCCTACTCAGAGGAGTGCTGTGTGTGTGGTGCGTATCTCTCATGGTTAGGTGTGGTGGCGCTCCTCTGGACAGGCCTTAGGCTGGAGGGAATTACAGCTCTCTCTTCTCAAAAAGACAGTATTTCTGCCTAGCATCTCCTCCTCCAAAAACCCTGAAGGAAGATTTGAGGCAGGAGTAGCAAGGGCATGGCAGCAAGATGTGTGAACAGTTTGTTATGTCACAAAATACTCTAAGCTCTCTGAATTATGCAACCACAGCCAAATGCTCTCTGTTGTTGTTGTGTTTATTTTTAACTGTCCAAGATGGAAAGAAGCTGCAAATTCTGCCACGTGAAAACTCTCTGGCCTCAAGGCATGTGATTTGAAAGCTATCGTTTCTCTCTGGTTAGTGTTGAAATAGGTGCTAGGTTTATTCTAAGGGGTTTTGTAATAGGCTTGGTTGACATATTTAAGTGGCAGAAATATTCATTGCCCCCCGTGTTAACAAGGCCATTATCAAAAGTCCGAGTGGTTATTGGTCAGGTACTTGTAGTACTGCTGACATAGGTAATTTCCTCCCGTAATATTTTGTGTAGGCTATCGATGTACTCAGTAAGAACATGTCAAATGAAAGTGTGTGTTTCATTTCCTGTATTCACCTCCTCCTGAGCAGATCAGCTTTGGTGAAGTAGAATTCTCTTGCAACCGGTGCAGATGCTTGGATACCTTTCAAAAGTCCCACCCTGGTTGGGCTGTTTCTTTGCCATTAACTTATTTTCAGAAATAGATTTTCTTCGTTTCAGCATGCAGTAACTCATGCAGATTTTCAAAGCCATGGGGTATTTTTCACATTAGTGGTGGTCAGTTGGTTATGAAGGACTGCTTGAAGCATCCTAATATCTCTAAGACACCTTGAGTTTTTGGTTGAAGACTCTTTTTCTGCAATAGTGAGGTCTCTGCAGCCCACAGAAGCACAAAGGGCTGACCAGAACAAGCCTGGTGGGATGACACTCCATCAGGTGGCATAACTCTTGGCACTTGCAGGCCCAAGTGCCACAGTCCTCGTGTCTCCTTGTACATCGTTCTGCCATGGGAGCTGCTAATTCATAAATATGAGGGCGTCTGCCTGCCAATGCAATTAACTGAGCAACATGCTTTCACAAGCTGTTCTGTTATGCTTTGTTGTGAAACAGAGATGACTGTGTGTGGATAGAGCATGTGTTTAAATAGTTCTGTCCAGATACAAAGCAATAAACAGCTTGAAGTTTTATGGACAAATAAAACCCTCCCTTTGAAGAGTTTACAGCAGCACTGTCTCACTTTTATAGCTACACAGGCTGTTTGTGTTCCTTTGGTTTTAAGAGGGCCACACAGCGTAGTTCCTCCCAGACTGCAGATGCTTAACAACTCCAAGGCAAGCACTGGATTTGCTATACGTGCAGAATGACCCTTCTGTGAAAATGGTGTTTATTCATTCTGTATAAGGGGTAGGGATTGAGGGTAACTCCGTGGCCAGGAGTGAGGCACTGCCACCACAAGGACGACTAAAGCAACCCTCAGCCTCCTTAGTTGTCACAGGGAAAGGTGGCAGCCAAGAATGGCCACGCACTGGTGAGCACAGTGAGTGGAGTTACAAACACAGTGGAGACAGTGGAGTTTCTCATTTCGTCCTTAAGGGAAGAGCTACATCTAATCAGTTGAATAACTCCATTATAGCTGAGAGGTTGGATCTGGGCCTTGCATGGAGGCACTGCGAAAAACCACCCAAATATGAAAGTTTGCATCTGGAGCCAAACCTCATTTTGGTCAGACCTGTTGTGCCTCCTGTCTGCATCAAATCTCTTGCCATGGAGTCCCCGAAACCACATTAGTAAGTTGGTGTATGTAGAGCCTGTCGCTCATTAGGATTGCCTGTTTAATTTTTTTTTGAGCGAATTTTACTCAGTAGCTGATAAACACCTGCATGATTTCTGATTCATCTCATGCTGCAAGTAAATGCCCATCTTCAGAGAATGTATAAAACACTTTTTGTATATTCACTGAAAATACATTTCCTAAGTGTGGCTCCTTGCGGCTCCCCGGGTAACCTGAAACTTTTGAAGGATCACATCATATCTAAACGGAAAAGACAAACCATACATCCTTGTTACTTTTCTTTCGATCCCATTTACATTTCATTTCAAAATAGTCGGCGTTGTTTTAGACATAGAACTCTTGTGAGGCATCTGCCAAAGAGCATTGTGGGAAATCCTCCTGTATCTCTGGCCGTGTTTGGCTTACAGGAGATAAAGAGGATTTATGAAACTTGACAAATTCCAGTTTGTAAGAAATGAGCAGCTCCAATTTCGGCATCATCTTTGACTGAGTAGCTCCTTGATTCAAGATATTTACCTAAGATTTGGTCATGTGAGAATTCTTTTCCAGTCACTTTGGTGCTCTGCTCCAGTTTTATAGTGTTGATAATAAATTCATCCTGATAGCGGAATAACTAAGTCTTATCAGCCGAATATAAAAAGGCCTTTTAGATTATCCAGTTTACCCTTTGTCAATATGTCATTGTACTCTGAATACCTTTTGGGGTATTACTTTATTACTTCAGTTTTACCTTGTAGCAGTACTCTTCCCATGTGGATTTTCTACTTTCAGGATAGTAAATGATCTTGAATCATATTGAAATCAATGAGTCATAAAGGTGGTGACTGCTTTGTCAATAGGAAGTATTCTCTTCAATACTTCTTTCTACAGAAGCATGCAGCTGTGGTTGTATTCCTTTTACTTTCCGGATTCCTTTTACTTTTAAATATTACTGTTTGTAGGGGCATTTTTCTTAGTTTGAGGTGCTGCCGCCATTCCTTTATGTAGATTTTCCAATCGAATGGCAATTTTTGCATCTTGATTATGCTGCTATTTAACACTGCTACACAGATATAAATTATATTTCCTCTAACGGCACTTTGCTGTGACCCAGAAATGCAACTGTCTGAAATGTAATACCTCGAGATTACTTTTGAGTCCCCGTCTCTTTGCTGGATTCAAGAAACTCATAATTACTGATTTAAAGCTTCTCTTTTACTCTCACATTCTCTATTGTAAGAAGAAATTCAGAATGGTTTTGTCTCTGATTGAAGACTATTTTTTGGCTCATAAAGTTTTCTTCTTTGTCGCTAAGTAACACCCATGCAAGTTAAATATCAAGGCTTTAAAGCCATTAAAATAACAGTTTGAAGCTTGCTAGTTAGTTAGAAAAAAAAAAAATCACGAGCAAATTAGATTGACTTGCATTTTGCTTCAGAGATTTCATATTCATTCCAGCTACAATAGCGTGTTCAGTCAGACATCATCACTTGATTGCTCAAAGACCCAGCTAAACAATCTGGAAGCTGAAATCCTATCATCTCTGTTAAATATTCAGTGATCGAATAACATGCACTACCTGCAGTGTCTTGACTTTGTCTTCATCTGACTTGGAAATGTAATTAATTGACTTCAATTGAATTCATCAAAGCATTCTTAAAATGAGTTAATATGTGAGTTGTGCTACAAGTCCCTGAAATAATTACCTCAATTTTTTTTTTTTTTTTGTTAGCTGTCTGCTACCTTGTGGATAGCAGTCACAGCCCTACTGTCGGATCCGAGTGGCCTTCTTGTTTGCCTCAGCTGTTGGTTTTCCTAGCAGCAAATTCAAAGAGGTCTGAAATTAGTTAATTAGAGGAGGTTACATGTCAAGCAAATGAGAGCAGCTGTCCCTATTTCAGTGAGCATTTTCCTCCTGGATCAATAGCCATTTACAGTGCTCAGGACTTGTAACAACTGATTTATTATTCTCCTGAATCTGTGAGGTGTGTGCAATATTCAGATAACGGCTTGTACTAAAAGCGGCAGCAGGCAATACAGCTGACTCACGGGTTTCACAGTGACTTTCATTTCAGGTGTGAGTCTGAGTTGTTATGGTTTGGTAGTGCTTTCCCCCTAAACCCATTGGAAAAGAAATCGAGGACTCATTTGTAGATTTTGTGGTTCATTGCATGCCTTACTGGAGTCTTCATCTCAACTGGTAGCTTTGAGATGTATATATATATATACACATCTCAATCACTAACTTTTTGATAAAACCATCCAAAAAAATCAAGTCACAACTATGGATAATGAACAGCATATGTTCATCCAGGAAAGCCTTGGACCAGCATAATTCTTATTTTGACTTAAATGAATTACCCCTTGGTCTAGAAATTAAACTCTATTCAAGCTTCCTTCTTCAGTCCAACACCCATAATACAGGTCCTCTGCCAAGCCTACATGTGAAGCTACCAGTGATTGAGATGTGTATATATATATATATATATATATATAAAAGATTCATTGGTTTATTTTATTTGCCTTTATTAAAAATATTTATAGAATAAATAGCGGTTATGTAAGTGTGGAAGTGAGATTCAGAACTTAGATACTTCTCAAAAAGAAAGCCTACCTAAATGCACTTTCATTTCCAAGGGCTGCTCGTGTTACTGTAAGGGGATTGTTAAATTGTTCTGAAACATCCACGTCTGCATGAACAATACAGTGGTTCACTGCAGTGTTAAAAATAGTTAAACCTTGTTGCTGCCAACACATCTACCTTAGGTTGAGGTTGCATGTTTCATTATGAATAGACTTTTAAATATAATGTGGCTAGCTATTTATAGCACAGCGTGCATTATACAAGCCGTTTGATAAATAAAACAGCTTAAAGGGTTTTCTATTGGGTTACGACCTTTATGCTGAACAATTATGATGCATGTGAAAGCCTAGATCAATGGACAGCTTTTTAAATCCACCACAAAGAAAGTCTGATAGAATGTATTTCTGTGCAACGTTAACAACCCTTACTCAAGAACTTAGATCTCATAACCTTATGGTTTTATTTTATTTTGCATCCTTTTCTTCCAGAGCAAACTTTCTATACTTCATCTGTTCTGTTATTGTCTGGAGCAAAGCCTGGGTACATTCTTTGTGTATGTTTATATCCTTCACTTTTCATATTAGCTTAAAATGGTGTCAAGTGGTCATGCTAGAAAAATGTGACTGGCTAAAAGAAGTACTAAAAATGCAGTAGTTATAGTGCCAAGAATTCCTCTGTGGAATCAAGAAGATGGCTTTTATAGTTTCTCAAGTGAATGGTCCTTTAGGAAAGACACCAATTCATTCCTCCCTTAACGTGATATGTATCTCCCAGTGCCTCAGGATGTTTTCTTTCTGTTGTTATTTATATAATCTTGTCTGTAGATGCTGGGCTCAAACTCAACTTTTTCACAGTTGATAGAAAAGAATAATGAAAACAGTGAGATTTAATGTGGTGAAGTAGGGGACAGTCTAGTTATGCATGTAAAGAAACTTACTGTCAATGTATGGTGTCCTTACGCTCCAAGATATGATATGTAAGGTATGAACTGTGACCTGAGTTACATGCCCGTTTTTATTATCAACTAGAAATTAATTCAGTTTCTACCAGTTATATCTAAGAAAGTACGTGCCTGAATTGCGCACTCCATTGCTTACAGTCATCGAGGAAGAATCTGGAATAAATCCAGCAACCAACACTGTAAAGATAAGTGCCAGAATTAGCAGGTGCTTAACCTTGAAGGTACATAAAGTTCTTCACATCTCTACCTTCTGCTTCCATGCATCACAGCATCTCTTGTTTTCTCTCTTGTAATTATTGCCAGTCAACATCCATATTCGTCCTCCTTCTTTGGTCCAGGAATCTATAACCTGTATGTAGCCTGGGTGGTGCAGGAAGTAGATTCAGTTACCCTGAATAGAGATAGAAATTAGACAAAGGTTTTCCACTGGCCAAGCAGATAGTAAGCTCTCATGATCCTCAGGAAGAATCAAGACTGAGTTGTCCTTCGTGGCAGAACCAACCCTCTGACAGAACAGAGCCTTGGTTTCCTGGGGTCTGGCATCTCTCCAGAGCTGTTCTCATTGCAGTTTGCTGAAGGTGTCTTTGGAGTGAAGACCAAGCTCTTCACACTCAAGCTAGAGGGAGAATTTGAGCTCACTTTCGTATCTCATTTCCTATCTCATCTTCCTTTCCTGAGCTGTGTGCAAGAGCTGCTCTGTCTGGACCCCATCACAGGTCAGTGAAATCCATACAGGCATGGCATGTAGAGCTTCAGCATCTGCATGAGCTTCTGCATTGCACTCAGTTCAGCCATCTTCTGGCTCTGACACAGTCTAAATCTACCTTAATAAATCAGTCTGAATCTGTCACCTTAACCTTCAGGATAGAAAGATTTCTGTGATGCCCAATTTAAGCTAGTTGTTGCATGCCAAATCCTCCCACAGGTACAGAAATAAATAGTATGACTGTAAGGAGATGATCTTAAAAAAAAAAAAAACAAGTCAAAATTTAATTCCCACAGCTGTATACTCTGATTGTACATACCTGCCTGTCTCTGAACAGTGATGCTGACTGCACCTGTTCTTCTTTCATTTTCCTTTTGCTGTGTATACTGCATTGGGTGATGCTAAGCACAAACGCAATTGCTTACAAGAGGGAACATCCAACTTGATGTAAAAATAATAATGAAAAGCTTAATCTACAGTCAGTAAAAGTAGTATTTATTAGTGGAATGGCATGAAGTAAAATAATGTCTTTTAAAGTACCACATTGTTTAATGGAAAGAGAGGAATTGGAAATGAAGCGCTTAGAAAAAGACTGAGGTGCTTTCTGTTTATTAAAAAAAAATAAAATAGATTCATATATGCTTGTGAGAAAAAACTTGCTTTCCTGGTGGGGTAGAAAATCTATCCTTTTTCAGTTTAAAGCCTTTACCCCTTTTCCCTACATGCCCCTGTAAGAAATCCCTTCCCAGCTTTTGGGTGGGCCTCCTTTAGGTACTGGAAGGCCGCAACGAGGTCTCCCCAGAGCCTTCTCTTCTCCAGGCTGAGCAAGCCTATCTCTCTCAATCTTTCTTCGTAGCATCATAGTGGCCGTCTTCCGGACCTGCTCCAACAGTTCCACATCATTCTTGTGCTGGAGACTCCAGGCCTGGATACAGTACTACAGATGGAACCTTGCAAGGGCAGAGTAGAGTGGAATTTCCTCCTTCGCCCTGTTGGCCACCCACTCCTTTTTTGATGCAGCCCAGAATACAGTTGACTTTCTGAGCTGCGAGTGCACATTGCTGGCTCATGTTGAATTTTTCATCAACCAGCACTTCCAAGTCCTCAGGACAAGAAGTTAAGTAGTGCCAGTCCCAATACCAACACCTGAGGACCACCACTCACTGATGGAATGGCGCCTGTACTATTTCATGCAGAAGATCATTTTTGAGCAGTCAGGTTGACTGTCATTTTCTGCATCTGTGAGAATACTCAGAGTCATGCCCCTCTGTAGCCTTGCCCAGATCTTAGTTAGCTCTGTAATAATTCCTTACTTAAACTGCTCAAATGATTTTACTCTGTTTTGCTGTCTTTTCTATAATACTGACAACACTGTTCTTGTCATACCTCCTAAAAGTGTAATTTGCAGTCAGTGGTAATTGTTTTTTTCTCTCAGTATTTTTTTAACATCTAAATTCAGGTCTATCTACATGCTGATGTTAGTGATGGCGGTGTGACATAGCATCTTCCTCCTGCCTAGCAGCTGACGTGTTTCTTTATTTCTTGTTAATGCTCTCAGTATTTCCCCATGAGAAATAAACTCTCTTCTTTAACTTCCGCTGTTTACATCCCCTAACTACTTTGGGTTTCCAAAGCCATTCCTTATTCTTTCCCATGTAGTAAGTATTTAATTCTTCCAGCCTGGGATTTTTGTGGGGGCCCTGCAGGAGTTGTGCACCCAACCCTATTGAGATTCCACAGTGGTTGGATGCTCGGCTCCCTCTTGCTCCTTTGAAAATTCCAGCTTTCATCTTTCTCTTTGCAAGCCATTCCCTCCTGCCGCTTATTCAGTTCCATATATATTTGGTTCAATTTTTTACATAGTTAACTTGAAAGAGTAAGGCCAGAAAATCAATTATAAAACTAAATTGACTTCTCAATTGACGTAAAGAGAAACTCAACAAATAATATTACAGGATATTAGTTACAGTTTGCAGACTTTGAGTTTTTGCATGTTTCCCATGTCTTCGCCTTGATTAAATGAACACTTTTCCATCAGAGATTCTTTATTATTCAGAACAGGTAAAAGCGAGTTGCTTATCGTATCAACCCTGGCTCCTCAACAAGGTGGCTCATCAGTGCAGTGAGAATGCCAGCTTCAGATCTGCAGTCAACTCCTCATTTGTTTAGATCCTGGCAAACGTGAGATATACTTCGACCTGTTGCAGTCGGGGCTGTTTCACTGTTCCACTAAAAGGACATCTGAGAGGGAGAATTGCCTGGCTAGCCAGGACTGGTGGGTGGCTGCAACAGCGTGTGCACCACGCATTGCTGAGCTGCATCAAGGCCCTGTAATTGTGCACAGCAGGATGTGTGCTAGACAATACTGTTTTATTAAAAGCAGTTACTTATCTACAAATTATACATATTTTCTGTCTACAGGTGGGTTGTTTTTGGAAAGGGAGCAAAGGCAGGTATTTTGGAGCTGGTACAAACTTAACTTGTTTCCCAGCGTTCATTGATTTATTTCTTTTCCTTTGGTAAACATGCAGAAGAAAATTAATTAGCAGTAGCTATGGAAATGACTGCTTTGATTTCTTTGTTTATTTCAAATGGGCAAGTCATTCAAGTTATTAGTCCTCACTGTGAGGATGAGCAGACTAGTTGTGGAGGAGGCCATGAACTATTGGTAAACACTTAGCGCAGGTTTAATTTTCAGACAATTAGGAACAATTAGTTGTTCTAGATGGGCGTGGACATTCAAATAAGATTGCCATTTAAAATGGCTTGACAAGGTGTGTGTCAGCAGTCAGAACGCAATACAATTTCCTTTGTGTAGTATAAGCATTAAGCAACACACACCTTGTCAACTCCGTTTTCAAACCAGGCCAGAACTTCTCCTGTTTGTCCTGATATTTATTCTGTTTACTTATGCTATCATCTGTGCTACTAATCCAGTTTACAGCAGTCTGAGATTTTATGCTGCAGTGCCATGACATCTCTCTTTAATATTCACAGTAAGGGAATTATCCATACTTTCACCCATGCAGGGTTCAGTGTTTGACAGCATTTAGTAGCATGATAATAAGCCTGTGGCTTTAAGCTGTTAGTTTTTTATTTTATTTTATTTAGAAGACTCTATAGAAGAATCATGTTTTAAATTCTCAACCACTTACAAAAATATTTTTCTACATGTTTTGTTTTCTTCATTTTCTTTGCTGTTCCAGAGCAATCTTTGGTCCTAATGAGAGACTGTTAGGAATTAAATAGGTCATCTTGTTCAGTAAATGCCTCTGGATAATAGAGATTTATTTAATTGGGATTCATTTCCATTAGGTTTGCTGGGGCCACTCTCACTTGCCCTCTTTGTGGGACTCTGGAAGAGCTCTGCTGAGCCTCAGTGGGCCAGAGCCCTCGGGGCTGGTGTTCTGTTCCAGCCTTACAGCCAAAAAGGCTATTACATACTTCCATAATCACCCTGGCTTCAGAATAAGCCTATTTATACTTTTTTTATGAGATCACTTAATGAGACAAAACAGCTGTCTGTAGTGCTTTTAACCACCAATTAGCCCTGATCGCCGCCACAGCCATTTAATTCTCAGCGCTGTGACTCCATCCTCCCCAGGCAGTGTGGTGTGACAGCTAAGCTGGGCACACGGTAGTGACACCGTGCTCTCTGGTCCAAACCATCCCCACGTTAACTAAGCCAAGGGAAAAACTGAAGTGATGTGTGGGCAGAAGTGGGTGGCACCTCCATGTGAACTTCCAAGAGAAGAGAAGTGCTCATGTCACTCAGGTCCTGGAGGCTGGAGGATGAGCAGGTGCTGACCTCACCATGAAGGGGATGTTGTAAGACTGGAAGCATTTGGTCACTGTTGCTAAGACTGCAACTGAAATGGAAAGCAGAATTCGGGATGGAGGGCTGGTAAAAACAAACATCTGCAGTGCCTGTAATGCACAAGCACAAATGAAAATAGACCTCAGCTGGCTCATATTCATGTGACTATGTGAACAAGCAAAATGCTGGATTACAGGCAGCCTGACATCAGCATATCACGTCACAGGCTGTAACAGGTCACCCCATCTTGTCAGCACAGCTCTCTCTCAGCACTGTGGGTGTGCTTGCAACAGCCCCAGCAGCCAATGTCTGTGTGTTCACCGGGGTCTCTTGTGCTGTCCATCGCTTTTGTGTGCAGGTGTGTGATCCAAGTACTGTGCAAACCCGGACTCGGCAAGTGCTAAGATCTCCTGTCAGTAGAAAGCCCTGTCCTGAAGACTCACAAATGAAACCATGTGTTCTTAACCAAAACTGCTTCCAGTATCAGTACAATCTAACAGGTAGGTATAATTTTCCAATCTATTCTTTCCAGGAAGGGACACCAATTACAGTGCACATTAAACTGGTGTTCTGCTTTCCTAATTATCTTTACATAAAAGAGCCAGCTCCTTAAAGGCTTTCTCCAGTTGTGTTGTTAGTTATGCTTGCTTGTTGTGTTGGTTACAGCCTTGTCATTACAAGGCTTACTTGCAGACATCGCTAATTTCACTAACACTAATTACGTGCCTGCATTTCTGCAGGTTAATGGATAAATGTAGGATTTTGGCAGTTATCATTGTGGGTGTGCTGGAAATAGAACAAGTCAAATGAGATCTCTTTGTTTTGCTGGGTCGTCAACAGAACTGTGTGCAAAGCATCAGTTACAAGAAAACATAACATCTGCGTGGTTTCAGGGAAGGCAATAATACCCAACAGAAGTCTGATCTGGAGGTGATGTAGCTTATCTGGGTGGGCATAGGATATTGAGAGCAAAATACATTGCTTTGACCTTAGTCAGGAGCAATTAGATCTGTTTCATATGAACTAGCGAAAAGCGCAAGCTCTTTTGTTTTGACTAACTCAGATCGATGGGAAAGATACTAAGAGGAGATCTGAGATGAACTTGTAGGCTGGGGGGGAGGGAGGGCAGAGCTGCAGAAACTGTTGCACCTGAATACAAACTGAGCCTGAGAAATACAAACAGCATGATGATGAAACCTTTTTTAGCGCCGTATTTCAGAAATGAAGAACAGTTATGCATTGATGTTGATCAAAGATGGAAGACAAAGTAATATGTTTTCTGCTCGTACACTTCCTATTTCTTCTTGGTGTATGGAAATTTTAGTTGCGTGTGTTATATTTTCTGTTTATTTTAAGTGGTGTTTTATGGCTTATTTTGCTTTGCTTGCATACTGCCCCTCATAATTTTGGACAAGCAGTATAATATGAATTCTCTTCTCCCAGTAATGCCTGTTTTAGTTCACGAGTACTTGAGCTCCATTTGAAATAATGGGATGCTTTGCTTTGAGACATAAAATGGATGAAATTATAGTTGCTTTTCAGAAACTTCCACAGCTACTTTATCAAAGTGAAGTTTTCCTTCTGACAACACAACCCTGCAAATGCACCAACTGGGTTTAATTGATACGCTTTATCAGCATTTAACAGTTTTCTGTGCACCGTGGTGTACTGGTTTTGTTAAGGATTATCTGCGTGCGAAGCACTGAGCTTCAAATCTGAGCCTCGCTTTTACTGAAGAGCAACTTCCTTTTGTGTGCTTTCTTCTTGGATTCGATACGAGCTAACATGGTGAAGTATAACTCAAAGGCGAGTTACAGCAGAGTGCTGTGTCTTGTGCCTGCAGCCTGGAGCACATGCCAGCTCAACGGGAACGCGACGTGCGGGCGAGGAGTTCGGAAGCGGCTCCTGAGCTGCGTGCGCAGTGATGGGGAGACGGTCAGTGCACGGCACTGCGAGCAGGTGAAGAGAGAAGCCGCGCGCCGCGGAGAGACGGGCAAAGATTAATTGAATTCTCCTAATTTTCTGCCCCTCAGCAGCATGATGTCGCCCTGGTTAAGGCTTACTTGTGCGTTTTGTTGCTCGCCGACAGCGTCGCCTGGAGAAGCCGGTGGAGACGAGCAGCGAGTGCGTGGTGCAGTGCGTAGTGGACTGCCGGCTGTCGGCGTGGTCGGCCTGGTCGCAGTGCTCCCAGACGTGTGGCTCTGGCGGTGAGTGCCCTCCTGGCCTTCCCCTCCCACCACACACCATAGAATTTGAACATTTGCTGTGCGTACAGCGGCCCTGCGGGGTGACCGAGCACTGAGTCACAGCCAACGTTTAAGAGATGGTTTTGGACATGCTCGCATTCCTGAGATGTTGGGTTATGGAGATGTAACAGGCTGCTTTCAAAGTGCGGTATAGGAAATAAGCAGATAGATGCCTGAAGGTGGGACCTGGCTTAGTGGGCATGGTGGCGATGGGCTGACAACTGGACTTGGTGACCTTAGTGGTCTTTTTCAGCCTCAATGATTCTATGACGATTTTGTTATTTAATTTAAACTTTCAGAATTCAGCCACAGGAAACACAAATCCCTCCCGGATAAAATAAGTGCTTAGAGTTAGCAGAAATGCTAGGGAGTTACAGGATTCTTGATAAAGAGATAAGTAACCAAATAAAAATCTTCTCATATTACTTTTAGCTACGTAATGATATCAAATTGAAGAAAAAAGCAGTGAGAATATAGTTCTTGAGTTCTTGACCTCAGCTCCGTTAGTGTTTGTATGACTCCAGTAACTTCAGCAAAGTTTTACGTAGCCCGTACTGCTCACCTAAATAGAAAAAGCAAAGGAACTGGGGACTTTCTTGCTCCTGTATGAATTAAACAAAACTTTCAGTGTTGATATGAGGAAGTGCATTTAAGATTGTATTCCAAATACGCTCATGATATTCTTTCCCAGGCTTGTAACGTGCATCAGACATACAGGGAGCATTTAAACCAAATTCACTGAAGGTCGAAAAGAAAAAAGTTTGTAACTTCCTTTAAATGATCCCTTCAGATGGGTTTCAGAAATCAAAACATATTACAGAAGAAGCTTAATATTTGGATTAGTGGTGTTCTCTCTTTGCTGAGTTTTTAGCCCCGCTGTAAAACACTGCTCTCTTAACATAAATGAATAATTCATAGATAATATTTTAAAAACAACGCTCTAGGAATACTATTAATTCCAAAGTTTATTTTTTCTTCAAAATCCATTTTGGAGGGTTAATGCTCATGTTGCTGAATGGACTTAAAAATTTTTTGGAGTGTTCAATCACTCATGGAAATAAATAGCGCAAAAGCAAGTTGTATCTTCCTTATGGCTTTTAACATGATTAATGGAGCAGTTTGTCCTGTGTGATGCCTGAAGATCTTTTCTTCTTCAGCACTCAGACAGCACAGTCTGCAAAGGGATGTGCTACTACAAGCAGAGGCATGCCTCGTATTCCTGATCCTGAAATGCTCATCCAAATCCTAAAGACTAGTCAAAGAGTTGGTGGTTGGTAATCCATTTAAGGTGCAAATACTTGCTTTGTGTCCTAAGCCAGAGCTGGGCTTCTGCAGGGACTGGAGCCAACTGAAGTCTTCAGTGCCCTGCAGAAATGGGCCTCAGCTCTTCTGTGAGTTCCTTGCTGGGGGTGTCAAACCCCGTTAAAGACAATTAAACCACATAGTCAAGCACAAGCTTAGCTCAGTCTGGGTCATCTTCTGCTTCACAGACAAGATAATTGTTATGCAGTGAGTAGAGAACTGACTGGAGCAGATCAGGCTGTACACATGTATGATTCAAAAGCTGGAGGTAACTATTCTGTGAGTGTACAGCAAATAAACATCTGTGAAACCTACCTTGAATTCCAGTACCAAACACAGGTGATAGAGGTGCCTTTGCACCAGTCCTGTAGCTGTGGCCTCTTGTGTGTTTCCAACAGCAGAAACTGAGAAACAGCAGCAGCAACCTTCCCTTCAGCTTCTTCTTTATCTTCCAGTTGCCTGTAAATACTACTAATGGTAGTATCAGTAGAGAAGCCGTTATCGAGGTACCCTCTCACAGGTGGTACTTCACAGATGAGTATCATGCTTTCCTTCCCAAATGTTGACAGTCTGCAATACTTCTGGAATCACCGTGAGTTTCTCTTTGGCATTTGTGAGAATAGGATTAAAGCCTCAAATTAGACACGGGAAACCAAAGGATGATTGTAAACAAGCTGTGGGAACATGGGGTAGTAAACACTGATTCTGCTTCCCTTTGCCAAGCAAATAATTGCCCACTTTTTGATAAAGCCAAACTGTAGAACTTAAATGCACGCTTCTCAGAAATAATTCACAGCAAATCAGCTGTGTGTGCTGTTACTGGCTCTGCTCTTCTCCTGTTCACTCAGAATAGCATTCTGCTTTTCTGGCTTTCTTGGAGAGCGTGTGAAGGGCCCTCTGAAGTACCATAAACAATTTCAAAGGGAAACTTAATTTAAATATCATTCAGATCAAAATTTAGTGTTGCTAGATGTCTGCTTTCACAGCTTTCTTGACTCAAGCAACACTGCTAACATTTTTATTCTGTCCTTTTCTTCCAGTAACTTGGTTTGCTGTGATGTATTTTAATGGATGGTGCCTTTTTCTTGCCCAGGTTTTATTTTATGTAACAATGCATTTAAACACGATGCGATTCTGCTGTGTATGTGGCGCTGACATCTAACATGGTTCTGGTACACAGCAGCCGAAGGCAAATATATTGATTTTTATAAATGATGATGAGTAAAGTAGATCTGTTCCCTGCCTCCACTGAGCCTGCAGAGACACGTAACACATTTTGCCTGTTGCAACTGTGGTTCTGTGCAGCATCTGCTCTGGATGCTGGCTGGGGCCTGAGACTGACTTCGTGTTACGTAGCAAGCTTCCTCGTACCAGTTGCTGCACTGTTATGGAATGGTGTATAGTACTGGATTAATGCATGATGTTCCTAGGATTTAAGCTACTGGCAATGTATTGGATAAAGATGTTTCCCCCCAGGATGTATTTCCTTTATTGAGGCAAGTGAATGCCAGGGGAAGTTGTACTTTTCTAAATAAATGTTTTCCAGTTTGATATAATTTCTCTCCTACAGGTGTGTTAAATAGTATAAAAGCAACTAAACCTATGTGTTCTCACTTAGGAAAGTGGCCTTGTCAGATAAATGATGGGACTTAACCTGAGTTACCCAGGGTTCAACACACACTGCCATGTAAATATCCCCAAGTAATTATTGCTTATTTCCAGTGTTCGGCACACGTAACATTTAATGCTGCAGAGTAGAGGAGACAGACTTGTGGCTAATTCATTGCAAAATTAAGGGAAAATTCATTAGAAAATTAAAGAAAGAGCTAGGATTGCTTTTTCTATTCTGGAGTTTGTGTTGGAAGCAAATGGATTTAGATGTGTGGAGTTTCTGTTCCGCATAGGCAGTAAAAAATAAGGTATTTAGAGAGAAAGGACAGGTGGAGTTTTTCTGCTCCTTGAGTGGCAATGGAGCACCTAGGTAATGTTTATAGAGTGAGGAAATAAACCACAGAGCTTTATGAGATCCACTGCAGTGATTGCACCCAAGAGACATTTCGACAGAAGTTCTTAGGCAAAATTTCTTTCATGATTTTTTCACAGTATAGGAAGGAAGAGATAGGAGAAATGAGGCAAACACCGTCTGACCATTGTGAATGCAGTGATTTTAAATGGTTTGGATAACCCACTGTGGGGAAATAAGATGTAAATAAAAACATAATGGTTGTTAGTTCCTCTTTAAAGGAAAATCGCGTTTTTTATTCAGTGATCTTCCCATTTACATTTTGTTAGAAAGTTGTTAAGCAGAGAGTATAAAAGGAAATTACGTCTTTAATTAAAATAGCTTGATGAATACTTCAGGGTTTCTAGCCCCTCTGAATGAGCTCAGATCTTTAACTCGGAGCTGTGGCTGCCACTTCCCAGCTCGTGCCTGTGGGGCTCAGCAGTGAGCTGCCTGCCTTGGGCATCCCCTGTGCTGTCCCCTGCAAACCCTACAGCCGCAGCTTTCCTGCTTTCTCTAAGAGCCTATTCCATTGCTAACCAGTCCCTAGAGCTCTCAGAGCTACATGCTAGCATCCCAGCCTAATTTTATGAACTGTGCATCGCTGCCGGTTGCAGCATCCCTCGATGTGCTAGAGGCTGGTTCGCACATCTTCCCGTTCTGGAGTAAGCGGCATCACGTCCTTTGGTCTTCTCTCGTTCTCCTGCTTACAAGTGCTTTGGTATCTGAGTTCCATTGCTTCAGCCCTCTCTCTCCGTGTGCCAGCAGCAGAATGGATGCTCTCCTGGTGCACCACAGTTCTTACCTTTTTTCTCAGCTAGGAGGGTTTTTTCCACCTCCTAATGTATCTAATTCTACAATGGCTGAATGCACAGTCATGTGGATAAGAGCTTTTATCATCACTTCTGTTACAAACTTCCTTGGTCCAGAGGATTAGAACTCGAAAAGGAAGAAGTCTTAAAATTGGTTTAAATGGGTTTAAAAATGGAATTCAGTGGGTAAGAACGAGGGAGTAGCATTGTACAGCTAAGAAAACTCACTGAGATGTGTCAGGAGCATTTTCAGGTGAGTGTGCTTTTAATTTTCACTTGCCAGATTTTTTTGGGAAACCCTGCTTGTAGAGACATTCATGATGGTGGTAGCCAAGATGGTAACTAAATGGCTGAAATACAAATGGGATGCGCTGCAAAGCCTGCTCTCTTTCCTGGTCAGGGAGTTAGCAATTATGGCTTGCATCTGTTTTGCATGGGTGTGCTCTTATTACTGAATCCTTTTCCCTATTTTTAACTGCCTCTCAAATCCCCGTCTATTGAGAGACGAGGCAGAAGATTTATCCGTAGCACAATCTTGTGCCTTCCATTGCATAAGGGCTTTTTTCCAGTTTTCTTTTTAATTGGAGCCAGGATTCTAATTGAATCATTTTGAGTGAAAACATTCCTGGATATAAATGGACAGCAAAGGAGAAGGAAATGGAATTGCTGTAACTTTAATGAGTGCATTCAGTTTTATTATTTCAAAAGTAGTAACATAATTGCTTTTTCCATTCAGTAGCTGAAGAAGTTTTCACCAATAATAAATAGGATTTTAATGGAAATGGCAGAAGTGGTTATGGACGGTAATAGCCATTAGGGTGTTTGCAGTTTTCAAATTAGGTGCACATAATTAGTCATAAAAGGGAGATTTCATTTGTTAAAAATCTCTGGAAACATATTGAATGGACGGTGGTAGAAATGATGCTTCCATAAGAATTATTTTCTTGTCATATTTAATAATCAGGATTTAGTCAAGTATTTAACTGTGTTGCATAAACAAATGACGTATTTGGGAAACATAGAAAGCTGTGTTTAAACACTGCGTTCAGAAATATCAGCAACTGCATCGCGCGGCAGAAGATTGGTAATTGCATCCATACCATCCGAATAGTCTTCCCCCAATAATTGCATTGTGTTGTTTTTTTTTTAATAAAGAGCATTTTTATTGATGGAAGATGAGCTTGTAACCATGCTAACCTCCAGAGCACCCCCAAATCCACTCCTTCCTGCTGACTGCCATCTCTTCTCTCTGCAGGCCAGATGGTACGCGGGCGTGCGGTGCTGCTGAAGGCCACGGCCGAGGGCCGGCCCTGCCCGGCGCAGCTCAGCCAGCACCGCAGCTGCCCGGTGAAGCCCTGCTACAGCTGGCACCTCGGGCCCTGGTCACCCTGCAGACTCCAGGTACAGCTCACGGCCACCTTGGGGTAACCATAGATCCTCCTTGTTGGGTCGGAGGTGTTTCTCTTGCAGTTGTTGGAGACGCCATAAGATGTATGTTAAGCAGGGGAAATTCGGGGATGTAAACCTGCGCACATGGCTTCTCAGCTGGCAGCAGCGATTTATAGCAGTATAGGTTCAAGTAGTGTGAGCTTATAGATGTATTAAAGAAGATTTATGGAGTGAATGTGCTTGAGCAAGCATAGTTGTGGTGACCTATAATTTAGTCATATAAAGCAACTCTAACGAGAAAATAGCTTTGTCTCTTCTTCTAAGAACAGTATAGGAGGTTTTTTCCTGCACGTTCTTCAGTGCAGTAGTGTAAGGAGTTCCTTACTGTTTTATTAGCTGGAGAATGGCTGGAGTCAGCAGCAGGGCACACTGCCCGTGCCCTCCGCACTGCGATCATTCTCCCACTGCCATTGGCCATTGTCAGCCTTGAACTGCTATTTTCTTCTCCTAAGCTTTTTCTTCTCTCCTTAGCTGTCACTTGACATTTCCTGTATTCAAATAGATTAGTTGGTAACTCAAATCAGGCAGGTGTGAGTTTCCCAGACATGATGAAACCCACTCGGGCTGCTGAGAGCCCTGTTTGCTGAAGTTCAGGTGGAGAATTGCTCTGTCTCATCCGATGGCAGAAAACATATGCACAGGCCCCTGCCTGATTTTCTGTATTGCCAAATGTAGGAAATGGAAGCCAAAAGTGGAAGTGAAGACAGATTCTTTGTGTTTTCTGATCAGCCTTTTACTGCACCATGCACGGCTTGCTCCATCTCTGGCTGCAGCTGATAGACCTGTAGTGAATGCCAGAATTTACCTGGCTTCTTGGAGCTGAAATTTAAAGTATTACAGCCTTTGGACAGCTCAGGATCACAGAACCAGAAATACATTTTAGGGTCACCTTTCTTCTTCATTCCTGTGCTAAACAACTCATTGCAGATAAGGATGTGAATTCAGCCTTTGTATGTGCTGCACTCGGTATTCATTTATGCATAACACCCTTAGCTGATATTTTGTCCAGCAAAGGTAAGCAAATTCTGCTAAGCATTAGGGATGAGAGGTTCAAGTAGAGGAGCTAACATAGCTGATAAAAGAATTAGTAGAGAAGCTGAATTAAGGCCCCACATATTCCAGAAAAATAACACATCCAGAACCCTGCTGTATTTCAGCTCAGAGCTTGTAATCACAGCCTTTGCTTAGCCAGATATCATCCTGCACTTGCAGTGAGATAGAGCTTGCTTCTCTCCTTAAATTACTGTGTTGTAGTTTCTCCCTCCTTTGCTTTGTTTTGGAGAGGAGCCATTTTTTTTCCCACGTTCAGTTCTCTTTAATGAGGTGCTTAGGAATTAAATGTAGTTCATAAATACAAGGTGATTTATTCCTGTGCTTTTCTGGAAAAGAAGCTTAAGTGTACTTTCCAAAGAAAGCTTTCAGAAGTCGTGTTTTCAAGGATGCTTTGTAGAAGAAGGTAAATACATCCCATGGTAAGACCAAAATGGTCCTCCTGGAGTAATGTTAACAGGACAACTCATTATAAGGCTGAAGTATTTCTTCCTTGTGTTATGAGATAACTGAGACTGCGTTTCTTAATTGTAGAAGGACCATTTTATGCTAAATTGACTTTGTGTGAGTAATTAGAGGTGTGCGCGTGTTGAGGAGTACAGCCCGCTAAGTGTTTTGTATGCTTGCTTTCACAGTCTGTAAATCAGTGCACTGCTCCCCAGGCAATTCCCCACGCCATGAGCACCCCTCCTGCCAGCATGGGTATTTCTGCTGCATTCAGAGGGATGTGGAACGTGGAAAATGGGCAGTACACGTAATCTTAAAGGGATGCATTACATCAGTCTTTTTCCCATGGGAGCTGAGGTGTTTCACACTGATTAGTAAAAAAATAATAATAATAATTAGAAAATAGAAATTAGTAGTGGGTGACGGTGTTCATAATTTTTTCATTAAAGGAATGCAAGCCAAGTAGCTGGATATTACCAAAAAGTAGCTGCCTAACGTTGATAAGAAGACCAAGAACCCCTTCTTTATATTTAAAGTGTTTTAAAAGATGGTCCCTTAAATGTACTCAGGCAGTGCTTTCTCGTTAAGGAAAATTTTTACCTGATGAAATGCTCATCAACCTGTGAAAGTATTGGCCAGTCAGCTCTTTGCCTAAGATGACTGTGGGTTCACATGAACCCCAGTAAAAGCTAAAAAGGGAGAACTTTTCTTAAAGGCACGTTTTGACAAAGCATCTCATTGGGACTACGAGCCCTTGTGCAGTTGGTGTGCTGTAGGTGGCTGCTGTGTGGGCAGACCTCAGCTCACACGTCCCCAGGAAGGGTGCTTACAATATAGATTTGGTCCCCAAAGTTTTGAATATTCGATCATTTCCTCAGCAGTGCTCCTCTGATTAGCAGCTGCTCACTGAGTCCTCATTGTGCCGTTACCGCAGCAAATTTCCACTGATTCCACACCTATTAATTCGGTCTTCAAATGTATAATTTTGGGGACATGAATAATTTTTAGGATGATAAGGAAGTTAATGCATTGCTCCTGCATTGCTCATGACCTTGCCAAAAACATCAGAAAAGCCCGCTGTCATTTTCCTCTGTAAATGACAGTACGACACCTTATCTTTTGAATGCGTTCAGTTCATTGTGAAAATGCATTTCTGCTCTTGAGTGAAAGCAAGCAAATGGAAGGCACTGTTAAAAAGCTAACATGTTTGTTTGGAGTTTGGTTTAGAGCCCATGATTTCTTTTTTTTTTTCTTTTATCCTAAACAAATGTATTGTCAATATTGCCTGATAGAAGAACGGAAAAGGTTGCTTTCAGGCGCGCTTTTATAGCGGAGACTACCAAAAAAAGCATTCTTTTCATGCTATTTATATTTACGTCTCTGCCGCTATATGACTGTTCGTGCATTGCTGTGCCGACAAATACTTGTACATGTACATCTCGTTTAGAAAAGAACAAGTATCCTTTTAAAAGTTTTTTGTCCTTTCCAGTAATCTTCGGTAATTCCTTGATCCACTTCTTGAGCTGCGCACAGACTGCAGTTTGATTAGTGCCCATTTCCCCAGAGAATTTTCTCCACATCGCATTCTGTTTCCACCAGCAATTTCCAAGAACTCTAACCCAATTGACAGCTGCGTGAGTTATTCACACACCATTAATCTCGGGCTGCAATAGAGGTTTCAGCGGTGAAACGGTAATTTAGAACAGTAAGTTACATACCGACTAAAATGAGACACGGTGTTAAAAACTTGAGATCCGGCTGCATATGGTAGATCTACGCTAATACTTCTCCAAGATGCTTTTGATAAGCAACTACTCTCAGTCCAACTATTTATGCCCCTATTTCCATTTCATTGTGCGTCAGCAACGGAAGAGGTCTGGAGAAAATGAAAAAGGTACCGCATGTTTACAGGAGAGATATTCTTGAGATTCCTGCTATCAAACACGCTGCCGAATAAATGTACTTGGTAGGAGCCATTCTGTTCCACAGATGAAGTCCATTATTTTAAAAGAATCTACTGCCAAGTGATTCGAAGTAGCATTTCCCTTGGTTATATAAAAGCAGTGTTTCATCCTTCTTCTTGAGCTTTATCTACTGAATTTTGCAAAGTGCCATTTCCACAAGGCTTGAGACATAGGTTCATAAAGCATCACACAGGTTTAAGTTGTGTACCTCAGACATCACTGCAGCTCTGTTTTTCAGAGAAAAATGAAACAATTCCAGCCTCTGGAAATAGCCTCAGGGCATCAATTCTCACAGCATCTTCAGCTCTTGATCATCAGGTTAGCCAAATGATATTGATTTTCACGCAATAGAGGAAGTCTTCAGCAAGTAGTTTGGTGCATGGCAGAGTATTTAAGGGCTGGGCTGAAGGGTGTGGGATGGCTTGTGTGGAGCCTCCTATTGCTTGTTCGCACCGGGGTCAGTGCTAACAGGCTGTGGCACTTCAGGTGGCATTTCAGTTAAGCAGGTGATCTGTGTCCACTTCAGAACCTGTAACTCCCTGCACAATTAAGAAATTACACAACACGTTAATCTTCGCAGCCTGATTAAAAGCGCTGATTGTTTTTTGCTGTTTGCGTTTAAACCATTTAAGTGCTCATCTTGGGCTGTATCATCAGAGGAGGTGAATGGAAATGCTCATTCCTTTTTGAATGGGCTCTGCCCTTGGCCTCTTCAGGGAAGCCAAAAATCTCAGTGTTTATTGAACTGGGCATTCCTTAAGAATCAGTAAATTCACGAGCTCTAACTGAAGACATGGAGAGCTCACCCCAAAGACTGCATTCAGCTTTTACAGTACCCATCTCTTCTCCTAGGAGCTTTGCTGCCTGGGCAAAGATCAGCATTCCTAAAGCTGTGCTCTTCACATTTGTTTTTTTTCAGTGCTGTGCCGGGGAAAGCACCTGCCTGAGCTCTGCCCCATCTGCTCAGTGACTCCTTTCTTCCCACATCTCCCACGTGTGGAAAGGAAAGGATTTATGTGCTCTTCTCCCCACTTGGTCTGCAACACACTGTTCCATGTTCCATTGCCTCTGAGCTTCTGTAGAGCTGTGTACAGAGATGATCTCCATCTGTCTTCCCATAACTGAGGGTACTATTGCAGCCCAGAAACTGGATTTGTATCTTTGAATTCTTTTTAGGTGGACTCAAGTGTATTTCTTCTGCCGTCTGCTAGCAGCAGCAATGGGTGTCTCTTTCCTTTCTGTCATTTCCTAGGGTGGACAGTGTGGAGATGGATTGCAAGTCCGCAACCTCACGTGCGTAGTGCATGATGCATCTGTTTCTGCTACATCCAAACCAGTAGAAAATGCATTATGTGGTGAGCTACCTTTGAAGGAGAGTGTGCTGCAGTTACCGTGCTCTGTGCCTTGCCCAGGTAAAGTCTTTTGAAAGTCACACTATGTTTCTGTCTGTAATAGCTTCCTGAGACTGAGTTGCTTGCATAGCTGAGCACTGTCAGCTGCTGCAGTAAGAATTCGTACTTCAGCAGATCGGGTAAATGCTCAGTCTGCTGTTTCTAGATCACCTGAAAAAGACTTTCTTTTTGGAGAAAATGAGATTTCTCATGAAGCAGAAAATCTGAATAATGCATACCATTGGGTGATAAACTGGGGTTATTTCACTGTTAAAGCCGTTGTACTCAGCTTGTCCTTAATCCTTTAAGGCTGATTCCTTTTGCAAACCTGCGATTTATTCTCTCTGCGTGCAGGTGACTGCCACCTGACTGAGTGGTCGGAATGGAGCTCCTGTGAGCTAACATGCATCGATGGCAGGAGCTTTGAAACAACGGGACGGCAGGCTCGCTCCAGGGCGCTCATCCGTCAGCCTGCTGAGAACACGGAGAGCTGCTCCGGACAAGTGGTGGAAACACGGCCTTGCTCAGGTAGCCTTGCCAGGTTTTGTCCTGCTCAAGAGCTTATTCTGGTTTTATTGAAAAGTGAAGGCCGACTGGTATTGATGTTGCAGGAGGGAGGTGTTACGAGTACCTGTGGAAAACCAGCCTTTGGCGAGACAATGTGCGCACAGTGTGGTGTCAGCGCTCAGATGGCATAAATGTCACAGGTATGTCCGAAAGCACACATGGCTGAAAAGTCTTCTTCCAGGTGTTTTTTCTTCTGTACCACTCGTTCGGAGGGCGGTTGGAGAACTTTCCTTCCTGATTCCCCAGGAGTTCAGTTCAGAGCTGTGCGTAGGTAAGAAAGGTGGGCACTCAGCAGCCTTGCTGTCAGGTCACCATGGCACATGTCATTGCATGAGGATGGGTGAAGATCCCTAACGGACTATTGGGCTAGGTGATCTTAGCGGTCTTTTCCAACCTTAATGATTCTGTGATTTTATGACTGCTGTGTTGGTCACGGGAAGAAATGAGCACACCTGTACTAACAGGCCTGCCTAGGCCTTCCTGTAGCTGTGGAGAGAGGAAGAGAAAATCACATGCAATGGAAGAGAGCCCAGCCTCTGTAACGCTTCTTCTATTCAATAGACAGGAATCTCAGATCACTCAGGCTGTGAGATTCCTGCTGGTGCTGTGACCTACAAATTGTTCCTGCACAGGATGAAAACTGAAATTCATGGTCAGCACTTTGAAGCTGTGCAGGAGGTTGGCAAAGGTAATAGGGCTTGCACATCCACAGGATCAATCTCGGTATGCACAGGATGAGTGAAGAGAGAGCAGGAATGAAAATGTTATCTAGTTCTATTTATAATGAGTAGTTAAGATAATACACAAAAGTTTTATGTGCAAAGGTTGCCAAGTAGCTAAGAACTCATTAACACTTTTTTATTCCTATGGAAGCACAGAGTTTCCCAAGTGAGAATGGGCTAAGGTGTTATGTGGATTATGTCTTCTTATGTAGATAAGACATTAATGAGGACACAGAAGATCTGCATCTAATTCCTGATTCTGTCCCCAACTTCCTATGTGGCCTGGGGCAAATTGCTTAAGTCTGTATATCTCTTTTCTCTATTAATAAGATGGGTATGATAATAATTCCCTGCCTTGTTAAAGTAAATTAATTAATACGACTCCTACAGATATAATGCTAATGTGTTCAGTAGTCTACTACTTAGCTATTTAAAATAAGCAAGCAACCACACCTTGCAGTACAGTGATCCAAGTCAAAAATACTGTAAAACATACCCTTTTCTCTTTTCTTTGAAAAGCACTCTTCTGTTTTGAAAGTAACTTCTTTTCCAGGAGGGTGTGCTCGTCAGACCAAACCTGCTGAAGTTCGGCACTGCAGCCCAGCATGCAGAAAACCCTTCTCCTATTGCACCCAGGTACTTGGCTGCTGCGGAATGTGGCCCAGGAGTGAACACTGCAAAATCTTTTTCATGACCTTTGTATGTTAAATGCATTCTAGGAACTAAGAGGTAGTTTAGCATGCCCATGATACCACCTCGAGGCAGTTGTAGGAATTTCAGTCTGAAAGCTTCATAATTCTGCACAGATGAGGAAAGGTGTGTAAGTGTAAAAGTGTTATAATTTTGTTTTTGTTTCATGGGGAGGGTTTGAAACCTTCTGGTCTGACTTTCATTGAATGCTGTTCTACTGCCACGTAGCAAGTGGACTGTTTAAAACTTTAGTAAGAGAGGAGATAAAAGCGTATTTGCTCTCCTGCTCCTCCATGGACACAGGAGGCCCCCGTGAGCGCAAGGAAACTGTAGCAGCCTGATCCCACTACCTCCACATTGACCCCTAAAGCAAAGCCAAAACTGAGCCACTTGCTGAAATAGTGAGCATCTGCAGCACCCACTGGATCTTTGAGCCCCCGTCTCCTCTTTGCCGCCGAGGTTGCAAATGTCCATTCCTGAAGGTACTGAAATCCAGATAGCGAGCTTTCAAAAATGCCTTCTCCTTGTCCTTCTTGTCAGTACTGTGACAGAACATAAAACCTTAAGGTAGCCAGATACAGTTGAGGTGTAGATATTTCTATTTCAAAAATAGCTTCCATAGCTTCCAGTCTCATCTGAGTATCTTGTGGGAGGAATTACCACTGGATGCGAGCTCATGTTAGGGTTGTTATGAGAGCCTACAGGAGCATAATGTGATGGGTAGACATGCGTTTCTTAGCTGTGAAAACTGTTGTGGCGTCCTTCACCTTTTGCACCAAAAGCTCAGGATTGTGTCTGTCAACAAGTGGGGGGGGCTGTGGCAACAACCCTGATGTGTCAGGAGTTAAATTCTTACCACAGATACTGTAAATCAGTTTTCTGCTTGGGTTGCGCAGAGCATATCAGACCTCCACATGGGCATTGTAATTATAGGATAATTAGAAAAGAAATGCAGTCTAAAAAAGCTGTATTAAATTAGACATCCAGAAAATGGAGGATCGGTTTAGTGGACCGCCACATTCTAAGAAGCCTCTGGAAGAAAGTTCCTACACTGGTCCAACATAGCAGATATTTGGTCAGAAGAGCAATACTTCATTACAGATAGCCCTGTGAAATACTAGAGCAGAAATACATTGGAATGGAGAGTCGGGTCTGAATTGGGATTGTTTCTTTGTTAATTTTTGTTAATTTTTTCTAATGCCCAGCAGGGTCACTGCTAATTTTTTTTTTTACTGATGAGAGGAGTTGGATCAGGCCACAGATGCCTATGATTAAGCCTGTTGGGATGAGAATGTTTCCATATTGAGCTTCTCTGTAATTACTCTTCCAACCAATTCCCCAAGTATATTATGGCTGTTTGAGCTGAAATGGGTTTGCAGCACCAGCTCCTGGCCTGTTTGGTTTGGTGGCAGCGAACTTGCTAATTACACGTGCACAATGTACCGTGCCATTTCTTGATAGTTTACATACAGTTTGTGCTGTCCTGTGAGAGGATGCTAACGTTTTAATATTGAATTCCCTTTTATCACCTAGAGAGGAGTCTGCGGTTGTGAGCGAGGATATACAGAAATAATGAGATCAAATGGTTTGCTGGATTACTGCATGAAGGTACCAGGTTTGGAAGATAAGAAAGCTGATGTTAAGACCATTGCTGGAAAAAATAAACCCGTCAACTCCAAAATGCATGACATTTTCAAAGGATGGTCTATTCAACCTTTTAATCCAGGTGAAAAACTTAAATATGAATGGAATAAATTTTCTTTACAATGATTCCGCGGAAGAAAGATACAAGCTTTGTAGATCGTAACATCAGAGATTGCATCTGGAGCTGCAGAGCGGGCTCACATTTCTAACTCGTGTGTCATCTTCCATCCCTTTGTGACTGTACAGAGTAATCACAATCTCTTATGTTGAGAGATAGCAAAGAGAATGAAGCAACATTATTTTGCAGAAGTATATTTAAATGCAGTTTGGGGGGATGCTTGGAACGATTATCTATGATGTTTCAGTAAGTAATGCATTTGGGCCAGAGAAGACATCAGTAGCACTTCAGAAGATTCTGAGCAGAAAGTGCTTAAGGCTTCATTAAAGACAGCATGAGTTGTTTCTTGATGTGTTTCAAAAGCGTATGAAAAAAATACAGTAGGAAGCGTAAAGTTTGGAGTTTTAAGTGTTGAAGTTAAGACACTGAGAGAACAAAAACAAGCCAGAAGCAGGCAGGCTGCTGTGCCCAAGCAGTGAGTCTTGAGTGCATCTTTGGCTTCTTTGTCATCATTCCCAGCTAGAACAGGCACACCTACCTGCCTTCTAACAGGACTCATGCCGTAGCTATAACAGCTGGTCACCATTTTCACTATGTCTGATATTAATTTATGCATATTAAATTTGCGGCATGAAAATGTAACTTGAAAATGAGAGACAAAAGTATCAGATGAGTCAAGTTTTACTGAAATATGCCTCCATATCCTGCTACTCCCATCTTCCCTGTCTTCTGCTCTCTGACTTTGCCTATGTTTCCTGTTAGCTTGTAATGAACATGAGATTTTAGAAAACGTGCAATTTAAGGTTCTGTTGGGGGTTTCCGGGAGCCATAATTCTGTCTGATCTATGTGATCGCACGTTGAATGTTACATTTACATATTTGATTTGCATACGGTAGTTAACCTTTGTGTTGACAGTCTCAGAGCTAATAGAGCTTGGTCCACAGCCTTCTAAAGTAGGCTCGTTTTTGACCAAACTCATCATCCAGAAACGCACACAGTTCAGCAGCTGTTTGAGTCACAGGTTTGGGGTTAATTGCCTTTTTGTCAGCAACCGTGGCCCTTTGTGGGCTGTCTTCCTTAGGTGTCACATCCTCAACTGATACCTTTATGAGGTTAGAAAAAGGGAGAGAGGTGTAGGTGGATGCTGCAGTCCTGTTTTAATCAGCATTCCATGCTGCAAAGCTTCCTTCTGGTGGGCTTGACCTCAGTGAGCCTGTTCTCCACTAGAGACAAAAGACAGAGACAGGGACTAAGGAGCTTCAACAGAACGTGGTGTTATGTAATATTACAGTATAAACGTTACAGCAGCAATATATGGCAAATCAATAAACATGCTACATGTGCTAAGTGCATCATCAGCCCATCCAGTAGGTTCTCTTCAGTCTGTATGTGCCCTTCAGACCCAGCTCAAGGCTGGTGCTCTTCACACTGTTCCCCTTTGTCTTGCCTCTTGACAAAATATGTAATTACTGCCCTAAAACAGGCTCTGAGGCTTACTCATCTGGGAGATTGCAGTAATTAGTGCTAGCAGAGCCAGGAGACCACTGCTACCTACCAGTTATGCTCTTGATAGCAAAACTGTGGTGAGTGCTCCCTGTATGGATGGCATTTATCATCCTTCAGTGCTATAGTCCTTGACATTTGTGTATGTCTAAGGACTTGTATCTGTCACTAGAAGTATATGTGCCTTTCTCTAGTTAATTTGTGGTTTTCCTTCCTGGTTACGGTTTGGAACGCAAATTTTATAATGATTTAATGGGTCTGATGTTTTTGTTCTTTCAAATGCTCTGCAGGAGCACATAGAACTGATTTCGAATCGGGCTGTTTTTCCATTCTTTGCCACGCTTTGGGAGGCCAGAGTTCAACACAGAAATTTTTTAAGTAGTATTGTTTAAATTATTGGTTGGCGCAGTCCAGTGCCTTCGTGTTGCAGCTGGAGAGCCTGCCTGCCTTCATAGCAGACCTGGTGGGGTGCCATGTGCTGGCCATGACGATCCCTTTGCAGCTCCGCTAAATGCTTCTTGGCCGTAAATTTCATGCCTGGACATCAGGAGAAGAAGTAAAACCCAACATGATGAACAGAGCTGTTCTCACGGGGCAGATAGGCTGCAAGTGATTAGAAAAGAGGAGAAAGTCTGTGAGTGATACTCAAACTTCCCACAAAGCCCAGAGGGAAAAGAAACCCACAACCAAAACCAGAAAAAAAAAATAAAAAATAAAAATGGGATCAGATTAAATCTGTTTCCTTTTGAAACAAAAAGATCATTCCAACATAAAATGTAAAGTAGGTTCCATGTCTGTCCCATGCAGTAAGTCCCCACTTGCATGAGTGCGCTGGAAATGGCCCCGGTCAGCCTACGTCTGTGGGCGTGGAGAGGGCTCATATTTCTGCCTCCAGTGTGGATTAATAACTCTGCTGATATGAATCAGCTCCGACTGCTGCTGCGTGGAGAAAATACCACCATGTCTATCCACCAGGAATTCTTTACAGCCGGAACTGAGCAAGAAGCAGAAATATTGATCTTTTAAAAATGATTATTATTAATGCAGAGCTTTAGTTCAAAACCTGTCCCAATAAGATGTATTGAGACTTCCTATCAGAAGGAAGTGTTTCACAACACTCGAGATGAAATGTGCGTGGAGGGGTTCTTGCATGGATTGCAGAGTGAGTCCCATGCCGGTGCCTGGGGACAGAGCAAGCAGCTCTGTCAGCAGCCCTATCTCACTTTTGGAAGCTTGTTATATTTCCTGTGGCACAGCTTCATCCCCCTTACTATTACAAAGCCTATCCTTGTTCTTCCTCTAAGCTGAATTTATTCCCATTTGTTGCCCAGGCACTTTGCAGCTCTAAGCAGCTGGTTCTCTTTGGCGTGCCGACGTCTACCCTAAGTGACCCACAACAACGGGCTGGCTGTGGGTTATGAAATAGTGCTGCTCTGGAAAGCTGACACAAAGATTTCCTTTCAGCTTTCATTGAAAGGCATCTAAAGTCCTTACCAAAGTTAAGACCGTGTGTTCAAAAACAATTGATTTTTACAGGAATGTCTTTCCTATCAAAACATTTTTGATGGATTTTTTTCCCAGCAATTATTGTGTTTCCCATCCATGATGCTGTGAATTCTGCTTGTGTATATTTCCTCTTTACTTATCCTCTTAAGAAGAATTCATTTACTTTAGAATAAAACGTTTTTTCTTTCCCTGTCTTTTTTCCAATCTTCCAACAGATGGTAAGCTGAAGATGTGGGTGTATGGAGTATCAGCTAGCGGGTTCCTCATCATAGTTCTCCTGATTTTTACATCCTTCCTGATGTGGTGAGTGTGGCGTGGGGTTTGGGGCTTTGTTTGCTCACTTGTTTTTAAGATTTAATCCCTAAGGCATTAACAAAGAATGGAACTTGGATTAGAAACCTACCCTCATTTGGCCCCTACCTCAGAGCAACGTAAAACTTCACATTACAGATGCTAACCTGCATGATTGTGAAGACGTGTGGTGGTCATGCAGGGAAACAATTCCTTTTGGTTATCAGTAGACCTGTATATTCAGAATTCTGCTGGGATTAGGAATGGCTTCTTATTGTTTATTGTATTCTTAAAAAAAAAAAAAAAAAAGTTAAAAAGCTGGAAAAAAAAAAGGCAAGGAAGCCGATTGGATCTAGGAGCTGCTTCCTGTTCAAGGAAGGACCAAACAGAAGGGGGTCATTCAGCTGGAAAATGGTGTTTGATGTGAGAATACAATAGAGAACTATGAAGTCGTGAATGGAGTTGGAAAAGGGCCCAGGGAATCTTTATCTCATGCAGTATAAGAAGTAGGAGGCATCAGATGAAGTGTTTAAAATAAACAAAAGATCTTTATTTCCACACTGTGCATTACTACCTTGTGAGCTTACTGCTGTCAGGGGCTGTGCGAGCCAGAAAGATAAATGAAGTAAAAGATGGCAGAATAGTTGATGGGAGAGTGGCTTTCTTGGTGTTAGGCATGGTATTCTGGATCTATGTCTTAGCTCAGGAAATCCCTAAATAGGTTTTTGCAGTGAATACCTCAGGAGGAGACGCGTCTTGTGCCCAAACCTGCTGTTACCAGCCACTAGTAGAAATAGGGCACTGTGCATGCCGAAGCTCTGATCTGCACCAGCACATCTCATGGGGGGCTTCGTGATGACAGAGTCCAACCATGTCCTTACAACACCCTATTTCACCCAGAATTTATTCTCTCTCATTGTTTCTCTCATTCTTTCTTCAATTAAAAGCAGTGTTTGGGTGATGCATTGGAGCTGTGGCTTTTTTGGAGTCATATAGCTACTGATTTTCTGCGATCACACAGTGGAACATACTGAGGATTTTTAAAATAGCATTACATGCTTCTCCATCACTTGAAGACTTGAAGTGAGGAATTGTATTTCTCAGTAATAACTACTGTTGTTTCAAGGAAAAGAATGGGAATATCCCAGGCCTAGGCAGTTCACGTTTCAATTTTTCCGTGAGGTGTTCTTCGTTTTATCATCTGTGAGAAGACACCAGAGACAAATGTGTTTGATTTCCTCTCCAGATGATAAGCACAGCTGGCTGCACACTGAGCTGCCCTTTGTCGGCAGGCTGTGTGTCCACACCACCCATGGAATAACACACAAGTAGCTCCAGGCCGGCTATCTTGGAAGAAGCCTCCATGCTGCCGCATCACCTGGTTGCAAACTGAAATAGCCAGTGTGGGAAGCTGACTTATATGTTGAAGTTCGGGTTTTTTTTTGTCTTGATGTGTTTGAGCTTCACACAGGATTAACATTTTTTGCCTCCTGAAATATTTGTATTTTTCTTGCAGCAAAAAAAGCAAGCAGCATCAAAGCACTCCTCCGCAACAGAAGCCTCTAACCTTAGCCTATGATGGAGACATTGACATGTAACATAGAAAAGAAATCCAAATGTAGACATCGACTGCCTTAACCGCTTTCTTTTTTGTAACTCTCAGACTTCTCAGTTTTTTGAGGAATCTCCTGATGTGGAATAACCGGGCAGAACAGAAATACTGCAAGCTTCAAATTTTGCCACCTAAAATAAAAAGAACGGAGTCAAAGTCTTGGACCTTGTGAAACTTTCCTGAAGAAACTGGAAAATGCGTCTCTTCCTGTTGAGCAATGGGAATTAAAATAAGAAAGTCTGCCAACATCAGATGGAATTGGTCCAAAAAAAAACAAACAGAAAAAAAAAAGGCATGACAATCTGGAGGAAAATGTGACATTTACCGTAAATGACAAGTTTGACACAGCATCATTATGCACTATATTAGTGCAGGGTTCTTTATTCTTCACATATTTCAACAATGAGTTTTCTAGCGTTTACATTTCGTTCAAAGACTTCAAAACTGGATCACGTACTGTGAGAAATGCAAAGGACAGTGAGTCGGAGTGTCTGAAGTTACCTGGTTTTTTAAAGTTTCTTCCTTCTTATCCTGTTTTCTAGTCTGGAATATGATTTCTCTTCATTTCCACCTACAGGACAGAAGAAGGATTGCTGAGAAGAAGCCTAGGAGGTGCTTTCTGAACTGACAGTATTTTTTAAAGGGTTGAGTAAACAGATGAGTGCTCTGACGAATGGCTGAAAGGGTCTGATTGTTCGAGAAGTATTTGAGATTAAACAAAAGCATGTCGATACATTACGGCCAGTTTAAATTGTTATTGCGTTCAATTAATACAAACTCTGCTTTTGTATTTGAATTTTCTTATCTGAACTATTTATAAATTCTGTTTTTGAATTTAATTACCTGACCTCATTTAATACACATCAAACACAAATACGGTTTGTAGCAGGCCTTGCTTTTTTAAATGTTTCAAAACCACTGAAAAGTTACATGTTGTAAACATCTGGGAGTATTTGAAGAGGGTACGTGTTTATAATAGTATGTGTTGCAAGTAAGGAAGTGCCATCTTGTGGTATTGACTTGTATTTATAAGCAAATAAAATGCTAAAGAGAGTGAGAAAGTTGCTTCTGGTACGTTGAATTAAATGTGTGTAAACAATATTCATTATTAGTCGTTCACTGTGTCTGAGACTGAATGTTGATTTCAAACATTTCTGGCATGTTTGGTGCTGTAGTGATTAGCTGAAGAAATGGTGTAGACAAGAACAAGTTGAGAGAGTAATTGCAGATCTGGAGAACGCTCGGGCCTATTTTTAGCTCAGTGCCACTTCTTTTTGGAATAATTAGATAGAAGGGAAGAAAAGAATTATTAGCAGCTCTTGTCAACGTGCAGTTGCTGCGCAGGGGTTTATGCCAAGAGAAGAGCATCACCGGGCTGAAGGCGATGCTCGTGGTGTCACAGCACTGCTCAGATTCAGAGTTTGAACGCTGTGATTTCACTGAAGGTACAGCACTGTGAATAGGTTTACCTCCCAGGCAGGGCAGGAAGTCACAGCATCAAGCCATGGTGGTGCTGTGGCTGCAAAGCAAGGTCAGAAACACGCTTTCATCTTCCACAGAAACAAATATTGATGGAATCGAGAGGGAGCATCGTCTCAGTCAGTTGCAGAGAACCCAGCTTCCTGCCAGAGGCGTTTGGCTGGTCCTACTTTCTGCCTTGGAGTTGTAAGTGATCATGGTACAAGCTGCAGGGTCTGGTTGTTCTCAGTAACATTAAGGGCCTATATATATATGTATGTATGTATTTATTTATTTATTTATTTATTTATTTTACAGTGCCCAGTACTGAACCTTTGAGTGGCATATGAGTTACAAGGGGAACGACAGTCTGGTGCTGCTAGGAAGAGTGCTGCCAGACCGTACCATAGTGTATCTGTGAGATATGATGTAAGGAGAATAGTAGCTTGTGAAAAAAAAGAAAAGATGGAATAAACTCAATTAAGAAAGCTGCTCAAATAGGCATTGAGGTGGGAAAGTTGGTGTAATAATAATAAAACATGGCTGCTGCAACATGTGGCCATTGCCCTCAGTATTAGCGTAAATCACAGCCCAAATCAAGATGCTTTCTTCTTTCCCTGGGTGAGCCCAAGCACTGAGAGCACAGAAGTTGTGCTTTGCCTGAAGAACTGCCCATGTATGCTGCTACATGTGTCAGCTACACATGTGGGCCCTGTCTGGGATATTTGCATGCACAGATACCACATCCAGATGTCACTGTGCCTAAGTACTTGGAACATCTGGGCTTTTGTGTGCAGGAGCACCGGAGGGACTGGGAGCCCGATGTTGCTGTTAGCAGGGCCGGATCCCAGCTCTGCTCCTCTCTCCTCCAGCAGCCACACAAGAAGCACCACTGAGTGTTTTAGCTTTGGATGCCACAGCCAAGAGCAAAGACAGTGTAAGAACTCTGACTAGCCAGGTTAGGTAAAGGCGTGTAAATTAGCTTGTGCTTGTCTTCGTATGGCTCTAGGAGTAGCCTAATGGCATAGTTGTCTTTGCTGAAGTGCACTCATATTCACCAGTTTCCTAAGAAAATGAAGAAAATATCTTGGAAAAAAAAAAATACAGTCAGTTGAGCGTTTCCATTTTGGATTAGTCCTCGTAAGTATGATTGTTAGGGATCAGATCATTTGCTGCTCTCGTGGCATAGCTGGTTTCTTGAAAGTCTGCTTTTTTGCTAAATACATAGCTTAATTTGCACTTACGAATGGAAGAAGAGATGTAGTGTAATGCCAAGGCTCGGTTTCAATTGAGAAGCAGTAATGCAGGAAGAAATGATACAACTCAGGGCCTTTTGAAACATGGCTTGGGATGCCTGATGTATTCACATGCCTCAGGACAGGTTTAGCATGTGCCTGGTTTAAATGTAATGTAAATGAAGTAACTTCCATGTCTCACAGCTGGGACACGCTCCTGTCCTGTGCAGGAGCTTGATTTATGTTATCTCTATGAGGATGACTTGTCTGGGGGCACAGCACCCCACTGTCCCTCGTAATGGCATTGCATTTGGCCGTGCGTGGAGATGTGGTTCCATTTACGCCCGGGGAGAAGAGAGCAGACTTGGCTGAATGGTTGTAGTGGTGATCACAGCTGCAGGCTGCTTTCTGCGTGAATGTTAAGCGTATGCCCTTTTATCTCCCGATCTAATACAGCTTGTCCTTACTTTAAAATGTAAACAACTTTCATTGGTCACACATGAAATGTCTCAGAAAAGAATCCAGAAACCCTGTATTTGCACTCGCTGGCAATTATGTTCATTTGCCTTGATGACATGCTTCGTTACAATAGCGTGTAGAGCAGACTCCAGGCAGATAGACGGGTTAAAGCAATTGATGGGATTTGTCCTGTCTGCAAAGGGGCGTTTTGATGGAATGAGAAATCAGATTCAATTTCCTTTGATAAGGAAGAATGTTAATTTTCTCCTCGGCCCTATGAAAGTTCACCTGCATGTTACGAATATTGTGGTTGTTAACATGCCAATATGACATTTGGAAGAAACTCTTCAAACATAATAACAGTGAAGAATCTTTTCAGTCTGTGGATGCATGGAACACCAGGCATTAATTTTGCAGCTGCAGAAGGTAGCAGTTACAATGTTTTTTGAGGCAATCTGGCTTCCAGTGCACGTGACCTGGCTTCAAGTAGCTTTTCTGCAGAAATGTCAGCAGTGGGTGCAGTGGAATGGCCTCAGGTTGCACCAGGGGAGGTTCAGGTTGGATATTAGGACAAATGCTGTCTCAGAAAGAGTGGTATTGGCACACGCTGCCCAGGGAGGTGGGGGAGTCACCGTCCCTGGAGGTGTTCAAGGACCATGGAGATGTGGCACTGAGGGACGTGGTCAGTGGGCATGGTGGGGACTGGCTGGAGTTGGACTTGATCTTAGCGGCCTTTTCCAATCTTCATGATTCTGTGATTCTAGATTAAGTGGATTTAATTACACAATTTTGTTTTGTCTTCTGTACTGATATTAAATTCAGTGACTGAATTAGGGAAGAACATCAGTCTATGAATCAGAGTGGTGAAAGATTTAAGCGTGCCATGAGAAATGTGTTTGGCAGATATTCTCCTGCAGGATCTAGCTTCTCGGTTTACCTGCATTGGGTAGACCAAGTGTATCCAAACTTATTTCGGTGGGGTAGTTCGGATCCATCTGAGCGCAGAAATACAGAATGGTTTCAGTGTCAAGACATGTTGGATTTAAATCTAGCCCATTTAAATCATTCCCCGTGCCTTAAGAAAAGACAGTGCAAGCAGTTGATGGTGGCAGTTGACATCTTGTCCTCAGATAAGCAATCCCAAATAGGCCTGTGCAGGAGAGATTCTTATATGGGAGATTTTTCTTCCAACATGCAGTAAGCAGGTCTTGTGGGAGTTGCAGCACAGCCAAAGCACCAGTGTGTTTCAGCTGCTGCAATTGAACAGCTTGCCTTAAGAGGTGTGAGAAGCACATTTGCTGAAACCCAGGCAGTGTCTGAGCTGTTTGAGCTCTCTCTCCCATGACAGACTGCAAGAAAACATCACAGTAGAAGCCGGCCAGGCCACCTTACAGCTATTTGGTGTTTTCTCTAACCCCAGCACTATTTAACTCGGTAAAGCACTTCATCCTGTAGAGTCTGACAGTCTGGGAGTGGAGAAAAGGTAGTTCAGTATCTCAGCCCCAGTTCTACTCTGGTTCCTACTGCAGTGGGGCACTGGGGACACGTGTTGGTGTGAGCCCTGCGCCACGATCCTGCCTTTGGGGCAGCAGCAGTGACATCTGGGCATGTTCCTCACTGTGGGGAAGCATCACAAGGTTGCCAGGTCTTCAGAGAATCTCACATTCTCACCTGACGCAGTCAGCTGATGAAGCCTGTTAACCGTTGGGCTGAGATGAAAAGCTGTAGTGCAGCTGTGTCAAGTCATGATTGCATTGCCACTCTATTTCTTTGGATAGAATCCAAAAGCAGATCCACAGCAATTATTTTTAAATGCAGTCTCTGTCACTGCAGAGCAGTAATGTGAAATATTTACTATTTTGTTTGCCTCGTGCCAAGTGAGTTTTCACTCAATTTGTCATTAACACTGCTGTCCTCTTCTGAGGGAAGAGTTTATTTATATGAACTGCTCTTCAGTAATTCTGTGTTTTCTACAGGAGTAGGTGCTGGCATCATCTTCCAAATTCATCCAGTTTTGACCTCAAAAAGCTGCACTGATGAACGTGTGGGACTGATGGCAGATGTAAGGGACAGGAGCACAGATCTCATGCTCAGTAGTCCTGTTCATGCAGTGCGGGTCATTTGTGACCAAAAAGAACCTGTAAAACCTTCCATTTTGCAAAGTTCTGCAGTATTCTTGATGTACAGGCAGAACACTGCCTAGAAAGGAGCAGTGCTGAGTCTACTGGGTCCCCTCCACAGCTCTCACCTCACGTGGCTATGAGCTCCTCGCGGAAAATCAGCCCTGCTGAATTGGCAGCCCTGCTCACAGATCATCAGGGCTGACCCTTTAGGAGTATAGTTAATTAGTAATGAACATTTTGAGTATTTTTCCACATAATATTAGAGCTTTTACTGTTCATCCCCTCATTTCCATCACCATGACAGCCAGGAAGATCTAAAACCCAGAGAGCCGCCTGTCTCACACAATCACGCTAACCTGAGAAATGGATGCTAGGGGAAAAAAGCCCAGTGCTGTGAAATCTGTAATGAAGTGAGGAACGCTGCAGCCTGAGGACAAGCAGTGCGAGTCTCAGCTGGATTCAACCAGCCTTATCTCCTTCTACGACCAACAGCCCCATACATCACTACAGGCTTGGGCCAGGGTGGCTGGAAGTCTGCACAGAGGAAAAGGATCCGGGGGTGTTGGCTGATAGCAGCTGAACAGGAGCCAGCAGTGTGCCCAGGTGGCCAAGAAGGCTGGTGCCATCCTGGCTTGTATCAGCAGTGCAGCCATCAGGAGCAGGAGGTGATCATCCCTCTGTATTCTGCAATGGTGAGGCCACACCTTGAGTGCTGTGTTCAGTTTTGGGCCCCTGACTGCAAGAAAGTCATGGAGGCCCTGAGCGTGTCCAGAGAAGGGCAACAGAGCTGCAAGGGGTCTGGAGCACAGGTCTTATGGGGAGTAGCTGAGGGAGCTGGGGTTACTCAGTTTGGAGAAGAGGAGAATTTTGGAAAAAAATTATCAGAAAACACCGTCCCATGCCTGGGGCTCAACCCCGCTGCTCCTGGGATGGGGTCTTGTGGTGGTCAGGACAGGAGTGGTGACAGCCAGGCTGGTGCTGGGGGCTGTGGGAGAGAAATCCACCCATGAACCTGCCCATTACAATGCTGTCAGTGCCCAGAGCAGCTGCTGGGTGCAGTCGAGCACGTTCAGTGTTCTGTATTTTGTTAATATTAGACGCCGTGTCTGATGCTTGCTTTGTTTCTATTAATTATCTTTGATTTTCTTTTGCTTCTTCATCAGCTTTGATTACTTTTTTTTTTTTTTTTTCCTGTGGAACTTCAGATCAGCTTTCTGAAGCAAAGCAAAATGTAAAGTGCAACTTTTATTTCTCCCTCGCTGACATCCAGACAATGAATATGGATCAGAATTTTCATTTCCTTTTTTTTTTTTTTACCACATCCATTTGCGTGATAGAACAAGCTTGCCAGAATGGCTTTTCTTTGATCAACCCAATAAGGAAAGAGCGCTTTCCAGCACCATGTTATTTTATGCCTTGTTTGTGACTTCAGCATCCTTTATACAGGCTTAAAGATGATTTATGCTTTATTGCCCTTGAGTCATTTCGTTGAGAGCACTTGTGTTCTTCCCACCGGAAAAACATCCCCCTAGCATAACACATAGCATGATATGTGTTAATAGGCGCTGAATGGAGACGCGGTGCACTGAAGTGTTGGTGCTCCCAAATTACTCTATGCGATGACGAAAGCCAACTGAAGTTGGGGCTGTTGGTTTTCTTGCTCTTTTAGCTGCAGGTATTTCTCCTGTTGTGCTTTGTGGATTCCTGTTGCATTTATTTCGGTTCCATTTGGTAACTGATGGAAAAATGGCTGCGCTAATAGAGCGCAGCCTGGGTGGCCTTATTGAGTCAGAGGGGATCCCTTCATGATAACTGCTGTGCCATATGGGAAGTGTTCATTTTCAAAGGGCAGAGAAATGGCCATATCTGCACTATACCTATAGGGAGGGGGGGAAATCAGATTAATTATCGCTTGCTTTTGTAGAAATGGCTGTGTAATGGTGCAGAACAAATAGCATAAATCTCCCCAAGATTGTGTTAACACATTCTCTCAACCGAAATAAAAAATAACTATCCTGTACCTTTGTTGTATAGGGAAGAGCTGCAAAAATACTAAGCAGTGATGGATCTGGTTGAGCTGATGTATTGAGACCTATATGGCTATTAGCCAAAGATGCATATTTGTAGTATTAAAAAAGTATATCATAGTAAATTCAGTGTGAGCACACCAAGCACACAAAGATTCACACCTTGCTGACTCCCTGCCATGCTCAGGGCCAAGTGAAAAGAGGGGGCACATCCCTCAGGGTGGTGCTTGTAGGGCTGCACAGAGCTGCATCCTGAGGAGCACGTGGAGTTGTGATGGGAGCCGCAGCTGTGCCATGCCGTTGGTGTGCCTGCTTGTTAGCAGTGTCTTCCTGCTGCTGCTCCTTCTCTGCTTGCCTTGGCCTGGCCCCGTTGCCAAGGTGGGATTTGCCCTCCAGACCCTGATGTTGGGGTGGCTGTGACACAGCGAAGCCCAAAGCACAGCTTTGGTTGAGTTCAGGTCACAGCTGTAAGAACAGAGGGCTCACACGTCTTATCAAAAAGCTGAAGGACTGCAGTGAAGCTGCTCCCTCCTATTTTCCCACCCGTAAGCGCTTGTAGAGGTGTTTTGCAACCTTGCCGTGATGGCAATAAGCCTTTATCTGAACAAATTGATCCTGAGACGCTGGAGTTTGTACCTTGTTTGCTGCTGCCTTGCCTGCTGTTTCTATCCTGGCTCCGAGCAGGTACAAATAATGAATTAACTGCTGGATAAGCCCTACAGTCCCCTGAGCAATTATTCTGGCTTCTGCCATAGCAGACTCAATTTGTCCTGCAATAAGTACAATTTTCTGAGAAGTTAGTTCTGGTTCAAGCACTAATGATCCACATCTGTGCAGTGTAGTTGTTGTTTTGGGGAGCAGTTGTGAGCCATGCTGTTGGAGAGAGCTGTAGGTTAGCAAGCAAAGAGCACACTGCATGGGGCGTTCAGGTACTGCTCTGTGTGCTGTTGGGACAACTAGGACAAAGAAGGGCACCGTAAAATAAACAACAGTCTCCAGCACATGGATTCTATATTCTTTTCGAATACAGAATCATAGAGTCATGAAGGTTGGAAAAGAGCTCTCAGATCCCCGAGTCCAACCCCAGCCCACCCCACCATGCCCACTGTCCACGGCCCTCAGTGCCCCATCTCCACAGCTACTGAACCCCTCCAGGGACAGTGACTCCACCACCTCCCTGGGCAGCCTCTGCCACTGCATCACTGCTCTTTTGGAGAATAAATTATTATGTGTTCAGTGGTACGAAAAGGGCATAAACAAACAGCATGCCAGCGGCAGATAAACCCTGTATCCGTGGTGCCTCTTGGCGCAGGAGATGAGTAAATTTTATTAACATTGTCATTTCCAATTCGCCACATCATAAAGGACTTGGACGTTTTCTATTATAGTTGCAGATCTACCTTAACATCACAAAAGCACAATGCGGGAAATTAGATATAAACTGAAAAATAATTAAAGGCCTGGTGACAACTTGATAACGTTGGGTAATTAAAGCGTTGGTAACAAATCCTGAATTTTAATTTTTCTTGCTGTAGCTGATACTAGAAATCAAGATCAGAAGTACATTCTCTATAGGAAAGCTCACTCACTCTGTTGTTTAAAGAGGAAAGGGAAAGAGATGAAAGCTGGAGCTGTGCTGCAGTCCAGAAACAGATGAAAATGTGCTGGAACTGAGCTTTGCCTTTGTGGAGACATTTGGTGCTGGTCATTCCACGACCCATCACATCTGCCCAGTGATCACAGCCCTGCTAGAGGAATTGGCCCAAAGGCTGCTTTGGGCTAAGGAAATGAGATTCTGGGGCTGAATGGGAGAATAAGGGCAATGGCCTGTCATTGCCCTGATGCCCACCAAGGCATTTTTTTTTTTCCTCTGATAAGAATATATGGTATTAATAGTTTGAGGTTGTGTCAAACATACGTTTAAACAACATCACTGGAGTCTATAAGCTGTACCACAGGTACAAAGAGCACCAGAGGATGAATGCAGAGAGGCGTTTTGGCTCGGGTAGCATGCCTAGCTCTGTTATCTCTTCCACTTCTGATCCCTCGTTTGCTATCTTAGTGTTTCCCATCCCACCTGACACCTTGTTTGCGGTATTGCTATTCAGCCCTCACTTGGGCTTGCAGCAAAAATCAAGTTGTAAGCAGCAAACAGAAGGAGCTGGTGTTCTGGTAGGACTGGGACATGGGGATGTCCAGGGAGCTGACACCTGGCTGCCTTCCCAGAGAGGAGACTGCGATGGAACAAAGCACAAACGCCCTGCAAAGTGCAGACTGTGCTCGCAGAAACCAGGTTTGGCTTCTCCTGCCTCTGCCAAAGCTGAGCAGCACAGCAGCAGATTGTAAAGGGACCCAGGGCCCTGCAACTCTATCAGTTTTGATCAATTTTTCAGCCAAGTTAGTAATACACCGGAGAGCGTGTCAACATGCTTTATGGAGGTCTGCAAGTGCCTACCATGGCTAATCCATAATGCTCAAATGGTTTCCTGGAAAACAGACATTTTGTTGTCACCATGAGGAGACTGCTAAGCATTGGGGGAGAAAAATAGAGGAAAACCACGGGGCTGCTGCAGGCGCTGCAGTGTGGGGCATGGATCAGCAGCAGCACCCAAGGGACTGGCACTGCTCTGGGGAAGCAGGAGACCAACAGTGCTTCTCTGTTTGATGGAAACTGGCAATCGGTTTTTAGCAGCTGGTGGAGAAGCAATTTAAGTCACAAAACTGTTTCCCTCCCATTCTTCTGCCCCCCAGGTCTGAAATCATGGCTTGCTATGAGCTGATGGCTTAAGCTGATTGCTTTAGGCGTAATGAGTAAGGAGAACGTTCAGTCACTTAAATATGTGAATGGTTCTCCCAAGTCTTCTGGTTTTATCAGTCTGTTATAAGATTATTTTCCTTTCAGAGTTGTTACCGAAGTCTTTTCTGAGCTGGTTGTTCCAACCGGGGCACTCTGACTACCCCTACCCTCCAGCTGCTAAAAGCTTGCCTGAGATTGCTGGTAAGTGAGCCCATGCCTGGGCTTCTTCTAAGGCATCCAGGGGAATCTCTGAGCTCCCTTCCAGCCTGGGCTTTTCCATGGTTCCATGATCCTACCATTCATCTTCCATGTTCTTAACCATTGGTCCACTCTGGGTGTCCCACAACACCTCAGAAGCTGAAAATGTATTATTACCATTTACCATTACCAAATGTACAACTGAAGACGTGCTAGGAGAGCTGGCACCCACTTCTGCTCACCCTACAGCACACTCCTGCACGATGTGTCCCTGTATAACATATGTGCTTATGGCATACATCTGCCCTACAGACTAGTACCTACTGTGCCACTGCCAATCCAATCTTTCTTATCTACTTTCTCTTTTTATTTGTAGGACAATAACCGGTCTCAAAGGAGGAAGAAAATATTGCCTGGAGATCTGACTGCTGACCCTGAGGAAAATCTCCTGACTTTTTTTCCACGGTAACCATTCCAAAGTGTGGCCATTTTCAGAGATTACCAGTTTGCTGAAAACACCTTTTTTTTTTTTTTTTTCTCCCACTGTGTTCAATATAAAATACTTTTCTACAGCCTACAAAAGAAGGCTAATCCGAAAACTGAAAGCTAAGTCCTTTGCTCTTCCCTGTGCTGAGCCTCAGTGGAGAGAAACGCACTCCCCCAGCAGCAAGCACGTCGTACTGCTGTACTGCTGACTGCAGCCTGGCTCATGCAGGACAGGCAGGCAGCGAGCGATCTGCTGCCAAATGACCTCTGTCAGCACTCCGAAAGAAAAAGACAACAGCCACCTGTGTTACCAGGAAAGGCCAAGCTCAACTAATGGGAAGCCAAGGGAAGAGAAGCAGAAAAGCGTCCTTGCATCACCATCTAGTGGTCTGTGTGTTCAGCAGAATAAATCCAGTGCCCGTAGGTCCTTTCTTGTGGATGATTCCTCTGCTAACCATATTGCAGTCTGCCAAAAGGTGGGTGAGAACAGTGCTATGACTGCACTGGGAATGCTGGGCTGTCGAAGCACCTGGGTATGATGTATTTCTGCGGTACAGCTGTAAATGGTTCAGCTTTCTGCTGAATGTTCCTTGGGACATTTCCAGGCTCTCTGCTTCAGCCACAAACCTCGCTGAAGGAGCGTATGTCAGGGATTGTTCTCCATGGCCTTACTGTTGGTTCTGCTGACTGTCTACCAGGGACAGACCCTAGCAATCCTCTGCTCTTCTGTTTGCCCTGCTCTGGGGTGAGGTGTCCTGCTAATGAAGTGCCATAAGCACGTCCCAGCCCTTCCCAGTCTGCAGCTGTACTGGGCTGGAAGCAACACAAGAACATAGGAATTGAAATTCTGAGCGGGTTTTTTCCAGTTGAAGTCCTGTGAGCTACTGAGAGTAAAGGGAACACTTTACCATGACTGCCTTTGCTCTCAGAGATATATTTTTTAATGCTTAATGGTCTGTAGAGCAAAAGCTGGTCAGGCCTTGAATCAAACAGCCCTTCTGGAGGTGGCCATGTCAGACTCCCCTCTGCCCTCACCTTCACTGTGTGATTACAGATACATGAGATATGACCTCTAGTCAAACAGTCTGACAAAGGGTGTTTTTAGTGCTCTAAAAGAGCTGCACCAGCAGCCAGCCTGTGATGGAAAGGCAGGAAGGGTGTGTTAAAAAAAATGGATTTCTGTGCTTCAGTTCTGGGGAGGGTGGGTCGTGAGTTTCCAAAGGCTTGCAGGTATTTGGTAGTGCAGGCACAGGGTTTGTCTCCGCAGTCTGATGGAGCTGGAGGGGGCATGGCACCATGTGGGCGATGCTGAGCCTTGTGGAGCCCTGGAGGATCGGCAGCTGTGTGGGGAAACACAGCTGCTTTGTCTTCCTAGAGAGAACAGCCTTAGCTTTAGACATCATCCTGCAGTAACCCTCAGAGTCCAAAAACCTGCCTTCCTATTTGCACGAAACACGCAGCTCAGCGCAGCTCTAGCCAGCACCTTGCCAGCACACCCCAAAGCACAACATGCACGGCTGCCCCGAAGGCTGGCATTGCAGCAGGGCCGTGCACAAGGCTCTCTTGTCCCCTGTGCTGCCGAACAAAGGCTGCTGCTGTACACTAATGCCAGCTCGGCGCTGGGCCGGGTGACGGGGCTGGCAGGGATTAGCTTCCAGTGAGCGCACAGTGAGCTCTCTGAGCACCTCGCGGCTCCCAGACGCTGAAGGTTCCTCCTCAGCTCTTGTTGCTCCAGAAAGGTTTGGCTGCGGGGTGCTCAGGCCTGCATGGCCTGGACAGCGCAGGTAGCGGGGGAGCATCCTGCGGGGATGGGACGGGAGGAGTGCAGGTGGTAGGGGAGCAGCAGGATGGCTTTGGTGGGGAATGCAAGGGGCCTGGCTCTATGGATCCCAGTGGAGCAGAGACATGGGGTCCTGCTCTTGCCTTGTGCCTGCTCTCCTCTCCAGGGACAGCTGGGACTTCAGATGTTGGCAGGAGGCAGTGCAGGGCTGGGAAGTGGAGAAGGAGTTCAAAGCAAATTTAAAAGCGAATAAAATTGCCCCTGGGTCTGCCCGGTGGCGGCTGACATCCCTCAGCCACTTCCACTTGAGTTGTAAAGGCTTTACACTCTCACTCTGTCCTTTTATTTCCCCTTGAAAACAGCACAGCTCCCTGCCCAGGCATTTCCAGTGTCACTGTCTGCACGAGGAGGACGGCGCGGCAGATGTCACTGCTTGGGCAGGGCTCGGGTTTCCCCTCATCGCTCAAGTGACGCTGCTGTCCCAACAGGTGCTGGCCAGAGGCCACCACCAGTGTCCCCAGAGGTCGAGCAAGAGGCTGGTGCTGGTGGCAATGCTCACCTAGGAGCCGGGTGACACGCTGGCCTCCACACTGTGCCACGAGCACACAGTCAGGCTGAGGGAGCCCTGGCACCAGCCCGCACCATGGAGCCCAGCCCTGAGATGAAGAGGTAGGTGGGGTGGGGAAGGGGTCCCTGTGTCACAGGTGGCCACGTGTGATTTGAGAATAAAAGCACGTGTGCCCGCATCCTGGGAGGGATGGGGGTGAGGGAGGCTTTTTGAAAAGAGACCTCCTGCATTTGCACATAAGGGAATGAAAGAGATCCTGGGCTCATGGTTCAGGGCTTCATTCAGCTTCCAGGGATGCAGGAGAGGGACTCCTTGTGCCTCTCTGCCTGCTGCTGCCAGGGGGAGCCTTTGGCTGCCATGCTCTGTGCTCCCAGCGGGTATCCACCTTCCCAGCAATAGGTGTTAAGCAGTCTTAGGAACCCTGTCTGCAGAGAAATGCTGAAAGCCTCGGTGGGAAAATTAATTTGGCATCCTCACTCCTGGTGAATGCTTGTGCTGAACAGCCCGTCCAGGCCGCCTGGCAGGTCTTCTGCGGTGGCTGGAAACATTTGACCTGTTAGAAATGGAATACACGTCCCCAGACCATCCCTGTGCAGGGGAAATCATGCCATCTCTCAGTATTTTGGTGGGAGATCTATCCTGAAGATCACCTTGCTTGGTTCAGCCAGATGAGAGGACAAAATAGTCCTCTGTTTCGACAGGCAGAGATGGAAGAGGTCAGAAGGTTGAATGAAAATTTGAAGAACTGGCCTACAGCCAAGCTGGAGCTTATGGAGGGGGGCTAAGTTCAGGCTTAGTACTGCAGAACTTCTGTAAGGCCTTTTATGGGGGATCTGAGGTCAAGATGACAGAACGGAGACCTTTGATCTACCTTGTAGGAGCCTGAAAAGCTCTTTCTACAGGATTTTTATGATGAACTCAGATGAAATGGGAAGTTCTTACAGGAGCCTGGCAGCACCCCAGTGTCTCCAAATATTTCTGGGTCACCTTAGTCTATTTTCATTAGCCAAAGCAGCGTGTTATTTGCACACGTGGCCATTTCCATGCTACCTGCTAGCAGTCTTTGTATGCTTGTGTTTCAAAGCCACCATTAGAAGTCTCTCCTTTTTCTTTTCCACCCCCTGGCTAATTTCTTATTTGCACAAGAGCTTTTCCATTACAGGGGGGAGTTTAGGATTGCTTACTGCTTTTGCAGACTGTCATGAAGCAGTTTGTAATGGCAAGGCTGTGGGAGCAGCAATGTGGCTAAACCAAGGTTGTGTGAGAATATCACTCCTATGTCTTGCTGTTCATCTCTGCACTGAAATGCAGTTATGATGCAGAAGATAACTATTTCCCTTTTGCAGATAGCCTCACCCTAAACTTTCTTTGCAGAAATGAGGTCCTTGCTTCAATTTCATTTCATACTTTCCTTTTGCACATCTCTTTCATAGATGTGGCACACTGTCAAAGGAAAATGGAGAGGTGACTTCATTGCTGGAAATCTTCACACACTAAAAAACCCCTTAACTAAGAATGAAAACATTTGCCTGAATGAAAATGGTAACGGTCCAATGACTCCTTCGCCTTTTGTCCCTTGAGTCCTATAGATTCTACCAATCACCCAGGTAACAGTTGCAGCCAGGAGAAGCTGAAATTAAAAAACAAACCCTGAAATATTGGGCCAAGAAACGTGCTTCAGATGCTGAAGATCCCAGTAGCCTTTTTATAGTTTCACTGCTATTTCTTCTACTCCTTTCATGACTAAAAGTCTCACAGTTAATCTAATACCTTCCTCTGTATTGACTGGTGAACGATTCTTCAGAGGGGGAAGAATCTTCCACCGCACATCTCAGGCAAGCACTGGTACAGGTGGGCACTCCGTCACTGGCAATTCTGTATGATCAAGAACTTTTAGCTTTCTTTATTGTAGGAAAAGAGCACTGAATAGTATTGATTATCAAGTGAGGCAAATTTGTCCTGGAGTATCTTCCTTTTGTTCTGCATTTTCAGTGCAGCTTCAAAAAAGCATGCAGGTTCTTCAAATAACCGAAGTACTATACTTTCCTTACAGGAATAGGTTACCCAGCATGAACTTTGAAGCAGAGATTCTGGCAGATCCACACGATAATTCAGGTATTTGGGAGTAAAAAACGAACAAAACAACAAAAAAAAAAAGAGATAAAAGTAAAATGCCCATTCACTGTAAATGTATCTTAATTCTGTTGGCAACAGAATTGGAAGTTGTTAAAGGAAGAAAAAGAAAGAAACAGGGTGCTGCACTGAATGCAGTTCAGGTGATCTATCTGAGATAGATATTGGTGTCTGTACCTCCAGTTGGGCTGGATGTTGAAGTCCCATTCACGTGGTTTTGGAAACAGCATAGGCATCCATGTAAGGTTGCACAGTCCTATGTAGGACGTAAAACATTATCTTATTAGCAGCAACTAAAAGCAGAATTTAAACAAGCAACTCCTGAGAAGGCACAAATGAGGATGAAGAAGTTCTGCTGCGTCCTGTCCTTCATCCTCACTTCAGTTAGGAGGAAAAGCTGATTTTTTTCCCCTTCTCAACACTACCTTTTCAGTGCTGATCTCAGATGTTGAGGCTGGCACTACCGCTGCATCCTTGATGTAGCCATCTGTCTGAGGTAGACCTCAGAGACAGCATCTAGCTGAATGGCATCTTCGAGTGAGCCTCAAGTCTTAGTCTTATCACTGCTCCTCAGACTCAAGATGCTGGCCAGAGCTTGTGCCCCGGCAGGAGCAACATCTTTAGGATGAGACATCAGGAAAGCAGGTTTTTGCAATCATTGCTTGTAGCCTCTCAAGTTGCCTGGGCCTTGGTTCAGAGCTGGAAATCTTAGTCCTGGTGTATAAGTATGAGCCCATCCAGCTGAAATGCTTTTGCTCCAATTGCCCTCATGGCCACAAGCCATGGCTGCCAGTGGGAATTCACCTCCCTGGCAGTGTATTGCAGTCCCACGTCAGTGAGAGCCAGAAATGAGGCACACGGGGTTAACTATTTTTGCTTCAGCTGCAGGTGTGCATTTTTGTGTTGCATCACCCCTAATAGCAAGTGTGCCAACAGCTGGGGGTTTCGTTCATCCTGTCCAGCATGTGTGAGAACCACAGCCCTTCCAGAACCTCCTGAGTAATTGTCTTCACCTTCTTGCCAGAAATACACTCCCTTTCTGCAGAAGTAGCATCCAGCTAAACACCTCCAGGAAATTATGGGTACATCTTCCTCAGGGCAACCTGCAGTAACAACCATCACTTAACACGCTGGTGTCAAAGGACATCAGAGAGTAATTTTTGTATCTTTAGTGTCAACAGACTGAGTTTTCACATGAGCCCATGTGCATGGATGGCTCCTGGGCTGTGTGACTTCTGCACCATCTTCCCGAATCTCTGGCTTCTGTTGGGTTGGGCTGGGTTTGGTTTGGTTTCTTCCACGAGGTAAGTGCTTTGATCCTTCATTTGCCTGGAAGTCACTAACACGCCATTCATATTTGTTTCTCAAGAGCTGTATGTCATCCCTTCCATGAGAAGTCTCACAGCTGAGGAGTATGTAGAGGCCTTTCAGTCATTTTTGGATCACTCAACAGAGCACCAGTGCATGGATGAGTTCAACAAAGAGGTGATGCCGCACATCATGGCTGGGTAAGGAGTGTGTCCACTGAGGTGTTAAGGCTATCTGTGATCATGGGAGGGCAGCCTGCCTATAAGGGTCAGCAAACATATTGAAGGATTTTCTGGGGCACGAATGAGCTTTTAATGCTTTTAAGTTTTGATTCCATTAACAGCAGCCTTTCAAATATTCTGTTTAAGTGCAATTTCAATTAATACCCTGTGCTGCTTCTCAGCTTATGTAAAGGAAAGAATCAAGACCTTATTTGCATGTCCATCTGCTTTCATTAGCTGATTTTCCAAGGATCAAAGCATACTGAATTTTTTTCTTTTCCTTTTTTTTCTTCTTTCCTGCCTTCCTCCTTTCCCCTTCCCTTCCCCTTCCCCTTCCCCTTTCCCCAACCCTTCCCCTTTCCCCTTTTCCTTTTCCACTTCCCTTCCCTTCCCTTCCCTTCCCTTCCCTTCCCTTCCCTTCCCTTCCCTTCCCTTCCCTTCCCTTCCCTTCCCTTCCCTTCCCTTCCCTTCCCTTCCCTTCCCTCCTCTCTCTCTTTGTCTATCTATCTATCTATCTATCTATCTATCTATCTATCTATCTATCTATCTATCTATCTATCTGTTTTTGTTTTTGTTTTTTTTCCCCCCAGAGGAAAGCTCCCTTGTTTTCTCTTCCTGCTTTTGGGACTTCCTCACACATCAGTCCAAAATAACATCTCTAATTCCATTCTAGTGACTATTTCTTGGTTTTCTCAGTCCCCTAAGACTCCTTATTTCTATCCTAAGTAAGTCGATTTGCATTGCTTAAGCATCAAATGATAATCAGTTTTGTGAAGTACTGATGCAATATACTAAGCCTGTGTGACTGTAGATAGTTTCAGAACAGGCTAGATCCAAGCCACAAGAAAAGACTTTCAAGTCTGGATAATTTCTGGATGTTGTGGAAAGTGTATTCTCCTTTGGGAAAAAGTCAGGCAGGTAACTCCAGGCCAGACACTTATATCTGTCTATCTGTCTGTCTATCTATCTCTCTATTGATCTATCTATCTAATGCATTAGAAGTAATAGTAAAAAAAAAAAAATTGCTTGAGGAAATGTTAGAAGAAATATTTCTTAACGTGAATTTTAAACACTTTTGTTTGCTGGACCAATACAAAATATTACAGCTCAGTAGGGTGATAACAAATATGAAGTGCAGAAAACCAAACTTGTCTCCCGAGGCTGCAGAGGTTTGCCCTGTCTTGCCTTGTCCCCACAGGCGCAGCTCTGTCTCTCAATGGGAACTTCTTGCTCTGGGTTTTCTTGAGGCCTTTATGTGTGGTGTCAGCCATAGCCTGAAGAAAACTCTGGCAGGGGAATAGAAATCCTATATCCTGCTCCTTACTGTACTTTGAAATATGAGCCTGCTCATACAGGGTAAGCTCCTGCCATGTAGTAAGTTATAGCTGAGTTCCAAAGGGATGCTCAGATTTCACGTGGCACGTCTCAGTTAAACTGGGTCAATATGGTATGTTATAATTAAAATATAAAATTATGTGACACACTGTGGTTGAGTATCATGTACTTATAATTTCAGTCTCGGCAATGGAAAATCGACTATAAACGTTCTGGGAGTGGGGAGCGGCACAGGTAAGGAGCTGAACAGCACAGCAGATGCTGGGGAATGGTGGTCCTTGGGGAAAGGGAAAGTACTACTCAGGTTTTGAGCCATGGGGAGAACTGCTCATGCATTAATAACGCTGTTTCTCGTGGAAGCCTCTTGATGACTGTCGTCTGACTATGCGTCTAAACTCAAGGAGTCTTTCATCAGATTAAGTAGGAAAGCATCTCCAAACCTCACTGGAAAGACTTTGAGTGTCTGGGAGGTTGTTCCCACTCAAAGGTCCCATCTTAGGCTCTCCCACCCAAAGGCACTTCCCACTCTATGTTGCTTTGAGGGACACGAGGGGCTGTAGAGATGGCCACGGGCCGGCCACGACCAGCAGCATGGCACCTAGCCAGACTCTTCAGGATGGGTTTCTTTGTTACAGCTCAGTCTTTATCCAGAGATTACTAGAGTTTAACTGCAAATGCTATTTCCCCCCGGAGAGGAACAATCTTTTGGAAGAAATGGCTTTAAAGCTGTTCTAAATGAACAGTGAAACATCCGGCTTTGCTCCCAGGGAATCTGGAAAACATTAAAAAAAGCAGAGAAAAGAAGTAGCGGTTCAATTTATCAGAGCTTGATTTTGCTTTGAAAAGTATTTTCAGCTGAATTATAAGTGTTAATACTTCCTAGTGCAAGTATTTTTTCTCACTCTTTCTGCTTGTTTTCCTGAGCAAGACAAAAATAACAGTGGTTGTTTTCCCCTGCTGGGAATGTGTTGGAGCATACGAGAAAGCAAGGAGGAAGAATTTATTCAGTTCTCAATTACACTCCTTTTCCTTACGTATCATAGCACTGAGATTCTGTCTGACTCCAAGAAAACACGAGGGAAAGGAAAACCTTTTACATTACCCTCATTTTTCCTTATTTCCTCTTCAGAAGAACTTTCAGTGAGAAAGTAAAAGCCCTAAGACATTCTAGCAGGGATGCAGGCTCCCATCTTGCAGTGCCAAGGCTGCCTGAGCCGAACCTGCGCGGGCGGCACGGGAGTGAGCCAGCATGGCACCGAGCAAAAGGTCGAGTGTGATCCCTGACCTTCTGAGGCTTGGACTCTGATTTCACACGGCCCGATTCGGGGTAGTCAACTGAACTATTAATGGGGGTTGTGACCTGCTCTTCATCCTGAAATGCTGCTGCTTGATCCCGGTCACGCTTTCTCATTCAGCCCGTGTTCCCCACGGCTGGTGCAAGCATCCTGGCTGTCAGCTGCTGGTGAGGATCAGGCGAGCTGTGGTTTGCAGGGGATTTCACTCCTGCTTCAGCAGTGCCCCAATGTGTCTTGTGCTGAAGGGCTGCTGCTGGCAGCTTCCTTGCTTTTCTCCAGGAGGGACACGAGCCTGAGAATGGGACAAATCTTGAGCAGCATCACTTGTGTCAGCTTGTGTTGAGTTGCCACAGTCCATCATTATTGTATCATCAGCATCTTTATATTCAAGATGGCTGGAATTTCCATCCTTGAATTCTACTTACTATAACACCTATCAGGAATGTCAGTTCTTGTCATAGCTAGTCCAGAAGGTCAGAGAAGATACAGGATCTGGTGTCAAGTGCCCTGTGTGTATAATTTGCATGGATAGGACAATTTTTAGGCCCCACCATCAACCGCAAACTGGATTCTCACAGAGATCCACTCAAGGTGATCGTCTCTGCTGTTTCTTTTCGTAATACCAGATGAACCAGATGGGCTTTGAACACGTGGCACATCATGGCGTTTCTGATAGGAGCAAAGGTGACAAGCATCACTTCAAATGGGACCGGGGATTTCCTAGGACAACAAGACAGACTGATGCTTATTTCTCCAGAGCTCAGACTGTCTCGGAGGAGCAGCAGTAACCTAAATATGCAGGGCAGCTACATGATGCTCAAGCTGCAAATGTGCGAGCCTTTATTTGCAGCTCCAATGCAACAACTGGACAGTGGATACCCAGACCGTGTGGCCTGGCTCCAGAGGGGACTGACCCACTACATATCCCCAGCTCTCCAAGCATTGTGACGCCTGTGGCAAAGCTGCTGTCACTTCCCAGGGCAGCACCAATGTCAAAGTTGCACGGCTGTGCTGACTCCCTCCTTGCTCCTCATTCTAACTTTGTGTTTTTCCCCAAAACTTATGTTTCCTTATTGTTTTAAAACATTGATCTTTGATTATTTGAAACTGTTCCTCCTGTGACCCAGAGTATTACCGTTAGTAAGTTTCTGCTCTGTTGCATATCTCTTCCTTATTCTTGCTATTATCTGCAAATAATGTTACTTTGCCAGCTGGTGCACTGGCATCCTTTCCTCACCACTCAAGTGTTTTTTAAAAATAACAGATTTGTGTTTACTGAATAGGTGAACAGGATCTAAAAATGATCCAGATCCTGCAGGCTGCACACCCAGGGGTCCTTATTAACAACGAAATCATAGAGCCCAACCCACAGCACGTGGCCACCTACAAAGGTGAGGCACCTCGGGCCCCTCTGCCATCTGGGGTATGGCCAAGACCATTGATTTGTATTACCATTTTTTATGCTGCTCTGTGAAATTTGTGTTTGGCTTCTACTTTTTAAACAGAGCTGGTTAATCGAGCTCCAGATCTGCAGGGGGTCTCTTTTACTTGGCACCAGCTTACTTCCTCTGAGTATGAACAACAGGTGAAAGAGAAAAACACACACAAGAAGTTCGACTTCATCCATATGATTCAGGTAAGATATACAGTACTGTTGGTTATAAGCACTCCCTGAATTTCTTTTGGATGCATTGAGTGGGAGGGACCAGGGCCGAGTGCAGTTTTCCAGCAAGCAATAAATTCTGCAACAGCTGTACAAATACTAAACACCATTCCCAATCCACCCAGGTCTTGGTCTCTGATTTGGTGAATATGGTGTGAGTATGGTGAGCTGCGCAAAGAACTTGCCTAAAAACTTTAAGGGATGCACACACCTTCCAGCCACAAAACTGGCAGCAGTGGGAGGGAAGTGTCAGAGACGTGGTGTAAAGCACCAGCTCTGCACAGAGTGCACAAGCCTTGCAGGGCTGGAGGAGGAATAACTGCATGCAGCTCTCCCTTCCAGATGCTGTACCGTGTGGAAGATATTCCTAACACCATCAAGTTTTTCCACAGCTGCCTCAACCATCAGGGTAAACTCCTGATCATAATTCTGTCAGGTAAGAGAGGCCTCCCATTTTTGCATCATTGCTATGAAGTATGAGAGCCAGCAATAACTGCCTTGGGATTCCAGTAGCACTAATTCTATAGCAGTTAAACAAAACAAATGTCTTCATGGGCTTGGACTCTTGGACTCCAATGTCTGATGGGACCACGCGGATATAACCTGCATGCTCTTGCTTCCCTGCATTTGAAGTAGATGAATGACTCTGTGAAATTATTGCCTGGAGGGAAGTGCAGCTGTGCCTGGAAGAAGGCCAGTTCATGGTGAAATGAGCACCATGCAAAGACAGCCTGAGCTCTGGGGCTCTTCTCTCCACACAGCAATGGCCAAGACTCGAGCAGAACAAAGGGAGCTGCCTAGACCTGTGGGCTTTGAAAAGGAGGCACTTATAATATCGCCATACTTGTTTTTTAAGAAGTGTATTTTTCCAGTATGCCATTCTTGAGTACCCAGCTGGTGGTGTGGTGAATAACACAGTTCCCCATATTCAGCATTAAGCCTTCCACCAGCAGGAGTGGGGAGGCTGATCTGGGACTAGCTTTTTCAGGTGTATGCTTTTAGATGTGCCTGACCTTCCTCCCCTCTACAGACAGCAGCGGTTGGGCCAGCTTATGGAAGAAGTACAGGCATTGCTTGCCTTCAACCGACAGTGGCCACTACATCACCTCCGACAGCATCACGGCAGTTCTGAGGAAGCTTGGCATCAAGTACCACGTTTATGAGTTCCCATCAGGCTGGGACATCACTGAGTGCTTTATTGAGGGGGACCCAGCTGGAGGCCATATGATGGATTTTCTGACGGGGACGAAAAACTTCCTGGGCACAGCACCCGCAGCTCTGCGGAGCCGTCTGCAGGATGCTCTCTGCCAGCCCGAATGCAGCAGTAGGAAGGATGGGAGAGTCATTTTCTGCAACAATCTCAGTATGATCGTAGTGGAATCCTAAAGCTTGGACCAACTTGCAGAGGTGACGTAGGGCAATGCAATTAATTGTAAGGCAAAGCAGAGATGGGTAGGCAGGAGAGCAGGGTTCATCCATCCCAGTCTGGGAGGATGGAACAGCCTGTGAGATGTAAAGGATGATCTCTTTTTCTTCTATCTCATCTAAATCTCCTCTCTTTTAGTTTGAAACCGTTTCCCTTTTTCCTATTATAACAGAGCCTGCTAAAGAGGCTGACCCCTTCTTTCTCATAGACCCCTTTAAATACTTAAAGTCCACTCTCAGGCCTCCCCAGAACCTTCTCCAGGCTGAACAGCCCCAGCTCTCAGCCTGTCCACATAGGAGAGTTGTTCCATCCTTTGGATCATTTTTGTGGTCCTCCTCTGGATGCACTCTGACAGGTCCATGTCTCTCCTGTACTGAGGACTCCACATCTGGACGCAGTACTCCAGGTGAGGTCTCACCAGAACAGAGTAGAGGGGCAGGATCGCCCTCTTCTCCCTGCTGCCCATGCTGCTTTTAATGCAGCCCAGGATACAGTTAGCTTTCTAGGCTGCGAGGGCACATTGCTGGCTCATGTCTGGATGAGGAGCGATGAGATATGGTTTAGTGGTTTATTGTAGCTACAGTAATGGGAGGACAGTTGGACTAGATAATCTTGTAGGTCCTTTCCAACCTTGTGATTCTATGATTCTCTGTCTAGCTCAGCACCCACCAGTACCCCAGGTCCTTTTCAGCATGGCTGTTCTGTATCCTATCATACCCCAGCTTTTATTGATAGTGAAAGTTGCCACTTCCCAGGTGCCTGACCTTGCACTGGGCTTTGTTGAACCTCATGAGGTTCTCCTGGCTCCACTGCTTGAGCCTGTCTAGGTCTCTCTGGATGGCATCCCATCCCTCAGGTGTATTGACTGCACCACACAGCTTGGCATCATCCACAAGCTTGCTAAATGTGCACTCAATCCTGTTGTTAATGTCAGTGATGAAGATGTTAAAGTGCACTGGTCCCAGCACTGACCCTTCAGAGACACTGAGACATCACTGATCTCCACCCAGACATTGAGCCATTAACCACCACCCTCTGGTAAGCATCCTCTCTATGCTTTTGATGCTGGGAATTCCAGCTTTCTATGCAGACAGCATGTTTACATACCTAAAGATGTGTCCATATGACACCATATGATGCCCCCACACCAGCTGTGCATTTATGCACTGGTTTCTTAAAACTGTACCTGGACAAGACCTGCAAGGTATCCCCTCTGCTTTGCACCAAGCATGTGCCTCAGTGCACCCTGACAGGAGCACGCTGTTCTGCACTAGGCTATTGTTGTGTTTGTTTGTTTGTTTTTTAATCAGCATAGTTATTTACTACCCCAAACATCTCAGCATCTCGTAATAAAGACATCTTAGCATTTTTTTTTTCCACCTTTTTGCTTGGAGAATTTCTGGATTCTGGGGTAATACTTGCCCTGTACTCGTTCATGCAGGTATTCATTTTGTTACTTTCTTTCTACTGTTTTTTCTCCATACAAAATAAAAGCCATTTTAAAACAGCGAATGTCACATCTTGCTCTGTATACATGGGCTTAGAGAAAATGAAGAGCGAAGAGGTTATTAAGTTAAAAATAGAAAAAAAATGCAAAGTACCATTTTATGGAAACACTAAGTGCTTCTCGTAAGTGAGAAAAGTGACCCTGAGCATGTGTGCAGGCACATCAGCATTGCTGCAGCCCATGTCCTGCGCCTGCCCTTGGGGTGACATCACCACGGCACCAACGTTACTTAAATACGATGAATAGGCTTACAGTGGTCATATAGGTAAGTCGAAACCTCACTCTGCGCTTTGGGCTGTGGAACAAAGAGAAAAGCTGTGGCAAAAATGGTAGCATGACATCATCTCTTTGGAAGGACCATGGCTTCATCATCTGTAAGTACTTTTTCTTGGCTGTTGGTCTAAGAAATGTCAGTCCACACTGGAGAGCCTCCTTTAGAGCCTCCTCTATCCCGTACCTTATGCACAAGCTTTCTGTTTTGATCCATACTGTTCTTATTCCATAGCTGGCTCCTCTGCTTGCTCACAGCACTGGGCAGGGAGTATATGGCTGGCCTGGTGGAATGCTGTTAGCATGGTTCCCATCAACATCCTCCCTCCGCTATTAAATCCCATGGTTTATTTCCAGGTGTTAGTGAAGCCTAACTTCACTATTTTATTTTACACCTGGTAAAATAAAAATAAATATATATATATCATATATTAGGCTTCCTTTTCAAGCTTCAAAGTACCACCTACCTGATATGTTCCCCCAGATCTTCCCCAGCCAAACAGCACTTACGGTCTCACTCCTCCATGGAGTTTCCTGAGCATATGGATGTGTTTCCAGTAAGCAGATGCTGAAAAAAAAATCGGTGAGAACAAAATTTACTCCTATCTTTGTAAATCAATGCACAAATGCTCAAAAGAAAAGGAGCACTTCAAAGCAGACTGTTCAGTGGCAGTCTAGGGAGATGAAATGGGGCACCCCCATTAAAAACACCACTGCTTAATGCTTTAGGTGCAATTTTTCTTTTGATTCCTTTGATTCTTGAAAAGCAAGTCATTTAACAAGTCATTCAACAGCAACTCTTCTTGTACACCTGGAGCAAGTACTATTCTAAGCATCCATTCCTTTTGTTTATGTATTTATTGTTGCTTTAATATGGTATCTATTAGCTATTAACGGTGCTTCTAAAGTCACGCTGCCCTCCCACGTAGAAATTGTCTTTGAGGTGACCACGAGAGGGCTGCAGCAGCCAATGGATTGTGCCTGGCTCAGATAACACTCGGATGCTGAGCTGAAGGAACAGAGCCAAGCAGGCAGGCACATACTGCTCTGCCTGGGCTCTGCTTGCTTCACTGGATCCATGCATCTGAGGTTCATGACTACTGGGATTGTTTGGTACACAGTATCTGTATTAATAGTGTAATAACAGCGTTTATTGAAACACCAAGCTTTGCTTCAGGTGCTAGCCCTGGATCTCCCTTGGGAGAAGGAAACAGAGGCAAGATCTAGATGAGGCAGAGCAGTTCCCACAGGGTTGCACATAGCCTACTCCAGGACTAAGGGCTGATCCTTCTCTATCAGGCCATATCTCTAAAAAAGGTGTTTATCACTCTAATTTTTCATCCCAGCAGAGCAGCTCCAGGCTGGTTGGGGAGAGACAGACCATTTTGGTGATGCTCCTTCTGACCTGTCTAACCAAAAAGCACTCAGCCAGACTGGTACCTGCGGGGTGAGCATCCCAGGGTCCAGACAGATGTTCCTAATAACACCTGCTCCCCTGCTTCTGATTCCTTGGTCAGGCTGTTGGTTTTAGCAAAAAAGAGCAGCTGTCCCAAAATGCAGGAAATGTGTTGTTCAGCCCCAATTCTCCTTTAATTTCTCGTTCAAGCAGGAGGGAAATAAATAAATAATTTGATTGATTGATCACTAGACAAGTAAATAAGTAATTAAATAACATTTTAAACATTGCTGCAAAATTTTTGAGGAGTACAAGAGAGAACAAGCTCCAGCTGGAAAGACCTTGGGTTTGCAGAACATACGAGGTGGGCAGATCCCAGCGGGGCTTTTCTTTTTCATCTCTGAGAAAGAACAAGGAAGAGCAGAACAGGAGCTTCATTTCTACTAGTCAGTTCCCGATAGTCTGATGACACTTTTGGTTAGATCTGCCAGCAAGTTTGGAGAGAAAACATATGTTTTGTCATACATCGTAAGGATGGTACCTCTGGTGAATTTAGAAACGTGATAAGAAAAGTTTCAGAGCTGTCTCTCAGTCCCTACTGCTTTGCTAACATTTTTTAGCACTCTGTATGTGTCTGTCAACAGCTGATACTATGGATTAAGGCAGATTACAGCTCATTGCTCTGGTGGCTGTTTTCTTCAGATTTTAACTCAACGGGCACTTTGCCATTGACTTCACTGTGACAAGACCAAGGCCCTTGTGTTTATGTACACTCTGTAATGCTTTCCTAACTCAGAGTGGTTTTACTTTGTAAGGTGTCTGAATGATCAGCTACGGGAGTAAATGATTTATTATTTATAGGATAAGAGCTAAGGTACTTTTCATTTTATTATTTCTAGGATAAGGGCTAAGAACAAACTGTCTGATGATCCTGATTTGCAGGTGTTTTCCTATAGATAAATGTTGACTTTGGTTTGTCATGCGTGTACAGATTGTGTTGTATGCCATTTGGGAAAAGGGGAAGGAATTCGAGGAAATTCAGAGAAAACATCTACAGATTTAATGCATTTAACTGGCAGACTTTCTTCATCATTTGCTAACGACAAGTTGTTCTCTGATTTTCAAAGTTGTTTATCCATTTTGGAAGGAAAAAAATCCTTTTAACTCTCATGATCCAACCAAAGGCAGAAATAATTAGCACTGGAGAATCAAACCACTCAGCTGTGAACAACCTTCAGTCTGAAAACTATTCACCCAAACTTACCCCTACATGATGGGACTTGTTTTCCTACATGCTTAAAAACAGCTACAAGAATATAAATTTCAGCCTAGACATTCTTTCCTAAACTTTTTCTGTTTGCAAGGTTCCCCTCAAAGCCCTCATCTTTCCTAGCAGAGCATCCTCCCCTCCATGGCCTTGTCCCAAGGAACCCAACAAACCTCCCTCATGCGCCCTGTGGACACGAGGTCATGGCCAGCCTCCCGGTGTGACTCACTGCCAGAAGTTAATGCAGATTTTTTTTGCTTCAGAGCCTAAGGTGACACAAAACAAATGACCTGCTCTTGTCTGGGTGTTTTACGAGGAGAGTGTCACCCCATTATAAATGTCTTAAAACAACAAGTGCTGCCAGAGCATAACTTCACTGCACTTTGTGTAAATTATTCCTGAGCCAGTCCTTAATGTTTATTAATATCACTGATGCTTCTGAAATGTTAAGTAAGGACATTAATGTAACCCATAGTACAAAGCCATAATAGGGTATTAATGGGAGAGCTCACCTCCATACGGGTGAGCTGTATTGTGGGTCCCAGTGTGTGTAGAGGAGCAGCCACCCCAGGCAAATACAATCTCTGAGCTTGTGTTGGACTGGCAGGAATTTAAATAAATCTGCCACCTCCATCACCCAGCAACTAATTATTTTTGAACATAATTAGCATTCATATTGGTACTGGAGTCATGCTCATATATTTCTCAGCACAGTCCCTGAAAGTTTAATATACAAAATGTCACTTGGCTCACACAAAAAAAAAACCCCACCTTGACCAGAATCCTGCCCAGGCTAGGGAAAGAAATAGGGAATATAGAAAGTAGCCTTTCCTTTATGACTCATTGTGTTTCTTTCCAATCCACCCCTGCCTTCAGGCAACCTGCTGGCTGGGCACCTCCTGCACGGTAGGTTAAATTCAGACTTTCATACTGTCTTCCCTTATTGATTAGCCTAATTTCCCTTCATATATTTTGCAAAGATGGGCAATGTATGAACTAATTTCAAGTGCCTCTCTGTGGTTGCTTTTTGTCTTGGTGAAAGCTGTCTTTTATTATTTATCACTTCTGACATGAAGACCGTCTGGCACCAACAACCATGACTGCTCAGCTCTGCCTGGCATATTTCAGGCCTGGATGTACCATAGATGCCATAGAGTCTCCATGTGTTTGGCACCATGAGGTGCTGAGAGCAGGGTGAGGGACGGAACCAGCCAGGAGATTTGATGTACACCAGGCCCAGCGCTGGTGGGACAGGAGGCACTCACCCGTGTTGCAAGGGGAAGACATGGAGGAACAGTTTGTTCCACCACACATTGTAATCCTATGGGGAAAATGGATGACACTGAGTGTGTTTCCAGCTGGCAGTTAGCAGCTGGCAAAGCAGAGTGGCTGGGCTGTCAGCTCTCAGAAAGGGGTTTCTTATCTGCTGTTGCAGCAGGTATCGTGGTATCGCTGTCAGGTTGAAGTTGCACTGGAGCTGCTTGTAGGTGGGTTGGGCTTGGGCAGGGCTTTGCTCTCTGCTCTCTGAAAGCACGGACCCCACGCCTGTTGGGGTACCACTCTTGTGGTGCAGCTGCACTCCTCCATCTGTCAATAGCGTACACCCAACCACAAAAAGGTCTGTCACTTTTTGCTTCCAAAATCGGGCTAGAAAATATTGCATGTATTTTTTTCCTGACTGGTAGAGGAGCATTTACATCTGAGTACAGAAAGGTTATGTTCACTTGTGCAGCAAAGTGTTGTCCTGTGCTCAGAGGCCTGTGTTTCACACTGAGCCTGCCACGAGCTCCTGGCCACAACCGCTCCATTCCGCTTGGCCTCAGCTTCCATCCTCACAGCCTTCCCTTCCTCACAGGCAGGTTGTGAGGCTGGATCCAGCACTGCCAGCAAGAGGCTTTATTGCTGCGGTGATAAGTGCCATGCCAACACAGTAGTAACAACAAATAACTTCTCTAAAACTGCAAAAGGGTCTGACGTTATTAATTGCATCTCAAGCACCTGCTGTGTGTGTGGGTCGGGATTGAATGCAGAGCAGGCTGAAGGTTTTCTCCTGCTCATGTTTCTTGCATTTGGTAAGAAAAAAAACCAAATTCTTCTGTCCAAAAAACTGTCTTCTGTCCAATTCTCCCACATCTCTCAGCCCCTTCTGCTCCCATCCAAGTGTTGCTGTTTTCCTGATGAAAGGGTACGTGTAAAGGCGTTCTGTTTCTGCCATCTCTTTTTACGTACTCCAGAGGGATCTACTGTCAGGATGAAGCAAAGATTGAGAAATTTCAGCTTGAGAAATGAAAATTTGGGGCAAATTATTAAATACACAAGAACAAGACTTAGAAGGAATTGGAAAATCTTAATGGTTTCTCCTGTCATATACCTTAAAAGCCGTATAAAGTGCAACCTGCTAAATAGCAAGGGAAAACCCTGAGTTACTTAAAATTTTATCTTCTTTCTAAAATATTTCTCATGACAGTTAAATGTTACCCAAAACAGAGAGGAATTACAGTATCTACAAAGCCACACTGTCATCATGGTAGAGCAGAACCACCCTGCTTAAAATGCTTCGACAAACATCAAACAAGCACCTTGCAATGTCATTCATGTAAAAAGGAAGAAGACCACAGCAAATTCTGAATTCTGTAAAAGCGGGGTCAGAAACACAGCATCAAACTTGTCCTTTTCGAGAGCTGCAAAGTTTCTTTTCTCCTTCCTTTAAAAACAAATGCAAATGCTCTAAATCTTCTCAGCCCTAAGTGCAGACGGTGTCAGATGAAGTCAACAGGAGGCAATGCTTTTAGATGCTTACAAAAAATGTGATTTCATGCATCTCTCCTTCAGGCTATTATCTGGTGATGGATGTGCAGAGGGCCTTCATGATGCCCAAAAAGTGGCTGAAGCTCTTTGCAAAGACAGGAGTTGGCCTCAGGGACAGCAGTGCCCTGACACAAGGCTTTACACAAGGCTGAAGCCCACCCTGAGTTGAGACGCTCATGGTGAGTTCCCTGAGCAAAAGCAGGTCACATCAGTAGATATCATGTGTTCTTTGAACCTCAGGTACCTCATTTTCTGTCCTCTGCTGTGGCACCTGTCTCACCTGTCTTCCTTTGAGCAGAGGGCAGTTATTTCTTTACAATGGAAATAAAAGTAGTTGATACAGGAGTGGGGTGTTTTGTCTATGCAGAGCAAAGGTGGAAAGTTGCACTCTGGCGTCAGCTTGAATAGATTGAGCGTTATGAAGTGCTAACAAGAGAAAGACCTCTCAGAGGAGATAATGCCTTCACCCAATTAATGCATCCTAATGAACTTATTCTTTGCAGGTTGGTAGAGCGCTTTCAACGTGAAGTTTCCTTCCTGTGATCACTTGTGCCAATAAAAGTCCTGTGAGAATGCTGATGAAAACTGATGGGAATGTGCCTGAAGTGAATTTATTTTGATATTTCACTCATCAGAAAAAAAAAAATATATATATATATAAAGGTTTGTACTTTTCAACCAGAAATGCTATTGTGCTCTCTTCATGACTTCTGTCCTTTAATACCTCCTCAAATGATACTAAGGCTCCTAGGCATGTATCCCTTTGAATCTGAAGATGAGAAAATCCCATGTTTGAAATACTTGGAAGTGGATTTTTCTTTGATAACCTGTATTTTTGAGGTGGATAGTTACTTTGCTGAACATTAATGTCTATTTCAGTAATAGTGGTCTGAAAATGCTCTTCTGGCTCTAGGAGATTTTGACTGAGGAAAGAAGCCCTTTTCCAGCCAAGCTAAGTTATAATGATACTTTGCACTTAGGCAAATTCTTTTATCAAAGTGTGATTTATTCATCAGGTCACCAGAACCTCAATTGGTTCTGTCTAATTGTGGCTGTCTTTCTAGCTTGCAAGCTTGGAAGCCCATCTGCAATAGCTTTTTGCTGTGCTTTGGAGATCCTAGGAAACAAAGCGCCAGAGAAAGGGAAAAAGAAGCGCGAGGCTCAAATGAAGCAATCTCAGACTAAAACAAATTCAGAAGGAGGGAAAAAGGCAGAAGGATGGATGAGAAGGTTTTTCAAATAATGTTATGATGTACCATTGCTTTCATAAAACTGTGAGCTGCTGTTCGCTGCCATCGGAATTGATTGCCAGTGGTGGGAGAACATCTCCAAATGAGGGCACCCAAAGTTAGCTGCCTTATTCCTACTGCTGTCTCAGGGACTTGTACTAGTGATCAGATTTTCAGCAATTGCTGGTGAGTATTTTGCAGCCTTGGAAAAAGAAAAGTTGTCCCAACAATAGGATTGAAGTTGATGAACTGAAACACCCAAATGTTCAGTGCTGGCAGCTGCAACCTTCTCTGAAAAAACAGTTCAATAACGTGATCATGGATGGTGACAGTGAGTCTTCTTCACCTCTCATACAACCAGCAAAAGGTAAGACGCTTAATGAGGAAAATGGAGTACATGGCTGGGCAGAAATTACTTTCCAACTACTACCCGTGTTTTGGAATCATGGTAAAATTAGTCACTTTGTATTTGTGTAGCCTGGCTTCATATCTCAAACCACAAATTAGGGTCATTTTTGAACACTGCAAGCAGATAATACTTCTCAGTTCTCATTCCTGTGGCAGGAATGAACAGTTTCTAAATTGCACTTTGTTAAATATTGTTGCAGAAGAGCCAATATATCCAGGTGGTAGGCGCTGAGCTCATATTTCTTAGTGTATTCTGGAAGAGTCTCTCAATCAAAGTGAGATTTTATGGCCTGTTTTTAATTTCACAGTTATAAAGATGAACACAAATGTTTTTCGTGGAAATAATTAGGTACCACTGAAAAAAGCACTTTCCTACCAAATAGTAATAGCATATTTAATTAAGTAAAACGCTATACTAGCTTTAACAGATTTTAGTGTCTGTGACTTATTTCCAGATTAAAGGATTTTTTTATAGTCCACCCCACATGTAAGTTAGCATTATTACATCAATTCTTTTCAATAAATGTCCGAATACAGTTTTCCTTCTAATATAAAAATATTTTCCTTGATCATTTTTGCCAGGCATTGCATGTCTGTCTCTGCCCTGGTTGATGGGGTACAACAGCACATCCTGTCCTTCTGTCCACAGCAGCTATATCAATGAGCTTGGGTTGAAGCAGGTGCTCCATCAGGGGGTCATTACTCCAGCTGCAATGAATTGCTGATGCAATCTCATACTCAAGTCTTCAAAATCAGCAGTTTTCTTGCTTCTGGCTTGCAGACCTGCTGTTGTTTTACTTCTTCTACTAGAGTTCCTAAGGCTGACCATGCCGCTTAGGTAAGGCTCTTGTTTCCTGGATAACCTTTCTCAGTCTGTACTCCTGGCATAGATTTGTTACAGATCCTTTCTCCTTGGTCTGTGGTGTTATGTTCTTGCAACCAAAAAGAAAACATATATAGTCACATGTAACTTTTTGAAAACCAGCCCCAGATTGACTGAGGCAAACTATTGAGCTGAGCTGGATGTGCAGGTTGTGTAGCAGCTGTAAAACCTGAACCTAAACAGTTGTGATGGTGGAAAGAGCAAAGGGCATTGCTGCTTGTCCTTGTGGTCAAGTTTCTGCATTTCTCTTTGATGTGATCTCTCTTGGGGGAGTGTTTTAGGCTTGTGTCTTGGAGGAGGAGAGTTGCTGCCTTCCAGAGCACGATCAGGATGGAGAAGACAATTTTGGTTTTAAAAACTTAAACAAGCTTCTTGACTTGTGGCTAGACCAATGCCTTAGTGAGTCCTCTGATCATAAAAGACACTGATGCATCAGCATTAGCCAGCACCACAGCCATCTATTTACCCAGCCAAGTGCTGCAATAGATCAATGTTAAACGCTTATTTGCGCTTCACTGCTCCAAGGCACAGAAACTAATTACCAAAGATAAATTAGCCCTTGTGACAATGACTAAGAAATACACATCCCAGGATAGAGTACCCTGACTACAGACAGACATAATTCCCCTCTGACTGGGAGCAGCAGTAGAGGGTTACACAGCATATCCTTCAGGCACTGTTGGCTTGGGCTGGAGGGCTGTGGGTTTGTCCATGCGCCCAGCATGTGTATGAATGCAAGGAGATTTTCACAGAACTTTTAAGGTTGGAAAAGACCTCTATCATCTAGTCCAGCTGTCAGCCCATCTCTGCTGTGCTCACTGACCATGTCTCTCAGTGTTGTAGCTCCGCAGTTCTTGAATGTTTCCAGGGATGGTGACTCCTCCACCTGGGCAGCCTGTGCCAATGCCTCACCACTCTTTCTGAGAAGGTTTTCCTAATACCCAACCTGACCCTCCCCTGTTTCAGCTTGAGGCCATTTCCTCTCATCACAGAGCTGTTATCTGGGGCAGAGGCCATCCCTTGCCTCAATACAACCTCCTTTCAGGGAGTTGTAGTGAGCAATGAAGTCTCCCCAAGCCTCCTCTTCCCCAGGCTATTCTCCAGTGAAACACCCTCATTGAGGCTATAAGGGATGTGTGGTGGATACAGATGAGAGCTCGGCAGGATTGCAGGCTGTAAGATGTTTGCTCCAGATTTACCTCGACTGAAACTCCACATTTGCTTCTTTCTTACTCCTCCAAATGTGAAGAGTCTGAATTTGGATAACAGCAGGAAGAACTTCAAACCCATGTTGTTCCCTTATTTTCTAACTGTCAGCAGATGAGGGTTGTGGAATGGGTTTTCAGGTCCTGGGAGGCTGCAAAGCCACTCTTGGCTGCAATAGGAATAACCTGAGTGAGAAATCTCATGGTGCTGCTCTGGGAATGGTTTCTGGAAGGAATTTCCACCTAGATGCTTACATAGTGTTTGGGACAGAAAACCCAGTCTGCCTTGGTGTTGTACCTTTGCATTCGTGTTTCAGCTTCTGCAGCAAAGCTAAAGTAATCCAGGTGAGTTAACTGACAGGCCCCAAGTGGGATGGGGTTTGGCGCAGACCTGTAACCTTGTCAGCTTTTCTAGTGTCTCTCCAGGCTCTAGCTTGTAGGTCTGGAATTCAGAACGCAGCTCACCGGTAATTTTAGTTGCAGGCAGCAGAGGTCAGCATTGCCCTGCTGATGGGAAACCATGCTCCCCTCTAAGAGAAAGCCCAAAACATTGCGAGGATCGTTTTTCGTCTGTCCTTGCCGTTTTACTGGGGTGAAATGAGCATGAACTTTGGCTTTTCAGTACAGCAGCTCCTCTGGACGTAAGTGCCATTGACTATGCCCGCAAATGATGTGGCTTCACTCGTGTCATGGGCTGCTCAGGGTGCCTGGGGACAGCTGGGATGTCCTCTGTCTGCAGCCAGGATCTCTACAGGATGGCTGTGTCCCACCAGAGCAGCTGATACATTCAGCATTATGAATGTTACCAGGCAGGGGTTGCAGATGGAGCCTGGGGGTCTTGGCTGCACAGGGGACCTTCCCCTGTCCTGTTTGTATCAGACTGTATTATGGTTTACATAACCATAATAACTGGTTTACATCTTGCTAAATGGCAGAGAGATATTGTAAGCATGTGCCTGACACAGCTGTCATTGAGTGTAGGTATTCACAACACTCCTAGGCAACTTGTTGAACAGTCTAATTAGTCCATTAACTAATGTCTTGTTCTTCATATATGTACTTTTGATCATGTGCAAGAACAGGAAGGGGAACAGGTTGGGGCAGATCTTCAGGAGGACATTTTAACACTTTGAAACCCTGTACAGGAGGGGGTGGAGCTTCATGCCTTTCTCCCTGTCCTACAGGAGATACAAACGAAGGTAAACTCTGGCTAATAATTTTCTTTGCCATATTTCTGATTCATGTTAGCTAACACAAATATGTAATTCAAAGGCTGGACTTGATGCACACCAGGTATAATGGTAAACCCGATCAACTTGGCCTTCAGCATTGGCTGTCCGTTTGCAGCTGAACATGAAATTACCCCCCCCTAAAAGTATGTGATCTGACAGCGTGTTGGTCTGATCTAGGCAAGCTGTGTGGGAATCCCAGCACTTAGAAGTCTCTTAGATGAATAAATTTGGCAATGCCAGTCCCAAGGCATTTGTTCAGACTCACGTATTTCTGTCTTTTCTTACATTTTCCACCTTTTGCACTGGTTTGGCAAGGCAATGTGATGGAAAGCCTGTGTGAGCGCACTGCTGTTAGGGCATTGGGATGGGGGACGCACAGGGGGAGCACCAAGGGTGCTGACTGCCTCCCTGGCTCATGCTATGTGAGATGTTTTCTATCGAGGTCATAAAAGAAGACACAAGGCAGGAACCCCTGGCTGCAGCAACAGCTTCGATCAGTCTCAGTCCATTAGTTTAAATAATCAATAGCCGTAAGTGCCAGAACGCAGTCTCCTACTTCATCACGAAAGCTGGGAAGCTGCAATTACAGACACTCTCTCCATTAACTTCAGCAAAATTAAGCAGTCACTATTCGGACATCTGAGAGGATAGCTCTCTCTGTAAACTGGGTGCATCCAGCTTAAGTAGGAAGGATAAAGGTGCGTTTTTATCTAAGCCTTTTTCTGGCACTATGGTGTCAGTGAGCACTGGGCTGTGCAGCTGCGTTGCCCTGTGCACAGTTGGCTCTCTCTCTGTCCTTGTGGCAGCGACCTCAGCTGCAGGGCCCTCAACCAGAGCCATGCTCTGGGTTTGGAGGATCGCTGCTTGCTCTGGAGCAAGAAAGTCCTTGAGGCAACTCGCAGTAAATAACATCGCATTAAAATAAATAATAAAAACAAGGACTTCATCCTTCCTAACTTTTCTGCCTTGCTCTTGTGCTGCAAAACCTCAATTCAGAAAAAGATGGCTCTGAAGTTTTGTATTCAGATGTTTTAAAGCATTACGGGCGACTTATTTTTCAGCATTATTTACGGCATCATTTTTTTCTTTTTGGTGGGGTCTGACATCCTCCAAATTCACAGTGCACTCCTATTAGCATTCCATTTCTGATGTGATGAAGAAGTACATTCATCCCAAAACAGGAAGAGGCCAATGAACCAAAAAATAGGTGATTAGCAGAAGCCCGTTTCCTAGAATAAATCAAAGGTTTTGTGCTGAGGTTCTCATCTCCCCAGCGAGTCTCCCAGTCCTTTTCTTATACGCTTATCTGCAGTGCATTTCTTCCCACTGAGTGCTTTCATTTTTGCACAATAGCAAAACAAAAGGCAATTAAATCCCAGAGGAATTAACCCAAATGTTTCACAAAATGAAATTCTTGCTCTCCGGCCGCCTTTAAGGCTGCTGGCTTCGGAGGAGGCAGCAGCTCGGGGCTCTGTGCTGTGTAACTTGGGCTGCGTGGGGAGCATTGCACACAGAGGGGCTGTGTGGATAAATCCCTAGCATGACTTTTGTTGGCAGTGTTATTAGGTGCTCTTGCAGCATGTTCAGGTCCTGTATACAATTTATTTCTTGCTTTTTTCAGTTGCCTCTGATACAGAAGGACCAATGTTTTGTGCATGGAGGTGGCCAACGCAACGTGGAAGTAAAGGGCTGCTCTGAGAGCAGCGGCGGTCAATAGGAATGTTTTACATGCATATCTTGAAGGTAAGTAGCTAGAGAACTGTTATCTGTAGGAGCTGTGAGCTATCATATCCATCCTTGCATATCCTAACCTGAAATACGTCCCTGAGAGCCTGGCTGCAATGGAGGAGGAGGTGGCTGTAGCATGGCTAGGAGATCTTGACATGGGGAACAAAAGTCCTTTACTCACTCCCATTTTTTGTCACCCTAAACTTCACCGTGGGCTTGTCAGAGCAGAGACAAAACAATGTTGAGTAACACACAGAACACCACCTGCTGAGTGGGACTGATTGAGAGCAGAGAGAATAGAGAGGATTCCTGCCCAATAAAAGAATGAATTCACGTATATATAAAGAACCTCAAGGCCTTTGTCTGCAGGGAGAGGAGAGGTGAATGGGGATCAAAATAACCAGGTGGCAATGTAGCTTTCTAATAAAACCCTGATAACTTTAAAGTATCTGGTCCTGGGTTTATTTAATCAGGAAAATAGCTGGGAGTTTAAATAACGTGCGATATAAAGGCTGCACAAAGGGGCGAGCGGGCAGCTGAGATGGATGTGTGCTATCCTGCAGGAGAATGTGACGCCTGAAAGAAGTGGTAACACATGGAAACAGCCTGCAATGGCACCGGCTGGACGGCAGCGAGAGATAGAAAGGGTGCAAGAAATTATTACAGGCAACAGTTGCAAGTCTCCAGGGCAGGAAGGGAGCAGAGATATTGCAGGAGATAAGGGTGAGTGAGGAGGTGAGGGCATGGCTGTGGGATGAGTGCGTGCTTGGGATGTGTTAGGGGCAGTAAGATGATGTCTTCGTCTGGGTGCATCCCAATGGTGAGGCTACCTGCGGGCCCCACTCCTTGTGCATGTCAACCTCCAAAAATCTCGACAAAATTCTTCCTATCTGGCTTCAGTGCAAACAAACACAACTTCAGCTTTATGCTTGAGAAGGTGACAGTCACTTAGTTGGGAGCAGCTTTGCACAGAGGAAATAAAAACCCACAGTATGTACTTAGACTTGCAAGATTGCCTTTTCTGCAACCCTTTTGCAAGGAGGAGTTTTTAAGTCAAAACTCCCATTGGCTCCAAATCAAGTTGTAATTAAAAAAATAAAAAAAGACAGTACTATCAATTAACAGCTTTTGTATGTTTTTGCTTGAGCAACGTTTTGCTATTTGCAAGGTTTTTGCTTGATCTGTGCACCTAGCTCTGATAAGTGGTAGCCAGGAAGAGCTGTTTGTGCGCTGGTATTTCGCTGTGAAATCCCACATTTGCGACTCTTTTTGGCAGTAAGTGGTAAGCTCAGCTCTGAAACTCATACAGTAGTTCACACTCCAGTAGAAGTGTAGATTAGCTTAAGGAATGGCTATTCACAAAGCCAAGGCACAGCACAGAGGCCCAAGGACTGGCAGGTCCACCGCCCATCTCACTTTGCATCCTGTGTAGCAGCATGCAAGCGTCTAATTGAAAGTGACAGTAGCTGGCCACCACATCTGGCATTTTTTTTTTAAAGAAGTGAGATAATTTCTCGTATCTCTGGTTTGCAACGATTTCTCAGAAGTTATACAGTCTTAAACGCAGTTAGTTTTGTGCTTCTAAGTGTGTTTTAAAGGGGCTGTAAGAAAGAAGGGGACAGACTCTTTTAGCAGGTTCTGTTGTGGTAGGACAAGGGGAAATGGTTTCAAATGGAAAGAAGAGAGATTTAGATTGGATATAAGGACAAGGTTTTTGTTTTTATTTTTTTTGCAATATGGCACGAACTGGCACAGGCTGCCCAGAGAGGTGGTGGATGCCCCATCCAGGGACACTCTCAAGGTCTGTCTGGACAGGGCTCTGAGCACCTGATAGAGCTGTGGGTGTCCCTGTTCATTGCAGGGGTGTAGGACTAGATCGTCTTTAAAGGAACTTTCCAACTCACATGTTTTTATGATTCTGTGATAAAGGCAAGAGTTTGGTATGGGGTGTAGGGATGTGCATGGGTTGCATATAAGATGCAGGCTCAGTGCTGTGCAGGTACCCAGTGGGAATATATGGTACTGCCCACCTCCATCCACAGACAGGAGCTTGGGAACATGAATATAAGAAAACAGGTTTTGCCAGAAGGGTTGGGATTGGTGAGGACTTCTGATTCCATCTGGTCCAACCCCTGCTGAAGCAAGGACGCGCAGAGCAGGTGCTCGGGACCATGTCTAGAAAATTCTAGAAGACCTCTATGGAGGACGATATCTCTAAGTAGGGAGGTAAGTTTTTAGCAAGTCAGGGTAATTTAAATGCTGGGCTTCAGCACAAACGAAGGATTACGGACGTCTAAGTGCTCCTAATGCACGGTTTTATTGTGATCTTAATGCTAAGATTTCAAGTCTGAGAGTTGCACGAGGCTACTGCAATCTGAGAGGAGTGTGTGTGTCTAAGCCGTTTCCCGAGCTTATCGCAAGTTCCCACAGGAAGAGATATGAATGACATGAAAATATTACACTTCAAGCAGAGAGATTTAGGAGGAACGTGAAACACACTGAGGAGATGCGAGCAGAATATTCAGTTGTCAAAATAGTGCTCTGAAGGCGGCAGCCCCGTTAAACCAACACAGCCGGGCTCCTCGCGTTGAAATGTCCGTGCTGGAGCTGTGTGATGGCATCCAAACAGAAGAAAGCTCTTCCCGTTACTGCTGGCTGTGTTAACGATGCAGAAACACAGGGTCTTTCAGATCTGATGTTGTTATGTGCAGGTAGCAGCTTGGCAAAGCTGGGGAGGGCTTGTGCCCTGTAAGCGTGGCACCAGGTGTTCTCCACTGACCACCTCCATGATTTCGGGCAAAATGCCCTAAAAACTACATTTTTATAATGAATGATTGTTGCTTTCAAAAATCCATGCCTGCATAGAAAGAGGAAAACCCAGTTCCTGTTCCCTGGTGCAGTTCTGTTCTCCCATGACATCTGTAACATCAGCCAGGTCTTTGCCGAGTCCTTCACGCTCCTCCAGCTCAGGAACTGGCTTCTTGGCAGGCATTAAAGTCCCAGCAAAAAGTGAGCTGTGAGCTGCTCAGGTGTGCTGTGAGACAGAGGCTCTATGATCTGGTCCATCCATGCCACCTCTGCAGTATGAGAGCTGCACTTGACTTTAATGCCATCGCTTGCCACCAGCTCTTTCTGATGAGGATATGAAGCAGTGGAGGTGCACAGCGTCCTCCATTGCCTCCTGACACGGCCTCAATAACAAACCCCCTGGCCAGCCTTTGGGAGCCAGAATTGCTTTCTGATTGTCATTGAAGAATTTCAGTTTCAAATTTCTTATTGAAATACTCCGTAAATATTTTTTTTTGTCAGTCTGGGGACAGAGCACTGATTTGTTTCGCTAATTATGAGCCAGCAGTTGGGAGCACTCCATTATGAGATATTTCACAAACAATCTTTGATTCAATTAATTTTGGGGAGGGGAAGAAAAGCAAAATGATTTCAACCAAGGCACACGTTTGTAAAAATTGCTTCTATTTCCCAGGAGTACTCAGGAAGATTGAGTGACGTGTTTGTTGAATTCATGGCGTTGGGTAGCTACGTTTGTGTTTGGTGCAGTTTCTGTCCCACATTTGGGCTGTGTTAAGGGTCAGGAGTGCCCTGGAGCAGCAGTTTGAGTGCTGGATATAAGGTGGGGGCACACCTGTCCCTCCCCCAGCCACAAATTGAGTGTGCACTACCCCTGGCTGGGCCCAGATTGTGCCTTACTGCCTCACATTATGGAAACCTGCTCCGATGGTGTGGGAGGCATGCAGCATGTAACAGGTCTGCTGTAAGGTGGTGATGTCTACATGGCGCTTGAGGAGGGAGAGAAAATCCTCAAAGCCTTGTGACCAGACCCGGGAGGGACTTCAGTGCCCGTGTGTGCATGCAAAGCTTTGGAAATTTCCATTTTAATAAAAGCAACCTTGGAGGAGCGTGAGCAATAACCTGTCTGCTCTTTGGCACTGACAGTTCAGTTGTCCTGTAAAATGAGATTTTGCTACCCTAGCGCAGCAATCGTGTTATCAACTCCAGCCTACATCGGCGTGCTTTATTAGAAGACAGCAGAAATAATTCTTTGGACATTAAGCGACATTCTCGCTCCCGCTGTTATCGGAGCGGCTGAGCGTGATTAAATCAGATCCAGAGGGGAGCCCAACAAATGTGTGCATCTCCAGGCGTGGATATTTGGTCCATCTGCAGCTGCTCTGAGGTGTGGAGGAAGGGGAGGAGTGGACGGAGGCGGTGTGCTGCAGGGCCCTATGCTGCTGAGTGCTGGCTCCTTTACTGCAGGTGCTCTGGAGGTGCTGCCCTGCATGGACAGAGGGACAACACAGCAGGAGAGCAGCACAGTTCTCAGTGGTGGCTCAATTAGCATTTGCAACTGATAATGTGATTTTTTTTTTTTTTTTAATCTTGATAAACTGTTGGCTAAATGTCACATTGCAGTCTCTTTTTCCTGTGACTAGTAGGGTTATTAATATTACTGGTATTATTTGGTATATCCTTTGCAACATAAATAGTTCATTCCTCTATGAACAGTTCATTTTTTTCCCTGCAAGTCCAGAAGGAAACCTTCATTTAACTTTAAACATGAAGGAATGGTGCGTAATTTGATGCGTATTTCATTAATGCTATGAACACCAAATTGCAGTGTGGTAACAGACATGGGTACACTGCTTTTGTGCTCCCTGGGTTAAAATCACTGTTAGCAAGGCTGGGAAGGGTGCGTGCAATATGGAAAATAGTGTGCTTAAACCTCTGAAAATAAGGGATAAGCAAAATCGGAGCTGCTTGCAAGAAAGCCACATATAATGCAAAGTAATCTATAACAATAGGTTTCTATAAGCAAACTGTAAATAAAACTGTACATTACCATGTGCTGCGTACTGAGACAGCCATTTATGATTTATAGGGACTCTTGGTCACCCAGACCCCAATTAAGGCGTTGCTAGATCTCTCACCCTGTGCAGGCACACTGTGTGAAGCAGCAAGCACCTGCAGCCTTGGCTGGATCCCAGAGATCATAGAATGACAGAATGATTTGGGTTGGAAGGGATCTTAAAGATCATCCAGTTCAACCCCCTGCTGAGGACAGGGTTGTTCCCCAGCAGCTCAGGCTGCCCAGGGCCCATCCAGCCTGGCCTTGGGCACCTCCAGGGATGGGGCAGAACACTGCCCTGGGCAGCAGTGCCAGGGCCTCACCACCCTGTGAGTAAAGAATTTCTTCATAGAGTCATAGAATGGCCTAGGTTGAAAAGGACCACGATGATCATCTAGTTTCAACCCCCCTGCTATGTGCAGGGTCATCAACCACCAGACCAGAGCCACATCCAGCCACCTTCTTAATGTCTGACCTGAATCTCGCCTATAGAATCACAGAATGGGTCAGAGATGTCTCAGAGAGACTGCACACATAGACATAGAAATGAAATCACAGCTGTGGTGTTGGAACGGGTCAGAGGTACCTGATGTGACCTCGTTTTCCCTTTTTCCATGATCTTTTCAGCTGGGCTGTGCACAGCGGTGACTTGGGACAGCACACGTGTGAGTTGCAGCCAAACTCCTCTGCTCACCCCATGCAGTGATTGCAGTCCGGAATCACACCCCGGGACCTCCTCCCAGCAGCAACGTCGTATCCTGGGGTGGGACCAGAGGCACAGAGTGGACGGCAGTGCAGCACAACACACTGACGTTGCACTGCACTGAGGGAGCTGCTGCTCACTGGGTCCCATCACGTAAGTACCAGGCATGGGCATCGGCTGCATGGGCATCCTCCAGCAGCACCATCCCCTACTAACAAGCCCCAAACCTCCTGCAAAGGGAACAGACCCAAATGAACGTCCAAAATTTTCTAGCAGTCTGACCCCCAATCCTTTCTCTGTCCCTCTCTCTCTTTTTTAAATTCACTTCTGAAGTTCTCTAGCTGTGGTTCAAACTGCAAAACACGAAATAGATGGGGCAAATTTTGGTAGCCAAAAACATAATGAAATAAACGAGACAAATTTCTTGAACTGCACATAACATGAAAATGAATCTCAGCTGTTTGTTAGAGACTGCAGAGCCAGGGGTGGGCAAATTGAATCACAGGAAGCAGGGAGAGCTGGGCAAGAAATGTTGATTATCTCAATCTCCTCTCATTAACAGCAAATGGAAGATGGAAGGTTGTAAAATATTTTAGCAGCACACAGTGAAGCTTCTTTGTGAACTGAAAGCAAAAAGCAAGGAGGTGAGCTGAGAGTAAAGGAGGTGAGCCGGGTAAACAGGGATGCTGCTCCCTGCTTCTCACACAGGGCAGGCTGGCAGCTCTGTGCTCCAGGGGTCCCATCACATTCCTGTGCTGTGCCAACCAGCACCTGGCACTGAGCAGAGTTCTCATGTTCTTCCAGCATCTTTTTCATATGGTTTTCTATTCTGTCCTAGAAAGTATCTTTGCTGTGTGAGAGGGGATGGGGTACAAGGGGGGGTCTGCTGTGGTGGCTGTCCTTAGGAGGAGTTGTTCTGGCTGAGCAAGCAGCACAGTACAGCCTGTGCTTGGGCTCTGGCAGCAGGATGTGGTTCCTCGAAGAAGAGGAATAGTGGGAATGCCTCCTGTGAGAGCCTCTGGGACGTGCAGGGCTGCAGCTCTCGTGATGCAAAAAGAGCACATGTCATGAGCTGGACAGTATTTTTGGCACCAGCAGAAAAGACAGCCAGTAAAGCCTGGCAGCTGTTGTTATCCTTGAAAAGGAACAGGAGAAGTCCAATGAGAGCAATAAAAATAACCAGTGAGGCTCAGAAGGGGGAAGCGGGGAGCAATGGCAGTCACAGGCAGGCTCCTGTGCATGTAGGGAGGAGCAGGGCTCCTCTTTCTCCTGGTGCAGACAAGATGTGATAGACACAAGCTATGGTTTCAGTCCTTCCTGCTGTGTCCAGGAACCACGCTGTGGCCTGCTCTGGCTCCAGGGCTCTTGACGTCTATCCCATCAACCTGTGTGGCTTTCAGGAAAACTCTACTTTGCCTGTGGGAATTGCGCCATTATCTTCACAGGGACTAAAAAATACAGAGTGCATTTCTACAGTTTTTATTTTTTTTTCTCAACCCCAATGCCAACGTCCCCTTTAAGAACATTGAAAGGTTCAAAAAAAAGCAATAAAGATATCCACTTGCATCTCTGGAGACGTGTGCTGCACTCTGCTAACCCAGCCTAGCTCTTCTGAGCCTTCTGTGCCTCCAAAACATGAGGGAGCTTCTCTCAATTTAACAAGCATCTGAACCCCTTCCACTGGTTTATAACAGTGTCCTATGTCAGTGAAGCCAAAAAAAAGCTGGCATGGAGATTAACAGTGATATATTTCCATTTGCTGCTCCGATCTACACCTCCTATTGCAACATTCCACAATGCTCTTTAAACAGCACATGGACAGGAGCAAAGTCTTTCATTCAGCCATCGCTATGCAGCCACGTGGTAAACCCTCACATCTTGCACCTCTCCACTGCTTGTTTTTCCTTCTCTGAGTGTAAGAAGCTGGAGCAGTTTTTGGCTCAAAGTTTGTTCAGCACCCATCTGAGACCATAACCTGCTTGACAAGCTTTTGGAATTAATGGTTACCATGAGCACAGTGGTGAGATAAACATATGTGGCTGAGAGACCAGGAGAAAGCTTTTTGGCTGTTGCTTCTTTGGGGCATTCAAGCTGACTTATGGGAGTCATGTCAGAGGAGACAACCACCATGCAGCTAATGTGCATACCTAGCGGCTCACCATGTGACAATCGCATGATCAACTGCTGATTACCCAACAGGAGAGGCGTGTACTATGGGTGTGCTGTTGCCCCTGACAAACAAAACATAAGTATCCCTGACATCTAAAGCAAGCCCTGACGAACCAAGCAGAAGTGCCCCTGACAACCAACTGCCCACCCTGGCAAAAAAAAAGATGCTAGGGAGAGAATAAAGACCCAAAATATTTCAAGGAAGAATGAGCACTCCCTCTGCCAAACTGCTGAGCAAGTCAACAAGATGATGCTAACCAACTTGCTGCCTCCCTGCAGACCACCAAGGCATTGCTGCATCCCTAATGGAGACTATCCCTGCTTTGTAAACCATTTGCTTGGATTTCTCTCTTTACCCTTGCTAGCTTCCCCATCTTCCCCACATTCCTTAATTGCTTAGAATTTGTCATAAATCAATTGGATAGCATTTGGCCTCATTTGTTGCCTAAATCTTCCTCTGGGGATATGTCAAACCATCCCCAGTAATTGAATCAGAGACACCAGATATGGGAGCAGAGCAGATTTCCCCCTCTGCTTTGTGCAGCTCCCGGATCCATCATGGCATCCCCTATGAGGAACCTGCTGACAGACCTCAGCCGCTACGTCCGCTGCTTCCGCGTCTTCCTGGCCAAGTCTACTGAGCACCAGACCATGAAGCAGTTTGTGGAGCAGCAGCTGCCAGGCCTGCTGGCGAGGTAATGGAGGGATGGTAAGCTGACAGGGCATGGTGCTTTGTGTAGTAGATGTTACTCTCTCTGGTGTCAGCTCTCCTAACATCTGTAATTGCTTTGCAGTACTGGAAGTGGGAAGTCTGCAATCAATATTCTAAGTGTCGGTGGTGGAGCAGGTATGCTATCAGCTTCACTATTGATATGCTTTTACCCTTTTATACAAATTGCAGTAAAGGCTTTTCACAAGAAGTAATCTGGAAGAGGTGGATGAACTCTCATTCTGCCACATTACTTTTTGAGGACAGAGAGGTTCAAACTGCCCCACTTGCTTTCCATCCAAAAAACCCTAACTCAAGAGTATGAGTTAGGTTCCTCAGAATATTATTTTTTTTCCTTTCAATTACCTTCCCCTGTATTTCTTCTGGTTTACTGACCATGGCCACTGCACAAGCCCCTTCTGCAGCTACTGGCCCCAAAACACCAGGGTCAAACATGAGCCCAAGTCACCAAATCACATGTTCCTCTGGTTTGCCATCTGCTAATGGCGCAGCTGGGGACACCTCCAGCCTTGCCTGCATGTGTTTATCATAGAATGGCTTAGGTTGGAGGGGACCTTAAGGATCCCATGAACAGGATTGACAACACCAGATCAGGCTGCCCAGGATCCCATCTAACCTGGCCCTGAATGCCTCCAGGGTTGAGACACCCACACAGCTCTGGGCAGCAGTGCCAGAGCCTCACCACCCTCCGAGTAAAAAATTTCTTTCTAACATCCAACCCAAACCTCCCCTCTTTCAGCTTAAAGCCATTCCCCTTTATTATACTTGTCCCCATCTGCCCAAACTAGCACCTTGCAGCCATGTGGGGGATGTGGTTCTCCTGGTCAGTTTGATTTCAGTCTTCTGCAGGTCTAGGTGTCTGCTGACCAGGCTTCACTGGGATCTGTAGTATCAGAAGGAAAAAGGCTGAGGTTGGCTAGATGGAAAAACAATACCAACAGCTCTCAGTGGCTTCTTTTCATTATGTTCTTGCTTAAGTTCCTTCTTAATTAAAGTTTATTTTTCCTAATTCTGCTCAGCCCATTAAGACGTCAAACTATATGAACAGTTTGTTTATTTTAAATGCTTTAGTCATGCTATCTCCAAGGATTAATCTCAGTTTTGTTGATCTCTCCTAATATGTAAAAATAATTGTATGTAAATGGTGGGTGTTAAGTAGAAAATAGCGTGGTAGAACAGGAACATTTCTCTCCAATCAAAGGAAGCCACTCATCTGCCAATAAAATGCTGTTTACAGCAGGAACTCTTTACTCAATTAGAAAGGTGCTTAATTACTTAATCAGGGGCACTCCACTTTAGCAAGGAAGGTGTTCAGTCAATAATGTGTCAATGTTCATTATGCAGTGTAAAGGCTGACCCAAAGCTTGTCCCTGCTGCAGGTCCTTGAGGGGCCAGGAGGGAGCAAACTCCAGAGGACCAATCCCCAACATAATGCCAGCATCTGTGGCCTCATCCCCTGTACTTCACAGGGAGGCAGCATTGAAGGAAAAGGTTTTTTTCCCCCACTTTTTCATGTCCTGTGAGCTTTCTCCACAGTGAGAAAAAAACAAACCATTTAATGCAGCATCATATCCCATTACCCTTGCCCATCTAATGCATCTGCCTTTGCCTACAGCCTCTGCCTTATTAAGTTCACACTCCAGCGCGCAGCACTCTGTACCTTTAAAAACCATAAAAGTCATCAATGCTGCTATAAAGTAGCAACTGTGCTATAAACTATCCCGTTACGTAAAACGTTTAATTAGAAACTTAATGGCGAACATAGTGGTAGCCTTTAAAAGGTAATTGTGTTGGAGAGTTTAAATAATTCGGATAGCCTAATTGCCAAATTGTTGATAATGCAAGCTGCTGCAAATTTGACTGTAAAATGCCTCAGGACACTTGTTTGCATATAAAAGAGCTAGCTGAAGTCAATTAAGGCTATGGATTAAGTTATGAATCAAAGTGGTGCTTTTTTGGTTAAAAACAATACAGGGGTGGTTTGGCCACAGAAGAGTGGAAGGGGATATATTAACCTACTCACATATGGTAACAGGAAATTAATCTTTTTTTATTCTGATCTGCACAGCCTTTTCCTGTTTTATAGGAAATTGGCAAATTAACCAAAACAAACAAAACATTGCAGTGGTTACTTGCAAATTCTGTTTTTCCAGAGTTTACCATGGCCGCCTGCAAACGACTGACTTAGCTCTGATTTGCCAATGAAATACTGGGTGTGCAGTGATAGCAAAGCCGCAGCTATTTATGCTACTTCAGAAATTCAACTTCCCTTCCCTCAAAGAACGTGCCTGCCAAGATGTCAAGTAAACTTTGGTGTTATTAATTGCTTTATGAAAGACGCACAAGTCTGAAAATGTTGTACTCTTCCTTAGGTTTTTCTGTTAAATTCTTGAGGCCTAAATGAGATGTGAGACCCTTGGGTTGGAGTGTCTTGTTCTGACCTGTGGCCTGGGGCCAGAAGCAGGCAGAGAGCTCTTAGTGCTTAACTGGACCCTCCAAGTGGAGGACTATGTGATGGGTTGAGTTCCTGTGTACGCATTACATTCTGCTTCTTCTGTTTATTCTTTTCATTTATTTATTCTTCTATAGTCTTTTTCACCTACATACATTCTAGCAGAGTAAGCAGAAGTGTGCCCTAAGAAAGCCATTCAAACCAGTCATACATCATCCCTCAGTCAGGAGCATCATCTCCCTGAGCTTCCTATACGGTGGACAGGGAGAGGTGGCCAAGAGCAATGGCTAGAGCAAAGCCCTCAGTGGCAATCTGCTGAGAATTCAAAGCACCTACATATACCTATGTGGTACATGTTCTGTACCTAAATGCCATGCATCAGACTTAAAATAGAACATTGGATGGTGCTTGAGACAGTATCTACCTGAGCTTTGCTTTCATCTCTTATGCGATGTTGCATCTTTCCCTAGGTGAGATTGACCTGCAGATCATCTCAGCTGTGCAAGCCAGTTATCCAGGTGTTGCCATCAACAACGAGGTGATAGAGCCAAGTGCTGATCAAATCCTCAAGTACAAAGGTATTTTGTCATTAAATAAATTAAAATTACATTGAATATTCTAAATGCATTAAAAGGAGTTGAACTCTGGATGATCCCAAGTTCAGAGGCTCTTAAAAGTTAAGACTGAAGTGAAGAATGGGCAACAGAGCATTTGTTGTGTTTATCAGACAGTCTGGGCACTAGCACACAGCTCTGCTGTCCTGTCTGGGCAGTGGACCATAGGCTACATAAGGCTGAGATCGAGCTGCATCTTCCTGGATTCACCTTCAACCACCAATTAATTGGCAATCATGTTCCATTTTGTGAGTTTCCTTCCTGCAGAAAGTTAAAGAAAATTTAAGATGCTGTCCTTATTTTAAGTTTTTTGTGCTAAACTAGAAATGAAATATTCATCTGAATTTTTTTCTTTAAACTTTCTTATTTGGTAATTAATCATGTCCCCAGTAGGTATCATTAATTATGTTTCTGAGCTCTTTTTTCCATGGAGAATTGGAAACGTTATCTGTGCCTCTGAGGATTCCGTAGTTCTGTTTTCTGCCTAACCAGCTTCTTTCTCCTTGGAAAGGAGAAGCCGAGCTCACGAGAGAAACTTTTTTCCTGGGACTTGCAGTGAAGAAAAACTGAGCTTCCTCTTAGGAAGTGTCATTAGATGGAGTCTCTTCTTGCAGCCTTGTGGCCAGGCAGTGGCTTTCCTTCATTCCTGGCCTGTGTGGGGGTGAAGCCCTTTGGTGACCATGGCCTGTGCTTTGGTTTCATTGCCTGAGAAACATGTTGTGACTGTGGCCATCCCGGTACAGCGGCACAAGTCAAGGGCCTGTGGATGGCTTCTGCCAAGGCAGCAATCTGGGTTGAAATGAGGATTAAATTTAAGGAATTTTTCAGTGTGCTTAGGGTATCTTGGGTTCAGATGAATATTTGGGCAAAAGCTTCCCATAATCAGAATGAGTTTGTCCTTTCTGAAATGTTGCCTTTAAAACCTTCCTAGGCACATAATTCACTCTCCTTCCCAGTGTCTCCTTGCAGACTGCATAGCAATTGAACTGGAGCAGACTGCACCAGATTATGTGTGGTAGTGATATGAACTGCTGCTGAAGGAAGCCCAAGTTTAAAACAGCAAATTAAATCTGAACTGCAAGTGCTATGGCCAGTGACTGATAAATGGAAGCAAGCAGAGCTACAGCAGCAGCATCCGAAAGGGATGCTCCATTTCTAGCCATAAAAGAGGCAAGATAAGAACTGATGGAGCATTTCTCATCTGTCTGACTGGGATTTATCCTAATCACAGCCCAAAGGAGGAACATTGTGATTAGCAGTGTAAAGGCACTGGTGTTAGCAAATCATGTTTTGAACATGTGTTCTGTAGCTAAGGCTGAGTCTGCCTTTGGGCCATTTAAGTTTTAAATTTATGTTAACTCCAGTGAAGCACAGGAATTGCATCAGGGCTAGTTTTTTCCTGGAGCAGTTCTAAGCCCTAAGCAGGAGCACAGCAAGATGAGCTCCATATGCCAGCAGATGGACATTTGTATTCCAGCATCTCCTAAAATACAAAATCGTCCTACAGTTTGCTCCTATAAAAGCAATGAAATGCTGTGGGGAGCCAAGCCCATTAGTATAACTTATGCTTTGAATCCACTTCTCCATCCTCAAGTTCCTGTATTTGCTCAGTCAGATCTGGGAAACCCTTTGGCGCAGCTTAGCTTCTGCTCCTCCGTGTGGGTGTTGCATGACACCTCAGTGAAGGGGCCTCGTTGGTGTTTGTCCCAACCAACATCTTTTAATGCAGCTTGAACCAGCCATGGGAAAGAGTTTCTTTCATTCTTTTTTCTTCTACCAGGTAAAGACTAGGGGAGACCAAATGAAGGTGCAAAGGGGAAACACCAGACACTATTAAGACTTCACCTTACAAAGATCGGGACAGCTCCCTTCTCACACATAGGTTAAATTGTGTTAAATTGGTAACAAAGCCCTCTGCCTAAACATGACTTCTGGATGCATTAAGGCTTTGAATAGAGATTAATCCCTTATTTGCAATTGAGTTAACTCTGTCCTGACTTCTCCCGTATTTCAGAACGTGTGGCTGCAACCTCAAACCTTGACAATGTAAAGTTTACCTGGCACGAGGAGACAGCTAATGAATATGAAAGTCGAATGAAGGCAGAAAAGAAGTCCCAAAAATGGGACTTCATTCACATGATTCAGGTAAAAGTTAACAATGCAAAAGTTGTCAAAGATTTGGCTGTTAAAAGTAAGCACGAGGTATGTGACCTCATTATCCACTCTGAGGGAAGAAAGGTGAGTTTATTTCCCTGCAATTTGAAGTACTTAAGCAGAAGTAAACTGCAAAAACGAAAGATGAGTTACAGCAAAGCAGCTTTGAGCACAGTGGTCCTATTAACCAGGCTGAGGGCAGCAGTCAACTGAAAACACATTTTAACTAGCGTTTTCAAAGTCCCTTGTCCTCTCTGTGAAATTGCCTTTATGTTTCCAAGTACACTGAAGCCATTACAAGCTGTCCTCACAGCTAAGGAAGGCAAACCTTTTAATCTCAGATTAATGAACAAACATGAGCTTGGTGCAGGGGAATATGAAGGCAGGTCAGGGTTGCTCCTGTTGGTTCCTTTTACCTTGTGGTACCAGTTACAGTGTTCTCCAGGGCCTCACCATGTCTCTGTAAGCGTTTCTGCTCTTCCCAGATGCTGTACTATGTGAAAGACATCCCTGCAATTATCCGGTACTTCCACAGCCTCCTGGATGCACAGGCAAAGCTCCTCATCATCCTGGTGTCAGGTGAGAGCCACTCCAGGACATGTTCAGTAGGGCAGGAGCCACGGGACCTCTGAGTTTCCCAGAAAGTAATGTGTATTTTTGTATGCAATATCCTTTATTGCCTATAGAGGGAAACTGGAATAAACAGTGCTCATTCACCTGCATCTACAGAAATCCGCATGTTGGCTATACCTGCACAGCTCCATGCTGCAGATTGTGAAAGCTGAAGGTTTTGTGAGCCAGCAAGCCCATTCTGTGGGTACAAAACACCTTTCTCTCACCATTTTCCCTTCCCTGTCCTGCAGCTCTGCCAGTGATGGAGCAAGAGCCACATCAGGCTCTGCTGCAGCTGTTTTCTGCCAAAGGTTTTCAATGCCAAAGGCACCGTCTTGCTCCTGGAGATGTGCAGCATTAAGCAAACGGCTAGGGCAGGGCTCGGCTGTACTGTACAGCAGCTGTTGGAGCACATGTGGCTCATTTTCTTCTCAAACTACGTGTCTCCTTAATGTAGCTCTTTTGGGTGGAAAACAGAGGGGTTTTTTGTTTGTTTGTTTGTTTGTTTTCTGAGACGTTGAAGCAGTTTTATTGAATTTGGCCATATCTGCAATCTGAAGTGTATTTGATGGAGTTCTGTTTTTTGTCTTTGGCTTCGTGAAGTTTCTGCAGAGAAATGGCTCTGACTTGTTTTTCTCCAAAATGATTTTGCTTTATAGTGTTTTCAAGCACTTCGCTGCAAGAAATCTGAATCTTAAATGATCTGAGTTATTGTTATTGTTCTTTGAGCAACAATAATAGATTATAATATCAGTTTATTGCTAATTAGGTGCCAATGACAGTGCCTATCATTGAAATTCTTTTTCGGTTGCTTAACATGTCCCTTTTGATGTTCATGAAATGTGAATACAGGGAGGAACGTGTGTCTATTCAAAATCAATGTCACTAAAAATTTGAATTTATGGAATCTCTTAGGAATCTTCCCTGGGCCACGTGGTTCCTTGTTGTATCATTCCTCCCATTTCTCCTCCCCACACCTTCAACACATGGTGCCCAATGGTTGCACGAATGATTTCAACTCTTTTGTGTTCAGATAGAGGAAGTTACAAGCACAAGTGCCCAGTAATGGCTGTTTCCTCTGCAGGTGCAATTAGTGAATAGGGCACCTTTGAGAATCAGAATTAGTCTCACTAAAGTGGGACGTGGCAGTGTGTCTGGGGAAATATGTAGACTATAGCAAGAGGTCAGAAAGCGGAGTGGAAAATGCTGGGGGAAAGGAAAACCTTGAGGAAAATAAGTGTGCAGAGAAAGGAAGGAAGACCAAAATGAGCACCGAAGCAAAAAGAGGCAATGAAAGATAAGCAGAACAAAGCTTGTTTGCAAAAATTAAAAAAAAAAAAAAAATTTAAAAAAAAAATGAAGGCAGTGCCATTTCCAACACAAACACATTAGGATGTGTTAATTAAAAAACATTCTGGGAATAGGATTGATAGCAGAGGGCTCGGTCACTCGGTGGAGGTTGCAATGCCGCCTGATCCATCCCTGCTGGGAGAGCAGGCGAGTTGCAAGAGCTGTATGGTGTTATTTTTAACACATTTTAAAAATGTGTTTACATCGCCTTGAAAACAAAAGTAGTGCCATATGCTGAGCCTATTGAGAGCTATTATTATAATGCTTTGTTCAGGTAGTGTATAATTGCTCAGCTCGGAGATGGCACCGAGTCATACAACACTGACACCAGCAAATTTTCTGCTATTAGTGCTCTGCATTCAATTTCCACCAGGTGAAAGAAAATATCGTAGCCCTTCTAAACACCAAACTGTTTATTTGACTATAAATAACTGCTTGCAGATAAAGCATTTGCAAAAGTGCCAAGCAACTGGTTTTAGCAGTTAGGGAGATTTATAGTCATAACTCTCAAGACCTGCTCATTAGGCTTAAAGGTATTTTCATCATGTCCAGTCAATTTGGGTGATCCTTTTATAAATGATTTATAGCAGAAATGCTGAATCACAGATCCTGAGTGAGGGAAAACAAAGAAGACATATCTGGGGAGTTTTCAACTTACCCAATTGGTTTTCTTTGTAAAACATGCCTTTAGAAGAGGGGAGTCTATGTGTGGGCTCTTTTGGAGGTGATTGCAGGATCCTTTTCTTACCTGCCCCATCATCCTGGAATCATAGAAACAGCATAATAGAATCATTATGGCTGGAAAAGACCATTAACATTATCTAGCCCAACTGTCAACCCAACATCACCATCTCCACTAAACCACGTCCCTGAACTCTTTGTACAGCCCAAATAATACACAGCCTAAGCATCTGTCTGGCACCACTGGGAGGACTGCCTGGGATGCATGCTGCCTATACCCCACAGCATGTGACCAGAGCGGGAGTGAAGGCTGAAGGAGAATGGTGCAGCTTCATTCCTGGCTCTGACTATTCTAATAATTTTCTCTACCACATGTCTTACTGCATGGTTAATGTGACCAGGGCTTTGCACCCCACGTATTTAATGCAGCAAGTAGGTAGTTTACTGGCAATAGGTGTTTTAATGAAGCTCTCACATAGATCAATCAACTAAGTAATTGGATGAAGAATGGGAGAGGATTTGGTCTTCCAAATGGGCACGGAAATCTAGAGAATGGTTTAATTCAAGAAGATATCACTGAATAGCTAGTGCTTAACACATGGACTACAGAAGGAGGTCCCTGAGAGATACAGGCCATTGCATTGGCACACATACATGGAAAAGAGTTGGAACGCTTTGGACATGGAAAAGGGAAGACTTGAGTATACTTGAGTATCAAAAGGTGCTGGATTTGCAGGTTGGTGACACATCCCCTGCCTCCCACAGTCCCAACCCAGAGGGAGCAACTGCCTCCGCTGTGCCCCATGGCTTGTGTCCTAACTGTGGGAGCCCCAGTTTGCAGTGCAGACAACAGCTAAAAAAAGCAATAGATCACTAACATTTGTTCAAATAGTGTTCTTCCTGAGCGTTTTTCTGATGGTTTATCTTTCAGAAACCAGTGGCTGGGAAACACTCTGGAGGAAGTATGGGTCTTCCTTTCCTACAGATGACCTCTGCACTTACATGTCCTCTGCTGATATCAAAGGGATTCTGGATTCATTCGGGCTGAAGTACAAGATCTATGAGCTCCCATCCCACATGGACATAACTTGCTGCTTTACTGAAGGGGACAATGATGGGGAGCTGTTGCTGGATTTCTTGACAGAAACCTGTGAGTTTTCAAAAACCGCTCCTCCAGAACTAAAGCACCAGATACTGGAAGAATTAAGAAAGCCTGGATGCAGTGAAAACAGAAATGGGAAGGTGTTTTTTAATAGCAGCATGAGTGTAATAGTGATTGAGCCTTGAATTTGAAAAGCAAATGGTTAGATACAAAATATTAAGAGTTGAAGTAGGTAAGAAGAATATATGTATACATACATATCTTTACAAATGGTTCAATTTACTTCCACATAGTTTATTTTTTGGAGTCTGTTAAGAAATCATTAATAAGGTCTGCTGTTAGAAGTGATCTTTAAAACTGAAATTAATTCTGTACTAATGTATGAATGTGTAACTCAGCAGTAAATTGTGTTTTGTCACAATTTTGGTATAATCAGATGTAACTTGGATCATCAGCTCAAACACTGCAGAAACCAGACCACTTCCTCTGGCTAATGGATAAGAAATAATCAAGAACTATACATGGTTATGTCATATGCATTTAACAACTCTCAGCAGACAAAGTACACAGATTACAGCTTCTCAGTGCCACTTGCAAGACTGGAGGACTGAAACAACCAACTACTTGGGTGGCTGCTGAATATCTTGAGAGTATCTTAAGCTTGTTGTAACTTCAAGATCTCATGCCTCCAGTTACCAGGAAAATGACCCAAACCTTCTGCATGTGTGACATTTGCCTGGTCCTGCCTCCATGTGTAGCTCCGTGTGAGAGCACTGCTTTCCCCTTCCTGTATTTTCACTTTATTCTTATGACATTGCGACAGCAGAGTCCTTTCGCTGTGGTTCGTATATATGGCAGCTACACATGCCAAGGGCCAGATCGTGAGGCTGAGCCGTAAAAGCACTTTGGGTACTGGGTCCATACTGGTGCTGCAAGACGGAAGCAACTGAAGGTGGTCGTGGTATAGGACTGTTAACAACCAACCTGGAGGGGTGGATTTCACTGGTGCAAAGCCTTGGTTAGGAATCAGCTATTGCTGTTATGTGGGGCCTTTTCTTATTTTTTGTTAAAAACACAGACTTTTTGGTTGTGGCCCTGCTAATGTTTTGTGCTTTGTCACTCAGAAGATGTAAAAATAAACCCTGAAGCCAAAGTGACAAATTTCAGTGGGATTTGTTTCCTTGTCAGTGGAATCACGCCACTGGTCAGCCGATCCAGAACGTGGTAGAAGATGTCCAGCAAAAAGGTACTTCTCTTCCCCAGCCCCTTCACCCTCTGGGGGTGTCTCTGCTCTGCTAATCAATGCATTTGTTTTGCTGAATGCTTTCATGGTTTTAAGAAGTGATGTGCTCTCTACGAGGTGCAGTGCAGAGTGGAATGCAATACAGCCGCTTGGATGACTTTAATAGTCCGAATGCCTGGTGTATCCAGGGGGATAGATGTGATGTCTGCCATTGAAAGAGTTTGGTTTAGTGTGGGAACAGTGTACTTTAGCTAATGCTTCAGTGGTGTGAAATAATGTTTTATTTCTACGTATGCATTTCTGTTACAATGTAGATTATTGAAGATTTGAGGTGATTTACAGGAGAATGCATCAGACATTAATACCCATTTCTGTTCATTTTAGGGTGAAGTATTTGAAACACACACTTTGCCTAGTGATCAAATATTAATTCCAGTGTGTTTTAGAACATTTCCACAGCATTTCTCAGCTGTTGAACAGAATAATATCTATTGCCACTTTCACACAGATTCCTGCATTAGGAGACCTCAGTACATCTATAAGCCGCTACAGTGATGTGCCAGAAAGGGATAGAAAGAAAATCTCTCATTAGGACAGATTCCTGCATGCATCTCTAATGGAAAACAAATTAAAGCTGCAGCTATTTCCATAGCTCTTTTGTGTCAACAACCTTTTCTAAGTGGTGCTCGTGGAGGCAGTGACCTCCACATATTGCCACACCAACCCTGGCAGAAGTGATGTGTCTTTTGGAGGCCCTGAGAGGCCATAACAAACAAAAAAGCCTAACAACAACAGCCAACAACGGCTGCACGGCCCGTTCTGTGATTTTGCAGAGGTTCAAAATAGCAGAAACAAGTGTTTTAGAGTTTTCTGGGGAGGGTTGTTCTGAAAATTTAGGAATGGTCCCACCTCTTGGTTGAGCAGGAAATGAAGATAAACAACAGAGAGGTTCTGAAGAGATGAGAGGAGGATATGACCAAAAAGAGAAATGGAAAGGAGATTCAGAAGATGAGAAATGGAGTGCTTGATGGGTGCGTGCCATTAAATGGGGCCTTTTTTCAAAGCGGATTTCACTGGGGAAATGGCACTGTCACCCCAGGCTGGAGAGGAAAACTCCTTATCTCCACACTATGGGATCCCCTCCCATGGTTTTGAGTTCTGAGAACTTCAGTGAAAAAAGGGGGGGGGAAATGCAGTGAAGTTCATTCTGCATAGGTGTCTGCTTGTGTTGGGCTGAGGAAAGACTGCATTACAAAAGAAACCTTAAGGGATGTATTGTTTTTAATTTTAAATTTGTAACACGCACATTTCCAAGAAGTAAACGCTGCCAGTATTATTTAGTAGGAAATGAGTGTGGGGGAAGACAATTTTACATTCATTTGAATATAAAATCTTTTATAAATCTCTCTTTTGTACATCTCTCAAATGCCTCCCTAATAGCCTGAAGTGCCACTTCTTCACGTGAGCATCACCCTGAATTGCACAGCACGATGCTGCTGCTCCAGAGCTGGCCTGGGCAGTCCAACCCCAATGCAGACTGGGATTTGTATGGCAGTTTTGATCTTACCTGCATGCTTTCCACATGGATTAGCTGCTTTCCCCTCAAAAAGCCCACCTTATCTCAGCCAGCAGCCTTCTCTTCTAAAGGCACGTTTCCAGACCTCACTCTTTGCAAACCCGTGGGGGCCAATGTGCCAGATCTGCCTTGCTCACACTCCTATAAGCTGCATTTATACCTATAGGGTGTATTTATATGCTTTTTGCACAGGTTTGCTAAGAGCAATGGCCTTATGCTGTCATAAAGCAGACTGAAACACAAAAGGCTTCAGGCAGCTTGTGCTAAAGACACATCAGTCAGGATCCCAGTCTTCTCAGGTGCATCCCTCCCGCATCACATACGTCTGTGTGAGCAGCTTCAGGACTGTGCCTTTAAATCATACCTAGGAAAATATTCTCGCTGCTCTGTTAATTACAACAGCAAATTGAACAAATGCACTTACAGCTCAGTTGCTGTCGCCATTTCTACATCAGTGTAATTCATGCTTGTAGCCCATGATAGGATTTTTAATGTCATTACACAGTAGGGCAAAGTCTTCATTTTTAATAAAAATACAAATGCTAAAATGAAATGGATTAATATCTAATTTTACATCTTCATTTACATGATGTGCAAAATTATCCTAAATATTTGTTATGGATGGAGTGGCTTTCCACCAATTTAAGCTTTTTTTCGAACTGGAGAATGTTAACATAAATTGTAGCATAAATCATTGCCTTGTAGAGTACCAGAAGGCGCATATAAAAACCCATATCTTTACTGCACATATTTCCCATTAACCATAATCTATTAGTAATTGAAGTTCATTACAAATTCTTGTAGACTTTATTGCTATCATGCTGCATGACATAGTGAACCTGGCTTGCATAACAAGAAGTCCTTGCTGGGAAATATCCTATTAACAATGACAGTGCATTTGTCATTGCGATAATAAATCCAAGAGCTGCCTGTAGATTATAAATTATTGCGGCGCCATTTCCACTGTTGTAGTTTAAAAGTTTTGTCAGCACTTCCATTTTAAAGCCCTGCTTTTCAGGGAGTTATATCTTGACCATAAAAATCTGCAGATCTAAGATGAAACTCAGCTTACAAGTTCTCAGCCTGAAAGCACATTTCTTCTCCCAGCACCATTCCTATTCCATCCACATGAAAGACTGAGAAGCAAATTCTGTGGTTGTGGAAGATGTTTCTCTCTCTATTTGTTTAGCTCCAAATTGGAAAAAAAAACAGGCCATTTGACAAGTAATTTGTCCATCATCTTAGAATTTAAAAATATTACATGGCAAAAAAGATGGGAGATCACTGAGTTTCACAGCTGAAAAGCCTCAGACCTCATCTCCAGGACTTTGGGGACGCACTGGGCAAGTCCTGCTTCTTTTCAAAGGAGAAACTGAAGAGGAATGATGTTACCTGTCTTGCAAAGGTGTTTTGAAGATTAATTACAAGAGTTGAAATCCTGGCATCCACTCAAGTCATCCTTCATCATGTCTATGCAATTCTTTGAGCTCTATATACGTTTTAAGTGTTATTAAAAGAAAATTGCCATAGAGTTGAACTTTAAGTGTTAATTATGACTCGAGATATAAATGACATCAGGTCAAACCTTTCCCAATTTAACTCCGTAATTGACTTCAGCTCGTTATACCAAGGGAGATCTGGCTAACTGAATGCATCTGTCTATTATATTTCTCTGCTGCCTATAGCAATGTGTCTAATTAGCTGGACGTAAGCATAATGCTTCAATGACTTCTAAATACAGTAGGGTGAAGCCTTCACCTCCCTAAAATGACCTGGAAAACTTTCCTCCTACCAGCAAGGCAGGGTTTTCTCATCATCCTTCAATAGACGTTCTGTCTTGAAGTACTGCTTGTGTTTTCATTTTTTGACTGAAAACTGATTTTGCTGTGAATGTGGCCAACATCTTTTCACATCAGTAGTATCTTCCATGTCAAAATATCCCAAATTGTTTTAAATCTTGATATGCAAACTGCTGAGGTGCAGCAGTCTCCTGGATGACATTCAGCAGCTGTTGACTGGATTTCATCACCATTTCACAGAAATTTATGGTGGCTGTCCCCAATGGAAGCAAATAAATACACAGAGAAGCAGAAAGCAAATATTGGAGCTGGCACTGCACTGGGTGTGGGCACTAGCATGTCTCCTCTGACCAACATTACTGTCAGATTGATGCTTTCCACATTCTTGGAAGAGGTGGGATGTGGGTCTGGGGTCCAAGAGTAGCTCAAGATGAGGCCTAGTGCCCATCACTGACTCAGCACATTCCACAGCATGGACTAGTGACGGGAATGAGTGCTCGGGACCAGCTTTGGTGGTACAGTCCTACCTGTGTCGTAGTGCTCCATAACACTACTGATGATGAGTGGCTCTCCTACAACACATAAAGTCAGCCTTAATTGCCTTGCATCCCCCAAGACCTAATGTTCAAGTCTTCGGAGTTTTCTTGCATCTTGAAAGCACTTCACCAATGGCCTCTGCTACCCACCAGAGTCTGTATGACAGGTGGAGCTGGATCTGATGGATGTAAGGGTATCTTCCCTCTTTTTCTTTCATTCCTCTTTTCACTCCCAGGTGAATAAGGATGAGATGCACGAAGCTGTGGGCCCAGGGTGGTTCTCTGACTCAGAATGGTGACATTATTCAAGAACAGTGAACTGCTCTAAATAAGCACTGGAAAAATGAGCATGGCATATTACAGATTTCTTAATCAGTTTTATGTATTCTGCATGTTTTGTATGTTGGGGCCAGAAAAGACCCAACACCCAAAACCAAACCAAGCCAAACCCAAAGCCCCCACAAACAATAAATAAAAACAGCCTCACAACCAATAAACAAACAGCCAAATTAATGACTCCTTGATTGCCCTAAACCTAAACCATATCATCCTTTGATGCTGTCATTCCCAATCTGAGATCCCTAAATATCATAGTATTACTTTCCAACTCAAATAGAATACAAGGTCCAGTATCTTAATGCTACAAATAGTTACTGATATTTTATAGCAGAGTGGTTTTGCAGAGGTGGCAATGAGATATTTCTTCTGGTGAGGATAAACAAAATATTTGCCATCATATGTAATTTCTTTGTTTTCTTAAAGAAAACATTTTTGGAGGCTATTTTAAGGATCAGGTACATTACTGTGGATCCTGGCGAAGATGAATTAGTGGCTGGAGTATAGGTGATCTTGCCAGCAATGAATAGCAATGCAATTTATCATACGCTCCCATAATTTATCTCGTGACTATATATTAGATTAGATAAAGACAGAAAGACACGAGAATTGAATTGAGTGGACTAACACTGAAAGCTTACACCTGCTTTTATTGAGGCTGACAGGGAGATTTCTGTTGCCCACATTGCAATCAGCATTTGGCCTCACATTTTTAATTTGCTTTGAAGTCTGATCTTGTCCAGCAACAAGAAAAAGGCAAACTCGACATTAAAGAGTTTGTTAATCATCTCTGCTAGTTCATAGCCAATACAAATTTGTTCCACCGTGTACTTCATACTCAATCATTTAAAAGTGGTAGATAAAAAAGAAATTGTTGAAGCTTAAAAATAACTGCAATAAGCAGCTGTGAAACAGCCACAAACACTCATTACAGGCTACGCCATTTTCAAGGTAACAAAACAATGGTTTATTTTGTTCCCTTCCAACAAAATCCATGCTTCAAAATCCACTTTTCATACCAAATCAGTCTGTCTGTAAGACAAACTGTCTGCAGCCCAGAGTGTTTACCTACACACAGCGAAGAGATGTGCTACGCTGCCTGCAAATTCTGTAACACCACAGCTATAGTCTTTGGGCTCGTTGCAAACCAGTGATGGATATCTGTTCCTCTGCATTGCTTCCCTATCATATCTCTTTGCCCTGCTGCTATAATCGATCACAGATTTTTCCATCAGGCTTTGTGTCAGGCTGGGATAGTGAACATGACTTGCTTAGAACAAACTGCTTCAAAACGTACCAAGCTGAGCTCAGGAGTCAAACTGCTCTGAAAATGATTGTTCTGGGCACGTCTGTGAATCCCATGCAGTATCAGGAAGTCATTAATGTGCTTTGATGTTAAGGGTTTGGGATTGCTATTCTCTAACTAGGAAGCCTGCCGCAGCCATCTCTGCACAGTGAAGCTGGGTTTTAAATAATGAGCATTGCCTGGCTCTTCATTTTCCTGGTTTGGAAGGAAATTACTGCTTGGGAGACAATGGATGGGTCTGGATGAATTTGCACACAAATTCGGGGATTCAAGTTAGAAAGTCACACTCAAGCTTTTGTGTTAGGCGCTTTCTGCTTGCTACCAGGAACAAAAAGGAATGAAAGCAGAACAGCCATTTCTGCTCTGCATAGAAATATATTTTAAAGATTCACAGTGCCTGGTCTCCATAGGAGAACTAAGCTATCAGTTCCTGACTTTAAAAGCTCTTTGGGGATTACTGTTTGTTTTTATAGTGCGTAGCACAATTGAGTCCTCATCTTGGTTGGTGGTTTTCAGATGCACCTGTAGTAAAAATAGCAAATGATTTTATGCATTTATGTTTATGTGAAGGGCGGAGCATTACTTATGGAAGAGAAACGTAAGGACTTGATCCAGATTTGACTAGAGAAATTTGTGATTTGTTGTCTTGCAGGTAAACCTCTCAAGTTGGGCAGCTGATGTAAACCCTTGGGGAGCTGGCCCACATGACAGAGAAGGGTAATGCAAATTACCCAGGAAAACCTCATTCTGGCATGATTTATGGAGAGGGTACAACCTCCCTGTAGCCAGGAAAGGGACACAGATGCTGTGGTTTCCTGTTCAAATGGCTTATGGACATGTAGGGTCATTCATCACGCGTTGCTGTAGATCCCAGGCCAACATATTTAAAAGGCTCCCTTGCAGCAAACACAGCTTTCTCATCTCCCATCTGCCTGCACCAGCCCTGCTAATTACTTCCCTTCTCATTACCGTGTTGGCTACAGCTCACCTCCAAGCCACGTTGATGTGCCCCAAGGGCTGCCTGTGTTAACAAAATAAGCCCAGGAGTTACTGCTGGTTAAGCTCAACCTCTGGATGATTACAATTCCATTTGGAAGGCAAACTTGCTCCAAAACTGTGGGATTTTTTTCCATTTGGTTTTTAGTTAAAATAAGAGCTGCTACAGCTCAGTTTCTCATGTATATATGGCTATAGGAGAGTGGTGTTTGAGTTTTTTATCTAGGACGTGTACCTCTGCCTCAGAGGAAGCCTCAGAAGAGACCCAAGGTTGCAGATCAGTGGCCTGGGCCAGAGGGAAGGGGTAGAAGTCTCACAGAATAGATTCATAGAATCCTTAAGGTTGGAAAAGACCTCTAAGATAGCCTAGTCCAACCACCCACCTACCACCAGTATTGCCCACTAGTCTCCATGCATTTTGACCCGTTGGACCACTGGCCACCCAGCCAGAGCCATAAAACGATGCTCATCCAAACCCTCACCCCTGCTCCAAAAGAAGGGCAAAAACACCAAAAGCAGTCCCAACCTCAGGGCAGCAGTCAATGTACAGTCAGACGGCTGTGATTCATATCCAAAACTGCAGCTTTTGCCCACCATATGCCACATCACTGCAGAAGGCTTTGGGGGCTCACAGCCGCAGAGAACACTGGGGATGTGAAAGGACATCAGTGCAGTGGGAATTCAGGGATCAACTTGAGATCCCCCCAGATTTGGTGAGTGCTCTTTTATATCAGCGAGTTCCTGGTTGTACCAACACAAAAGGAGTAAGGAATCAAAACCTGCGTAACAGAGTTTTAATTGTGATTCCTTTTTTACTTTCCTAGAAAGCATTAAAATTTATGATGTGACCAAATGACTCAAGCTTAAGAAATGCTTCTCATTTTATTTTTATACTCATTGTGGCCCTTTGCTACTCTATATCTAGTGAGATAATAAATAAAGCCAATCTTATCATTTACCTCCATCTGATATTATAAAAATGCTAATTTGAAAAAGGTTACCTAGAATCAGCGGGACACTTTGATTTCAGCCATTAGCATATTGAAGTCTAGCTCAGAAAAGTGTTCCCCCCTAAAACACGCATTTTGTTAAAAGCTGTTCAGTGCCCATAACCATTCTGCTGATCTGGAAATATGTTCCCCTCGCAGGGCAGAGCTAACCTGTGCATATGGAATGAGCTCCGCTTAATGTTGTGTTAAAAGAGTTTGGTCTCTGGAGCAGTCGCTCGTCTTAATAACATGTAATCATATGCCATCTATTTAGTTTTCCTTTAACTTTCCCCATGCAAGTAATGAATCCAGTTTAATTAAATGTTCCTTTAAACAGTGAAATGACACTGGTTTGTAGTTTAAAAAATCTATACGCCACAGGGCACCCTCAAGACACAAAATCCTAATAAAGAGGATGTAAGATGTACAGCTAATAATACAGAGCAAGTTTGACATTTGCAGGGTAATTTAGTGAAACAAGTGCTTCCTCACAGGCTTCGTGTGGGATCACGGTGGCTGCAGCACGGCTTAATTGAAGATGAAGAGCCCTGTTTGTAATAACGCTAATAAACAACTCATCTGAAAATGAGGCTAGTATGTGGTAAAGGGATGTGGTGCATGAGTTATACATGCTGCTCGGCAGCAGGATGGGAGATCCATAGGAAGTGCAGAAAGTGCACGTGAGAGCTAAGGGATGGCAATGGGGTGCAGAACTGGGCGCCTTGGGTACCCCAAGAGAGCTTAAAACAGCCCCGAGGTCCTGGAAGCAGAGAGGCTGGCTTCAATTCAAGCAGCGCTTCGTTGGGCAGCTTAGCAGGGGAGGGCTGGCACTGAGGGCTTATTGAAAGCACACCAAGCAGCCCCCTCGACGTTGCTCTTCCCTGTTGTTCAGTCTGGTATAACCCCGGCCAGTAAGTAATTTAACTCTCCTTCTTTCAAGGGCAGCAATAAGGGAGAAGAGAAAAGCGAGACAGAAATGAGTGGGAAACGTTCGTTTTTCTCCGTATAGAAAAATCAGGAACTTTAATAAGGTAAGTATTAGGGCAATGAAGAAATAAACACTAAAAGCTTCTCACTCATTAGTAAAATGAAATTGCTTGCTAATATATGCAGTGCACCTGGAAATGCCCATTCGAGTAATTACAAAAGAGAAAAACACCAGGGAAACAGGCAAGCATGAAGACAATAGCCATTAGAAACAATATTAAATTAAGCACGCCTTTTGAGATCTACAAATTCACTGATTAAATTGTGCATTACCAGGCCTGCCTTGCTTGCACTTAGCTGGAGTCCTGGGGCGAACCTGCACAACTTGGAAGCAGCCTCCTGATCTGTACCGAGCGGCAGGCTGGGCTGTTACAACTTTGCTCAGTTCTGGGCTTTTCAAGGCGTAAAAAATAACTTTTTTTCTTGTATTTTCCCTCCCCTCCACCCAGACTCCAGCTAGCAGAAGGCACAGCACTCCAAACAAGGGCAGAATAAGGGCATGCATGTCATGCCATGCAGCATTAAACTTGGCACATGGCACACAGCCCATCAAAATCAGCAGGCACATTCTCATTGACCGAGTAGAGCAGGAACCTGGCACAAGCATTGGCATGGATGGAGCTGTATTTCCTTGGGGAGCACATTCCCACCCAGATATTGGGCTTCTTACCCTGCATTTTGGCTAAGGTACCACACGCAGTGCCTGCAGCTACGTGCCAGTGCCCATAGGAAAGGGAATTGCCTGATGTGATTTCTGCCCCTTGGATATTCCCACCCCACTAGCAGCAGCTGGTCCAGAGCTTGCAGACCAAACCATACACATGTTTATGTGGCTGTGCAAAGGAAGGGTGGAACAGAGATAGAGATCTTACTGGTGACAGAATGGCAGTTTCTCATAAAGATGTGAGAAATTATTGAGAACAAGGTTATTAATATGTTTACTGGAGTGGAGATTGGTTTGTAACATTTTTCTTACCTTTGATGAGGTTTTAAGGGCTAATGGAAGATCTCTCTCACTTTCTGTCATTCTCTTGGACGTCCCCTACAATTGATTGTGGAAGCCAGCAAATGCTTCCAGCTGATTTGGTGTCATTAGAGACTAAAACCAGCATGCAGCTTCCATACATGCTTGGACACAGGGATGAAAATTGGGGTAAAAGTGCTGGAAAACTCCTTTCTAGCTTACCCTCCCTTGTACCAACAAGTTACAACCTTGTTATGTTGAAAGACCTGGAGAGGTAGTCTGAAGCTTACATGAGAGCAAGAGAAAACAAGTCATACAGAACCTTCCCCTCCAGAGACCCATTAAGGGCCTCAAGGTCTTCTCCCACCCCTTTGCAATCCACATTTCCATTATTTGTACCAAAAACCAAGACTGCTGGCACACTGCTGAGGGGATGGCGGTGACAAGCAGTAGAACGAGCCACCTTGAGCAGTGCAGAGCATCAGCTGCTTTGCTCAAACGTCCTGCATGCCGATGGAAAAATACTTTGAGTGACAGACAAAGCCTGCTGCTCCCGCAGGGAGCACATTTGATAGGACAGCTTCTGTGCACCGTGTCAGACTTTGTAATTAAGACTGGAATAGCCCATAAAATGACACATAACATATTAACCACCTTCTGCAGCTTCAGAAATGCAGGCTAGGTTTATAAATGGAGACTCATGCGGCCCAGCTGCCCCAGGCCATATGGCCACCCAGCTCCTAGCTGTGCTGCTGTAGGGTGGGAAGTGCAGCAGGACAGCGGCTGGGAGGCTGGTGTGGGCAGTGAGCGCATGTGGGGTGAAAGCGATGACGGCCGGACAGAGCGATGGGCTTCCTCTGGCAGTGCTGGTGGATTTGGTTCAGCTACTCAATTTGTGACAGGCAGAGCAGCCAAAATAACTATGCAAAACAAACAGCTGAGAGCAGATGAAAATAGAGCTAATAATATAGTCATTAGGAAGAGAGCCAAAGCACAAATTGCAGTGCCTATTGTGAAAGGAGAAGTCAGAGAAGGAAACAAACGTACACAACCTGCACGGCACGAGGAACACCAGTACTGCCCCGGGCTGCATCATGTTGGTGCATCAGCGTTGGTGCATGGTGTAAGGCAGCACTAGAACAGAGTTGGGGAACAGCAGCAAAGTGGTGGGGGGTGTCTGACTGCCTCTTGCTTGGCTGCTGTGAATCTGATCTATCGTCAGGCAGCGCATCATTTTTGTTTTACCCTCAGGTGGAAACAAATGATACTGCTGCTTCTTGACTTGCCTCTCCCAGCACCCACTGAAGTTGTGCTCATGCATTCTCTTAGAGAAAAGCCTTCAAGTGATGTTTTATGCTCCTGACCTACACTTACTTCCAACTGGAAATGGGAGAAAAGTCCTTCCAGAGGGCCAGCATGGGGCAGTTAAATGTATGCTTATTTGTATAGTAGTCTTTTTTCCCAAAACGATGAGCATAAGAGCATCTCTGCTGAGATAAAAATGCTGTAGAGCAAACGATGCAGGCCCCGTGCTTCAGAAGTATCAGTAGGGATGATTTCTCCTCACTCCTCTGGCCTTCAGGTGGTTCTGTCCTGAGCAAATCATCCTTAAAATGAAAAAAAAATATATGCCTTGATTTCTTAATCACATGTTATGGAATGATTGCAATTTCCCTCAATCTCCCTGTGCCTCCAGGGAAATATAGCGAGGCCGATTTCCGGCAGCTGTCTTTCCTAATCCCCTGTGCACAGCATGGCTAAGAGTTTATTTCATGGTGTGGGAATGCCCACCTCATCCGTGCTTTTTGCCTGCTTTGTCCTCTCATTACTGAAGGAAAAATGGTGGAGGATGTTCTTATTTTTTCCTTTTATTTCTTTTTTAATAACACCATGAACGTACTAAAAATTGGTGATTCATCACTTGGTGATGAATAATTTTTATTTACAAGTAACACCTACAATTGCAGCAACAGAAAGGAATGTGAGATATATTCGCTGACTTTCTTTTTTCCCTCTGAATTTCAATGTATGTAATTAATTTTCCTATTTACCCAAGGCACTCACATGGCCACTGTCAGAAGTTCCTCACCTTCTCACAAAAGCTCAAGCTAGAAAAATAATTTCTCTCTGCATTTCTCTCTGCAATATAGGTAAAGGACCAAGATACAGAGCTTCGGACCAGTTCGTGAAGTCTGAAGCTGAACATAAGAACTAACTGGCAGTTTCAAGGGCTCTCTGTAGTGGAACTGCTAAGTCACAGCTTGAAGCAGTGATTGAGCACCTGGTGGGAAGGCAAGGCCAACCCAGGGGAGCTCAGGTGCGTGCAATGTACCTGAGTGACTGTAAGGGCTGGATCCAGGATCCACCCCTTCCCAGACCTCATTGAAGGGTTGGCAGTGGAGCTCCCTGCATACCTGAGGATTTTATAGGCCTTCTGAAGGTAAGCAGCTTCTTTCTCTTATTTTTGTGCCCAGTGCAGTTGCATCTGAGTGCACCATCACTTGTTGCAGCATGGAATCTTGCTGCTCTCCTGTTTCGTTTTCTTTCCATTGCATTGTGCTTTCACTGTGTGAAACCAGGAGGAGTCGGTACTACTTTTTCATCTTTCAAAGCCTGAATTTCTGCAGATCCTGTCCCTCACTGGTGTGCCTGGGTTCACCCAAAAGCCTGTGCGAGTTAGTCCTGTGCTCCCAGTTTCAGCTTGAGGTGCCAACTGAGCCATCATTCACTGTTAAACTTGGTTAACCACTGAGAAACATGACCAGAAAGGCACAAAGCAGCAATCAGTACAGCAAAATGGATTTGGGGTGGATAGTGTCAAAGTGTTAGCTGCTCCCTGTACCTTCTGGCAATGACTAGTTCATCTTTGCCAAGGCACTGATAGCAGCTCTCCTAGACGATGTTCTGCATGAGCTGAATCAAGGCAGAGAGATTCCCCTTTCTCTCTTCACTCCTTGCACAATGCAAAGGAGAAGATACCTATGCCAAACCATTTCAATTCTTCCAGCTTTATTGCGAGCCTTTGGGCTCTCTCATTCTGGACCTGCTGCAATCCAATCTGCTCTTGCTAATACTTCTAATATAATATTTATAACATCTGAGGTTGAATCGAGGGCTACTTGCACTGACAGATGCTGCAAGCTATATCTCTCCTTTCCACTTTATTGTGTGGTAGCTTCAGGCAAAGAGGCAGAGGATCTGGTAATGAAATGCTCCTTCACTGCTTTAAACCACAGGAACATTTTGCTGTAATGCCCATTACTCATAGGGGAGTAATCGAGGGGCTGTCGGTTCAATAGCAATGCCTTCTGGAAGAGCAGAATATGCGATTGTGTTGGATAAGATCAGTTCCTCATTTAATTATCAAGCTGCAAGAGCGTATCAGCTTTCAAACTTGTGGTTTTGGGGTCAGGTATTACTGGACAAATTTGGCTGCGGCACCGTGGGTAAAGGGATATGCTGTAACAGGGCTGTGAATTCAGGTTCCCCCCAACTGAATACCCACACTGAGTTCTGCAGGACTATAAATGGGTGTGGAGCTGTGCTGCAGATAAAACATCTCTGTGCTACCCTTCCCAGAGCACTGGGAAGAACTCTGCAGGGAACAATTTTCTCCTGGTCCAGCCATTTGCCAGGAGACTGGCTTGATTTCCCATGTCTACTTTTCATGATTTATAGAGCATCACCCCTTGGAAAAGCAATTCTGAGAGGACATTATGATTTTATAACAATCCAGTGAACTTGAAGGAGGAGAAAAAAGTCCATATAAATACAGGCATCCCAATGGTTGGAGCTGGCCAACTTACGTCCTTTCTCAGGTTTTCAGCTTTCTTGGCTAGAAGGGTTATTTCTTGTTGGTTTTGCTGTTTCGGTTTGTTAGATGGAAGACTAGAAAAATAACACATATCTACAGGTTTGTTTGTGTATTGGGGTAGAGGTGAGAGCAACAAAGGGAAAGAAGGATGCTGAAGGCTGTCAGATACTGGTCCTGCACTGCTGGGCTCTTCTGCACTATGCAAGATCTAAACTCATGCTTTGGTAAGGATCAGGCTGAGCAGGTTTTCAGCACCTTCTGCCCTGGGCAGAATAAGTAGCCAATGGGCTATTTTTAGTTTGTTTTGGGGCAGAAGGAAATCCCTTGTTACCCTCAAATCCTTATTTTCACTCAATCATATAGTAAAAAACACAATGAAATGGCAAAGACAAGAAACAAAAACTTTTCAAGTAAGGAAAACATTACTAGGATCAACTGGAAGGATAAGACAAACTGCAGACTGCAGAGCATGATGGGAGATGGTTGGAGACAGATGGTATAACATTAACAATTAGCTTTAAATTAAACTAGCAATATATTTAAAGCCACAGTCTAAAGAGAGGATGACAATTAAGTTCCTAAATACAGGAATGCTGTGGGGGGAAAAAATAAAATCAACTTCTATTTGTAACTATACTCTGTTCCTTGTCCTGGATCTCTTTAAGTGCAGCACGGAAAAAGGCCCCAGAGCTTGTCAAGTGCTTTACAAAAGCAGAGTGTAGAAATGCAGCTATTTGTTGTTTTTTAGCCTCTCTTGATGCATGTGCATGGCTCTGGTGCAGCATCCATTGATAACTCCTGTTTCATGCTATTGCTGTTTCTTGCAAATAAGCTACACTCTTCTGGACATAGATCTTAAGAGGAACGTCACCCAAGAACTGAATGCCTTCATTGTGTGCAGATTTAATCTGGAAAAACATATTCTGATGCAAAGGAAATACTGATAGCCCTGATTTATATCAGCAGTGAACTGCAGCTGTACTTGCTCTTGGGCAAGTGAACACTTTCCCATAAGCCATGAGGAGCAAAGACCACAAATATCCCAAGATTCAGTGCCTGGAGGAATCCCCATGGCACATGCTTGTGTGTGTGAATGGCTCAACTATTCTATAAGAAGGGAGCACTCAGCTCATTCTTGCTGCTCTTGGACACAGCCATCCAGGATAAATCGCACTGCCTGTAAAGCATGAAAGACAGTTTGCATCCAACTGATTTTGCTCAAGTATTATTTCTGAAAAGCCCCAGTCTGAACAGTCCTAGTGAGGTCTCTCTCACTCTTTTCACTTCTTAATACGTGTAAAACTGAAAGGAAGGAAAACAGGGCAGAGGGTTTGTGCAGCTAAGCTCTAGATTGACTTCATCCAACTTAATGCTTTTTAATCACTCTTTGAACAAAAGATTTAGTCTTCATAATCCTCCTTTTGCTCAATTTGCTGTTCCTTTATGAAATCTACTATTTGTTTAGTTTTCCCTGATTCCCACCCCCGAGCAAGTCTGAAGTAGAGAAAATGGCTTATATCAAAGGGAAAATGACTTTCAGGAGTACAATAAATTACAGGGCCAGCCTTTTTTTTATTGGCTCTTCAATGGAAAGGCACACCCAAAAACATACAGTGTCCTTTCCGCTGCGTCCTTTGTCCTTTCTAGTGGGTAACCAGCTGAGCTGCAAACTAAAATTTCCCATGCATCTCTAGGAGGAAGAGTGCAATTGTGCCTGCTGATTTCACAGCCAGCGTAGCCCTCTTTTGGAAGACTGAGGTTTGGTTTTTGGCATTAGAGACATTTTCCGGAGAGTCGAACCCACAGATTGCTGTTTTCAATCTCCCAAATCCTGCTCTACTCTTGATTTCAGCTGGTGTGTTGTGAACATAAGCCTCCAGGCCCAGAGCAGTGCCCAGAGCTATCTGTGCCTGCACCTCTACTCACTTTCACGATACCTGTCTCAGATATGTTGGATTAATTGAAAATTAAACAAACTTTTTCCTTCTTAATGGGTTGTAAAGCTAAAACTACCTCGTTTTCCATTAGCTCCTCACTTAAAATCAATCAAATCAATTAAATATCACTTTTAAAATATTAAAAACTATTATATACTTGAAAATATATTTCTTCTCCAAGTTGATCATAAATATAAGTGCTTATTCATCTGAAGGGCTCTGTGAAATTTCACCTTTTGATTCAACAACTTTGCTGAAGAAAACTCACTACGTTTCTTCCTGCTCCATAGGGTCAGACAGACGTGATCAAACATATGTAACATATCAGATATATGGAAAATACAACCGCAATCATTTTTCTTTATGAAAAGAAAAGAATGTGCCCTTAAGCCACGTGAAGGAGAAAAGCCTATACACCTAGAATCAAACTGTATCTAGATTCATTTAGAAAACTGGAACATGATTTCCTCTGAATAACAGACACAGAGCCCCAGGCACTTTGTATGTTCAAAAATTAAACTTACAACTGGCATACATCTGGCAGTGATCCTGTACACTAAATCCATTTGGTTGGCCAGATGGCCTGAGACTTGCAGCTTTTTAATCTCGCACACAAAGCACTTTAGGCTGGAAAAAATAATAAATACAACATAATACAGCGTCGTGACAGAATGCCTCTTTTATTGATTTTTGAGCTATAGGTATGGGAAAATCTGGTCTAAGAAAGTATTGCTTTCACAACTTACTCCCCCAGTCTTGTCAGATGCTGCAACTATTATCCTCTTTTCCTCTGTTCTTGTACCTTGTTCGTTCTCAGCAAAGGATCTGTGACCCCTTAGGTTCAGGGGTGTATGCTGGAGGCAGAGGATGGCACCATCAGACCATGACTTCTCTCTGATGAGGAAGAACAAGGTTGTAATACCTTAACACCTATTTTACTTCTGTATCCTATGTTCTCTTTTTTGCATTAAAACCAGACAAATTTAAAATCTGAGATTTTCTACTGTCAGTACCCACCGACTCCACAGCTACACGAATATCCATCTATGAAGTTACTATGCTATTACTATGCTGTTACCATGCCTTTCACCTGCCCACACTGCTGTTACCTGATTGTCATCAGGAAGGGAGGAATTTGCCATGTTTGCATTCATTCCTTGGGTGTTTTCTGCACTGAAAGCAGAAGCACTGCATGACTGAGTGAATGAAGCAGAAATTCAACTTTCCAGCATTACACCCTTCTTCTAGCACTGATAAAGTCAACGTGCTACCCTCAGCTCCCTGCTTCCCACAGATACCGCTTCCCTACTCTCTTTTTGGGAAAGCTAATGGAGCATCTTTAGCTTAGGCTTCTGTTATGCACTGTGCAAGTAATTCGGTTGGAATCATGGGTTTTAGGACAAGCAGTTGACTTTACTCGCTGGCTTGTTTCATCTTCTCAGTGATGCCTTTTTTGCTGGAAGCTTCAAAGGCATCTTGGTGGATAAACTGTCTGACCTACTAAAAGAAGTACAAAGAGAATCTCCTTCTCTCAATTAATTCTTGTGCTCCAAATTCATGCTCAGATTTGTTTCTGAGCAGCTTTCATTTCTGTTAATCAGCTAAGACAGTTTTAGTTCCCTTGAGTTGTTGCTTGGCTGCAGATCTCCTCCCAAACTCTATTTTTCCCAATCATTTTAGGAAATGTTGCTTCTGAAAAGGCAGGGGCCTGGACTTCAACTGAATTGAATCAATATGTCTCTCCAAAGGAATTTCTCTCCAATTGAAGTTGAAGCAGATTTGTGCCACCCAAAGCTCTTGTTCCTAAATGTTAGAGACGGCATGCATACATCTTTTGCCTAAAGACCCAGTCCAAAAGCTGTTTCATGCTCTTAAATTCCACAGTATTTTATAAATACAGACACACAGAAGAAGCAATTTTATCCGTACCTTCATACCAAAGCTCCTACAGTAACTCTGTACTCTGGGGGAAGCAGCTGAATGCAGTCAGAGATGTTCACAGCATGTGTTGAAGATAAGCATCGTCACTGCTGTCTTACAAATGAGAAAGGAGAGACTGAGAGAAGTTTCACCCAAGGCCATGATGGGAGTTGAAAGGAAGGCTGAGAGAAGCTCTGTACCAGCTTAGTGCACAAACTGGGTATTTTCAATGAGTGAAAATAAAAAGATGGGGTTCAGAGTCCAGATCCAAGTCCACTTGTTTAAAAAAAAAAACACCTAAACCCCTCAAAACTACAGTCATTGGACCACTACCTGGAGTGCTTACCTGGAGCATCTGAAGCCAGTACGGAGATATCAGAGCTGAAAAGCAAAGCCATAAAACAAGCTCTTCGTCTTGCCTCAGTATCCCTGGGAGCATTTGCACTGCCAGGTCAACTCCCTGGAGCCCCTCCAGCTACATCAGTGGATGTGGCACAGCTGGAGGCTTAAGGCTTTCATCTGGAGGCCCAACTACTAATTTATGAGCCCAACTTTAGCCAAGCAGATCTGACAGCCCTGGCCTCAGCCTTTAATGCAATTAGTATTCTGGATGCTATTGATGATTTCATGCCAAATCAATTTTGGCACTTTAAAGTGATTTGTCTGAAATCCAGCGAAAGAGCTCTCCTAATAACTCAGCTCTCAGACTCTGCAGAGCTGGCAGGAAGGTAATGTGTGTCTGCATAGGTGTCCTCAATCTGCTCTAAAAAATTTCAGGGAGGTTTTACTGGAATTTAAAGCATTTTAATGCATACACTTTCTTTTAAGTCTTCGCCATTCATTTTCACTCTGAGTACTTTGTAGTTGGGTTCAAGGTGATTTTAAAATAAAAATTAAAAAAAAAAATTAAAAAAAAATTAAAACTGTCTTCAAGGAGGAGGGGTTTCTTCCTGAACTTTAGGTATAGCTGAAGTGAAAAAAAACCACGCATTACACCGTCCAAAAGTGCGCTAACAAAGTGGTCTTGAATCACTTGGTGCTCATCAGGGAATGCAGTTCTCTTTTTGCTGGAGCAATGTTAGTATGCAACTAAGCTGAACACACAGGTAGTTTGTCAGTGTCCTCTGTGGAGGACGGCCCCTTCCCAAATATTCCAACCTTTCACCATAAATGTGGATTCTTATAAATGCACCAACCCAAAGCTCTTGCATTAGCGAATTATAAACCTCTGAGATGGTGTTAGATGATATTATAGAAAATGTTACTTAGACGTTTTTCAAGGCTGTGAAAGGAAGAAATAAGAAATACAGCGTTTCTCCCACCCTTGTGCATGGGATGAACTGGGTCCGGAGTACTACTAAAATCTGGCAGTTGGGAATGCCAAAGAGCACCAAGATTAGTTGCTCGAGATTAGTTTGATGTACATATTCTTAGCAGTCACTGATTTTGTTTGGTGCAGGACATGAGAGATTTCATTTAGCAAAGAAACAGCCAGTGATGCTGAATAGCTTGACATGGGAAACAACCAGCTCCTGACCTGCCAGCTTGTTTGGGAGTATAAACTGCAGCACAGGGACAGAGCTGTCCAGGGTCCATCCAAAACAGTGCCACCCAAAGCCAACCATAAAGCCAAAAGGAAAATAAACACTTCTGCCTCTTTGCACCATTCCTCCCCATTACGGAGTTTACCATCCATCCCTCTTTATAGGCCTTGGATAGGGCCAGTACCAGCTGATGTTTCGGGTCCATCCATGTGGTAGCAGCTGCTAGAAATGGTTGGGCTTGAGCTCTGGCTACCCAGCCCTGTGCAGAAGAGCCATCTGCCCCATCACCTTGCTGTGAGCCAGTCCTGTAGAGCATGCCAGCAACACGCCATGGGCACTGGGCAGTGCTGCAGGGCTGGGTGCACCACTCCCCCAGGGATTGGCTGTGCCAACTGCTTGAATGGTGGCTAAAACCTCATCAGGGAGCATAAAAATTAACCCTCAGACCTCTCCAGGGTCTTCTGGTAACGGATTCTGAATGGAAATGTATGTTACAGAAATAAGAACTGCATACAGAAAAAATATCTTTCCCCCAACTTTATGCTCTGTGGAATGGTCAAGCAGACCTTTGCAAGAGGACTAAAGATAATGTCCCAGAAATGAGAAGCACATTTTTCTTGCTCTAGGTAAACATTACTGATATGCATGAGCGGCTTTTCTAGTTCTGGCACATTGCTTCAATCTTTTCTTTCCTGCCATGTGAACAAATGTTTGTTTGCTTCAAGTTCAGGACAGGCTTTCCAAGGCAAAAACCATCCAGATGGTCATCAGACAAAAGGAGGGCTCTCAGATTTCTGCAAACACTTTTTTTTAAACCAAAGAAATTGTTTTCTACAGCCCTCTTCTCTGATGATGCCTTTTCTGCTCTTGCTCACGACGTTGATGGAATAAGCTGCTTTTGTTGATTAAAGCTCTTGAATCCCATAGGCAGTTTAAATCCTATCAAAAGGTTCATCTTCTCAGATGTTCTTTTTAAGTTCTTTAACTATGTTTTCTGAATTCTCCTTACTATTTCAATCCCCATAGCTAAGCCTTTCACACCATCTTTATTAGTTCCTGGAAATGACACGTGTGCTGGATGCAGTATGCAACTATTTCAAGTTAATATCTATGTTATTGATATAAATATATCACACGCAATGACCCAAAATTGCCCTCCACGTACTGCATGCATAATAGATGTATAGATAGATGCTTTATGAGTGTTCCGTATATTATTCCCAATTTTATTTGTTCGAAAATCAAAACAATCACCCAAGATCTTAATTCCCAAATCTCCGTTTCCATTCTAAATGTTGTTTAAAATACTGCATTTATTTTCAGGCCCAATGCTTTTTCCTCTTGTTTCAGAAGCAACCACTCCCACGGATGCTCATGACGCTTAATTTGATGCAGGCAGATTGTTGCACAGGTCATTTTGTTTACAGGTAGTAAAGGCTCTTCATCAATGTTTTTTCCTTCATATCCCATTTTAGCATGCATTTCATCTAAGAGGGACAAAGCTATTTTATTGAGCTGTAGAAAAATCACATGGATTTTGGTGTGGTTCTTATAAGCCTTCGTAATTTCCTGAGATCAGCTTCCTAGGAGCCAACTTTGGATATGCTGAAACACGTGAAATGGCTAGATAGATCTTACAGCTCACTTGATCATTACACTTGGTACCATATAGCTTGATGTATTTGGAATGTGAAGCCACATATGCCTGTTGGGGCAGGCTGAATTCAGAACACACCTAATCAGCATGCAGGGCTTGCTTGCCATCAGGGCAATGGAAGGACTTGGAACACCCAGGTTCAGATCTCTGCTCCATCTCTGTGTGTGACCTTGTGGAGCACAAAAATTCCTTCTCTGCCTCAATTAAATGGGCAAAAATACACTTCCCCAACTCACTTAGACCTGAGGATGAATCCCTGAAATTTGCTGAGGTGTTCTGATCCTATGGTAACAGAGGCAATATAAGTACAGGAGATTGATAGTCCTCCCATTAAGTTGGATGAGACCTTACAGGCATTGTGCATTTCTTGCATTGTTCAAAGTAAGCAATCATCATGATTTCCATCTGTTCTTTCTCTGCCTCTGTCCTTTAAAAGTTATGGCAAAGGCTGATGAGGTAGAAAGACTGTGCTTCCAAATCAAACAAAATGAAACAAAGCTCCTCTCCAAAGTATTCTGGAAAAGCGTAATACGTTCTCAAAACCGCATTACCTGGTAAGCAAAAAAAAACCCCAAACACATAGTATCGAGCCTAATTTTTTTTGCAAATTATTTGGTGAACCATCATGATAAATATCTTCAGGACTCAATGAATGGCACCTCTCTACCACTTGGCAGCCAAGGTGTTACAACTCAGCACTCAGTACAAGCAAACATGGGCAAGGGAGAAATGTCCATTTGAAAATGTATTTCCCTCTACATGGGATAGGCCTGTGTGTCTGGAAGTGTTATTGAGGTTAATTAGAAAAATTATCTCATCAGACCAAAAAAAAAACCAACACAAAACCAAAAACAGGTGAGCAGAGCCTCTCTGTCTGAGACATGCTAATCTCTCCCAGCTCAGTTTCAGGAGCAGCTGCGATCCATCAAAGTCACTCCCCTGTGCAGTCCCTCGAGGACATCTGAAGTTAAGCCCAGTGTGGCACAGCGTGCCTTGCACCTGCAGTGTTAATGGAAATGGGCATCAAGGCTGCTTCCACCAGTGTGTGCAAGAGAAAACATAAATCCCTATGGTTAAATACCATTGTTCCTACTGGCCGTTGGTTTTGAAATGTCCATCATTTCCTTCAGCATGTTTTTTGATTAAAAAGCATGATTCATTGCTCACCTCTCATGCAAATAGGGTGCTGTGTGTGTGCCCCATCCCTGGAGGTGCTCAAGGCCGAGTTGGATGGGTCTTGGGCAGCCTGAGCTGGTGGGGGCCACCAGCCCATGGCAGGGGTGGAAGTGGGTAATCTTTAAGATCTCTTCCAATCCAAGCCATTTCATGATTCTATTATCCTATTCAGGACAAGATGCAACAGAAGTTGAATTTTTCTGTTTTCAGCTATAATATCACTCACATTCTCCTTTGGGGGGATTTTGCTCAATCTCCAGTTCCCTTTCTTCTCCCTCACCATTCACAGAACCTGCCCCTTTGAATTCTGTACCAGGACAGCAATATTTAGCTTGAGCCTTCTCCTTTGATAGAAATAAGTCATAAATCGTGGGCTATTCTGCTCTCACCTCCGCTCTCCTGAGAGATGCCCCATGCCAGGCCCAGGCCTTTGCCGATCCCAGTGCAGAGATGGAGCTCCCTGTGCCATCCCGACAGCACAAGGCAGCAAAGCTGTCAGCTCTGAGATCTATTTTTACATTTTGCTGCATGATGTCACCATAAATAAAAAGAAAAAAATACTGCTGTAGCTCTCTCTCCCTTTACCAGTTGTTGTCAATTCTGCTGCTGCAATATAAAATAAACAGGAAAGAAAACAAATTAATTTGTACAAATGTACTCTGCGGTACATGCAAAGAAAATGCCATTTAACCCAGAATTCCCACCAGAGTTGCCAGGCTGCAATAGGGAGGAAAAAAGCCTTCTGTCATCACTGCATTGGGCCAGGCAGGACAGAAGGTGTATACAGTGAGCTGCATGGTTGTAGCTCCCCATGCACTGCTGAGCTCATCCTTCCCATGCCAGGAGGAGCTGCAGTCATTTCCTCTGCTACAATTCTCTTCCCAACATGGCTTCTACAGGTGCAAAGCTCTTCAGAACACCGACGAGACAGAATGCGTGGGCTGGAACCCACCAGGGCTGCCTCCTCTTCACCAAGTTCTATCTTCCGGCTCACCTTGAATGCTGCATGGGCTGACTCTTGAAATGGGTTTTAAAACCCCATTTTGTTCCTAGACTAATTCACAATTACTGGCCCTCTTCTTTGTTGCTATGTGTTTATTTTGTACTGCTCTGCTTTGCGGTGCCCCTAATGAGCAGTTAACAAGACGTCAATTAATCATGCAAATGGGGAGAAGTAGATATTCAGCTGATTGCACTACCTGCAGTTAAGATTCGGGATTTTGTACAGTTAGGATTAGATTCTGCATACAACATTAAAGGTAAAGGGTTGCCCAACCCCTTCTGTGCACCACGGTCTTGAATCATGGAGTCGATAAACAGAACAATGCTGTGGCTTCTGCTCAGGTCATCACCAAAGTAACCACAGGTGATACCAGACCTACTAGATCCCAGCATGTCTTCATCACCAGGCAACGAGAATGCCTGAAATGAGGAGGTCCCTGGATTGGCACTGGGCATGGCTGGGGATGGGGCTGCAGCCACATGGCGCGTGGGGACCATGTAGCCCTTGCATATCCTTTCCTTTCCTCTCCATTGGGAATTTCCCCTCACCTAATTTGATTTTGCAGTCCTGTATTTTCCTGAATATCCTCATTGATTTTGCCTTTTCCTTTGCTTTTTTTTTTTTTTTTTTTTTTTTTTTCCTGGCAAAACTTACCCAGTGATTATTTGAAAGGCTGCAAAGGCATCTGGGGAGTTTCTCTCGTGCTGTTATGATTTAGGCTTGAAATTGCTTAATTGCTGTTTCCTGTAGTTCTCATTTTCAGTTCCCTAATGACTGTATCAATTTGTTGCCTATTATCCCCAATGACAGGGCAGTGTTTTTCTGTGCATGTTTCAACAAGGCATTTTAAAATCTCTCTCCTACAAGTTGCTGGAGGACTCAGCCTTTCCCTCCTTGGACCTGTTGGCCAGATCCCACTTACAGCACCAGTGGTCCCAGGCATGATTTGGCCAATATTTGAATACTATTTGAATATCATTTGAGTTGGAACGGACCCTTAAAAGTCATCAGATGCAACTCCCCTGTAATGAACAGGGACATCTACAGCCCAATCAGGCGCTCAGAGCCCCATCCAGCCTGACTTTGAATGTCTCTGTTACGGGGCATCCACCGCCTCTCTGGGCATTGAAGGATGAAGAAAAATAGCCTGCTACAGATCCTTCTTTGCCATCTTGAATTTCCAAATGCATAAATATTGGACTGCTACACACAGGTTGGTTTTATTTTAGGAGGGATTCTCCTGGCTGTAGAAATTCAAGGTTTGGTTGGAAAATCCAGGTTTCCTTGATCTTTTATTTTGGTGGGCACTTCAGTGTGACATCAGTCAAATGCAAGCTGAACTTTTCTAATCCAGTCTGATTGGTGAATAACACAAATGTGAGTGATGTTAATAATTTTTAATTATAATGCTGAAATAATTCTGCAATTATAATACTGATTATTGGGAGAAGTAGCATTTAAAACAGGCTATTATGATGACAAGTCTTATGAATGGAATGATGCTCAGTGTGATATGAGCTATCTGGACCATATGGCACACTTTCTGGAAGATGACAGGCCATAGCCAATGTTGAGGAGAAGACTCCTTTTAGCTGCAACTGCAGCATATGTTCCTGCAAGGAATTTGCATGTAGTTTGGGAAGGAAATGCTAATGATGCCTTCATAAATTCTCTTCATTTCTACCTCTAATGGAGTCATTTCAAGTTTCTGACACCTTGGATTACTGCGTGATCACAATTCTTCACAGGAGCTGCTGATAGTAGTGGTCACTGATGGTCCTTAATCATCCAAAGACAAACCAGGACTTGATATTTCTGGTGTGCAACAAGCACAGCTTCAGCGAGGATTCAAGGCTTTCTTCAGGGATGTGACCTCTTGTTGATGTACAGTGAGCAAACATTCCACTTTTATTAAGTACAACATTTACTATGCTTATTAATTTTGCCTAATTTATCATCATTTTCAAATATCCTCTATATGAACCTGCCTTTCAGGAACTGATGTCTGTATCCACTGACCCCAGTACCTGGACCCAGAGGGCTAAATCTCAAAACCTGCAAGTCAGAAACATGGCTGGACAAATGCCGACTTTTGACCAAGCTTATTCGAAATATTTACAGCTTACTTGGTTATTTTGATGTAGTGCATTCAGACAAAATACCCACCAAGCACTTTTTGTTGTGTTTGAGGCATGTTTTTAAAATTAGCTTAGACAAGGTGCATTACCCTTGAATTATCTGTGTGAGCTAAAGCAAAGCAGATGCAGGAAGAATGTGATTATCTTGGTAATGTTTGTGAAACAGATGCAAGTGCTAGCAGTAGAATAAAGCACCCTTCTATGTTATTAATGCTGTTGCCACCAGGTTAATAATACACCGTACATCCACCACCTCCTTGCTCAGACTACTGGGCAGATATATGAAGAAATATTGTTAAGAAAAGGTCACATTAGAAACGCCTTTTTAAAATTAGGTTTGCCCATTGAAACACTGAGCAGACTTTGCCTTCTGTCTCCTAAAGCATCACAACCCACTGGTGGGGAATCACATTTCTGCTATCCTCACTTTCTCTTTTTATTTATTTTCCCTCAATGCAGCATATTCCAAAAGGACAAAACTAGTAAATGCTACGTGATGAGACCAGACACGAAGCTCCCCATTCCAAGAAAACTCAGCCATTTCTCTCGGGTTCCTCACTGCTTTGACAGTGGTTGAGCCCACACAAAATGGCAGGAGAGCTGGAGAAATGAAGATATCTAAATGATCTTTGCAAGTGGCAGCTGGGGACAATTTGTTCTGAACTGGGGGAGGTGATGGTCATATGTTTTTAAATGCTGATTGAAATGCCTGTCTTTTTCTGCAGAGGGCCTGGAAGTGGCTGGTAGATGCCCTAGGCTGGTTTTAGCACATCTTTATTCCCTTCCTTGTGAAGGGATTGCTTGCTCTTATCTAGCTCAGAGGTTGCTGTCCCACATCAAGCAGCCTGTAGGAGAAAATCTCTAGGAATCCTGCTGCACTGCAGTCTCATCTCTCTCAGGGTCTGGTATCACCCAGCTGGGTACCAAGTATCCCCTTAGCAGCTCTTCTTTTTGTCCTTCCTGACGGTGCTGTGCTATGGACTGCTGATTTCATCCATATGTAAGTAAATGAGAAAGTTCTTCCTTCTTTGCCCCTGGAAATAATCAAAATGGATGGGGAACCTATTGCTGTGGGGGGAATCAAGTCACATCTGACACAAAGTTATGCGAGGTGAACCAAGAATGCAAGGACTTGGTTATCTTAATGCTTGGTCCTGAGCGGGCTGGCATCTCTGGGTGTCATTTTCTAGGCATGATTTCTTCACAGTTTTCAGTCCCTGGTTAAAAAAAAAAAAAAAAATGCATCCGTAAAGACATCACGCACTTGTCTACTAAAGAAAGCTGGCAAAGGAAAGATAAAAAGCATATATATTCCTTTCACTAGGCTTCTAGGGAATAAGTACAGAGCTCTGTCTTCCTCTTCAGCACTGCGTAAAAAACAGAATGCAAAATTTCCTCCTTGAAATACTTTGGCACAAACAACTATTCTGCACTATTTGTTTAGAAATCCAGTGGGGCTTTGCTGAATGAAAGCAAGTGTCTTCATACTGGTAGTTGAAATAAGAACTAATTTCATGCACAATTGACAGTGCAGAAGGAACTTCCTTGATATCCAACGAGCAAAAGATTTTATGGGGCTGCATATGTATTTATGATTATTTAAGACTCTTGTTATAATGAGGATCCTTTAAGGAGAGGAATTTTGTATTTTAATTTGCATAAAGACAATAAAAACTCTTCAAAAAGCAATTTCTCTCTATATAAAAAGCAGGAACATAGCACCTTAGTGGCACAGACATCTGTTACTTAAGCAGATGCTGCCATGTGAACTCCATCAAGCAACACCATCCACTGATCACAAACCACCCAAACTGCATCCAAGGCCAAACTTGGGTAGGTGGCTGGGAGCCTCTGAAACAGGTTGAGAAATGATAGCCTTTTCTTCAGTGCCTTCATTAAGCATGCAGTGATCTGTTCATTGTTACCCAGTGCTGCTGTATCCAATGGCTCTGTGGCTGCTCTTTGGCACAAAGTTGAGTGCCACGATCTACAATCTACAGTTCTCACTGCAGATTCATTCTGTAGGAGTGGTGGCCTTTTGGCACATGAGATGAATAACCACTTCTTTGTTTCTCATTATGACTGTAGTTTAATGTCCTCATTCTGGAGCTGATGTATCAATATCTCGGAAGGAGATTAAATATTGCTTGGAAGTGCAACACACAGTGATACAAACTCAAGGGACTGCATTCAACTGCAAACAGCACCAATGGAGTCTGGGGCTGATAAGCCCTTTCTGAAGTTCGCTTACACTTTAAATCAGCGGTTCATGAAAGGCATTAAGAAAAACTATTATATTACTTGAATGGATGGCAGTAGAGTTTATATGTTACACCTTGAAGTAAGCAGTAGGATTTTCAATCACTTGATAACCTTGAAACTGCTAAGGTATCAAATTGCTATCATGAATATTGTGCGGGAACAGAAATAACTCAGAAAGCTGCCTTTGTGAATAATAATGTGGGAGAGAGCAATATTCTTCTGGGCTGGACTTACTTACAATAGCACCAACAAGCAAATACACAAGAAGGCAAGGCATGTACTTAAACATGCATGTTTGCATTTGACTATACATCAATCAATTGCTGGCACTGCTCCATCTTACTGGCTTCATAGGGAGGATGAAAAGCCTGTGAGATATTTTTGCCAGGCAGGAAGAAGAAATGGAAAGAAGCTCATTTCTGTATATACAACCCAAAATGTCAGGATGAAATACCCCATGATCCGATACGAGTTGCATCTTGGAGAGAGTACTGTAGTAAGTGAGCATGGTACAAATCCATTCATGCAGGAATTTAATTTAAAAACTTAAACAACCTATCCTCCTATTTGCATGCAAGATGTTTTACTAAGCCCCGTGGTTTCATTCACACTGGCAGAACACAGAGATGTGTGGATGAGAAGACCCCGAGCCAGCCCTCCAACTCCCCTGTTTATATCCCGAGTCAGCGGAGTTGATCCCAAACTCTGCTTTTGTTCTTGTGTTTGAGTCTTGTGGCATTTCCAGGTGATGCAGCCTACTGAGATCGCCTGACAGCCCCATGAAAACTCAATGTCGGGAGTGATTCATCATTGTGTCAGATCGTCCTGCACTTTGTCACAATGACTGACAATAGGGGAAACTTGGAAATAATACAAAGATTCACCGCTCGCTGATAATGCCTGCATTGTGATTAGAGAAGGCAGTGAGCGTGTGAGCAGCATGCTAATCCCGGCCCCCACCCCCTGCTCCGTGGTGCTGTTGGTTCCAACAGCTGGGCGCCGGTGCTTGCTTCCTTCATCTTTACTCCTGTGGCATTTGTAAATGCAGAACCTTTCTTTTCTGGCGTTTTGCAGAGCTGTACTGTTGCAAATGTCAGAGGATGCGGTATCGTGCAGAATGGCAAATTCTGTCAGTGGTGCTGGGCGCTGTGCGGTCATAGGTGTCTGTGGAGGGATGTGTCCTTCCCGTCTAAATGCTGAAGATTTTGGAGGATCTGGCAGTAAGAACATTTCTGCACAGTAATTCCAAGAATTCTGTAAAAGCCAGCAAGCACACGTGAATTTGCATGGGGAGCGGGATGCGGTGGAAGCGTCTTATAAAAAATGATTACTGAGAAAATTTTCCTTTATTTTGCATTGGCTTGCAGTAAGGGTTTAGGATAATTGCTGACTCGATAGGGTATTGACACACAAGCAACAAGAAAAACTGTCTGCGGCAACTTCCATGCTCTAAAGCTCCTCAAATTTTATCAGCGCTCACAGCAGTGACATCAAAGAGCACAGACTCGGCTGCGCAATTAATTGGGAGGCAACGAGAGGCTCTGAGCCACGGCCTGAGCTGTTTTCCTGGGTAAGGAGAAAAGGGCCAGGAGAACCAGCAAAGCCCACGCTGCTGCCGCAGAGCCGAGAGCAGTGGGATGTCCCCAGGGTTGGAGCAGCTCTGCTCGTGATGTGAACAGCACGGAGCATCCACCGTGGCTCCATCTTTCCTTCACTTCTGTTTTTTCTGCTTCTCCCTGGAAAAGGATCTGGTTGTTCTGCAAAAAAAAAACAAAACAAAAAAAAACCAAAACATTTTTAGAAGAGAAAGGACAGTAAGAGCTTTGAGCTCAGTGGATGATGGAAAGTCCATTTCGTCTCTGCTTTAAAGACAGAGGGGTGTAAATTCCTCTGAAGAGAATTCCTTGCCTATAAAATCAGAAGTTGTTTATAATTTCAGAGCTCAGCCTCGCAAACGGCTCGCTTTACTCCATACACAGTATTGTGCTTCAGAAGCTGGGCCTTCAGAAGTCAAAATAAAAGAAAAAGAAATTTCTAATGGAACAAAAAGAAAGATCCAGTTGTTTAATTGGCGCTAGTGATGGGTGCTTTAAGGAAATGCCAGGCTTAAATGTGTTCAGAAGTAAAGATGGGCAACCCCCCAGCCTGAGCCCTGCTTGAAGAGCATGGGAGAGAAGCCAGGGCCTGATCCTGCTCCTGTTTGCACTGGTGTAACAGTGGAGAGCCACATATCCCGAGCTGGCACTGCTTCCCCAGGTCCTTTCCCTTCCAGTTCCCATTTCTTCTTTGTGCTCCTCCAGGGGAGCTGAGTTATGTTTATATGGAACATAAAAGGCTCTTTACTGCAATCAGTTAGCATTTTGTTTCCAACAAACATAGCTTGAAAATACTTAATGGATTTACCCATTAAGCTCAATAACACATTTCCACCCCTAACTGCAATGGCGCAGGTGAAGACAAGTATGTGGTTTATTTGCTGAATGTTTATCTCAGGATGGTGCGTGAGGACACAGCAACGGGCGAGATGTTAAAGCACATAATAAACACAAAATAAACGATCCATACATTAGAATGATGTCAGAAGTTATCCACAGACATCGTAAGCTGAGGGAAAGAATGACCCTATTGCCATTGAGAAATTTCATTGTTCACTTCATTTTCTTTAAAACGACCAGCAGGAATAACGGGTGTAGTTTTTCATTCTGTTGCTTTGCCGAGATGAGTTTACGCCATTAGCTTAAGGTCTCTGGACCTTTAGCTTGTGACAGAACTGATGGAAAGCACGAGTTTCCCCAACTGTCTTAACAACCACAGCAGCATCCCTCCATGTAGATATTAAAGATACAGGCAGTGGAAGCAACACGAATCCGCAGTGGGATTAAGATCTGCACACCTGGGAAACAACTGCCATGTTCAATCATTGGGGTGAAATCACTGCTGGCCTTTGGACTACCCATTACAGTTTTGTTCCCAGTTGTTTCTTTCTTATAATTAACGTGTAGTATTGAGTACAAGACTTTTTTATTAAAATAAAAAAAAAGCCACCCTTCCGTATGGATTGCAATTATCTTTGAAATATTTTTAATATGAAGAAAACAGCATAAAATAAAAAGCAGTTTCATTTTTAATGTTCCAGTTTAATTAAGAAAGTGTTCAAGTAATTTAAAAATGTAGGCATTAAAATACCAATTAAGCTTAAGGCAAGTTTTCCTATTAATTTTGATGACACCAATACAGGGGTGTCACATAGAGGTGACCCTTCAGAAACAGGTTATTTCCAGTACTACGTTTGGCTGTTCTGAAGCTGAGAGAAAATTAATTAATGAGGAAACTTCACCTGTTTGGCCAATCCCAGAAGGCTGAGCCTTGAGAACGATGATGCCATCCTTACAACAAGTAACAGCCAACGTAACCTCCTTTCAAGGCTTTAATTACCATTTTTATGTCTCAGCCTTCCGCCTTGGCTGGCCGTCCTGGTGAAAACTGAACGCATTCTAATGGTTCTAATTGTGCAGTATGAACACGACTGGAATGTGCTGTTTGAAACAAAGGTTATTCTGATGAGTGGTAATTATTTTATAATCGTGTTTATTGTTCTAATTCTGTATTAGTCGCTAAATGGTAAATGTAGCATTTTAATGCATTAAAATTTAATTACTGTCTGAAACTCTAGCGCAGGAAGACTGCAAGTTTCCATGGGTGCCACTAACATTCACAAAGCAAGATGCACGTATCTGATCTGATTAAAATTTTGTGCCCATTAACAAAAAAATCTCAGGAAAGATTACTTTCCAGGAATGGCCACTTCCAGTAGCCTTGCAGACCCAGAGATGCTGATTCTGAATGCCAGCCTGGGCAAGATGGATTTAGGTTAAATTTATCTCATTTCATTTCAGATCTTAAATTGGTTAATGAGGCTGAAATATGCTTTATTTCAGAGAAGCCGCAGTGCTCTGCACGAGGAACAGAATTTATGCCGGCGTTCGAGTCAAGTGCAAATACCACCATCGCTCCTTCATTACCGCCTTAACTGGTGAGATCTGTTCTGCTCGGCAGAACTCGCACCAAATGTCAGGTTCCTAAATGAAGGAGCTCCTGTCTCTCTGCGAGGAACCTGCTGATTGGCTAAAAGTACTTCAACCTTTATTTAATTCATGCCTTATAAGTGCTCCTTGGCGGAAGCTCTTGGGAGCTGATCTTATGTCACACTTACTGAAACTCATTTAATTATTTGCAGCTGGGGAGGGCAGGAGGATGGTTATCACACAGTGAAAAGCTCATCATCTGCTTCTCTTTTAGCTTAAACTCCAAACCAGGGACGTTGGTTAGGATTCTTGTGTTTACTTTGGCCCCACGACCCTTTCCTTGGGGCTGCTTTTTAGGGGGCTAGTTTCTTCCAGAGCTTTAAAAGGATTTTGTTCATTCTCATGCTCCAATCAGCAAAAAAAAAAAAAAGTCATTAACACTGGGATAGAAAATATCTCCGGTGGCTGTTTCAGCCACCAGACAAAAGCAATGGAGAAATTTGGATGCTCTACAAACTTAGATGGCTCCCAGCAAACCAGGGGCTGCAGTCACATCACCACAAGGGCTGAGAGGAGCTCTGTGCATGGTCGCCGTGCCCCCGAGGCATGGGTTGATATCCAGCTTTTATAAAGAGCAAAGTCTTGCCGTGAGTTTCTGAATGTTTTCCATGGATCCTTGACCAAAATAAAAATTGTGTGCTATGTATGAAGGGGCGTGGAAAGACAAGAAAACACAAATTCTGCTCTAATGTGCAGAACATGGACCGGTTTGAAGGAAAGAAACAGAATATGGGATCCAGCCTGAGGCTGAAGACAGAGAATCGGTGACTTGTACAGCTTTAAAAATCAGCTTTATGACTATCATTAAATGAAAGCATCTCTCCTCACGGGGGACTTCTGTTTCATCACGAGGTGTACATCTCTTAGCGCAACTATTGACATCCAAAGCATTGTCATAAAACTTATTTAAAATAACAAAATCAAACTGGTGGGTTTGGGATCAAACTGGTTAAATTTATGATAAATTCTTACATATGTGGCTTTCTTTTAATGAATTCCAACCCAAGCAACATATAAAATATATGATATAAATGTTTCCTTTGAAAACTTCTCTATGCTTCATGATTACATAGCTTAAGAAGTTTAGAAGCCTTGGGCAAGCAACTGAAACTACAAGAGGAATGCTTAAGAATTGTTTGTATGCTTGATTTGTTTTACAGTGCATTTGGTCTTTAGTTTTGATTGGATTGTCTTACTGAAACATGAAGGGCATTTAAAAGTAAGAAAGTGAATAGGATACATTTGCAACTATATGCCCAAAAGCAAGATCTTAATGTCAGAAGTAAATTATAACAACTTACATTGCTGATGACATACATTATAATTCAAAGCCTGGAAAACCACATCAAGGTTGTTCTTACCATGATCTGACAAAAATGTCTTTAAAGCCTTGTGGTTTTTAGGTGTACGGTAACCAGACTTTATTTATGCTAGGAATTTCATAAATAAAAAGCAAGCTTTACCAAAGGTAAGACATTTTTTTTTCCTTTTTAAATACTGCTGAATCTTTTTGGAAGTTCAACTTTTTATGCCAATAGTGATAAAAGTGGGGTGATCCCAGTGGGTCAGACCCATGCCAGCCATCATCCACTGTGGCATGTTGGGTGATGCTGGAGAGCTTCCTAATGCTGAATGCAGGAAAGGATTCAGGCAGTCAAGTCTCAACTCGCTGCCTGTCTCTGAGAGCTTCACAGGTCTACGAGCACTTCTGTGGCAACGTGAGTTGTGCAAATGCATGAAGCTGTGCCTGTGAACAGCCAAGCAGCCTGTGAGACTTCACATCCTGTGCATCCCGTGGGATTTTCCAACTTGGCACTGCCTGTGGGGACTTGAGCTTGTGGGAGTACCCATCGCAAGGTGAGGGCTCGTGGTGGGCAGAGGTGGGAGGAAACACCCCAATCCCACACCCATGCTGTAGTGCTCAGGCCATGGGTGTGCTGCAGTTTGTTGCTTTGTCTTTGACAGCAGCCTGAGGGAAGGCAGGAGCACAGCAGCTCTTTGGTGCAGATTCTAACACTGGTACAAATGTCCATGTGCTCCCTTGGATGTATCTGCTCAGGCTTTCCATGCAAATGCTGACTCCAGCATTTTCCCTAAACCTTGAAAGACTTCCATGGATTTGTTTGGTCTTCCTACACCACTTAAACTTAATATCCACTGCCTCTTTGAAAGAAAACCTCTTTTTGGTTGTGTTTGACCTTCTCTCATTATGGAAGAGGGGCTGGAAAGTCCCTGCTGGAACTCTCCCTGCTACCTGTGGCTTATACACCAGCCCTGTCCTCACAGTGGCTTTTTCCAAGCCAGGATCCCCACCTGCCTCCTTGCAGGGAATGTCCTTCCAGCAGCCTCAGTCACCTATCTTAAGGAAATCCGGCTCAACATCTGATCCCTCCAGCAGGACCAAACCCTAAATCTCCCATTATGCTGATCTGACTCCCAAGTTTCTCTTCTGGTTTAAAAAAACAAAACCCTCCCCCTTCTTCAATTTCTATATAAGCAGGAGAAGGGAAAGGGTGAGAGAGAAACAACAGCAGCCTCTTCCTGCAGGCCACTGTTGGGGCACACACATGGATGAGGAGCTGTGTTTCAGCAGCTACTTTGCTAAATACTGCACTGTGTTACTCTGATTATTCGCAGGCTCAGGCTCCGATCATCATGCCGATGAATGAGAGCCAGGTTTAATGGCAAGGTGAATGACAACGAAGGTAAGGTGATTGCTCCCCATTTACTCTGGAGGAAATGGTACCACTTTGGCATCAGGTCCACTGGAAAAAAAAAAAAAAAAAAGAAAATAAAAATATTCACAGCCCTTAAGCATAACAAGCCTGATTTGTCTGCCTTTCAGCTGCAATCAGTGAGAAACAACCCCACTGAAGTAAGCCTGAATGAAACATGAGGCTGTACATTTAGGTGAATAATAGCTGAATTTAGGTTTGGAGTCTAGTGCATGGTTTTAGTAAAAAGGGATGCATGCTGTCACTACATCAAGGTGCTGAAACCATCAGCTCCTTGCACGAGTGCCATAGCATCATCACACCATTCCCAGGCAGAGAGTTGCTGCAGGGCAGGCAGTGATCATCCTGCAGGACTGTACAGAACGCACACCATATTTATCATTTACCTTCTGGAAACCCCAAAGTAAATAGATAACTAAAACCCATTCGAGAAACGCACTCCCTGCCTTTAAAACTAATATCATTTTTTTTTGGCATGGCATTGTCTGCCTACCGTGCTGACTGTGAAGCAGAGCTTGGCTCCCACTCTGGTTTGTACGGAGTGAATTATGCGTTGGTGGAGCCTGCCCACGGCACACGTACAATGCCCCTGCATCGGACTCCGCTAGTGAATGAGAAATTAAAAGAGAGTTGTCATATGGAAAATTAAAAAGTGGCTACTGTTACAAAAATCTATTCTTTAATTCATGCTGCTTCTAAGCCCCTGAAAAGAAAGTAATGAAAAGGCTTGAGAAATCTTGTGACGGCTCTGAACGCCCATCGGTACTGTAATGATTTGCTGCGTGATTTACATGTGCTTAAACTTCCAGAAGTGAAGCCTGGGCACAGATCGTCGAGGCACTAAGCTCCCAGTGATCAATGCAAAACACCCTTCTCACTCACTCACTGCTTCTTTTCTGTTTTGTTTTGGTTTTGCTGTTCCCATTCCCATAAAGTGGCCACTCATCATTCCTGTGCTTCATGAGGTCAGTGCAACTGATTTTAAGGACATCTGGAGGCTCACAGCTCATCTTGGTATATATAGCTGTTAAAGGTGATGATTTATTTGTATATTTAATTTACTGATCAGCAAGAAACAGCTTTTGTGCTCCATCACTCCTTCTGTACTAAAAAATATACACTGAAGGAAGTTGTTTTCCTACTCATGCCAGCTCATCTGAAACGGCAACCTCTCATACAGTATCCATCTCCTTCTAGGCCCACAGAGGCATTCACCAGGTAATGGGAACAGCTGCAAGGAGGGGAAGAAACTCTCTAAATAGCTTGAAATTCCTGTCTGAGTTCTTGTCTGCTGTTGCACCCAGATATATTAAATGCATGTTTCTTAATCTAGGCAGTGCCCTCGCACATCTAAGAGTGCTCTGCTTGACCTTTTATCAGAGAAAAGTCTTAATAAATAACTTACTGGAAAAGCTACATTTCCTTCATGTACTGACAATCACGTCAGACTCTGACTTTTGCCATGGAACCTAGCCAAACCATCAGCCTGCTAGCATCACATTTACTCCAACAACCTAATCTTTCCTCATCTGCACACAAGAGAATACTTTTTCCTTTTGAATCAGACACAGAGGAATGTTCACGGGGTTCAAGCACTGAGCATTTCTCAGTTCTCCAAGCTCTGTGAAAATGGCACTGCTGAGAGAAGGGGCACACAACCAGTGACATGGATACCATCACCCGCTCTCCTATGAGATGGACTTATGATGAGTTGACTGCGGCGTGTCCTATCCAAGACTCCCACCAGCAATTGCTAACAGGAAGGAAATGCTGTTTGGTGATGTATTGCTATATGACAGTTCACATAAACACAGGTAAATTAGACAATGGCATTAATAACCTTGATTATTATTGATGTTAGTAGAACAAGAATTAGGATTTGCTGGTAAAATCTTCTTGGTTAGTATTGACTTCATCAGGGAAATAAGAGTAGACAAATATTTCAATATATTATTAAGCAGCTGAGTAACTCCCAATCCACAGTTATCTTAATGATGTAACAAGCATCAACTATCCTATCAAGCAGGTTCCCATAAATCAAAGAAGTAACCTATGTGACATGTGACAAGTTTTTGATTAGGAAAAAACTAAAATATTCAAACTCTGTTGTGCAGACATGACCCGATCCAAAATATACAGTGCTCCCTCTTTAGTAGTGAGCCAAATTGGATCCCAGTGTTATCTGCCTCACCTGTCAAAGGCGTGAAGGTTTCTGAATCCCAGGATTCCAAAAATCCTTTGAAACAGATGTAGAAAATGCATCATCTCCTCACTGAACAGCCTGGTTAACCTAGAAAACAAATGGTTTTCCCAGTTACAATACGTTGATATCGGAGGAAACAATGGTTATTTCCCTATTCCCCATGCTCGAAATTACTGCTGTATTTCAGAAAGACCAAATGCAAAACCAAAGGCAACTACAGATACTTAAGTACTACCGCTACAAATCTGATGGCATTTATGATCATCAATGAATAAAACACCCTAAAACACCTATGTTTTTTTTATTATTATTTATTTTTTTGAAGAAACGAAACTTTTATTTGCACATCTTGTTAAATGCAATGTAAATTTCTACTTGTTCTGTGAGAGCAGAAAGTCCGATGGAAGGAAACTAATCTGGGCATCTTACTGTGGGAGAACCTGCAGTGTGAACTGTCATGGTTTTGTAATTTTTGCTATTGGTATTCCACATCATAACATCATGTGGAGCACAGAGAAGAAGTACTACACATCCCAGGGGACCTCGCGGTCAGAGAGGAAAATACGTCACGGAAGCGACGCTGGCACTCTCTCTCTCTCACTGCCTGGCAGCGAGTGTGGGTGTGCTTCCAAGCCGCGGCGCCTTCAATTTCAAAGTAGGCTTCTCGGTCTTCGGAAACCTCTCTTTCTCTCTCTCTTATTTCACTTGATTTATTAGCCTCAATTCCAATTAGATTGTATTATAGTAAAATAAGTTTTACTCCTTAGATCGTTGCCGCTGCTCTGTTTGTTACCTTGAGCCCAGCTCCCATCTCCCTACCCCTTTCCCTTTTTTCCCTTCCCCTTTGTCAGGGGCCGGGGGCCCACGGGCCTACTGCCCCCCCTTGTCACGGACACAGATTGATCTAGATAACCCCGTGACAGATTTTGGTGGAGAATGCGGGCACAATTTTAAAGCTTTTAACAGTAGTTAAAAGTTAGTTAGTAGGGAAGAAGCAAAAAACACCAGGATTTCTTTAAGCCAGAGACTGCAGAAGCATTGCTACCTGACCTTCATAGATTAGATTGTAGTCTGGGCAGTCTGCCAAACTCTGGACACTGTACAGAGTGTCTTCTGTTTTGGTTCTTTGGTTGTTTTTGTTTTTTTTTCCTTTCTTAGCAGCTACCAGCTATGAATCCACTCTTCATTATAGCTGCTCTGTTTAAGGGATTGAAAACAGTTATGATCCTCTCAACGTATTGGCCGATTATTAATGTCATGCTTTCTTGTTGTGGAATTGTGTTCGTATATAACCAAATAAGGGCACTGATGGAGACACCTGCCTGGTACTTATATTCAATGTGGTATAATTTGGATTTTGACACTTACATCCCAGATGGAATAGCTGCTGTAGATACAGACAACATTAAGCAGTTGTCTGTTTTGCCTGGCCTATCGGAAGACCCTTCTGTTGTGGGGCTGCTACGAGTGAAAGAGCAGCAGGTACCGATTGCTACAAAGACTGTGCACAGACGGCAGTACCGCACCAACAGGGATTCCTTGCTCCCCATTCATGAGTTGATTCGCCAGCTGGAGAATCAGGGGGTGATAAGCAAAACTCGCTCACCTTTTAACAGCCCCATATGGCCAGTGCGCAAAGCCAGTGGAGAATGGAGGCTGACAGTAGACTACCGTGGCCTGAATGAGGTCACACCCCCACTGAGTGCTGCTGTGCCGGACATGTTGGAACTCCAGTACGAGCTGGAGTCAAAAGCAGCCAAATGGTATGCCACCATTGACATTGCTAACGCCTTCTTCTCCATTCCTTTGGCCACAGACTGTAGGCCACAGTTTGCCTTCACCTGGAGGGGCGTTCAGTATACTTGGAACCGTTTGCCCCAGGGGTGGAAACACAGCCCAACCATTTGCCATGGGTTGGTCCAAACTGTACTGGAACAGGGTGGTGCGCCTGAGCACCTGCAGTACATTGATGATATCATTGTGTGGGGCGATACAGCAGAAGAAGTTTTCAAGAAAGGAGAGCAAATAATCCAAATTCTTCTGCAAGCTGGTTTTGCTATAAAGCGAAGCAAAGTAAAAGGACCTGCCCAAGAGATTCAGTTCCTAGGTATAAAGTGGCAAGATGGGCGTCGTCACATCCCAGCAGATGTGATCGACAAAATCGCTGCTATGTCTCCGCCCACTAGCAAGAAAGAGACACAGTCTTTTCTGGGCGTAGTGGGCTTTTGGAGAATGCATGTTCCAAACTACAGCCTCATTGTAAGCCCCCTTTATCAGGTGACGCGGAAGAAGAATGATTTTACATGGGGCCCTGAGCAGCAGCAGGCTTTTGAACAGATTAAACAGGAGATAGCCCGTGCCGTGGCCCTGGGGCCAGTATGGACGGGACAGGATGTAAAGAACATCCTCTACACTGCTGCTGGTGAGAAAGGTCCCGCTTGGAGTTTGTGGCAAAGAGCCTCAGGAGAGACTCGAGGCCGACCCCTGGGATTTTGGAGTCGAGCATACAAGGGGTCTGAAGAGGGCTACACTCCCACTGAGAAGGAGATCTTAGCCGCATATGAGGGGGTTCGGGCTGCTTCCGAAGTAGTCGGTACTGAAACGCAGCTCCTTCTGGCACCTCGACTGCCAGTACTGAACTGGATGTTTAAGGGAAAGGTTCCCTCCACCCATCATGCTACTGATGCCACTTGGAGCAAGTGGATTGCACTGATTACACAACGAGCACGGATGGGGAACCTCAGTCGTCCGGGAATTTTAGAGGTGATCATGGACTGGCCTGAAGGTAAAAAGTTTGGAACATCACCAGCAGAAGAAGTGTCACGTGCTAAAGAGGCCCCACCATACAATGAGCTACCAGAAAATGAGAAGAAATATGCCCTGTTCACTGATGGATCGTGTCGTATCGTGGGGAAGCATCGCAGATGGAAAGCTGCTGTGTGGAGCCCCACACGACAGGTTGCAGAGGCCACTGAAGGAAAAGGAGAATCAAGTCAGTTTGCAGAGGTAAAGGCTGTCCAGCTGGCCTTAGATGTTGCTGAACGGGAGAGGTGGCCAATGCTTTATCTTTATACTGACTCATGGATGGTGGCAAATGCCTTATGGGGGTGGTTGCAGCAGTGGGAGCAAAACAACTGGCAGCGGAGGGGTAAACCTATTTGGGCTGCTGAACTGTGGAAAGACATTGCTGCCCGAACAAAAGATATGGTTATAAAGGTGCGTCATGTAGATGCTCATGTGCCCAAGAGTCGGGCTACTGAAGAACAACAGAACAACCATCAGGTAGATCGAGCTGCTAGAATTGAGGTGGCTCCAATAGACTTGGACTGGCAAAACAAGGGTGAATTATTTCTAGCTCGATGGGCCCATGAGACCTCGGGCCATCAGGGAAGGGACGCAACATATAAGTGGGCTAGAGACCGAGGGGTGGACTTAACTATGGACGCTATTGCACAGGTTATTCATGACTGTGAGACGTGTGCCATAATTAAACAAACCAAGAGGATGAAACCTCTCTGGGGGGAAGGGCGATGGCAAAAGTATAAATATGGGGAGGCGTGGCAGGTTGATTATATCACCTTGCCACGATCTCGCAGTGGTAAGCGTTATGTGCTTACCATGGTGGAGGCAACCACTGGGTGGCTTGAAACATACGCAGTACCCCATGCTACGGCCCGAAACACCATATTGGGTCTTGAGAAACAAGTCCTGTGGCGACATGGCACCCCAGAAAGAATTGAGTCTGATAATGGGACACATTTCAAAAATTCCCTTGTAAATACTTGGGCCAAAGATCATGGCATTGAGTGGATTTATCATATCCCCTATCACGCACCAGCTTCTGGTAAAATTGAACGATACAATGGGTTGTTGAAAACTATGTTGAAGGCAATGGGTGGTGGAACATTCAAGCACTGGGAGAAGCATTTGGCAGAAGCCACCTGGTTGGTCAATACCAGAGGATCTGTCAATCGTGATGGTCCTACCCAATCCAGCCCCCTACATACTGTAGAGGGAGATAAGGTCCCTGTTGTACATGTAAAGAGCATGTTGGGGAAAGCAGTGTGGGTCCTTCCAGCCTCTGGAAAGGGCAAACCTCTCCGTGGAATTGTTTTTGCCCAGGGACCTGGGTGCACGTGGTGGGTGATGCAGAAAGATGGGGATGTTCAATGTGTACCACAAGGGAATTTGATGTTGGGGGAGTGCAGTCAATAATTTCATGTGTATATATGTATATAGACCTATACGTGTAATGCATTTATTTTATTATTTTTTTTTGTATTGTTTATTTGTATATATATATATATATATATATGTATCTTAAGCATGATGTAGTGATGTAGAATAAGGGGTGGAATGTCATGGTTTTGTAATTTTTGCTATTGGTATTCCACATCATAACATCATGTGGAGCACAGAGAAGAAGTACTACACATCCCAGGGGACCTCGCGGTCAGAGAGGAAAATACGTCACGGAAGCGACGCTGGGACTCTCTCTCTCTCTCTCACTGCCTGGCAGCGAGTGTGGGTGTGCTTCCAAGCCGCGGCGCCTTCAATTTCAAAGTAGGCTTCTCGGTCTTCGGAAACCTCTCTTTCTCTCTCTCTTATTTCACTTGATTTATTAGCCTCAATTCCAATTAGATTGTATTATAGTAAAATAAGTTTTACTCCTTAGATCGTTGCCGCTGCTCTGTTTGTTACCTTGAGCCCAGCTCCCATCTCCCTACCCCTTTCCCTTTTTTCCCTTCCCCTTTGTCAGGGGCCGGGGGCCCACGGGCCTACTGCCCCCCCTGTCACGGACACAGATTGATCTAGATAACCCCGTGACAGAACTCAACCGAGCTATTAGGCACTAAAGGAACACACGGGAGGGAGCCGCAGGGAACGGAGCTTTGTAAGTTCCACTGGTCACAGAATTACTTGTTTCTTTCTCAGTTAGGATTAGCCTCTATACAAGTGAATGGAAAAGCTGTGAGAAACTCCAGCAGGTGACTTATTATGCGATGCAAAATTAAACACAGCCAATCAGATACATTTTCTGTATGTTTTTGAGTAGGAAAGTACAATCCAATGCCAAAAAGAAAAATCTTCATGTTTCCATTTATTTCCTGAAAACACTCCTTTTAAGATAGCATGAAAAAACGTGACACTTTTGCAACTATATCAATTCCTTTTACCAAACTGCAAACGCCACTTGCATAGAGAGGAATGAAAGCATGAGGCAGATGCAGAAAATTGCTCTATTTGCTACTAGCAGAGCTATTTATATGTTGACAAACAGTTGTGCCAAGAGCAGATGGATATTTTCTAGTATTGAAGAACTGCTAATTGTGTGCTGCTGTTCCTCTCAAGTTCATGGGGAAAAACCATTGGTGTTCTGCAGAGCAAGGCATGAAGAAACCAGTTCAAACCGTGCATTTGGCAAAGCAGCCAACACCTCCTAGGATGGCATGGAGGGTGCCCTGGAGCAAGAAGATGCTCAGCCAGATGTCAGCTTAGCAACTCTCAGCAAAGCATGACCACGAGGAGCAGCACTTTGCAAATCTTCTGCAAGTCCTTCACAGAGGCATACAAATAAGGCAGAAGCATTCAGTGCAGAGGCTGATAAGCAGCATACGCCAATAAAGAATTCACAAAGCCATTTTGGCTACCCGTGTCTCACCCATACTTTAATTATGTGGAAACATAGATATGCTTGTCCTAACGTACTGGAATGATATGTAATTAATCTGACATGGAAAAGGCATCTGTCTGTGAATCTGTATGTTATCACTGCTTGTTTGTTTATGAGGCTGAGGCATGCACTGTATGCTCACAACACGTTCAATCACATTGGCATCAGGAGAAAGAGGGAAGGCAGATAAAGAGCAGGAACCGCTTTCACAGACTGAATTGCCCCTATCCAGGCCTTGGTTAAAAAATAAAGAAAAAATGCCCCGTACTCTGTGTCTTGATATCCCTGTATGTATCAGTACTAAAGTACAATTTAGTTACCTTAAGAAAGTCTCAGACCTGATTTATCTATGAGACACACTTCACAACACAAACCAATTTTGCTGTAGTAATACCATGTCAATATTTCCTGACAGAAGACAAATGTTGTTATTATTTTGCCACTTCTTACCTTTGTGAAAGTTTAGAACTTTACAAAATGACTCTTCTTTACATGTCAAAATGGTAAGTTGTTGGAAAGGGAAAAAAATTGAAGTCACTCATATCTATTGACAGGGATGGATTCTGCAGCGAGGTTAAAAATGATTTGGGCACAATATTGACATTTAAAAATATTAAAAGGAAACCCTGTTTTTAATGGATACCTATATAAATGGGAAGATAAAACAGAAAAAAAAATAACAGAACTATTTTTTGATGTATCCTATGATACTGAAAATGATTTATCTGTATGCTCTCTGATGGAGCTCTTTGTGCAAATATGTGCAGACACACATTCCTCTCCATAGTGGTGATCTGAAAAATCAGTCTTTCTTCTGCATTCACCTTCTTCTTTCCCCTCCACTGCATTACAAGAGACATAACGCATGATCTCTACTTTATATTCACTTAAGGTTAATACTTTTAAAACTGATGCAAACTGCCCAAGCTAAAATCTATTATCTTGGCTCTGTCACTTTTGTTGTTTTTTTTTTTTTAAATCTCCTCTGCACTGCTTGCTAACCATCATTTTGGGGAACCATGCCCTGCACTTCCATACAGAAATCACACTTGTGCTCGTGTACTCTTGTTCCTGTCTACAATCATATCTTGTGCCAACATAGAGACACGAAACAACTTCTCTCTGTTTTAAACTGAGAAAGAGAAGGAGGTTACGTTTGGTAAGCAGCTACAGGACTGTCAATACTATTTGCACAGAGGAGAGCTGGTTTGCAAGAAGCACAACATGTAGCCCAAACAAAAGCAGCTGAGTTTTCACAGCAGGAAATGGGTTCTTTTGATAAAAATTGGTGTTAAGGTCATGATTTGGCCAAATAACGCAGTTCGTACACGAGGGTCTCAAACTGTCCTGCAGAAGCTCTGCATAATATGTTTGCTCAGCATAAAATGCCTCAAGAAGCACAGCTTACAGTTTCATCCTTAGGCAGGTTAAAGGAGAGGGTAAAGCACAGGGACTCATGGAGAGAAAACCAGATGACTCTATTCACCTCATTAGCAACTAGTCAATTGGGACTTGACTTTAGAACACAACATGGTCAGTTTTGGCTTTACAGAACACGCACGAATCCATCCAATTACTTCTTAATCTAGCCAGTTTACAAAAATATGCATTCCAACATTATAGATGAGCTAGCAGCAGTTTATGGATTGCTTATGGAACACCCCACACTGGAGTTTGGTATTTAAACCTCAACAGTGCTAAGCTGAGCTACCAATGAGCGGAGCGCAGGAACATGACTTCAGAAAGAGATGCTGAATAACAGAGACAAATAGCAGCTGTACGGCATCTATATTTGACTGAATTATGCAGAAGAGCTTCAAAAAGCTTTTGGCTTATGAAACAAAAAGACCTCAAAGGTCATTATCATCAAATTTAAACAAAGCCACATTATTTATGCAAACATTCACACACTTTTTTTTTTTCTTCAGCACTCAACTGGCTCAGTTTTAGCTACAAAAAAAATTAAAGACCAGAAGAACGCCGGGTATTTTTTTTCAAACTGAAGACCACAGAGCAGAAGTCTGAACATTTTCACTTATCTAAGAACCAGCTGCACGGAAATGGGCTTTATTTGTATTGCAACAGCATTACTTGCGTAAAACTGATACGAAGGAAGAATTAGGTCATATGTTTAAGTTCATTTTCATGCTGATTATTTTGTTATGTTTCCCCAATTCCATGCTGTTCAAGTAACTGTGTGTTGTTATTTCACACTGCAGCAGTTAAACACACGATCTATCAACTCTAGAATAAAAACAAATGTAATCTAACTTCTGAGCGCTACGTCTTCATTTTACCTCAATCCTATGCATTCCATAAGCAGAACCCTAAAAGCTGTTGCCTTAAAGATAAATTACCCTACACTTAATCTGAAGATTGTGCAAGAACACAAAATTACAGCATTTCAAAGAACTGTGTGTTATTATTTTCGTTTCTCTTCCCTGCTTCACTCCTTGCACTGGCAGGATGTCCCACAGAGAGCACTGCATGCTTTCTCAGGCATAAGCTGGGGGTCAGTGGAAAGCAGTGCATATTCCTGTAACATTACGGTGCTTCTTTCCTTCTTTATTTTCCACCAGAGATGCTAAGCAGATGATTTTGCGAAAACTTATGGATCCATTTAATTTGCACCATGCCACATGTTCCTCCAGCTCCATCATAAATTGCTCGCATGAAGCTGAGTGCATACATAACAGTTTTCTGTATTAAGCCACTGAATTATGTGTTGAATTCACTGGCAATTTTTTCCTGTGTTCACATGGATTTTAAAAACAACTGCAGAGAAATTAAACACGTGTTTTTATATAAAACAGAATAAAATCTGGCAAGGTGACTCGTGCTGCTGCGATACACAACACCTTCCCCTTTGCTGAAGAGAATTTGATTAGATCTGGGGGAGTGAGGGGGCATGGATTGAACCCCTTGGCCTTTCCTCTACTGTTACAATCCCGCCCCATGCTATTTTGAAGTACATAGAGCAATGCTACCAGATAATTTTTGCTATTAGCATTTATTTTCTGTAAGGAAAAAAAAAAAAAAAAAAAGCATGGATTTGTAGAGCACCTAAATGTGAAAATACTGCTTTTTCTGTGCGCATAACATGTTCATGGAAGTTCAGATTTTTGCACACCAAAGATTAGAGAAATTTATTTATTATTATTTTATTTTTTTAGATGAGACAGCGTATGCCAAGTACAATCATTTTATTATTAAGGTTCCTACCAAATACTGTTCACAAAAGATAGATGTGATTTTCTATTTCCATGTTTTATTTCCTTGCAAAATGCGTTCTGAAAACCCAGCTAAGACAAAAAGGAGCTTACATTCACATCTTCGGAGAAGAAACTTGCTGTGCTTCCCATTTGTTTTTCTAACAATCACAAACCCCCACGGTGAAATTAGTACAAGTTTTCTGTAGAGCTATTTCTGCACACTCAAAACGTCATTCCATTCCTAGACATCAAAATTATACAAGATACCACATGTACTTGCAACTTTACTAGACTAACACTATTTCTAAACTCCTCAAGTTAACGCTCTTCACTCCCCACCAATCTTCGCCTGTTTATTGGTATATAGGAACCAGTTCTGTCTGACACACGGAACAATTAATTCATGCTGCCAAACACAAGAGGAATGTAATGCTTTTTCAAATATCAAATCAGTCCAATTTCATTTAGACTTAAATGATTCTTCTGGTCTCTCTTCATGTAGTTACCTCTGCAGTCAATTAGCATTGTCACTTTTAATCTGTAATACTCAGATATTGGTCATTTCCCATTAGAGTCTTATTAAATAGATTCTTATGGCCAGATAGAACCTTCTGCAGTGTAATATTTGAGGAGAGAAAACTGACAGTCATTATGCAGCTGGCATTTACTAAAAGGTTAGATATTGCAGATAACCTTAATCACAAATTACACTGCATGTCAGTGAATTAGCTCACAGCTTCACAATTCCACCTAAACAGCCAAGCTTTCCATCCAAACGCTCTTAGATCATTACTCAGTGAAAATTAATCATCAAAACATTTCCTAAGTAAAATGCTTTTTCAGCTTTAAAGCATCAGACTTTACCTCAGACATTCACATCACTCACTAAATGGGAAAACCCATTTCAGATCTTTGGATTCCACTGCCTGTAAGACCAAATTCAGCTGACCCATCTAGCTAGATCAGCTAGATCCAGCTGTGCTGCCCTCACCTCACTGATGAGAACTCATCGCTATTTAAGCTGCCTAGGCTAAGCAGGTCCTTTGGAGCAACCCTACAAGGATCTCAGCAAGAGGGCTGAAGGGGAGAGATGTATTGGTTGCGTGAGCTGTTACACACAGCTCAGCAACATCTTTTTCAGGTAGGCTTCATTTCCATGGCTCAAGGCTCAGTAGGAACCAATGCTTCTCACAAACATCTCGTTTTTTCTTTGAATGTAAAGACAACAGAATGTTGTCTAGTCTAACAGAAGTCTAGTCTCATAGAGTTTTGCTAGAAAGGAGTTCTTCCTGTCTCCTTTAAATAAAGGGCATCAAGGGCATCGCTTCTACCAGCTTTGGACTCTATGGGATAACATAACAAGGATTCAGCCTTCCCACTATCGCTGACTTAATGCACCCTCAGATCTTTATGGGATATGAACTTAAAAAAGCTAATGTTCTGTAAAGCAGCTGAGAATTGCTTCAAAAGTAGCTTAACCCAAGGAAACAACATGTTGGCCAGGATCGATGGGTGGGTAAGTAAAGAAACTAATATATTTCAACCTATGGCTCTAGGATAGGAGTTAAGCAAATGAGGTAACAAAACCAGAATGTAGCAATCTGGTGATTAAAGTCAATAGAAACGCATGGACTAAATGAAAAAGAGTAGATTTTGGCTACCAAAGTGCCCCAACTGTTACAAGACCAGGACACCCTTGCCCAAAGGAGGTGCATTTTGCAGGATATGGAGTAGCTGTGTGGTTAGTGGGATATGACCTGTGACTGCTGAACTGTGAAGGAGATTTGTCTTTGCACCTAGACTATGCTTTTAAAGAGACATCAGTGTCCTGAGCAAGCACTTTTTAAAGTCTTAGTAACTGGAGGAAAGCACATTACTATCACAGTTTCAGTGTTATTGTTTCCCATGGGCAATATTTCACTTGTAGACTTTTGTAACCTTATCACATTTCTCCTCAACAACTGTAATATTTTAAAAAATGTTTTCGAAGTTTCAGGATAAAGTTGGAAAAACTTGTATTTCTTTTTTGTAATGGGGAGTGGAAATGCTGCAGGGAGGAGAAACTAAATGACCCAAGGCCAAATCCATGGCAAAACGAGGGGAAACAACTATGGCTCTACGTGTTCTAATCCTTGCATCGTCTTTTCTAGTAAATTAACTGTTTATGCAAAACTAACTATTAATTAGGCAGCATCAGTCACTGTATTCATATATCACATTTTCATTATGTAACTTTATCAAAATATCTACCTCATTTTCAACAGTGTATGTGGTTTCTTTCTACTTGGATTTGTTTAACTGATTGTCTGCCTGATCAATCTTACTGATGGTTTACGCCTGGTGGAAAAACAGCATCCACAGAGCTATGCTACAAACTGACAGGCATCTCACTGTATGGAATAATTCAATGCCTCATTGAAAGAGAGAATTAGATGTGGCTTCAGAGATCAGTGCCAAGAGAGTTTAGCAGTCTTGCATTCTAGTTGATGCAGATTGTAGAGACATGTAGCATTGATCAGCATGAGATGAAACAAGACACCACAGAGGTCAGTGTAAGCCATTCTATGTGGGTTTTTAATGGGTCATAGAAATGCGTGTGTTTGTCTGTTGCTGAAATTCCTTCCAAAGCACTTCTGTTCACACCTTAATAAGGCTAAGGAATCAGCTGCTCAGGAGAGAAAAAACTGAGTTGCTGTTGAAAGCTCATCATTAACTCTGATTGCTGTGCTTACAAATCAGAATAATTTCTTTTAATCTTTATCATTAAGAAACTACAATTTACCCAGGGAGTGGTGGTCAATAGCTCAATGTCTGGGTGGAGATCACTGATAAGTGGTGTCCCTCAGGAGTCAGTACTGGGACCGGTGCTCTTTAATATCTTCATCGATGACACTGACAGTGGGATCGAGAGCCCCCTTAACAAGTTTGCTGATGACACCAAACTCTGGGGTGTGGTTGACATGCCTGAGGGATGGAATGCCATCCAGAGGGATCTAGATGGGCTTGAGAAGTGGGCTCAGGTGAACATCATAAGGTTCAGTAATGCCAAGTGCAAGGTCTTTCTGTTAGGATGTCTGCAAGCACAGGAGATGAGGATGGAGACACGTGGAGAGAAGCCCAGCTATGTCCTTGCTGGCCTTGTGGACAGCAGTCCCATGCCTGCAGCCATACTCATGTGCAAAGCTCACTGCCACAGAGAATTGCTCTGTGCAGTAACCCAGCGCTGCTTCTATGCTGCTATGCAATAAAAGGCAAATCCCTCCAGCCCATGTGGTAACCAGAATGCATTGCTTTGTGTGCAAGTAACACAAATATTACACAGCTCGCTATAGGGACCGAGAATGAGAGACTAAGCTCTAATACCCATCAACAAATAACCATTGTTTCACTAAGTTGTGCAGAGAGGATTGCAAAGAACAGGAAACTGGTAATTTAATATAGATTTCTATTTGGTACATTATGATACCTGTAGAATACTTTAGTAAATTACTGATGTCAGTTGTATTTCTCTTTGAGACTAGGGAAATAGGTTATTGGCACAATAAAACATCTAGAGGCATTTAAAATGTCAGTCTAATAGCAAGAACCAGTAAGGCTTTTAATTACCTTCTGTGCAATTTTTTTAATTGCTTCAGTGGCTGCAGTGCTTAGTGAATCCCTGACAGAGCAGCTGCAACTGACTTAATTTAAAACACTTCGGAAGCACTTGTAAGATGTGTTAAGAAATATCACAGAAATCCCAGGAATTATGTGGGATCTTCTATCTGATGCATGTGAGGGAATCTTGGGCTTATTTTGCACTGTGGGTAAGGATGTTTTGATCAGCCTGAATGCATATCCACGCTGGCATTCCCCTGATCTGGGTAGAAGGCTACATTTCATGGGAACTATGCTATGTTGCTCTGTTCCCTGATGGTAGCTGTGGGGAAAAGAGCAGAGGCTCACAAAAAGACTGAATGCTAGGAATAGCATCAGGGTTGCGGCAGATCAACAAGAACTTACTGATCCACTTGCTGCTCTTGAGAACAAACTCAGGTTTTGTTTCCTCAGGAAAGAAAGCTACCCTGTTAACAGGAAATAAAGCATGTGAAAAGTTTCCCCTAACGCAATTTAATTTACAAATAATTGGCACTCTCCATCCAAGGACTGTCCACACTGATCATAGAGAGGAAGCTGAAGAATAGTAAGTAACCGAGTGAGTTTGTTGTTTTGTTTGCTTGTTCATTTTCCACAGTGGAGATGTGAAATGGCTGCATGAGCTGGAGATGCTGCATGGAAATAGAACCTCTTTGCCACAGCTGTATGCTATCCATGGTAAGAAAATGGCACATGGGGAACACCATTTCATTTTCCCTTGGGCATTTAAGGCAGGCTGTACCTGGCCACCATCAAAGCAACAGATCCTCCAGCCTTGGTCAGTCAGCTCGGTTCAGCCACTTGGGTACCACTGTCCCATGTAACTCACTGCACTGCTGTAACCTCAAAAAACAAAAACCAGCAGAAGGGAGGTCCAGCTGTTACCCCAGTACTGGGAAGCCTGGCAGAAGGAGGACAGGAGTGGGAGAACCATAGCAGAACATCAACCTGTGGTTCTCTGTCAGGGCAAAACCATATGCTTTCAGGTTTATTTCATACTACACTGCACTCTGTTAATAAAATGGACTTCTAATCCATTTGAAAAACCACACGGGGCACAGATCCTCCACACAAACCTCTCCTTCCCTCCTGGGGCTTTTCTTGATTAGGCTGTAAAAATGCATCATTGAAAAGGATTAGCCAATAAGTTCTAACTTTTTTTCCAAAGGTTGTTTTTTACCCTACCAAAGCATGGCAGTATCATATTCTGACTAGCATCTGGCTAAAGCAAGCTATTTTGCTATTAAAGTCACAGGGAATGTTTTCTGCTCTCACACACACAAGGAGATGTAGACCTCAATCACTGTACACAAACCAGCAGTATGTAGTTAATGCTAACAAACACAGTCAGGACAAATTTTTCCAACATGATGATTATGAGGACACACCACAGAAGCAGGAAAGAGTGAAACAGCGCTTAATCCAGCACATTGAATCAGGTTGGCATTTAATGTCATGAAACAGGACGATTCATCAGAAATTATTAGACTTCTCATTGTCAATTCAAAGTGGAAAAGATGTGTATTTCCTAGCTATTAATTTTTGTCTTTGAAGCTGGGAGGAAAACACGCTAGGTAGAAACGTGCTGGGCAACCTTTCAAAACTACGGTTTTAGTTAAATATACAGAGCAGTCCTTAGAGTGAATATTTAATAGCAATTCTGAAGGTCAGTTATAGTCAGTAAACAGCTCTATAAATTATGTTGAAAAATTCTTTTGATGAGTCCTTGCAATAAATCCTTTTTGTGTAAACTACAACATATTCTACCGGGTCCTCTCCGATTTCATTTATATTCATGTAAATCAACAGAAAATCCATGGAAGTCAGTGGAGTTGCACTGAAAACAGAAACTTTCCATCTGATTTTTCTGGAAAGTAAAAATTCATTGCCTCAGCTTTTCAGGATTACTGTACTTTTAGGAGAACGTGTGATAGTGACAAAATCCAATGGAAGGAAGTTCTTATCCTCCAGTCGTCCAAAAATTTATCTTTACCAAATGTTTTTCATAATTGAGAATCATAGATTTAAAGGAGCATATACGTGTGTGCCTGTGTCTGGCTTTAAATAAGCTGGGGGAGATGGATCAATAAATTTAACTTAAATGTAGGTGGTTTGATGTAAATAAGGTTTTGTTATTTTGATCAGAACTTGGAAAACAAATATGTCAGTAGATGGCTCTTGTCTGGATGTATTTTATCTTGCCTAGCAGTTGGTAAGCCTTTTTTATTTTTCATGTGAATGTAAAGATCACATATAGTTAGGTGTGCATACAGATCAGCGTGGAGAAAATGACTGCATAATTATCATATATGAACAAAATCCATCGCAACCATCAGAACTAAGCGAGTCTGTCTGCATTTTTGTTACAGATTTACTCAGAAACTGTTCTTACAAGTGGGACAATTAAGCAGTTCAGTGTCCCACAGACAAATGCCCTGCCAGACTGAAAATGCCTTTTATGCCCTTTCTTTATTCCTCCACCTATTTCTATAAGACATCTACAAGTAATCGCCGATTTCTTCACCAACTTCAGTTGGCTGCTGTGTTTGAAAGCTGCCAGCAGGCTTGCATAGAACCAGTGTGGCTGCACAAGCCTCATTTCCAGAAAATCAGATAAAATATTGCTGTCTACCAGCAAACAGATTGATTCATGAAAAGCCACCTGTAAGTACGTAAGAAGAAGTGGGCAGTAACACCTTTGCAATGTGAACTAATGTTTAAGGTGATATCCTCTGTTAAGGTGCACTGCAAAAGCATCCCTACAATCTTTAATAATCATGGGAAAGAATTGGTGTGCTTCTCAGAGATGTGTGGCATGTTTTCGTAGTTAGAATTTACCCCTCATGTCAGAAATAAAGGTACAGATCTGTTCAATATTCAAGTTCTGTGCTATAAATTTATTCTGTAAGAGCTCAGAGGACTTTTAAAAGCAGGTTAACATAGAGTAATTTTTCATGCTTAAACTCTGAAACTCATTCAAAAACCATAAGCAGCGTGGCTGCGTTTTGGAAGGCTACCTTTTTCATGTTATCACTGTTCTCATTCATCCATCAGTTTTGTCCATTACTAGCTTCTTATTATACAATCTGATTGGATCATTGAGTAATGTTTTCAGCTTTCCTCCTTCTGATTAATGTGTTTATTGATGCGAAAAACAACAGATATTAGTGTTGGAAATATGAAGCACTATGCTGAATTGAGCTTTAATACTACAGCTTTTTTGCTTTGTTTTGTTCTGCTTTTCTTTCTTCTTTTTCAAACAATGTCTACAAATAAGGAATAAAAATGTTTGCTTCCATTTATCATGTCACCTACAGAAGTTCCAGAGTCCTATTATATGCAAAAGGTTTTGCACTTGAAACAAAGGCTTAATTATCAGGTTGCTGCTAGAATTGTGGTATATTCTCAGGTTAGCTATATTATCTCTGAACTTGTAGCAGCATTTCAATGTTTTAATTTTAACCAACAATGAGGCATTTCATCTTACATCCCCTGAACATTGTTAAATACATTGAACAACAACGCATTTTTAATTGATCTTAATAGAGGTGTTAAATGTTAATTTCTGTTCATTTTGGCATCCATTTTCATTTATTTTATTCCATGCAGTCTTTAGTCTAGCATAGGACAATGCAATTCATCGAGTCTCTGATATGTTTAATTATACTCAGTGGAAACATGCTTAAAATTCATTGTGGTTCTAATAGGCTTGCATAAGCCAAATGCTTCCACAGAAGAGGAAACTCAGTATTTGGAAGCTCCACACATTTCAATTCGCTCCATGTAGTGGAAAGGGAAGGTAATCTCTTTCCCATCTGCGTACTTTGATGAGCCTAAACCTGAGGTTGTAAATCCAAAATAAGCAAACTCGGCAAACCCTGAGGCAACTGTGATCGGCAAACTGTATCAGCCAGTGCTCCCTCGGGCATGAAGGCAACACAGGACAAGCCAAACTGGTGGATGCCAGAAGAGTTTTTAAAGGAAGAGGTCCAGTGACAGTTTGAAAGTAGGAAGGTGAAAGGGTCACAGAGTCTCTTATGTTGACGCAGTAAGATCTCTAACTGGCTGGGCAGCTGCAATTAACCTCTTCAGCTCCTACATAAGCTTGTCTATGCCAGATAGTACTTAGCGGGATGATTTAGTTCATCCTTAAACATTTTGGAGTTGGCCATTACTCCTATTTATTGAGTTGCTTTTTTGTATTAGTGGCCCAGTGACCTCCAGAGTTATGATCAAGCAAACCTGCAACACAGCGCAGATCCAGACCAAAACCTTCAGTTTTCTTAGCAGAACCAAGCTCAACCACCTGTAATTTCTAGAACTGTGCAAACATATGGTACAAAGCTGGATAACGCAAAGTGGAAATCCAAGAAGCAGAATTTTGTATTAAAGACAAAATCTGCACTATGTTTACCATGTCCTAATTTCATTTATTCACAAACCTTGCATCATAACCATTGGTATTTAAGGTCTGACTGGAGACAAAGCTACATTCATGCATTTCTGTCTTGCATCCACCTCACAGGCTCATTCAATCAGTATGCCCATCTTTGATATCTTTCAGGCACGCGTAAGAACTGTAGATAATATCACTTCCATTAGCTTCCACTGATGAGGACAAGACACGTAATTAAATAGGAATTTTGTATCAGCATGAAGCTTTGTTGAAACTTCCTCTCGGTTCTCCATTTTCATTGTGTGTTCAATTTGGGGTTCTCTTCACTGACCAGCAGATTTGGATTGATAAATTCAATTGTTTTTTCTCTTTTCCATTTCCCCATAGTTAACTTGACTTGTCATTTTATTTTTCCTCGTTAATGAAGATTACATTAAGAGTTTTCTTGTTTTGGGTTGCTTTGTGATTTGCCTTCTCTAGTAATAACCTCCCTACTTTGATGTGAGTATTATAAACAGTACTCTAGATAATGGCCAACTCTACCATATGGAGCAATAAAAATGCCTGGATCTCCTTTTGATTTATACTGCAGAGGACAAGTAATTCAATTCGCTCCACTACTTGATTTGTTTTTCATTGCCAGTACACATTGGGATGAATACTTTGGGGATTATTTTAATGCAGAAATATCCAGATTGCTTTATTTGTCTAGATATCAGCACATTTTCCAGTTTATGAATAGCTGTTGTTTTCATTGTTTATTCATTTACCTGGACTGAATTTCATTTGTCATTGGTAGGTCCCATAATCTAGATGTCTTCCCAAATGAGCTATACTGTACACATGGGATATTTTTCTTTATGCACTCAGTTGATGTTAGCTTTACTATGTGGAGACTCAGTTTATAATTAAAGAGCATATTCTGCTGATGCCAACTACAGTCTTCCTCTGCACAGGTCTATTATTTCAATCTGTCACAATCTGACACTAATGCAACATTTGTGCTTCAGCATCAGCCTCTCCCCAGTCTGTATTTGTGACACACAAGCACTAAAACTCCTTCAGCTAACTTTAGTTCTTACGTCTGACTTCAAAATCCCCTTTGGACTATTATGAAACACCTTCTAAGAATCTAAATATGATTACCTCTACATCTTCCTTAATGACCAGGAAGTCAACCCCAGGTATTCAGCCTCAAGTATTTCACAGACAGGCGTGTACACAAAGTTGAGTTTATCTGTACTTTGGTTTTTGATGGTACATTACAATAAATAAGCCCATAACAGCCATTCCATTTTCTTCACAAAAAGATGCCCTTAAAATTGAATGCTTGGAAAAATATATTTTTTTCCCAATCAAAACTCAGTACATACAATGCAGTAAGTCTGAACAATAAATCAGCAGTTTTAACGCCATCTGGAAGTCCTATTAATCACACCTGAAATACTGATTTCTCAGATGAAATATATGGTCTTTGTAACTTACCAACCTTTTATTTAAGCCCTGACCTGAACCACTGGAAATGAGAGCTTGCCGTAAGTTAAAACAGGGGACACCTTGCTTTAAGATCCTCTTATTTTCCAAAAGATTTAAATTACTAAAACCTAGAGAAAAGCTGGAGTATACAAAGGAAAACAAATAATATTACTATATAATAAATAATATTAAAACCTAGTAACACTTTGCAGCTGGGAATTCTCTCCAACAAGGGCAACTGGCTACTTCTTGTTTCATGCAAACATTTCTGTTTGTCTTCACACTTTCTAAAGGGTACATTTAAGCAAAAGTCAGGTTTTCACAGACTTATGAACAGATTTAAAAAAAAAAAATAACTGTCTGACAAAAGTTTGATACTTATTCCCTAATTTTATACTGAGCAATCAAACACATTGATAAATGTAAGGATTTACAGGAGCAAATAAGCTCCAAATTTCAGGGGTGTTCCACTACTATTCATACATTTCTCTACTGTTGGAAGGCAACAATGGTTTTTACTGCTTGGGTTGTGTCCTCTGATGGCTCTGTCTATGGATTGCTGTTATGCAAATCATTTCACACATGAGGTACTTATGCTCATTTAGCAATGCATCTGGTAGTGCTGTGAGCAGCAATGTTTGCTAAGGCAACTGTGTCCACACAGGGAGAAAGTGATTTCGCATCCCTTGAAACATTAGAGTGAGTAAATTACACTTTTCTCATGAAATAGTGTTACATAGGACAGTACCGAGGAGGAGAATATAGGGCTGGGTAAAATAAATATATTAAATAATAAATGCAAACCAACTCAGGCCAGTAATTCCACAGACCTAAAGCACAACATGTCTGCCTAAAACGGATTTAGCTTTCAGGTTCACAAGCCTCATAAAACACGGAGAATTGGAACACGAGATACAAGAAAACAGTTTCTGCCATCAGTTTCTAAGCAAAACATGTGGCATGGAAAAGTCCAGGATGCAATATTCAAAATATGCAACGAAATTCAAATGGAAAATCGTAAATAGATCACAGTAAGTGGTGTTAGTTGTTTTTGATGCTTTTTTGAAGTAGCCACTCTCCTTTATAGATTCCCTACCTTCTGTACGTTTTCAGGCTTCTTGTTATTATTTTAGGTACAATTTGCAGCTTCTAGGAGCTGAACCTGGAATAGCCACTGATGCTTCTCAGGTGCAAAACAAACAACATGAAGAATCAGCACCGTATTATCTCTACAAACATGTACTCTTCCTCAGTCATTTTGCAGTTCTCAATCTAGTGGATGTCAGAGTATTTAATATCACCCATTCTTCATGGAGAATAGTCGTCCCATTTGCTGCTTTGAGATTGATAGTGCTGCGTGCTATCAATCCCAAAAGCTCTGATGCAGGCCATGGACCTCAACCAAAAGATTCCTTTCTGTGCTATCAATCTCGCAGCTCTGTACTCTCTCCAAGTCTTAAATCAGGCTGGTTGATATCTTTCCAGTTTCTGTATTCCTGCATCAGCAGTCTAGCTAAACACGGTCATCACTCACTACCTCTGTTTCAGCAGTGGTTACAAACACAATATCACTTTCTGCAGTGTTACACATTTACTATTGCAATTACTATTTATTTATATTACAGTAGTGCCCACAATGCGATCAGTGCTTTCTAAACCTGAAGAAAGTCACAGACCCCATACCCCAAAATAGATCAACCATACAGGGATTTTTTGAAACAGAAGGTCTTTCAATCTTACACCATACAGATAAATATCAAGCACATCAGTTTTGTGATGAACAACAGCAATGTTTGGTCTGTTATGGATGCTGCTGTCTCTAATACAGTGACTTCTGAGACACCTCAAGGGTTGCTTTATATTGGAGTGGAAAGGCAAAGATTTTTTCCCTTCCAAGCCCCCTGGCCCATAAATGCTCCTTCCCACTCTGACAGAAGCAATACTGGTTACTTTGCCTAGTGGCCATTTAGTGGCCTCCTTAAGTATTCTTAAAATGCCTTACATGTCATATGCTTCTGGAAGACAGTTTGTGTAAATGTGATCATTTGCATAAGTATTAATCTGAACTTGTCACTTTCTTTTTACATAGCTCACAACAGGACTTTTCAGACTAACTGCATCTATAAGGTGTACTTTTTACAGCTGGCATCCAGTAAAAAATATCTTTAGAATTTGGAACTTCAGAGGTAGAAGAAGTCTTCAGTCAAAGGCTTACGGCTCAGATAAAGAAGACTGGAAATGCCCCTCGTGTATTCAAGACTTAATATAAGCTGATAATTAAACCCTCTGCCATTATTGTTGAATTTGGATTTTAAATCCTTAAAATATGGGAACGTCAAGTCACCTTTCCCACTGAGACTATTTAACAATTGAAATTTATGAGCCATACCCTTCATTATGACTTCCATTATGTAAGGGGATCTTAATTTTAAGCCCATTCCATTTTTCAGTAGAAGGCTGATGAAGTAGTATGAACCATAGCTTTTACAGAGCCTCCTCCGCAATAATAATTAGATAATGCCCTACCTGAGTATTGGGTCTACACAGTGTCTGTCCTGTGATTCAATGTCTGAAGTCAAAACGAGCTACTTACCAACTACCTACGTAATCTATTCTCAGTCTTGGTAGTGGATGAAATAAGAGTACAAGGACTCAGCATAAAGCCAAGGAAACTGCCAAAGGAGTACAAGCAGCAGCAAGAATGGATGAAGCATCACAGAGGGATGAAGAAATCACGATGCGTTTGAGCAAGCTGAAGTGAGGAGCCAGATGTGCACGCTGTTGTTTTGGGGTCAGAAATTGTAATAACATTCAAGAATTTAGTGGAGCCCGTTCACTATTCCATTTTTGTTCGCTATAGTGGCTGTCACAGACTGAGGCCCCACCGTACTAACACGCTGGGCAAAACAACTCCATTGGAAAGGTTTCGTGCCTGAAAACACAACAGGCCGTGAAAAGAAAAGGAAACAGCAGAAGGGAAAATAACGCAGAAGACCAAGACAGTGAAGAGTTGGAAATGATACAACTCCTAACCAGCAAATCACAGATAGATGTGCTCTGCAATCTTGGGGTTCAGAGTTATTTGAAAATCTGTAAAAGTTTGATCTTAATAAAAGCAGACTATACATGGCAAGGCAAAGCAGCAGCTTGGTGACACAAAAGAGGAAGTGACCAAAGCAAGACAAGTCTGGTAAGAGAATAGGATGATAAGGAAACAGGACTACTGGCTGATGGAGATGAAAAAAAAAATATTACTGGGCTCTTCTTGAGGTCTTGAATGTGGGAGTTAGAAAGGGGATCAATGAGAAGGTTGCTTCCTTTTACTGATGGAGGAGACATGCAAGCTACACCAGAAACAAGTTTATCTGCAAAGAAAGAAAAAGATAATTATGGAGGGTCTCTGCAAAGTGCAAGGGTTAGGTGGAAAATATAACAAAAAAGAAAAATCAGTGAAACCCAAGAACTTCCTTCTATGTATGTAAGTTGGGAAAGGAGGCTTTACATCAGTTCTGACAACATGTTCACACACGGACAACATTAAAATGCAATATTTCAATTGGCCTAAGAAGTTGGGTCAAGTAGCCTAAGACAGAAATGGTTTTAATTATCAACAAAAGGCCATTTATTAGCCTCTAACTTACATTTCTATTTTCTATAATTAAAAGATACAAGGCCCATGATCTGTCAAAGATTGAAGGCATTATCTACTGCAAATGCATAAAAGTCTTTTATATTTTAACAGATTTATTTTCATTCTAGAAACAATCTCTTCTAGTCTCAACTTCAGTCTGTAATTAATGTATTTAGTGAACTAATTTATCCCTTCGTCAAAATCATAATTACTCGGTTTTTATATCAAAAAACAACGTTTCATGCAAAAAGCTCTGATTTAACTTTCTCTGCTTATGGTGAGACTATAAAGACTCTTGTATGAATCTTACAGTAATATCTTTACAGAAGACAGAAATGAGGATATAAAAACCTGAAATACAGTTCACTTAGATTGCAGTTTAGTAGAAGTGCATGACACTTTATCAGTTGTATAAGTCCTTCTAACTAAATTATGTTACAATGATGACGCTATTAATCATATCCACAGTATTCTTCTCATCCTAAGTGATATCTCAGATTTACTCAGTCTCTACTAAAGAAAAATATCACATGCTCATTTATCCTCTATTAAAGAAAAAAAAAAAATGGAAGCAAAGTAATTACTAGTAACAGTGACGAGAAATTCAAAGCATGAACATATGCCAAAAACAATTGGGAAAAAAATGAACAGTAAATTCTAACAGTAAAAACCATTCCGTTTTTCAGCAATAAAGCAAACTATAAAGCGACTCTATAAACCTGTTAATGTAATGTAAATCAAGGCCTCTAGAACCAAGGTCATGCAAAAATTGGAACTTCCTTAAAATAGGAAAGCGATTTAAGGAAAAATATCATGCTGTATGGTATATGCTATCCTATCTATTGAATACCGGTAGCCAAAGTGATGGGAGAGTGGATATAAAGCAGCACAATGGATCTGAATGGAACAGAGCACCTACCAGTATGCAAAGTAAAAGTCTATTTAAGGGAAGGATAATTTAAAGGTTATTTCAACAAAAGCAAATTAACTGCACAGAGTTCAATGTCAGCTTCAGCATTCCATCTCACCCTAAATATTAAGGTTTGCAGAGAGCAAATAGCCAGTATTTCTTTCTGTGCTATAGCACGTGATGCTGGAACACAGAGAGAAGATTCATTTAAAATGAGTTGTTTAACATGTTCTGAGAATATATATATATTTATTGTTGCTTATTGGCTTTATTTTGGAGGGAGGGTAGATCTGCTACACTGCAAACCTTAATGTGACATTTTAGACCAGAGCCGCTGTAGCTATCAATTAACCTTCATTTATTATAAAACTCTGACTTTAACTGCAGTGATTCAAATATCCCTATGTAAAAACCGAAATCACCCAGACACTGCTCCTTTTCTCAAAATCACCTTGGATATGAACCCTTTTCTCACAGATTTAAACTAATTGGGTATAAGAAATATCCATCATCATGTGTCTATGTTTTCCATCAATGCAAGGCAGTGTTTTTATATATTGTTGCAGGTGGTAGCTAAAATTATTTCAGTAAACAACATTTCTATAATTTTCCCATATAGAATTACATTAGGCTGAAAGCTTATCGTGTTTTTCTAAGCAAAAGAAATGCCAAGAAGGGCACACAGAGGCTTCATCTTCCATGCCTGCAGTTGTCAAAGGGAATATAATTTTTGGCTTTTACTCAATTTACCCTGCTGCACACACTCTAACTTCAGTGCTTGATAACTGCTTCTGTGTATGTGCTGAAATATTTGCATGCTGAAGATAAAAAACGTGAAGGAAGAAATGCATCATTAGCATCTACATGCACATTACTGAAAACTGGAACAAAATACCCTAAGGAAAGGATCTCATAAATTTACCGTTAAAATGGTCGAAGACCAATGGCTAGAGAGCAACCATTGTGGCTCTTGTTTGCTTTAGGCTTTTTTTTCTATGGACTCTGACATACATAGGGGTGTATGCATTGTGAATTAGATCAGGTATAATACGTATCAGCTCAACGGGGTGCCCAAAATGCCCACCGCCCACCCCGTCTATTGCTGCATTTGCCATCTTAAGCAAATTCAATTTCTTTCCTTGTGATAAAATAAGCCGGTTCAAAGTGGATAACATCTCACAATAATGAGTCCCAAAGCTGTAATTTAACACAAACCTAGCAATTCTATTATACAACACATCCAGTTCATTAAAAACAACAAACCAGCTTGTATATGATCTGTATCACCACAAATCAAAGATCAGCAAACTAAGCTGCAGGGAAATGCATGGTCCAGAGGAAAAAAAAAATAATTCTAAGCAGTGTAATCGCCTCAGAAGACAGCTAATTTAGATTAAATGTTCAGATAAAATTATGTTTGGGTCATTAATACTGAGATAAAAGTAGTTCTTAGTTAGTAAACTTTAAAAGATCATAACTTTTTCCTATACAAATTATAGTATATTCATACTAAATATAGTCATATTAAACGTATTATTCAAAGTACTATTATACAAAGTTTACTCAGCCAAATTGATAGTATCAGCAGCCTGGTTAACAAGTGTTAGTTTATTTACTGAAAATCTGGGTTAAATACAAGAGAAATCCATTTACAAGATGTAACTGGCATATTTTGGACTCAGTCCTTCATTTCATGAGCTACTGGGCACCTGGCAATTCCCATTATCTTTAATGAGAAGCTTCCAAACCTCATCAAAATATCAACACTTGGTGCAATCGGACCCCAGCTGAAACACCTATGTTTTAGCAACCGAACCACTGCAATGCCACTAGCTGCGTGGCATTATACCTGCTTCCCTTTGCTTAATGGAAAGAATCTATCAGGTTTAATGATAATTAAATATTTTTTTAAATTCCTCCATACTCAATAAAAGGCAAGAGATGTGGCCAACACAAACTGTTCCAAGTGGCCGATTCTAGTTTCAAAGCAGCAATGTATAACCCTTCTCTTAAAGGTACAACCTTCTAATTGCTCTTTCCAAAGTCATTTCAAATCTAATGGACTATTCAGAAGGCTTTGAAAATAGAGTATATGTTGCTGCAGCAATTTGGTTTACTGCCTTAGCATCCTCTTCCTGAAGTACAATGTATTTACTACAACAGCAACTGAACAACTCACAGGACAAGGCAGAGGGAACAGCGTGGCCATGTCTGATGCTGATCTAGTTTGGTGTTCACATAAGCCATGCTGAGAGAAGCAGGAATACTTCCGGAGGTACAAAACAGGGCAGAAAATATGTTTGACAATGGTGAGACTCAAGACACTTTGTAGAGATAATCTGCCTGAGGTTTGGGAGTCTTCATGTGATGACTGGCTCTGTCCTGCTTCTGAAGTGACTGCAGCGCAGGAAGAGATTCATTTTATAAGTACGGCTTTTCATATCTGAGCTTGAACAGCCACTTCTAGGTGTTAAAGGAATCATGTTACCAGGTTATCTTGTCTGTATAAAACATACACATACATTTACACAAACAAATATGGTTTGGACTAAAGACAGGAATGGAGATGTTGAGTACTGTTTTCTATTTAAACTTTGGAAAGATTATATGAGAAATGAAAATTCTAACATTCTATTCTGCAACCTTAAACACCTTGCTCTATTTCAGTGTTTCCAAATGCCTTCATATTCTCTGGAACCCCAGAAGAAAACAAGAAATTTGTGGCTTCCCTAAATACTCTGGGGTCAGGGAACACGTCAGTCCTAGGTCAGTCCCCAGTGCTCCAGTAACAAAAATTTGCCTGACAGGCTGACACGATGCCAAGAAATCAGGAAGCCTGCATGCCTGCCAGTTTGACAGAGAGGATGGACAGGGAGCAGTCTCTGTTACATTTTCAGCTGGGATATTTTAATTTTATGGTAAGTGGAAAATGATTGCGATGGCACCTTCCCAGACCTCAGTCCTGCTCTTATCCGAAATGCTTCCTTGAGCAGGATGAATAGCGAGCACAATCCTGGAGGCTTGGACCGCTCAGGCTGACAAGGACACATTCTGCAGTTAGAGCTGGGCTCCCATGGATGGGAAAATGTCACAAAATGTGCTAAAATGAAAGCTACTAGGCATTAAAAATTCACAGACATCTTCCCTTTTGGAGCCACATGGGTTGCCAGCGTTGCAACTAAATCGGGTTTCAAAGATGTGGACATTGTTTAACAGCAATCAGCGGCTGCTTTGTGCACAGGGCGCCCAAGGCTTCACCTTCACAGTGTGCAGAACTGCTGGCTGCTTTCTACAATGTTCAGTCTGCAACAAGAGAGCCTGTGGGTGAAACTCTTATTATCACAAATGCATTTGTAATTCATCAGTTTACTTGGTTTGGACTGGGTTCCCAAGCTTGGCACTTTACATGAAAGTTGGACTAAGCAATTACAGATTTCCAAGTAAGCTTCCAGTTGCTGGAAAAAGGAAGACGAAAGTAACTAAAACCTGTTCTAAATAAAATGGATTTCTAGTGCCAAAGACGTTGTGACACTTCCTGTCTTCTAAACAGTGATTAAGATGAACTACACAGCAGTGTTTCTAAACACATCACAGAATCACAGAATGGCTTTGGTTGGAAGGGACCTTAAAGATCATCTCGTTCCAACCCTCATTCACACAGTACATACAAACACTTTCCAGTATATTGCTTTCAAAGGCAAGTTTTGCTGGGTGCCATATCTGATTTACAAAGGACTTCTCTTTAGCAGATCTTCAGGTTGTCAAGCAGTAAGTCTGCAGGATTTCAGCATCATTCTGTCTATCCACTATTCTAAGAAACCCAGAGGAACCTTGGAAGTAAGTTAATTTTTTAACTACTTATTTTACAAGCTTAACTGTAAATTCCTTCCTATCGATTGTGAAGCATTCCAGTTAACCACACCGCTTCAGCCTGCTTTGACATAGGTACTTAACAGTATCAATACTGTATATCACACCAGTATTACTATCTACGGTAATCAGGACCTTTAAGTTTGCTGCTGTAGGGGAAATGCTGAGTCAGAGCTTGAAGCAGTGATTGAGCACCTGGTGGGAAGGCAGGGCCAACCCAGGGGAGTTCAGGTGCAAGCAATGCACCTGATTGACTGGAAGGATCCACCCCTTCCCAGACCTCATTTAAGGGTTGGCAGTAGAGGTGAAGGCATCTCTTGCTGGAGATCCCTACCCATATGAGATTTTCCAAAGGTAAATACCATTTTCCTTCATTTTTACATCTGTAGCTGCTGCACTTGGGCTTGTTCTCATTTGCTGCAGCCAAAGGCTTTGTCCCCCAGCTACTGTTGCGGTACTTTCCATCCTATTATAGCATTGCAGCTCCTACAGGAAATGAGAAGTTTTTGTGCAGACTTTCATTTCAGTTGTGGATTTGCAGTTTCACCACTCTGATTACTTTTTTGTTTGTTGGCTTGGTTTGGTTTTCACTCTTCTTCCAGGTGGGGAAAAAAAAAATCAGCTTCTTCAGCAAAGCTTACAAAAGAAAATGGTTGGGTAACAGTTTTGGAAGCGTACAATTGCTCTCCTAGCTGAGAGAAGCACAGCAAGCCTTTAGATACAGAAAATACCACATACCTCTTTCAAGAGAAGTTGACAGTAGTATTCCTTAACTATAGTAAATTATGCTGGAAATAAAGTGAAGAGTTGTTAGTTTTCTGGATCTATACATTGAAAGTGATATGCAGTATGAAATACTGCTTCTCAGGCAATGTAGGAGCCCTTGCCTCCAATTCTATGCTACAACAATCACCGATGAAATATAATTGCTGGCAAGAGAGGAATAAAAAAAATGGAGCAGTAGATTAAGCATGAAACTGGCAGTAGGCAGGAATCATGGGAAGCAGTCTTTTCACACAGATTAGCTTGGTTCTTTGCTAATGTACTGCATTAACACAATATACACCAATAACCTAAAATATATGACCAGGAGAAGCCAATCTGCTTGAGTAGGCTACTGGCTGTAACTGGAGTAAGGCATGTTTTGTCAATACTAGCCTCATATAATATAACTCAAGTAAGTATTACCTTCCTCATGTTCACTACATTCTTAATTTTCTTTTCCTTAACTTCTGTATCTAAATAAAGGCAAGACAACTCCAGCAGTGGCTTAAGATGATAACAGCAAACCGTGCCCTTCTTTGCACAGCCCTTCCCCACCAACCACCTTGGCAAGTGCTGTGCCCCATGTCTCCTCAGCTACAAAATGGAAAAGGACTCTCTGCATACAGGCACTTTCTTTTCCTGTCAGTTTCTTCTTATGAGTTGTCCTTTTGGAGCTACTTTTCTAGTTCCTGTGAGATCTTTGCCGTGATTTGATTCTTAATGTGGCTGAAAAAAGGGGTGAAACATCTGCTGTTGGGCTCAGTGAGATTCTGGAGTCGCTGGCAGGAGCTGATGTTGCTCGCACCAAACCTACAGGTTCTTAATTCAGGGTAGTTTAACTTTTTCTATATAATTAGGAAATAAGCTTAACTTGTATTTTACTTGGAATTGTACACATTAAACCCAGTTATGATGTACACTTTCCTTTGAAAGTGAAATTCAGTAACAATCACTTTCCTCCTATCTCTTCAATGCAGTGGCAGCGTTGGAGAGAGAAGTGACTTGGAGAGAATCAAAAAGCTTCCAGAGTATTTCCTCCTCACAAAATAACATGATTATATTAATGCAGTGTTTCATTAAATGAAAATCAAGCCAACCTAGGCCTGTAAATGTTACTTCACAGGAAATAAACCCTTGTTAGCATTCCCTAGCTGCTGCTGCAATTCTTTCAGAGAAGTTTTATTGCTGCAATATATATTCTCTGCCTGCTACTAGATTTCTGTCTTGTTTATGGAATTTAAATGGCGTATTAAACTAAATTCTTCACCCTGCCTCTTTCCAGAAAGAGAGATCCTAGACAGATGAGTTGATGAGAAGAAAACCAAACAGAAATAAAACGCCTTACACTTTCAAATTAGGATTCGGTAAACAGCCATGTTTGTATCAGATATCAAATTCTCTACTGACCTCTGCTGAAGCTGTCATGGGAGCGAGAGCAGAACAAATGTGGTCAAAGCTATGTGTTATCCTGAGTCCCAGACTCAGAGCTTTTATGCTGCAAAGTGTAAGCACCAGAAACGCAGCTCTGCAAACAACCAGATACCATCACCCTGCAAGCTCATAGGTAGTATGAACACTGAGCATCCATATAACCTGGGGCAGGGGCTGCGGCCTGCACTCCTCCTGCTGTCACCCATCATTAGTGCACTCCAAAGGTAGTGGAACCTCTCATGGACTCAATGTATGAATTGGGGAAAATTATATTTAGAAGACAAGAAAGAAGTCAGCTCTGACACATCTAGTGAGACTGCGCCTATTTGAATAAGAATCGATGCTGTAAAGAGCATGTTAGCCACAACTAGTGCCTGACCCACTGGTTCAGTAAGCATGGTGATGGCTGGACTTGATCTTAGTGGTCTTTTGCAACGTTAATGATTTTAGGATTTTATGATTCACCAGCTGACTCCTAAAACAGGCATTATCCAAGGGGCGGCCATCCGTTCCTCCTCCCAGTGTACCTCTGGCACACTGCTCAGTCAATGCTCCTTAACAAAGCTGAAATCTCAAACAGTTTCATTGTGTGGAGTAGCTAAGGGCAGGGCCTAACTCTTCTGCTGCTCTTTCCAATCAAGAAGTCCCTCTAGCAAAAAATGGTCCTGAGCACAGACCCAGCAGTGCATGGATGCATTGAGCAAAAGCCACGTCAAGTGGGTTTGGTCCATCTGGTCTGAAATATCATTCTCCTCTTAGTTTGCTCTCACTAAGCAGACAAGTCTGAAAAGCACCTAGTGACTCCTCAGGTGCCACTGGAAGGAAAGAGGTGGGCACTTTTAGCAGATGGAGCCTTCTCCCACACCTTGCATATGAGAAGTGGTGGGGGCAGGGAGTGCCAGCCTTTCCCCAGGGTTTCTCTCCATCTGGTAGACAGTTTATGTAAATAAAGTCATGCTGTGGCCTTTCTCTTGTTCAAATGGGAGCAGACAGCTTCTTTCCCTGTAGTGTTTTGGACCCCAGGGCTGAGTTTTAAAGCCAGAATAACTTTACCGAGTTCAGTGGAGTTATACTAAAATTAAAATGGTGCAGTCAGAATCTTTGAATCCTTAGCACTCCAGTCCTGCTAGCGTTATTTTATTTATTCAGCTTGTCTTCCCAGACAACATCCAATTTAGATAATAGCTAGTGGGAGAAGCAATCCCCTTTAGGGATCAGCAGTGGTTGTTATAAGATTTCTCAATAACTATTTTCTCAGCAGCAAACAATTGTGCTACTGAAATAGTACTTTTGTAGCATGTGTGACTTAGGTCTATTAGAACTAAGGAAACAAGCAAAATGTAAACAAAGGATTCATAAAGCAAGATTAAATCATTCATAACAAATGCATAGTTAATTTGGCCTACTCTCTTGGATAGATCCTGCTTTTGGCCACAAAAAGGCCAGGAAAAGTAGTGCACCAACCCATCCCATATCCAAAAGAGGGGCTGAACAAAGCTTTGCATATAGTAATTTGCTGCTGGTGAGACGGGGCTGCTTGGCAAGCTGAGGCTGCAGCATCATTTGTATGTGGCAGAGATGATGGCACACAGGTCCTGGCAGCTCCTAGACTTCTGCCTATCGATGGAGCCACCTTCCATGGCACAATTAAGTGTCTGAACACCAATATGCACATTTACAATGAAAGCTTCAATTTCTTCTTTGTAAGGATTGTTTAGACTGTACTATTTTCATGAGCCAACACAATTAACGTAACTCAAAAGTCATTTTAGGACCAGTGGCAAGGGTTGTAAAATCAGTCCATAAAACTACATCTGACTGGATTCTTCACCTTGCTGGTATTATGTGTATACCCATAGATGAAAATGTCTGAAAGCCAGAGTGGGATCTTCTGGCTCTTTGTCGCTTGTTGGTGACAAAGCACCCTTCCCAAAGCACTGCTGCAGTGGCGGGACCAGCTCTGGCTACTGCCCGCATTTTAGTCCAAGACAGAAACATTTCAAACACAGGAATAATTCTTCCTTGTTTTGACTCAGCATTTTAACAAGAACCTTAAGTTTGGAAGCTGCCAAGTGCGGATAATAAATCTATTTCCCTGCATCTATTAGTTCTGTTTGTTGTGTACTGTATCGATGGCCTTCCCTTTTTAGGATTCTGTTTTAAATCACTGTCAAATACTCCTTAAGAGACTTCATTGTATTTTATCTTCCGATTTCACAAACAAAACAATTTCTTACTGACAGCTAATAAAAAAAACAACCAGGCTTCACTGTTCGTACTGGTGCTGCACATCACAATGCCTGACCCACTTGCACAGGACAGAAGCAGTGATGTGTTGTAGTTGACAGCAAGGGAAGGGGGTTCCTCTGTGTATTGTAGTCATTGCTATACCAATGAAAACAAAAGGTGTCTTCCGTAGATTGCTCTCGGAACCCCCTTGCTGTTCAGCTCTTACAGAGCAAAGAAAATTTACCCTTTACAGTTAGTACTTGGTTATCTCTCCTAATTTTAATGGAGAGATGGCTTTTCTCCGAAAGAAGGAAGTTATTTTCAATTGAAAATAGATATGATATTGTTCAAAAATGCTATAATGAATAACTGAATTTTTCACTTGCCTCTTTTGGGTGGTTTTTTTTTTTTTTTCTCAAAGATTTGCCATTCATGGACAGAGCTCTGTGTATATAATCCCAGTTCTCCAAACATCTATGAAGGGGATAAATGTAGCTATACCGGCATTACTCTAATTCTGTTCCTCTAGATTTTCCTGAAGCAGATTGATGAAGAGTGGCTGTGGATCCCATATGTCTCACCCTACAGCAACTGTCATATGGTTTCCAGTTTGTACCAAAATTACTCCAGTTTCAAACAGGCTAAGGTAAGGGCCTCAGACCTCTAAAACTTCATGTCATTTTACTTTTCCCATTCGTGAAATGGAAACAATAGTTCTTTACTGTTTTGTACAAATAGTACTGGAATGCTGCAGAGATAAGAGGCAATCAGCTAGTCTGATAATAGGGATAATGATCTTGGTGGAAAATAAGGTATTTTGCTCCAAGGATATTTATGCCTACATAAGCACAAGTGGCAAACAAGAAGATATGATCCAAGTCTGCAAAATGTTAATTAGATTGCATGAGGGAAATTGTGAGGATAAAATGCAACAACGGTGTAGCTACCCTACTGCTGCAATTAACTTCTCTCTTCGGAAGGCAGGAAAGCGTGGCTAGTACTTACCTGTAGTCTGGAACTGCACTTTATATGCACAGTCTCTAAAGTGCTCAAAAAGCAAACTTATAAGTTTGGTATGAAAGGAAAAAAATCTGGCAATGAGGAATCACGTTCGTCTGAAGAAAAAGTAAGCAAACTAAAAATGAAATAAAATATGTTCATAAAGCTTACAAGAAGAATTCAAAGCATATACAGCAGGGCCATCATTTGGAGAGACGTAAACAAGCAGGAAGAATGTGCCAACAAAAACTTTGTTGTTCAACAAACTGCAAATAATCTTCAGCAACGGAAAAGGCTGAGGACTGGCACTGCAGAAAGGCACCGTGTGGTATTGGTCAACAGCTGGATCACGTCCTGAGCAGACTGGTCCAAGTGCAGAGCTGGCCTTGCTGGAGACCCTCCCTAGCCCTAATTCTTCCAACCTGAGTTACTCTGAATTACTCCTGTATCTATTCATACAGCCTCCTTACCTAGCACAATCCTACCAATAATTGCTGGAAGAATCCTGGAGAACGTGTCAGAGCCTGCTGATAATTCAAATAGCTGCAATGATGGTATATGCAATATACTCAGAGAACCTTATGCCTTCAATTACACATTAACTCATACATGTCACATCTGTATCTGCACTATGAAAGTAACAACAGTTTTACAAACACATTTGGAGTCAAAGGGATACCATTAGCAATTTTACCAAAATTTTACAAAACCCAACTTTACCCATCTCACCTTACATCCTAATATCAAAAGCTCCTCAGGCATTAGTCCTTGTACCTTCTTTGGAAAACTTTAAAAAGAACTGCAGGAAATTTGAGTAGATTTTAAAGTTTCCAAATTACTGGGACAGAATCAGCTGAGATCTGACTTTGAGGAATGGCAGTCATGGTGGCGGGGGGGGTCACTCTTGTGCTCAGGGGCGTTAGGATAAGACAGACTTAAGGGGAAAAATGACACCTTCCACTGACTAGTTTCCCTGTTTTGCATTTGGGAGCCATATACAGCCCCATAAGAGACCGGGGCAGGCAAAGAGAAGCAATCTCTGTGCTGCTACTCTGTTTGCAGAGGAAGTAGTTCTCATTTTAATATTTTTCTTAGTGGCAAAGGTTGAGCTAATTTGGAGAGAGGGCAGGTTTGTCGTTATTCAACAGAGAATCCTCTTTCCCTTGCGTCTGTGCAATGTTTGTCACAATATTTGTCACACAAAGGCCTATATTGTTGCAGAAGTCACCAGTAAGCGCTGAACAACTCTACCTTGTTCAATTGTAGCATCAGATACACATACAAGAAAATCAAATACTATTTGCATTATATCCTTCATTAGCAAAGGTTAGTTTCACCTCTTGCACTTCTGAAGTTCTTGGCTCTTATCTCTAATTATGTGCTAGCTTGCCCAGCTGCACGGGGAAATTGCGCTGATAAAATCTTTAGAACTCACTTAAACCTTTAAGAACGAGTTTGATTTAAATTACACAGATATCACTGACCACAGGAACTCTGAGATCGGAATTTGCTGTCTATTATTAATAATAACAGGATTCAGAATGGATTTGTTGTGGAACGTGAAGCAGGACAAACTCTGCCTCTTGGGATGTGATCTGTGAGTAAAGAATTTACTCCAGCATAATATCCAAATAAAGGCATCAGCTAAAGCCTACTGAAGTCAATGGAAAGATGCTCCAAGGAGCAGGCTTCAGACCTAGAGAGCTACATGCATCTCTGTCTCCCCTACAGCTGTGCTCTTCACGGAGCACTGCTGCCAAGCAAGAAGGTTGCAGAGGCTGGGCAAGGAGCTAAGCACAAAGAGGACCTGGGGCTTTGGGGCTGGACTGGAGACATGGAAGAAGCACATGAACTAGACAGCCAAATACCTCACTTGTTCTGAGGGATCCTAAAAATAGGCAGCAGCAAGGTTCATTGACATAGCCAATTGTAAAGACCAGTAGCACATGCAACTAGTTGCAGTATGGACATTGAGTGGGCTGCACATGGTTGTAGCTTGAGTGGGCAGAAAGTGAGGACTTGAGATAATACAAACATCACTTGCATTCTGGGACAGAGCTCTCTCTTGGAACTGGAATCTTTTGGAGGGCAATGATCAGCTCTCCTTCACCGTTACTGGCCAAGGCTCTGGTGCAGGAACTGGGGCACTCGGGAAGGATATCAAAATACTTCTCCAAATTCTCTGACCACCACCTGCTATGCCATCTGCCACTGCTCCCAGTGCCACCTGGGTGAATCACCGCTTGGATGGAGCAGCAGGAACAGCAACTATAGGAAGGGCAAAGCTGACATCCCAGCAGCCCAAAGCCACAGCAGCCTATAGAAAATGCAGGCAGAACTGTTCACACTCCAACCAGGAGTACTGCAGCCAACATTCTGCAGTCACCAGAGACGACTGAGAAACATTTGACGCATATTATACATGTGCATAATTTTATATTTTATATGCCAGGTGAGGTGGTATTCACATATTTACTTCTCTAGCTACTGGAAAATATATTGTCGTGTAACTGCTACGGTTCACATAACAGTCTGAATTTTGAGAATTTAACAAGAAATACTGCAGACTAAAGTTCTCTGACCCAGTTGGTTTTTCTGGACTTCGTGTTCATTTGCACCAAAGACTTCACTAATTCCAGTGCTATGTCTATGACAGAAATATGTTACAATAATCACCTTTGTTTCCAAATAAGCATAGATTACATTTCAAAATTACTGCGATGAAGATACTGTTCAATACCATCTGACATTTATAGACTTATTTCATCTCATAGAGAAATTCCTATGCCTTATGTCCTTTATCCGGACACAATTTGTTTGATTTTGCAGAAGCATGAAATGAAATTATATTGCTTCTAACACCAAAACATGCTTGTAGAGACTAGAAAATGACTGTTTTATTGCTTTGCAGCAGAACAGACAGACCCTAAATTTACCAGATTTAGTTGTGGCTAGATGCTTGTGCTCTTTGTATGTATACAGCCAATGAAACGAAAGTGCAACATCACTTCAAGATACAGATTTGATTTACAGAACATACAGCTTGGATGACTCCAGCAATAACGTAACTTGGCTATCTTGTGTACTGTCAAGCTGCAGTGACTCTCGGTAAAATACCTTATACTTGTATGGGAGAGAAGAGTCACTGAAGTGGCTCCTTAAAGCTCAAGGAATTCAGGCTCACAGAAGAAATTATCTCCAAGGCCCAAGTCAACTTGTTTCCAGTCGACTCACACAAAATGATAGGCTTTCTACCATATTATGATTTATGGCCTACTAGAAGAAGAAAAAATATTTTGGCTCCATATGTGCCAAGGGATCTGATTTGTAAACAGTAACTATAAATGTTGAGTGGCTATAAAAGATAAGTCAGTAACACTGGGCTAGTTGCTGTGAACTTTGTGGATGAAAGGTCACATGTTTTTGAAGAAGAAAAAATCCGGATACTGACCTCAGTAAGAGTCAGGCTGCTCTTGACAATATCAAAATATTAATGATTAAAAGAAAGCAAGTTACAGTTACCTAAGAGTTATTGTGGCTAGTTGAACAGGGCTCCATTATAATGAAAAGCATATGGAGCCTTTTGGTTTCCTACAGGCCCAACGCTTGCAGACCTGCCAGGTTAGCAAATGGAAAAGCAGCTCGTGAAACCTAAAGATGGAAAGAAAGCAAGCCAGATGCCATATGGACAAACTGCCAGTTCAAAAGCTTTTGAAAGATTTGGTGTCCTTTTACAATGTCTGGGTTGAGCGAATTTTCCTCTTGATCAAATACTGTGTCAGACATCTACAAGGTCAAGCTTTGGGAACGCTTCTCAAGTTAGAGAGGATGTTTTTGACCTTAATTCATTTCTTTGTTTTAGTGTAACGAGTCCAGTGATTACCAGAATTACATCAGACGTGCTCTGCTACTACATTTTTTAATACAGTAGCCCCAAGGGAAACTAGGAAAAGGTAAATAACATCAGAGATGTGATGCAAGGAAAACAGAAGTCTACAATAGCAGAAGCATGGCTACTTACATAAAGCCAGATAGCAAAAGCTACTTCTGGGCACCTTTCCAAAAGGCAGTATTAATTAGCAAGTACATCTAGGTCCTGATTTCACAGTCCTCTAGTAGTGTTCAGAGTGGCAAGAAACTGCAGCAGCCTTGGCAGCTATTACAAAAGATTCCCGTTTCACGAAGAAGGCTGTCTGTCATCCTTCCCAGCTGAAAGGAATAGTGAAGTAAAGGAACTTTCTTTCCCCGTCTTATTTCATTAGTTTTGGCTCACAGAGATCACCCCCACGAGATCTCAGCATGCACTGCACAGTGGCTGCATGAACTCTCCAGCCAGTTTAGAGTAATACATATTTGGCAGAGTTCATAGCAGACAGCATTGCATGTATCACGGTTTCTGTATTAATAGTAATTTACTAATAAACTAATAGTAGTTTAGTCTAACTAGTCATTTCCTCTCTTTTTTACCTTATTAGACAGATCAAATACTGTGTATCTTGAAAATTCTCTGTTCCACTGTGGGTTCTTTGCAAATATGTCTCTATTTCAGTGGGGTTACAGAGCACATAAAATTTTCATATAACTGAAATGAGCTGTGTAGGGTAAAAGTAAATGCCAGCAGGCATCTAAATATTGTAGCATCTGTTATATTTTACACTCCGTGATCACAAATCTTATAAAGCTTCACTGCATTTTAGCAGTATTCTTCACAAACTATTGAAGATTGATGGCTAGTGTAATTGCCATATCTGATATGCTATCATTTTTAATATACTGAACTTCTCCAACAGCCCCTTTCTTTGTACTATCAACCTATGTCTATATTATGTTCCCATAAAGCATGTATTGTACTAATGAACAGTCATATTACTATCAACTCCTATTTTTACACATTGTAGTGTTATCTTAATTTTCACTCCAATACATTCTTGTGTATGTAAGTACAGAGAACACATGATGGTAAGCAGCAAGATAAAACATGACCTTTCCTTTTATAACCAGCTAATTTTACATATTTCAAAGGTATTATGTATTTTTTTTCTTCTCTTGTTGGTTATTATCTGTACTTTCAAGATAAGAGTGGGTCAAAGTGACTAAACCTGATGAAAACATCCTTCTGAATTTCATAAACATTTTCTCTTTAATTTATCCTGCAAGAGCAGCATTCCCTATGAATAAGCAAATTTCTATCCAGATTGGAAGTCGGTAAAGTAAAACACACAAATTGGAGCTAGAAGGTGATCAAGAATCCCAACAAAATACAGCTACACACATAATGAATACCTATTTAGAAGCACAAACAACTACCTCACCGCCTTTCCATCCATCCTATTGACTAATGATGTGCATGATTTGAAGAAGAAATCAGTCTTAAGGAGTAAAACTAGCACCCCGATGATCAATCCAGCATAAAGCTCACCGCAGAGAAGCAGATAAAGTACATTTCCCCGGCTAATCAATTAAAGCACTCACTTGTCATCGCCAGCCGGGCCCATTAGCTGCACTTCAGGTATGAACGACCATCTTTGCTTTTATTTCAACATAAATAAGGTATTTCTGCTAGGAGTGAGAATACGGTGTCAGTCAGAAATTCTCCATCACTTGGAGAAAGATTTCCACTTACAACAGCATCTAGTTTGCCATTCTGATGGGAGCTCTGCCTCAAAGACATCAGAAGAACACAGCCTGCCCTTTCATTAGGTGCCTGCAGACAGACGGCATTGTAACTTTGGTAAGCACCTACAGAAGGGTAAGTGAAAAGCTGGCAGTGGGAACCTGCGTGTGAACCCTTCTTCACAGAGAAACACAGCTGGCTAAAGCTGAATTTCCCCTGGAACTAATGATTTCTTAGATTGCAAGAACATGCTCTCAGGGCTCTCCTGAGAGCAAGAATTTCTCTGGATTTTTTCAATTCGCTCATCTTTCTCTTAGAGGGCTTGTAAATGTGAATTGGCACTTATGGGTATAATATATTCAGAGGAAAGGTGTCGGTCTTTTGAATAACAACACTACCTCTTTTGCATCTTTAATAAACGACAGTACACAAAGCCACGCATTTCAGCTGAAAAAAAAAAAATGAGAATACTTCAGAGCAGCTAAAGAAATGTTAAAACACTGAACATCTGCAGAGATATGGTTTAATGAACAAAGACTATTGAAGGCACTCACTGTCCTAATTTCCACTAAGTTGACAGACAATGCCCCAAAACTGCCTTTCAGATCCAACATTAACTAATAAGCTAATCAGAGCAGAACAAACCATTTGTGTATGACTTTAAAATAAAGAACGGTAACTGTAGTCCTGTAACATATGTAGTGCTTTGTTTTTGTTTTTAAACGAGAGAATGATTTGTTTTGCTAAAAATGCACACACATGCTGAATAGTTTGTTCAGTATAAAAAAGCCCAGAGTTGTGTAAAATTACTGCACAATTTGTATGAGTTGCAATAAACTACAGTTGTGAACTCCGGCCAAAATTCCTTTCAAAGCCCTTAAGATGCAGCTTGGGCCACATAGCTCTGCCATTTGGCTACCAAGTTTATTTTCTATGATGAACCTCAGTGCACCCATCAGTCCAGCATCAATAGGTGCCCTGAAAAAATGCCCTTTTAAAATGCTCAACAGTACCATTTGGTATATTTGCTGCTGTGGCTAAGCTTTACTCAATAGGAAAATGCTGTATCTAGTTAAAATGCAAACAGCATGGCTCAGCAGAAATGCTTCATGAGATGGCCACGACAGAGATGCAGAAGAACGGTTTGCTCTGAGCTTATTTTTACCCAGGATGGAAGCCATGACATTTCACACCCCATATGCCTTCTAACTTGGACAGCAATCTGAAAATCTGTTTGAAGAGACATTCTGAAGTCTATAGTCTGTGGTCGTTTGCTCGAATATTCTTTCCTTCCCATCACTTTTAAAACACCAGCTCCTTGGTTCAAAGGCAAATCTTCTTAGAATCATAGAATCATAGAATCACTCAGGTTGGAAGGAACCTCAGAGATCATCAAGTCCAACCGCAGCCTAACCATAGTACCCTAACAACCCTAACAACCCTAGTGCTCTATGGATATTGAACCATGGATCCCAACACCAATGCTGGGACAAGTTATAGCATGATTTGGGACTTCAGTGATAGCATGGTTTAGCACAAATTATATAGTTAGTGTATTTAAACAGAAATAATTTTAAATTATAACAGTTATGTTAGTAATACGTTTTTGGTAGGAGCCATCCATGAGGATACACGCACAAGTATGCCTTGAACTATTACAAGGATTCATCACAGCTTTATCTAGGCTATGAAATTATAGAAGACTAAAGCTAAAGAACTCCAAATCAGAAGGATGGCAACCAAAATGTGTCCAGATGCATTAAAATAGAACTTGCATTTAAAAAAAGCTACAGCATTGAACGTTCCAGTCAAGCACGTTTTGTTTTTAACCACAGAGCAAAATCCTGTCTCCCTCTTCGTTTCTGAACTATTTGCAGGTAAAGCAGGATGCAGGACTTTTGTACAAAAATTCTGCATGCCCCTTCTCCTCGGTGATCTCCAAACAGAGAACATGCTGGGAAAGTGAACCGTGACCGCTTACCTCGCAGAAAGGAGTTGTTTATCATAAGAATTACAGTTCAAGCAAGAAGTTCTGCTCACAGAGGATAAGGTGACCATTAGGCACTGACATAAATTACAGTGGATCTCTAGAAAGTGGTTAAGGTTATGGACTAAACATGCCTTGTTTTTTGTTTTCTATTTTTACTGTAAGAATTTCCCAATCCAGGTCTCTTCGGAGCTGCAAAAACAGCTGTGCTGAACCAGGGGAAGGGCAGCATTTCTTTTGGCAGCAATGCTGGTTTATGTCAGCTTAAGGTCCTTGTAAAACTACTGCTCCAGACTAAAAAGCCAAATCTGCCCCAGAAGGAAATAAGCTGAAGTGAACATCTTCACCTCTGTGATGAATTTAAAAAATGGTGCCCACCTGCTAATAGCTGCTTCGGAGTCCCAGAGACATAAACACAGTGGCTAATCTTATCAAGCTGTGGCATTTATGGCAGAAACTGAACGTTTGTATTTGCATTGCTGACTCTACAGTTATAAGGTATGCTGATCTTTGTGCTGTTTGATTTATGCAGAGAGTATAGAATTACACTACTGTTTCAGTGAAAAATAAGTCAGTTGTGCAGATAAAAAGTTTATATGGTACAACTTACGACCTGCAGGTTGTTGCCATTTGAACAGGTCAAACCAAACCTGCTGATCGCTGAGCAGACAGATGAAAAACATCCCTCTGGCCACTGAAGGATAACAGCAGCTTTGGAGGAAGAGAGAACCAACCTTGTTTTCCTGCCCTGCTCCTTTGTCAGCATGGGTACAAATCCCACTAAAACATGAGGGCAGCAACGCAGCATGCCAAAGACTGACCCTGAGAGACACATCTAGGAAAAACTAAGATCTCAAGTCAAACGCTTCAATTCTTTCTGATCTCTCTTCCCACTACATCTCCTATACCTTGGAATGAATAGTTTCATTAAGTTTCTTCAGAACTGAATGACAAGAGTTATTGGAGTTTGCTGTGTGTTTCAACAGCAGGAGGCACCGTGTGAGTGTGAAACCCTCTTGCAGTCCTTGTAAGCTTCAAATTCTGCACTGATGGCAGACTCAGCACCTTAAGAGCTAAGAGTATCTTTAAAAAGAAATAGATCTTGTTAGTGTTTATTGGGAAAACAAAGCAGTGCATGTAAAGGTCTTATCTGCAGTTCCATGTCATGGAGACTTTATTTACACAGTCACGATGTTCTGTTGACTGATTCTGCAGTTGCAATACCTACTGCAAGACTAATTCAATGCTTCATAAATTTATCAGGGATGACACACCGTGGCCTTGGTGGAAACCAAAGTAGGATGAGTACTAAGAAATCTTGTTAACACAAGAAAAAACTTGGAGATAAAAAGTGGAGGTGGAGGTTTTTCATATTAAGACAGGAGAGGCACAGTGTTAGTAGTCCCATTGGGAACGGAGTGCATCTGACCACTTGATGTCAGACTTGACCCACATTTCAGTCAGCTCCAGATTAATTTGATAAAAAATGCTTCTATGCTGGAAAGATGTAGTTCGAAGGACATTTCTTTGGGGAACAAAATGATAATAATAAACTGTGTAAGGTCAAATGTATAAAATAACATGAAAAGCTGTATTTAAATCTTGACCTACCCAGAGGAGTTCAACAAACTTCTTCACAGCACGAGAAGTCACTTGGCACTCAGACCTTGATTACATAAATTCCTAGATCCAAACACAACTTCAATTTGTAGGAAGGCTTACAAAGGTCACATGTCAGGTCTGTGCCTGTCACAGCTCTCTGGAAATCAACCAGGAGAAAGATCTGGTATCCAGCAGTCCCTTGAATTCTTAGAGATTCTACATTAAAAAATCCCCTTTCAATTCCAAAAATGCTGTCACTCTTTGTTAGTCAATATTAAAGCACGTTATTGCACTCTGCAAGGCAGAGCATTCTAAAATTATGATCTTACATCCTCTTCCAGATGCAGCCATGTATGCTGCATAGATCCCAGCCCAAACCAATGCTGCTTACAATTGCTCCCTGCCAGAGGAAATCACCTTCTAAGGTTCTTGTTTGAACATGCATGATATGTTCAAGCAATGAACATTCTTTCTACTGCAAAAAGAAACGGTTTTAAAAATGCAATAAAACTATTTATCAGCTTTAATTTGGCCATCATAAGCCAATTTCTCATTACAAGTAGGTACATTTATACATTTTTAAAAAGCTTTACTGCCTTCATTTCAACTAAAGCAAGCATTTGAACTGTCTAGAAAAATCATGCTCCTTAGACTTGAATCAGATCTACAAAATGCACATGCACATTCACTGAGGGGTGGTTGTAAACAGCAGCAGAAGGGAAGGTATCCCGCCAGCCACTGGGAAAGGCAAATGGTGGAAGTAACTCCCAGAAGATACGTACCCACAACTTAACCCCATATTTAAAGCAAATACTAACCAATGATATAATGAAAGCACTTGCTAAAAATTACACTGTGACTATAAGTGATTGTTGAAAGAATAAACTCAAATACCTCCCCAAATGGTTTATAGATCTTCATAGAGGCTTAGATATCAAGAAACTTCGAGTCAACACAAAGAACAAATAACAGCACAGAAAACATAAGTTAGCAGGAATAAAATAGACAATTAAGTGTAAAGTTAAGCATCTTCAGTTGGCTTCTAACATCATTTATTCACAGAGCCACCAGCCCAAGAAAACAGCCACGGGCTTAAATTATGCATGAGCTTAGATTTCGGTAGCTTTAATGGGGTTTCAACACTCCATTTTATTGGTGTCAAGGTTTTAGGCATTTAAACCAGCATTGCTTTTAAGTTCAGGATTGACCCTACTTTTCTAAACGAAAACAAATAAACAAAAAGAGAGAAAAGATGAACAACAACAAAAAAAGCTTTCTTACTGGTACGACGAGGGAACATGTAATAATTTGTGTATCCTGCAGAAGTGCTGCTATCTTTATCAGAACATTCTCACCACCAAAATTCATTAGCATAGCTTCAGTGATGAAAATTACTGTTTTGAAATATGCAGCGCCATTTTCTAGCCTGTATACCGATTTCCGGGCAATCATAAGAGACAGACATTTCTAGGATCCAATGAAGCAATACAATGATCTATATTCCCTGTGCAGAAGCAGAAAAACACAATTGAAACAATATAGTGTCAGCAGAGCGTAACACAAGCACTAAAAATAAAGCAGGGAGTGAATGACTGTTAGATAAGTAGTAACAACCGTGGGAGCACTACTGCTAAAACAATTAGATTTCAGACTGAAATGTATTCAAAAAGCAAATACAGGAGCAGGTAGCTGAGAAGTTAAAAACCGGAGGATGTGATTTTTGAATTATTAATTGTTGCCTCTAATTTCTTTTCTTCCTCTCTTTTTTTTTTTCTAATGTAATATTTTATCTTGTTAAAAAGAACGTAAGACGATAAATATATTATTTACCAGATTCCCCATTAAATTTAGCAAGTCAGAAAGCAGAATACTTTCCAATCTACACATCACATCACCCTGAGCTTAGATGACCACAGCAGAGAAATGGCCTACTCTGTTGGAACAGAACAACCCTTCTTTTTATCCTTGTATCTTTCAGCCCTGCTTTCAACTAGAATTCTTCTACACTTTAAAGGGAGATGTAAAACTATCAAGCACCTTTTAGCGTCTTATTAAATATTAAAAGGCCTTTGGAAATTCATGATAGAAACCAACTGGTGCTAACAGTGACTACATAACACGTGCAATTTCCTCCCCATCACAAACCCCTTCCTGGGGTATCTTTAGTTCATCTGCTGCTGTTTGAAGTTCAAGCTAACTGCAGATGCCAATAGGTACTTCTTAATGGGGGATCTGCAGATATCAATCTATAACCATCTGCAAGCAAGACAATAAGAAAAGAATGAGATGTTTCCAGAAAGGCCTTCCAAAATGAACCTTATGTGGCGGAGTTATCTAAGAGTAGCCTTATTCGTTAGTTTGCACATTGGCTAGGAGATGAATTTCCTGCCTATAAGCCTCCAGCCCTGCAGAGCTAACCAGAGCCCAGACACAGTAGCTCCTCCTGTTGCCACACTTCTTGCACCTGTGGCCTGTAGAGCACCTTACCGCCATTTCCCCAAATCTGCAGCTTGAGCTGTTCATGAGGTGTACTGGAATGCTTCAGTTCCACCAAATTCAGCAGCTTTGGCAAACCATTCTGTTAGGTGCCTAATGATGGCGAACTTCAGATGCCTGAATTTGCATGCTGGTTTCATGCTAAAGATCAGTTTTTTGATTGTGAGCTGGGAGACGTTTCAAATTCAGCACACATGCTGCAGCCTAACAAGAGACACGTGCCTGGGTCTCTGTAAAGCAACAAACTTACTGTGCCACTGAAAAAAAGTGAGCTCCGTTTATGATAGATTGCCTTAGGAATGTCAGCCCTGTCTTATACCCAGTCACGCTAGATTTGGGGAAACTTGTCAATTTTTTCATGGATTGGTCCTAGCTAGATCTCGTAAAAAACAAAGCCTCCAAAATGTTGTTGCCCATGGTGTTTCAGTGATCTGGGGTCAAACCTTGGGCTAAAAATACTTCCGAGCTTAAGATGTCATCCCACACTTTTATCCACCTGTACTTGCTCTTGCTTAACTGTAGTAAAACACAGAAAGAGATCCCATCTGTAATGAGGACTTGTCTCTACTGCTAAACTAAATGAGAAAGCATGAAAGTGAGTCCACAGTAATTGGTCAGACAGTTCTTTACCTGTGCAAGTCTTCTCTAAAAGCTGTTGGACAGCAGGCCTATTTCTTTTGACTGCAGATGTTTGATTGTAGGTTGGGATGATTTAGTGTCTGCTGCTCTTGCATGATTCACAGAGATCATGTAGCTATCAGTACAGCACAGGAACTAATTAGCGTTGGTTGGCTAGTTTCTAAGAGAGCAATTTGCTCTTGGAAGGTTGATGATATTCCCCTCCACTGTGTGGGATGCTGAGCTATTATGTTTTGTCACAACTGATACCTCATGTCAAGATTTTCATGCTGGATGGTACAAGCTTCTCTCTTGAATGTCCAATGTGTAGATGTCAGATGGTGTACTTTGGCTATGAAAGGAAAAATTGTACTTGACCTGAGCTACTGCCAGACATGCTTGGAATGGATTTCCATAAAGGAAGATGGAAAATCTCACAGTGTATAGGGCCACTGTGACAAATGCATACAGAATCTGGATCGGTGTGTATTTTTTCTAACCAGACCTGAAGTATGTTCTGTCTGTGATCAGCTTATATGACTCTTCGGTGCATGAGGCGCTCCTGATGTATTTCATTATTCCTTGTAGTTTTCAAATCCATTTTTGTGCCTAAGTGGAAAAAGTACCGAACAGACCAGAGAAAGCTCAGGTCATAACTTGTTTTGCTTATATTTGTTTCTCAGAGTTTCTGACAATAAATGAAGTGCAGGCTTGCATGAAGGTGGCCTGGGGTCAGTGGGATGGGGAAGGAGGAGATTCTTTCAGGAATACTAATACGTGTTACTGACTGGGACAATGAATCATTTGTAGGTTATGTGGATTCTAAGAGGTTGAATTCATAGCTCTTCTATACAGGTGGCTGAACAGATTAAAAGCAAGATAACTCATTTCCTGGAAAGGTCAGTATAATCACAAAACTTAATCCCTACATAGCAAAACATAAGCCCATTTTTTTTCAGCCAAGCCTTCCCATACTAAAAGGAAGGCAAGCAACTATCTACATACAATTAATTCTATTTCAAGAATTCTCAAATGTGTGGGATTTCCTTACATGTTCAGAGTTTGTCATATGCTTAAACTCTTTTCTGAGTTAAAACCCAGAAATGAGTCACCTTCACAGTCAGTGGAATTAGGTAGCATAAACCCAGGGTGAAAGGGAAGAGTCAGACCCAAAGTTCTGCTCTAGAAAAGAGAGGATACAAAAACAGAGACATTTCAGCAGAGAAGGGAGGAGCTTTCACATGTATTCTCCAGTGTAAGATCTAGGGAACATCACAAGAAAGCAGCAGGTGTCAGACTGAGACAACTAAAGATGCTACCTCCCATAACCAAGTTAAGCTGCAGGTTAGATGAATTCCTGGAGTGGGAGAAGATAGGTGGACAAAATTAGTGTCTGTTGTCAGACAAAGTTATCACTGATTACTTTAACGATGCCCAATTGCTATATTCTTTCCTTAGACACAGAGCTTGCAGAGCCTTTCCTGCTGTTGAAGATTGCTGTTTTCACAGTCATAAGAGGTTCAGAAGATGAAGTCACTACATAAGCACCAAGTCCATCCAGGAGACAGGCTCAAAGACACAAGCTGTAGACAAGCAGTAAAATACCTCCAAAGCATCCATCCAGCACACCAGGATGCAGTACACCAGAGTACAAGACCCATCAGGAGGCAAGACGGGACCCAGCTGAACACGGCTCAGGGAAGACCAGAACATCTGAGCTGAAAAGGAGTCCCTTCAATCAGGGGCAGGGGAGTGGGTGGGACCCCAGGTGAGGTGGGTGGGTATAGCCTATGGGTGCTCAGGGCCTGACAACTATCCACATGAAAAGGGTGTCAGTAAAAGTTTACTTTCAGCTTGTTGGTGATCTTTGCGGAGTCCTGGCCCTTTGGGAAGGACAAGTTTGCACAAGTCACTACACAAGTCACATGCCTTTACTGCCAGACAGTAATACTGTCACTTACTTTTCTCACAGAACAGGTGAAGGGGTGCATCACCCTTACTCATTTATATATTTTTTTCCTACAGTTTATTTCAAAACATATGAAGAAATTTGTGTAAGAGAATACGTAAAAGTGAGTCCTGGTTTAAACTGTTCTAACCTTCACGCACACTGTGTTCATACGCAGTCATGAACAACAGTGCAGTAGAACTGCCAGGTCACAGCCTGAACCAATGGCTAAGCACAGGTGAGAAGGCTAACCCAGGAGATCAGGTGCAAGCAATGCAGCTGCGTGACCAGAAGGGATGGAGCTTGAACCCACCCCTCCTCACCCTCATTTAGGAGGGTGATCGCCCTTCTCTTGAGCTGTGACTTGTTGGGAGAAGTAGGCTGTTTTACTTTATTTCCTCCTATTGCTCTGTAGTGCCTTTATCCTGATGGAAGGCATTGTTATTGCCTTCATTTCCCATACAAAAGGCAAATGTAAAAGGCATACAACCTGGTTCTTCTTTCCAGATGATCTGAGATAATGCAACTATACTTTGCAGAGTTTTTAATGTAAAATATCATTTAGATCTAGAACACAAGTGGCATATTAGCTATTTTTAGTAGCACAATTTTTTTGTAACCTTTGACTCAGAATATCCTACTAAAAGCTTCCTTTCAAAAGCATGAAATGCTTGAAGATCTGTCTGTCTTACTTAAACCAGCAATTAGTACCAGATGTTACCGTGTTTTATGTTTAGAAACCAAATTTCAATATCTTAAACAAAAAGAACACTTGGAGGACAGAAGGAATAATTTCCAAATGTAATTACACCATATTGTTTTGGTTCTCTCTCATTAATTTACCTGATTGCGAAGTAAAATTAAATGATGTTTTATTTAAATTTAAAGTTGGACCTGTGAGTAATGTAAAATCTTATCACTTTTCTGTATGGGGAGAAAAAAGAATAGTTTTAGAGAATATTTCATTGTATAGTCCCTATCCTGTATAAAGCTGGTAGAGGACATTGCAAATATAAAAACCTTGTAACGTTAAGAACACACTGCATGCATTTGATAGATAATAACACTGAAAAGTCCAATGTCACAAAACCATAACAGAGCTGAGAACTGAAATCCTGTGTCCAGATCCTCCAGGAGAAAAGAGCAAAGAGCAGTGATCTGGTCTATGTAAGCCTCAGGCACAATGGGTAATGCCTGATTGATCGGTGGATCTTCGGGAACACAAAGGATGTGTGACTTTGGAGATAGCTCCAGACAAAATGCCTGCCAAGGAGGTAAGGATGCTTGACTAAATAGCGGGAGTCAAACTCATCAGCTTGTTGATAGCACTTGGCTGGGAATACAACCACTTCACGTAAACAAAAGCATCAGTGTAAATGGTCCAATTCTTGGCAGTGTCAACAAAGAAGAGAAGACAGGAAGGCAGCCATTCAGGGCTGAGCAGAAGCCAAATGCTAGAATCTCGTATTTCACCTGCAAGTAAGCATTTGTAGAAGAAACTTTAGTCACCAATGCCATAGCGATTTAAAACTTAAAGAAAATGAATTATGGCAGTGTTTCTACGCACGAGAATATATGCTACAAAAATACTTAGATGTTTGTGTTTTCAATTAAATTTGCACATCTGCACACGTGATTAGATAATTCCCTCGTGGTGGATCGGTTGTTCTGCACATGTTACTACCCAACTTGAGACTACCAGACAAAAAATAGCAATTCAAATACTTTTCTTCCAAGAACATTTTTTTTTTCTTGTCTGTTTCTTAGCAGGTCATCTTCAAGTCACTTTTAAATTCTGACAACACGCTCTTGTTTTTCAGAACTAATTGCCAACAAATTGCCAACAGAACAAATGGCAACATGTCCCACTGGGTAAGATGACACTGGAGACATTCCCCCACGTAAATTCGTTGCCACCATGAATATCTGCAAAAATGCTGCATGTGGTACAGTCCAATGTTTTGATGACCAGGATCTGAATAATTACAGCATACTTCACCATGATTCTAATACAGGTGCTAAAAGCTGTTTCTTTGCATCAAAACTAAAAGGTTAAATAATGTCATCATTAATTAAAAACAAAACAAAACAAAACAAAAACTTTCACCAGCTTGAGAGGAAAAGCTTTGAAAGCATTTAAGGAAATCCTATGGGACAAATTACCAAGAAATATTCTTATCTGTCCCATTGAAGTGAATAGGATATATCATCTCAGTAAGAGTTAACAGAATCAGTGTGGGTGCCTCTCACATGAATGCACCACAGTGTAATTGTGTAATTCCTTTGGGCTTTGGGGGTTGGTTTTTTTTTTGCACAGTTGCTCTAAATTTTCCATCAGAAACTCTGAGGTTATACATCTCACTACCTCTATCATTCTTCTGTACCTTTTTGTTATACCTTGTTTAAGGAAAAAAAAAAAAAAAACACACCAAAAAAGCTCATTGTTGGACAAGGATAAGAGGTAGAGCAGCAGTACTGATTTAGCCACATCATTCTCTGTAGAAGAGGTGCCCATGTATAAGGATTCCCTCCCTTCATTGTTCTGGGAGGATGCTCAGGCTCACTTTAAATCAATACAGAAGGTAAGCTGAGCAAAGTGCAGGTCTGAAAACAAATAAAACCTAATACCTCTAGTCAGCTGCAGGCATTTGTACAAGCCTGCAAGTGAAGGACTAAGCTGAAGAAATGACATCTAGGTGGTCATATCATACTTAAATTAATTTTCTCTTCAGGTTCAGTATGTAGGCTATTTTTCCTATTACATCTCAGAAGCAAAGCTCCAGTCTGATTTATTTTTAAAAGACTAGCCCACATAAAGAAGCCCAGCTGCTTGTGCTGTGAACCCTCATAGTTCTCAGGTATTTAGAACCTGGTATCTTGTTACATACTTTTTCTTTATATTTTTCTCTCTTTTGACAGACCAAATTTTCTCTCAGGTAGCTGATAGTGAAACTTTGTCTCCAGACAATTAAGTGCCCACTTGACGGAGATTTGTTCCCATTTGTCTATTGCTTGAGGTTTCTTTATCAATATGAAGTCAATTTAAGAACTAAAACTTGGTTTGTTTTTAAAAGCAAGATGAAGAATCTTAATCTTTTTTACACAGCTATGGTCACTTCGACTATTTCTAGTTTTCAGGTGAGCTCGTAAAACTGTTATTTCCTTTTTCACCATTTGTGAAGATCTCTGTCTCTTCCTTCTAGAAAAACCGTGTGAATATTCTTCCTTAACATTAATCCAGGAGCTCTCATTCTAAGTTTTCATGTGACATAACTATTTTAGCTTTGATCTGTTCCTGTTTGTTCAGGATCTTGCATACTTGTGTAAGAATCCTCTGTTAATCTCTCTTTTCTTAGACACAGAAGACAAATGCGTCCAACATTTCTTCATGAATCATGTCTTGGTTACTAACACACCTTGGGCAGCCCCCTGCTGTACATTCTGAGTGTCTTCCCGTAATGAAGTGGCTGAAATTGAGCACTGTTTTCTAATGAGGCTGGTAGCATGCCAGAATAATTTCTGCAGCTTTGTGCCCCGCTGCCAGAGCTGTATTTCAGAAACTTGTTTGCTCTTTTTCATCTTTGTTATTGTTAGCAGGAAAGAGTGCTAATGGCTTACTTCACTATCCACGGTCCCTTCTAGGTTCTCTTCTTAGCATGAATTCTATGTTGTGTTCCTATTTAGTCCGCAATCTTTATGCTTATTCTTTTAGTAATTGGCTACATTACTTTGCATTATGCTGCACTGAATTTTATGAACCACTTATCCACCCCAGGGCCAATATGCTTGTGTTATAAATATTACATTTCTGCTTATTCCAAGCAATGCTGCTATCACCTGTGTTTAAATCCTTAATCTACTCCACTCCCAAAACACCTCTGAGAAGGGTGAGCAGCTGCAGTTAGAGCTGATGTGCAGTCTCATTAAAAAAAAAAAAGCGATGGAGAATAAAGATGACTACAAAAAAAAACCAACCCACATCATCTGTGCAAGGCCAAGTTCTCCCAGAGGAGTCATTTGATTGTCAAGGGAGTTTCCTGACTTCTTAGACAGCTGCAGTGTAAGTTACTTCATTCTGTGAAGTCTTAACTCCGACGACAGCCACCGCTGTTCTCTGGTGACTGTGTACATTCAAGGGTCCTTTTACTCAGGACTCCAGCTTCTTCTAAGGGTTTCCTTAACAACTGACCTTTGTCACTTTTGCCTTTTCTTGATGGTAATTGCACCTGTGAGGAAAATTCAATAGATGTCTTTATATGGACTCCAATCCAGGTAGCACGGAAATCACCACACAATGACAAAACACTGACTTTTCTCTCTGACATCTCTTCGCAAACGTTTAGACATTACGTTACACAAAACATGACTGAAAGCCTGCTGTTTGCCTTCCTCCATTAGATGTAACCCTGCTACTCCTTTTTTTTGGACTCTTATTGATGTTTTTTGAATGCAGGGAAGGAGAGCCTAAGATTTGTTAAAACCTCGCTGATTCTTTCTGTACAAAAGTTGTGAATCTGCATTTCTAACAACATGCTAAAAATCATTCAGACTTTTAGCTTTCAGTAATTTATGACAATGCTTTTGTTTTGTAAGTGTAAATCTAGCCTCATTTATATCTACACCGTAAGTCTTCAAGTTTCTTTTGCTACCCCTCACTTCTGCACCCCTTCACAGATTCTACTTCTTGGCCACATTAATTTTCATTTCCCCATCTCCATGCCCTTCATAGCCTGTCTTTCACTGCAAATGTCAACTCCTGCCTCCACTGGAGGGTTTCAAGATAAGCTCTTCCCTGCTGACATCCTCACTTAGAATGGCTTTTCCTAAAGCCTCCACAGAACTATCCCATCATCCTTCAAAATCATTCCTTACGCCATTCCTTGGCTCGACACCTATGAAGGACAAATGTTAGACAGCTGGTATGCTGATACCATTTGCCTTCATGATTATCAATTGTTTGGTGGATGCTTTGCTCTTCACCATCTGTCCATCTCCATCTGTTGTCTCCCGTCTTATACTCTGGATGTAAGTTCTGGTAGTGGTGACCATCTAAATATTTTCTCTCTCTTTTTTTTTTTTTTAACAGAACAGATAGCACAGAGGGTTTTGGCCCATGACTGCCATTTGCTAGGCATTGAGTAAGGCAAATAATTCAGTCAGCATGCCAGTGGATGATTTCCTCTACAAGGAGCCAACTGAGGGTACTCATGGACATCATGTCTATTGAATCCATAGCTAACAATCATTCTCATCTCCTGGTGCTTCCTGATTCTCTGTTAATGTGCAAAGCATGATTGTGAGAACCAGTCTTCACAGCACAGAAGTCAGTGCCTTCAGGTACATGGCCAAAAGACCGAACTGAAGTAGGCTGGTGTCATGGTTTTGTGTTTTGTAATTTTTGCTATTGGTATTCCACATCACAACATCATGTGGAGCACAGAGAAGAAGTACTACACGTCCCAGGGGACCTCGCGGCCAGAGAGGGAAATACGTCACGGAAGCGACGCTCGCTCTCTCTCTCTCTCACTGCCTGGCAGCGAGTGTGGGTGTGCTTCCAAGCCGCGGCGCCTTCAACTTCAAAGTAGGCCTCTCGGTGTTCGGAAACCTCTCTCTCTCATTATATTTGATTTATTAGTTTCAATTCTAATTATATTGTATTATAGTGTGTTATCTTGCATTCCGATATCATAGTTAGTAAATAAGTTTTACTCCTCAGATCGTTGCCGCTGTTCCGTTTGTTCCCTTCAACTCCCATCTCCCTACCCCTTTTCCCTTTTTTCCCTTTTTTCCGAGGGGGCCGGGGGGCTACGGGCCTACTGCCCCCTCCCCTGTCACGGACACAGATTGATCTCGATAACCCCGTGACAGTTCTCGAGGTCCCCTGGGACGTGTTTAATTACGGCACATGTCTCACAGTCATGAATAACCTGTGCAATAGCATCCATTGTTAAGTCCACCCCTCGGTCTCTGGCCCACTTATATGTTGCGTCTCTTCCTTGATGGCCCGAGGTCTCATGGGCCCATCGAGCTAGAAATAATTCACCCTTGTTCTGCCAGTCCAAGTCTATTTGAGCCACCTCAATTCTGGCAGCTCGATCTACCTGATGGTTGTTTTGTTGTTCTTCAGTAGCCCAACTCTTGGGCACATGAGCATCTACATGACGCACCTTTATAACCATATCTTTTGCTCGGGCGGCAATGTCTTTCCACAGTTCAGCAGCCCAAATAGGTTTGCCTTTCCGCTGCCAGTTATTTTGCTCCCACTGCTGCAACCATCCCCACAAGGCATTCGCCACCATCCATGAGTCAGTATAAAGATAAAGCATTGGCCACCTCTCCCGTTCAGCAACATCTAAGGCCAGCTGGACAGCCTTTACCTCTGCGAACTGACTTGATTCTCCTTTTCCTTCAGTGGCCTCTGCAACCTGTCGTGTGGGGCTCCACACAGCAGCTTTCCATCTGCGATGCTTCCCCACAATGCGACACGATCCATCAGTGAACAGGGCATATTCCTTCTCATTTTCTGGTAGTTCATTGTATGGTGGGGCCTCTTTAGCACGTGACACTTCTTCTGCTGGTGATGTTCCAAACTTTTTACCTTCAGGCCAGTCCATGATCACCTCTAAAATTCCTGGACGGCTGAGGTTCCCCATCCGTGCTCGTTGTGTAATCAGCGCAATCCACTTGCTCCAAGTGGCATCAGTAGCATGATGGGTGGAGGGAACCTTTCCTTTAAACATCCAGTTCAGTACTGGCAGTCGAGGTGCCAGAAGGAGCTGCGTTTCAGTACCGACAACTTCAGAAGCAGCCCGAACCCCCTCATATGCAGCTAAGATCTCCTTCTCAGTTGGAGTGTAGCCCTCTTCAGACCCCTTGTACGCTCGACTCCAAAATCCCAGGGGTCGGCCTCGAGTCTCTCCTGAGGCTCTTTGCCACAAACTCCAAGTGGGACCTTTCTCCCCAGCAGCAGTATAGAGGATGTTCTTTACATCCTGTCCCGTCCGTACTGGCCCCAGGGCCACGGCACGGGCTATCTCCTGTTTAATCTGTTCAAAAGCCTGCTGCTGCTCTGGGCCCCATGTAAAATCATTCTTCTTCCGCGTCACCTGATAAAGGGGGCTTACGATAAGGCTCTAGTTTGGAACATGCATCCTCCAAAAGCCCACTACACCCAGAAAAGACTGTGTGTCTTTCTTGCTAGTGGGTGGAGACATAGCAGCAATCTTGTCGATCACATCTGCTGGGATGTGACGACGCCCATCTTGCCACTTTATTCCCAGGAATTGAATTTCCTGAGCAGGTCCTTTCACTTTGCTTCGCTTAATCGCAAAGCCAGCACGTAAAAGGATCTGGATTATTTGTTCTCCTTTCTCAAAAACTTCCCTTGCGGTATTGCCCCACACAATGATGTCATCAATGTACTGTAAGTGCTCAGGAGCACCACCCTGTTCCAGTGCAGTCTGGATCAACCCATGGCAAATGGTGGGACTATGTTTCCACCCCTGGGGCAAACGGTTCCAGGTATACTGAATGCCCCTCCAGGTGAAAGCAAACTGTGGCCTACATTCTGCGGCCAAAGGAATGGAAAAGAAGGCATTCGCAATGTCGATGGTGGCATACCATTTGGCTGATTTTGACTCCAGCTCGTATTGGAGTTCTAACATGTCTGGCACAGCAGCACTCAGTGGGGGTGTTACTTCATTCAGGCCACGGTAGTCTACCGTCAGCCGCCATTCTCCACTGGCTTTGCGCACCGGCCATATGGGGCTGTTAAAAGGTGAGTGAGTTTTACTAATCACTCCCTGACTCTCCAGTTGACGAATTAACTCATGAATGGGGAGCAAGGAATCCCTATTGGTGCGATACTGACGTCTGTGCACCGTTTTTGTAGCAATCGGTACGTGCTGCTCTTTCACTCGTAGCAGCCCCACAACAGATGGGTCTTCCGACAGGCCAGGCAAGACAGACAACTGCTTAACACCTTCTGTGTCTACAGCAGCTATTCCAAAGGCCCATCGATACCCCTTAGGATCCTTAAAATATCCCATTCTGAGGTAATCAATACCAAGTATACAGGGAGCCGCTGGGCCAGTCACAATAGGGTGTTTCTGCCAGTCTTTACCAGTGAGACTTATCTCAGCCTCCAACATAGTCATCTCTTGAGAACCCCCAGTCACTCCATGAATATAAATCGATTTCGTCCCTTGGTGACTCGAGGGCATGAGGGTGCACTGTGCACCAGTGTCCACCAGGGCCTTATATTTCTGTGGTCGTGATGTGCCAGGCCACCTAATCCACACAGTCCAGTATACTCTATTGTCCCTTTCCCCCCCCTGGCTGGGGGCAGGGCCCCCCTATTTGTTACCTCGGTTGTTCACAGCAACTGGAGCAGTCACCCTTTTGGAGAAGTTCACCTTGGTGGTCGATCTGTCTTGTAATTCTTTCACTCGTGCTTGAAGTACAGGAGTGGGCTGCCTATCCCACTTCTTCATATTCTCCCCATGGTCGCACAGGTAGCGCCACAAGGCAAGACGCGATGTAGCCTTACTGTTGTCATTTGCCTGAGCACGAGGACGTCTCCTTCTGATGGCTGAGATATTGGATGATGCAGGTTGGGAGGAAACCAAGTTGATCAGCTCTTCCGGTAGACAGTTTTGGGAATTCTGGTTCCCGTCAGATGTATCTGGTACCACCATGGATCCATCTGCATTAAGCATGGTAGACAGTTCGTCCCTCATATCTTCTTGTTTGCTCTCCACTCTGTCTAGCTTTTCAACTACCTTTGTGATGGCCGAAACACAAGCCCATAGAGGGGCTAAATGTAACTCAAAGTCTTGAAGTCTATTAACCAGTTCATTTACAAGGGGTCTTCTTACCCCTTTGCCATACATTGCTGCGAGTGTACTGGCATACCTTTCTGGTGCAGTCTTCGTGAATGTACGCCACATATTTGGTGTACACCTGACTTTCTCAGGGTCATGCTTTTGGTCTGGCTCGTCAGGGATGAAGTCGGAACTGTATAACATTTCCACTACGGCATGCTCTCTCAAATAACTGATACCTCTTTCCATATCAGTCCATTTCTTTTTCTCAGGCATCAGATCATCTTTGAAGGGGTATCTTTCTCTTACGGCTAACAGCATTCGCTTCCAGAGGGTGAAGGATCCATCCTGGCATGTACCAATACCCCTGTCAATGGCTGAGTCTCTAGTAATGCTACCCAGTTGGCGAGCTTCTCTACCATCTAGCCACACACTGTTGGCCCCACTGTCCCAACAGCGGAGTAACCAGGTGACGATAGGCTCTTTTGGGTGTCGTGAAAAGTCTTTTCTCAGACCTCTAATTTCACTCATTTTTAGAGATCGATCAACAATAGTAACAATGTCTTGCTCACCTCCACCTCCTGCTCTTTCAGGACTTCTTGTTACCCTTCTGGGAGTAGGTGACCGTGATCTTACTGAAGGCCCCTCCCCTAGACTCAGGGCCGCTTTCCATGGATCGAGCCACTCTGGACCTCTTTCCTCCTCTTCTCTTACAGCGTCTGCTTCCTCTACTTTCTCCTCCTCCTCTTCCTCTACTCTCCTTTCCTCCTCTACTTTTCCTTCCTCCTCTTCCTTCTTCTCTAGCTGAGTTGAGACTCGTTTCGTTTTCCGTCCTCTTACAGGAGCAACTGACATCGATTCCAGTACCTCCTGTGGTTGAAGAACGATGGCAGGTTGGTCGGTTCTGATGCTCTCCCTCTCCAATTTGGCTCGAAGTCCATCTCTTTCAACTGTGAGAATTTTTAGCTCAGATTCAAGCATGGCTTGACAAGACTGAATTCTGCTTAGTTCATTTTGGAGGGTGTCTTGCTGAGTTCGGAGTACATCCCTCTCGGACTTGAGGGTATCTTGCTCAGACTGGAGGGTGTCTTGTTGAAGTTGGAGGTTGTCAAGTTTGGATTGCAGGGAGTCTTTCTCATTTTGGAGGGCATCTCTCTCAGACTGGAGTGTGTCTAGCTCGGATTGGAGGTCTTTTCTCTCGACTAGAAGACCTTCTTTCTGGACCTGGAGATTCTCCGCCTCGGTTTGGAGACTCTCTCTTTGGATTTGGAGACTCTGTTTCTCGACTAGGAGACTCTCCTTCTGGACCTGGAGATTGTCCCTCTCGGCTTGGACTCTCTCCTGGAAACTCTCCTTTTCGGCTTGGAGACTGTCTCGCTCATTTTGTATTGTCTTCTGGAGACTCTCCCTTTCAGCTTGGAGACTCTCTCTCTGGAACTGGAGATTCTCCCTGTCAGCTCTGAGACACTCTCTTTCAGCTTGTATTGTCTTCTGGAGACTCTCCCTTTCAGCTTGGAGACTCTCTCGCTGGAACTGGAGATTCTCCCTATCAGCTCTGAGACACTCTCTTTCCGCTTGTATTGTCTTCTGGAGACTCTCCCTTTCAGCTTGGAGACTCTCTTTCTGGAACTGGAGACTCTCCCTATCAGCTCTGAGACACTCTCTCTCAGCTTGGAGACTCTCTCTCTCAATTTCAGAAACTCTATCGCTTTCTGGGATAGTATTGAATAAGGCCCGATAAGCATTAGCCAGGCCCCAGATCATTTGTGCCATTTGTGCCTCCTCAGATCTGCCTGAGCCACAACATTCCTGTCTTAAATAATTGTTTAAGCACTCAGGGTCTTCCAGGTGTTCAGGAGTAAAGCTCCATGACACCGAGGATGGCCATCTCTTTAAAGTCTCTCCCAAGCCTTTCCACACTCCCTGCCACTCGGTACTCTCTGGTTCTGGGGAAGACTTCTTCAAAATATGATAAATACAAATACTGAGTGAAATGATGAGTAGTGCATTCAGGGAGATTAACAGTATTAACAGTGTGATCAAATGGGCATTCAAAAACTGCATAAAGGATTCAAAGGGGAGACTGGGAGCCTGCTTAAAAATCACAAGTTCTGTAAAATTAGCAGCTCCTTCTGCAATTGTATCCCACATTGTATGCAGGTACCAGGTAGGTATTTCTAAGAGTGTTTTCAATTGACTATATATACTTGTAGCTCCATAGAGAAAAGTGGCAAACTTAATCAGGGCCCAGTATGTTTTGAGCATCAAAAAGGAAACACCAATGGCATGCAGTCCCTTGAAAAGCAGTTTTACAAGAGAAAGCATTTTTTTTTTTCCTTACAGAAGCAAAATATCAGTGCTCAAAGTTTACAAATATCACCAGAATATTGGCAGTCCGCCTGGACTTTCAAGGCCAAGCTCTCAGTGAGCACCTGCAAAAGAGATAAACTTTCCCAACACAGCTAACGAAACTCTCCGAGAGCAGAGATTCGTTCTAACAAGCTACAAAGCAACTTTTTAAGAGCAAAGAGGGATTATTTCAAAAACCAGAAAACAAGCCCCAATATCTTATCTTAATATCTTATCTCTATCTTTGCCCGCATTCTCCACCAAGAACTGTCACGGGGTTATCGAGATCAATCTGTGTCCGTGACAGGGGAGGGGGCAGTAGGCCCGTAGCCCCCCGGCCCCCTCGGAAAAAAGGGAAAAAAGGGAAAAGGGGTAGGGAGATGGGAGTTGAAGGGAACAAACGGAACAGCGGCAACGATCTGAGGAGTAAAACTTATTTACTAACTATGATATCGGAATGCAAGATAACACACTATAATACAATATAATTAGAATTGAAACTAATAAATCAAATATAATGAGAGAGAGAGGTTTCCGAACACCGAGAGGCCTACTTTGAAGTTGAAGGCGCCGCGGCTTGGAAGCACACCCACACTCGCTGCCAGGCAGTGAGAGAGAGAGAGAGCGAGCGTCGCTTCCGTGACGTATTTCCCTCTCTGGCCGCGAGGTCCCCTGGGACGTGTAGTACTTCTTCTCTGTGCTCCACATGATGTTGTGATGTGGAATACCAATAGCAAAAATTACAAAACACAAAACCATGACAGCTGGGCACACATAGGCAGGACTGTCGGTTATAATAGCACAGAAATATCCTTCCTAAACCTCTGAAATTCATACAGAACAGCATTATTACTTTTTCATAGTAGAAATCTACCATAGATGCTTAACCTTTAACTCACCTCACAAATTAAAAAAAAAAGTTTAAAACAACTGACTACTTAACTGCAAACGGAGCTATTCTATTCAAACAATGTAAAGATCCCAAGAAATGCCAAGATTCTGCTCTGAGGTACCAGGAGTTCCTTAATGCTTCTGAAAGAGGTCAGGAGTTTACTTATTCTCTTTGAGAAAGTGTCGGTTCCCTGCAGGACAAGCACTTCATCCTCTTCTATTAAGCCTGGAGTAGGAAAAAATCCTAAACAAAACACCAGATGTGATTCTGGCAACTTGGTTTTACCCTCAGATAACTCTGGACACTTCAGACACTGTATTTATTCTTATTTCTAGACAGATTTTATACGAGCAATGAAATGACAAATAGTAACATCCTACCTTTCTAATGAAGTGTTTATCTATGTCCTTTCAAAGACTATTTATTTTTTCCACCACTTATAGGCTTGTATGAAAAGTTCAAGAAGATCCAAGATGAATGTATTTTATGTCAATACAGGAAATTCAGCTGAATGGTGTTTACGAGAGATTTATTATATATCTTACGTATTGATCATCACTGATAATTTAAATGCAGTCTGTCTGGTGGCTTAGTGTGTTAAAAGACAGATCCAAAGCTACTATTTAAAGTAGCGGTTACTGGAAGAGTTGGAGACAGTCCTCAGCCTGTGTAAATCATCACCCTTCTGCCAATTTGAACGCATCTACACCGATTTACACAGCAGAGAATCTAGTGTTCCACTTTTACAGAAACTTTTAAAATGCATGCAGTAGATTGACTGTGGCTTAATACTGCTAATCCAGCTATCCTAGCTCTCTGTTTTCTCTACTTAGGCTTTGGAGATACCATGTAAGTAAGCGGCACTAGAGTTCTTCAAAGGAAAAGACAGTATTGATTGGTAGATGTTTTAATGCCATTCTGAAAATACTGTGCTCTGCTAACAGTCGTTTCAGCTAATGTGTAAAAACCCAAGCTCAGCACAGCAATCCTGACACCAGCGAAACTGTGAGGCTATGGAGCAGAAGGCATATGAGCATCGGGTGCTACCTTTGAGGGATTGAGGCCCGCCTGTTTTGGTCTGTTTCTCGTGGGATAGTTTACAAGAAGCGGTGTAGCAAATAAGAATTTCCATAATTATTTTGTTTTGTGGGATTTATTGTGGAAGATGTCAAATCTCATTCATAAATTACTACCAAAACTCATCTCCGTACAACGAAGAACTGTTTGTTCCATGCTATATTAAAAGCAGAACCCAATGTTCTTTATCTCTTTTTTTTTCCTCTAACATTATCCCTTTGCTACCATTTTATATGAAAATAACATCTACCCAGTTTTGCAAAGCAGGCTCTCTGGGGCAGAGATTGATGCTTCCTGTGCTCTCATCTAACACAACAGGACTTTCTCAAAGCACTAAAATCATCCCCAAAGATTTTTGCTACATCTTAAGTCATAGATCTTGGTGGAGGGCATTTAGAAGTATCTCTTCTATAAGATAACTTATAATCTTTATATCTGATATCAAAGCTCCTCAAAATGTGGATAGGTGCCAAGCACACAAAACCATTCTATTTTCCTACAAGGATTTTGCTTGCTCCTGCCGATGTCTGTTGGGCGGTGAATATGAAAAGCAATCTGACGGCTGGGGAAAAAAAAAAGTTATATTGCCTTATTTTCCTAAGAGTTCCTAAGAATGTCTCTTTTTGTCATGCGATACAGGTGGTTTCTTGAGGAGCAACATGTATGTGCAACAAATGAATAAATAAATACACAGTGGGATGTGGGAGAGTGATCCCAGCATCAAAGTCCTGGAAAAAGTTTTAGTTTCTTTTTTTATAGAGGAAAACATCCAGTCCCCTTAAGAATGTTAGCGCTTGCTTCTCAGCTCTTGATTAGGAAATTAGTGCTGCCCCCTCCCTTCTTCTTCCCAAATTACAGCAATTGTACCTGCGAGCAGGTGCTATAAGAAACCAGCATCCATTAGCGTATTTTCTGGTTTCATGATTAGCTGATACAAAACTGAGATGTAATCAAGTAAGAATTCATTCGTTTGATTAGCCATTGAAATTACTCTGTGCATAATCAGATACCTGGCTAGTTTGTCAGCCTCCTTTAGGGAGTCTTGTTTTTTTTTCTCTAAATGGATGGTCCAGATCTGTTCACAACAGTGGATCTGATTTAAGTGTATGTGTGGGTGTTGTCTGTCTGACTCATCTTTGAGAGCCAAAACAGACAGATGATAGAACAGCTTTGTTGTGAGAGCAGTAACAGAAATGATCTATTGGAACAAGTTCTCTGCACAAGCTAAGATATGCAACACAACAGATCCAGAATAGAAAACCCTATCCTAAATTACTGCAGATGTGTTTCTCAGGCATAGGTATTGAGATTTTTGTATTCTCAAGTCTCATGCTGCTCAACTTCAGTAAGTTTCCATATAGGTTCAAGGATGAGTTTCCTTAAGACTGAAAAAGACTGTGCATTTCTTCCAGGTCCTGACCAGAACACGTGTTCTGACTTCAAAGAGAGTGAGACAGGGGAAGTAGCATATGAAGTTTGTTTTGAAGAATGTTGTGTTCTTCAGTTTGTAACTTCTCTAGGTCAGTGTACTGTGGGCAGATTCAAAAGCAATCAGCGGTTCCTTCTGTCTTCAGCCTCCCTCCAGGAGAGGAGACTGCTGCAAAGGGGTGCAGATCTTGGTTGATGTAGCACAACTGGATGCCTGATTTGGTGACCCAAGAGGTCATTCATTTTTGGTAGTCAGAGCCAGTCAGGGGACATGTGCCCAGAGGACCACCACTACTGCTGAGCCAATCCAAATCAAGCCTATATAAAATTCATTTTCCCAGCTTAAAGCAGAGATTCTCAGTCCTAGGCAGCTGTCTTTATGTCCAAACCTAGATCTGTTCAAATCAATAGAGAATTTTCTAACTAGCTAATTATTTAGGCTATACCAGAAGAATTTATTTCACTTTTCTATGAAATTAATTTCTTACTTACCTTGCCCCCTCCTCATGTAGCAGCTCTTTCACTTTTTTTCAGAACAAGAATCAGTTTGCAAGAAGTTAGCACCCAGCATTACAAGACATTCTCCCTGCCATGAGCCAGCCATCTGCACTTCACTCATCATTGAAGGTTTCTGCCCTCCATGGATAGAGTAGGTCCAGGCAAACACCAGGGCGATGGGACCTTCTAAAATTCACGTGAAGGAAAAGAATTTTAGCAGAAGCAGAGCAACTATAGGAATTTCACACCTTTATCACCTGTTGCTCTTCCTTTCTCCTCCTGGATGTGTCCAGTCATATGGCCATCTCTAATTGAGAAGAATGGGATGAGAGTAGAATGTTCTTGGTTTTTTCCTGTTACCAGGGGAAAATAATATAAAGCAAAGGATCCTAGTTAGAATCCCAGTTAACGACCTACAGTTAAATAAGGAGGTGAAGTTAGCTTTTTCATTTCTGCATTTCTGTTTTCATTTCATTACTGACATTAGTAGCGTCATTCATAACTTCAGAAACTGATTAAATGATAAACTACTTAAATTGATAACCAAGCTAGTCGTAACCACCCTAAAACACCACTTGAATAACTTCTGCATTGTGTCTGACACCCAGTGAGGTTGAAGCACTACAGAATAACAAAGTGGATGACTTCCATGCTTTTATTGTTTCAGCAGCCTACTTCTAATGCCTCTAACCATACCGTGGGATTTCTCTACCTGGGAGGAGAGACAGGAATACAGCACTCCAATCTTTATGTGGAAAATTATACGCTATACAGTAATATGAGTATTAAATGAATGAAAAGACACTCACAAAGAGAAGTTAGCTGTCAAGATATTAAGTAAAATAAAAAAAAAAAAAGAAGAATAGCAACAAAAGATGTCAGTGACACTGAAAAAGGAAACTAGAGAATCTACTCAGCTTGGCGTTGTAGACTAGCAGCTTGGAAATGACAGGTAGTGAGATGTTTTATACCATAAAGAAATGTACCCTCTGGGCACCACATATATTATTGATCTTCAGGTATAAAGTTGGGAGCCCAAAAAATACAGATTAGAAAAAGAAACACCTCTAAGATAATCTAAATTTCAAGTTTTTAAAAATAAAGGCAATTGCAGTTGTCTACTTGGGAAAAGCGTTTCTGACACAGCACCTTCAGAACCGCTGCCAATCAAGGAGGCATTGTTGTGCACAGGGAATTCTCAGCTGATGTGGGCACTAATTGGAAAATCCAGTGAACAATGGAAACCATAAAGAAGTTATTTTTCAACATACAAAAAAGTATCCTCAGGAAAAAAAAAAAGTCTTCCGGAGAACAATAGTACGGTGTAAAAGCTTCAGAAACCTTACAGCCCTGCAGGGATACATGGGGGAATTCACGCACAATGCTAAGCAGACATAACTGGCTTGAGCTCTGAAACAAAACGAATAGAAAAGAGTCGCTATCAGAGCTCTTGGTGGCCTACTGGTAATATGCAAGGGTCAGAAGACAGCAAAAAACACATGGAAATAATTTCTGAAATGATTATCGCAAGGTGCGATCCAATATGCAATGACATAATTCTGTACCTAACATAACTTAGTGAAATGTGACTGCTCATGGGGTACTGTGAGACTGTTGTGTGTGTGTAGTGGAAATGCTGAGTCACAGCTCGAAGCAGTGATTGAGCACCTCGTGGGAAGGCAGGGCCAACCCATGGGAGCTCAGGTGTGTGCAATGTACCTGAGTGACCAGAAGGGCAGGAGCCAGGATCCACCCCTTCCAGACCTCACTGAAGGGCTGGCAGTGGAGGTGAGGGTGTCTCATCTGGAGCTCCCTGCATACCTGAAGGCTTTGTAGGCCTTCTGAAGGTAAGCAGCGTCTTTCTCTTATTTCCGTGCCTACTGCTATTGTATCTAAGCAGATCCTTGCTTGCTACCTTGCTGCTTTTCTATCTTGTTATGTCCTCTATTGCATTACAGTGTGCCTTGCTTTTTGTTTAAAAAATCTCAAGCAATTCCTCCCCAGATAAACCCACGCCTTGCGTAATTCGTTTCTAGCTTAGTATTGTGCTCAGAAAAGATGAAAGGACACTGCATATATGTTAGGTTAGAAAAGATGATGAATTACGGTGTATGCGTGTAAAATTTTACGTCTTACTCAATAATACATTATCTGGCTCTTCCATCGACTTCATCCTATGTAGCTGAGGTAAATAGGAAAAAAGCAAAATCTACGCTTTTAAAATCAGATGTTAAAAGTTTCCATCAAATCGTCTCACCTGGAAAAGTGTTGCCTCATTAGAAACATGTTTGCCGTATAAATATGCACCTAGACTCTAGTTCCCATTCTCAGGAACGGTTTTCATGGGATAGCGGGGAACAGAGACTAAAAATAGTCTCCTACACACAATTAATAGCATTCATTACCTTTCACTGTCTTGTCATGAATGATTTCAGAGGTACTCCAAGAGTTGTTACATTTAAATTAGAAGTTAAACTTATGTACTTACTACGCGTTATGTAAATTCGTTATGATTGCTTTGTTTACTTAAGAACCTTCTTAACAATATGGTTACAATAGGCTATCAAGTTGTGAGTGCTGCAGCTATGAATAATTACTGTCAAACTGCACAGTGAATTATTACACATCTTACGCCACCACTGCTGTACAGTTTATATTTTGTCCTGGAAATGCTGCCAGAATTGATGCTAACCAGAAAATTAATGAGATTTCAGAAAACAGAGTAATAAACAAGATAACAAAACAGACGTGTTAAGTAACTGTATGGATTAAGTCCCATTTTATTTATTTATTTATTTTTCAAACATGAATATATCTAAAATTAGAATTTTACATTCACATTTGGGAGCTTAATTAGAAATCAACTGACCTGAAAAGATACTAGAAATATACTGGTCCAATGGGAACTGATATTCTCCAGTATTACGAAAACCCTGGCCTGCTCTGTTTGTGAGCTTACTGTTAGCACTTCACTCTTGCAAAATTTAAATGCCTGCCTATGGGTTCTTTTAAGCATCTATTACTGAACTTTTTTGCCTTTTTATGGAACCTGAATGTTTGCCATTTTGTTTTCCAGAGCTCCCTTCCCTTTATAGGTTCTCATATTGAAGACGTTTCCTGCTTCAAGAAATTTTCATATTGTATCTTCTATGCTGACAGCACACTGCTAGGGTTCTAGAAATCAGCTGTGTTATTAAATGATTATTTTTGTATGAGGTCATGATAATTACCATTCTTAATGCCTTGCATACCCTAATACCTTCAGGCTGGTAATCTTTAGCATGTCTTCTTCCAGTAAATGTTAAGAAGCTTATGCTTGAGAGTTTCAAACAACTTGGAGGACAAGATGCAATCCTGTTGCGTTTCCAGCCTCACTTTAAACCAGCAGGCTTTTTCAGCTTCAGTTCTCGCATGTTATCATTCTTTCATTTATATCCAATCTTTATAGGAAGTCCACAGGGTTCCATCAATTCTCAGACACAGTCTTTCCACAGTGAGTAATACGCTTCTTTAAATTCCAAGAAGACCCTACCAACCTATTATTTCCATACTCCCAGCCCTATTTGTTTATTCGTCTCAGCAAGATCATCTGAAAAGCACAAGCATCTTCTTCTGAAGCCAGATACACTTTCTTGCAGCTTGTAAGAGCTGTAAGAGTACCCAGGAGGCATATTGAATAGATTAATGCTCTTTGAATACATATACAGATTTCTGCTCCCCTTTTTGAGCACCAAGAGAATCGCTACTACCTCGCTAGTCTTTCCCCATTATAGGTACGTTTGAGTATTCCACACTGGCATTATGCTAAGTAATGCCACTTTATTTACATCCGTATACATGATTTCAAGTAATGTATCTTCCATTTACCACTGGATCGCTGTTCTTTAATTCCAAATCATTTTTAGCCTTTTACTCTACCAGTTCTTTTTAGCCTATTGTCAATAGCTAACAGAGGGCTGGTACCCTCTCCTGCCTTCTTCCTCTGTCCCTCACTTGCTCTCCAGCTGCTGAACCTGTGCTGGTTTGGCAGAAACTCTAGCAGGTGGGCAGAGTGAACTACTGGAGGAAAAATTGGCAATGTATTTTGAAACGCCAAGAGTGGATGAGCTGGAGCTCATTTCATCCTGCCGTTAGGACACTCAGTGCATTCTTCTGATCTGACTTCATGCAAAACTGAACAAACTCCGTGACAGGACATGGAAACAAACCATGTCAGTGACATCCGCATAAAACAACCCAAGAAATCAAAGCAGTGCATTCCTGTGGGACAGCACATAAGAGTTTCAGCTGGGGCCATCTCCCCATCTCAGCATTGCGCTCTGCTGACTGTGCTGCGAGCACACAGGATTCTGGGTTCACAAAGCAGAGAGGCCTGATCTTATGGCTGTTGGTACCAAGCACAGAAGTGAGCGCAGCTTATAGCCAGCGTGTACAGCCTCACAGCCCAAACCTTTCGTCAAGTTTCTACCAAAGCAGCGGGCTAAGGACTGCTGCAGATGCCTTTCCTTCAGGAGGTGTCCCTGCATGTGACAGGAACTCAGCTGTCACAGTGAGATGTCGTAACTCCATGTACAATTTTGGGTAGTATAGGCTGATGCAGTGTCCATATTCTCCAAAGTTTATCTTCCAGCTTTCCTTTGTATTACCATCTCTCTTGTAAAGCACAAACACTTGCGTGGTCACAGTATGAAACAAAGGAAAGACTGAAAATGCTTTTTAGATGTAGCTGCACTGAGTCTGTTCTCTTTGACACAAACCTGCACGGATTCTTATGCTGACACCAGTTTGGTTGTTGTTTTGGTTTTTTTCCTGGAAGAAGTTCCCAACTCATGGAACTCCTCAGCAAATATCCCTGGTTGTGTAATAACAGCTTGCTTTTCTGAAGGTTTCCCCATGCCTCTCCAGCTCAGAGTTGTATTAGAAGTTATTTTTAGGCCGAGCAGTCACGTTTCTAAATAGCCAGATGAAAAATGGCTAAATATACATTCATTTTAAATAAAAGAGCATTTTAGGTATTTATAATCTCTGCAGGTATTTATAATCCTTGACGTTAACAGGTAACTCCGTATGATATGTAATTTTGTAATTCTGTGACTATACTTTCATATTTATGCAAATGAGCTCCTCAGTGCACTGCAGCTGTTTCCTCAACCACATAAAGTGTTTGCTTGTTGCAGGAAAACATGCGTAATTACATTAGGTTGGCTGCCAAGAAGTAATAGTGGTAGAAGGAAAACCGATCAATCAGACAACCGGCACATCGCTCTGCGCTGCAGCACAGCTGCTGTTGCTAGAATGTGTGGGATCGTTCCTTCATAAACTTTCTGACTTTCAACAGATCAGTGCTATGTTTCTTTCCCTCCTTAGAGCAGGATAGTTAAGTGTGATACAAGCAGCACCCTTTATTCTTCCTGAGTAATGGCAACTGCTTTTAGAAAGGCAAATCTTAAGAACTTTCTTTCAAATAAATGTATAAGGAGCACTTACACAGATCCACATCTACTTGATACTGTAAAGCATGCGTGTGTAGATTTTCATTAGAGGCAGTAATGCAGAAGAGAGCCTTCAATATTCAATTTTGGACTGTGAAAATCATTACAGAAATATAATTGTAGGGACAGACAGGTTTCAGATATCACAAACTTGGCTGCTCATCTGAGGACAGAAGCTGTGTTACCTTCTCTGGGTCCATCTTGCACGAACAGCCACCAAAAATTTCAGACATCAAGAGAATATGCAGCCAGGTGAACAGCGCTACCTACTTGTTGCCCTACGTGATATGGCATGGAGGTAGCTTATCATAGAATAGCTTAGGTTGGAGGTGATCTTAAAGATCATCTAGTTTCAATCCCCCCTGCCATGGGCTGGTTGCCTCCCACCAGCTCAAGCTGTTAAGTATTCATCCAACCTGGCCCTGAGCACCTCCAGGGACAGTGCACAAGTAGCCTCTCAGGACAGCAGTGCCAGGGCCTCACCATCCTCTGAGTGAACAGTTTCCTCCTAGTATCTAATCTAAATTTTCCCTCTTTTAATTTAAAGCCATTCCCCCTTGTCCTGTCACGATCAGACCATGTTAGAAGTTGGTCTCCCCCCTGTTTATAATGTCCCTTCAAGTACTGGAAGGCTGCAGTGAGGTCACCCCTGTGAGTGGCAGTGTGTTCAAAGATTTACTGTATGATTTCAACTTTCTCATAATGACAACAGGATAAAACAAGGCAGAGCCAGACAGCTGATACTGAACGCTTTTTGTCCCTACAACCGTTCTGGAGTGGAGTGACAAGCAAAAACTCAAGTGTTTTTGTGAACTATGAGATTGATGTTTTTGGCAAGCACAGGCCAAAAATAAAAATGAGAGAGAAAATAAGAACCCATTAGGAACTACATAATAATCTAAAAGAACACTGGATTTCTGTTCTGCGGGTATACATAGCCAAGGTTAGCAGCTTCGGTGACGTATTCTCATGTGAAATTTGTAGGATCACAGCTTGAACGTGAGTTTTAGTTAGCATTTATTTAGTAAAAATGCAATCTATTTGTAAGCCCCTTTGCAAATCTCATCTATGAACATCTCGCGTGAAAGCTCACAAGCGAAGAGCAATGTTTTATCACAGCAAAGTATGTTTTGCCTTCTGTTTTCTACTACTGCATTTCAAAATCTGCCCCTCTCAAAAAATGAGACTCCTTTTTCTCACTACCTTAGACTTCCCCTTTCATCACAACCAACAAAACTCTCATACTGAATCACCAACCCAGTCATGGGAAGTTGGATGTACCCCACACTGGAGAACAGCTGAGATACAGGGAAACAGGACACATTCTGTGCCAGCTGAATATGTTGCCTTATCAGCACTCATAGCCCCCACCAGCTTGAGGGTGAAGGACTGAACCCAAATTGGTGATTCATTTCAGTACAGCTGAGCCACCAGCTCTGATCCCACATTGTATTAGTGTTTTCTCTTTGGCCTCTGTTGTCAAAGCTTTGCCACCCACTCACAAGAACAGGCTGCTGGTGTCTGGCTTGAACATGTGCAGCAGCATGCAGCCTGTGGAACAAATGCAGCCAGCTCAGCACTGCCAAGCAGCCCGTGCTGCCTGACAACAGGGGGATGGCTTCAACAACTGGCAAGTCAGAGCCTGCAAACCTCTGCTGAGATACAGGCACACCAAGATGAAATGCATCAAGCTGAGGCTTGTTGTTGGAGACATGGTCTCTGGTCAAAAGGGGTGCTCTGACCTGCTGCCTGCTCCATTTCAAAGAGGACGCAGTCGTCTGTGATTAAATCTGGGTCTGGGGCTAAGTGGCTGGAAACACGGCCTACCAGGCATTGCCATTTTTGCTGAAAAACAAGTCGGAAATGACAAGAAAGTGTTGTTACTAGAAAAAAAGTTAACTGCATAAGTACCATTTTCTTCTTTTACAGAGAATCTGCTGCACAAGTTTAATGCACACACCAGGTTTGTGAACTAAAGCTTGATGGGGTGCGGAGGGCTGGCTGAACTGATCCTAAGGATGTCTCAACTCCAGAGAGGTGTCCTACAGTGCTCTGTAGGTGAACTCCCACTCAACTATTGTAGAGAATGCAATGAAATGCTCATTTGCAACACTGCATAACATCTGCAGGTAAAACCAGTCTCTGTGAGGACTCTCTGAACCAAAATCAGATGAGTTACAGAAGTTCTTATGAAATAGCAAGCGTTACTTGTTGAAGCCACTCGGTGCAGGTAAGGCCTAAGGCAATGATAGTAACAGAAAAGAAGGAACAAACCAGTATGTAAGGAGATGGTCATCATCGGCAGTCAGTGGCCGTTACACTGTAAATAGACTGAGGAGAAGTCGGTCATCAATATCTCTAATTACAGTGACTATTGTCATCTGAGTAAAGCTACAGATCTACTACTAATTCACTACTTAAATAACAGCAATGCATTCCTTTGCTGAAACCTGGACTGGATGTGTCCAATTAAGTTTAGCAAATGACTACATCAGAACTCTAAACGGGAGAGCCATTTCTTTACAGCAGTCAAAATAATCATTAAACACGCACACACAAAACAGCTACTGTGTGCTGAGAACTGATTTCTCTCAGTTACGCAGTGAGAAACAATGAGCGCTTGGCAGCTTCCAGAATCCAGCCTAAAACACAGCAAGCACAGAATCTATATCAGAAACAAAAGCTCAAACAGGGCAAAAGAGTTAAAACAAAGGGAGCTGTGTTGTAATCATCAGCTTTACCCCAAAAAGCTTCTTTTCTCTTTAGGTCTATTGTAGCAGTGAAATAGAAATTTCAGTGACCCCACTAAAAATTAATTTTAGCCTTGAGTCAAATTCGTTAACTTTCTCAAACTGATGTTATGCAGTAATATCCTGTCCTTAAATCCATAAATTAAGCACATGCCGAATAGTTTCTTCATATGGATTATGTCCCCACATCAACCCCAAATGACTTACCAAATGCACTGTTAACTGCACTTGAAAGTTTTTTGCTTCTGCCTTTAGACACCTTTTGATAGTAAGAGAATTGTCCCTTCCAAAAATACTTATTTAACTAGAAGACAGATGCTCACTAATAGAGAAAGAAGTGTTAATCCCACACATATCCGTCTAACTAAGAAAGAGGAAGAGCCCAAATATATCAATTTTACTTTCAAGGACTTACCAAAAACCATAGATTAAAGAAGCTTATTTTCTTGGAGATGATTTCTTGGTACAGCAATATCTGACATCGATATAAGGCCATCAAAACTTCCTTAGTATGCTGCAAAGTGCCTAAAGTACTGTACCAATTACATGTTTTGCAGTCAGCAAACTCCTCTGCACCATGAGTATCCTTGTTAGCCACTGTGTAAAACGTAAAGAGCACAGATCAACAAGCAGGCTCAAACAGCACTTTAAAAGATGGGAAAAAGAAAAAAGGGAAGGAAGAAAGGAGCCTATATGACTATAGCATCAGTGGCAGGGTGATCTGATCCCTCTGCATGTGGTAGAATGAAATCTGCAGAAGAAGCAAATCCCTTCTCTAAACTCTCATCTATCTTGAAGACATGAATACTAATCAATGTTAATGTAAATGTTGCCAGGCACCCAACCATTATTTAGAAAAAGACATATTTCTCTAAGAAGCACCTTCCCCAGGTCTTCCAGCACAGTTTGTGCTGTCTGTCTATTGTTAGATTGCACACTCCCAGGGCCAGGAAGCATCATTCTTCCTGCCTCTTACAGTGCTAAGCACATTATTGAAGCTTAGCATCCATAACTACGAAAAGCACAGCAAAGAAAAACCCCAGAGTTTACTTTGATGTGGGTTGCAGATCACAGTCCTGTTCTGACATCAGGTAACTGGACTCATGAAGTAGTTGTCAAGGCTATTAGAAAAAAAAAAAAGGCAAAAATATTTAGGGCTCACGTCCAAGGGGACAAAGGAGAAAATTAACGTTTCACTCCTATTTATTTAACTGCATGATACCTCTCTGTAAACACTCAGTCACACTTGCAGTGGCTTTAGCTTAATTAGAGCAGAGCCTCTCTGCATAAGGAAGGTAATGTACAATAAACTAGGCTAAATATTTCTGAATCTCTGGCTGCTCTGCACTCGTGCCCCATGCAGTGATGAGAGCCAAGTCTATATACATACCTATATATAAACAAACACACAAATCGTGCCCACAAAGAGGTTAGCATCAGTAGGTGCAAACAGCTTGTCATAGTGCTGAACAGCACTGTGAATTGTCAGATGACAGTGATACAAGTCAGATCTTCATGGTATGTGTACCTTTGTCATTAAACTTTAATCTAGGCATTCGCTGTTCCTTCTGTGCCCTCAGTTATTTCAGACAGCTTCTCCATCCAGCATGGGGAATGTACCGGCTGACACAGACTTTCTAATCTCTAGTTTCTACAGCGTGACAGTACTATACCACCTCAGAACAGAATTAAAATGCCATCACACTGGGTGCATCTGTAATGCCATTGTGAGAAAGCCTGTCTTGTCCCCACTGCTGCATATTTATACTGAGGTAGTGATGAGATTCTCCAACAATGTTTGGGATTCCATTGTGTTTGTAATTTCACTTCACAAGTCTGGAAGGAGTCGTTCCCAGCCCTAAAATGTTCATCCGAACCAAACCTCCTGGGAACATTTACATCTCACGAGATAAAAGCCAGATGACAGCACTCTTTAGCAAGACTGGGAATTTCTCTTCTATGCAGATTTTAAGACAAGCGACGATTTTCATTCCGAATTCAACTCTTCCTAGAAAACCTAAATTGCACTTCTTCCTGTCTGTATCCATTTTCATTGCCGTTGGGAATGTTGTAACTATGGTAAGATCTAGGACTCAAAAGATAACAAACCATCTTCCTGAAAATATCGATACCAAAGGATAACTGGTGATATGACTCTGGCACTAACCATTAGATCGGGGCTTAATCTTCATCTTCCTAAGTAGGACATGATGGATGAGGTTCGCTCCGTTTTTGCCAGCACTGTTATAAAACAGAAACCACAAAAATGCACAGTATCAAATGCATGCAGAGATACTTCATCCCTTTGGTGAGAGGAAACATAAACGATCTTTTTATCTGGACTACATTCACAGAAGTCCTGTTAAAAAGCAAAGAGACCAAACACTTTTATCATGTTATATTACTTATTCAACCAATCTATTAGAAGTAGACTGATTGGATGTACTCTGCCTATTCAATCCAATTCTCAAGCAATCCTCTCCTTCCTTGCTATTAAGCATCTCAGCCTCCCAATCTATAATAACTGGAATTGGAATCCTCTGTCTTTTACCACAGCATTTCCCACCGATTTAATCATTCTATTCATATTTCTTGCTGACCTGATTTTTCTCCCCTTTCACTTTTAAATCCTCTATTGACTTGAATTAATCTTGCAGAGGGCTTGTACGACTGGGAACTCACTGAGTTTTGAAAGCAAGCTCTGCTAGCTCAGTAAAGGTCTTCTCATACATCTATTTTCAAAAAAGGTTAAATGCCTACTGACAGATGTAGCCAAGTGTCATTAAAAAGAAACGCAGCCCACTACATACACAAGAAGAGAATGAAAGTGATGGTTAAAGCAAACCTGTACCCAAGAACCTGTTTCAATTCATGTTAAAACTCAGTTGGTGGAACCTGCACATTTTTTGCACGGGAAAAGTAATGACAAAATTGCTCCTAAAACAAAGGACAAGACAGTTTCATGTATAATACTTAGGTCTAGCAATAAGTTCTCTCGCTTCAGGCTGTGCCACATGCAAAACACAAAATACGCGTTACGTCCATCAAAATATGTGACTTGCTACAGTCCTCATGGCTTAAATAGCAGCAGGAAGCCATTTAGCGCAATTTGATCCTGGGTTTATACTTTTCTCCCTGCCTTAATACTGAAGGGGATTTACACAAGAGCTATCTTTACTAACTAAGGGGTTTCCAATATGAGATAGACTCATGCTGGGCATCCAATATAAGCTTTTGCACTCACTAAATGAAAACACGTTTCCATTGCGAGATTGTGAACAGAGGGCATTTCAGGCTGCTGCAGTTTCTTGTGAAGTACACAATTATTTCCTCAGCTTAATTGGCCCTTTTTAGCTGAATTAAAGTGAGGAGAGAAAGAGGATGTGATTTCATGACGTCTGTTGGACACTGTTTATATAATAATCAAGCACACTGGGAGCATAAAGTCAAAGATATTTTGTTGTATGTAGTAGGAAAGAATAATATCCCTGCAGTGAAAAGCATAGAAAGTAACATCTACTGGTGCTCAGAAAAATAAGAAATAGCTCTTTATTTTTCTCGTATAACAATGATGGTGCATACAGGGGAAAATATTAATTTCAAACACAGTGAGTGTACTCACAATTTCTACCATTATTTTAAAGGTACGCGACTTCTGGGATCCAGAAACAGCAGGATGCTACAGTACTGAACAACTTAATACATCTGTAGCAGAATGTCCTACTAAATGCGTTGCATTTCATGCAGTTTTTTGGTTTCAGGTTTATGAAGTGTTATCTGTGGATCGCTGTTAGATACCACAGTCACATTAAAGGATTTATAGACATATGGAACATCTTCAGTATTTTCAGGAAAAAAAAAAAAAAAGTGAACGAGACCCTGTGAAATGTAGAGGCCTAATATTGATCCATAATTCAACTTCCCATCTCAATTACAGGGGAATATTAACAGTAAACAACATTCTCCGTGCAGAGAACAAGGGTTCAGATTTCAGCTGAAAATAGAAAGTTATAAATGGCCACAACCTAAACTTTGAGCCAGGAGAAGATACTCTTATCCAATTACATGAAAACTTCTTGTCCCTTCCTGAGATTAAACCATTTGGCTGCACTATTAATACAGCCACAGCAGTATTTTATATCTAAAGAGGCGAAAGCCAGCACATGCAAACAGAGCAGTCATTTGGCAAGGGAAATAGTGTCAGCTGAAAGGCACAGAAGGCATCACTTCACAGCAGAAACATTATTAACAGGTTTTTACCCAATACTTTCTGCTAAATCTTCTCTCTTTGGACTGCGTTCCTGCTTTTTTAATAGATTACTGAGAGCTCTGGGAGTTTTTGGCATGAAAAATATTGTGCAACTACTGTGCTAAGACAGAAACAAATGAAAACATTTTTCCTTACCTGCTTAGATATACGGGGTAGGTAAAGGAGAAAATCACTTCAGCTGAGGTGACGATTGCGTTTAACGAATGTGCACATAAAAATATCTATGAAGATTAATTTCAGATAACAATAAAAGGTACCAAATCTTTTTGCCCATTTTGACAATTCTCCTCATCATAAAACCAGAGCTACTGATGGGAGTCTTGAGAAATTACACATTATAGAAGCTAAGAATGTTACATCTCATTTTCCTTTTTTATGCTAGTATTTGGACCTTTGAATACTCGTGCAGATACCATAAATGATTATATAGCTGTCTGTAAGTTTATGCCCGGTATCAACTGAAAATATTTGCAAATTTAAAAGAAATAATTTTCACCTTTAATTGCAGTAGCAAAACTATTCTTACTACTATTGTTACCATAAAACTGCAAAGCTTGTGTGGGAAAATTATCCCTCTTGCTGCTAGATAAAAAAGCTGAACATGAAGATGCTGAAATAATCTTGCAGTATGGGCATTTAAAAATGAAGTTAAAATGTTATTCAGAGGTTCGGAGAATGAGCAGTAAAGAACTCTAACTGGTTTTATACATACGTGGTGATTTAGCTCATGTAATTTCTTGTACAAAACTATTTCACTGTTCAAGTGGCTCAGAGAGCCTTCTGAGAGCGTCATTAGCAGAAAATTTGACAAAATGAAATGTTGCTTTCCATCAACATGTGCATTAAATCCATTACAGATTTTCCTCTAAGAAGTTTATGTCAGTTAATATAGGAGCTGTACATTTCCCACTACTTACTGTAGCAAATTAAAATGAAATATCTCATAATCAGAACTAGACATTAATACACTGTTTGCAAGAACTTGACAGAGAACCCTTAGTTGCATATTTTCTCATTTTTCCCAAGTCTGCGGCTAGAGAAGTAAGTAGTACAAGAACCAAGGGACAACAGTACTAAGAAGAGGAAAAATGTGTGTTAAAGGAAGATTCAACGAGGCATAAGAGCTCTTAGACACTGATACCATAACCTCCATCTTACTGTTAAACTGTCCTTCAGAAGTACGCACAGGGATTCCAGCACAAGGCTGTGATTTGTTCTCCAGATAACAGTTCCCATTGCCCAGACAGCTTGCTACCATCCTTTTAGTAGAGAGATGGGCTTCAGAAAGATGGCAACCTTCCTCTGGAGTCCATCCACAATCTGAAGAAGCGTTCTCCATTTCCAAGGGTTGTTAAGTTATAGCTAGAAGAAACCAGCACCCTCCTACAAATCTGAGCAAGCCACACATTCTCTGAAAATGCTCCCTGCCAGGAAGACCTCTTCATGCCCATCACTCCCTTAAATTTTACAGCAATGTAAAGAATGCTGATTAACTAACATAGTTCCAGTTGCTGCTTACAGCGTTACCTATCTGTCTACCATTAGATGTCTTGCCCCTGACAAGAAAAATACTAAGTTCAAGACCATTAATCAACCTCCCTGCCAGACTCTGGTTGAGCAGGCACAGTGTTAGGACCTAGTCCTATGAGAAGAGGGAGTCATTTCTGCTTAAGAGCAGTAGAAGAGTAGTAATTTCTGATAAAGCAAATTTGCCACATTACATGCCTATAATTATTTTCAGTTTAGCCTGATGTGGTCTAAACAGAATTGATAGCTAGAAAACCTGGAGCTGGAAATTGAGCTTAAAAGTGGAGGATGAGTTCACCTTTTCCCTATGCTGAACTGGTTTGTTTATTATTTGCAATTGTAGCTAACTGAAGGGCAGGTTCCTGCAGGTTTCTGAAGGTTCAAGTTTGCTTCAGATAAAAATGATAGAATTAATTCTTCCACGCATCTGTTATCTAAATTGTCAAAAACTTTTCTGTTAAGAAAAAAAAAAGAGAGGGATGAGATATGACTCCTCCAAATTCTGTTTTTGTTTGAAACATCCAATCTGTTTGGTTCCTTCTCCGTGTCACGTTTGGTCAAAACAAAGATTCAGAAGAAGGAGAGATGGTAAACTTAGGAAGTACTCAGATATTATAATTCTTCCAAGTCAGTTTTGCCTATATTAAAAAAGCCCGTACTAAACCTAAGGTCCTGAAGGTCTCTGGTCTCTCTGATTTTTAATCACATTTTAATGCAGACTACAGATATGACACCAGGAGAAATCAAACAGCTTATTCTCCTTAAAAGTAGTACAGCATTATATACTCAAGGATGAAGTTTTGGTGTTACATTTGATTTAGTACTACTGAAGTATATCAATTTACAATTCCAAATCACTGAAGTCACTTAGGAGCAGTTTGCTACAACATTCTAAGAGTCTGTACAAGAGTCCTGATCATTGCAGTGACAGCACAAAAAAGCAACACTTGCTGTTGTAATGACCATCTCTGGAGAACTTGTCTTTCTAAAGTGTGCAGATCACATGATGAGAATTTTGCTTCCCACCTGGGTTTCAAAGCAAAAGCTGAGCCACTGGAACATTGTGAAAAAAGAAAGAACCTTGGCTATTTTTCAGAATGAGATCCCCATAAGCATTCAGATATAATTCACTTTCATATGTTAAATTGAAAAGGAGAAGATTTGAAGTTTCAAAGGCCTATTTATCTTCCTCCTAATCTAGCATGCTTGTTCCCTTTGCTGTGGAACTTTTATTGTTATTTGCTCCTGTCTATTACTGCATGATCCAGTTCCCCTCCACTCTTTCTGACCTTCACCTGCACTTGCCGCTTCTCTCATTCCAAGTTCCTCCAGGGAATCCCAGCTCTGAAATGAAACGTAGCTGTTTCTTTGCAAACTCCTTTTTAAAAATCCGCTTCTGCTGTGACACGTGTAAGCTATGAGGTGACTAATAACAGGTCTACCAAAGGGAACTTGGGAAATATATGTGACAGTAAAAATAACAATGGCTTCTTTTAACTTCTATTCTTCTTTTCTGCTCTTCATTGATTGGTTTCTTAGGGCACGTCTCCGCTGTACGATACTACATGCCACAGAGACACCTGAGCTACTACCGAATGAGTAAGCTCTGCAGGACTGAGCTAATTAGCCCAAGCGCAGTGCCTTGCTAACAGCACTACATTGCTTTATAGAAAGAACTTAGTACATCTGCACAGCGCTGCGCTCTGCCCTATCGCTGCCTCAGTGGCCACCCAGTGATTTCTGTATCCATCAGAGAGGGACATTTCATGAGCGATTGTGCAAATGCATCTCCACTGAAATTAGCACCATTCATATGAGGACGTTCTCGTAGGCATTTTTTTTTTCTTAAGGTGTGTGCAGACATATACTTTATCTCATAAAAAAAAAACAAACCAATTTTCAGTTTCCATTCAGTAAATATATGAACACACACACACACATATCAAAAATAAACAGTTTGCTTGAATGCAAAAATATATTCCATGCTGAAAAAAAATCAAGGGCATAAATTACTTCAAACTGGGTAACTTTCAGTGCTTGCATATAAACCAGCCATTGAAAAGGCAAGATGAGCCCCCCCCCCCCCCCCCAAACATTATAAAACAGCAGAACGGAAGAAATAAACACAGTAAGATGAAGGCAGCCATTAAAACTTTCCAAAAGGGAGAAGGAGGTGAACAAAGTGCTTAGGCCAAGCCTAGTGACTGCTACAACTGACTACTTAGAAGCATCTATAATCCAGAAAGGAAACAACCAGACTAGACTAAAGCAATATGACCAACCAGTATGAGTTTTATAAAAAGGGATTCAAAAACACAAATTCTTCCAAACACGTAAATCTCCATCATGAACAAGTCAGCCATACAGGACTAACTACAGACAGTGAAATGGACCTCAGAAATCTAAAAATCGGAGAGTCAAAATGGCAAGACTTCTAAATTAACAGACTCTTCTGAAGTAGGTCTTACCTTCTTTCACTGACATGGTGCAGAGGTCTCCCAACAGCAGGACGGCTCAGCTACTCTGCGCACAGCTAATGCACTGAGCTTTAACACACCACTTCCACCCTGTTGTGCACTGCAAGGCACTGACTCCAGCAGGTGCCACGCACACGACCAGGCACAGCACCAACTGACTGCTTCAGGAATAAAGGTCCAGGTGAGACCAACTTCAACCTTCTTTGCATGTACAGCTCTACAGTATCACAGTTTTTGGAAATGTAAACCTCTGGAAGCACAGGGTTTATCTATAATGCAGTGCAGTGAAAATAAAATAAATATTCTGATTCACAGAGTGTCATGATTTTTTTTTTATTTTTTTATTTTATTTTTTTTTTCAGGGTAATCAGTTCCATCAAATACATTTTTAGGATGTGCTCATCCTTGACATTTTGGCTTCTGTTTTTCCCAAGTGGGTTGCCTAACAACGGATTTCCAGCATGCTCCAAAGTGACTCAGACACCATCTCTGCTCCAGCCTGATCGCCCTGCCACAAGTCCTCACTCACACAGATCTCTACGCCCACCTTCTGAATCAGACTGGGAGCCATATCTTATTGGTCGAGTGGCACGAAAGCTTTAACAGTAATTACAGAAATGTTTTTCCTCTGCTCTAATTACCACGAATTCGGCATTCTATTAACCTTTAAATTACTGGTATTTTTTCCAGGAAAGAACCGTAACAAATAGTAAAGAGAAAAGTTCTGTGATTTCAATGCAGAGAAAATGAGCAAGAAACAAAGCAGAGGCGGCACGTCTGGTGCAAATACACTGTGTTGGTGGGCACCACTGCCTCTCATAGGCCAGGCCCTCAGCTTGGATCGATTAGAATATCTTCACTGATTCTGGGAGCCCGGGGTCTATAAAGCACTGTTTTTATTTCCAGCCCTTGGATCTCTACAGAAATGAGACCTGGGACTCAATCTGCTAAATGCAGGGTGGTCAGTACGTACAAGTTGGAAACAGGGAGAAGCTGCTGTTTTGGACATACTCCTCAGCATACAGGAACAAGCACTGTTCTGGGCTCACCTTAACAACAGGATGCAATAAAACACTAAAGATCGTGTACGAGAAATTATTCTTCCTTTTGTGATAGTCCATTGCCATCTCTTACAAGGTTGATTTTGTTTTTTATTCTGCTGATGAGTTTCCTTAATTTAAATTGTAATATCTTTTTCAAAGAAGCTTAAGGGAAGAACTGGTTGGCAGAGATGATATGGCACGGAACAAGTCAAATGTAGCAAATGTTTTCATGCATTCTGAAAATGGTGTTTAATCATTTAGGGATGCTTAGTAAGAAGAAATTGGTTTTGTCCCTCTGTGTTGTCCAAACATTTCTTTCCTTTAAAGGAATCCTGTGATTATACTTCCCATAAGAATAAGATTATCCAGGAAAAACATGAAACCATTTAAGCTGATGCATATTTTTCACTGTTGTTTCTGGCGGATGTGCCTGTTCCACAAAAACACTTAAGTAGCCACGTATGCAATCACCACAAACACTTTATGATGATGTAATTAAAAATTTCTGTTTACAGTGACATATGCAGAGGCATAGCATGGTAACAACACAGGAGAACGAATGATGGAATAAAATGACCTAATAACCTCATTCACACCTGGAAAGAACCCATTCCAGAAGATTATTCATTGCAACATAATTATTCTCTACTTCAATCACAAGACTGGCTTTCATAGACAGTTCTTTATTCCATTTAGAATTCTGCTCTGTGTTCATTATATTACCTTATGCTGTCTTCTCTTTTTTTTTTTTATTTCTGCTTACCATATTTATATGTATCAGCTCTGTGCATTGTAAACTTCAATCAACCTATTTATTTCTGCAGAATGAATGCTAGGTAAGAGAGCCTGCACTCAAAGAATTCTTTAAAGTCAACCCTCATTTCCATTTTTCAGCATCTTTTCCAAGAACTGCTCTAGCTTATATAAATTATGATAATAATAATGATAATAATAAAGGATTGGTGAAGTACATGCTAAGAGTCTCACCTAAGACTGAACACTTTGATCTGAACCGGGCAGAGAAGGAACTTGAACCATCAGCCTACTTCCTCACTGCATGACACAGCCACCATGCCATAGGCAGTACTGGATTGATTCTCTCTGTCTGGGTTTGAAATTTCAGATTGCACAAGAAAACTGAAACTGCCCTTCTCTATGGAGAAGTTTCAGCATTTCCTCAGAACAGTTTTGTCAAGTGAACAAAATATCACGACCAGCTGAACTATGTCATGTTCTGAAAAAGACAAGAGGTTTTAGGCATGAGATTAATTTTGAAAAGTTTATGCCTTTAGAAGCTTTAATCTCACTTCATTTTCTTGAAGGTGAGAACAGTCATCATGGATTTACCACAGGTCAGATGAAGATTATGCAAAGCCAGAGGCATACTGGAGCATGTAATGGCAGTATAACTCTGGTGGCATTAGGAGCACAGTGTTTTCTGAGCCTTGGCTGAGGTGAGTGACTCCAATACACGAGCTCTTAAATTAGCACACACACTTACTGAAAATGCACCTACAAAGAATTCAGTTCTAATGGAGCGAATAAAAGGAACTGAAATTGCTTAGTTTATATCTTTAGAAAATCTTATTCATCTTAACACATTGGCATTGCTACAATTAATAGTCTATTTGAATTTCCTTTACAGTTTCTATTTTAGGAGGTTTATAATTCATGCATAAGAATCTTACTGTGAGCTGAAACTTGTTAGTTAACTTCTTAGCTCGTTTCATGCAGCTTTTCTGCACAACTCAGCCCACCCCCTCCCCCAAACACCAACAAAAAGTGCTACATGGGGTTCATCAACCTAGCGTGCTGATAAAAGGGTCAGCAAGCTCTGCATGCTGTCTGGTGTGAAAATTGCAAGAGGATATTTCTAAAAGATCACCCAGAGCTGCCCAAGAGTAGATGGGTCAGAGCTCAGGAAGCAGCTCCTCCAATTAAAACTTTTAACACACTCAGGGATTACCCCTAGAAATGTACTGACTTCTTATTTGTGTAACTCCACAATGAGGAACTTAATTCTACCTATCACCTTAAATAAGGATCCTACTGGCCTACAGGTTTTTGAGATGAAATGATCTTGTGGAGGGCAGAAGGAACAAGCACAGCGTATCTATTGAGAATGAGACCAAGAAAAAGGAAGCAAGAACAGACCAAGTGTCAGCCATGTGAGAGACTAAAGGATAACCTGGGGATGTATTCAAAAAACTTTTCAGAGATAGACAGGTCAAAGGAATGAGCCACTAAAGGCATGGAAACAGAACCTTGCCTGGAAGAGACTTTTACAATGGCAAGGGAATGATGACATTGGGATTCTTTCCAGATTTGGCATTACTATTCCGACTGCAGCCATGACACCACAAACATTAACACCGTATCTGTTCAGTAGCAAAGCATTTTTCCATGCAGATTTGATTCAAATCAGTCATAAATGCAAACTGCACAGAACAAGTACCTTTAGACCAGAACTGGAAGTTACGTAAGTGTTCTTATTTTGTCATTTCCTATCTCGTGAATGCTTGATTTTGCTCTGCTGAAGCTGTTTTTATGGACTTCTGTATGTGGATGAGAAGATGTCACCCAAGGAACATCAGCTAGAGTGAAACTGGCAGTAAAGGTCTTAGGTTTCTTTTCCCAGCCCTGGCACTGACCCTGCCATCCACCATGACAGTCACTTCCCTTCTCTATTCTTCCACGCCTATTAAACATGAATATCATTAGTCATTTACTTCACAAAAAATCTTAGCAATTCAGTTAATCAAAGTGCTTAACTGAAAAATAATATATATGAACTGTGCTCAAGGAAAGAGAAAATAAAAACTGCAGCTAAAGAAGTTCCCGATGAGGAATTATAACGAGAAGAAAATTAGTGGTAAAATATTTTTAAGAGCTCTGTCAAACTTCAAAGGCTATCACCTACGAGAATGTGTTAGAACAAAATTCATATTAAAGTACCATCCTACTCTGTGGATAATCACAGATGAATACTGAAGAGGCCGCCACCGAGGAAGCTATGCTTCTACTGTACCATTAGATCTGGAAACACTCTTCTTTTTGAATTTTATGTGCATTGTGCCAGAGCATGACCAGATTCTACATCAATTCTTGTGCTCTGAGGCAGATTTCTCATAAGCAGGGAAAACTCCAAGGTTGAATTCACATATTTCAAATCTGAGGTTGGCAGAGTTTTCATGAACCTTAAAACTAACCTATTGCATAGGGTCTTCTACATATTCTCTCTTCTCAAGAGAGAGACAATAACCTCTCAACTGTACCGTACTTTGGTACTAATGACATCCACTAAGCTTGGATTTCAGCTTCACCAAGTATAGGCCATCATGTTCAGCCTGGAGCTCCCATTAAATAATAGATGCTTCTTCACTTTGCTCTATTGTGACATGTTAATTTTGAAGAGAAAATTAGGAAAAAATATATAAAATTCAATTAATGGGGTGTTCCAACACTTGGTTTGGATTTGTACGATTGTTTTTGTAGTATGTACTGGATTAGAACTGGATGGAATGTTTCTGATATTGGGAGAGAAAAAAAAACTAACTGAACTACAAAGGTTTATAAATTCTCAGATGAAATGATATATGATTCATATGAAGGCATCTACAGCTGAGAAGCTGTCCTCCACTGTGACAGATTGCAGAACTACAGTACAATTTGTTTTTTCAAGCTGTCCCTGAAAGAAGTTTCGGGGTGAGGTTTTTCAAGTGAAGAAACATGTGCCATCTTCTTTGCTTCTAGTTTACATCCAGTTTACAGAACTGAGAACACTTTATATCATCTCAGTTTGAATGTTTGTCAGACTACTTTTATAATTGTGACACTTGTGAGATTTTGTTAGATCAAAGACCGGGGTATGTAAAACTGTGAAGTGTGAAAATAGCACAGTCATTCACAGAGAGCTTTGTTTTCATAAATATTTAAATAGAGAGAACTCGTAAGCTCCCAGGTTCTCTTAAACAGACAGATGGGAAGTCAAGGCTGCTGAGTCAAGGCCTGAACCACTGATTGAGCACCTGGGGAAAGGACCCGGTCAGCCCTGGGAGCACAGGTGAAGGCAATTCAGCTGAACGACTGGAAGGGGTGCAGCCTGGCTGCACTTCTCTTAGACCTCATTTAAGGGCTGACTGGCACTAGGGCAGGCTCTCTTTCTGGAGATCCTTCCTTGGTGAAGCTTTCTCCTGGGAACCTGGAATCTTCTGATATAGGTGAGCTATCTTCTTCCCTTCCTTTGTAGCACCTTTCTGTCATACTGGTCCTTCTGTCATCACACCTTTGTTGTCACGTTTCCCATTATATTGATCTGTACTATTGCTACAACACAGGCTTTGTCATGGCTGTCTCATATGGAAAGTGGAGTCTTTTCCTTATTCCAGAACAGTGAGTTCTGCCCTCTTTTCGCTATCAAGGTACACTTTTCATTATTGTGGCACTTTCCCTGATCCCCTTGGCTAAATGTTCACTATCTACCAGAATGTAGAACAGAACTGAAATTAATGATTCTATGTCAAATTTTGTTTAAGTATGTCTGAAAAGCAGGCAGGTAGTGTGAGAAATTAACCTGTTTGGGAATAGTAGAAAGATTCTGTTTCTATGTTATACAAATGCTTGGTTTTGACTTCTTATTATAAAATATTTTAGGGGCCCCTTTAAAGAGAAAAAGATGTTGAAATTATGTAACTTAAAAGAGAAGTGAAACATGTCTGTGATGAGTCACCTGTTGGCTCATGTGATATCCTTACTCAGCTGTTTTGGATGATAGATTTCCTGGAAGGCAGGTCTCTTCTGTGCCAGTTGTTAAAAAATACAGTCATCTTCTTGTGAGGAATGTTTTGAAAGCCAGCTCTCAAAAAGCTCAAGTTTTCATCTCAGAGTCACCTATCTCCTTTCAAATACAGTTGATTATCTGTGATGCTGGAATGAAGTTGCAGCTCTGCCAGCCAGCAGAACCCAGCTGGCCACCGGTCCAATAGCTGAGTGGCAAAAGTGGCAGTCAGATTTTTCTGGATATTAAGAGTGCACATGGAGAAGACTGGCAGGAATCTTGTCACATGCTGTCAGTTCTTCTTTCATTTGTTGTCTCTGTGCATACTGTAAGTACTTCAACTTTCATTTTCTTCAGAGAACAAAGATACTTTTCTTGTCCATGCAACTCTCAACAGTATTTGCAGGCTAAACATTTTTCTTCCTCTGGTAGATATGCTGAATCACAACTGTGTCTACTTTTTTTTTTTTAAATTTCAGAATCCTAAATGCTGAAGCTCTTTACCTGAAGAGACAGCTTGAACGGATTGAAAGCACAGTTAACTCTGTTAACCTCATGGCTGGATGTTAAACAGCTTTTCCTTGGACTAAAGTTTTGTACTCACAAGGGTGAAAGCTAAGGATGCCATACCATGAGTTTATAAAGGATCTCATATCTAGAAAACCAGTGGTTGGAATTCTTCAAAGGGTGATGTTCCATGCCAGATCTTAAATTGCATTAGGTTATAAATGAATAATTGACTGACATGCCACCATAGACTGTTTTCAGCATAGCTGATGGGCATGTTCTCTTTAAAAATGCAGATATTAAGTTTACCTTTGGTTTATTTTGACCTTTCTTTTTTTCCCCTGTTGATGCAAACTAGCTACTTAGATACACGTGCTCAAAATAGGTTTTAGAGAAGCCAGCCTGATGATAATATATCGGGAAGATTAATCTCAGTAATGGTTGATAAAGCTCAGTCTGTCAGCAAAGACTGATCGAAGTACTAAAACCAAATTGTTCTCTATCCAGACATTATGGAATTCGTAGATTTCTTCACAGAGTACAGAATGAAAAATTAAAACAGATTTCTAGAGCAACAGAATACCAAAACTACAAATCAAAAGTATTTCAAAAGGCATTCTGATTAACTGAGCTCAAGTTACATATTGTGGCAATTGATCTCTGTTTCTTTCTTGCCAGGTATCGCTTCTGATTTATTTCTTGTCTCTCAAAATAAACTGATCACATTCAGCAGTGACCTTAAAATTATCATTAAGGAAATATGACTCGGAGAACCTTGGATAGCCTCAAGCTATTCTGTGTTTATGAGATCATGACTTCCTTTGAATCTATTCATTTTGAGGATATGTTGCTGTCATCTTCTGTTACCTTAAAACTCATAGAACAGGATAGATGTTTTAGATGACAAATCCAACTTTGACTGTGTTCTTAGAAGGTATTTTTTTTATTTCATTTATGACTGTTGAGACTTTGAGGTGGTAACTCTTCAAGTGTGTGCTGGCACTCAAAGGTAGTTCAAGGTAGTTGTCCAAGATGAACATCTTTAACTTATTTGCAAGCATATGAGGTAGTTAAAAAATACATCTTGAAAAACTGAAACTCATTACATTCCAGTTCTTAATTATACAACTACTGAAGCACAAAAAGTATGTCCATTCTGTTAGGTCTGGTCTTTATCATCAGAGCACACCAGGGAACTATTATTGACTTGTTCTGAACTTAAATACCCTGTTGCAGTTGTTCCATGGTCAGCTCCTGCTTTTTGGATGTGATCGTTACTGAACCAACACAGATACTTGGGGATACAACAGATAGATGAAAATATCAGATTCTAAGCTTCAATTATTTCAAGTAAAATAGTGGAGGTATAAAAAATGACAAACAAAACTAAACAACTCAACTTTGAGTTGTGAGGAAACTGGTCTTTTAAAACATATATGGGAAAACTATTGAAGGTTATTCTTTAATACAAATAAGGATAGAATGAAATCTGCATGCAAATATGGTGTCATGATGAAGAACTACTGCAAATCTCAAGTTTTCCAAATCAGTGGTGTGAGCAGAATACTTAAGCAAAAGTGACTTTTACATTTTGATGGACAGTGGAACCCTGAACTTCTCAGAGGGTAATGTGAATGTATTATGTTCTTCACCAACAAGCACTTGTCTTATGTAAATTTGGTAAAGCAGTTGAAAGACAAAATCTCAAATGATGTTTGTATCTAATTACAGAACTGCAAAATGACTGTTTTACCACTGTTTCTTTTGTCAGACAAAATCTTACTCAGAAGATCATTATCTGCATCAATCTACCTTTTCCTGACTAGCAGTTTTAAGCTATCTTTACATACGGAATACCTCTGTTGCTGACTGACACATTTTACTCATACTACATTATTCATCTGAGCTTTTGCTCTAGGAATAGGATACTCCCATACTGGTCTCTCAAATCCCAGAGCAAAAGGAAGTTTATGAATCACGATGTCTCGAGACACAAAATGCTTGTCAGCAAGGAGGACCGAACTAGATGAAATCATCAGCTGTGCAAAATCTGTGCTAATGAAAACTACAGGACTTAAAGTGAGCACTGTTTTATAAATGGTGTTAAGTCTAATTAAGCACCGCAGTAAATAAAAATGGGTAACAAATCTCTGGTTTATCTTAGAATGGAAAAGTTTGCTACTTCAAAATTTTAAATGTCAAGCATGGTCCTATTAGAAGTCACAGTGTTCTGTGCTCTCAACTTTGTGTTTAGCATTTGTATTGGTATCTTTCATATAATTCTGGAATGTGCTTTAATTTCCCTTACTATTTCTGACAGCTATATTGACTTCTGCTCATAATTAAGTGACTCACGTGTCCTACAAATCTTCAGTATTTCTTGGAGATGCAGCTACCTGTTCTGTATATAAAAATACACATTGACTAAAATGACAGTCCAGATATATTTAAGTCATTATTATATGCGACATATTTACCACTCCATGCTCAAATATTTGTTCTGCAAAGTATCACAGAGGAGCTCAGTCCTATAATACTAAATTAGAAGCAGTATAGGGCTTTTACAATGAGTAGTGACAACTGAGCAAAGTCCTGGCATGGAGCTCTACGGACTTTGGGAATATTGGTGTTGGAAAGTACTCTTACGAGGAGTACAAGTAAGGATTTTATCAGATAGAAGGCAAGAGGGAATTTCAAGAAGCAATGCCATAGAAATCTCAAAAAAAGCAGGAATTCAAAACAACTTGTCTTCCTTGCATTCTGAAATGAGGTGTAGTTTTTCCTCTCTAAATGTTACTTAGCAAAGTGATTCAGTGAAGGATCTATCGATTTTTCTATGAATCTATTTGTGTTCTCTCAGAGCCAGATGAATTATGCTCAGGTGTTAGGTTCATCTGCATTTATAAATGATGTTTGGGGTATATAAAAAAATGCAGAACTTTCTCTCTTTGAAAGTTGCTTTTAAAGGCATTTTAATAGTCGGTATTTAAGTGAGGATGAAGACTATGCACTTTGATCCACGATCAAACTCATGAATATAAGCCACAAATTTGCAAAATATGCTCTTGTTTTTTGGTCTAAGAAATGTACAAGTGTATGTTCTTTTCTGTGTGCGTTTCAGACAGCAGGGAGAAAGTTTCTGTATTACATTTAAAAGTATGGATTTTTTTGTTTCACTCTTCTTTGGGAGACAAATGCTGATACAAAGAGAAAAACCCACAAAAACAACAACAAAAAGGAGGCTTTCTCATCTTTTCTGTAAAATTCAACAGAAACTCCATCTTTCTCACTTGAGGATGTTACAAAAGTTCTACTGCATACAGGAATGTATTTAGTTCCCAAGTTGTAACTTGGGAAACTATATTTCTAAAGAAATGTGAACAAAGCACAACTCAAGTGTTTTCCTGTTCCACGTTTTAGATGAAAATATTTGTGTTTGTTTTTAATGCATGAAGAAAGGGAAGCACACACAACATCTGCTGAGCTCAGGCAAAGTTTTGAAGTTCCAAGTTCAAGCTTCTACTAAAATTAATGTTTCTTTAACACAGCATAAGCAGGGAAGAATGGGTAAGCTTCCTACTGTGTGTCAGCTGGTAGCCTGGCAGTTAAGGTCTTACCTGTGATGTAAAAGACAGGAGATCAAAACTCCAGCCTGAATGGGGAAGAACTGAGACTTGAATCTGACCCACCCAACACCATCAGACTCTTCATAACAGTTACTGGAATAGAAGCTGTTTATTCAGGTAATCTCTCTCAGAAATTGCATGTCTGCTAAAACCTTTCTACCAAAGCTAGCATACGTTTTCTAGTGGAGAGTGCTGGTTTCGATACTTCGACCTTTTCAAGTGAAGGACTATTCTGCTGAAATGCTACTGATTAATTTTACAGCTGTTTCACTAACACGTAAGATTGGCTGTTTGTTGCAGCTTAATAAGATTTATTATTTTCCTTTTTACGAAGAATACCTGGAGGCAAAGTATACAAAGAAGTTAAGGTGGTGAAGTCAATATAAGTTGGTAATGAATGCCTTAACGCTCTGGAATTTCTAATTCCAAAAAGCAATTCAAATTTTTAAGCTGCTACATTATAAAAAGCCTAAAAACCTCCTTTGATAAAGTTTTATAGCCTTTTAAAACTGAGCATAAAATTGGGACTCATATCAGCCAAACCAGGCTTCGAATTTATTTAATGCAAAACCAAACGAATGTCTTGGTAGTATTCTTGAAATGTTGCTCTTTTAAAAATAAATAGGGTAGAACAAAAATGTTACAGATTTATAGCGATCCCCTCAAAGTTTCTTCATTAGGACAACAGATATGAAAGCAAAACAGTAAGCAAGCAGCACTACCAGTATCATGAGTTGCCTGCCATTGATTTCTTTTTTTTTTTAGTATCAGTTAATAAAAATGATTAATTTGCTTAAGAAATTAGACAAAATTAGTACTCACGTTTTGACTTTCACTCAGAAAGTTGATTTTTAGTGGTTTAATCTTGCTTTCAATCTGGAAAACGCGTTTGCTTGTGTGTTAAATGCTTCCTTCCACCAAAGAGATCTTAAAGAGTTGTATAATGAATGAGAAACGAGAATGCATAATTTCACTATTGAAATGCGGTTACCTATTGAGTAGAGAATGACTTCCACTTGCAGCTTCAACTTGCAAATCGCTGAAGTGCATCTTTACCTCCACAACCACTTCCCTTAAATCTGTGGGCCTGCTCAGATGCCTAGCACCGAAAAGAGACTATTTTAAACGCTGTTAATGTCAAGTACAGCAGCTGAATTCATACAGTCCACCTCACATCACGCAACAACGGTGAGGAAATCTGGTCAGTAACACGGACTGCATTCTCTATTTCGAGTGGCACAGGCAGACAGGGTTGTTATGCTGAAGGGTTTATCTAAGGTGAGAGTCCCAGCAGTCTGAAACTTGGTCACCCTGGAAAGACAAAAGGCTTGTATTGCCTGCCCAGATCACAGCAGTTCACATATCCAAACACCTCTAAAAAGTGCTTCCTTACTCTTTGTAGGAGCGTTCCTAAATAAAATTATTCTGTTAAGAATGGCTGGGCATGGTGATTAAAGAAGTCCACCCTCAAGAAGAGGTCCACAGAAATATGAGAACTTCACGGAGAAGGACGACAGCACCTCAGTGCAGTGGAAACATGGCTCTGTCCCAGTGGGAGATGAAAAGAAAGAACATCTACAGAGGTGTTTTTCTCTTTGGCTATTACCTCTTTATAGACAGTAAAACAACATGGCACGTTTCCCTGAAAAGCTTTGATAAAGATTGAGTAGTAAAAACAAAACTAGAATTTCTGCCAGAAGTAAGCCTGTACTGTATGTGTGTATTCCTGCGGAGACTCTTGTCTGACTTGGGGAAGTGCAATCTAAGTAAGGCATTCACTCTGGATTCATGAAAGTTGAGTTCTCCCTTCGGTCTCTGCTGGAATCTCTGCTCTTGAAGCGTTGTTGACCATTTCATTCTGTCTTGTTTTTATTTACCGTTTTCTGTCCTTTATAATTAGCATTTAAACTCTCCCTTTGTCTCGTATGCTTTGTAAAACGTCTGGCATAAAGGGCCACTTATCTCAATTGACCTACTAAGTGCTCCTGCAATGCAAACAACGATGAGTCCAGACTTGAGAGTATTTCACCTTAAGGTGATGCAAGAGGCTGGTACTGCGTGGTGCACTCTAATTTGGCAGAGAAACAAACTTAGGATATGAAAATGGGAATAGCAGAGAACAGGACCGAGCTGTTGTTGGGGAAAAAAAAGTATAGGAAAATAAATTCAGTTTCTTATAAAACCAACTGGAGACTCAGATCTGGAAAGTGCTAGCTGCTTTACTTGGCAACCATTTACATGCCCATCTGTGGCATTTGCCCACACAAGGGAATATCTGAGGGCGAGCAAAATTAGTTTGTAGGCCAATGGATGTATGGATTGGTGGCAGCCAAAAAACTTCTGAGCTGCAATCTCACCTTTTGTCTGCTGACAAATATGCATGCGTTCTTCACGAATCCTGTTAATGATCCACCCCTGCAGACTTTCTCTAAAGTGAGATTTAAAGGAGATGGTCGTTAGTTGCTATCTACAAAAATATCTTAGCCCGCTGCTTTTCCTGCGTGCTGAATCTTAAAATCACCATAGAGGCAGTTCAGTTAGAAGGTCCTCCTCTGAATGGCCCCTTCGGCTAAAAGGAGTAAGGACGGAATCGAGGTGTCAGGGAGACTTGTGCCCATAGCAGATTTTTTTTTGCAGCACTGCATTTACAACTCCTCTTTACGGTTAGGATATGCCGATGACTTGGAGCAACCTATTCCACCGGGTCTATGGGAAGCAGCTCCGCTCACAACTGCGAGGGAGTGGGAAAGAATTAAAGCAGCCGTGTCAGGAGCTGCGCTGAGAGGGACGGGAAGGCGCGGGCTGTGTCAGCACGCAGCGGTGTGTGTGTGTGTGTGTGTGTGTGTGACCGAGGTGTTGCTGAGAGCGCAACATCAGGTGCAACAGCCGCAGCTGGTTGGGTCAGCTGGTCGCACACCGAGTGTAATTTTCAGGTGAACTTCAACTGGAAACAAGCAAACTGACAAAAAAACGTCCCGGGAAGTTCCAAGCCTGGGACGGTGACTGCGTGCCTGTTTCACACTACGGCTCCTTGGGCTGCCACAACCGGGTGCGCTGCACGGCGTCTCCACGCCGCATCGTTCCACACAACGAGGCCGCCGCTCTCGGCACCCCCGTCCCAACGGCCGCCTGACGCCCCGCCCCGCGGGGGGGGTTGGGGGAGGGGCGTGGCGTCGCGCGAGGCCCCGGATGGAAGCGGCGCGGCGCGGCACCGCGTGACCCCTCCCTGTCCGGAAGTGCGGCGGCAGCGGCGCTGGAGCGGCGGTCAGCGGCCGGGCTGTACGGGAGCCGCGAGCGGCCGCAGCGCTACCGGCGGTGAGCTCGGCGCGGTTCGGTGCGGGCAGCGATGCGGCTCCGCTCCCGCCCGACCTCGCCGCTTCCGCCCGCCGCCGGCCGTCGGTGACCGTCACGCCTTCCCCCGCCCCGGCGCTATGAGAGCCGCCGCGCCTCCCAGCCAGCGCCGCGCTCCGGTACGTAACGCCTCAGCGGCGGGAGGGAGCGGGGCAGCGGGGGGAGGCCTTTGTTGCGCCGCCCGGGCTGCGGAGGGGCGGGCCCGGCACCCTGCCCCGGGGCAGCGGCCTGCGGGCCTGAGGGAGCGGCCCCTCCGCCGCGGCGGGGCCTCCCCCGGGCGGTGCGGGTAAGGGGGATCCGGTCCGGCCCCGCGGAGCTCCCCGTGCCGGCTTTGTGTGTGCGCGGATGGGATCCGTGCGTGCGGCTGCTGGCGTTCGTGCGAACACCCTCCCGGCGTGCGGTGCGAAGCCGTCCTGCTGGGAAGTTCTCGTCTTGCAGCAACAGCTGGGGTTGGGGTGCTGCAAAACTTGCGGAGGTAAATAACAGCGGAGGTTCAGCCGGCGGTGCGGCGTGCCCCATGTTACACATGGGCAGGAAGTGCGGCTGAGCGGGGCTGGGTTTCACCTGGTGATGTCATCTCGTGAAATCCGCCGGGCTCCGGTGAATCAGTGCATCATATGGACGCTGAGCGTGAGAGGAGGGAAACGAGGAGGCAGAACTGAAACAGAAGAGTTCCTGAGGCGCTCAGCCTTCGGCCGCAGAGTAGCGGGCACAGTTGTGCAATTAGAAAGGCAACATCAGGAAGATATTCTTAACTTTTGACACGGTGTTAGGAGGTACAGAAATAGCGTTTGAACAAAAAGGATTGTTTCCAACCTCCTGCCGGGAAGCGCTGTGGGACTGCAGCTGGGTCGTTCCTTATTCTTATCAGTTCTGCAGAAGGCGTTATTTTGATAGCTATTCCATATGGTTGGGAGGGTTTGTGCCACAGCAGTGTTGAAGCTGAGTTCTTGGTATGGCTGCTCAGGTGTTTTGTTTTACTGCTTTGAAACAAACACCACCAAATTTCTTCATTTTTCAGCTTCTGCTGATATTTTTTACTTCAGGAAGTAAAATAAAATAAAATACCTTTATAAGAGGTTACTACCTTACCAGTCACTGTAAAGTAAAAATACTTGAAAATACTGTAAAATATTTTATCTGCTTTCTCCACCTGGTCCTTCTGGCATATATAACTGGGACAAGCCTGTATGCTTGTGAAGGATTTCCAGTGTGTGCCCCCTTTACCTAATAGGCTGTTAGAATCATAAAATTGCTCAGGTTGGGAAAGATCTTAAAGGTCATCAAGTCCAACCACAACATGACCATGTTATCCTAACTCTAACAACCCTCCGCTAAGTCATGTCCAGGAAAATCAAACTGAGAGGATTGTTTTTAATTAGCCTATCAACCTGATACATGAAGTTTTTATGGGTATAAAATACTGTGCCATGGATCAGAGCATGAATATGAAATATGTCAGTGTTGTGTCATTCTCTCCTGTATCTTTTTAGGTCACTACAGATAGTAAAGCACTTTGTTGCTTTAACCTCACAGTTGGTGGAGGTGGTTAAGGAAGCACCAGATCAGCCAATAGGCTGCACAGTCGATGGATGGGCTAGCGTAACAATACACTGATATATCAACTGGTTTGAGTTGCATGGCTTCAGAAGTCAGTTATTATGGTGAAGTTGGAGGAACATGCAACCCCCTTCTGACTCTGCAGGGGGGGGTCCCCATGCTGAAGAGGAAGTAACACCCAATGACTAAACAGTTTTGTCATGTGTTGCACTCCCAGGTTTTGAGGGGAAAGTAGGAGGCCCTTGCCTTACTGGTTTTCTGACGTCTTGGAGCTGTTGTTCCTGGCTTGAAGCTGTGATAGAGTTCTGCTCTCAGAGATGGCTTTTTGAGAGGTTTCCATATCATTGCTCATGGTTCTTTCCTCCTTCTTTAAAATCCTTATGTACTCACAACAGATTTCTTTTTCTGCTTTGATTTCTTGAGAAACTTCCCAGTCTGTTTCCGTACGGCTCTTTGTCCCACCCATCCCAAAAGGAATCTCACCGGAACCCTCGCTTCAGATGAAAAGAGGAAATCTCCACATAGTTTGTGCTTGATTGAGAACTGTTGCAGCTGTGTGAGGTGTAGAGGGAGATTCATTATGGCAATTCTGTTGTAGTTTCTGAGGCAGGGTGGCCGCTTGCCATTGGAGGATGGCTTTAAGTTATTTGTGTACTATGCTATATAGCATTGTGGTGCATAAAGGCTTCAGTTTTTGTAGTGCTTTTATCTGTTCAATCCGTATGCTTTGGCTGAACTTTGCCAGGACTGTGTTCAGTATTGGAACAAGCTTAAGTGAAAAACCCCTCAACTTTCATGATACCATTTTACTTCTTTAATAGCTTTCCTCTGTGGTTTTGGTAACCAGCTTTAAATTTGCTCTTTGTTGGCTATAAAGGTTTTTATGTGTTCCTTGTCTACATGCTTGCAAAGAGATTCCTTGTATCTGCCAATGTTCTTGTTACCACTGTTTGCATAAAGCATTTAGGAAATTTAGTGGAAAGTGAGATGCCCCTGCTGTTTCACAGACTCGTTAGCATGGAATAATCTAGAGAGATCGTGCATCCAGATTCCCTGAATTACCTGAGTTACCTGTGATGCTACCTTGCATCTCCCAAAAGCCATTTATCGTTTATATTTTTTTTTTTGTGCAGAATGTTAACGTTTGCTGTTCTTTGTTGGTTACTACTCTTTTTCATTCTGTGGAATTCCTCAGCAAAAGTGACACAAAGCCAATTTAGTATGTTGTCCTGCTTCACAGTTGGAGAATTTGACAGTTGCTTCGGTGGAAAAAAGCTGTCGCCTTTTCCGTGCTGCTTGTTCAGATGTTAAAGATGGACTGATTTTAAGAGGACTCTGCGTAAGGGTGAATGCTAGGTGAGCAGATGAGAGGTTTTCTGTGGTGAGTCTTTATAAAAGAAGCTCCTGTACATAACTTAGATGTTTTTAACCACTTTTGTTTTGTTTAGCATTAGAAATATCTGATGTGCTCTTCCTTGACTTCATTTCTAAATGTACGGAATGAAGCTGAGAGGTTTTATGAACACTTGCAAAGTGTTCGTGTACTTTTTGTGACTGTATCTCTGTAAAAACCTGTAGCTTGCTTAGCTAGGAAGCAGTGTTTGAAGCTCAGGTTTGATCTGTTCTCTCGCTATATGATTTCTTAGCCTTCAATTAGTGGTACTTTGTGGGTTCAATATCGAACAGTTGGTGTTAAGTCCCGTCCGCTTTCATGGGAGTCATGTTTGCTCTCTGCACTATATTGTGACCTTCCTTCTTGAGTAATACAAACTTGAATTCATCATTTGACATGCCATTTATCTTGCTGTTTTATAGAATGAAAAAGTGATTGTGTTCCAAGCAGAATGCAATAGAGTAGCTCCTGGCTAAGGCAGCGCTGCTCGTGGAGGGAATGTCTCCAACAGTTGGGAAACTTCCAGAGTTCACGGGGTGGGAACATCTTGTTGTACCAGCCTGTGCTGTGCTATGGAGAGGATCTCCGGAGGAAACTTGGGAGCCAGGCTTTCTCTTCTTCCTGATTGCTGCTTTAATGCTTATCCCCTCCCAAGTGCTCGCATACCAGTTGGTCAGGTCGCTTGCAAGTCAGTTTTTATGCAAGGCTACAAATGGTGGTGAAGGGAATGGGGGAAAGTGATGACTTGCGCTTATTTGAAATGCCTTGTTTTGTTGTGCATTAAATGTTTGGAAAATTAATTATGCTTGGGTGTTAAAGGGTTTGAGGTTAGCTGCCCTAAACTCAGCTGTTGCTTCCTGAACAGCTAAAGTTGCATGTAGAAACAGCTCTTTCTGGCCTGAGGAGTAGTTGCTGTAACTTTCTCCTCTGGTGTCATACTTTCTGGTTCTCTGTTTTATGTTGACATTTTCTCTGGAAAACTACATTTCCCAGAAGTTTTATTCTTGGCTTTCTTTATTCATATTCACTTTCTGTTGGACGGATCTGTTTTCTCCATTAGCATTGCTTGCGGCCTCTGAAGGATGATTATTTGCAACGTTCAAATAAAAAACAAACAAAAAAAGAACCCGCTGCTTTCAGTTGAGAACTGAAGACGAGTCACTTATTCTGAGCACTTAGTGTACGGGTGCAGTGATTTGTATTAGCTAATGATTTCTTAAAAGTCTTTGGAGCAAGGACTTGTTGACTGTCTGCAGCATTTAACACAGTAAGGCTCTGAATTGCTTCATCTGTAGACATGACCTCAGCGACAAAACAGTACTCTTAAAATTGAAGAAAGCGGCACCAAACAGATGGATTCTTTGGTAACTAGGTTTATTTTCAGAGTCAATTGTAATCAAAACTCTTGAAGATGAAATCAGAAGAACTGTTTGGTAATGAATTTAGCAAACAAGTGCTTAATACGCTTTGCCTCAGCTTCTGGGATGGAGTAATAGGTTATAATATCAAACTTCTTTGACTGCTTTTAGTGAGCATTATTTACTGGCCGCAGTTACACGTATCAAACTGAATAACTGTTCTTCTAAAAGAGGGCAAAATGCAGTCCTTCCAACTCATGTATCTGATGTGTGTGAAGGTAATTCCAGCAGTTAATCACGTACAACTGTATCCGTACCTGATTTTAAGTGCTTTTTCTATGCAGTGAGAAACTTCTGTTTGCAGTCTGCATCAACTCATTTAAAGACTTCCAAAACTGAAGTACTATCAATCAAATGTTAGACTAGAAACCAAATTATCTGAAATCTCTAGTTAGTTTCTTTGGGTGGTTGTAGGTTGATGTATGTGCATTGAAGTTGATGTGAGCTTACTGCTGCTAGGACTGGTAGTGTGTCTGGTGCATGTGGTTTCAGAGGAATAGATTGAGTGTAATCTGGTTTCGATGTGTTTGATCTGTGCAGAATCTGCCAGTGTAGACTTTGGCAGTTCTGTGCATGTAGGAAACAAACTTCTGGTGTTAAAAGGGAAGAATCTTTATGTTGAAATATGTGATATCATTTGTGCAATTATTTTTTTTAAGTTATAAAACCAAAAGCACTGCGCTCATGGTTGACCTGAGAACAGAAGTATGGCAAATACATACGGCTTGATTTATACTGTAACATCCCAGAGAGGCTCTTGTAATGTTTATGGCAAAATTTGTCCGTTTGCAATCACTTGATCTTAGTGACTTCTTGATTTCCTGGTAGTAAACAGCCTGTTTTCCTCCTGTTTGTTTTCCTTTTCTGTGAAAGCAGTTTTGTGGAGCTGCTGGGTGGTTGAGGAGGCCTGCTCGTGTGACTCACGGTGGGGTTACCTCAGGCGCGGACCGGCAGAAAGCAGCTTTGATTCCAGCCTCTGTGAAGATGGAAGCAAACCGGCTTGCTGGGACTTGTGGAGGCATTCGTAAGCTCAGCTGTTTGATGATGAGAGTCAAGCAAGAAGGGGGATTTGACTTCAGATGCAGTTGAAAGGCCGCTGTGTCCAGGTCTTCAGCCTGTTGGCCAGAAGCCATGCCTCCAGCAGCGCAGCTGGCCGCAGTGGTAGTTAGCAGCATTCTGTTGAGCATGTTTCCCACAGCAGCCTCGCATAGGCAGCTGAAGATGTTTTTGATAAGCAAGCAAGGCTTGGTCTGATTGAACTTGCTGCCTTTTGTCAGCCCAGTTGCTCTTGTCAGGCTGAGATCTGCTTCACCGTGCTTGGATAAGCCCTGCCACCCCAGCGGCTCTGTAGCAGCCTTTGTTGTGTGCCTTATTGCTCCTTTTAACCATCAGTAAAACAATCTGTGTAGGGGAACAAACGATGGTGTGAGGAGGTGAAAAAAGTGAGTAAACATCCTGCTTAGGAAAGGGCGTGAGTAAGATTTTATGTATTCACACTTTGGTCACTAGGGCTTCTTGCAAGACGGTATGTTTTCCTATTGCTCTGAATGTAGTCCTAGGCTCTGGTGCTAATCCTCAAATGTTTTGCATGGATTTTCTTCAATTGAGCAAATGATGTTTTAGCCTTCTGGAGGAAGAGTTCTCTAGCAGGGGAGCCTGGTGTGGGCCATCCCCTGCTTCCTTTCCCTCACCCCTAGGTAAGCGGCCTGCAGCTGCAATAAGAGCAGCTGGGGAAGCCATGGGGCTCAGTGTTGTAAAGCCAGAGCAGTTGTTGCTACGCGATCGTTTCTTGTGAGGCAGCAAATGGTTCAATGGAAAATTGAAAGCCTTAGAAAACTTTTAGCAACTTTTAAAGAAATAACCCTTGTGAGGGAAAATAAAAAGTGAATGCTGCTTTGCAAAACAGCGAATAGCGGATTGTTTCTGAAACAGCTGAGTAGGGAAGATTGCATACTTGTATTTGAGCTTTGGAAATCAGCCTCCGCAGGTTAAGAACTCTTAGGATTTTTTTTGTTTTCAACATTGTATGATCTTGTTGACATCTGTATCGGGGCTGTTTCAGGTTCTGTTGGTAGTGATGGCTTACACCAGGTGTATTCACACTGCTGTGCTTTCAGAGGTTCCTACTTCATACTCACCACAGCAAGTGAACGTGCATCTCAACTTTTGGGCTGCCTGCCTTTGCTGTGGTGCTGCTTAATCAGCCGCTGTGGGTGATGTTTGACACCCAGTCCACTGAAATTAATTCTCTTTGGAGACTGTTGAGGTGAGCTAGCATCAAGTGCAGCCTAGTTCTCTGACAGAATTTTCTTTTGGTGTTTGGAAGTCACGTGTAGGGGTTTTTTTGTTCAGTTTCCTAGCATATAAATATAAGTTGTTGCTCTTTCCACAAAATGTAATATTCTTTGTGACTGTTTTGGTATGAGACATAGAATGGGCTTGAGATGAGCTGTGCCTGTTAGAACGTTTCCATGATACAGCTGCGTATGCAGATTTGTTCACCTTTTGTTGTGATAGCTAGCAGGGAAGTGAATGATCAAAACCCCCATCTGATAACATTTGTTAGTATAAGCTTTTGGCTACTGAAAGCAATTGCTAGTATCTCAGTGTGAATTTTCCAGGTAATAACAATCTGCAAAGGTTAGTGAGCAGAGCCTTACGCAGCTGCTGCTCTGTATGACTCCTCTGTAGCAAATGAAAGCACCTATCTCCAAAGTGTGGAGTACAATGCTATACGCTTGTCCGCTTAATGGAAAGAAAGACCCCCTCCCCATCCTTTACCCATAATGAACTAAATCTTCCAAAGAACTCTACTTCTGTTATGCAAGGAAAAAAAGGTAGCTGCTTTCAATTTGGTAAATTCTTGATTGTGTGTAACTGAAGTATCTGGAAAAATAGTAATTCTTCGTTTAATGTACTTTCACATGCCAGTGATTTAAGTAAGAGAAATGGAGTGAAACTAAGGAAGGAGAAAGATTGCATTGGCTATATACCATGGGGTGGAAAAAATGACAGCAGTAGATTATTAGAATAGAATAGCTTCCTGAGAGGAGTAGTGGTGGAAATGCCAATATTTTGGATGCCATAAAACTAGACTGAAATGCAGAGTTGTTTCTTACAGCATTTCAATTTCATTTCTTCTCCAGGGAAGTGTATAGATGAGCCCTATGGGGAATAGTCTAGGTTATCTAATATGGAACACCATCAGTTTCCTGTGTTATAGAACAGTAATGCAAAGCTAATGCTGAGGGATTTTTATTAATAAGATTGACTGCTGTAAACTAGACAGAGTTCAAACTCTGCTAGGCACTGCGTTTCCTCATGGCTGAAGGAAGATCATCTTTATATTTCAGAAGCTTAAGGGAAAGAAAATTCAGAGGAAAGCCTGTAAGTGACGCATACTCAGCTGTAGTTTTTACAACTAATGGTATAATCCTGTGAAATTTGAACTGCCATCTTCAGTGCTGTCATTAACAGTTGCAAGACCATCCTCTAGAGGAGCTGTGTGTTTTGCCTTGCTGGGGCTTCTGCTGTAGCCACCTCAAGGATGCGCTTTTAAACTCTGATGTCTCAGCTGCAGCTATTTTAAGATGTGTTCTGACCCCAGCTGTCTGTCCTCTTTCTTTGCTGGAGTTCAGTGTCCCTGGCATAGGATGGCGGGGGGATGCGTATGTAGTTTCTCAGCTGTCACAAGCCAGGCCAAGGCATTGGGTTTTTCTTTCTGGGGTTACTGTTCAGCTCATGGTGTGGGTACTGGAGGGTTGGTGATGGTGAGACCTTACGCTGAAGCAGCTAAAGCTTGTGATTTATGCCCCAAAGCTGGTTTAGGCTTGTGTGGTTTCCAAGTAAATACATGCTTAAGTAAGCATTTTTAGTATTGTGTTCTATAAACCCTCTTCCTTTTAACTATTACAGACCTTGCACATCTTCAGTAAGTCTCCATAGGGTTTCTCTGTGTGTGACCCAGCTGCTGTTCCCTTCTGCTTGCCCTGAAAAGGAAGCTTTTGTGTTAGAAGTGCTACAAGCAACATTAAGATGTAGTATATGCTCAGTCGACAGCTTCAGTGTGAAGGAGGTGGGAATATGTAAATACCTACATACGCGCGTGTGTGTATATATATATATAAACCCACAGTTAAGTGTCAGTAACTCCATGCACTCAAATGCAGCAGTGATAGAGATTAGTGTTTAGTATTTATTGAATCTACATTTAAGTAATCTTCTAGGTATATCCCGGGTCTATTTTCAGACACGCAAATGATGACACTGAATAAATTGGAAAACTGCCTAGGCTGAGCAGATCCTTCAAATGTCTGTTATTGTGCTGTGTATCATCCAGCAGAAAATTTGGTTATACAATACAGTTGGCTATATAGGAAATGTGTAGCAATTCTTTTATAATGCTCAATCGTGAGGAAATGCAAATCCTGCCAATTAAGAACAATTCTGTCTTTTACCAAGTGTTCTTGCTATTACTAATGTCTTATGAATTTTCCTAAGCATAATCAGCTTACGAGAACAACTCTTACACAGGAAAAAAAAAAAAAAAGTTCTGTCTTCAACTGCATGATATTTCTAAGTCTCTAAGATGTGGAGAGGAAGATGTTTCTTGTGGACTTAATCAGCTCAGGAGTTCCATGCCTCATTGAGATAAGCCTGACCCAGCTGATGGGGGTTCTTACACCAGTCAGTACTTCTGCACCAAGCTGGCAGAAGCACAGCTCTGTCATCTGTCACCCTGATATAGCTGGACACATGGCCACATCCTTTGGCCTTTAAGTTGATGCGATGTGGGATTGTGAGAGTCAACAAGAGCATCAAACTGGGGAATTCAAAAGGTACTTAGTTTGGGGCCTTAAAATGTTTTTCCCTTCAGATTTGACTGTTTTGCTCTGGTTCATTTCTGTTACTTCTACCTTTGAGTCCATTTTTGTATTTTCTCTTACCCAAGAGCTGATGGAGTGACTCAATACAATTTGGAATGTTCCTGTGAATTTTCCTTGAATTTTAAAAAGTGTCTCTTGAAAAATAAGTCCTTGCAACTTCTTACTCACTGGTGATATTTCTTCAAATTAAACTAAAGGAGGTATCTCTGTAGCTAGAGCGTGTTTATTTAGACTAGATATTAGGAAGAAATTCTTTACTGTGAGGGTGGTGAGACACTGGAACAGGTTGCCTGTCGTGGTTGTGGATGCCCCCTCCTTGAGAGCCTTCAAGGCCAGGCTGGATGGGGCTGTGAGCAACCTGGGCTAGAGGGAGGTGTCCCTGCCTACAGCAGGGCATTGGAACTGAATGGTCTGAAAGGTCCCTTCCAAACCAAACCATTCTATGATTCTGTTATTTTTGAATGGGTTTCTAGAAGGTGATTTTATTGATTGGAAGACTTGCCACCTTAGATTTAAGAAAAAAAAAACACAACCACAGAGTTTTGGCTGTGGGAGTAGACAAATTACATGTGGTTTCTGAACTGCCAGTTTACTTGGAATAAAAAGATGGAGGAACACTGCGTTGTTCAGCAGTTATCCTTCAGAAAGTAGGTTTTTATTTAAATTGCAGTCAGTGATGAAATATCAGTATTTCCAAAGGTTGGGCGGGTGGGGGGAAGGGGATACGATCGTCACAGCTTTGCATTCCTTGAGATGCTCGGCCCCTTTCAGGAAACACTGGCCATTCGGATGAAACACACAGGACATGCATGTGGGAATTGCTTGGCATGCTCATTTATTATGCTCAGCTCTATCATGCGGTGAGCGCTGAAGTCCTGTGATGTGCCAGAATGCAGCAGGGGAGGGAAGTGCTTTGATCCTGCAGGCTGAACCCTTTGCCAGAAGGGACAGCAGAAGAGAGCTGGGGAAGGACTGCCCTTCCAGCTCACAGTGTGCTTTCCTTCTTGCTTTTGACAGAGCAGGACGGGGTCATTGATTTGCTTGGCGGACTGATCTGTGGTTAGGTTCTGGCAGGCGGGGGTGGACTTCTAGCATCTGTTGGATGCCCTGTGAGAAGCAGTTTGTCTGTCCAGTTCTGTCAGTAATTTGTTGGCTAATACTTTATTGAAATAGAAAGATAAAACAGTGCTATGCTCACTACTTGCGTAACAGGTGCATACGAGCACATGTTAATACTACAACTGCTCTGATGAAAGAAATACTATGGTATAGTAGTTATACTGAGCTTCCACTGTTACGTGTGAGAGCTGGCAAAAGATCCTGTTACACTAAAGGCAATTCTTCAAGTGAGTTTTGAAGTGCTTTGTGGACTTATTATTGAGGGATTAGAGAATTCCTGTTGGTATTTTTACGGTGCTTTCTTAATATGTTGCCACTTTTCCGGTGTAAAAGCTATTGGTTCCAACACAAGATGTAAGACTGAATGCGGTGTACTGTAGATCAGAAGCTGAGGAGTAACTTGATCTAGAGTAATCTTCATAAATATTGAATTTTGGAATATAAGTTTTGTAAGGGAAACGTGGCAGTGTGCTTGAAATTCAACTTGATGTTTGCATGCAAGGCATCTTTGAAGGTGTCTTAAAAGTTAAAGGAGCAAAGTTAGAACAGCCGATAGAGCTTTTAATAAAATTCAGTGTGAATGATTTTTGTGGAGGGTAGTCTGTATTTTATTTACACTCCATGAAGAAATAATAATGGTAATCAACTTCAGTTAACTTCTTTGAGTAGGCAAATACTTCAGTTGCAAAATGTGCTTTGAGGAACCACTTCGTTGGTTGTTTTTTTTTTCCCTCTCCTGCTCCGCAAGTAATGCCGAGCTCTGGGAAGTTCTGGGTTTCAGAGAGACTGGTTTATTTGACAGAATGATTAGCAGTTGCCATCAGTACCTTAAGAGGCCAGGAGAAGCGAGGAGCCCATTATGTTTGGGATGTAAGAGTACAGGTTAAGTAACATATTGTTACACTGCGTTGTTTTGCAGTAAGACAAAGAAAACTCTCAGAGTAAGAGTTGTCAGTAACTGCGGCTCCTTGACACGTTTCAGAAATAAACCTATTTTCCGTTTTTTAAAGCCAGACATTTTTGTCCTCATCCCCTAAAACCTTGTGGTGTTTCCAAGTGAATGTAATCATGCATGTCTCTTTTGGTGGTTAGAGAAGTCTTCCTAGCAAAATGGGACTGGTTTGTTAAGCCTTGTTCAGACAGCTATAACATTGCCTGAAAACGTTTGGAGGGTGTTACGTGGCAACGTCCTGCCACCTCTGATGCTTTGTTTGGATCCACGTGCAGAGGAGTAAATGCAGATTCCAGCGTGAAGTTGTCCCTTAGAGTAAGTGGTTTCATCCTGCAGATAACAAGCCTGTCCTCCTGCACTTTATTGATTTCATTCCACCTCGTAATTCGCTGACAGGTTTTCTGAACTACAGCTCTGTCTGTTCCCAGCCATTTGATCTAATAGTCTGTGAGGGGGAATTGGCGCTTGGAAACCTTTGTCTGAGCTGATGACAGTGGTTGATCAATGATTCATAAACACTTTCTTCAAGGTAGTGTTTAGTCTTTTCCCCAAGCAAAGTGTAGTATGTAGAACAAAAGGTGAACGTGTAGATGTATCTTCTCACCTTCAGTCTGTCCTTGCAAGATCCTCTCTTGGTCCTGGTGTCTCTATCAGTGGGTGAGGAACACGTGGCCAATTGGGCACCAGCACCTGGTGGGAGGAAACCCTTCCCTCTCCTGATGTCTCTGTGTGTCAGGGTAGAGTTTCAATGGCTCGTTGCTTTCAGCTTGTAGTTTTGGTAAATATCCCTACCACCGCCTCCAAATCCTGGTTAATCAGTTAGGTAAAGTTAATTAAGAAGATTATCAGTTCTGCCGATAGCTTCCCACTGCGCTCTGGCAGTCCTTGGGTATGGCTTCCCAGAGCATCTCCTTTGTTCATTTTCTTGGGTTCTGTTTGTGTTCTTCTGAATTATGCATCCAGGCATATTTAAAAACAGAACAAAACCAAGCAATAAACAAGCCACACTCCTAAACTCAGACTCCAGTATATCTACCTGTTCAAAATTGTTTTCTGTTCTGCAAAGGCATGTCAGCAGCTCAGGGAAGTCAGTCGTCTACCGCTAATGCAGTAATTAGAAACTTTATGAAGAGCCCAAGTTTGTGAATGGACTTGAAAAATGTACTTAGTCATGGCTTCTGTCAGAAGCTGTAGTAAATAACAAAAGCCACCCAGCAGGTTGGAGCAGTCTCTGATGCGTAGATGCCTGAATTAGAAGCAGGCTCAGTGACAGACTGACTTGGAAGTGATGGAGTTACAGTTAACCACCTTTACTTAGACCACATGTGTCCAACCCACTTGTTTTATGTTTTTGTTGCCCTTTATTAGTGTATTAATTAAAAAAAAAAGTTGGATTACTTGTGTGCACTAACTGTATTGTGTATTTTATGTACAGCCCAAGACAATTCCTCTTCACTTAGCGTGGCCCAGGAAGCCAAAAGATTGGATACCCGTGATAGAGATTGTAGAATCATTAGGATTGGAAAAGACCTCTAAGATCATGTAGTCCAGCTGTCGATGTAAAATCTCAGGTGCCAGCTCTCAGTTTGTCAGGCTGATTTGGCTGAGACGGGAGGGAGCAGGTGACTACTGGTAGCTGGCCTGAGGTTGCTGGGCACTTGTTGGAGAGGCTACAATACAGCCAGTATTTGAGGCCCTTTTCCACATAGGGAACCTTCAAAGCCTCCTCCAAGATCATGGGACTTCTAGGGGAATTAGGGACGTACTGGAACTGGGTCAGATCTGTGTACTGACAATGAGGAATGGTCTATATTTAGACCATTAGTCTTATTTATTAACTTCGGAGAATTGAAGAGCAGACGGGTTGAGTGAAGCTGAAATAAACTCTAAAAAAATTTAAGTTATAGCTGATGGAACTTGTATAAAACTATATGGGTAATAGCATCGGTTGTTACCACTGAGTAGGATGTACTTCCAAAAGGTGATATAAGCACTAAAATGCTTGCTTTATGAAAGAGGGATGTTCACATATATCCTTTCAAGGAAATATTTTCTGGATGGCTCTGTCTAGAATATCAAAACAAATTGAGAATGTGTAAACAGAATCTGTGTAAATGCGGCTTATGCAGTACTTGTGATTCCTACTTAGAAGAAAACCAGAAAAGAAGGACCAAGCAAGTTCCATCATCTTATATGTACAGTGGCTGATTGTCACCTGTTAGCATCTGTGGAAATCTCGGATTAAATACCGAGGGCTGCCATAAGTAAATACAAGTTTTATTTGGAAAGAAAAGTTCTGCCGCTTATGGGAGGCCTGCTGAATTGTGCTTTTGATTACACTTGAACATTTTGGTGATCTCTATCTTGCTGGAGACCGAGCTGCTGATTTCTTTTCTTTGTTCACTGAGTTCTGTTTAGAGCTGATTATAGCATCTGCTTCCTCATCCAGTGAAAACTGAGAATTGTGTTTTTTCCTTACAGGCTTAATTTGTGCTTTGTCCGGGGTGATTCCCATGCCAGCAGGCTTTAATGTACGAGAGTAATTCTTATAGTAGAAGAGGTACCTGGAAGGCATGAAAGAGATCAGAAGATGATATTGTCCCCATCCTTATGGAAAGCAACCAAATCTGTATTCATTACGTATTTGTTTTTATTTTAGAAGAATTACTGAAGTTTGGATTGCTGTTCAGATACTATAATCTGCAATAAGAGGCAATGTCAAGGGTTCCCACCCCACCTCCTCCTGGGGAGATGTCCAGTGGACCTGTGGCTGAAAGCTGGTGTTACACACAGGTAATTTGCATGAATTCCAGCAGCTTCATTTTCTATTCATGATTACCGTTAACCAAAAAAACCCTAAAAACACTGAATTGTGCTGACAGTCTAATATTTTCACAGCTAATGGTTGATACGCAAGCTGCGTTTTATTGACATTTTCTGCATCTTTTGTCCAGGTCAAAGTAGTAAAATTTTCCTACATGTGGACCATTAATAACTTCAGTTTCTGCCGAGAAGAGATGGGTGAAGTTTTAAAGAGTTCTACATTTTCGTCAGGGCCAAATGACAAAATGAAGTGGTAAGGTCTTCATTCTGGCAACTGCTTTCTTTTTCGTTTTCACCAGCATAAGTTGCAAATTCAAGTTACAAAGAAGTATCAAAACTTTGTGATGTTTAGTTGCAGGTACAGGTTGCTTCTAGTTTCGTGGTTCCAACAGTCACAAGGGAAACACTTGTTGTGACAGCATATGGCATTCTCTCTTAAAAAAAATAAATACATATCTGTCTATTTGAAATTACTCTGTGTATGATTTTAAAAGGCACGTTTTCTGCATTTCTTTCAGGTGCCTGAGAGTGAATCCAAAGGGGTTGGATGATGAAAGCAAAGACTACTTGTCATTATACTTGCTTTTAGTCAGTTGTCCAAAAAGTGAAGTCAGAGCAAAATTCAAATTTTCACTCCTGAATGCGAAAAGAGAAGAAACTAAAGCAATGGGTAAGGGAATCTTACTGTGGTGCACACAGATTTATAAGAACCTTCCACAGAAGGTTAGCTTAGTAAATTTTTTTCTCAGTTGAACAGAATTGAACTCTGAAGAAACATGACAGCATTTTCTTTAAGATCCTTTTAGAAACTGAAGTAAAAAATCTTGTTTCACACAGTTCTATTCATGGAGCAGTATAAATTGCAATGGGTTACTCACTTCTATCACTCTGGATTCTTGTAGGCTCGTTTTTCTAGCAGTTTATTCTTGGTTCCTGTTAGAAAAAAGCAAAAACAACTCTACTAACTACAGTGGAAGTTAGAGTTCCATATTACAGTAGGGTAAACATTTTTTTTAGATGCTCCTTTACAATGTTTTTGTGTACTTCATCTGATTTACGGTATAATTAGTTTAAAAATGTGAATCACATACCCAAGGAACTCAAAGACTTTGTAATAATTGATGAGTTGATTTAATTGCCCTCTTGTTTTCCAGCTTGCAAGCACAACCTTTACTGGAATTGCTTTTTGATAAAGCTAGAATTCTTATTAAAATGTTTGTGAAAGTTGGACTTTTCTTAACACTAAGCAGTACGAGGTCCCTGAGAGTGTAGCAGGCTATGGACATTTTAGACTGGGCATTTAAATAAAACATTTTAGCGTACGGTAAGGAAAATCTTAAATGGTAGTATGACTTCTGCAGGGTACCCTTCAGCCAGATGTAGCATATGAAAAAGATCATCTCATCTGTTCCCCTTTGTTGAATAAATTTGAGTATACTTTCTTTTTTGAGCCTCTTGAAATGAAAGTGTTAAGTCCCCTGTCACCTTTCAGGTGCTGCCTAGACCCACTTGTAATCTTGAATGTAAATTCACAAAGCTCAGTGTGAATCTATATTGCATTAAATGATTTGACTCCTTGGAAGAGAAATAGATGTGCGTATTTTGCTCCATACTCATCTACCGATAGATTTTACTTGCAGGACTCATCTCCGCAAGGCCAACGAGTTCTTAGCCCTGCAGCTGTACACAGGCCTGTAATTCCTCCTGTTTCTTCCCCATGCTGTTGTGCATGACTGTGCAGACACTTCGGAAAGGCACCCAGTTGTGCTCTTTTCTCAGTAGAAGTGTGAGAGCTGCCCTAAATGAGGGCTGTTCAGTGTAGGATGGAGGGATCTGAAGATTGTTTGCTTATTGGTATGCTAAATGCTAAAATTCACAAGGTACTAGAAGTAATACAACAAATAGATGTCTTCAGTTTCTGCAGTAGTGTAGCAGTCCTGTATTTGACACTGTAGAAATTAAACATCTTTTCATCTTGGGAAATTACCAACAGAAATCTTAATTCTTAGACTTTCCAGCCACTTACCATCTGCTCATGGAGATATGCTCCATTTTTATATATAACATGTAATGATGCCCAACTTTAGACGTCCTTTGTTAACTGATAATTCATGCGCAGACTGCTGCTTCAAGCAATGCTTGTTTAAGATAGGTAAAACTAACATTTTTGACTTCATTAAAAAGAAAACACTTCATGCTGTTTTAATTCTACCGTTTCGTATGTTTAAATGGCTACTGATCTTGAAATTTCAGAGGGCTGACAGTGGTTCTCGCTGATAGCAGCAGCATCTAAGCCTGCAGAACAAAGCTTTGGACTGGATCTAGAGAATCTTTTTTGCTCTCGAATAAATTTGATGTTATTTTTTTATTCAGTTTCATGGGCTTTGTGAGACTTCGGAAAGTTAGTTTAAAAAACATTGCGGAAAATGCTGACGGAGATGCCAAAAACCTAAACTGTGTTTTTACAACGGCAGACAATTTTTTTTCTTGGCGTCCAGATTTAAAAGCACAAACACCCTTCTGCTTTGGTTCCCTCATCTCGAGGCCCCACACTGCACTTCAGTAAGTGCATTTGCCTTTGCTTCCGTGTTTTACATGCGTTCATACAGCAGGTGAAGGTTGGTACAGTTCTCATCCAGCTTTTCTGGAATTAAAGAGAAGTCCCTCATGTTGAGAGTGTGTGAGGTGTTTGTTTTTAAGTTTCTATTATAACTTCAGAAATATTCTTGCTCTTTTTCTTCTCAGCACTCTTTCTAACTATAACTTCCCATGTTTTACTTTCAAATAAAAGTATACAGTGTACTTTCCTGTGGTCCATCTTGTGGAGCAAGTGACCATCTTATAGCAGACGTGCCATGTAGAACGAATAACCTTACTCAGTGCATGTATTCGCGCTAATATGACCCTGGGAACCCTTTTGTGGGCTGTGACCATTGGAACAGAGAAAATAAAAGGTTTTGTGGGCACAGCAAATGGTTAAATTTAAAAAATAAATGAAAATAGTCATAGTATGTGGCTTAAAAAAAACCATTTGTCAACATACGTTTTTACGACTAGAGAAATAGTTAGCTGAAAGCTTTCATTTCTGTTTTGCTTTTTTTTTCTCCTGCTCTTTTACTCTATTCCAGAGTAATTTGAACTTGGGAAACAAGATTTTCTGTTTCAGAAGGAAACCGAAATAGATTGTTGTGACAACTGCAAAAGTGTTGTCAGCATGCATTTGCAATGACAAATTCATTGTAACGCTGCTTCCCGATGAACAGTTTCTGTTTTGACGCATCGGCACTCTTGAGCTTGAATTGGAAAATTCTCTTGCTGGTTGGCGCCTAAGATAAATCTGAAGAGATGCTGTGGTTTGAATTGCAGATAGTAACGACTTTTCAGATGTTCACGTCTGGTAATATTTTTATTTGACTTGCTTGATTTGTGCATAACTGTCTTTTTAACAGAAAGCCAAAGAGCGTATCGGTTTGTGCAAGGCAAGGATTGGGGTTTTAAGAAATTTATCCGAAGAGATTTTTTACTAGACGAAGCTAATGGTCTTTTACCCGATGACAAGCTTACGTTATTTTGTGAGGTGGGTATAATTTAAGCTTTTGTTCTCCTAAAAGTTTCTGCTTTATGTTTATGTTCGTTTAAGGAGTAATATGACAGTTGCCTTCTGTAAGTGATAGATATGGCAAGAGATGCTTTTATTTGCGTTGTCTACGTTGTGTTTTGTTTCCTTTTTTTGATACACGTATATCCAAACGCAGAATAATTCTGAAACGATTGCTTGTAAACTCCATGAATCAGCCGGGATACACTGGAGTTTGCTGTAGAATTATCTTTGAAAAGGTGGCTGATGTGTGATGTGTGTAGGAGTATAATCTTCCTGAGGTCTCCTTTAAATAAAGAAGTGGTGTTTTGGAGTTGTTCATCACTGGGTAGGCAAAAGGAAATATCTGTGTGCTGGCTTACATATAAAGATAATACAGAAGCACAACTGACGGCTGGAATCTACACTGTGATATTATTTGTGGCTTTAATCAGTGAACAGATTTTTCAAGTAAATTAAGCACTTGATTATTTTTATAGTAGCTGTTGTATTTTTTTTTTTTTTCTAAACAAATGCTAGTTTTCTAGGATATTTCTTAACGCTGAGAATGAATATGGAAAACTGCGGTATAAATTTAACTTCCTGGAATGTTATGAGATGCTTTTATAGTATTGGTTTTGTTGGTAACCTAACCTGTCGTATTAAAATTGAGTAAAATGCCTACTACATGTTAAAAATGCAAACTAGAGAAAGTTGCAGTAGAAGAACTGTGTATGTTAAATGCGTGTTGACTGGCTATCTCTGCTGCCATGAAGTGATTAGTGGCTTACGAGGATGATAGATGCTTTAAATGCTAATAAGTTTGCTTTGATCTGTGTATTTACAGGAAATGTGTAAAATTGTCTTGGCAAGATTACAATTTAATTATATGTTATTATGCTGTGTAGGAAGAATAATTGAAATGTGGCCCCTGAGACTAGATATTGCAAATATAGCGCATCTTATTTTCACATAGACAAGTTAAATTAGCTGCGTGATAAATTTGTTATGAATGCAATTATTTTGGTGATAAAAGCAGAGGTAACAAGTGTTTTATGGTTCTACGGAGACGCTCAGGAGTATTTCCCCACTTGAAGTTTTTCTTGTTATTTATAGCTTGCTGTAAGGAGCTCTTAGTGTTTGTTTTTGGATCTGTGTCTCTTTAATTTTAGTGGGAACAAATGCCGATATTGTTTTCCCCTCAAAAATACTCTGTCTTGATGCTAATAATTGAACATAACTATGTTTCCTTACAAAACATCAAGAAGTTCTAATGATTGTTCAAGTGTTTGACCCATCCTGATTGTAAGTGTTGCAGGAAGTACAACATTTTAGTTGTTCGCAGTGAGGGTTTCAGGATATCTTCTGACTTGTTTCAAACTGGAGCGAAAAGATGCAGATTCTTTAAAACTGATTTATTTGCACGTGCTCTTCAGCTACTAGAAATAACAGGTATTCTTTGAAGGACTTGTTTCTGTGTGCATGTCTGAAATTTGTAATTCTTATTACTTATAAGCCTCTTATTTCTCTGTTCACCTTCCTACTTGTATCTGTGTTTGAAGACTGACTTACCTTCCTAAGAAGGTTTTGTACTTGGCTTGGTAAAGCTTCCTGGACGTGGTGGGTGTTGAGTAATGATCACTGAACAGCACCTGTACTGGCTTTCTCCAGTTTATCCCACTGGTTTCGCAGAAGGATTATTTGGTCTTCCCAGGCAGCGTGTACCAAGATGGCGCAGAACATTCTCAAGATCTGTTGGATATGTCTTTGGACTGAAAACTGAAGGGTTAGGTCAAATACCTAGCAAAATCTAGTGCTGCCTCTGCCAGCCCTACTGAATATAACTGCATAACTATCTGTTGAAGCCTCTAGATCGAATTTTTAAGTTTCACAGAATCTGAGATTTCCTAAGTCTGGCAACTATTTTCATTTACTGATAGAACAGCAGTTTATCTGCAGAATTGCTTTCCTATGGAGTGCTTTTGCAACTCTTAGGCGACTTACATAGAGAGCGGTCTAGAGTATCACAGCTTATCACAATTACTGTTGGACCACCAGCTTCAAACTCAAGAAAACCATGACTTTTCCTATGTTAGCTGTCATCTTGCCTGCTGAACTCGGACAAGTCATAATTCATATGTTTTTATGTATCCATATACACGAGGATATACGATTTAAAAAGGATACGTGCAGTCACTGATGTAGTGTGAAAAGATGCGTCTTGCATAGCTTTCTGTGACGTAAGTACATCAGACCTTGTGGAATATTTGAATCTCCTGCCTAAAATACTACTCTCCTTTAAGATAGGTTGTTTGCAATTAGTTTTAGGATCTCCTCGTCCTGCATTGTAGGGAACAAATAGCTTTACTCTCATGAGTTATTTTATGAACACCGCTATGAAGTGCCTGAAAGAAATATTTAGTACAAGGTGTTTGGGGGAAAAAAAAATGACTGTGGTGTTAATGTGATTGGATTATAGCTTGATTTTAGTGATTGATTTGCAACAAGCCCCAAAGCGCTCGGATTCTAAGCGTACTGTCTGGATATGTGATACATGAAACATCAGGTCTGTAGGTTAGTAATAATTTCTAAAGGTCCTACCAATAGACAATACAATACGTTCATTCAGTTATGGGAGGTAGAAACTTTGTTCAGGTTGCATCTAAAAAGAATAACTCGTAAAGTCTTGCACAACCATCAAATATATATTGGAAATCATTCTGAAACACGTTCTGAAATGTTGCAGACCAGCTTGGGTGAATGTGAGGAATATGTAGACGACCTTTCTAGGAAAGTCTGTAGCTAACAATGAGAGAGATTCCTGTGCTGGCGAGTTGGAGCAGGAAATTAAGGCAAAGTCTTGAGAAGCAAACTCTTTCCATTGACAAATGATAAGCTTTGTGAAGCTGAGACTCCATTTGTGTGTATGCATACTTCTTGAGATTGCCTTGTGTGAAAACTGGGGTTTTGATCATTGAATGTTCTAAAGGTACAGTCTTATTGTGAAAATAAAAACATGTTTTCATTCCATTTTTTTTTTTTAAGGGTGGAAGAATAGAAGGAAAGTTTTTATAGTCTCAGGGGGGTATGGGATGAAAGGGAATTAGTCAGTGAGTCAAATCCTCCAGCTGCTGTCTTAATTGGATCGTCATCTTCTTCTGAGCCGGTTGGTTCACACTGACTTTCTGTGAAGCTTAGCTATGCTATTTTTGCTTTATGCCAGATTTATTCCTGATGCTTTGCCTCTAGAAATCAAACAGAGCTCCAGTATTAACAATATCAGCATTTTCTTGATATGTAATTCTAATTTTCCCTATTTGAGAGTTGCAGTAATTGAAATCCCGTAGCTTTTCTTCTTTAGGAAGGTTTTATTTTAGGGAAGGTTTTATTCTCAGGTGTGTATTCTCAGACAAGAGAAATAAAACCTGCTGAGCGTTTCTATTTTCCCAACAGACTGATTAAAAGGAGTTAGTAAGCAAAAGGTATTTGACAAAAGCAAGTAAGAATGCTACTGTAAACTTATGTGAAGGACTTAAGCATGGAGAGTAATGGTAGTATTCACTTCAGATGCATGTATTTCAGTTTAACTAGTTCTGTACAAGACTTGAAACGTGTGAGTATGCATTTCATTATTTCAGTTATTTGCTACGTTTTATATTCTGTTGACGTGCCCTTCTCAAATAATGACTTTTAATCTGGCTTGAAGAAACAATTACTTGTGGGAGCTGTGCTACTTGTGCTTTACAAAGCTTTTCTGTGCTCTAGTGATCCTACTGGTCTGTTTAGAGCTTGATTTTTTTGTATACGTTTTACTTAAATGTGTGAAGACTGAACTGTTAGTTTATCTCTGAAATAGAATTAACGTGTATTTATGGTGTCAAAGGAACCGTATCTCTCGACTTACTGTTGCTTTTTTATCATGTGATGTGTTGGTTGGGTAAATGCACAACGTTAGCCTGTAAGTAAATTCCTGTTTGTTTTATGTTACTTGTAAGTAAACTGTAAAAAAAAAAAAAACAACAAACTGTTTTATGGTTCTGGCCTAATGCCAGGGACACCACTGTGTTTTGCTTTGCTTTGGGATTGCTGAACTTCTAGCAGTAGGTGCTGTAATTTAATTACTGTTGGCACTCAGTTATGAAAGAATTGTCTTGCTGTGATTTTCTGTTAGGTAAGCGTGGTCCAAGACTCAGTAAATATATCAGGACAGTCTAACACAAACACTTTGAAGGTACCTGAATGTCGACTAGCAGAAGATTTAGGGAATCTCTGGGAAACAACAAGATTTACAGATTGCAGTTTTTATGTAGGAGGACAAGAATTCAAAGCACATAAATCTGTCCTTGCAGGTACTTTCTACTTTTGTATTGCTATTACTTTGTTACTAAAATTGCTAAAAGCTTAAAAACTGGTTGTATTTAATAAATACTTACCTCTCTTGTTCTAGCACGATCTCCAGTTTTTAATGCAATGTTTGAACATGAAATGGAAGAAAGCAAAAAGGTAAGCCTTACTGAAGACTTCGCACGTAAATACTTGTGCATTGTGGAAAAGGGATAACTTGCTGAATGTTTCAGGTGTTGCTGACAGGAAGGTGAGTACTGTCTGGTGGTGCATGATTGGAGGGGGTTACTCCTGCGGTCTCCCGTGCATGAGTTCTGTGGGAGTTTCTTTGTGTAGAAAGGGCATATAGGGCTGACTGTGGAAAGGTTCTGGTAGACTTTGTTCCGTCAAATATTTATATCTGCCCTAGACTGCGTTTTGTTTTGTCTTCTGACACTTCAGTTGCTAACGCAGTTGATCTTGTACTCTTTCCCTTTTTGCTTAAGCTTCTACTCCCATATAAGCCAATTGATTTGATTAGTACGATGTAGCAAAACATTAAAGTTTTATATGGTCCTTAGGACAGAAAGGACCAACAGGTGAATTATAACTCACATTAAGCTTTGCAGCGGTGAAGTGCTTTTCATTCAGATTCCTTGCAGGCACTTGACCTGTATAAGTGTTTTGGATGGATAGGTATTTAGTAGAGAGTAGCCTCTGCTTTTATGCACATCTAAAATGGGTTGGTTATAGGTAGAACTATATGAAGAGGCAAGGAAACGATCAGCTTGCTAAAGGATTGTAATGGATGAGCATCATTTAATCTTCCAGGCTGCTGTAGTAGCACTTGTGTCTATGAATCCATCAAGTGCAATACAGCTGTGTGGCATTTTTGCCTTCTTGCAGTTTCCCAGTGTGAAAACTTTCTCAGCCAGAGTTGGAATATAAGAAGCACTTGCTTTGAGTTGCTCTGCTTTCTGTTTTTCCAAGTGTGTCGTTGTTGGGCTCAAAACTCAGAGCGCTTTTAAATATTCCTGAAACTACCTTGATTTTCAGGTGCAGCTTGTGTAATGCAGTCCACAAAGATAGGTATTTCTAGAAGGAAAATGCGAGTAATTCTTTTTGTGTAAGCTTTCCCAGTTGATGTTCACCTGACTCTTAAGAGCTGCTGTTTCCTTTCTGCTTAATTCTGTAAAACGTTAGCTTAAAATTATGAGGGTTTTGTACAATGGATTTGAAGTGAAAACATGATGTGCACACAGGTAATACTTGATATACTCGCTTCAAAAACATAGCTGAATTCCAGAGGTTTTTGATAACCATTCTTCTCCTTTACCAGAACCGCGTGGAAATAAATGATGTAGACCCTGAAGTTTTTAAAGAAATGATGAGATTCATTTACACAGGAAAAGCACCAAACCTTGAAAAAATGGCTGACAATTTGTTGGCAGCTGCAGACAAAGTAAGTAACTAACCCCTAAGGTCTCAAAATTGATGTTAGTTTGTGGAACATTCTTCTTAAAAAAAAAAAAAATAAAATAAAAATAAAATCTTCCTTCAGTTTGATCTATGTTTCAGTTTTTGAAACGCCATCAGAAAGATCTCATCTGAAATACAGAAAGATGGGAAGAACAGAATTCTTTATCAGTAGGATTTTAGCGATCTGTCAATAAGTCTTCCTTTACCCAAAAGTTTTCCAGACTTAAAATGGATGGTAAATACGGTACGCTGTAGTTAGTTAAATAAAAAATAGGGACCAGTGATGTGATTTGGAAAAGTGTATCTTAAAATCTATCCTAGGTCTTGATATTCCTTAAGAACATTTATGCAAGAATTTGAATAATTCATGTTCCATAAAGTTACTGCTACCTCAGAACATCGGTGTTTGTCTTCCCTACAAACCCCATAGTTCTAATAATCACTTCTGCATTGGAAATCTTGTCTACTGTCCACTTGCCCCCTCCTGTTATTATTATTGCTTGAGGTGAGGGGTCTTAAAACAACACAGCAAATAAAGTTGTAACTTAGAGTTGTCTAACTTCTTTAAAACTTGGTGCAGTACCTTCTTTCTGCTTTTCACTCCTTCATAGTTTAGATTGAGTTTTTAGTTAGCTACATGTCCTCTGGAGACAGCTGTCTCTCCTCGAGGAGTTGTAAGTAGCTTGGAGCTCAGAGAATATTCCTTTTAGTATGCGTAATCTGTAACCTATTCACTCTCAGTTCAGAGTATGGTCATTTCTTAAACCAGCTGCGTGATGTCTAAATTGGTCGTGTAAGTACATCCTCAAAACATCGGTGGCCAAGCTTCCTGTTCTTATAATCAACTCTATCACAGTAGCATAAACCATCCCAGTAGTTAATTTCAAGAAACGATTATTAATTTTTCTTGGCAATTTAATATCTATTTCTTTAAGAATTTTTGAACTGGCACTGCCCTGGCCTTGGTACTTGGCACTTGTATTCATTTCAAATCTCACTGCCAGCCTCTCATCTTCTGAAAAGCAGTGCTTTGTCCAATTCCATACACCCAAGCGGGAAGGTGGAACAGTGTCATTTTGTGAATGCTGGCTTTTACTGAGTACGCTGATAGAAGCTGGAGAATGTTCTAAGGTGAAGTTACGTAGTAGTCAGCAGTAGCAGGGCATGAAGATAGCGAGCAGGGAGGTCCCTTCAGCTTCTTCAGTAACAGTTAAAATCTTTTCAGTTTCTTCTGAGTGTGGAATAATAATCTAAAAGTAGTGTTCTGCACATTACTAGAGAGATGGCACTGCTTTATTACCTGGTGCATACAGAGTTAACGTAACTTTTATGTTCTCAAACTAGAAGTATCCTAAGGAGTAGTATAGCAGGAAAAATGGATGTAAAAAATGCACAGGCATAGAAACATTGAAAGTTGGCCCAAGAATTTGACTTATCCTCAGTGGTATTTGTTTGTCGCATGGTACAGTTACTAATACAAATGTATTAGATGGCAGCCTAGCTATATATATGCCATTTATGCATCTAAAATTCCTTTCGGTCTTGAAAACTGATTACTAAATTAAATGGGTTGGGGATGATTTCAGCAGTAGTGTGTACAGCTGAATGAAAACTATTCAGTGTATGACATCCTTCAGAATACAGGAGCATTTTATTCATGCAGAATATAGTATGGAAACTTACTTTACATGCCTTTTCTGGTAGACTGTGTCAAAGTTATAAGTAGCTCTTTTAAAAAGAATAAATTCAGAGAAAGAGGAAAAACAACCTGAGAACAAGCCGGTTTCCAGCAGACTAATATACTTTTGTTTTGAGAGGTTTCAGGAAACTTTCCATTGTACAATTTCTTGCCGTGTGCTTTTAGGTGTAAACTAATCTGATGATGGTTTTAATAAAGTGCCCGTGTGTCTTCCTTGCTCTTCTTCTTTTACCAAACTGAAGGAAAACGAACTCTTTAATGAGTTACTTCTTGTTTATTTTTAATGAAAGTTCTTCTAATAATGTCTAACCTGATATCTTACCATTTGAAGACTCAAATGCAGCATATTGAATTTCCTGTTGACTCTTTAGCTCGAGAGACGCCAAGTGTTTTCATGGCTGGGTCTGTCTTAAACTGTCTTTTGAGCTAGTGGTAAAAATAATAAGTTTGGAGAATAATTAGTGTAGTTTTTTTTCTTTTATCAGTATGCACTGGAACGGCTGAAGGTCATGTGTGAGGAAGCACTCTGTAGTAACCTCTCGGTAGAAAACGTTGCTGACATTCTTATCCTCGCAGATTTGCACAGCGCCGAACAGTTAAAAGCACAAGCAATAGACTTTATTAACAGGCAAGTGATATTTTTGAGAATCTAAATATATTTTAACTTACGCTTTGCATACCTTCTCAATATTAGCACGTTCTCTCTTTCAGGTGCAGTGTTCTTAGACAACTTGGGTGTAAAGATGGGAAAAACTGGAATAGCAAGTAAGTTTCCCTGCTTCCTGATGTTCTGTACAAACACTGCTACATAGACCGCAGATCTTAAGAACTGTTACTTCATTTCCACACTACTGAGGCCTGTCACTCACTGTAAGTAAAATAGGATTTGGCAGATATTACCACAGTTACGATTGTGACTTCCCTTTTAGATGGTACGGGGAGTTAACCGCCCTCTGGTGCGAGGTCGTAACAACAGATAGGTTTCAGTCCCTTTCCTGGGAAGCATCAGTGCTGTGACAAAAGTGGCATCAGCCCTTAGTAAAGGAAATTTTTCTCTCTGTTAACCAGGTTTGTGCCTGGAGCACAGGCAGCGCTGGTGTGATTTCAAGACTTGGTTAGGTCAATCTGAGCCCGCACCATTGCCAAGAACGGAAGGGCTATTTCTCTTTGTGACTCTGGCAACATATTTGTTGCTACAAACCTTCCCGTGTGCCAGCTGTCTTACTTTTGAGGCCACGCAACCAGTCAGTCATGTCCCTTGATCTGACTGATTCTCTAAGTGCTCATGCCTGCACTAAACATCAGTTGAGAATATGTCCCTCATACTGCAGGACTGATTGCAGTATGTACTTAAAGCAGCTCAAGTAAATCATGGAACAGAAGACAGCCAGCTTCACAGCGAACAGTGGTAAGCAGAAATGTAGTAAAAGGACAGCAGGGTTTTACTTCTTGCTGTCAGAATCTCCAGAACAGTTAAAGAACTTGTGCTATACCAGTTACCTTAGTAGTGTTTTCCCTGAAGAACTTGATTTTCACAGGTCTCATGAATGAGCGTGGTGTGGAAAAGGAGAAGGGTATGGTAGAAAGGAAATCGTGGCATACTGAGTAGCAGAACTAATAAAACTCTGCAACCAGCGTGGACTGGTCAGTGTGTTATGTTTCCTGTGATTTGGAACTTACTTCAGTCTTGGGTAATTGCTAGTAAAGATGCTGGCCATCTTTATTTCCCTGTTGTATTGCGGATGATTTAACTGAAGCAGTTTGAGAGGACCTGGAATAACTGACTGAGAACTGAGGAGACCAAACTTTGGTGTTATTGCTCAAGGCACTTACCTCTATTGACTTCCAGCAGATTATTAAAGGCTGGCATTGGAAATCTGCAAAAAACTTTTTGTGAGAGATTATGCAGTGTAGAGATCAGCTGCTAACCTTGTGCCTGACAATTTCCCAAGGCAATATGAAGATTCTTATAAAAATGCAGCAATGGAAATCTAGGATCAATGGCTAAACTATTCGTTCCATACTACAAATTTATCCTGCGTCCACGTGCCACGTGTCTCAACCAGCATAGTGTTCTTCGTTTGCAGAGTAAATGTTATGGTTTTGCTTTATATTATTTCAAAACAATATTGCATCGACTTTTTTGTAAATAATATAAATACGTTGAGAAAATACATGATTATTTCATGAATGTCAGTATGATGCTTGCTGAAATCTGTTGTTAAGAATCGACAGTGGCTGCTGAAAGCTATTCTGAATGCAGCCTTGGATCTCGTACTGAAAAGAGTTGAATATCCCCAGGTATCTGTCATCCACTGGTACTCAGCCTGCAATCTCTAACTGAAGGGTTCTGCTGTCACCCAGCTAATCTTTCTTCATGACTTATTCTAGTACCCAAACTACTCGTTTTTGCTGCGGTTTCAGCTGATTCATCTCGTCATCTTTCCTCCTTCCCCACATCGAGCGTATTCTTGTATATAATGAGATTCTCACGTCTGCCCCTGGTTTTCTTTTCTCGGCAATGAACTTTTATTTTTCTTTAGTTATCTTCTTAACGTTTTTATTGCTTTTCATGTGTGATTTAAAGGTGGTTCTGTTACGCTGTGCTCCGTATTGGCCGCAGTTCCCCACCTGAGGTCTGCCTAGTATTGACTAGAGCAGGATGAGTAGCCTTTGTACTACACACGCTGTTACTGGTACACCCAAATTTGGTTCTGCTTCCCCACGGTGTTGTTACTGCTACTCATCACATTTGTCTTGTAATGTGCAGCTGCTCTTCTGCTGTAATCCCGCCCTGCCTGCTCTTCTCCACCATGTGTTTGTGCATTTGATTTGTATAAGTGTGTGACTGTTCTCAATGCTTTTGTTTTCAGCCAAGCAACAGACATAATGGAGACAGCAGGCTGGAAGTCCATGATCCACTCCCACCCTCACTTAGTAGCAGAGGCCTTTCGCGCACTCGCGTCTGCACAGTGTCCACAGTTTGGCATTCCACGCAAACGGCTAAAACAGTCCTGAAATCTTCCATGAACTTAAAGAAATTGAATTGACTCTACTCCTCCATGTCCAGAGGTGTTTTCACAAACCATAACAAGAGTTTTTGTTATCCTTGTCCACAGAACAGAAGCTGAAAAAGCCTATTGTTTGCTTTTCAGATGGATAATTTATGGTTTAATCCTCAGCTTTAAATTAGACTGATTACTCTAATTCACTGAAAGGCCTTAAATTATCTTCAATGACTCTAGTCCATATAGTTTAATGTATCTTGATTTTTTTTTTTTATTGTTATTATTTTTTAACGTGCCTTGTCTTTTTGACTAGGCTCTGCAGGATTGCACTAGCTCCATAATGCAGTAAAGTTGATAACTGAAGATTAATTTTTTGAAAGGGATCTTCCATTATTTTCAGAAGAAAAAAAGATGATTATAGTTTGGTCCTGTGCTAACTGGAAGGTTTTAACTAGCCTCTCATTGAAAGCGCTTGAACCGGAGGCACAAACGTACCCTAGACAAGCGCTGTGTATGGGGAGAGCCTGTTTACCTTCAGCGAGTACCCACAGGCTATTTATGGCAATATACTGCTTTGAACATAATTTATTTTTCATTGTGGGGGCAAATATGCAATGGTTTGGCCCGAAAATGTATTTTCATTACAGTTTGTAATGCTTATCGTGTGTGTGTCAAAGCTGTCCAAACGGTGAAAAGAAACACAGAATATGAGCCTCTTGCTTGTGTTTCTTTGTGGTCCATCGCTAGTTTACATTTTAATGCAGAACTGAACGAGAGGTGAAGAGTTCAATGTGAAAACGGAAAAGTTTTGTATGTGGAAAAAAAGAAATCTATCCCACATGTACGGTTACATGGCAAAGTAAAGAGCGCATAGAATGACCAAATGTAAATTGAAGAAAATGGGCCAAATGGATTCTTAATATGCACTTTTAACGTGTAACTTTTGTATGTTGTGTGGTACATATATATTTTGCTTTTGATGAATCAATGAGGTACAGGTAATTGTGGCTTAACTTTTTAGATGCGTTTTCAGATGCCCACAGCCACATGGGATTTAGTTTTGTTAGAAGAGAAAGGCATGTCTTTTTAAGACTCGTTTGAAGGTGACTATTGCAAGCTTTCGTATTTAAGTGACAGAATACTCTCGCTTATTTGAAAGAGCTAAGGGGAAGGCAAAATTGTGGAGGAGAGGCTTTCCCCATCTCAATGTGTGCACGGCTTCTCTTAGCGCCTGGGAAGCTCCGTACGCGTCGGGAGGAATATTTCCCTGGAATGTCAGACGTATCAGCAAGCAGCGACTCGCTCAGTCTTGCATTCCAGTTATTGTGCTGGCATGGTGGATGGTATTGAAATTCTGCATAATGTGAAAAGGATGAAACGTTTATTAAATGCTTGTCATGGGCCAGTTCTTTATTCCATGAACCTTAGCTTTAATACCAACGTCCTCGGTGTTTGATAGCTTTGTTTACAGTGGAGAGGACGAGTTTGCAGTAGTGCACACTCAAAATGTTTCCTGAGTTATTACGTTGAGTTTACTGTAATAGTGATGTGTTGCATTTCTTCTTTGGGAAGACTTGGGTTTAGCAGTGGGGATTGGGAGGAGATCTCACCTAATTTATGATCGTGTTTGGATAAAGGCTTTAGTTTGCCTGTTAAACAAAAATACGCAGGGAACAGAGAGGAGGAGTTGTTTACTAGCTGACAGTCTTTTTCCATCCTCATTTCATTAAGGTTCTTCTGAATAGCTCTAAATGAAGTTTTTAGAGGAAAGAATGTCTACTTTTATACTCTGGCCGTTAGCAAAGGCAAATTGGAAAAAAAAATGCCCACCCCATTTTATTCTTAACAAGATAATCTCTAAACATGCATTTTTCTTACCTTCCAACTAAATCTTTTACGATGGATAAAGTGTAAAACCAGAAACTTTAATAGTACCGTAAGGCATCAAATTATATATTTACAGAGATTTATCCTTTTATCGATTTTTAAATATTTATCTAAATAGGGTCTCGGAAGCATTTTTCACAATGAGATGTGAAGATAATTGTTCCTTCCAAAGCAGCGCTGGTTTTGCTGCACTGTGCAGTGTGTTAGGGCACATTATGCCCTCGTACCCATCGCCGGTAAAACTTGCAGCCCTAACGAACTGAGTGACTTGAATAGTACTGTAGTGATTGTGCAGTTGGGCTTGTTCTAAAGTAACAACGTGCAGTAATCTAATGGAAAGCTTCAGGATTTTACAAAGGCTTCTTTTCAGAAGATTAATAGCACACTTGTACCAAAAAACGTCAGGCGCTGTGCCGCGATATTACCTACGTTGTGAAGTGTCCGCTTTTCAAGTTAGGCAGCGTGTACCGCACACGACGCTGACAGGAGAGAAAACAAACCACGTAATCTGATTGGATTTGGGTTTATTTATTAGGTGTGTTTTGACGTTTGGTCAGCTCTTAAGGAAAAGGTTAAAAAAAAAACAAACAACAGTTGCTGTATTCTTAAGTGAGTGCACTAAAATTCACCTCTTCTGTTCTTTAAACACATGGCGGTGTTCTTGTCTTATTGGAACGGGATAGCTGTTAATTGCAACCCTCTCCTTTGGATTCAGTAGCTTGTTTTCATCCCCTACATCTCACGCACTTGCCCTTCAAAGCATCAGTTGTCAGTTCTGAGTGCAGCAGGTAGAAAACCACGTCATACGATGGACGGATTTGGGGTTGGTTTTTCTTTTTCAGGATGGAATTTTAGGATTATTATTTTTTTTTTCCTTAGTTTTGTATACAGATTAGGAATATATTGTATGAAGGTGCCACGTTTTGGCTTGCCAACACTACTCCCTTGGATATATGTGAACCACCGCTTGCATACTTTTCTGGGGAGAACCCTGCATGTGTGTCCTGTGTGTGTGTGCGTGTGTGTATGTATGGCTGTGCGGTGTTTTTTGTCAAGAATGACTTTCTAAACATAAGGACTCAATTTGCTGTTAAAATGCTATTATGTATTATATATATATATATATATATATATATACTTTTTTCCATTTGAACCTCTCCTAAGGAGATGCTTTGGGTGGAAGAGGCTTCAATAAACAGTCCTTGTTTTCTAGTCCATTTACTGCATGCAGAAGTGTAAACACATTGTGCCTTTTTAGGAAACCGTTGCGATGAAGGGGAGATTTAACAGGAAACAAAATCTTTTCAAAAGGTATTTTTTTTTTTTTTTCAAGGCGAAGGAGAACGTTTGATACGCCGTTGAGACTTTGAGACAGAGGTTACCAGATCATGCTTAGAGCTCTGTTGCGTGTTGACTCCCGCTTTTGCAGTTAAGTTTCGCTGCAGAAAGCGTGGAATAACGGATATCAGTTGAGTAATGGTCTGCTTTGTGAAAACGTGAAAATATTTGCTGTTACAAGCTGAGCGTGTGTCAAAATGTGCTAATAATGGGCATGAAGTTGGGTTTTATAGGTCACTCTAGTTCCGATGTGTTTCTCAGCAATGGGTGTTTAACACAAAACCCACCTTTTCTGCAGGTCAGTAGAAGACCTACGTGGAGATTATTCCTCTTAAATCCTCATGGGAAGGCTTCTCCCTTGGGAGAATGAAATGACGTGCAGTATTTGAAACTGTGTTTCATAAGACGGTGAATTGCAGATGTGAGGTATCGCTGCCTGAAATATTGTTGAGTTACGCTGAATTTTACCATTGGTTAATAAAATACCTTGATATATTTTTTTTTGACAAATGGAATGTTCTGTATCTGATGTCGGTAGCTCCTGTAGCGCAGAGCTTAGCTCGCTGGCTAGCAAGGCGCTGACTTAATTTCATAACTTGGCTTCTGCTTACAGTAAATGGACTACGTTTGTAAAGGGAATTCACTATTTCAAGTGTTTTGCAAGGAACTTCACTGTATTTGTAACCTGTTTTTTGAAGGCTTAAGATAAATGAGTCCTATTTTAGAAATCAAGCCAGTGAAATGACTCGGACCTGTTTTGGGGTGGAAATGATTAAGAGAATTCAGACGTGTAAACAGTTGTATCGAACCATCCAGCCTTTTTTATCAGCTGATGTTAATGGTGAAATACTTTTTGTACCTTGTTGCTGAAAATATTTTTGCGTTTCAGCACATCAAGTTACAATAAAGTTGTTACTTATACAGAACGTTGTCTGTGTGGCTTGTATTTTTTCCCCCCCCTGCCGTCTGTGTCCACGATGGCTTCCAAACTTTCTGTCCTTTCAGAAAGCTGCTTTACCAGCACTGTGTGTCAGTCTGGTGTAAAACGTACTGCTGTCCTTTTGGAAATCTTCAGGTAGGCTCCTGTTGCTCTGAAATCCACTGATTATTCTTCTGCGTTGACACGTCGGGGTATCTGAGAGCTCTGGATAGTTTATAGCTTGCTGGCCTGAGAAATGACTGCTTTTAAATGGACTCTGTCAGAACTGATGCTCGGTGGGAGGGAGAGTTGATGCTACGAAGGTGAGGCTTGTGGCTTCTGAGAGGATGGCTTGCTTTGCCTACGGTTCCTTTTTCTGTCCATGAACACAGGTTTGCAGTGACCACGTGCACTGCGACGCAATTCCTGTTTACATGGGTGAAGTGGTATGTAAGTATGATCCGTGTGGATGGGTCACGGGTTTTCATCCACGCAGATGTATTTAGCAAAGTATGTAGAACTGTTCGTATGCGGCTCAATGCATTTGAATTTGGAAACACTGAACTCTGGGGAAAGATGAAATCGAGGGAGGTTACCTTTTGTACAGCGACTTGGGCCATTGGAATGAATGCAGTTATATGCCTTGTGTTACTTGGCTGTTGCAGGAGTGTCACGCAGTCGGTAATCGCAGCTCTTCCCAAGATGATTTGGGTAACAAATGTGGCTACAGGGGTGGCTTGAATGTCTCTGTGTAGAATGCCTCTTCTGTGTGTAGGTGCTCATGAGATTCTCAAGTGTGTGCCCAAAACTTGCATCCCTTAATCGTTCTGCAGTGATTCAGCTTGAAGTGCCTCGCGGGGCTGATAGCAGCAGTGGCATAATTTGTACCATCGCAGCTCGTCAGCAGCTTCCAGTGGAACTTGACTGGGTTGCACAGTGAATGGTAATCAAATTTATTTGTGCGGGTCCCAGGTTTTCAAACGGGCTCCAACTTTGAGGTAAAGCATGTTGTGCTTTTTCTTCTTTGTAAGAAGGCTGGGTGATTGTGCATCCTCTCTCTTTAAAAGACATTAAAACAAGAAGCATCTCTCGCTATGCAGCGTTGCCAGCTCTGCTGAAAGTGAGGTTTGATGTCCTGCTGAGCAGTCCCTGTTACAGCCTATAGAAGATGAGCACGGCAGAGTGCAGCCTGAGCAGCTGCAGGTGATGTGTACCAACTAAGGTGTGTGCCCGTGCCCCTTCTCCACACTGGTTGCATGCTGTCGTGGCTATTCGGTAACTCCTTAATTTTACCTTAAGAAGTTCAGATTTATTCTATGATCTTGCTTGTTTGACTTACCTAAGCTTAATGAACGCCATGTGTTTGGTATGGAAGGATATCGCCTTACAGCGTTTGCATTCTTCCATGTTTTAGGTGGCTTAAGTTAAAACCAGTAGTTAAACAACAGCGCTGCACGCTCCACTTCAGGTTTTACTGTCTGTATTTGGGTAAATTACGTTCAAGATAAAGTTACTTCGTGCATAACAGAAGTAGTTTTATACTTAACATTCCAATCGTCTGATAATAGAGGCAATAATTAGTGTTAAAGCTGTAGCATTTTTGAGTGATGTTTCTGCTAATTCGGCTAAGTTTCCCCTAGAGTAATAATGCATCTTTTCTTACGTCATCTTTCTGAAGATTCCTCCTCGTTCTCTCAGAGAGAGCTGGAAGGAAACGCACGTGTGGGAGCCGAATGAAGACTTGCAGATCTCTGATGGAAGCTTTTTCTCCTTTGCATCTAGGCAAAGCAAGGAGAAAAGCAGCTGTGAGGATTCATGAGTGCTTTTGAATAGAGGTGTCATTCCTGCGGTCGCCAAGTAACGTGTGTGTATTTTAAGTCGTAGGTGAAGTTGATGCTTCAAGTGTAAAATTGGGTTTCTGAGAAGGACAAATGACAAATGAGGTTGCAATTCTGTGCTCGGGGAAAAATGGTTTTGAAGGGTTTGCTTGGCCTTGGCTTGTAGAACAATTAGTTAAGGTTGTTTGGAGTTCATTTCAAGTATTTTGAAGCGGACTTTTAGCAGCAGGGATACGTGGTGGCCACCCTGTAAAGCAGAGAGGCTGCTGTTGTTGCTTTGAAGTCATTACCTGCCACTCACGTTTGTGCTGCATTCTTACCAGAGTTTGGAGCATAACTATTCCTGTGCAGATAGTAGTTTAATGAGGGGCACGGATACGATGAGTGTAAAGCTGTGCTTTGCCTAACTTACGCGTGTTTCACGTTTCAGCAGAGATAGCTGTGTAGAAAATAAGCTGCGCTGTGTCAGACTTTGTGCTGCTAATCAGAAGGGAGGCAATTTGTGTGCTGGATTTCAAGCAGTTACAGTTGGGACTTCCCACATAGCTGAAAGCTGAGTTGACCGAGCCGTTTCTGTTAGCAAAGGTAGATTATGGAGAGGATGCCAAGCATTCTTAACAGCGTGACTTCTTAAAGCATGGCAGTTTTAATTGCAAGCTAACGTACTTCAATCTTAATTGCCGTGTAGAATTTGAAATCTTGAATTATTTTTTTTTTTAAGTTAATTTGTGAACTGTACAATTAATTTTTATGTATTATGTATGTGTAATTTTCGGAACCAGCTGTGTTCAGTTGATCAAGTCTTGAAATGTTGAAACAAACCACCTGCCTGCTAGCGAAGCACAGAGCTGAAGAGTTGGCCTGCTCTGCTCAGCAAGGACCGAAGCTCGGTAGGGTCCTTGTGCCACCCTGCATTGAGAGCTGTGATGCCCTCCATAGAGCTCACACCGTCTGCTGTAAAAGAAGCAGAAAATGTCTGCAAGTTTTTCATCCTGTCCCTGTCAGATCGTACACGATGGGGTGGTTATTCCTCTCAGACGCACGTGGGAATTCTTACAGTGCCAGGACTTCATTTCTCCCCTGTAGCAGGACTGTGTTTTGTGATGTTTTTATTACTACTACTGTTTTAATTAATAACGTTCCTAGCAGCACAACTCAAGAGGAATTGCCTCGGGGCATCAAACACACAGATGTAAGATTTCAGTGCCTTTTTAACTACTGGGCCAAGGCTAGAAAAAAAGTGCGGTTGAAGTTGACCGGGGCTGTTCAGTTTTGATTGTTGCTGCAGTGCCTTTCTGCATACAGGCAACTTCTAAACCGCCTCATTGCTGTTACTTACAAATATCAAAATGCTTCTGGCTGTTCGTGTTGTGACGAATGACGTCCAGAACTTGTTGTGTAGTTCGTTGTGCTTTCTGGCTACAGTACGGAGATCTTTTTTGACCTTTCCCTGTAAATATCTTGTTGGATTTGCTGTCTTTTTACCCTTTTTTTTTTTTCCAGAACCTGGGCTGGCGCTTTGGAATTGATAGAAATATTGAAAATCATTTGCAGGTGTTATTAAAATAGCAGCACCTTCACTTTCATCCCTTAAAAGGAGTGGAGATGGAACTTTGACTTGCTTTATAGCAGTGCCTTGGTGGCACATCATGTGTGTATCACATCAGCTCAGAGCAAACTGCAAAGGGGGTTAAATCGTATTACAGAGATAGGGAAAGGAGTGTTTTACCATTAATGCCAAAACAGCAAACATCTACTTCTGACAAGCTGACAGACCAGAGGACTGAAACTTAATGAATCTTAATGCTTTCTGTCATGTACTTCAATTTTCTCAAATTATTTCTCCAATTAGTTCTAGTCTTTGTGAAGGAATGACTAATGATAATTAATACATTCTTATCATTTGCATATTCGGGCTCCGGTGTCTCTGAAAAAAAAATAGAGATTTGTGTATGAAGGCGAGCCACGTTTCTGTCACTTCTTTGGGGTGTTGGGAGTTTATCAGCTTTTCAAGTGTGTATTTTCAGCTGAGCAGGGAGAAATGCGGTGGGGCGCCTTGAACAGGCTCCTGTGCTTTTGCCGTAAGGAAGTATTCGGGCATAAGTGATGTCTTAGAGCTCTTCTGCAAAGCGGTTCCTTCTCAGCTGCTCTTGAAGGGGGAGATGGGGAAATGCAGGGATGCGGAGCTGTGTCAGGAGACCCAACCCACCTGTTAGTATTATCCATGAGCACAGAGTGCTTGGGGAAGCTTACATCTGCAAAGTGGCAAAAAGGAAAAGTCCTGATGCGGAGCATCTGCTCTTCAGATCTTTTTTTTTTTTTTGGGGGGGGTGTTTTTAGGGTGTCTGAGCCCCTCCTGGATGTCATTCAGTTTTGCCCTGCTTGTAACGTGCACATGTGGAGAGATTTGTGCCAGTACATCAGATGAATCCTGTTTAAAATCAGTAGGATGTTTTTGCTGTCGCTTTTGTTGTATTTCGCCTGCTTTCCATGCTGCTCTGCAGGTGCTTTGCCTTTAACTCTAAAAACAACCTGGTTTCTGCTTAATTAGTCTTGCCTCTTATGCAGATGCTAATTCGGAGGAAAGAACAGAGATGAAACAAGTACATATTTTCTCCATAAATAAAAGGACAGCAGGATAAAAATCTATAATGGATTGGCGAGATGCGAAGAAGCAGCTTGAAGAAATGCAACTCAATATTTGGCAGAATAATCGACTGAAACAGATTTTGTGCAAAGGAGATGCTTTAAAGCTGCTAATGCAGAAAAATGCCTTGAGATTCTAACAAATGCTGCTGGATGGGACCTCGCAGAAGCAAACAAAATGGTTCCCTATAAACTTTCAGCATTCTGCTCCTTGTATTGGTGCTGCCCCATCGTCATAAAGGGTTGCTGTGTCCTCATCAGCTTCTTGTGAGAGGATTGCCTGTTCTCCACAGCTTTCTGGCCTGCAGCCCGGAGGGCAGAAATGAGATGAAGAAAGATCTGAAATAAGATGTTTCTTGGGATAGTTCGTTGCTGGTAGACCCTCAGAAAGCTGCTGGCTGAGTCCAGGGCTGTATTCTGCCCGTGACTGGTTTAGTGCTCCTAAACTGGTGAGATTTCAGTGCTAGTGATTGAAACTACCACGGGGATCTGGCATGGGTGGAGGAATGAGTCTGCCAGAACCATGGAAGCCTGTGAGGGCTGTAGTCTGCGTGTCTGAAATCAGCATCTCCATAAAGCTACAGAAGGGCCATTTATTCAGACGTGCTTTATCAAAGCAGTGGAGTGCCTGCAGCCTCAGCTGCTTTATCAACAGATATTTCATACCTGCCTCGTCACCGGTGTAGTGAAGTATGCGGTATGGAGCGGGGCAGCGTGCCCTGGTCATGCTCACCTCTGAATATTCCATACAAAATACTTGAGCAGGATACCAAAGCTGGCTTTCCAAAAGAATTTTCCTGAAAGAAATGTTGGATGTACGTCCAGGAATTGTTGGGATGGAGTCTAAGAAACCAAATAACACGTTCCACATGTGTTTTTGGTGAGCTGGTCCAAGTGCCGCGAGGAGGGCATCACGTAGCACAGAAAACTGCTTAGGTTTTGGAAAGTTACAGGATAGAGGGACCGGGGTGGGGAGGGGTTAGGCAGCATTGTTCTCAACTTGGAATGTACTGGTTGTACTGTCTCTCCTTCGACATCTTTCGGATGCAGTGATCATCACCAAGTTGGGTTTTGATAAGTACAGTTTGAGGTAAGGTCTCCATTATGCATCTCAATACCCTTCTCTTAAGATGCTGACCACCCTGGGCTGGCTGCTCGGTAACTGAGCTAATTGCTAGGAGCAAGTTTTTCACCCAGAGGGTGGTGACGCACTGGAACAGGTTGCCCAAGGAGGCTGTGGATGCCCCATCCCTGGAGGCATTCAAGGCCAGGCTGGATGTGGCTCTGGGCAGCCTGGTCTGGTGGTTGGTGACCCTGCGCATAGCAGGGGGTTGGAACTGGATGATCACTGGGGGCCTTCTCAACCCAGGCCATCCTGTGATTCATTCTATGATTAACTTGCTATCTAAAAGTTCAGCATCTTCCCTCTTCTCGTGCTAGCAGACAGCAAACTACACATCTGCTCCAACTTTCTGCAGATAAAATGCGTGGAGGCAGAGGAAGCTCTATAGCAAAAATCCTTGCTTGCGTTTTAACAGGAATTACAGACAGAACTGCTTCCTGACATGATCTTTTTCCCCCCTCATTTCATTCTTGTAAAAACAAACCCACAAAAATGCAGTGCTGGTTCAGCAGTGCTCAGTGCCACTGAGGTCACGCAAGTAATAAGAATAAGAAGCTTATTTAGCTGCATGTAGAGATTCTTATCACAGAGCCATCAATATTGCTGGCAATATCAGAAGTGCGGGCATAATTTCGTCATCTTTATTGGGCTCTTCGAGGCTAAATTTTGAGTGTCAGAACTGCCTTTTCCTGCAGATAAGAAGGGTTTTATGTGTCTAACGGTGATGCAAGTGAGCTGCCCAGGGGAATGGGATGGGCAGGGCCAGGGCCTCAGGTCTGTGTGTGCTTCTGCAGTCATTTGGGCATTGGTGGGGCCCCAGTCACTGACTGTTTTGGTCGTGGCTGCTTCTTAGAGCCAGACTTCAGCTGTCACATCTATACCTAAAGCACCTCCATGAGCATGCTGCATCATTGGACACTGCAGCTCAGCTCACTGCTGGCATGATCAGAAGCTCTGTGTACAAAACAAAAACACCAGTCTAGGATACGCTAAGTTGTTCATGCTTAATTCTGGGCTTAATGCATGCTTAATGCATGGGCACAGTCCTAGGTGGGAATGTCTTCTGCAAACCAGAAGGGGAAAGATGCTGCTGCAGATCTCTTTTATGTTATGGATTTCTATGCCTCAAGTAAATATCTGCTACTGCTACCAAATAATTGATGAGAAGAATGTGCACAGCTGTTAATTCCTTTTGTTTCCAGTGAGTTGGAGCTGCCAGGGCACGACACCTTCGCACTGCAGGCCAAGTACTCGTCCTTCCATTTGCACCTAGCAGATTTTTCTTGTTCCCACTCCCCAGGGTGACAGCTGCTCCGGGAGCAGACGAGGAAGAATGACACTGAGAAATAGATTCTGGCTGCGCTGTGAGCACTGGTCAGTAGCCTGTTTCTGAGCAGGTGGATGGCAGAGTTAGTGCAGCTGCACTTGGGCGATCTGCAGCGCAGGAATTCAGGGGGGGGAACAGTCATCTCTTTGCTCCTTGCCCAGAACTGTGTTACCGTGATGTGTGCCCTTCTGGAGCCCCGTGATGGGATTTGGGAAAGACAGGTGAGAGCTGCAGGTTGTAGATGGTGCTTGTCGAGCTGGCTGGAAACGCTCTTCCATTTGTTAGCGGTTCTTTAGATATTCTGCTGCATTAGCATGCTAGACATGAATATTGCTGTCTTATTAGCCTTTGAAAGCGACAAAGTTATAGAAGCTGTTCATTAGATTTGCCTTCACTTGAAAATCGTTTCAAAAGCTCTTTTTTTTTTCCCCTCTTAAAAACAGGTTGTACGCGTTAGAAAATGTCCTTACAGGTGAGGAAAATGCTGGAAATCAATCAAGTGTGGGTTTTTATCTTTAATAACACAAGTAGGTGTGTGCAAAGTGAAGAGAAACAGCTCTTAAAGCAGATCCTGGTACTTCTCACTGACAGCTCTCAGTACCAACCCTGAATTTGTGACCCTCGTTAGAGCTTTGTTAAACACTTAACTTAAATGTAAGCAAATTTCGGGGCTGTGGCCAACTTTTAAGATGCTTAAAACTGGCCAGGCTTCCAAACAATGATGACTTCGAATGTGTTGCAGCGGTGTTTGGGAAGCGCGGTTATTTGTTTTACTTACGGAAGGCCCTTTTTTGGTCCCTTACTAAGCGTATGTGTGAAGGATGGCCACAGCAGAGGTTAGAGCTGCAGCTCCTGAATGCAGTAGGCTGACTGGAGGGTCTCTTGCAGGCTTTTAAACACTGCTGCAATGGAAACAGTGAGGCACTTGAGGTTTTCCACTGAGGAGTACAGGAGTTGAGTCCCGCCGCATTAAATGTTCTCATATATCCTTTTTAAATTGACCACAAAATTCAGGCAGTCCTATACTCTGCAAGAGTAATAACTGCAGGGTCCATGGCTCACAATGCTTGCTGAAATAGAGCTATTCTGTAGGTGGAGGACTGTAGTTGTACAGCACAGGCGATGGAGACATTGGCTGGGGAAGGGTGTTGCAGATGTGAGCCTTGATCCATTGAGCTCTCATCAGATGAGTCAAAACATGACCATGAAATCCCACCGGCTCAGACAAGGCTGCTGTGGGCTCTGCTTCCAGCTTTGTTACTTGTTGCCTCCCATCAAAAAGTGATGCTTCCCATGGAAGTCGTTGCTTTCTGTTTCTGGAAATGGGCTCTGCTGGCACAGGATAGTTCAGAACATGCATGCGAACGGCTTGCTTAACATCTGGGAACACAGGCCAGCTTCCTTCAGTTGAGGCCCTGCCCTGCCTCTCCTCCTCCATCACAGGAAGACTCCATTTACCAACCGTGCGCAGGATCCTGGGGGTGAGAAGCACTTTGCTAAGGATGTCCTTTCCCTGTTTTCCCATCCCTGGTGACGCTCAAGGTCAGACTGCGCTGGGCTCTGAGCACCCGATGGAGCTGTAGGCGTCCCTTCTCATTGCTGAAGGTCGGACCAAGTGACCTCCAAGGGTCCCTTCCAACTCAAAAGCAGTGATTCCTTTGCAAAGCGTATCCCAGCTAGGTGTCACTTTGTATTCTGTGATCATCTGAAATCTGCTTTATTCTGTTAGTCCGCCGTACCGAGTAGTTATCACTGTGTGTGAGCCAGAAGATTCAGGGATAGAAGGCACAATGACAGCACGATTTGTTTTCTGAAGAGCTGAGGAGAATACTTCCCTTATTACAGAAATGCATTAACCCAATACGCACGCATATTTTGAGCATCAATATTATGTTTTCATATCCTGCAGTAGATTAAAACGTCAATCACACCATCCATATTTCATAGCCCACCGAAGCCTCGGGGAAGGTGCACATGTCTGCTGCTGCTCGTGCCCCACCAATAAAACAGCCCTCTAGAAGGAGATCTGAGCCGGCCATATAGCAAGATGTCAAATTAATTGTGCCAAAATAATGAGTTAGCACCAAATGCTAATTAAATATTGATGGAAGTCATACTTTCAATTATATTCATTACGGTGCAATGTGTTATGTAGACACGAAGTGCTTGGGATGTGGGCATGTTTTATAATTAGTCTTGTCACATAAAAGCACTGGAGTTATTTCTCTTCTGGAAAATCCGTTTCTAATGCACTGGAGGTCCATATGTGCTATCCTGTTGTTGTAGCAGAAGCCCTTCCAGTTCTTCTGATGCTCCAGGAAGGCGGCACCTTCCTGGATGGCAGATTTCACCTTCCTGGATGGCAGATTTTGGGGCACTTACTCTGATTTATACTGCCCCTGTGGCTGCCCTCCTCATTCACAACGTGCTCTTTGCAGAGCTGGAGCTGCAGCAGTGTGGGGCCGTGTCTTGCTTGCAGCTGCAGAGTGGCAGAGCAGAGAGAAATCCCAAAGCATGAGCAGAGGGGAACCTCTAAGTGTGATGTCAGCCAGAAGAGTAGGATCACAGAATTGTAGGGGCTGGAAGGGACCTCCAGAAATCATCGACTCCAACCTCCCTGCAGAGCAGAGGACGTGCAGGGCCTGCTGCTCTCTGCTTTGGGGGAAGCTCTTAGAGAACAGCTCTTTGGGCCGAGTTTAATTACTCAAGTTTTTTTACACAGTGGGTGGTGTTGCACTGGAACAGGTTGCCCAAGGAGGCTGTGGATGCCCCATCCCTGGAGGCATTCAAGGCCAGGCTGGATGTGGCTCTGGGCAGCCTGGTCTGGTGGTTGGCGACCCTGCGCATAGCAGGGGGCTGAAACCAGATGATCACTGTGGTCCTTTTCAACCCAGGCTGTTTTGTGATTCAAAACTAAAGATTCAGGATGATGTGCTGATAGGACTTGATTGCATCAAGATTAATAGCAGGATCGGTCCCAGAAAGAATCCTACTGGAATATTTTTGTATGTGAAATTCCCTTTAAGGGGAAATGGGCACACACGGCAAAACCCACCAATCAAATGCGTAAGGCAGGGTGAGCCCATCACTCTCGAGCTCATTGAGCTCTTAGAAAGACTAAAAAGTGACTTCCAAGGTCACTTTTCCCTCCACCTGGAGGATGGGGAGGGGAGTGGGGAAGCTCAGATCTGGGGGCAGGGATGCTCCGAAAGTGTAGGAGTCAAGGCTGGTGGGCAGGGTGCAATTAGAAAGGAGGGTGGGGGGTTTTTCCTTCTAGAAGGGGCAGCCTTAGCGGCGCTGTCCCAGTGTAAATTGTTCCTAAGAAGGAACTCTGATATTATGCACTGTGGAATATACATGAGCCCAGTGAGAGGCATGTGAAAATTACCAGCGGGGAAGCATTGGAGAGCAAAAGGAGCAGTTCAGCCGAAGAATGGATAACACCCAGCAGAGCAGAACTGTGGCACCAGCTGCTGAGAGGGTGATTCAGTGCTCGTAATGAGTTCCAGCTTCGCTCTAAAGCTATCGCTGCGGAAGCATTCCTCATCTAAAGTACAAAACTTCTCCGGACCGTCAGAATGGAATCTCTCCGCGTCCTGAACGTGTGAAATTAATGACTGAATATTATGCTGAGAGCCATTTAATTAAAAACGCTCCCATTAATAACGCGGTTGGAGAGAGCATGTGTGTTATGTAATTAAAGATAGCACATCAGTAAATGATACTATGCAAAACCAATTCAAAAAATTCAAATGAGGCAGCGCGATGCAAGGAACTTAAATTCAAGTGGGAATAGAAGTCGGTGTGAAATAAGCTCCGTTTTCCCTGGAAGCTGCAATTAATCTCCTTCTGGCAACACCACTCGGTACCGGTGGTGTAAGTTTTAAGCAGGGGGCCCTGCTGGTGCGACGTGTCAAAATACCTTTCTCTCTCCACTCCTTTGGCCAAATAAAAGGAGAGAGACTCAGAGAGTCTGAGCTGCTGAGTGCCATTCAGCCGCAGTGCCGCTGTTACTGCGAGCAGTCAGGTTGTGCTCAGTCTGCTGTTGGCATCTGCGGGAAAGCCAGCAGGAGGAGGTGGAAGAGGGAGCAGAGATGGCAGCCGGTGTGCAGCATCACCTCCAGCTCAGGTGAGCATAGTTTCCTTTGCTTCCCCAGAGCTCGTGGGCTAATCCAAATCTTCAGTGACGGAAGTCAGAAACACCACAGTTAAATACATCTGACATAAGACTGCTCAATTTCAATCCACTCAAGTACTGTACGATACTAAATAGGTTCGCTTATCATCCTAAATGTGGCATCCTGAAATACTTTTAATCCCTTGGTTTCCCTCCCCAGAAATCTGTGTTAAATATCCCACACCGAGACGTGAGGCCAGCAGCGTGAGTCTGCTCAGCACCTCCTGCTGTTGCAGTGTGTGCTTCGGGAACACCCGAGGGATGGGGGAAGGACTGAGTTCTACTGACTTATGTAGACCAAAGGCAGCTCACTGCTCAGTTGTCTCTAAGCTGGAACACATCGGCTCAAGTTTGGAAACGCTGGAGCTAAAATCAGCCTGCTATGTTTTGAAAACCCGGACTGATGGTTTTAAGAGCAGACTACAGGAAAATAACACCTGTGTGGTAACTGCAGTTGGCACATCTGGATCTGGCAGCATCGCTGCCCCCTGTAGGATCCCCACACTGAAAGATCCCAAGTCTCGTGTCTTGGGATGTGGCCTTGGCTGTAGCAGATGATACAAATCTTACAGTACTAGGAGTTAACTGACTGATAGCTTTGGTTCTGCTTTCTTCCTCAATTTTACCTTAAGGGCTAATGCAAATAACCTCATTGCTTCCTATTGCACTGTTCCATTCCTTGCCAATTTGGACCCAATTATAATGTATCACCTTTCAGGAAGATCGCCCGCTTATTTGGAGCTGTTAAGATAAGGTAGCCAAAACTTAATTGGCTGCATAATGACAAAAGGGCCACATACGGTCTGGGAATGAGGCAGGAGAATAGAGAAGCTGGATTTGCATTTGAGGTGGCTAAAATGTACAGCAGGAAAGGGCGGGTATACGGAGTGATAGCTGAGATGTGAGGCGATGGTCTGGGATTGGTGGTAATAGAACCGTGCTGCTTCCCAGTGATGGCAAAGTGAGAGCAGCAAGGAGAGCAATGGCACACAGCAGGTGTCTCAGAAGCAGCTTTTGGATAGCTGAAAGGGGTGAGCGTGGCACTCTGACCCCCGCATGGCTTTCATAAGTAAGATTTGGCTCTTGGTGTGGCCTGGTATCGAGCTGAGGCTCTGCTGTGGTGACTGCCTGAAGGATCCACCGCACTGCCTCTGCATCCCAGCACCCGGGGGGGGGGGGGGGCGGGGAGTGTTCAGTGGAACCCCACCTCACTTTGGGGGTGTTTTTGAAGTGGGAGGTCTTGTGTTCAGGTCTTCCCATCCAGCTACCTCGTAACCTGGGAAGGAATTACACTCATTTGTAGGGTGTTGGTTTTTTTTTTGGTCAGTGATGAATACAGTACCACATTCTCAAAGTACAGTTCGATACCAGTTGCCAATCCATTGGAAACGTTTTATTAGGTGTATTAAAACGAAAGAAGGAAACTGCTTCTGCTGGATATCTGAGGTGTTCACAAAGCAAGCAGGGAAGGGCAGGATCTGTTTTTACAGATGAGACAGCCTACAGCTGGAAGGGTACTTGAGTGATGTGCGTCCCATTGAGCTGCTCGGTTTGTGATTTGTTATTGTCGTTTTCTGCTGTGCATATTTGAATAGGAACAGCGATAATGACAAATCATTATTATACTATAAATAAAACATTATCCAGATTACTCTGGTCAACAGAGCATAAAACAAACAGCAAATTCTAATGTCCTTGAATTACACGTGATTGACGGGGGAGGAAGGGCAGCACGGGATGCTGATTTGCACCCACTGCCTTCGCCTGGTTGCTGCGAGAGCGTTTCCAGCCACATCGGGATTGCTCGAGGGTTTCCACGTCCACTGAAACGATTAAAAATACAACACCGAGTGGTTGTGGTTCCTGTATTTACGTACTGTGTACTGCCTGAAGGAAAGAGAGCCGCCTGACACCGGTGCGCATCGCCACTTGCCTGCCGCCGCTAGCTTTAGCGATGTATATCCAAGTGATGGGGAGAACAGGAGCAGGCATACTGAGTAAGGACTTCATATCAATGCAAATAAGTATTTAAAAACGTGCAAAGCTATACCGCTAGGTTCACTGGTGCACGTTGCGCTGAACCTGCTAGGTTGAAGCGGTTTCTTTTTCCCCTGGTTTCGACTGCAATCAGATCGCAAGTCTTTTCTTGCAGTCGGTTTCTCAAAATTGATTTGAAAAAGTGTACCGTGATGCTTCTAAGCTGATTTTTAAAGCACTGACTGGAGAAAAAACGCAGAGGCTCATGGTGAGTTTTCTGGCATAGCTGTCAGGCTGTCATCTTGTGCCAAAGCTTGGGGAGGAGGTGGTTGGGGCATCATGCATGGCTCCCAAAAAGCGGTGAGATGCTGCTGCTGAGGGGCAGAGCTCCATGCAGGCAGTCTCCTTCACAGGAAGATGTTTGGGCTGCTGTAATGCAGACACCCTAAGGCTCCAAAGCACCTCTCTTCTACTTTCAGTGGCCTGCTTGGGGCTACTTGCTGAGGCAGCTCATGACTGCGTCGAGCAACGCATACGCTTCTTTCCTTGACCCTCGTGAACGCTACTGAACCTATTCTGCCCACTGCACTGCAGACTTAAATATCTCACAGAAGAACAAATTGCGCTTGGCACAAATATTCAGCGATATGCTGTGGTGTCCGAGTGTTTTGTCATTTATTTTTCCCCCCATAAAGCCACCAAGTAAAACTGGGAAGAAAAAAAAAAAACCACAACCAAATATGCAGCCAGTGAGTGACAGATTTAGCAAACTCTCTTTATTTACATACAAATACATGTACACATATATTCTGTATATGTACACATATTCAAGTGTATATACATACATGGTTTCCACATACTCTACAATAAATAGCATGTAGGGTTTTCTTTTAATTGCCTACAGTGCTGAGTAAAAATACATGGCAATAAAATCATGGCTTACAGCTAAGTTACAAAAGCACCAGACACTGAACTCATAGCAATAAATCCGAGCTTATATACAGCTGGAACAAGGACACGCTATACAGAATACAAAGTAGAACACCTTTGTAGGAATCGACAGTAAGAGACAAACTGAAGAACGTTATTTAGAACAGGAGGGACTCTATATGAGAAGAAGGAAAGCAAAGCAGTCAGGTTCTTGGCGAAACAAAACCACACGTTTAGATTGGTCACCTGAAGAAGAAACAAGTTAATCGTTACTTTCATATTTTAACAGTAAAGTTTTCTATGAGGTTTTACCAAGGAAATGGGAACTGATCTCACGAGTGAGTCCTTCTGAGCTGTCGGGATGTACGCAGCGCTCGAACTGATTGTTTTAGCAGCACTTCATTTAAGCCATGTGTAACTTCTTGCTCCCTGCATGTTAGTTTGATGACAGGCAATAGAAGCACTCCCTCAGCTGGCTTTTTCCGCCAGGACCTGTGATATGGGACTGTGATAGCAGACTGACAGCAGTGCTAAGTCAGTATCTATAAGAAACGGCAAGGAATTTGTGCTTGGAGCTGCACTGCTGGAGCTAACTGTCCTACAGAACCAAACCACAGCCAGGCCCTGCGCTGCCACAGCCAACTGTGACAGAGCAATGCTGTTCCGTGTGGGCGTGCTGGTCCAGGTGAGTATTTCATACCAACAGCAATTGTTTGAAATCTGCTCTATGAGGTGAAGGTGCATAGATTTGTGCCGCCCTCTTTGTTTTCCATTGCTTAATATATTGATCTTAATTAAGGAATGCTAAGGAAGACAAGCGGGTGCCATTAAGCAGAAAATTTGTGCTGCTCAGGCATCCTCCTCCTGCTGATGGATTCTCCTTGCCACAACATGGTGCTGAGGCCTAGGAAGCAAGATAGTCACTTCTCTCCAGTGGAACCTGGCACCGTTTGCAGACTTAAGCAGAGATTACCTTTTTCCAGGGTACGTACGCTCTCAGTCACTGTGAAATGAGTGCTGGTGCATGAGTGAATGCTTGGGAATGGTCAAAACCACAGGTGACGATGGAAGGAGGAAATGTACACCAAACGTGCACACCTGGTGGGTCTAATAAACTAAAGCTCATCAATATCTAATTACATCATTGCATATTCATGGACAAGAAGTCTGGAGGAAGAACTACTCGCTCTTCACTTCAATGAATACTTATAACTACCACTGCTCATAGAAATGTACTTTCCTTCCTTTCTCCCCTCCCTTAGAAATAATGCTTTCTTTTCATATTTGGACTTGATACTTTATGAAATTAGTGGGAGAGCTGTTTGTTTGGGTTTTGTATGGAACCAGCCGAGAGCCATCTTTACAACTTGTTCTTTATATTGTCATCTCTAAAGGTTCCTAATGAGAATCATTTCCTGCTAAGTGTTGTCCAATTCAAGTGTAAGGTAACCTCTCTCTGCCTTGGAGTGTACTTCAAAAAACTGATTTTCAAGATCGATGCTCATTACAGACATAATTTGCTTCGATTTCTTGTTGTTGTTTTTTTTTATCATGTCTGCCTGGTAGTTCCCTTATGAATGACGAGACTACTAAAATGCAGCGGTCTCAAATGAAAATGATCGTTACGTAAACAGTTTGATTAGTTACGATACAGCACAAACACAGCTACAGTTTTTAAAGACTTTTGAACCTGATAGGAAAAACATATTCCTCTCCAGAAGGTTAATGGGAGACGCTTATTTTTATGACTGGTGCTGGATCTCTACAGTTAGTCACGGCCGTGTCAGCCAGAAGACAAGTACGGAGTCTCGCTATGGTAATTATAATCGGGACAGACCTTTTGCACCAGTTTGTAATCTACACTGTAAAAAGCGATGTAAATGCAGATTACTTTGAATGGTTTAGAACACAACCAGGAGACATGGCTTTGGGTCTGCTCTTGGTAGCAGATCTTTGAGGGGTCGAAGTTGCACAAGGCAGTTTTTTTAGCGCGATCTGTTTTTTCGTACTCGATGCGGCAATTGAAGGACTTGGATTCCTTGGTCTCCAGAGTTGACTGCGGAGACGATTCGAATTCGACCACCTTGGAAGGTGGCACCAGGCTCACAGAAACGTTTCCGAGGCCTGTGGAGTTATGTCGGAAATAAACACTGAAGGTGCCGTTGCCGTGATCAACGATTTTCCCCGTGATCAGGAGGTTCAGTTTAACAGTTTTGATGTTAGAGTGGAAGTCGCCCCATCCAAACATCTTCTTGAATTTCCCAGTTTTTACTATAGGTCTGCGTTTAGTTCGTGCGAGAGATTCCTGAACCTCCGTGATGTTGGACAACCAATCCCAAAAGTTTTCTATGCTGTCCGAGTAGGACACCTGGCCATGTTTCAGTACTGGGGATGGCTTAACAAACAGGCGTAGCGGGTTGATGATCCTGGAGTGTACCACGTTGTCCACCAATGTCTCTGCGGCATCCTTGTCTTCCCAGTCCAGCACATCTGTAGCTTGTACGACTTGATTACCATCACAAAAGACCTGTTCCAAAACAGAAAAAGAACTGTATGAACTGTGAAAAGAAAAATGTCAAGCTACCGCAGGAGCCATTAATATTTGCTTTTGTATCACTCCAGTGGACTACAGTAATGAGTAACTTCTGCAGCCCCGTGAAATATCAAAGATTTTATTCAATAGCTTACAGAAGATGCAAAAAACTCACTAGGAGCCATCCAGCGGAAATAATGCATAAATCTCTGGATGGGCTGAGGACCGTCGCGCATCAAACAAGGCAAGCATGTTTTTCTCACACTTGTGTTAGATAAAAATGTGCCTAAGGATGCAAGAAAACTGGAAACAGCGAAGTGGAACCTCCGCTAAAAGACAGGAAAAGAGAAAGGCAGAACTCTTCCATTCTGCTTTGTTATTCTCCTTACTTCACCTAACAAATACTTTAGGCTTAAAATCCTGTTATCTGTGTGTACCAAAATTGCTTATTAGACATCTGTATTTTTGTTTTTGCCCAAGTTTGCAGCAGATCCTGAAAGTAATCAAGGGTTTTGGTGTGCTGGAGGCAGGTGCAAAACTGCCTGTGTACGGCAAGTCCAAGCCTGCAAGAAGGACTGAGCAACTCCACTTGAAGAGCACATCTTACCACTTTTCAGAAACGTGACCAGGCCAAGCGAAGTCTAATGCAAAACAGTTTGCAATCAGGAAGTGTGTTACTACATCCAGTATCAAGAGAAAGATGTTAGCTTTCAAAAAGATGTGTCTTAGTAAGCATCAGATGCCCAATTTAATGCACAGGCATACTGCCTGCGTACAGCCTTCCTGTTCAATCTGAGAGTGGAGCCCAGTTGAAAATGCAGAACTAGAGCATGAAGAGGTCAGAAGTAGGATCTGTATTTCTGCAGGCTAGAAATGAACATCTACCTTTCTTTAAACATTCCTGAAGTCTCGAACATGAGTTTTATAAAAGGTGTTTGCATGTTAGTTTTGTTCGTTCCCTTCAAGCTTATACCAGAATCTTCATGTACAAGATTTTCAGCTGCTTTATTCATCATTAACCAGCACGTAAACACATGCATGAGTAAAATGCAAAGCAGCTCAGCAAGGAAAAAACGGTGCTGTACCAAGTCCAAGCCCCACTGAAAAACTCCCTCCTCCTCCTCCAGGCAAAATGCTGCTGGGATTACACCTCTGCTCCTGCAAGGCCAGGGTTTGCAAGGTGGACTCCTAGGATTGCTAGCACTGGGATGCAGTTTTCGCTGATCAGTAGGCAACCACAGCACCAATTGTGAGGTGGAAGGTTGCTTAAAGCAGCCAAAACAGGGAATGAATGCCATCCTTTTCACTTGCTGGGTGATGCTGACTTTGTGGGATGGAATTCTGTGCTGCTTGTCTCACAAGAGAAAATGTTAGAAGCACTGCTGGGCTTGCTGTTCCCCTGCTACGGTACCAAAGGTACCCATAGTTCTTAGCACTTTACCATATTCAGTCCTTATTTTCTACAGTCTTCAATTTTTCGTTTAATTACCTGGCTAAGATCAGGAACTCCAAAACCATTGGTCCTTTCCTGTTTTCTACCAACAGACTGAAACCAGAGCCTGAATCCAGTTTAACACATATTCTTCCTACCTTCCCTAATGCAGTACTCGAGATCGGCTTTACCTTACTCGCATACTGAGGGGCAGCCATCGCTAAATAAATCTGTGGCTGGATCCATACTGTGAGGTCAGGTGTGGCTCACGTAAGTACATTATTTTCTTCTTCAGATTAGAGAGGGAGAAAAAAGGCACCAATGATCACTCTCGGCCTGAGACCTTGTATGTCAAGTTTCTGCCACCACACAATGTTTTTTATGGCTGAGCTATGAACTCGGGAAAATAGGAGATCCTAATGGAAGCAGTGACAGATGCTTATCTGCACCAGCACAAATAGCTGTCATAACGATGCGGAGGAAAGCTGTCTCGGTGATGGAAAGTTCTCAGTGAAGCAATGTCATGTTTATGCATGGATCTTCAGCCCCTTCTGAGCCAGTCCACATGCTCAAAATCAGCTGGGTGAAGCTGCAGCAGCTGGCCAGGGAGAGCTCCCAGCTGCAGCCAGGGCTGGGTTCAGAACAGCAGGAGCTGAGACACACGTTCACCCGTCCTTCACCCCAACCCAACCGGAGGCCTCTCGGAGCACTAGGAGAAGCTGTGCTGCTGCACTTCCAGATTCCAGCAAGACGGGGCCCTGGTAGAGCTGACAAAACCTTTCTCAGTGTCTGCATGGCTAAATGGCCTCCTGCATGAAACGCTCATGGCCATGCGAAGATGTGGGCACCTGTAGTCGGTGTCACTGCTAGTAACTGAGCTGGAAATCTGAAGGAGAAATACATGGAATCAGTGCTGTTCAGCACACAGGCGGTTCTAACTTCGCTTGTGTCTGCGCTCAGCTGTGCCTGTCCTTTGACAAGGGCACAGGAACACCACATTTGTCCTCCTGGGCTACTTTTCTTTTGCAGCGCTTACTGAAAGCCGCGCTAGGGCTCTTTGGCTTTTCTTTCCTTCCCATCACAATGAGAGCTACAGGGCACCGAGTCATGTGCTACTGGTAATGCTCAGTGTATGTCTCTTCTGGGGGCTCTCACTCCAAATGAGATAGCAGAGCATTGCTTTCTCAAGTGCTTTTTGCAGCAGGCTCTGATATAAAAAGATGAAAAATGTGCTATGAGGTTCAGAGCGGCTGCAGGATGGGAAGCAGTGATGCATGCTCAGACAGGTTAGGTTTGTCGCATCAGTGAGGTATTAGGGTAAAATGATTTCGAATGGTGGAACTGCAGAGTGGTATCACGCTAAACCACTGCCACTGCTTTTAATTATGTGCGTGTTACAGTGCATGAGCAGCTGGCATGCTCACAGCAATCAAGCTGCTTCAGCTGAGGTGACATGGTGGCAATTAAATAGCTTTCATCGTAGGTGAACACACGATGGTTCAGATGTTGAATCACAGCGACGCACCGTTCCTGTTTAAGGCACGCACAGCACCAAATAAAGATGGCTACAATGTGCGCCTTACTCAAAATGAGCAGTTTTTCCTCCTTTCTCGAACAGATTGCAGGCTGCAGGACTCTGGTCTTGTGCAGCCTTATTTCTGGACTCTGCCCTGCTGCTGCCTTGTTTCACTCGTTCGGTTGTGGGGACGGGGCCGATCTGTCAGCGCAATCAGTTGCAGGAAAGGGGACTTTGCAAGCACCCAACAGTACATGTGTTGTTTTGCACGTGTTCAGTAATTGATGGCTAACAAGGAAGAGCCTGCTTCTGCTCAGTGCTTAGCGCCAGAGCAGGAATGAAGGTGCACTGTTCCGAAATGTGAATAATATTTGTACCTTTTGAACGTAAAAACCTTATTTTTGTGCATGTGCAAAACTTGCTCTATTTGAAATAAAGCTTCTTGCAATGAGAGAATCGAACGCTTAACACATCATTTTCTTCTACGCGCTGCAAAGGCCCTTCACTCGATGACAGCTTTTTGCTATTAGCAAGGCTGGGCCCATGCCCACTTTATTCACTTTGGTTAGCAATTTCCGGGAAATAAAAAAAATCTGTATTAAAAGAATGCAGAGCATGCTGGAAAAATGGCTTCCTCAGCATCTTCCCATTTCACAATAATGCTTCTCTATAGTGAAAAAATATTGCTGGTAGGGTATGTGAAAAAAATACTAGCTTAGGGAAGTGAGTATATACATTTAAATAGATGGCTATTGCTGTAGTTCTCTGCTGCACCTGCATTTTCCCATTCCCTCCAAACCATCAATTTCCAAGCAGAGGAAATAATCTAATCTATTTTTTGTATTATGGAGGTTGTAAAATGTCACCCGGTTACCCCAAAATTTCCGTTAGGCTATAGATATTTCCCAGTGAGGGCAGTTATCTGGACCCATTGAGACATACAGAATCCATGACACGCCTTGCTTTTACATTTTGGTACGTTAAACACAAGAACAGTTCAAACCGAAGCATAACACTGTGAATATTTTAGACTTCAAACCACTGGTTCTTCCTGTGCACTTCTCTGACCGATTGTGATTGCTCTTCAAAGACCTTTCTCATCCAAGGATGATTTCTTTCACCCAGAGGGTGGTGACGCACTGGAACAGGTTGCCCAAGGAGGCTGTAGATGCCCCATCCCTGGAGGCATTCAAGGCCAGGCTGGATGTGGCTCTGGGCAGCCTTGTCTGGTGGTTGGCGACCCTGCACGTAGCAGCGGGTTGGAACTGGATGAGCATTGTGGTCCTTTTCAACCCAGGCCATTCTATGATTCTATGAGTCTGATCATGGTAGAGAGGCTTGGGATTAAATGATGTTCTCGTGAACCATTTTTGAGAAATCAGCCTGTGTGGAAGAGATGCCAGTGTTAGCAAAGGCTGTGTTTCTGTATTTGCACAGTTAAACTCACGCTCCTTCACCTGGAATTTGCTGCCACAACTTTCTCTGTGGGCAAGGCACTAAATGAAAGAGTAGCCATGCTGGATTTAATTGTTTCAATGCCTTGGGGATTTTATCCAGGTCATCACTCACCAGCAATCATTTCTATGGCTTCAACCCTGCCAGGAATCATTTAAAAACTGTCAGCCATTAGCTGAAATAAATAGGTCTGTTGGGATAAGCAGAGCTCAAGCCCCTACTTGGCCACCGACTGGTGTTGCACTGAGTGTTTATCCTGCAGAGGAAGAGGAAGGGGTGGTAGGAGTGAGGTGGAACGCAGCAATGGTCACCTGTCCTGGGTTTCACCTGGGAGGAAAACTCATCCTGGGGAGTTCCAGCAGACTTTGAGCTCTCCACTGGTCCCAGCCCTGATGCTGCATCACAAGGGTTCAGAATCGTGCCACTGCCATAGCTGCACAGGATGCTGACCACTCTGGCTTCCTCCTGCTAATTTCAGCATCTTGCTCCCACAATAACGCAGAATCACCGAGCAGCTTCACAAAAACCTCACTTTGAATGGGAGGAGAGAAGGAAGAGAGATAGCTCTGCTTTATCTGTTTGAAAATTCAATGATTTCAACACATTTATCAAATTTTAAATAATTTATGTCTTGACGGGCCTTATCAATTTTGCAAAGCACATGCATTAACCAGATACAATGATCTCATATTAGCTTTTTCAGCATCTTACACCAGAGCCCAGAAAGATTAATAAAAACTCAGACCGTCATCAATTAAATGGAAAAAACATAAAATTGTGTTCCATTATGGCCTTTTTTTGCAAGAAAATGATGACGGGTTCTAATAATTCATCACAACAAGCTGAGTTTGAACTTCACTGATTATTAAACACGTTTCTCCCAAAGGCAGAGGCCGTGATGGGTTTTATGGCAGCAGATGTGACTGCTGTCAGGAATGCTTCAAGGAATTTAGGAATTAAGCAATGTCTTCTTTTAGCAGGACTACATGAAAGAGATGTGTTTGTTCTGTCTCATCACAGCCTCATTCTGCAGGATGTTATAGGCATATGTGCTCCAATTGTGGTTTGACTCTTTTACCACTGCAGCTTTTGCTAGGAATGAACACTTTGACTTAACACCCTGGGCTGTCACACAGAAAAACCCCTCAGGATACCCAGATCTTCAGCAGCCCAAACTCATACTCAGGTTTTTGCTTGGAAAACTTTGATCATTGGTCCCTTTTCTCCAAAACATCTGTGGGAAAACTTAGTATTTCCCTTGAGGAAACGAGATTGTGCAGGTCAGCATGCACTGAGAAACATGGAGTTGCTTGCACTGAATTAAAGACATTTCATGTCTGGTCAGGTGTAAGATTTTACCGATTCCTCCTTGCTCCGACAGCAGGGAACGTGGCTCCAGTACTGGGAAAATAACAAGAGCTCCAAGGAAATGCAACTGCCTTTTGTATTTTACTTTGGTTGTAAGGAAAGCGTAAGAACAACTTCACTTGAGATGAAGGAAAGCTGAAACAAGGCCCCTTAGCTGACTGCACCTGGGAAAGGGCAGCCCTGCGTGTACGTAGAGAGTGGGACATGAAACTATTACAGAGCCCAGGAGGTGGGGAAGGCCTAGAGGACAAGCTGGGTGAGGAGCTGAGGTCCCTGTGTTCATTGCGCCCAGAGCAGAGCAGCTGAGCCGAGCCCTCATGTCAGTGCAGCGCCTCTTGGTGTGGAGGGACAGCACTGAGCTCTGCTCTCTGTGACACCCAGGGGCATGTCAGAGGGTTGCAATTTGGTAAGTCTTAAGGACTCATGCAGCTATGGTTACTTTCTGCCACTCAGGAAAGGGGGACAGAAATCCCCTGTTCAGTAGCGAATAAAATTGGATTGCTTTAATAATTGTGCCCTGTCTCCTGTAGTTAACACCAAACTGACAAGCTGCTTCAGCAGGAAAAAAAAGCCTTCATGATCAAACTGTGCAGCCCGTTAACTTTTCTGCTTGAAACTGGATCCTGCAAAGCAGTGCCCCTCGCTGAGGGATGCTGCAGCAGCACTCCCAAGCCGGTCACTGCAGCACTGTGCTTGCATGATGTGATATGCCATCCTCCAAAGCCATATATCCCAGCACCTCGGGTGAAGCATCAGAGAGAAAGGAGCAGTAGAGGAGCAGAAGAATCAAACTATATACCCATGTTTTAATTGCAAATATTTACATTTTCTGACATATCATTGTCTGAAAGTCAATTCATGCCAATAAAACACCTGCAGGAGACACAGCAGTAATGGTTTCCTTAAGAAGCTTTCCTTAACTTCTTAGCCATTTGCCTTTCAGGAGCTTCAGACTGCCATGGAAGGTAAGGCAGAAAACAGATGCTGGAAACCTAAGAGCAAACGTGTAGATTCAGTGCTACCTTCCCTCACTATATTATGGCAAGTTCCTCCTTCATTTTCGCTGCAGAAATACAGGGATTGAATGAAACTGCTTCGCTGAGCACTACCTAAATGTGCTTTGCTGTTTTTCCTCCCAAGATCTGAAAGAAAAAATCTCTCTATACCCGTGTGCAGCTGAAGGCTGGAGAAGTTAACAGGTAGAAGTCCTTAATAAGAATATGAGCCAACATTCGAATAACCTACAGACAAACATATCAGTCTAAAACAAACGGCCGTACTGGGAGCACTTCCAATTCAGGCTATGATTCCACTGCATATTCTTCAATAAAACAGATACTCCAACTCCAATATTGTGCTTTCCAGAGACAAAAAAAAAATCACTTTAAAATTTTCCACTTTTTGCGAGGCAGCAAAACAATATTTTACTTAAAACAGCACTTCAATAAGGAAATGAATTTACGAGGAGGAAGAAGCAGAAGCAGAGACTGAAAAACTGAAGCCTACAATCTGAAGCCTACAATTAATAATTCCTTTTCCTAAATGTTATTTGGGGACAGTATTTGCCATTTTTTTTTCTCACAAGCCCTACCAGTAGTTTTAGCTTAAGTGTTCCCTCCAGGCTCAGTTGGAGAAATGGCCCAGCTGGCTTTTAAATGAGATCTGTGTATCGCATTGATGTACCTTTTTGCTGAAACAACAGAAAACTTGTTCTGAGAACTGCTTCTTCTCAACAAATGAGCACAAATTCTGCTGTTGAAGAATTCACGTTGTTCTACTCTGGGTTTTTTTCCCCATAAGGTTAAAATACAGGTTTTTGAGATTAAAAAAAAATAGGTACCTTATTTGTCCGTAGGAAATGGCATCTGGAGTTCAAGAGGCATCTGGGTGAGGTGCTATGAGATATGGTTTAGTGGGTAGTAGTGGTGATAGGAGGACAGTTGGACTAGGTGAAGAGAATATCTTGTAGGTCCTTTCCAACCTTGTGATTCTAAAAGAAGGCTCATAATTTTGTCTGACATTGATTAGATACAGATACGGGTGTTTCTAAGTAGTTTTTGCCATCTAGGAGGCATCCAGCTCATTCTGAAGGGTGGAGAAGTAATAGCAATGCAGGACATTAAATGAATGATCTGAAAAGCGGTACCCAAAATATCTAATTCAGTTTCAGTAAGATATAGAAATCTTAGTTGAGATATATACACACGTAGAGACATGAAACAGTCAAGAAGAACGTGTAGCTGATCCCAGGTCAAAGAAGGAAATGCTGTGGTGAGGCTCCGAGCCACCTGACCTACTTGGCAGTGACCTCAACTGTGTTAGAGCTGAACTGTCCTTCAGCAAATCAAGCAAAAAGGTCATCAAGTCTCTGAAAGACTAATGGGATAATCTCACCAGATGGGCCTTCTGAGGAACCTCTGAAGTTAGACGGCTAAAAGCTGAAAATTTGACTTTAAAAATCAAAGTGCACTTTTTTCAAGAAGAGTCTCTAATCCTGGTAAGGGGAAGGGAGGAGACGAAAGGTGACTGGACATGCAGGTTTCAGCCTCAGCGGACTGTCTTCTGGCCATCCCCATGTGTGCCAGGGATGTTTCTTTGGGCAGGTATCTTCCAGCAGATGCGGCCAGCCTTTTGCCCCTACATAGCCCTCTCTCTGAACTGGCCTGGCCACGTGCCTGATGCAAACTGCACTAAGGGACCAGGCCAGTGTTAAGAAGAGAACACTACCAATGCTGGACAGGCACAGCTCCTTAAAATCCCAGCTGTACTCTTGCAATCTCTTCTGTGCTGAGTTTCCCTGCTGCTATGGACATACGTATCAGCTTATGGGACAGAGACTTGTGCTTTAGGACCAATCTAGAGTCCCAACCAATACGTAGCTGTTTTTAGAAGGCATCTCTTTCACCTGGTGAGCCTGTGAGGTGTCCCAGGTGCTTCCGATCTCCACCACCATACCTGCAGATGCTGCTGCTCGACTGCTCACAGGACTAAAACCTACAAAAGATTCCTCTTATACCAAACTAAGATGGGAATGCTCCAACAGCTCCTTTGCTAATGTAGCACCTGTTGACTGGTCATGTGTTGAACTTTACAGTTAGTAATTCTCTTTCCTGCTGATTTCTTTAATGCCTGGGAGATTCCTCTTTACCTGTGTTGAGATCAGTTCATTAAGATGCTGATTTCAAACTGTAATTATGTGTCATTGAGCACTGCTTGTTGAACCAGCAGTAGCACTGTTACGTTCTTGGCTGCAGGAAAGCCCACAGATGCTCCAGTCCCCCGAAAGGAGGAGGTTCCAAGGCACCTGGATAGAGGTGGGTGCGTAAGGATGCTTGAAAGGAAGTGTTTCAAGAGTCACAGTCACCCGGTAAGACTATTTTATGCGGTGGGGAAAGTGCATAAATGGAAAAGTGCTGTGCCTGTTAGAAAGCAACCTGATTTTACTCAAGTTGTCATCTAGGTTTTGTATGCCTTATAAATTTTAAATTAAAAATCAATTACAGAACAGCCCTTAATCTCCTCTTTGGACATGATTTATTTTTGGATGAGAACTCTGAAACCCGACTGACCTCCTCCATGCTGAGCGTGGCACAGAAAATAGTGATTTTTCTATCTCGCCACTCACGTGCCAGATTCGAATGTTTTACTGCATTATGAGGAAGAGTTTTAATAATCTAGACAGATTAAAGGAATAAAAGCATGCTCCCGACAACTCAGAAACAGGGGGAAGCTGATTTCTAGCAGATTTCAAACTCTGCATTGTAGCAGCGCGTAAGAGATGATTAACAAAGAAAAATATTACAGTTATCTACTCCCTTTGAGAGCCTAACTAATGAACCTCCAACAGCTGCTGTTGAAAAATCAGTAAGGCTATCACTATCAATTTCAAGACAAAGCGCAGCTGACAGATGTTTGAAGTGATAAATCAGGCTGCGCAAGGATTAAAATAACAAGCCCCAAATGGCCTTTAAAAGACAAAGGTGCTGCAGCAAACTATTTTCAGCCACTCTGGATACTGTCGTAAGTTAGATCTCTGATACAATTATCTCGCAAAACAGTAATGGCCAAAGTAATAAGTTATGAAAAACCTAACAATGGCAATACTGGAGCCAAGTTTTTGAAAAGAACAGGTTTTATATTCATTTGCGCTTTTAATGGCAGGGCTGAGAACGCTGTGCTGCCATGAATATTACTTCTGGGAATGAGTTATGAACAGCGTGCGCTGGGCTGAAGCATAAAATGTAACTGAATTGCATTCTTGTACATTTTAATTAATCCTATTTTAAAGCAAGAAGTTACATTTTAATGGGCAGTGAACACCATTATTTAAATAAGGCGTACGATTTTTCTGTTGCTTCACTGCAGGCTGGATTTCCTAACAAGCTGTCACTGAAGTGATGGAGATAATGAAAAGGGTCCATCACAGAATGGCTTGGGTTGGAAGGGACCCTAGAGATCCTCCAGTTCCACCCCCTGCCCATGGGCTGGTTGCCCACGGGCTGCCCAGGGCCCATCCAACCTGGCCTCGGGCAACTCCAGGGATGGGGCACACACAGCTCTGGTCAGCAATGCAGGGCCTCACTACCCTCTGAGTAAAGAATTTTTCCTAACATCTAACCTAGATCTCCCGCCTTTTAGTTTAAAGCCATTCCCCCTTGTCTTATCATTATCAGACCAGGTACTAAGTTGGTCCCTCTCTTGCTTATAAGCTCCATCAAGGTGCTGCGTGCTTGCAAACTCTGCTGCCTTTCATGGGAGACAGCTACAGCAAGGGGAGAGCTCCAAAAATCAAAGTTTCTGAACTTGATTTCAGCTTTCACTGTTGCATGCCTCTTGTCAGAGGGTACTTAACTCTCTGACAAGTTAGGGAGAAAATGTCCTATTCAGAGGATGCAAACCAGGTGGTCTTCTGATGCCAGGTGCTGGCTTCCCACAGCAGGATGGGGCTGCCAGGATGCCAGGAGGCTCTAAGCCATGCTGGGTGGCAGATCCACTGCAGTGTTCAGGCTGCAGGGGCCTCTGGTCTGAGCTCCTGGATGTGGGCACAGCCCCGGTGTGTGAGACATCATGGGAGTTCTGTAAATTAAATTAAAATCTTTTCCCTTTTGAAACCACTTAGCATGAGGTAGCGCATAGGGGCACTTCCAGATATTTTACTGCTGCCTACATGCAGGCATGCATGCTGCTTTCCTAAATGACTTACTCTCTTAAAGATGAGAAAATCATGGACCGACTCTGCCTCTTTATTAAGTCTGAAGGTGAAACAATATTGCCCTTTGGCCATCAGCAGTCAGCCCTGCCTGCAGCCACTGTGCTTCACACAGTGGGATAGAAATACCAACTTATGTTATAAGGTCCTGTTTAAACCCACTGTTAACCCCTTTTAATTTGGTCAGGCATCTTTTGTGTCCCTAAGAAAAGGAAATACAGAATTCCTTTCAGCCTGAAATTGTTTGCACTTTGAAGACTTGGGGAACAGTTAGGGATTAGTTGGTCAAATCCCTTCTAAATGAAAACCTTCCTAAAACAGAAACGTTCTCCTTAAGCTTTCTTCTGTAGCTACTGATCGATCTAACAACTCAACTTTTTTGGATTAATTTTGAAAACAAAGAATTGCTCCCATTCGAGATCCCTGCAAGTACACGAGAAGTCGATTCCAAAAGGAAATGGATGCTTTGAGACACTCAAAAAATGGTGTGGTCCAAACGTGAAAGCCAGGTTGCCAGGTGATTTTTATTTTTTACAGAGGGGCTGAATGTCTCGGATCGTCACGCATGCACTGTCAGAACACAAAAAGGATCTGAAGAAAGGACGGCTTACATCAGAGATAAAGTTATGTTCTACTGCAATAAGTGCTAATACAAAATGCTGCAATTTGCATATAAAAACGTAAGTTCAAACTTGTTCACTCCACGTGTATCTGTATCACACGGGAAGGGAATACATTTGGTGCATCCTTACAGCTTTCCATCTTTCTTTTACTGTAAATTACTGTGCATGTAACCCCAAACATTAATTTGGCCTCATCACAGGATGCAATCGAAGTATTTCTATTAGCATACATAGAATAACACTTCCAGGTTGAATGAAAGAACAATGCTGGCAGGGTGCTTGCAGTTGGTGAAGCAAGTAGTAAAGACAGATAAAACCCCCACTGGCAGAGTAGGGCTGGAGGAGATGGGACTCCAGCACAGTGCTTTCAAGGCACACGCATCTGAAATGTATGGACTAGAAAATGTACAATCCTAGAAACAAGCCAGCAGGAAGCATCCTCTTCATATGCATACTACGGGTGTTTTGAGGAAAGGCTATAAAAACACATAACCTTAAAAAGTCTTCCCCGTTTTACCATGAATAATGCAAATAAGAATGCATATTTCAGTGGATATCTCCGTTCTAAAAATCAATGTTTCTACATATGCTGTTTCCTGAACCTTTGACTGCAGAACCTCAGCAGGCCTGAATATGAATTCGGTTTGGATAAACATTCAATGAGCAATCTCGGCTCTGTTGACTTTGTTGACTTCACTCAGCAGCATTTTTTTTTTCCCAAAAAGTTTAGATGATGTCTGCATTATCCACGATTCTGTGTTAAAATTCCTGTCGTTCCCTTTGCTGATCCTGGCCTTGACCATGCATAGTAACCAAGTGCCTCTTTTGTAAATCAGTGTTTAAATTTCTTTGGGGATTTTTCTTCTCCAGTTGATCGTAGCCTTGGCCTCTTGGGCAGTCAATGAATTTGCTTCCGACTTGCTTTCCAGAATCCATAACTACAAACAAGCCTTACAGGTCACTGCTCAGTTCAATTCCTGCGTAAAAGGGTTTAACGTGAAATAAAGCCTTTCTCATTAAGTAGCCATGTTCTGAATCTGCACACAAAGCCTTACCAAAATTTATGAATGTGTTTGGGGCTGAGATTATTCATGCTGCTTGTTAACACTCAAAAACTGAACCAACTGTGGCTGGGAAGGCCAAATTTTTAAAGAGGATATGAGATCTGATGAGCACAAGGTAAAAGAGCTGATGATGTGCAAGTAGCCAGGCTTACAGTGGCACGTGTTACTTCTTGTTTTTAATGCATCCTTTCATACAGATTATGGAGATCAAAGATGGAAAGAAATCTAACTGTAACTGCTGCCTAGACCAAAGCTGGTAATAAGCATAAGACAGCCAAAAAAGCAACTCGTGTAAATGTTTTAAATAGCTTCTACTGCATACAAAAGGTGGTTCTACAGGGACTGCGAGTAATCCCTCGTATTAAAATTGAATGTGCTGCCTTAGTTGATCAATTACAAAGATTTTTTGAAGTCTATAAATATGTATGTGCATGACTGAACCAGTAATAAAAACGTGACTTTACAAATCTCTGAGTCTCCGCGCTCAGGTCAATAAACTGTGCTACATCAAATAACATTACAAGCCCTGATCTCTGTGATGTGCCGGCTGGCAGCGATGAACCCTTTCAGGAACGGCTGCTTCATCTGTCCTGTCTGCCTGCAGAGGGAAGGACAGAGGGGTTTTGGATCACGGATTTGTAAATAAATCTCTTTTCCCCATTCCTTTTGGTTGAGGTGGAGGCAGACGACCTCCCAGCTCCCATCTGAGGCACAGCAGCTCCATGCTGCCCACACCAAGGGGAACAGGACTGTTGGTTTGCAGTGATGCCCAGGTTGCTGTAACTTGCATTCAGAGAACAAGCGCTCAAATGTACTTTCACTAAATTGAGACTTTGTATTTCCAAATAATGCTCCAGAAAGGAAAATCTTGGCAGATGGCCTTCCAGTCAGTAAAGGGCAATACTCATAAGTGCAGATAAGGTGTTTGTGGCTTGTGTCTGACTGCTTACATCTTGGCTGAGTTTCAGCTAAAATTCTGATAGCTGAAAATGGATCGAAATACCTGAACAATTTGGATGTGCACTTTGTTGCTGCCCAATACTTGGAAGGGGATGTTTTCCCCGAGGAGCCAACAGCGTGTTTCGCTTTGTTGCTTAATTTCCCCTCATCCTTACGTCCACTGCCCGTGGCAAACCCAGTCTGGATGGGAGGCAGGAGGAGAGCTCACTAGTGTTCTCTCTAGATGGGACTGCAGCTTTCCTGGCCGTTCCTGAAAGGATTCATCACTGCCAGCTGATATTTCACTGAGATCAGGACTTGTAATGTTATTTGACGTAGTGCAGTTTGTTGACCTGAGCGTGGTGACTTGGAGGTTTGTAAAGTCACATTTTTGATAGTGTGTCACGGGAACTCCCTCACTGCACATTGTCAGTGAGAGGGTGTTCAGCCATGTGCACACAACGCAGAGAAAGTGGATCGTTTGGAAGAATGTAGGTACTAAAAAGTCAAAGTTTGTAGTTCTACATTTAGAGACGCATTCGATTTCTTGTATGGTGAAGCCCAAATCCAAATGTACTTCACCTGGGTCATTTCTGTACTAAAGATTTTGTATTCTGCATGGCTGCATGAGGAAAACGTTCCCTCCAAGAAGCCGACTGATAACAGCCAGTGACAAGTTTCATTTAGGAGGGTCTCAAAAGCATGCTGGGAGCAGATTTGACTTCTCATGGCTGGTAGCCACGGGACTCATGCAAGTAAACTGACACGTGTGATCATTTCCAGAGCAAATTATAATACCACCTAGGACCGAGATACTCAGCTGTGGAAGGCCAAGAATGCCCTTGGTTTTAATTATTTCTATTATTTACATTGTATGACAAATGACCAAACAAGAAATATGTGCATTTATTGCTACACACGTGGCTTCAACTGAGCAGCTCTTATTTTTTGCTGTACGGCTGATATTGTAATTAAACCTTGGTATACGCTTTGGGAATTTTTAACAAGTCTTCTGAGCTGTGCTGCACGAAGTACTTCTTACAGAACCATTCCTTTTCTCGTTTCCTTCATGTTTACATTATTCATATAGCAGACAGAAGGAATCAAATCGCAAAGCCTACAAAAAGAGGGAAAAACAGAGCCTCGCTTGCTCCCAGTAGTAAAGAAATGTAGCGTTAAGACTTGAAACTCATTTCCAGTTTTCTGTGTTCGTAGCACATTCTCCAAACAGTGCATTATCTCACACACCAGATGTGCAGCAGTATCTAGGTGCAACAGGGTGCGATAAGTATAGAATTTCAGCCTTATTTCTTCTTTTATGCTTCAAGTCAAATCCTTACTCTGATTTTAATTTAGGTTTTTGTCTTGTTTTGGTGTGTTTTTTTTGGGGGGGGGTGGGGGGTGGGAGAGTGATGGGGAATTTGGCGTTCAATTACAGGAATGGAATAAGAATAATCATCTGGCACTAAGAGTATCTTGAGTTAAAAACACAAGAGAAATCCACATCCAAACCTCTAATTTTATTTAAATTGGTGTAAAACTAGAGGACAGAAAGAACTTATGCTGATAAGTGATAAATTCCACTTAGGGGGAATTTGGCCCCAAGACAGCAGTCTCTTGGCTGACACAACAAACTGCGTTTGGAACTAAAATAAAGCGGAGGATCCCGAAAGTTACTTGAATTGCTGTCAAACGATACTCTGAAAATACTATTTGGATATTAAGTAATTTGAACATAAATAGCTCATTTACTTTTGTGTTACTAAGAGGTGCATCGATAGCAAAAACAATTACTGCTCTCTCACAGCTGAGCGGTGGTAACCTCATAAAGCAATCAGACGGTGTTGTGAGAGCATGTTTCTCATGTGTAAGTAGTCACCCCGGCAAGAGAGGAAATAAAACTTAGCACCAGGCTGAATAAGAAAACTTAGATGCTGCATGCTAATTTTCCGGTATGTTAATAGCATTTGGGAGTTGGAAAGTGGGAGTTTCAGCTCAAGGGAAAAGTGAGACCACAGTGGGGGAAAACCTGCTTTATTCTTCAAGGCACATTTTGTCCTGCTGTTTCTCAAGGAAGGTTCCTTTATCTGCACGAAGTCATCGAGTGCTTTTTGAGTTCAAAGGAAACTTCTTGCTGGTTTCTGTGGGCTTTGACTGGGGCTCGGAGTCTGAACATCAGTGTGGTGCTGAACAGCACCGTAAAACGCGGAGGAGGCTTCTGTGAGTGTTGAAAAGGTTCAGTTCCTTGCAGGATCAAATGGCTGCACACCTTTAAAGAAGCTGAGCATGCTAAGCAGCGCTTCCAGTCATCCACAGATGAATGAGCTAATTATTATTATTATTTTTTTGCCCTGGTATACTACGTAGTCCAATTAAGTGGCTAAGCCAATCACACTGAAATGAATCAACCATATTGTTGCACAATTCTTTTTAATAAACAGAGATATCATTATATGAAGTAGGTTCTAAGGGTGCCAGATGCTCCTGAACAGGGAGGCTAATTTATATCATTGATTTCAAGAAGCAGCCCATTCATGTGTGATAGCTGTTATCTCAGTTTAAAGTATCTCATACGTAAATGAGAACACAGATGAGCTAAATACGGACCTTATTTAATTCCCCATCACACAATCACACAGAACTGATGTCCAAAACACCGAATAAATGCCTTTGCTGAGATTGCTCCTTTTAAGGGAATTAATAGGATTGCAACAGAAAAGAAAGGCAAAAATACCCTCTCAGAATTACTGCACCCAATGTTTAGAAAAAATACTTGACCTTCGGAAAGAACTGTTTTGCTGAAGAAAAGATATGCAGGAAGGTTACCTCTCTGCAATGGGATGGGGATGAGCTGGGTTTGCTGCCTTGCTTCCAGCCTGCAGTGCTCCCAGAGCTGAGGCTGTGCTGGGCTTAGTGGCAGAGCAGGAAAGCAGAACAAGATGACGCGCTTTAGTTTTGATTAAGGCTTCAAGGATACTATTAGAGGAGATGGGAAGTAGAGATGATCCCTTCAAATACCGTCAGTGACGTAGGTTCCCTCTAACCAGGGATAACCTTCACCCCTCAAAGATGAACGCCAGCAGAACAACATTTGGAGGAAAGGGTGCTTTTTGCTGCTCCTATGCCTACCATCAAAGTTTGTTCCCGTTTATTTTGGACCTCAACAAAACAGCCCTAGCTGTATATGTTTACTTGAGCAGGGATGATTGAGAGCTACCTCTCCGGAAAAAAAGCTGAAGGAAAAACCCCTGTGGTTTCCATTTGGACATGAGAGGGTTGATGTGTTTTGCTGTCACGTTCTATTTTTAAATGCATGACACTGCACAGGTGTTCAGATTCCAAATCCTTCGCTAAATCTGTCATCTCTCAGCAGCCTGTCACCACATCAGCTAACAAACTAAGGGGAGAATGAAGTTCCCGTATGGTAGAAAACTTCACAGCGGTTAACTATAATTCCTTTCCATCAGTGTCACTACACTTGATCAATTTTCAGGTGTTATAATTGCTTTGAGGTTCATTTGTCTCTCTAGAATGGCTCAATTTAATAATTTATCTACAAGCCCTTAATATGTAGGACACTAACATGATTAAAAATGCAAATCATTTTTGCAGGAGAAAAAGTTGTTAGTCTGACTTAAAGCATCAGCTGGCAGTTTTACCTCTGAGCTTGCTATCCGTAACACACCAGCTGATTTCAGAAAGGCAAGATCTACGGAGAACCACAAATCACCTTCCTGTGTCTGCCTAAAGCAGACACCGTATCTCTACCTGTGGGTATAGTTGCAAGTAATACAGCTAAGAATGCAATAATCAGTGCTTTAGGCAAGCTGGCCTTAAGTTTCTACTCCAAAAGCTGTCTGACCCACGCTAATGTTGTTCTTTAATTTTTTTGTTGAATCTCGGCTGATGAAGAGTTTAGAGAAAGATGTACTCTGTTGAGACTGTACAGGGACAGAGAGGGAAAAAAAGGGAAGACTGAAGCAGTTCTTACAGGATTGGTGCTCTAGAGTCACAAGAGTGTTGTTTCTCCCTGGAACATCCTCCTCCTAAAGTAGCATATCTGATGCTCAGAAGCATGTCTGCTTCTAACTCTGCACGCCTATCTGCTGCAGCAGCATTGGAAGACTGAATTCGAGTCTTGGAAGTCTTAGGTCTCCCTAGAGAAACTTGCAGTGGGATCATCATGTCCTTCTAGCTCAACGGGAGGAAAGAAAGATGAACAGCAACTGCTCTTTCACAGCAGATTCTTTAAATTTTGGCTCAATGATCATTTAGTATCCACCACTAAGCAAGAACAGTGGTGCAAGTTTCAGTGATATATAGAATATAGAGTGATATAGCACAGACAGTGCAGTAGATTAATTTGATTCTTGTACATCTAAGTGCAAGTAATTCAAGTCCCCTGAAACGTTGATTCTATTCCCTACAAAACTGTTACGATCAGTAGAAGAGAACAGAGCCAGGGATCCCCTAAGCAATCTCAGCACACACACAGTCTGTGAGGTTGGATGGGTGAGCTCATGCTGAGCAAGCTGGCTGATGTTCCTACAAGGCTGTTCTCTATCAACTTTGAAAGGTTTTGGAGACTGAGAGAGGTCCCCTGATGCAGAGAAAAGCAAATGTAGTTGCTGCTTTCAAAAAAGGCTAAGGGCAATATGGGGGATTACCAGCTGCTAAGACTCCGTTCAGCCCCTGGAGAAATCAGGGAGCAAATCCTCTCTAAAGTCATATCTGGGTACATGAAGGGGAAGATGATGACTGGGAATAGCCAGTTAGATTTACCACGGATTTACTAAATTTACCATGCATGACTACACTGACTGTCAAACATTTATCAGAAGACTTGATCTGCAGGTGCAGGGGGAGCAGAGGAATGCCCTCTACTTTGAGTATAGCAAGGGATGTCACAGCCTAGGTGAGCAGGCTGCCCCTTGGATGAGAGAGCGTCTGTACTTGGGCTCAGAAGTAGTGACCAGCGGGTCTTACTTGTACTGGAGGTTGGTAACAAATGGAGTCCCAGTCTCCTGTAAGACTGGACACGGTATTCACAGAGGGATTTTCTAGGTTTCAGCTTTCCTAATTGTTATTGTTGCCGAAAAATTCTGAGATAGTTTGTCATAAAGCATGGTATAAACAAAAAAATCAGAATTACCGAATAAGATAAACGATGGTTTTTGCTTCAAATTTACTTATGAAGTTACTCTCAAACCACACTGATTGAAGTTGCTGCTGTCAAAATCGAAGAATCTGAAGGAGGGATTTATTACACGTTGAAATTCTATAGTCATGAAAATTTAAGTCTGACAGACAATGATGGATGCTGAGTATGTATGTTAACTTCTCTCTCTTCACATTCACAGTGTCTGCATCCATGCCAGTGATGAAATAAAACTGGAAGGGTGGGCTTCCTTCAGCAGGTTAAGTAAGCATGGCCAGCAGAAGAGGTGCTGTCACCTCATCCTCCCACTCAGACTTCACTGGAGAAATGCCTGTGCCAGAATGCTGGATATGGCCCGTTCAGAAAACACATTTTCCTAGCAGCTTTATTTTTTAAACTCGGTGACTCGCAGTTGATTTTGTCATTTATACACTTAGAATGGCAGTATATATAAATGAATATATACATCCTTTGAAACAAATGATGATACGGACTATGCGGTAGACTTAAAGGATAGTTTTCATCTTCTAACATGCAAGGACATTGCCTTGGACAAGGACACCTGTGCACATACACACACATACACACTTTGTGTCATGGGATGTTTGTCCTTGCTCAGTAACATAATGAAGCACAGATTGTTTCCTATTTAAGTTGTCTGGAATGAAGTGCACTCCTTGAATATATGGCTAAGGCCAGTGCTCAAAAGCATTTTGAAGAAAACAAAGGTTTTAGGCTTTTCCATTTTTGGGGGGAGGTGATGGACTTCAAAATCTCCCAGTACAGACAAGATTAACACCATGTCAGAGAAGAATTTATCTTAAAAGCTAACTTTTGAGAACTGCATTTATATTTCACGAGGCTGGAAAAGGATTCATTGTGATCGACCGTCTTCATCTATCATCTTACACAGCAATGCAGCATTGCAGACCCCATCCCTTCCAGCATCGTGATGTGCTGCAGAGAGGACCCAACCACCTGGTCCTAAGATTGGGATTACAATCAAATTGGAAGAATAGAGACATGTATATGCTTCACTGACTCGCATCAATCAGCGGCACTGGTTTATACAGCTTTAGAGAAAAGCAGTAAGTGCACAGACCTTTAATGCATATTTATAGGAGTGTAATTTATAAAAAAAGAACAAAATTTAGGAAAAGCTGTAATGCATTAACTGTTAAGCCTTTGCTGAGTGGAAAGAGACTGTTAAAATACTAAAATACTCACCTTGCAGACACTGCTTAAAATTGACGAAGCACAGCCTTAGAAAGGTTATTCTGTGTCTTATCCTCCAGGGTCAATAATTCTATACTCGAAGCCTTCTCTGAACTGATTTGTGTTTCCATACAGTCTATATTTCAGATAGGCACGCACCTTGATGTTCTAACAAAATTGATGAATTTCTCCCACACGTTTATTGTTATTTCTGACTACCGCAAGAAAAAAATAGCACCTTGTCTAGCTCCTAATAGAAAGTTTATCTATTAAAGATGATGACTTGTATGAGAAACAGATTGTGGTGCCAGGTAAGAGGGCTATTTGACAGATACATTTCTTTCAGGAATAGGAAATTTGAAGTATTATCAGGTGTATATCAACAAAACACCTGATGAATTTTTACAGCATCTTTCAGCAGAAGCTGTTTTTACATATTGACAGCTATGAGAATTGGCGCTGGTTGCAAAGAAACGTGTCCCCTGGGAGCTTGTGGCATATTTCTCTAACCAGAAATTAAGAGACTGAGCAAAATATTTAGGTATGCAATCTGTTGATGTGTAATTCCTGCTGTTACTTTTTAGCTACCACCGTATTTTCTCTGAGCACTGATGTGTTTTCAATCTGGCCCATAAAGCAGAAGGCACTCCTGAAGAGCTTGCAGTGGAAGTAACGTTAGGGAGACTGGTAATGGTAATCTGGCTGGAAACGAGAACTTTCTCTCTGAGCTCTAAGCTGATCAAAGTGACTGTACTCCTCCTACCTTTTGCTATTGTGCTGTTCACTTGCACACAGCGCTGTCACATAGCTCACATCTTCAGAACAGACACACAGTGTACAGTGCCCCATTCTTACAGGCTCACTGCCGATGTCCGCAGTAACACTGCCTAGACACAGTGTCCAGAGACGGATGAGAACATATGGTAGTGAAAGCATCACTGTTTGAAGCAGAAAAATATATTCTATCAATAGATCAGGAAAGAAGATGGGATAAAAGTAGGAGTTATTTAATTTCACCATTTTCAGACTGTTTTTACTCAAAAGAAAAGTTGGTAAAGAGAATTCAGAATCTGACTTCTTCCTGAATCTATCTATCATCTGCCCATTTTCTTAGGTTGCAGAATTGCCAGATCCTCTAACAAGCCCTCATGCTCTGATGGCACCTTTTAACACCAACAAGCTGTGTAACATAGACTAGGTCAGCACTGCAGATATTTGTACATTAAGATGTTCTTGTGAAAGCCAACAGGGAAGCAGGAAGGAAAAAGACGACATAAATTCACTTCAAACCCACATGATTGGTAAACAAAAGATCAATAGGGAAGTAAAACTTGGTATGACTCACAATGCAACCACTGTAGATCTCTGAGGAAAAGATCCTTAGGAATAGGCAAATAATGCAGCCTAAAGCAAAATACGTACCAGTAGTGATAGAAAACAGCTAAGCAGAACAGGCAGGAATTAAGAAAACTTTGTGCAGAAATGTTAGGAAAAACTTACTAAAAAATACAGTGCCATCAGTTGTGAAGCTTCCTAGGGGCTGTCACAAGATCTTTCAAAACAAATGGAGGTAGAATACTGGGAAACATACCACAGCACCAATCCTGCACTAAAGGAAGATACGAGGAACCTTTACCTGGCATCTGTCTGTCTTTTAAAGTACATGAGAAAAGATCAGGGAGAGCTTGAGGCAGCAAAAATGTTCTTCAGAGGTCCGTAACGGATGCCTAGGTCCCAGACCTGTCATTTTTAAAACCACCCTGTAGGAACAATGACTCAAGCAGTCCTTATGTTTCAAGGACGAGAAAGGTTCCCTTCAGGTTGTTTTGCCTCACTGAGCAGCTCCCAGTTCATATACTGGCTCAGAAGAGGCTTTTTTCCATCAAGGATCCAGTCCACACTATGGTTTGCACACACCTTAGACTAAGGTCAAAGAAGAGGAAAAAACTCTTGCAATGATTTCACTACCATGTCCTGGTACCACTGAGCCTTGCATGCTGCTGTGTGTTAAGCTGAACAGCTTAGTGTAACCAGGCTGCTGGACTAGAGTGAAAGGAAACATTCCTTGAAGCCTAAAGGAGGGCTTCCAAGTTTCTAAAGGCACACTCCCTTCTTGGGGGGTCTCATCAGGTATTACACTTCCTTCTGTGCACCTCTGAATCCCATCTCAGGCACCATACACGCAAGCTGCAGGTGTTTAATTCAAAGCTGAGATAATCTCTGTGCTATCTTTATGTTACCTGGAATTTTCCAGAAATGTTGGAAAATGCCTGATCGCTTAGTTATTCTCAAACTGAGAAAGTGAGCAAAAAATCCTTTATTTGTCTAGGTTTTCTTGCCCCACTAAAATTGATTACTTCTTTTTCAGTTGAGTATTTTGAAGAGGAACCTGAACCAGATGAATTATGCAGCAGTCTGCGTTTTCATCAAAGGCAAAGAAAGATTAAAATGTCTTGTAGCCTCTACAGTAACAACCAAAACTCTGAAGTGCAGCTAACCCACAAAGTCCAAAGCAGGTTTGCTCTGGCTTTTAGGCTCATTTCTCTTTTGAGTGTTATTTTAGGCCATTTCCTATGGAAATCAAGCTGCCTATGATGCTGCTGCCTGTCAGCTATATGTCAGTCTCTCTCTAATAACTGTTCATCCATTCTGTGCACTTCAGCTGGATCCAAAAGACTTGCTGACCTCCAAGATAATTAGATTTCTATTTAATAGCTGTAGTGGGTAAGACAAATCTGGACATAGTGCACATTCTTTGTAGAAGAGGCTTATTAATACCTGCTCACAGACCAGTTTATCTCAACACTAACATCTTTCAGGGCATTTAGGGAGTACCACTGGTATAGGAAAAGCCACTTAAAGTGACTATTGGTTTGCATTTTCAGGACTACAGTTTTACTGTCTAAATAGTACAGAGCTACATTTCCTTTACATTTATCAGCTAATTGGCATCCATGAAAAGGAGTCTAGTTGTTGGTTGGAACTGGACAAGACAATCCAATTCATCAAAACCAAAGATACGAAAACCATTACTTAAGAGATTTTGCCACATTAATCTTGTTATTCCGCCAGAAAAATAATTTGTTGTTCACTGAAAGAATATTGTACACATCACCAGAGGGCAGGTTTCTGCAGAATGGTATTTGTGGTCACCATAAATACAAAGACAATCAGGGATTCAAATTGGTAAGGACTGTGGATTGTGCTTCTACCAGAGAGTCTGGATTGCTCTCAGCAAGATGTGAACTAATGGCCCCTAGTAGATCCTGGAAATGTGGCTGTAACGACTTTGTTTCCTGTTTTCTGTACAAATAAAGTATGTTTCACTTAAAAGTAATATAAATTAAGTGCATCTGGGTAGTAGAAAGGAAGGCAGTGTTTCTACCTAGTCCTGCCGCTATATTTCGGATCAGGTGGGCATCTCCAGGAGGAAAAGAGAGCCCAGCTGGACTGTACGATCATTTCTAACCTAAATGATCCTAAGATTTTAACACAGGAGACAGAAGTGCAAGAAGTGTGATTCATAAATAACTCAAAAATTGACATTTCCAGGAAGGGAAAACTAATTCCATGACTACTGTAAGCTACATAATGGTTCAGCAGTGAGGTCTTGCATGAAGCTCCAGAGGTACCACAGCATCCATCTCAGCCCAACAAGCTTATAATCAGCCTTTTTCATGCTTTGAGTGGTCATAATATTGAGAGTAGCCAATGGCAAAAAAATCCATCCATTTTTAAAGAAAGCAACATGCAATTTAGTTAGTGATTACTGTATAGAACTGTTTCAATCATCTAAATTGAAGAGGACCAGCCTAACACACCAGATAACCCTTCACAGGCTACAAAGGTAACATCATCTACTAAGAATCTATCCACAAAGCTCATTAGCATTTTGTTAGCGTAATGAGTGGAAAACAACACAGGCTTTAGCCCTCTCCCAGACATGGTTTGCCCAAGAAACTGAAGAACTGGGTTTTGCTCCTCCCTTACTTCACATCATACCCCTCCCCAGATGTTCCCATCTCTAGCCAATTGAGTCAGATTCGGCAGCTCTTTTCAGCTGCTATGCTACTTTCTCCTTTAAAAATAAACCAAAAGACAAAAACAAACAAACAAACAAAGAACAAGACAGCTTTCTACATGACCTACAAGCAGGAGTTACACACTTTTTTCTCCCATGTTTCTGTCTGTAGGATGCTTCCTACATATTGGTGCACAAACCACACTGAACTTCTCTCTCAGCAAGATACAGTAGCAGTGGTTTCTGCATTGTGTGGTTAAGGCTGGTAGTGGTGGAGCAACACCCTCAGTAGTAACAGCTACAGCTGGAGGCCTAGAGGACATCACTGGCCATAAGACCCTCTAAGCCTCATGGGGAACAGCAATGTTATCTTTCCCAACATGCACAATGAGAAACAGAAGCATTCGGTAGATGCTTGCAAGCAGAAAAGCAGCCAAGCAATCAGTTTTAGAGGAAAAGAGACACAGGGTCCCATATTTTCCAGAGAGCTCAAACCTTCCTTCCCTCCTTGCCCCCTACTGAAGGGCCTCTGGAAGCAATTGACACTTCCATAGCTTCTCCAGTGGAAGAACAGCAGCAGGACAGCAGCATCACTGCTTTCACTGCAGAGCTTTGTGCCTGTCTGTCCCTCGCCTCCTGCAGTAACTGCTCAGATTGTCTTCCTCTCTCATATTCATCTCCACAGCTGAGTCCTGCTGCTTCTTTTCTCCAGGAGAGCCTCCAGAACAGCCGGCTCTTTTGCCCTAAAATCCATAAAGAGCCCTAAAATCTAGGCAATAATAACACAAGTACAGCAGCATTTCTAGGCACTGTTTTATTTTCTTAGATATTGGCTACAGAAAGATGAAACTAAGGCTGAGTATACGCTGGTGATTCACGGTTTCAGAAATACCTGGTCTTTACCAAAAAAACAAGTATTGAAAAGTCAGGAAATTCTCAAATGATTGTTACAAACTTAAGCTACAAACACGCTGCACCTGGAGAAGCACAATTAGAGCACTCGAAATAACCTTACCTCCGCATTACAATGACACAATAACCACCATCAGTCCCAATGCACATGCTTTTAGAGACAGCAGCTTTTCAGTTTTATTCCTACTTCTCCCTGTTTACCTTTTCACTTCCCTGCTATTAGTAACCTGTAGTACTATCAGCCGTTTGGAACAAAGAGAAAGCCCCACGAATTACAGCTCTTACAGCTCTTTAAAAATGACTACAACATAGAGTAGAATTTTAAACTATCCAAACTCTGTACTTACAGTTAGTGCTGCACTGCAAGAGAGCACTGTACCAGCACTGAAATCTACCACAGAGACAAAACTTCCTTGCCTTAACTACAGACCCACCTTCACGGCTCTTTTTTTCCTCTTTCAGTACTCACTTGTTCCCTTGCCCTTCCACTTTCTGAAGTATGAACCACGACGCAACAGTGGATGAACTTGAAGAGTATCAGAGAAAACCTGCGTGAGAAATACTAAACTGTGGAAAAGGGCTTCTAATAGGGTGAAATGTATCCTTCATGGATTTACACAGCACAAGTGATGCTCTGCTGGAAGCAGAACACAACACATTTAAGGTTTGAAGTAAAGGCTGTTTCGGTGAAAAGTCCAAAAGAGGATGTTTGGAAATCAAGGTCAGGATGGATGCACAGTAATCACGTAAATGGGAACTTTCCTTGTGGTCTTGTGAAAAATTCAAGGCCAACATTTTTGCTTTGTAACAGGGTATATCAAAGCGGTGAGTCAGAAACAGGCAGGCAAAAGTCAAAACTAGAGACAGTAACAGAGCAAATGCACTGCCCTGTGAAGCACGCTCGCTTTCAGATAGTCAATTACCACAGCAGTTCTGTGATAAAGGCAACAGACCCTTCCCTTCTCCTTGCTGCATCTGGTTTCACACGCGGCTATCTGCCCTGAGCACCAGAACAGCTCGCTTGGTTTCTGCCAAAGCAGCAGCCTTTACTTTTGGAACTCTATATTTGGCCGTAAGCCAGCGAACATCAAACAGCACAGATCCTTTCCTTATCACTACTATTTCCCTGAAGCGCCCAAGAATGACCACATCTCGTTCAGCACTTCTCAAGCTATATTCAGCTCCAAACTTAGATTCCTCCACTTCACTCCTTACTTTAGTTCTACTGCTCTGTTACAGAACAACAGGATGCGGGCATGCAGTGCCTACAGCACTGAGGGAAATGCCAAAATGCACCAAATGAAACGTGGGGTGAAATGGATTTCTTGACAAATTAAGAGGGCTGGAATTTCGTCTGTGTGCTTCAAGATGACAGGAGGGGAGCGTGCACATTTAGGAAATGGAGTTTGGACGTTTATGTGGTGGCTATTTCCGATTTTCACTGCAAGAGCATGTAATAAACAGCCAGTTTGCAAGGCGATGAGGGCAAAATTCAAGCAGCCAGGAGGAAAGCACCCGTGTTTCTCACAACACAAATGTATTTTAGATGGACATGCACATATATCTCACTTTTCAAGCTATTTCTGCTTATGAAGCACTGTCTCGTACTAGAGCACAGTACGAATGTTCTACTTAAGCTGTTGAGAGCTTCTGACTGCTAAATACTCTGTAAAATGTTTGGCTTTATTGAGAAACATAATGATTTTCATCATACATAAAAATGTCATCCTTTTAAAAGTCCAAAACAAAGCGTCACTGAATTTCACATGGGATGCTGTACTTCATTCTGAGGTGGAGAAAAATCTTAAAACAATCTACTTTGTTGTTGTTGTTGTTTTGTTACCTATACAAACATGACGCTTGTAAAATAACCACCCTCCTAGGTTTATAACGTGGCGACAGCTCTGCCCACCGACAGATGGAAGAGGGTACTTGCTAGGACTGCTGACACACCTTCAGCTGTAGGCACTGGAACATGCTGCTGTAACCCTTTGTTAATTTGAGGCTGCACGGCCGCAGGAATAAATAATCAGTGGGGGTGTCTGATCACCCCACGGAAGCGCAGGTCCTGATGTCAGTGTCTGTCGCTGTGCCTCGCCGTGACAGCTATCTGGAGATACAGCAGACTGGATGTTAAGCCTGCATACAGCCTCTCTTATGTCCACCCCCACACACATCTTTCTCTCTTAAAGGGAGAAGTCTTGTACATCTTAAAGACCCCGTATAAGCTATGTTATAGAAACGTGGTATTTTAACTGTGAAAATTAATAAAACAGGAAGAAAACACCAAATACTAACAGCTTATTCTTAACAAGAACTCTTCAAAATGAAAATTACCTAATACCTTTTCAATCGCCAGTATACAGAACTCCTTCATTTACACAGACATAATTAACAGAGCAGTGAGTAATTACGGACAAATGAAAAGTTTGATGACAATTAATGGTAAAATACCTACTGGTGACAACACAAGATAACAATTTTTGATCTTCTTATCAATAATGCATACACTGACTGAGCACTGCAAATTACTGTTGTGCCCTATACAGCTGGCACAAGGTAAATCTGACTTAAATGGAATGCTTTTGTACAGTTGGCACCTCCAACTGACACAAAGCATGCATCCCCACTACTTAATGTACCCCAATATGCAAAGTAGTTAAAAGAAACATATACATATGTGCTATATGTGTGCTCATGTTGGCACACCATCTATTAGTTAAAAAGTAATCCAGGAAAGTGTTATGAAAATGTACCCAATGCTGGTACGCAACCCAACCCATGTTAAGAGTACCAAATGTCAACTTCTGATTGAAGGATATTGGTTATTGTGCGTGTGGAGTCACCTCACTCTGTGTTCAGAATTGCAAGGAGATCATCCGCCATCACCTATAGCATCTCCTCAGATCTGAGAAGCTGTACTCTGCAGCTGTGCGTCTTTAGAAGGTAGACACGTAGATAACACCCTTCTGTGTTTGAAAGCCAAGCAAGTGTGAAGTTTAATTAGAAAAAAAAAAATAAAGTACTTCTGGATTCATTAATACTTAGAGTAGGGACACCGAAATATTTTGCACTGTAGTATCTCCGTTTGCATTAACACGACTGTGAATCAGTGAGCATTTGATGGTAGCAGTTCTAGGTTACTGTAGTGCTGCTACAACACGGAAAGCCAGATTTGTTTTCTCCACTGGCTGTAATACAGGGCTTCTTGCATTGTATTAACAGTAAGCACATTCTTGGGTTAAAAGCCAGTGTCAGGGATGAGCATCACCAATGCCTGCCTGCTGCGAGGGCTGAACAGCCCACTGGAGCCACCAGCACCCTGAGTGCAGTGCAGAGAACAAAGAACACACCGAGACCTGTGTTCTGTGCATCACACTCACACCAGTGTTTGCCCTCAATGTATAAGGAGCTGCAGCTTTAACCAGATGCTAGTTTACAAGGAGCTGTAGTTTTAACCAGAGGTTGCCCAGATGTTCTGGTAACAGCGTGCTGAAATGTATCCACACCAATTTTTAATAAGAGATGACCATTAAAAAGCAGACCAAAAACATCTCGCACAGCAAAACGAGAATGAGATCTTATATTCACAACTAACCCACACGGGCAATAAAACTAATTGGCTCCGAAACTCTGCGGCTGAAGAAGGCAGAAAGGGAAGGCTCCTGGGAGCTCACTGCCACATCCACCCGGAGATGTGCCATGTCTGTCGAGACAGCAACTTCTGCACCGCGCTCTGCCTTCACTTCTTAGAGAGCGCGGCGACTTCTTAACGCCGTGCCACAACACCAACCGCTGTCGCTACGAGTTTTAATGAATCCCTCTGGTAGACGTTTAATAAATGTGCGGTGTGCGAGAGAGCGCCGTTACCGAGCCCCCCTCTGCCCGCCGTTCGCTGCTCCATCCCGCTGCACCGGCACCGCGCGGCTGTGGGTGCACAGCGCGATGCCAAGCCGGTGCGGGACCGGACAGCGGCTCCCCTAGAAACGTATCTCCCCCGCTCACGCCGTGAGGTTGGGATCCGGCTCTCTATGAGGGCGTTTAATCCCTTCAAGGTTTATTACACACAGCCGCAAACTTTCAGATGAGGGGAAAAAGAGGCACAAGTTGTGCAGCGCGAGCCTGCGGTAATGACGGGAGCGCTGAGCCAGCGCCTGAAATAAATAACTTCGATAGGACGTTACACCTTCTGAAAATGAAGACCGCGAACTCTCGCTAATACGGCATCGCTGTTCGTAACACTGGGCACGAGAATTAACAGGACGGAGAGCGTCCCGCCGCCCGCACGGCTCCGAGCAACGCCTTCTCCCGCTTCCCGCTCCCAACACCGCCGCCTCCCGCCCCGCATCCCACAGAATGCGATTTAGACTAAAACCCATCGAGCCCCGCCGACCCACGGCCCCAGCTGCGGGCACCGCCGCTCGCAGCCGCGCCCACCCCGCCGGGCAACGCCGCCCGACCCCCAAAGTTGGTCTCCGGGCTCGGGGCACTTACGATCCGGAGGACGCCCTGGAGCACGACGAGCGGCAGCGGCTGCAGGTGCACCATGCTGGCTGCCGTCTACGAGGCGAATCCCTTCGCGCCGGCCTCGCGCATCTCCGCTCCGGGGAGGAGGGGGGCAGGACGGAGCGCGGGGACGCGCTGTCCCCTCACAGGGCGCGGGCGGGCGGCGGAGAGCCCCCGGCACTGCCCCGCCGCTCCGCGCCGCGCCGCTCGGCTCCGCGGGCGGCCATGGCGGGCGGGCGGGGAGGGGGGGAGGAGGGAGGGAGGAGGCGGGAAGGAGGCGGCCGCACCGACGACTCCGGGCCGCGGGGCCCCCTCAGAGCCCGAGCGGAGAGCCGGAGGGGGGCGGGCGGGGTGGGGCCGGACGTTGAGGTGGCCCCGCTGCCCCGGGCGGGGACGGCCCTTCCCGGCAAGTTTAAAGCCGAGGAACAGCGGCCGCCCCCTCCATCCCTCGGAGCTGCTGGGGCGGTCCGTGCCCGCGCAGCCCGCCCTGACCTCGCACCACGCGCTGTGCCGCCCGCTCTGGTGCGGAAGGAGAGGCGTGCAAAGCATCCCACGCGACTGCCTGGCGCTTCTGTGCCAAGGCCCGCGTTGCCGCGTTCCTCGGGTGGATCTGACCCCCCAGCAGTGCGATGTGGAGCGGCACCGGAGCTGAGAGATTTCAGTTTTCAAACCCTGCCTGTTATTCACAGGTTAGTTTCCTAATTCTTGCGGCTCTGTCGTATCTTGTTTACCACGCCCGTGTTCAGGTTACACTTTGACCAGCCCTGTGTATTCAGCTTTTAAAACGCGGTGTTAAGAGCTTTGGAAGCCCTTTCACTGCGCCTGGGAGAAGCCGTGACTTTACCACATGGCAACGGTGGTTGCTCGGGGTTCTGTCCCACTGGCTCCTTTCCTAGACCCGCTGCTGGATGTCTGACAAAACATGTCATGGGATGCGAACGAGCCACAAATTGCATTAATAATATCACAGAATCATGGAGGTTGGAAAAGAGCTCTCAGATCCCCGAGTCCAACCCCAGCCCACCCCACCATGCCCACTGTCCACGGCCCTCAGTGCCCCATCTCCACAGCTACTGAACCCCTCCAGGGACGGTGACTGCCACCTACCAGGGAAGCCTCTGCCGCTGCATCATTGCTCTTTCTGAGATGATTTTTTTCCTAATTCCTCTATTTAAGTTGAGAAAGCATGCTGAAGCGTGGCAAAGGAACCTACATCTAAACTGTACAGCTCTAAAATGGAAGATAAATCTAAAGGGAACTACTCTTAGATGGGTTAATGTGCACCAGACTTAGGAGACTGAGAGAGATACCCAAACCAGTGATGCTCGCCGAATCAATGCACAAAGGCTGTTCCGAAAGTAATGCCTCCTATTTTATGATGCTGGCCTGTGATATCGCAGGCAGATGTTGGGGGTACAGCAGTAGAGGTTGCACCTTTCCACCAATATCCTGCGGTATTTTGTTGCTGTGCCACAGACGGCAGCGGAGGGGCAGACTGACAGAATGGTGTCTGACATGGAAGCGTGTATGGAGCAAAGCTGTATCACTGAATTCTTCCACGTGGAAAAAAATGGCACCCACTGACATTCAGTTAATGATTACTGAATGTTTACGGAAACCAAACAGTGGATGTGTGTACAATGAGGGCTGGTTGGTGTGTTTCAGCAGTGACAACTGTGGCAGTGGGTCACCTCCACCGGGGCAGATTGTTGCGAGCTTGGCATGCAGGCTCTTGTTCATCACTGGCAAGAATGCATAGCTAATGGTGGTGACTGTGGTGCAAAGTAATGTTTTGTAGCTGAAAATTTGCTCTAGCAAACAGTGTTATTGTGCTCTTTGTGCAGTTTCTGGAGTAGTTTCCATGGAATTAAACAGGAAGCATTACTTTTGGAGGGACCCGTGCACTATAACATAACCCACACGGTTAATTTTTTTTAACACTATCGAAAAGTTCTTTTTAAATGTTGACTTTTAGTGGCCTTTTTTAATACAGAATACTCAGCATGAGCCACGTTAGGACTTAAGATATCAGAATTTAAGCTCCCAACTCGCTTCCTACCAGGGTGAAAGAAACGACGATCCCTACAGCACACGTGTGAGTGGAAGGATCCCTGGCTGCACACTCAGCTCTCCCTGCGTGCCTTGCCCGGCCTCGGCTCCCCGCAGCCCATGCAAACTCCTCGGGCGCTCTCTGCTGCTCGCAGTGCCTCACTGCCCGCAGAGCCGCTGCGAGGGCTTCGTTTCCTCGTGACGAATTGAATTATGCAGCGGGGTGAAAAGAGTATTATGCAATTAGATAGACTTACGGAGACTGAAGTCGGATGAAGTATTTAGATAGATTTTTTTTTTTTTTTAAATGAAAAGCTGGGCTCTATAAATTCAAGGAAAGCTGAATTTCTATAATTGGCTTTTAATGGAACAATAGCGTTTAAACTAAAGTACTGTAGTTCTATCCTATTAAGTACAAACAGACTCGATTTAAATGACATTAACTTTGTCACGCAAGCTATCAGAAGCTGGCCCTAAATCATACTTTTTTTCCAGATTAACCAGCCACAAATGTTTGTAAAGCTCTTTGAAGATGAAAAGTACCATGCACAGTAAGTGATAAGTAGTATTGTTATTTGTACTGCTTCCCAGAAAAGTCACAGCAGTGTTGGTTAAGAACGGGATGTAAGGCTGAGCTCTGCATTCCCTGCCTGGCTTTGGCTTCAAACATCATTTGAATGGGGAAGTGAAAATTTTCTGGTCTAATTTTAAGGCACAGTAAGAAATAGTTGCTTAATCTCAGGAAGTAATATTTGTAGTAATTAATCCTGCTGTTCCATAAATGAATTGATGATACCACTGAAAAAAGTGAAGTAAGAGCTTAGACGGTCCTGCTTTGTCTGTTTTGAGACAGTGAAAAATACCTGTTTAACACATGTTCTGTAATGCTCCTGCACAAAGTCAATAGTGATGGTTGTTCCTTTGTCGGTTGTAAGCACAAACAAGTTCAGCCTGTAGTTAACACTGAACTCATCTGTCATTCGACCCTAACTCAATTCTCATGTCCTCCACACTGATTTAAAACACTGGCTTTGACCATTGCTCTTGGTCCTCTATAAGGTGTGAACAGGTTCCCTGTAAAATAAAAAAGTAAAAACAACTCAAATCAGGGCGAGCATCCAAATTTAGATGCTAGTAGTCTTGTGGAACATTATTAATGTTTATTCTGTCTCTTTTGGAAACGCATTCAGTGATATGTGGTGCTATCCTATTTTCAGTTTCAAGAATATGTCACGTATTTGGTTGCAGTGCATCTCCTTTGCTTTGTTGTAAGCAATAAGTTCAACGTTCCATTAGAATTCTTGTGCTCCCTGATGTGTGTGACTGGGTATGTTGTGTGATCCTATCTTTCTTCTTTCTTCTGTTTCAGTTGTTCCAATAATGTTATCCAGATCCTCCACACTGCTGACAGCCTATCAGTTCTGTGTCACCAACGTGTTTCAGCAGTAAGCTCTTAAGTTTTATCCTGGAATTACTAATTAACTTATTGAATAATAGTGGTCCCAGGATCAATCCTTGATGAACTTTATTAGTTATTTCATCCCAGGCCTTTAATACAATCAGTTAAATCATACCTTACTCTCTACATAACTTTTTACTAATCACTTTCTTCAGCATTTTTTCCTCATGGGACATCCCATCACATTTTGACTGAGGTCTTGATAGATGACTCTACTTCATGTGTCTAAAAAATTATTAACGTAATCAAAGAGTGGTAATGAAATGATCATCGTATTTGATGATCTTCCATTTTTGGGGCAGAAAAACCCCCCATCAAAAATAGGATGAGGGGGAATGGTTTTAAACTGAGATGGGGAGGTTTAGCTTAGATATTAGGAGGAAGTTTTTCACTCAGAGGGTGGTGACGCACTGGAACAGGTTGCCCAAGGAGGCTGTGGATGCCCCATCCCTGGAGGCATTCAAGGCCAGGCTGGATGTGGCTCTGGGCAGCCTGGTCTGGTGGTTGGCGACCCATATAGCAGGGGGCTGAAACCAGGTGAGCACTGTGGTCCTTTTCAACCCAGGCCATTCTATGATTCTTTGAAAAGCCCCACAATCCAACACAATTATCCAATTTTCTATTCTTTACCTATGTTTTCAGGCCCTTTTTTCTCCTTCCAGTGGCTGTGCAGGTTTCTAAAGCTCATGTTTGCTGATACTGTGTTTCTCCTCCTCGGGGAGAAGAACTAAATTTGTTCTTCTACATACGCACCATTCCTGACGGTATGGATCTATTACAAATCTTTTCTACCAGACTTGCAGTTTTCTATGTTGTTATCTCTGCCTTCTGGGCGGAAGGTTCCCTGCGACCACTCCTGTGTCTACACCTGTCTGACCGCATCAACTGTTGGACTTTGGTTTTGCCATGGTTATTAAAACTTCCATTTTCACTTTTTTTCCCTGCCTTTTGTATTATCTGCATTTGCCTCACATCCAGAATGTTCATTTATATTGAAAACTGAAGCAGAAGACTCATTTTAGGGCACATCTTGGCTATCTTTAGTTCTTTCTTCATCCTAAAGAAATAGTACATTGCGTTTTTTCTTCCCATGTACTCTTTTATGAGGCTGAAGAATGTTGGCTACTTCTGAATTTGAATTTTTACGATTCTCAATTTATTACACTTCCTGACCTCTAATAAACACATTAGCTTTCATTATCAATCCTTTTTATCATTTTTGTGCCCTGTGCTTATCTTTTATATTTCATCTGGCTAGGCCCAGCACTCCTGACACTGTGACATTAAGAACTTTAGTTGCCAGCCTATTTTTATGTTTCTATTCATTGAATTTGGTCAATATAAAGTTCTTTTTAAAAATCATTGCAAGCTGTTTAAATGTCATAGCCATGCTGTAAGAGAATCAGGCTGAGTAAAATGCTTTTTTTTTTTTTTTTTTTTTTTTTTTGTGTATGCAGTGTATACGTGGTTCCTTTCATACAGTTTCATAGAATCACAGAATGGCCTGGGTTGAAAAGGACCACAGTGCTCACCTGGTTCCAATCCCCTACTATGTGCAGGGTCGCCAACCACCAGACCAGGCTGCCCAGAGCCACATCCAGCCTGGCCTTGAATGCCTCCATGGATGGAGCATCCACAGCCTCCTTGGGCAACCTGTTCCAGTGCGTCACCACCCTCTGGGTGTAAAACCTCCTCCTAATATCTAACCTAAACCTCCCCTGTCTCAGTTTAAAACCATTCCCCCTTGTCCTATCACTATCCACCCTCGTAAACAGCTGTTTCCCCTTCTGTTTCTACTCTCCCTTGAAGTACTGGAAGGCCACAATGAGGTCTCCCCAGACCCTTCTCTTTTCCAAGCTAAACAAGCCCATTTCTCTCATCCTTTCTTCATAGGAGAGGTGCTCCAGCCCTCTGAATCATCTTAGGTTCTAAATCTTAATTTTACCACTTTTTCTCTATGGCCGCATTAACAGCAGCATTTCCTCTTCCTTTTCTATCCATCCGTTTACCTCCTGATTTTTCTTCATTTGTGGTTCCCTCATTTATCTGAGGTGCTCAGCTGTCTTTACGTAGAGCTGTAAGCTTTGCTTGAAACAGAGATTGCCTTTCCACTGGAATTTTGTATCCCATCAGTTAACTCTTTTTCTCGGTGCGACCAGCGTACTGGGTCTCTCTGTCATGAGCAGTCTAAATAGAGAATAATAGTCTGCTACTGCTATTTACTGCTGCTGCTCTAACTCAGTTAATGGATCCGTGCAGCAGCACTGACAAATTCTAGTTCAGCTGCTCAAAGGAGTTTATTACACATTTAGATTTAGAGCTTGGTTTCAGAAGGCTCCGAGTGATCACAGTATAGAGCTGTCGTTCCTCTGTATACTCTAACACCATTTTTGATCTTGAGAACCATTTGGATGAGTCACCAGTACCCACTGCCTCCTTCTGAATTCCTACAGTATACACATATTCAAAGAAGTTTAGAAATGAAGCAAGAAAAGTATCACGCAGTTCACCAGTGAACACAGATCAGTGTGTAAATACAAAAACACACCCAGCTCAAACTCTATGGACCAATGAAATGCTTGCAGTAGACATGTTGACGCTACCAGAAGATCAGCGAGAGCAGATTGCCTATTAAATCTGAGAGGCAGGTCGTAATGCCAATCAGTGCGTTTAAACCTTTTTATGAACGTGAAAGAAAGAACAAAAAGGGAAATCCGGGAAATTAGCGATAGTTGGTTCAAATATAAGGAGAGACAAAACACTTGAGCAAATATTAAAGGAACCGATACGAATGGATCTAGAAGGCAAATTGGTAAAATAGTTCAGTTTCCATAATTTGTACACTATGGCTAGGCCTGTATAAAACAGGATCACGGAAAGTATTGTATAAGATGTCATACTGAGAAAAAATGTTGCTGAAAATGTTGTTTTAAAGGCAAGCGACTTGTCTGTAACTGGTTAAAAAGAGCTGCTCAAACTGGCTTTAGAGGTTGTATTAGCTAGAGTTATGGTAGTGCTAAATATACACATAGAGCAACCATAGCATCTGAGGGCATGGTGTCCCTGCATGAATGCTCTCAGACTTTTTCACCTTCACTATCGTTAATGTGATCATCGGAAATGGATATATCCTCTCACCAGTTAGTTTCTTGCAAAGGAGTGTTTTATAATTTAGAAGGGACCCTCACGAGATTCATTTCTGTTGCAGCTGTCCAATCTATGGCAGTTCTAAAATTTATTTTTGAAGGGTTTTTTGCATGTGAGAGTTTTAATGTTTTAACTACATCCCCCCCCCCCCCCCCCGATAATGTGAATAAATAGTATCATTACAACCGTACCAAGTTGCTTATGTTTGAACCACAAGACAAAATAAGCACACCTGCATTATGACAAAAATATATGCAGTGTAATTCTGCTAAAAAAAAATTCCTGCTTAACATTATGAAAAAAACATCAGAAAGCCTTGCTAAAATGAAGGCTGTGACTGGAGATTAGAATTTGCTATTGCATTCATCTAGCATTGAAAATATAATGTGATCTTTGGTTCAGTGAACGCTTCCAAATCCACTTCACTTTCACCTTTATTACAGTTCTAAGTCATAATCTCTTACATAAAAAGAAGCAATTTTTTTCCACTGTCAACTTTCATATGGGGAGTGATTATAAAAATCTGCATGGGACATGTGTGATTGCTGAGTATCAAGGTGAACTCCGGGTAAAGCAACTCAAATACTCAAATGTTTTTAGAGCTTGAGCCAGTCAGGAACACAGAAATACAATAATGTGCCCAAGTGAACTTTTTCAAAGGTAGAGTAAAACGTTTATTTTTTATGTATTTATAAAGGGGTCACACGTGGTTTTTTAAATCATTGTTTTTCTGGCCAGTTTGACCAAAATGGTAATCTCTTTGTTTACATCGTTTCTAACATAAGCAGCAATTTGAATGGTCTTAAACTGAGACAGGGGAGGTTTAGCTTGGATATTAGGAGGAAGTTTTTCACGCAGAGGGTGGTGACGCACTGGAACAGGTTGCCCAAGGAGGCTGTGGATGCCCCATCCCTGGAGGCATTCAAGGCCAGGCTGGATGTGGCTCTGGGCAGCCTGGTCTGGTGGTTGGCGACCCAGCACATAGCAGGGGGCTGAAACCAGGTGAGCACTGTGGTCCTTTTCAACCCAGGCCATTCTATGATATGATAAAAGATATTATATGATTTGGACGTTGCGGCCTGCATCTACTTTCATATTATTTATCAGCAATTGTCAGATTGTACTGTTTGTCCCCTGCATGAGATTCATGGGTAACTTCTACACAGGCTATAGACAAAGTAGGTACCCTACGTGCATACTGTAGCAGCCTCTGACACCTTGTGAGATAAAATGCTTCATGAAACATTGAGAACGTGCATTATGTTATTGGAATAGTTAGAGCAGGTTCACAAATGACATGGATACTGGACTAATGTATAGGAACTGCTGGGTCACGGCCTGAACCACTGATTGAGCACCTGGGGAAAGGACCCGATCAGCCCTGGAAGCACAGGTGAAGGCAGTTCAGCTGTGTGACCAGAAGGGGTGCAGCCTGGCTGGACCTCTCTTAGACCTCATTTAAGGGTTGAGTGCCAATGGGATGGGTTCTCCTTCTGGAGATCTCTCCTTGGTGAAGCTTTCCCCTGTAAACCTGGAATCTTCTGATACAGTTGAGCAATCTTCTTCCCTTCCTTTATAACACCTTGCTATTGCACTGGTCCTTCTGTCATCACACCTTTGTTGTAATGCCTTTCCCACTGTATTCATCCAATAGCTACAACTGAATAAGTATTTAGTTGCTTCTGAACGTTAGCACAAATTGTATGTTTTCTTCACGATACCAGAGCGATTATTCTCTAGATGGCTATTTATACTGGAAGGAAACCTAGAATCTGTCATGCTTTTCTGGTGTCAGTGCTGGCTACTGATGGCAGTACCTTACAGCAGGGTTTGTACCTCCTACGCCCTGGTTTCAAGCTTGTCGTTATACAGCTGAAGTGAAGAGCAAATGTAATACACACTACTGATTTCCTATACTCGGTGCCTCAGAGATGAGATAAAGAATTGGAGCCTGTAATGGAAGCCCTGCTGCTGCACGACTTCTTATAGGTGGTGCAGAACATTGCAGCTTCAAGTTAGTTACTCATCCAGCTGTCAGCTGAAACTTAAAAATGTATTGTTTTTTTCTGCTTCAGAAACTTCTCCAAAGTTTTCTCTGACATTCAGCATTAAAATGTTGAAGTTTAAATGATCAGGAAAACCAAAGCGAAACAAAATTAAAAACCCACCAGCAATTAACATCCCTTGCTTTTAACAAGGACACAGTTTTTCACTGTAAAGGTGACTGTACTCTTTGGCATCTTAGTTTAGGCAATGATTGCCTCTCCTTCTGTCTTCTTCCCTACTTCATTCTCACCCTCTTGTGGTCTCTTTCCCATATTTTGCATGCCAGTTCCTTTTTTTTTTCTATTTGTTCTCAGTTTTGTGGTCGTTAGCTATTTAATGAAGGTGCACCTGGTGCAGACATCAGCCTGCTGCAATTACTTAAACTAGTGACCCAGCTGGGTACAGCGTGGCTGAAGGAGGGAAGAAATGTTTTGGGAAGGTGGCTGAGGATTGTTGGAAGTCAATGCAAATCTGTTATTTTTCTTTAGAATTCAGACCTGAAACACCGAAGAGATTTGGGTGGAGCAGTGCTTTGGATTCTCCAGAGATGCAGCTTCCCGCTGTGGATGAACAGAGCCAGACCTTGCCTTCTAGAATAGCTGTTTGTGAGATCTGGCATAGCCTCCTGGGAAGGTGCTTGGTTCATTATGAGCACGAAGAGTTCTGGAATACATCGGAGGGACTGAGGAGGCCTTCCTGAAACAAGGTAGGAGATGTTTCTTTTTCTTTCTCTGTTGTTGTTATTGTTGTTTGGCTTTGGTTTTGTACCTTTTCATTTTGCGTTTCCTGGGACTTGGTTTGAAAAGGCTGTGAACTCCAGAGAATGGGTGTTTGGAGTTTGAGCAAATGTGGGAGTAAAGAAGCCTGGCTAGGGGAAATTGTTTGATATTTGGACAAGAAGCCTAAGAGCACAGGCATGGGTTTGTAAGTAAGTTTGCCACATATTGTAGTCAACACTATTCAGCTTCACCCTTTGCTGCAGGAAACTTGCCTTAACAAGGGTAATCTGCCTGACAGTGCTGTGTTGAGGTATTTGCATGTGAGTTCATGCTGCAGGTTGTTCTGTGTTGAGCTTTGATTTTACCCTACTACGAATCTTGGGGAGTAGAAATGTGTACGAAGACTGAAAGAAAGCAGTGATGCCACACTTCTTTGAAAGGTCAGGAACAGATTAAGGTGACCCCGTCTTCAAAAGTGTGGTAGCAATTGGTCTATCATGGCTTTGAGGTTACAGGAGTTTAGGCTTGTATTGGGTCTGATGCTTCTGGCTTGCCTGGGAGACATCTCTGCTTCAGGGACACAAAGCCATAAACCTAAGGTGACTGGGTGCTTAGGAAGGGAGTGTTCCAGCTGGCATCTCTGAAGAGATTTTCTTCCCCTTATGGAGGAAGGAGGCATATATCTGTCCTGTTGCTTTCATTTTGATATACCGAGTCTTTGAAAAATCTGTCACAGTCATTTTTTTCTCACTTGCAGAGTTCTGTCAGTTTTTGTATTTTTTAAGACTCAGCTTGAAAGACCCATGGAAACCTCATCTTTAAAACTCTGAATTGGAGAAAGAAAGAACTGACAGAGTAATAAACTATTAATTCTGAGGGCGCAATTGAGAGGGAGGTAGGAAAACAAGGGTTTGCTCAGCTGGATTAGAAGAGCTGGGTGTCTTGAATCACTAGAAACTCCTCCAAAGTGTTATAAAATCAAAAAAAAACAGGCTTCTTTGATGTGATGATTAGTGGAAGCAAGTACTACTGTAACTTTTCAATCAGCAAATATCATCAATAAAGTAATGAAGCAGGGGACATATGCTTTGTAGGATTAAATAAATCATGAAAGACAGCCTGGGATTTTGTGCAGTCGCGCAGTTCTGTCCTTATTAATCAGATCACAGAAGGCACGTTGTAGCCTGGTTGTCTATGTAAGTGTTGTGAGTAGAAACCTTCCTTATAGAAACAGAAGTGCTCAGTGATTGAATGTCTACAGGTCAACATTCATTTCAGGAGTCAAAATCATTGCTGTGAATAGATAGTGCTCCGTGTCCTGTCACCAGCAGTGACCCTTCCAGCCAGTGCAACGCAACAGTAGACATAAATTTAGCATGTGTTGTGCAGGTCTTGCACACCAGGGGAGTCTGACCAGTAAAACCCTACAGTTTACATTTCATGCTGTGCTAACAATGCTTTTGAGTTTTTGAAATGTTATGGCTAGTGGTACGTTTTCTGTTATTAAGACAGAAAAAAATCATAGATTATCAATTTACTGGAGGCAGAAAAAGTGTTTGGATATTTCTTCCTGCAAAGCAGGAATATGATGTAGATGGACTCCTTCAACGCAAAAACACACCAGAAAACATCACTCAGTAATTGCAGATCCACAGACCTGCAACATTCATAAGTTTCCTCGAAATACCACTATAACGTTCTAGGGCAAGCGATATTTAAGATGAGATCCGTTGGCACCGGTGCTTAATGTATGTCGCAAAATAAAGCCTACTGCGAGGAGTGGAAAGAAGCTAGCATGTTGAGAATAGAAAAAGCATTATCGTGAGGTGGCTATGCTTGCTGGTTATACACAGCAACCTCTTCTGTGCTGACGCATTCCCAGAGCGTGCAGGTTCTTCAACCACCATCAGCCCTCGTGGATATCCTGCGGTTACTCCTCAGGGCAGAGGCAGTTACTCACCATCTCTCTTGCTTCCCCTCGTAACTGCTTAATGAGACTCCAAATATGATCAGTCACTCCGTAGTATGTATTCAGTCTCAAAAGAAAATCACTGACGGTAGAGAGGAGAGGTCATTCAGGATTGCCACGAGCAGTTTATGATATTCCTGCTTTAAGACCCAAACAAAGCTTTATAGGCATTGAACCATCTGCAGGCATAAGTAGGCTTACTGTTGCTTAACTTAGTACAAATGGAGAGGCCTGTTACGTACTTCTATCTACTTTTGTGTGATCGGCACTCCTAAACCAATGAGTTGTCTGCTGCTATCACTGTTGAGTCGGAGTTGAATGAGGTGCAAAGAGGTCCTTTTATTTCATTGTGTTGTTGCTCTCTGCTTCCTCCCAGCTGCAGGATTTGACAGTAACTGAGATAGCTCTTCATCAGGTAATGTCAGCAGTTGTGTTTTTTCTTCCCAGAACAGCCTGTCATACCTGTAACCCTCTTCCTAAGGGCTCAGCTGTCTGTGATCCAAGCCCCAGCTTGCACACAGCAGGTCCATGTAAACGCAGCTTAGACTTCTGAGAAATCTGTGATGCTGATAGAAAGCACTGTATATAAGTACAGGGAATATCACCTGCCAAACAGGAAAGGTGAAACTACAGAGATAAGGCTGGTGAGAGTTGTGTAGACAGCAGCTCAAGGACTCCAAAGGAAAACAAACATGAACTGTTACACAACTGTAAGAACTTAAGGGGTCGGTGGATGGCAGTACTGCAGCATTGAAAACAGTGGTGGAAAACTCTCCTCACATGATGTGTCTGGTTGGCGAACGTTGGTTGGATGTCATCTCTGGAGCGGTGACCTTCTGAATGATTAGAATGGTTGCTCATTAATCCCCCAAATCATCTCAGTATTGGGCAATAATCTGAGACGTTTTGTTTACCAGCAACGTTAGGAAGGATTAAAAAGATGATTGAAGTATTTTGTTAATGTGGAGCGCTTCTAAACTTTTAGCTTTAGTGATGTTAATTGCCTGCATGATGTGTGAAATACGCTTTTATCTCTGGTAGCCTGCCACATAAACCAGACTTCCAGTAATGTTTGAAGGTAATGGCTGCTTGAGGCTTCTGGCTTTTGTACCGGAGACTTCACCAGAACATTGCTTGCTATTGAATGGGGCAGATTGTTGAGCTCAAGCCTACTTCAAAGCCATGATCGTTCACTGATGGTATAAGGCACGGGTGTGGAAGTTTGCTGAAGTATTAAACTATACGTGGTATTAACCTATAAATATTACAGTAGCAGTGGAGCTGAAGTTTTCTTGTAAGCAAGCAATTGCGTCATCTCCCTTGGGTGAAAAATCCCTAACAGAGTGCCGACTTGTCTAAGAAGAATTTCAGAGCACCATTCTACAATGTAAAATAGCTTTTGCTGAAAGTCTGAAACAAAACGGGCCTAGCAGACACCCATGGGCTATTCTGTCCCAGATGGGTATCAAAGACAAGACTAAATACTTTTGAGATACAGAACCAATCAAGAAAAATTTTATATATATATATAGGTTAACCAGAACAGTGTATCCAGATTCCTTGCTTTTGCACACCTAGAAATTCGTTCTTTTTCTAATTTATATACCTTATTTTTGCATCCTAACAGTGGGGCTGGTGGGCAAGAAGTTGGCTTCTTAATAAATTTTGATGTATTTTCTGAATCAAAAGGTGCCATTTAACCTAAGTATTTGAAACTGTATCAGATATTATGGGGGCAGTTAATGGCTGTTCTATTTGCCAGAGACAGCGCACTCATCCTCCTGCCTCTTCTAGGCTGTGGCTTAACTTCTAGCACGTCTCTATATCGAAGCTATTTTCCATACATGACTCAAAATTAAGTTTTTTTTTTTCTATATGGTTCATCTGTATGTGAAGTAACCCATCATTCTATGTACATACATGAAGTCAGCTCTGAAGGATCTTCTCCTGTTATGCAAACTAATCCACTCTGCTTTAACAAATACCGTTGAACTGTCTATAACACTGCAGGTAATCTTAATGTTTCTGAAGGCAGGACAAAGCTTCTGAAAGCAGATAAATTAGAACTCCATTTCTAATGGAGGAGATTCCATTACTTTGTCCTAAGATTTGTTACAGCAGAGGTTAAACTGGGCTATGATGCGAGGAGATGGAAAGCTGGCTTGTACCATTGGGAGCAGCTGGTGGATTCTGGCATGCCTGCTCATGCAATAGTATTGCTGTTTAAATATATATTGACATTAGATCCTGCTGCCCCTTTTTTAACCTTGCCTTTGTTAAATATTACCTCAGACAAGATTCCTTCTTCCCTTCCTATATTACGATACATCAAGCTTACTAAGATGCAGAGAAGTTCATTTACTCCATTATTACTGCTTAGCAATATGATGAATTTTTGTGTCTTTTCAGTTCATCTTTTTCAACTCAAAGCACACTGAATTTCAAAGGCAGGTTGAAAGGTGGACTTTTTTTCAGACAGACCGTGGTGATAACTGCCTGGTAATGCTCCCCATGAACAAGCAGGTGGTTTCAACTTCATCTCCTTGGCAGGTGGACTTTTAGAGACTAAATAGTTTGAGGAGCTGTAGGAAAAAGCCTGGGGGAGTGCATGGTTCTCCCATCAGCCCAGGAGAGCAGAGGATGAGCCCTGATGTGGGCACCCAGGCACAAACCCACCAGGACTTTCACACCCAGCCCTGTTGTGGCAGCCAAGCAAACTGCCCTTACAAACCCAAACAAAATGATTTTGCTGCTTTAAAAAAAAAAAAGCTTTCATGTGTAGGAAGGCCCTCCTGAGGCTTTGCTTTGTTATGATTTTGTGTGTGCGTGTAGTATGCTGTAATATTAAAGCTCTATATTGTTGAGAGAAGTTCCGTCTTTCGCTACAGCGCTGAAGCAGCTGCTCCTTGCTATATGGAAAATGTGAGGTTTTGGCCTCTTTTGAGGGGATGGGGAGGGCTAATGAGATTGTTCCTTAATGTTTTTGTCTCCCCCCCCCCCCCCCCCCCCCCCCCCCCCCCCCATATCTGAAGCAAAGTATCTATCCCTACCAATTGAAATCAACCTTGCGTGCGCCGGAGAGAAGAATGCGCTCTTGTGGTCAACAGAACAACACATAATAACTACAGGGGAATACTTACAGGTGCAAACTGCATGCCACAAGAACAAATAGCAAAGATCGCTCTTAAAGGTGTTTTGGTTTTGAAAATGCCGAGGATTAGGAATTTAGAATGGCCAATATCACGAGTTACTTTTAAAATTCTCATATGGAAAACATTTTACAGCAGTAACATTTCGGAGCCCGGTGTGTTAGGAGTTTTTTAGGTTTACACTGAGCTATCCTGCTGTTTGTTATCAGTAGGAAAGGGGGCATTGTTATATGTCTGTGTATTGTTCGGTAGCACCATCTTTCATGGTCAACAGCTCTGAAGAGGTAGGAATAAAGTAGAGAGCTGTTTTTGTTGTGAGAAATGATGTCCAGAGCTGCAGATACAGGGCTGGAATTCCAAATGTAAAAACCTTTCCGGATATCTTGTACCAAGAGGCTCTGTCCGGCTTATCTCTGCTTCCCAGCAATCTTTTAATTTCTCAAGTGTTCGTTTTTAGAAAGAATAAAATAAAAAATAATAATAATAATAAAAAAAAAACGGAGGGAAAACGTCGCATTTTGCTTCAGCCTCAGGAGGGGTCGCAAAGAGCGGAAATGCAACGCTTTGCTGTGGGAGGATATATAGAAATGTGGATTAACGATCGCACGGAAACTCCACGAACGGTCGTTCCCGTCAGGGTGCTTCCCCTGTGGGCGTTTCGCAGAGCTCTCACCGCCTGCACAGCTGCATGCTGCCATCTGCTGGCCAAACGAGCACACTCCAACAGCAGCAAATGCCATCAGGTTAATTGATTGAAGAACTGCAGTGAGAACGAGTGTAACAAGCGCTATAAATCACAGCAGAGCGCGAGTCAACACGGGATGTGCAAAACACAGTTCTTACATTAGGGAGGAAACGCGGGGGGGAGATATAAGTTTCATCTCTTTGCTGGCGTGCTGAGAAAAAGAGCAAGATGCAGCATTTCCCTCAAGGAAGATACCTGAGATAGAAACTGTTCTACGAATCAGAAAGCAACCAGTGCTGTGGCCGAAGGGGAATGTTGTGTGAATGTGTGCAGTGAGGAGTGCTGAGTGTGAAAGGGACGTGGTGGGAAAATGATGTTTGTAATCCCCTCTGAACCTGTTGAGCTTCACACACTTGAATCAAGTGATGTCTTATTGCTTCTAATGCTCTTGGTCTCTGAGGGCAAGGTCTGTTAGGGATGAGGGCTCATGTATACATCAGCTAGGGAGAATGTATAAGCAAGAATGCTTTTCTCAGTGCTTTTAACAAATCACTCCGAGACCTGTTTTTAAATGCATGCTTTGCTTCCCCCGAGTGCTGTACAGCGTGTGAGGAAGAAGGAGGAAAAAGTTACTGTTCTTCTGTGGAAGTTGCATGCTGAATATTGTGAAGTATTTTTTTTACATGTATGGAGAAATAACTACAATCCTTCTTTCGTGCGTACAGAAAAAGGAATGTACTTGTTGCTTTATGTTGACCAGAAAGTAAAATCACTTTGCTAATGGCTCACCTGATCATCTGCTGTTACTAACCTGGTGCCTTTACGTTTGCAGAAGAAACATCCCCAAACTACAGATATGCCTAGGAGCCGATTAGCTTTTTGATACAGGTATTGGCTCTCAAAGAAATAAATGGCAGTAGCAGTCTGATGTGAGCCCCTGTTCTCATTCTGGGATCATACCTGAGTGTATACAAACTATATGCTAAAAGAACAGAAAGAGGACAGAGAGGGATTTACCTTCTTCCTGGGATGTGTCCCAGAGTTGTCCTCTGTGTTCGTAACCATTGTGAGTGGGTTAACTCCCCTGCCTGTAATCCCCATGGATTTTTTCCTATAGATTTCCTTTCAGTTGAAGACAGTTTCGTTCTTTAACAGACAAAGAATTTGGCTCATGTATATCTAAATGGCTGTGACCTGCTGCCTTCTGACAGCACAGATGCTTAAACTTCTGCATTGTAAAAAGACCAAGTAGCTGACAATGGCTTCTCATCAGGCTGCTGCTTTGGCTCCTGTTTTTCATCCCCATCAAATGTGTTGACTGTTGGTGTACGCTGCATAAAGTTCATCTCTTTATTCAGACCCTCAGGGTGGGGAAGAGGCCATGTGAGTGTCTATCCCCACTGTTTTGGTTTTGTGTGAAGGCCAGAACAGGAAAGCACCTGTTTTCTGGATCTGGATGGGCAGCAGTCCAAGCTGATGGAAATGTCACGAACAGCTGATCTTGAAGCAAGGACTGTCAAGGCGCTTGTTTTACAGCCTTAATCCCATTCTTAGCACAGAACAAATAATAATGTTCTGGTACACTGAGCAGCAGAAAACCTGTTTCCTTTCTCTTGCTCGCTCTTGATGTTTTGTCGAAAGCTTATCAAATGCTGCTGCTTTCAGATTCCAAGTTTATGCTCCGGTACAAGCATAAAATCAACTCTCGACTCTGAGCCTGCCTTACACCCAAAGCCGGATCTGACAGCCTCCCGAGACCACCTGTAATGAACAAAGATGGCAGGAGGATGGATGTGAGAAACATACAAGTTTGTACTAAATGAATTTGAACTAAAGAATATTCAGAAAGAGGTTAAATGCAAAACCTTATAAGGATACCTTCTGAGTTTTCTGTAAGTCTCAGCCAGCCAGCTACAGAAACATACGGTTTTAATGGTGTCCCCAGTCCGAAGTAATTTCAACACAGCTTTTTCCAGGTTAGAACCTTTGCTCCTTCTCATTCTAAGTATTCCTGTATTTTGTTTTTCGTATATTCTCTCTTGGAAAAAAAACAAAAATGATGCATTGACGGTGGAAACCTCTTATAAAAATGCCTGCATCCTGACTGATCTACCTGGTAACAAAACAAGTTCCTCCTAGCTTTTAATAATCAGGTTTTAAGCTGAGGGTTTGGCTGAATTATGTGGCAGAGAATGTTATTGATAGAAGAGCTTGCTAGACCTCCTTGGCAGTACTCTCTTTTCACTTAAAGACCTTGGTGTAAATCTTTTTAATGGTTTAGCTACAAAAAAAGAATTCAAAGAATCTTTCCCCACTTCTTACCACTGCACTATCATCTGTGTAAATCATCTTGCTTACTCATTCTCTTAGCTACTTTGGATTGTTAGTCTTAATGACAGTATCACCGTAAAAGTGGGGGAAATAAGTATTTTAAACTGTCTTTAGTCCATAAAACTTTGGTCGTTTATAGTAAGTGGGAATTCATCTTGGATTTTTAGGAGAAGGGAGAGGTCAGTCAGACCATCCCTACTTATTTGTGAACCCATGTGATAAAGCACGCGTCAGGGTGAAAACAGAAGGTGGACGTGTAAGTGTTAGGTGTCCTAAAACTTTGATACAGTTGGTCTTTAAGCTATGAAATATGATTAAGAAGTACCCCGGACTTTTTTGTTACACCCTTCTTGTGCTTTGTTCTAAAATACGCAACGCTCAAGAGAGATTTTAGTGGTGTCAAGTTTGATTGCAGCCAACTTGGTTGTCATTGTAATCCTTCAGCAGTTCCTGAAGTGTGAATGCCATGCTAACTGGAGTACTAAAAAAAACCCACCTATGCATCGAAGTATTGGGTTAGCAGTGTATGTGCTTTTTAAAAGTAATATATATGTGTGTATACAATTAATCTGAAGATGAATTCCTGCCATTCTCTCAAGTGGCATCTCAGTTCACTTGGTGGCTTTCCCCACCCACACCTCCCTCTGTTTACAAACTTAAGCAAAATCACTTCAGGCTGTTCTATTGTGCTTAGTTTCAATGGAAACAGGTCATAATTTGGATGAGAGTCTGACTGTTCCTTTTAATTAGGTGGAATATGGCAAATGCACTGTATTAAGCCTGCGACATAGAATAGTCAGGTTGATTTTAAGAACGCTTTTGCACCTTGCTCTGTTGCTGGTGTGTCTGTGGAGTGGAGCAGCATGCTGTTTCCTGCAAGTGAACCTGCGCTTTTGGTTTGTGGTTTCTCTTACATAAAAATCAACTGACTTTAACAGGAGTAACCATCTACGCAAACAGGGCGGAATAACACATGAACCACCCTGTTTAAAAATGCATCTATTTGGTTGAATGCAGAAACTACGTGGTGTGCACTATGCTGAAGAGGTTTGCTGTGTTTTCTCTTTCCCCGCTAACTCAGGTTCATAAAACAAGAGGTAAACACTGGGTAAATATCTTTATTGAATTTCAACCTGGGTTATGAACAACGATTTTTGAGGTCTTCAAACCCAGAAAACAATATATGCATTTCAAAATACTTTATCCCTAGCTTGCTTTATTTAGCATTCTTGTGAATAGTTACTTTTTTATTATTGATTTTTGTTGTTGTTTCTTCCTACAAGATTTACTAGATGTACTGGAGGTGTCCTTTGTACAATTGCATTTTCTCTCGCTGGTTCCCTTAGGACATCGTTATCCTCTGCTTATTCAAAGAAAACTGTGTTCTGCCTTCTCATGTTTGGTTTTCTTCCTTGCTCTATTTCCATTTGAACAACAATGTTGGTTGGGGAATTCAGAATTAAAACTGCATTTCGCATCTTCTTCCTTACCTGTTACAACTAATGCTGTTCTTGAGAGTTTAATAAAATGAAATGGGAATGGATCAAGGCCTTAGGTAGGGGGATGCAATCTCTAAGACCACGTATTGTGTGAAAATATTCCTAAAATCAAAGCAACTGATACAAAGACATTGGCAGCCCTCCTCATTCAGTGAGGAAAAAGTCCCCCCTTAATTACAAGCATGCAAAACCTCAGAAAAACGCAGCGCTGCCTTGAAATGGAGGCATCACATACAAGCAGTCTATCTTTTAAGTGGTTTTAATTTGATTGTTTTTTAATGTAAACAAGATTTATTGGGACTTGGCTGTATGCTGCTAGTCCGTGAATGCACCGCTCCATTGGAAGCACCACAGAAGGATTTAAGAGAGAAATACTTTCAGTAAAACCAGTCCTATTGCTCTGCTTTTGCGTCATGTCAAAGCCCTAATGTTTATTGCTTCATTATGCATTGTGTTTGTATGAGCAGCTTAGTTAGGTTCCATCTGCTCAGCTCTGGTAGAGTCCAGGAGCTTGTGTAGGATTCGGTTACAGTGCTAGAAAAGTAGTGGGTAACTCCAGTACTGCAGCCAACGCTCCCTTCTCTCCCTTCATAGCTCTGTAGATTAACTGGCATTAATGCAAGCATTCACAGCTGCACGTGGAATATTACAGAAAACATGATGGCTCCATGTTTGCCTTGCATATGCTCATTTGCCTACAAATAGATGCAGAGTCTTTTTTTGGTTCGGTCTCCCCCCCCCTCGTCTCCTTTACTTGAGAAAGTGTGCAAGCATGATAAAATCCGTTTTGCTGCATGAGGCCATTAGTTTTGTTTCCATTTATTTGTAACAAATAGAATCCTTCAAAGCCTTCTAAAGATTTGTATGACCCCATTTAAATACAAATGAATTTGTAGTTTCCGAGTTCTTTTGTCCAGCCCTTTAAAACATAAGCGGTGTGTTTCCGTTTGCCAAGCCTTAATTGGATAGAACGAGTTGTTGAAAACAGGAACAAAAAAAAAACAAGCCTAACAAAACAATCAGACTTCTCCTATTCAGGAAAGGTGATTACTGGATGTATTCATTTGGTCATCCCATCTTCATTGGCAGCTTGAGGGTGGTCATTTTGGTGAGCAACCATTGAGACTGACTGGCACGTTTCCATCTAGGAAGGTAACTTGGAACTGTAGAGGCAGGAGATTCCCTTTTGAGTTATGTAGATTGAACACCTGAAACCAGACATTACAACATTGTCTTTGCCAATTTTAGTCACGGTCAGATCAGCCTTAATTCATACTTAACCACCGTTTGTGGCATTGCCGCTGCCCATCTCCTTGTTCTCATACACATCACTGAAGAGTATTTCAGTTCTGAGTTTTGCTGCAGATTCTCATTCTGTATGGTTTTTGATAGTTTTCACCTTCTCTTGAATCTGGAGATTGCATTTGATCCTAAATAGAAAAAGAAGCAGCTTTCTTTGCTGAACAGTCTTTTTTGTTGTTGTTGTTTTTATTCCCGGTAGCCTCTGCATATTTATAACACCATTCTGGTGTGGGTTTAGCTCAGTGTGAAATGAGCTTTTCATCTTCACTTGAAACATAAGCACCAAATATGTTTTGAATTTAAAGACCTTCTTGACCTAAAAGATATCTTCGGCCCAGTAGCAGATCGTACTTTCAAGGGGTTAAATGGCACGGAAAATGTGCCAAGATGCATGTATAAAATGAATTGGTGATGATTCAAATGTATTTCCATGTATTTTTTGATGTATGTTTTAAATAGTCAAATCATGGAATTTTGAATCGTTCTTTTGCATTGGCATCTCTGATGGGCACAGCTGGCAGGCGGCTGCTGAGCCCCGCTCTGGTTCGTGACTCTGCAACCTTTGCAGAAATGTCATGGCTGGAGATGGGGTTTGGCTGTGTTTACACTGACGTTAAAACTTCAAAGACCCCTTCCTCCCCTGAAAGGAGGTGTGAATATCTCGAAATGAAGCTGATTTTACTACATTAGGCCAGATCCAGACTGTGATGTCTGTTCAAGTCTTCAGACAGCCTGGAACAACTCCTCAGTGCTGTCCTGGTTGCCACCATGCTAATAATTGTGGGGTTTTTTTTTCCTGATGTTTCAACTCATTTCTTCCGGAGTGAGGAGGGAGCCAGTCTGCCCTCCTCCCAGTGCCCCCTGAAGGACAGGGCTGTCAGCAGAGACCACTACTATGGACCACGGGCTCATCCATATGGAACTGTAGGCATGTGAATGTCTGCTCTAGGGGAGAATCAGCAATACAAGCACCAGTTACCTGGTTTTGCCCCCTGGGTGGCGTGGCTTTGCCTGATAACACAGGGAGAGCCAGCGAAGTGTAGCTTTGCAGCACTTTGGGATGCAATCTAATTTTGGATGGGTTCTGTGTACTGCTGCAGGGAGCTGCTGAGCTTGTGCTATCACGAGCGGTATTGCTGTGCTTGAGGATGTGCTCAGATCCTGTTTAAACAATAATTAAACTTCATTCGTAAGGGACGGCTTAATGTGTGGGAAGACAGATAACATAATCAAGGACACAATTATTCACAAAATCAATAGAAGTTCTAATAATCTCATAAAGTACCATTTCATTTCTTTCGTAAAGCTGCCGGGTTTTTCCATATTTTCTTCTTGTGCGGGTCAGTTTAATTTTAGGTAATAAATACACTTGTACTGTAGCCTTCTATGGCCAATACATCACCTATTTATATAAACTACATTTGCACAGTCTATTTATAACGTTCCATATTTCAACAAATTGCTTGGCTATTGACCTCTGCTGGGTCTCGCCTGTGCGCGTTACTGACTAATAGCCAATTTGTTGTTCTAGCCTGCTCAGTGCTCTGCATTTCTGATTGGGCCTACAACCTCAATAATCCAAGTTTATTTTATTTAAAGATACAGAAGTATGCTTACTGGAAGATTAGGCAGGTTTGTGTTGAAAAACGACAAGCCATTGCAATGATTCTCAAGCGCCTAACAAACGTCAGCCTAAATATTGCTGTTCTAATCTCCTGGGCCTTTTATAACAGTTAAATTTACTTCAGAATTGTACAATTTCTGCCTATATGAGAATCTAATCCAGAAAAGCTCTTAAATTAAAAGTATTAAGCCTCCATGATTTCCGTGCAGTAGAACAGCTTACAATTTATCTTTATGCATGGGCTAATGTCACCTAATTATCAGATACCTGTTGAAGCCGGATTTAATCACCGAAAGTGAATGGCTGAACGCATTGTACGTAATATAGAAATACTTTCAGGTCATCTATTTCTGTGAATACATTTCTTCCCATATGGAAAAAGGCACGAAAATAAAAGAATGCAATGTGATTTGGCATTTTAATTCTGTACCCCCTTATAAAATGCAGCTGAAAACAAGACTGAGCGTACACAAATACGTGTACATTTTAAATGAGTTATTAACCACCCGATTATTTAGAGGTGTGGGGGTATGAAGATGAGCAGAACACACAGTCCAACTATAGCATAGGCTGTAGCACTGCTGTTACTGTCAGTCACAAGTTTAAAATACACCCGATCATAAGCCTTTCTGTCAGCAACCTCGCATTAAAATTAGGCCAAACTCCTAATTAATAAAGAAATGTAGCTGGAGATTTGTTATCATACAAAGGACTTCAGCTAAATCTTGCACTAATTTCATTTAAAGATGAACACAAAGGAGCTGCAACCTAGTGTTATTAATACGGATGCTCTAATAATAATACGGATACTCTAAAATTATTTCTTTTGCCAGTGTTTAAAATAAAAAGCCCACTGCCGCAGGAAAAGGCAAAAAAAAACAACAGACCTGGAGGCATTTTCTTTTGGCTAGATTAATAGCAAGTATTCAAAACCCATCTGCAGGGGGCTCAGGCACCTCAGAATATTGAATTGTTCAATTTCCTCTCAGTTACTGCATTACAGTGCTCAAGGCCACTTCTGTGCTTATTTGTCACGCTTGTAAGCACCTAAAGTTTGATTTTTTTTTTTTTTCCCTTACTGTGCAGCATATGCAAACATCACTGTGAGAAAGTCCGTAATGGGATTCTAAAGCTTAGTGAGCACAGTACTTGATCAGAGCCATGAGAACTGTTTTAGCCATACCTTCGTATACAATCAGAATAAGAGCTTTACTTAAATTTTCCAAGGTGATGCAGGGTTGCTAGGAATTGAAACCTATATGTAAACGTGGAGGCAGACTGAGCCATGAGCATCCTTGCCGCTGCTTAAAATGGGAGCACAGTGGGCAAAAGGGAGTACCAACCCCGAAAGAAATAAGACTTGGACTTTCCTGATGTAGTACTAGTTCTGCACGGCAGACTGGCTTGTCAGGGATTTGTTTCTTTGCATGTGTTTGTCCTTTTTGTTTGCCTTAGTTTGATCACTTTCTCAGTTTGGAACATGCAAAGATAGTCTCTTGTGCTCCTGTTCATTTTAGCACTGGGCGACTGTAGTGAATTTCAGGTAACTGCAGGTCTAGAAATATGCACAGGAATGTGTTGGGGCGCACGCACATGTTGTGTGTTTCTGCATGATCCTTACCACCACAATTAGCAGTCAGAAACTGCTATTGATCTTGGATGAGATTGTGCACCACTCCAGAAACCTCCCCGATTTGTCTCATTCTGATGGCAGATACAGGAACTTTCAGCAATTGGAGCCAGTGGGCAACGATCTCTAAATCACTGGTGCAGGAATTGGCCAATCTTGTATTTCATCAGCCTTACAAAAGAGAACAGGGTAACAAAATGAAGCTATCAGCCTTTCAGAAGCGGGTGGTAATTAAACCACAGGATGAGATCAGTAACTGTGAAAAACACCACTGAAAAAATAATCCTGGTGATTCTTATTTACACCACGGCTACTTTTGGACCCCTTTATGCTCTTTGAGGCTGTACGACTTTTTAAGTCCACGATGGAAACGAGAATGTGCCTTTTAAGTAGTTTTAATTAAACAGCTTAACCAGCTTTATTAAGGCACTGTGAAGGTGGTGGTGTTTTCCTGCCACTACTGACTTAAGTCACTTCCGTTCTTTATTTCCCGCGTGGGGGAAAGCTGTGCTACCTGTGTATGTGCAAAACACACTGAGATGGTGGAGGGAAATGGAGTTTCTGCACAGAAGAGGATGTTCTTGGTGGTCTCCTGTAAGCAAGTTATGGATCTTCTGTGATTCTGATTCACTGTGATCTAGTTTGGTGTTGACTGTGCATGCAATAGTTATGACTGTACATTTCTCTTCATGTAGTACTCCTTCAAGTTTCATTTCGAATGGATTTTCCACCCACCCAGTCAGACGCTTTAGATGGAGCTTTGTCAACATTCCAATAGTCATAAAAAAATAGCACCCAAAGGGGTCTTGATGAAATATGCATCCTGTATAGGTTTACTTTTCTTAGAAAGGTTTGTCATGATGTTAGTGATATGCAACACCTAAACATTTCTGCTTGCCACTCTCCATCATTTCTTTGCACAGTTGATTATTCCTCGCCGTGTCATACTGCGTATGTTTCCTCATTAATCTGCACCCTTTAAAGAACATTTCTCCTTTTATTTTTATTCTTTCATTTTGTCATAAATTCGGATCCTACCCTGCAAATTTCTTACCTGTAAATTTAAATCTTAACCCATTATCCAAACAAACAATTAAGACCTTTTAAGCCCAGAATGGAAAGAGGACCTAGTTGTACAATTAGAGTCCTATCTATTCCTGGGGGTCTCTTTAGACGCATGTTCCTCCTTTCTCCAAGAATCTCAGTTGCTGTCCTGCTGACATGCATGCCTAGAATGCCCCTTCTTTTCATCAGGAATAACAGACCCTGGCACTGCCCAGAAGCATGGCAGATACATTTTTTCCCTTTGAAAGCGTTCCGTTTATGAAGTTTTTCTTATTATTCCGGTGTTATCCAGCAGCTCTCTGTTGCCTCTTGCCTTTGTTTTTCTCTTTAAATCTAAAGGATTAATTTAATTGAGAATATACAGTGAGATGATCCTCCTCTTTTTTTTTTTTTGCTGTTTGGTGAAGATGTTATCTTCCTCTCTTTCTGCTCTCTTTTTCTCCTGATACAGGTTTGGTGTTTTAGATAAAGATGACCTCTGTGACTGTGTTTTCTCGGCTTACTTATTTGGAGACTTCATTACATTTTGCTGCTTTTCATACTAAAGACATTATTTCCCTAGGAAAACTTAGCTTCACAGTACCCTTTCAGGATAGAGCACAGCTGTCTGATCTTATCTGAGCCAGACAGATGCCAACCCTTTCTGCCAAGCACAATTCTCTTCTTGAAAGTAATACCTTTTTCTGTAATCCTTGCAGTTAAAAAATGATCTGCATACGTATGTTTGTAAAGTAGGGTTTATTTTAACAAGGTGAAGGAAAGGCAATCAGATGTTAGAGTTGCCATAACAAACAGAACGCCTTCTATCGCTTCCTTACTTCATCACCCATTTCAGTGTAATTGTCTTATTTATGCTGGCTTCTCCCTTGGAAGAATGCATAGCAATTTCCAAGTGTTTAATTAAAACCTAACAACACTAGTGTGATGTAACATAGTGTGTGAATGAGAGAAGATAAGGCCCTTTCAAACAATTGGTATCTAAGTGCTTTGTTATGCCTGTTTTAACTGGCACTAAAGCTGGGGACGCTCCTCTTTGTTGCCTTATGGTTCATCTGTATCAGGATGTCACATCCTTCTGAGAGCTAGATTAGACTTCTTTTTGTTTGTTTTAAACACAAGTCATGATTTATCTCATTTGGATTCAGGGAGGGTGCACAAAAATTCCGGGTGATGCTATAGAGTGGAGTTGCCTCCAACCAGTTCAGGCTGTCCAGGGCTCCATCCAACCTGGCCTTGAGCACCTCCAGGGATGGGGCACATGCAGCCTCTCTGAGCAAGCAGTTCCAGTGCCTCACCACCCTCTGTGTAAAGAATTCCCTGCCCTTCGAGTATTGGGATGTCTCAATAACATCTCCCCAGAGCCTTCTCTTCTCCAAGCCAAACAAATCCAACTCCCTCAACCTTTCTTCTGAGAAGGGGTTCTCCAGCCCTTTGATCATCTTCATGGACTCCTCTGGACGTGCTCTGAGAGTTCTGCATTATTGCTGTGTCGGGGGTCCCAAGTGTGGGCGCAGTACTCCAGATGAGGCCTTACAAGGGCAGAGTGGGGGGGGGGGGGGGGGGGGGGGGAAGAACGATCACCTCCCTTGCCCTGCTGGCCACCCCTCTTTTGATGCAGCCCAGTCCTTGCAAGCTCAGTACCTAGATACCTGCCTCTCACCAGGGAACCCTCAAGACAGACACCAAATATGCTTCATATGCGCTCCTAGCAGAATGAGGGGGAGGTATAGCCTTTTAATGATTAGAGCATTAGTAAGGGTAGCTCTTGACCCGGACTAGAATCAGGATTTCTCTGGGCACTGCAGTGAATATCCTACTCAGCGGGCAACTCTTCTTCATCTATGCCCCGTCTTTCTCCTCCTTCCTCTCCTGAGGAAGCTTCTATTCATTACCATGCAATTTCAAAAATGGTGAGAATTTTTCAGGGTTTCTGCACCTCTGTATTATGTTCCAACAGTTAAAGGATTTCATTTGAAATATGATAGTGGGCTCTCTGGCTGCGTATGTATACCCACATTTTGAAACTGGTTTTTGAAGAAATACATTCAGAGCAGCCAATTCAGTTCTTCTCAGTGTTAAGTCATGTTTTTTTTTTCCTTAGATTTCCCAGAACTGTTTTTTTTTTATTCTCTGCTATTAAATTTCTCTTCCTCCTCCACAACTCCCATGCTGATTCTTTAGAAATGCATTTCTTTAACCTTCAAAAGACTCCAGGTATAATACGTATCCCAGATCCTTTGCCTTGGCAGTATGCTGTCTGTTTTAGCTAATTGTTGTATATTAGCCTTGTATTATCCCCTACCTCTGGCTACCACTGAGGTAGTACCTCTCTCTTTTGTAAAGTGGTATTTAGATAACTGGCTTAGGCTTCGTATCTTCTTTGTGACATTCTCTCAGCGTCCCATGTCATCGTGCAACAGGCCAAAAACACAGAGATTTTATTTTTCTGGTGAGGTTTAGCTGAAGGTCTGCTTTGTTGTCTCCCAATGCACTTGTAAGACCTGATGGCCTACGGCATCAAAGATTTGCGTCTCAAATTCTCAGTGAACACTTCCTTGCTCTTACCTTCTAGTGGCTTCTGTGAAAGGACTCAGATCTGCTCATGTGGTGTGTATGTAAGGGAGGAATACACGATGGCATAAGATTGAGTGTGATGATTAAAGGTTTATTATTACCATTTGCCTTTCAGGAATGGCCACAAATGTTGGTGGCATTATTTGTGGAAATCACTTTGACTAGAAGTTTTTTTTTCAAAGGGTAAATTCAGCACTGTTAAGGCGGTCATTTGACTGTGAAGGTTTGCCATTTGCAATGATATCCTGTTGCTTCCTTAGCAACCACATAAACATGCAACAACCCAAGAAAACTGCTAATGGGGAAGCACGGCATATGGTACGTCCCAACTGCTCGTGTTATGGACTCTAGCTTAAAAACTGTTGCTTGGCCTGTTGCTGGAAACTAGTGAACTTCCATGGGTGAATCAACCTCTGCCTGTTACCTTCTTCTACCCTTCCTGCAGTACTTTGCCTTTTTCCTCTCCCTCGTTAAACTCCCCTTGTATCTGGCATTTAGGATGTTGTGCGGTCCCTGAGCTTGTTCCTTTTTCTAAGCTGTTGACATACCTTCCTGCTCTACTGCAAATGCACGCCAACAAGAGTGGAAGTAAAGAAGCATAACTTGGAAACCAATCCCTACCGTTTAGTCAAAGTATCGAGGATGCATCTTTAAGGCTGTGTTAGAAATCCAAAGCAGAATGTGCAGAGCTCTGGTAGGGGGAGAAAGATACAGGAGGGAAAAGGGGCTGTGTGTTTGTTGGATAGCTCGGTGTCAGCATGGACTCTCAGTGTTAAGTATTGGGAAATGTTACAGGGCAGGAATGCTGTCTCCAAAACACAACTGGTCCATGGTTAGTGGGTTAAAACTCTGCTGGGCCTGTTAGAAGGTTTACTGTTACATCTGTATGTGGCTAAAATTACCATCTGGATGAATCTGAAAAATGTAAAGAGAGAATACCTGAAGCCTTACTGAGATGGGTGTAGAAGAGAACTACCACTTTAATAGCCATATTTTGCTTAAATTAATAAGGAAAATACCATTTATTTTAGCAAATATGAGCACGTTTTGCACACAAAAATAGGTATTTGTAAAGAAGCAGACTTCTCAAGAAGTTATTAGAAAGGAAACTTCTATTTTGAAGCACAGAACTGAAAATGGTAGCAAACAGTAAAACACATTGCCTTCCATTATGATTAATCCATAGATAACCAAGTACTATGTTCGAATAGTTATTTAAACTTAACCAGTATGATCAAATGTGCTTTAACCATTTTGCTTGATGCTGTTTTTGTATTGTAACACAGCAGACTAAGTACAATGATTTATGCAAAGTACAATGCTTGGAATATTTTAAGTCACTTAATAGGATCTAAGATCAGATGGTGTACATCTTACCATTTTTACTTCACTCACGTAGCATGTGAACTGAATAGCCAAGTGCATACAAGAAAACAGAGGCAGAATTGGCATTAGGCATGTTTCTGTTCTAACAGAATGTACCTACAAACAGGTGGGAAAATCAATCTCTTTGGTAAAGCAAGAGGATGCTCAGTAGGTCTGGAAAAGCTCCTGTCATACCAATGCCTGAACATCCGCTAAAGTATTTGCTGTTAAGGCTTCCAAGTTTCACAAATTTGCCTCTTAAATGCATGTTTTTGCATTCTATGAACGATGCCTCTCTATCAAATGATTACAACAACAGAATTGATAGGATATATGAATTCATACAGTAAAAACACACACCAAAAAATCAATGAGCGACCTAGTGCTTACACTCTTTAGAGGCGAACTCTGAGAACTCAATTCATCTGTCTCTCTAGAAATTAAACTCTTTCCCTGGGTTTATTAGGGGCATATAGGATTTATGTTGTGTAACAGCTTACTTCTTTACCTTTTCTAGCTCCTGGGGGCAGAGAAGTTTTAAATTGTAAATAAATTTCAGGAAAGGTGAGGATCTGTCCCTATTTATGTACAAATGCATAGCGTTCAGTCTGCATGTGTGCGGGCTTAAGGTCTGTGCCTCAGAGAAATTAGAATCATAATTGTTTTGGGTAAGTATTATCTGTCTATACCGTGAATATTTGGGCCACAGTGCTCTGGGACCCAATTTCTGCCACACTCAATCAGCGTTACTGAAATTCCAATGTTATTTAGTAATTGAAACCCCGAGCATAATACTGAAATCTTCAAGCCCGGTTGAGCTCAACCGTTCATCCTGAGTAAAGAGAGAAGAATTTAAAGCCGTACAGAGCTGCTCTAAGCAGGAGATACGGCCAAGTTCTACCAGCCCGCTCCTCCTTTTGTTATTGAAAAAATAGTCTGTATAAATCCCATGTAAAACTAGAGAGATGGAATCTCATTTACAGTGAAAAAGTCAAATTCCTGTGGAACTGTGCAAATGATTCACGAGTTTCAAGCGGTGAGTCCTCAGCTAATACTACAGTGAAAAGGTGAACCTCGCTTCTTTTAATAGCTGCAGGGATGGCAAATGCAATGTATTTTAATAGGCTAAGAGCCACTTCGATAACAGCAGTGACGTCACAACACCGCAAAATTCAGAGCATAATCAATAAAAAATTTACCCAGAATTGTTTGAAATTGCATTACTTCTTTCATTTCAGCGTGTTACATTGAATTATACAACTAAATGAATAGTATTGGCTGTAAAAGCAGCTCAGATGCTTTGGTTTAATGGATGTGGAACTTGCTCTACCATCAGGTTCAATTATAAGGTAAGCAAGTTTTTAACAGGCAAACCTTTTCAAACCTACAGAAAGAAAGTCAGGTTTGGAAGACATGTTTATAGAAATCTATACCTGCACGCACACATGGGCACGATACCAAAAATGAGAAAGCACTCTGGTATAAGCAGGGAGGAGTTCCAGCTGGTACAGTCAATGCCAAAGCAAAAACAAAGATCATAATGTGGCAGCGATTTGAAAGAAAAGTAACGATGGAAAACTTCTAAAGCCAACGAGCTCTTCTCAATCCAGGAAAATATACAGCATGTGGCTTTGAGTGAGTGAGTAGGGTGTGGGCTCACTGGAACTTTGCTTCAGTGTTTTTCTCAGCTTGGATTTTAAGCAAGAAACGCAGTGCAGGTTTTCTAGGTACCATGTTTGTTTTTTTTCTCAGTGTGAAAATCAGGCAGTTAGTGTGCGCTGGGGAGGTGAGAAAGAAAACCACAGCTGTACTGTTGCACGAGCAATACACCAAGATGTTCTTGCTAATGCTAATAGTTCTTTGTAATACATGCCAGAACTGGCTTTGTGCTTTGAATCTCCCCTGAGCCTCCTCTTCTCCAGACTGAACAACCCCAGCTCCTTCCGCTGCTCCCTGTAGGTCTGTGCTTCACACCCTTCACAGCTCTGTTGCCCTTACCTGGACGTGCTTGTAGGGCCTCGATGTCTTCCTTGGACAGCTTTGGGCCCCCTCGCTACACAGTGCTTGAGGTGCAGCCTCACCAGTGGGGGGGGGGGGGGGGGAGGGGAAGGAAATTACATAAAAAGTGATGTGATGAGTGCTGCTCCTTCAGCCCTCAAATTTGGCTGTGGAGGAGAAATGAACAGCTGGCATTGGGGAGGCAAAAAGGGCAGTTGTTTTTGGAGCGCTTCTCAGTAGAACAGTTAGAAAGCTTTTAAAGAATAGGAAGTACTTCATAAAGTAAAAAGGATAATAAAGGACTAACTAAATATATAAGGCCTTGGGCAACCTGCTCTAGCTGTGGTGTCCCTGGTCATAGCAAGTAGTTGGATTAGATGGCCTTCAGAGGTCCCTTTCAACTCTAAGGATTCTATGGTTGTGTATATAACTGTGTAAAAGACAGCAGCTGTATTTTAAATCCACCACTAGTGGGCCTTATATGTCTAGCTTGCCGCTTTATTCAAGGACAAAAACCATCCCATGCACATCTGCTTTTTAGTCTTGTTAAAAAGCAAGCACACAGAGTACGTAAGTTAATAACTGGCAGGGGGACAGGCGACATCAGTACTGTACGGGCATAACATGGGAACGGCCTGGGTGATGGGTAATTTTAGAGAGCCCTTGGGAACCCCCCTCTACTGCACAGTTGCTGCCAGCCATAGAAACACCTGCTGCTGTTTGGAGGGCCGGGGCGAGCTGCTCTGTTAAGAAGGGAAAAGCATCACGTGCTGCCGGGCTGGGACACGAAGTGCTGGCAGTGGGAGCTTCCCACACCCCAAAGCAACCTTCCCTGGGGCTGCTGATGGGGTCAGGCAGAGGAGGAGTGGGCGGCCTCGTGTCAGCCCGTGCCGGCGGTGCGTGGGGCGGGTCAGGTTCCACCATGTGATACAGGTTGGGGAGGCAGCGGGAGCGGGATGCTCAGGTTTAACGTTTCTTGTGCGAAAATAGCTGCTGTGCCAGGTGCAAGCGTGTCCGCAGGGTTCGGTTTCACGCGCACGGTGCCCCCAATCAAACCCGCTGCAGCGCAAACAGAAGCACGAGGGCTGAAGAAGTAACTGTTGGAGGGCCGTGCAGAAGTCCGCTTCCCTCCGCCGCGAGCTTCTCGGCCTGCAGCTCACACCGCCAGCGGCCCCTCGGCCTCTCGGTGCTGCGGGAGGGAGAGCGGCGCAGGTTAGAGGCAGCCGTCCCTCCCCCCTTAGAGCCCGGCTGCCCGCCGCCCGCCCCCCGCGCGTCCCCGCCGGCCCTCACCCGCTTGCGCTGCTCGCTGAGGCAGAAGGTACAGATGGGGCGCTGCGGGCAGGGCTGCGGGGCGGCGGGGCCCTGCAGGCGCAGCACGTTGGCCAGGTGCGAGATGTAGCTGGAGGCCAGGCGCAGCGTCTCCACCTTGGACAGCTTGCGGTCGGCCGGCTCGGTGGGGATGAGCGTGCGCAGGGCGCCGAAGGCCGTGTTGACGCTGTGCGTGCGGTCCCGCTCGCGGGCGTTGGCCGCCGCCCGCTGCCTGCCGCCGCCCCCCCGCCGCCTCCGCCGCCTCCCGCCGTTGCCGGCCGGGGATCGGCTCGCGGCTCCGCCGCCGTCTCCCGACCGGGGCTGCCCTGCGCCCGCCGCCGCCGCCCCCTCGGCGGCCTTCATGCTGCCTGCCGCCGCCCCGCCGCCCCATGACTTTTATGCGCGCCAGGTGCTCGCCCCGCGTGCTGCTGCTGCCCGCGGCCGGGGGCCGCCGCACCTGTCACCGCGGCCCGGCTGCGGCTCCCGGGCTGAGAAAGCGACACTGCGCCGCGCTTCGGAGCCGATGGGGTGCGGGAGGGTGAGCGGCTGCTACCCGGTCTGCACCCCGTGCCGTGCCCCGCTATATGCGTGTAGGCACACGCGTGTGAGTTGAGTGTGCGGCGGGCTGAGAACGGCCCTGAAAGGGTCACATCGCCTTCCCCCGCAGCCGCCGCGCCTACACACAAATCCAATTTCTTATTCTGTTCCAAATGTATGCCTCTCTCAGCCATTTACTTATTAAAAGGTCATCGTGAGCACTAGTTTATTACGCCTCTCTTTTCCATAGAAGTTTGACAAGCCTGTCTACGCTCACCAACTTGGCAAAGGTCACGCTGCAGGTTTTGTGGAATGAATCATCTCTACCTGATTAAGCATCCTCAACGGACTGCTTCATGCTGTCCCATAAGCCTGTTTGTGGCAGTGGTGTTGTCTAAACACGAGTCCTTCCTGAAGCAGGACTGGGTGAGCAGCCATTCAGTGTTAATCGCAGGCACACAGTTGGATGGGGCAGCTGCTGCACGAGGAGCTATGTCTGCTGGGTGTCACCTCCCTGGGACACAGACTGTGGGCAAACATGCATGAGTAGTGTGTGTTGTACCGTGGCCATACCATAGCATATCAATGAGCAAAACTGACCAAATGCACATTTTTATTTCTGTCACATGTATGAAACACTCCCTTAGCGTCCAGCACAGGCTGTAGAAGTGCAGGGCTGGACTGTAGTGCTGTTGACCCGAAGGAGTTGTGTTGGGGTGCAGAGCAGGGTGAGGCCCTTCACCAGCTGATGCTGGGGAAAGCAGCGTTCAAAGTTTATTCCCTAGAGGCATAAATATAGCTGTTGGACTTCCATAGCATTACAGGCTCTAGCTTAGCTTTTGCAGAATGAATGATCTAGAATATTTGAATTTCAGTGCTTACAGTGGCAGTGTTAATTTCCACATAAAAGATGTCCCCATGCAAGCTTGCATTGTTTTCCACACAGGTTTCTCCAGTTTTGTTGCATACAATATTTCTAGAGTGAAATACTGGCTCCGTTGCAGTCAATGACAAAACTGCCATTGACTTTAATGGAGGCAGGATTTCACCCTTGATATGTTCTTGCAGCTGAGCAGTGTAGGTAATTGATTGTTTGTCAGGCTCAGACATTTGCTTACCGGTGTTTTCCTGTCCTCAGTATTTTTGCTTCTTTCTTCTTATCTATTTATTTGCTTTTGTTATTATTGCTGCAAGTAAAACAAAACAATGCAGAAAACCCCTCAACAACAACAACAAAATCCCCGGCAGTTTCAGAACCCCGAGACAAAGCTACTGCAGATATTAGCACAACCAGAACGTATGGCTTATTGGTGAACTGGCAGAATGGACTGCAATAAGCAGTGCTTAGGAAGAAAATGATGCTACGTCTGCAGACAAAAACAAAATGATTTTCACTGACATCACAGCAATAACTAATCCAGGGGTTAAGGACAAAGGGGTGGCCGAACGATTCCTGTTCTGTTTCCAAGGCAGTTTGGAAGAGTAAAGCAAGAATTGGAGTTATTTCTTCCCCTCCCAGTAAGGAGACTTGCAAAAGGGCCAGAGTGATGGTGACTTTAATTACAAGGTTATTGATTGGGATAACATTTATGCAAGTGGTAGTGGGAGCGTATTCCTCTAGGAAGGTGCAGAAAGGCAGAATTGCTGTTACTTTACAATTTGCTGAGTTGCTAATAACAAGTAAGAATGGGGCTGCATGCATGTAAGGCAGAACAGTGGGCAGTATTTTATGTGTGGCAGTAGGGTTCAGCCTGAAATTTGCATTTATGCTATGCAGAGAAGGATATCTGAGGGTCATTGAGAGGAAGTATTTGCCTGTATTCAAAAGACTGGAAGAAGAACAGTGATAATAGAAGTACAGAAAGGATTTGGCTTACCTGTGAAAAAATTAAGCTTTACCTGTGTAAAAAAAAGCAAGTTAATCAGAGGATAACTAAAGGGCAAATCTAATTTGTAGCTAAAGATGTTTGTGGTCACAGCCAGGAAGCCTTCCTTCTGGTGGCTTATATTTCTGCTTGTTGTGTTTTTGGAGGATTATACCTGTTATTGTTTGTGTTCTCTGTCAAAGCCATTAAACATACACATATGTTAATTCCTGTATGAAGGTCTGCTGTAGGAAGGAGTGGTAGAGATCTGCAGAACAGATTTCTGAGCCACCGACTTAGTGGTCTGACCTGCTGGTTTGCATTTTGGTCTTGGCAAGTGTCAGCATGGCCAGCATGGAGGACGCAGAGCAGCCATCTGTGTGGCAATGCCTGCCATGCACCACACATTCGGGGCCTTTGGGCAGCCTGCATTGCTGGCTGAAGGCCCGGCTCGGCCCTGCCGTGTGCTGCTGGGACCAATGTCAGCCTCACTGGAGCTCTGCCATCCACTGGCCTTCTGGGGTTGGTGGTGCACGCCCTATGGGTCTCAGATGTGTGAGTGTGGCTGGGAGAGGCTCCCAGGTGAGCAACGTTGACCAGCCCTGCATTTTGGTGATGATGCGAGTGTGTTTGTAAGCTGGAAGTGGAAGCTGCTTAATTAAACTGTTCTGCCACATGGCACAGGGACTGGGCAGGCAAGTTTGTGTGGAGCAGTCAGTGACATTCCTGTTTGCATGCTAATGCCCAGGGTGTTCCTCGTGCAGCACTTGATAAAGCAGACCCATGAGGTATTTCAGTTGTATTTGACAGATTCAGGTGAGAGACCTGAGAAATCTAACAAAGAGAAACAAATAAAGGACATTGATGGCTGGAAGTGTCCACGCGGCTGAGAATGAAGTGCTATTCATAACTTATCTGTCTGTGTGTCTTCGTCCGGCTGTGACAACCGCTGCTGTCCTCTGTCCTTCACAGTCAGCCTGGATGATTGAGTTGTCATTTGTGGTGCAGTTCTTAATAAATGTGACTTCCCCCCCCCAAAAAAAAGCGTTGATTGAAGAGTTTTTTAATGGCATTTTACCCTGCGGAGGTTCTGTAAGAGAGTGATTTTCAGGAGAAAAGGTGGAGAAGTAGTCAATACAGAACGGTACATGAGAGTTTTTGGGGAAGGGGGACTCCTGTGGAGCATGTTAAATTATGGACGATTAAATGTGAAGGGGATTGGAGGCTTCCCCTGTTTTAAGTCATGTCAGGTGGGATGGTGAATCTTGGAAGGTCAGATCATAATAAATATCCTCTATATATTTTGAACTAAGAAAGGCAGCAGCCTGCTCTGCAGTGTCATTACCCTGGCAGGGCAGGAGCAGCCCCAGCTCTGCCCTGGGCTGCTGGTAGTTGATTAATGTGGGATCTCACCAGTCCCTTCTTGATATTCCATCCAGTCGGGTTTAGCATGACACTTATCTCTTCACTCTCAATCTCTTCACTTGCAATCTCTCTTCTTCATCTGAATTGATCGGTGCCATGATTCTCCGGTGTGTTAATGAGTTTTCTGTGTGGTAGTTTGCTAGGGGCCTTGTTAAACTCCAGAGACACTCTGCCTACTGCATTTTATTTATACGCCCACTCTGTTACTCTTGACAAAGAAGAGCTGAGTTGTTTATCTTGAGTTTTTGTCAAAAAATTTGTCTTGCAGTAATTTTCTCTGCTCTGTCTGCCCACGGAGCAAATCCGAATGTATTATTCGCCTGTTATTTCAAACCCATTTAAACTCGCCAAATCTAAGAGGTGTTTTACACAATTCTGCTGATACTCCCAAAGTTGTTATTAACTGCCTCAGAAGTAATTTTTGATTGTGGTTGTATTCTGCAGAATGATGACAGGGCATATTCTTTTCTCTGTCAAACTGGAACAATGTAAGGACAGTACATTTGCCCTCAGAAACAAAGCATTTTCTGAGCAGAGATTTTTTTTGTTCATGAAAGCTGAATGTGTTTGGAGCAGTCCCCGCATGCTCCCTTCTTTCACTGAGTATTGAATAAAACAAATTATTTACAAGGGTGGACAGTGATAGGACAAGGGGGGATGGTTTTAAACTGAGACGGGAGGTTTAGGTTAGATATTAGAAGGAAGTTTTTCCACCCCACCACCCAGAGGGTGGTGACGCACTGGAACAGGTTGCCCAAGGAGGCTGTGGATGCCCCATCCCTGGAGGCATTCGAGGCCAGGCTGGATGTGGGCAGCCTGGTCTGGTGGTTGGCGACCCTGCACATAGCAGGGGGCTGAAACCAGGTGAGCATTGTGGTCCTTTTCAGGCCAGGCCATTCTGTGATTCTGTTGAAGTCCACCTTGAACCATCCTGGCTGGTGGTGGAGCTCTTCCACTCTCCTGTACTCTGCTGTGTTGTATCAAACATGCAGCTGTCAGAACGTGCTCTCTTTGTGATCTGCAAGAAAAGGGACTCAAAGCACTGGGCAGCAACATGCCACTCCCTACAACCTTTTCATACATCAAAATACCAGCAACTTCTGCACATTCTATTCACTTTCAGGTGCTATCAAGAGCGATGGTCAGTTTGCGTACTGTCTTTTAGCCCACATTTCCCATTTTGCCTTCAGAAGCGAGTGATTTGCAATGTTTTACAATCCACCCTTAGCAGTTAGCATTGCTGATAAAGAATCTAGATTATTGTAGCTTCCCTAGAGTCATCTGAGTCACTGAACCTGTAAGAGTAGAACATACAGTATTAGAAAGGCATACAGTTGTCATACAGAGTAGGGTGGGTTGTTCTTAATAATTGGCTGATGATCTTAGCGGTCTTTTCCAACATTAATGATTCTACGATGCTACAGTGGTAGAATAATATTGTAGAAATGAAGCTGAGTTTCAGTTATTAAAAATACTTGGCTGCTGTAATAATGAAAGTGAGATGCGGAATCGTCCACTTGTGTGGAACAACTGTTGCAAACGCTTCAGAATGCTCACTGCCTTTCAATTTGTTCTCCTCCTCTCCCCACGATTGCTAGATCTTGGTAAGAAAGCCTTGTTCTCATACTTGTAGTTTTGCAGTCTCCATTTACGAAGAGCACAAGATTTTGTAGATACTTCTTAAAGAATGTATTTTCAACAGTTCCTTTAAGTGCTCAGAGCTGACGAATACAAAGCCAAAAAAAAAAAAAACAACCATGGAGGAAATACAATTCAGTGTGTAATTATTGGAGCTTCTGCAGTGTAACTGCAGCTGGAGTTGTTTGTGTGGCTTCTTTCCCTCCTCTTCGCTTCTTGAGTGTCCTTCTATGAAGATACTCAAAATCTGACATTCTTCAGATAGTCCACTTTTTTCTCCTTAGTCCTTCAATTGAACACTTAAGCTCCCGTTAATAAAGAAGTCTGTGATTGTGATTCCGTAGTTCAAATTAGATTAGAGGACAAATTCAATTTTGGTGACTCGGGTTCGTGTCAGAGCTGACTTCATTGTTGTCATTTGAGTTAATCTGTGCACAGGTGTAACTGATGGCATAAGCAGAATGATAACCCACTGCTGAATTGTAGGCAAAACTTTGAAGTTATTTTATGATTGCTCAGTGTTTCCAAAGCAGGTTACAACAGTTGGTCCTCACCGGTTAGTAATCCCTTTGGTTCCAAGCTGGCATCACTGGGAGCGTGCTGTTGGAAGTATCACACTGAGGGGGCATGAAGGTAAATGCCTTTATGTTCTCCGTTTTGAAACAGAAGTTGAAGCAGAACATAGAAACGTGAAGCTATTGTGATTTCCAACTTGTGTTACCAGAAAGACAGTTCAGTATTTCTGTGCCAAGCAGAGAAATGAGTGCTGTAGCCCGACAGCCTCGGGAGGTGCCAACACGCAGTTGTGTGCCCAGGCACGGTCACACGGTGCCGGCATTCCTCCCACCTCTCCTCTCCTCCAGCAGATATAAAAGTGCTGTGTAAGATTCAAAACTAAATTTCTGAGACCCGTGTGAATCCAGTTCAACATCTGCAAAAAGCCGGAGAGATTTAAAAGGGATTTAAGCAGGCTATCCCAGTGAAGAGCAGGATGCACAAGCTGTGTGGTAGCATCTAGCAAGACAGATTGATCCGCTGATCGTCAGCTGGAGAGGACCTTTAAGGGGCTATTTCAGTTTGAACAAATTAAATCGCTCCTTGGTTATCTCTGAGGGTGTTTTAGGATCACCTTTGGTCCTTGGGACAGAAGTGTGGGAAAGACAGTTCAGAATAAAATGTTCTCATCCCTGACCTACTCGTATTTGAGGCAGTGGGGCTTTCAGGCAGATGGTACTTTTTATCTTGCGTTGGTAGGGATGTGGAGAGTTCTCTAAAAAGTTCCTTTAGTCAGTTGCTACCTAAACAGAAAGGCAGAACGTTTTGCAAATTGGAAAAAAATAAATAAAAACGCAGCGATCTGTCTGCTTAAAATACAGCTTTGTGTAAAAAACACGTCCTTCAATTGAAGAGCGTTTCAGAGAGCCAAAGCCACAGCTGTCGATGAATATTTCTGCTTGGTGGTTCTGTGGGGCTGGAATAATACAGTTTATTGAATAGCACGTGAATTATGACAAACTAAGAGTTTACAGTCTGAAGGCTTACAAGGCTGTGCTGTAGTGCCAGACAAGTAGGAAATGATACCAGCGTTATGCTTTTAGTGTGAACTTTCAGCTTTATCAATGTAGGGTCATGTAAAATAAATTTGACTGAACGATGTATATTGGGGGGCTGTGTAGACTAATGATCTCATGTGCACTGCAAGTATGAGTCACGTTTATCTGGGGTTGTACCAATAGACATTTTTTCTTGGTTCGGTTATGTGGGAAGTCTTTTACATACGATACAGATTGCACACGGAAGATCAAGCTTTCAGACACAGAGAGCCCTCTACAAAGATGAGTTGACCTTTCCGCAGGTGCCAGTGGGAATATCACTCTGAAAGAAGCAGCCACTCTCATTAAGATTCCTGCTGGCAGTCGGCAGGCCAGGTGGTCCCACATAACACAAGTGCAGGGTCTCACATCCCGAGTCTTTTGATTGTGCAAGTAGGAAGAGTGGCTTACTGATATTCTGCGTTGAACCAAACTGTCTTTTTTTTTAAGCTTAAAAATTGCTGTTTGCCTTATGTTTCCTGAATATACCCCGCAAGACAGGTGTCTTTGCTGTGCTTGGTATTATCCTCAAAGACACCATCAATAATATGAAATGTCTTGGGATATTATATTTTGAGAACTCAGTGCCACAGTGTTTTACAGCTTAGTGATTGCTACGTGTATTGGTCAGAATAGAGTATTAAATTCAGCAACTGCAACACTGGTTAGTGCTGCCTTCTTTTCCGTCTTTGTGCAACCTGCAGTTCAACAGCTACTGCCGTTTCCCTTCCAGATGTGCCCAATATCTTTATGTATATTGCAGAGCACATTTCGGAGCACTTTGGATCTCCTCTTTCCTGCTTCTCTTTGAGCAGCCTTGTGGGGCCCCGGAAGGTTTGGGGTGGCCACCGCAGGTCTACAGTTGACAGTGGTGCTCATCTGTCTCGGTGGATGCTGATGAACGAGTCTTTGAGAGAGGCAGAGAGTTGACCTTTTCAACTGCTGATTAGCATGCCAGGTTTTTCATTCTTACTTCAGAATACATTCACATTCTCTGTCCAGGATTTCTGGGGTCCATGTTGGGCCAGCACGCGCTGTCACAGCATTCCAGGTGCCAATGCAGTTTGTACTCAGTCTCAGCTTTCATGTAAAAAGTGAATGTGCAAATGGCACTGTGATGGAGAATACCGGAAGTCCTGAATTGAGCATACCTAAGGGAGAGCCGTTTGAATAGAAAAATACGTCGAAACCATACCTGTTATATACAAAGTAAGCACTTCATCATTATTAAAAAGCAGTCGAGTCGAGTGATTAAAGTCATGGTTCTTCTCAAGTCCTTGCTGACTGGAGGTTTTTTTTACACTTTTTAATATGAATGACATTTAAAGTTTGTTTTATTGCTTTTACCAATACTATCTAAACCTCCTGTGCAGATGATGATGTTACTCACGCTGTTGTAAGAGCAAACAGTATGCCAGCATCCATGTTTATATGGATACAGCACATATAATCAGCTTCTCTCAGCTTTCCTTTTTCCTGTTGTACCTGACTGTTCTTTTGGACATTTTGCTCTTTGTAGTAACCTACTGCCAAATCTTATGAAACATTTCCTTTTGTATTAGGAATACTACAAGACCCTTGTAAAAAGGAATTCTTTTCTTGTATCTGGCATTAAGAGTGAGTAGTTAAAGAAACTGCAGCCTGACATATCCAGCAACCATACTGGAAGTGATTTCTTGCAGGAAATAAAAGCCTTCTGCAGAAATCATTAAAATGAAATCCTTGACTTGTCTCGAGATCTTTGAAGGTATGGAGAGGCAGGCCTGCATAGTTCTGTGCCTGTTAGGCTTATCATCTGCATGCCGACCTGCCTTCTAGACAGACCTCAATGAGTTGCTTTCCTGAAAGGTGCTGTACAAAGGCTCATAACTCGCTTGCAGGCAGGCGAGAACTGGTACCTGTCTAGGAGCCCATCCCCTTGCTGATGACCTGCCTCCAAGGCAGATCTGTCTAGTTATCTTTTCAGTCTTTGAAGCCACTCCATGCAGAGTTCTGTCCGTAGCAGACCGAACTGCTGCCTGCCTGGGAGGTACTTGGGTTGATAGGCTTTCTTCTAGACATTGCCGAGCAATTATTTACCCCAAACATCCATACTTCTGAAAGGAGAGTGTAGAATTTGAATCTGTATATTACATTTCTAGTTCTGACCGATCACTGTGCCTGCTATTCACCATTCACTGCAATGTATGAGAAATATAACAAATATCGCCCACGTTAAGCAAAATAAAGAAGCCTGTCAAAAAAATCTGCTAATATGGCACAGAGCTCTCACATGCTCACACTCACTTCTGTGGCAGTAATCTTGCTGCCAGACTTGCTGAATGGGAGGAAGGGAGGGAAAGTGGGCTGACTTTTTTTTGATTCAAAATTTCTATTCTGTGTTGAAGGACAAGGGGGGAGGTACAGAATGTATGCTTCAATATACAGTCTTAAAAAGTGCATGCGTCTGAGCGTTGTGAGTCGGGGAACCTCTTCATTCATACAATATTGCAAGCGCCATTTGCTCATTTTTAATCAAAGCAATGCTTTACTTGAGCCAAACCAAGCCCCCAGTTACCAGTTAACAGTAAAATATGTACAGTTTAGTGTCTTCTGCTTTCTTAAATAAATTCAGATTGCAGATCAGACATTAGACTTGAGGAGAAGTGACATATATATTCTTAAGGCCATAAACCTGCAGCAGTTAAGTTACCTGATGGAGGATAGATCAGCTTTTAAGTATTTTCATGTTTCGTGTTTGGGGCAATATTATATTGTAAATATATCGGTGTAATTCTGTGTTAGCCCAGTGGCAGTCAGCATATAGTCACTCCAACAGAGATGGAATGAGCCCAGGATTAGGTTTTGTTCTAGCTCTGCTTGTGATTTGCAGGAGAAGCAAGAGTCTTCCTTTACATATCTTTGCATTTGTTATAACATGACAAGTCCCACGTGTTTGGAAAGCATATTAATTTGGGAAGTGCAGCAGGTATTTCAGCATCTGTTGGTTCTACTCTGTTTCTTCTATAGTCTGCCCCGCTCCACTGATGGACTGGTAGCTCTCATCACAGGTATTTTTCCCTGTTTCACATTAAATCTGAGGCATTAGGGATGCAGAGCACATAAGGGTACGCTCCACCTGAGTGAAGGTGCAAGCATCCCCAGGCCTGGATGTGCTGTGCTGTGTCACAGGTTTGCCCAATGCGAGCTGTCTCCAGTTTGTAGCTGGCCCAGCATGCATTTACATTTGCATCACTTACCCGGACAGCTTTTTCTTTCTCTTCTGCCCAAATTAATTTCATACATTGGATGTGAGGAATAGAAATGAGGAGCACGGAGTCACGCTGTGCTATTCAGAAATGGAGGTATGATCCCCTTTATTTTTAACTCTTCTTTCATCCTTGCAACCTGTTTTGCCCCATCTTCATTCTAGCTTATTTTGACTAATGATCACGGTTGAAGAAATTGAAATCTGCTCCTGGGTATTTCTCAAGCAGACTAACTTTGTCAGCTAAATTATTCATTGTGAATTAGCTCCTAGGAGGCAGCAACTATACTTAGTGTGATGGTGACCGGGCTGGACCTCTGGGTACTGCTGCAACACTCAGACGTAGTGCTGACAAATGTCACAGTTTCCAATGGCTACAGATGACAAAGGAGATTTCTCCTGTGTACGTTGGCTGCGTGGAGCTGTGCGGAGCTAAAAGGCACGACCTGCTCAGGAAGAGGGGAGCTGGGTGCTGGCAGGGAGCAAATGCGTCGTTCCGAGTAAAAAAGCTGCATGTGTTAAAACACAGCAAACGTTTTGGTGTCGGAGATTTATTAAAAGAGTACATTTGTGGCAAACAGCTGAGTCCACCCACTTCCCATGCATGTGCAGAGGGGTCAATCTGCTGTTCGTAAACCTATCTGAGATTCATGCAAGTTACCAGATGGCCGGATACTACTGTGTGTCACTAGCTGGGGTAGCTTTTGACCTGCACATCTGAAGCCATGCTTATTTAAATCCAAGTTTTGCTTTCTGCAAACCCCAGAAATGTATTTAATAAGATGGCGTGCTGTTACATATGTATCAGTTGAGAATGTGTGCAAAGTTATTGCTCCAAATATGTTTAAGCCATCTCTGAGAAGCGATTGGAATAGCGCGCTTTAAAAATCAAAGTATATTGGAGGAAGTGCTCTCACCTCGTGGATTCATTTATGGGCTTTATAGGGATTCTGTTTTCCATTGGCATAGTGTCCTGTTATCGAGCGTGTCAAATGTGTTGCAGAAAACTCCTCCGATGCTCATCCACGAGTGTTTTGAGAAACAGTGAGCACCAGTGGGGAGACTTTAATGGATATGAACAGGAGAGAAGCGTTAGTGAAATCCAGTGATTGTGTTAGAGAGCTGGCTCTGTAGCAGGCATGGGCAGAACCACTCTGCTTCTGAACCCCTCAAGCTTTAGTGAATTAGATAAAGAGCAACGCAGATCTGAGCCCACCATAAATTTCAGTTAGAGTTTTTGACACTCAGATCCCTGCCAAGCTTCTGCCAGTTCTGCCGAGGTTCTTCATCTCTATCCTGCATAACAGAACACATCCTCACAGTGTGCCACGGTCTCCTGTAAGCAATAAGAATAATGAGTGCAATTACCAGCTGGGAACAAGGTGGAAAATCCTCAGTCTTTCCTTCTGTCACAAAGCTTCACTGGGTGGAATCAGACACTTCAGGCATGTGAGGAACACATGCCAGCTTCTCATGCACACCTTGCTCAAGATTGCTTTCTGGGCTGCGAGCACCCAGTCCGGTGCAAGATATACAGTAACTTGCCCAGGAGCACTATTTTAGACATGAATGGGGAGTATTTCTGTCCATCCTTTGCTCAGGGTCAGAATTTCGGCTGGCGTTGTGCTTTCAGGGTGAGCTATGACCTGTCTCTGTGCTCCTTTCCAAACAACATCTCACTGCTCATCCTCTTATTCAATCAGCATTCCATGCCATCTACTTTTTACCGCTTGGGATACAATAGGTTCTATGCTTCGAGAAGGAAAACCAGCCGCTAATTGCAGCGATGGAGAAAAATGTGCTGAAATAAACAGAAGCCCTACAAAATGCACAGCTCCTGAAACCTGGTTTCCTATGGTTCTGTGCCTGGGTTGTGACTGAGCTCTGATTCATATCGCAGCTCTTTTCTCAGTGGGGGTGCGAAGAGGATTATTGCTGTCTAAGTGTTTGTGTTCACAATTTGTGTCGATAATAGAAGGCCTTCCAGCTTGCTACCTCTCTGGCACACTTGTTTAAGACAGAAAAGTTACCGAGTGGACAGACAGACAGACAGACGCATGTATTTGTTGCCCTGAAAATTCGTGCAGCAGCCTAACAGATCGTATCCTGCCTGAACTGTCTGTCCCTTACATCTCTTTAAAACTAGAGGTAAATTTACCTTCTCTCTGTCTGGGTTATCCCCACAGCCTTCGGTGCTGTGGCCTTGGAACTGCTCCAAACTGGTTCCTGCATCTCCTCCGGGTTGCTGCCTTCAGACCCTCAGCGCCGTGCTTCTGCTCTGCCTTTTCATTGGAAGTGAATGCATTTCAGTAAGACGTGTGGGTCCAGTCATCTCGTCTGCGTACTTGTTAGCTTTTGCTGGATTTCAAGCCTGGATATCACACACACACAAAAAAGCCCCCACAGCACAATAGCGGGCAAACAAGCCAAGAAAAATAATTAAAGTCTTCCCCACTTTTAGCATGGCATACAACGAGCCTGTTTCCCATTTATGTGCACCGACTGCATCTCTCGTATTTGCTCCATTCTCCTAATTGCGTGCACATCCAGCAGTGCACCTTGCCCACAGGGAAGGCGCCTGTGCTCCCATTGAGTTTGCTTGCAGATCGGAGAACATGAGAAAAATGTGCTCCCGGCATGACCAGCAGCTATATGTCAAAATTTGGCTCCGAGACAGTAATATTTAAACTTCATTTCTCTAAGCGAGCACTCCTTACACAAGTAGGGATAGAAGGATCAGACTCATAGCGTTGTAAAATCACCCTCTTAGGAATTTTCAGAACTGCCTAGAACATTGCAAATCTAATTCTCCAAACCCTCAGGCAGCCTCGAGCTTCTCAGCTCTAATACACTGGAACTGGTAGCAGGCACTGATAAGGAAAAAGGAGTGGGAGATGCGCTTATATCCAGGCCATTCCCTGCAGGGGAGGCAGGACCGCCGTGGGACAAACCCTGCCGGCCCTTCTGCGTTGCACAGGGGGACGCGGGGTCGGCGTGAGGAGCTCGGGGCAGCCCGGCGGTGAGTAGGCCTCGCTCCGCCACCGGCCCGCCGCCAGGTGTCGCTGCGGCCCCGCGGTGCGCCCTGCCCGGCTCCACAGCGCAGCGCCGGCTGCCTTCGGCCTCGGCAAGCCGTCCTGGGAGTTGTTTCCGTTTGGTGTTCAGAGCTACAGGAGCTGTGACAAAGGCTGGAGCAAACTTCAGCTTTGAAAGCAGTAACTTGAGGGGACTTTTTCTCAGTTTGTCGCCCAGTTGTGGGGGGACTTGCAGACGTGTCATGCCAGCACCATGAGCACCAGTCTTCCTTTCTTTCTTTTTCTTTTCTTTTTTTTTTTGGAAGGAACATTTTTTATCCTAATGTCTTTCCCCATTTCTTGCATACTTCCCTTATTTTTCTCTTTCTTTTCGACTTCAAAAATCTCCAGGTAGCACAATGGAGCCACCAATTTAGACCAGAGAGGAATAGGGGAGCGACACAACGTGCCTGTTGGCCCTGTTGCTATCAGCTGAACACCACCTTGGAATGTTTGCAATTAGATTGTTTTATAAACATTGTATTGCCACACTGTAAACACTAAGAAATCACTTTGCAAATACTTACTTGTAAGAGCTGCGCTTTTAATTCCTTCAGTTCCATCTCCAGGAATAAATTTAGAGTAAAATAAACTACCTCTGCCGTCAGTGAATATTACATCCAAACTGATGGTGATTGAAATGATCTTGGAATAGCTCACCGTCTGAGATATCTGTAATTCTAAAAAATTACATTTTAATGTCATCTCCGCTGACTTCTGTGAGCTTACATAATGCACGTTGTAAAAACGAGGGAGGAGAAAAACCTCCTCGAAAACAGTTCAGCGGTTCCTGTAAGGTTGTCAGGTAGGTAAAGTCTTAATTTACATTGCAGACATTGCTCAGCACTCAGTGGGGAACGGGCACGTGAAGGCACTGTGTGCTGGCAGTTGTTGCAGTGCAGTGTAGTGCTGCAGAGAGCTGCGGAAGCTGCAGCTCCAGCCCTTGCATTCCTTGTCGCTTTAGTTCTGTTTGGAACCCAGTAGGAAATGCTTCTCTATTTCCAAAATGAATTCCAGTCAGAGGTAGGCTAAAAGCGCCATTCATTTAGATTAAAGATCCTGAAACTATCATGTTTGCAGCCATTTGTCACGGTTTAAGTAGCAGTGCATAAATGTTGTGCTGTTGGTATACAATTTAATCTCTGCTGACAACAGCTCCATTTCTAAAGTTTCCTCAGCATCTTTGTTATTTATTTTTTTATTATTTTTTTGAGTGCTTTACATTTCATAACCAAACTCTGCTGCTTACGCAGAAGTTGGATGGTTCTGGAGGATAGCAGGCCTGAATCTCCTTTGCACAAGGAGAAATGTTAAAGCATGGAGATACCGTAAGATGGCATCCGTGTGTGCACCAACCGCATGGCATTTGCCCTGGATGGCATTTGTATCTAGCTACAAGTGGGCTTCCGTTTTCTAGGAAGGTTTGTCTTTTTGGGGGTCATTTCAGGTCAGTGTAAATTGCATTGTTTTACTTCTGGCTGAGGGCAGAAGACCTTCTGCTTCCCTGCTAACTCATCTGGTCTCCCCTCATCCTGTTACTTCCACCACCGAAACCAGAGGGAAAACAAAACGCCACGACGAGTTTGTTTTCTCCTCCGCTATCTTTGTAACTGTTCTGTTCAGAAGTGCGGTTCTTAACGGTTTATTGAGCACAAATGCTTAGTGTCTGGTGATGTCACTCTTTCTGTTTTCTTGGCACAGCGTTCATAGCTTCAGGCCTTCACTTGCGTTAACGCTTTGGCCCAGAGAGAATAGATTACAAATCTGTCTTTCCAGTGATAATGCTCTTTGTAGACCTCGCTGCTTTGTCTTCTGAGTTTGCCTGTGTTTGAGCCTGTGCCCAACCTGCAGCAGGTGGAGGAAAGAAAGTTGAATTTCCTGCAGCTGTCAAACATTGCTAAACTGTTTCTTTGCAACTTCTAGGAGAAATGAGTTCTTACGGAGTTCTTCTGTCTGAAGCAGAGAAAATAAAGACGTTGCTAGATGGAGGAGTGCACTGATATTCAGAGTCATAACTTGCAGAAACCTCATTATTTCACACTCTGAAACGGAGAAGTAGAAAGGTGTTTACAGTCCATTAAGCACAGTTGTTTTTTGGAGCTCAGGATGTCCTGGAGGAACTGGAGGTCTCTTTTAGTGGGATACTTTTGCTGTAGCTCAGCATGGTTCTGCTCACAGAGTTACTCGTGAGAGTGGCTCGTGGCTGTGCTTCAGGAAACCTCTCCAGTCAGCGCTTCCAGGTCTTTGGAGCTCTCAGCCTTTAAAATAGGTGCGATTTTCCTTTGTAGAAAAAAAGAAAAAACAACACGCACGTAAAGAAGCCCAACAGATGTGCTTGGCTAACCATTATACCCACAGAAGACAAGTTTCAAGTAAGTGGAAACAGAATTGGTCCCAGCAGGCACGCTTAAGCCATGCCAGTGCTAGAAAACATTGCAGCCTCCTGAGTCCGCAGCAGGAGTGTGGGCCTTTGAGCAAAGATCAGAGGACTGATGAAGTACAGATTGAGGCCTGAGTTTGGTGGTAGGGACCAGGAACCAGGCAGCAAGAAAGAGCAAAGAGATCAGAGGTTATTCTATGCAAATACCTCATCCAAATTGCAATGATGTTTAATTTCCAGAAGCAAATACTACAGGAAAGTCTTGATAATGGAAACGTTATCACATCTGAATTCAGATTGCAGCTTTCTGAAGTGCAGTTCACTCAGGATAGCTGTCCATCCTGTCAAACTGTAAGAAGCCCGTGCCTCGCACACGGATGGTTTACATCCTTTCTGGCTCGTTTGGCTATTCAGCTCACTTTACAGTGCTCATTTTCACAGTATTACAGTGCTTGTACTGTGCTTCCTCTGACCAGAAATACTGTAGCTTGTCAAGACCGATGGCATAAATAGAATTTCCCCATTTTCCCTTCTCCATTTTCATCATGGATCTTCTTTCCCCAGCACCAAAGTCCTCTTTACTGCCGTCATGCAGCTGACAGCTATGCTGACCCGCTTTCCCCTCTTAGCCTGGGCAAGCTCTCACCATCTTCTTAGCACTCCCAGTGCTGGGACAAGTCGTCTTCTACCTCTCAGTGCTTTTGCCTTCAGTCTGTCATTTCCCATTTCCTGAACAAGGAACCTTTGGAGCAGAAATGTCTTACACCTCTGTTCTGCACCTTCGTATACAACACCAACAGAGTAACTATTTCTTAGCTCCTTTTTCCTACCCCCGCTCTTTTTAAGCCGCTAACAGGTTGTACTCACAGTGATTTCCCGTGGTATTTCAATCCACGTACTCTCAATCCCACTTATCTTTTCCTGCTGTGAATGAAGTCGGAATCCTAGAATCTGTTCTCTGTGAAGGATTTGGGAGTAAGTAAGGAGAGCTGAAATTTTGTCTTGAGTCAGTGGTGAACGTATTGTGAATTTCAAGAGAACCTCACGTTCTCTTCAAAAACGTGTCCTTTTTTAACCTCAAAACTTTTCTTTCTTCCAAGATCTTTTTTTTTTTTTAATTTAATTTAACAATATGACACGTGCAGGGAGTTAATTTTAATAATCTAACGTGGCATTTTTTTTCACTGCCTAAAAAAATGTTGTGAGCATGATCGCATCGCTCTGAAATGAAAATCAAGACCACTCAGTGTCCTTTAGTCAAACTGATTGTATCTAATTAAAGCAGAAAGAAATCCCAGCGATGCAGCTTTTCTTCCCATTAACATGCACTGCACAGGTTACTGCCTAATTTGCTACAGAATGTTGTCTTGCATTGCTCCGTCACTGATGAAGCTACACTGCTTAGATGAAGTTAAGTGAAATCTTGAGTGAGAGGAAGAAGTAGCAATCCCCACCCTCATAGATGCTGATGGGCGTTTATTTCCTGTTCTTAATGAGTGTTTCCAGCTATGGAAGCTGAGGTGCCAGCCCCTGGCCCCGTACCACTGTAGTTTGACACTCTGATGGATAAACATGTCTATGAGATTAGGTGACAGATTCACATCAGCACCAAAAGCTCTTTGATCAATACCACTAATCCAATAAAGATCCCTACAAAGAATCTTAAGTTTCTGTCCCTTCTTTCTGGTATGATATGCAAAGTGAAAAAGAATGGCCTAAAATCTTTCTGAAATTAAATGAGACACGAAAATCACCCTTTGCATGATTGTAAGATAAAGAATCCTCATTAGTGCATCTGCTGACCTGAACAGACTTCCTTTGAATGCAATTTAAGTATAACAAAGTCATTTTCAACTTAAAAAGGAGCAGGGGCTGCATGAAGTGAAAGCATAGCAGAGGCAGTAAGGGCCACATCCCAAACCCATCTCCTGAATTGGACAACAGTTAATTTGACCGAAGGGCAAAGCATTCTATTTCTTAGAAGCATATCTTCTATTGGCTTCAGGGGAGTCCAAGCCTGGCCTTCATTGCTTTGAATAAATGGGAGTTTATGATGCAGTGCATCCTCTCTCCCAGTGGAAAGAGCCCCTGTGAGAAGTTCCATCAGAGTGACTGAATTATAAGCTGACGGGACTTTGCTGTAATTTATTTAAAGTTATTTAGATGCATGAGAGCATGCTTGTTGAGTCAGGTTCTGCAGTGATGAAATTGGAAAGGACACTTGCTAACCTAGTGCTAAGGTGACCCAGGTACATGTCCCCTACTACCTGTGACCTGTTAAATAGTATGGAAAACCTACCTGAATCCTGGAAGAGATCTGCTTATGGCTGCTGATTCACTTGTTTCTGTTTTTCTGTCGTGTTCTCGGCTTTATTTTCCCACTCTGGTCTGTCATTGCCTTTCTGGTGACAGCAATGTAACTTTCTGTAAGCATTATCTGTGGAATAATATTCTAAAATGCAGTACTTGATGAGCCTTTGAGCTGACTGCTGGGGCTGTTAGATCAAGGTCACAGCGAGCTGCTGCGTTTGCTTACTACAACGTACAGGAGCCTGATGGCAGCTGCAGTCATTTACTTCCACTCCCTGACTCTTTGCGAGTGATGTGCTTGGTTACATGGGTTGGCAATAATAACGCAGGTGGAGGTGAAATCTGAAGACATTAACGTGAATAGTGTCAACTATTTCTTCTGATTTAGTGCCAGAGTTTCATTGTATTGCTATAAGGTTTCCTTTGGTCTGCATTACTGTAATGTAATCTCAACGCTGCTAATTAATTTGGTGTAAAGGTACTGTTCTGTTCAATCAGCAGTGAAGGCTTCAGCCAGTCCCTCCCTCCTCCCTGCCTTTCCCACCTATTACGCTCTCTGCTTCTTTACGGCTCGTTCTCTGCACTTTTAACACCCACAACGTTTGAGAAAGACGGAGTAATGCCAAGGTATTTCATTTAGTCTATGTTAACTGCACTCCCCTGGGTTGTGAGAGAGTGAAAATTACTTTGTAAGAGAAGACTTGGCTAGCACAGGAGAAAGTACCACTGAAGGCTGAATCTGAGAATCAGAATGTACACAAGGTGCTGCTCAAAACTATTGAATCTGTTACTTTGATGATCTTGAGACGTCTTGTTGCATGACCAGTAGTTTCTGGGCCCTACGGTGTAGCTTGGGTCGTGGTTTCCTTCCTTTTTTCATTACTGTGCCATGGATGGAGAGGGAGAAGAATCAGGGCAGGTGATGGAGCGCATAGCTTCCAGCCTCACAGGCAGGCACAGCATCAGCCTGAGAGCAGGAGGGATAGAAGTAGCCTGGGGTCACGCTGCCATCAGGGTCTGCTTGTGTCTCTCCGTTGGGTCATCAAGGCTTCTTTCTGTACCCAGTAAATCCTTTCATCAATGTCTGGATGATTCTGTCCGACTACAGCCTCTGCCTCACTCTTTAAACTGAACTCCATCATGTGGAATATGTAGCAGGGACATAGGGGAGTGGGGGGGGGGGGGGGGGGGGGGGGGGAAGCAGGCAGGAAACACAAAGGGCTAACAAAGAAAAACACTTGGACAGAGTGCACGTATTCACACATGCCAGTTGCAGTGGCGGAGTCATAGCTGCGGAAACAGGGCTGCCTTGCTAAGAAAGCAGATGGAGACCAGAAGTCTCCACTGAGCTGGCCAGTGCCAGGGGATGCCAAGCAGTAACCGGATATCCCTTGGTCTCTGTGAGATGTCTGCATCTGTCTCAGTTCTGTTTTTTGCGTGGCAGCTGCTGTGCCCTCTGCAGCTGGATGCGCTCTGCAGCCGCTCTTTGTGCCTGGTAGGAGATCCTCAGGCACTTTTCCTACAGATTTTTTCGTCCTGGAAGATGCATTCTGTATTATATTTTAAATCTTAATATTCAGGAGGGAGTGGGAACAGTTCAGTGACGATAACCAGGAAAGCAGAGATGGTAAACGTGTTCATCATGCGTTGTTGCCTTTGATGAGTTTTTTTGCCTATGTGAGCAGGTGACTTTAATGTTACAGCTTTGTGCACCTCTCTGCCTGTACCGATGCACTTACAAGACCCCAAATCAAAGCCCCCGATGAAACTTTAAACCTGTTCCTAGTTGCAGATGACCTTTGCTTTGTTTTGTGCAGAGAGTTCTGACTGAACAAGTGGCAGTTTCTCTTTTAGTCTTTCTTCTCGTTTACCAAGCGCTACTGAAACATCGCATCAAGGAAGAAAAAAACCAAATTCCATCCTGGTATTTTCCACGTTGCTGTCGGTGCTGTACTTCGCTGATTTGCAGTCGATCATGGATTAATTAGCATGCCGTTCCTACAAGGTGAGGTTGTGTTGGTCCCTTTGGGGATAGGAACTGGAGCGTAGATTAGAAGTGAGTGCTAATGGTGGAAATCCAGTTAGAAATGACTGGTGCCCAGTTTTACAGAGCAGCGTGCCTTTCTGCAGCATGCTGTGCCTTCAAGCCGCACTTTGTGTTGTTCTCACTTACAGACATGAGCATTCAGCATATCTGGAAATCAAACCCCAGGTGTCTGCACTTGAATTTGTGACCTTATCTTCTGAATGAAGGGGAACTCATCTTCAAAGTTTACATGACTGAATACGTAGCAGTTGTATCAGAATCTGTGCATCTAAGCTGGCCAAACAAGCCTATGTGCTGTTTTCACTTTGCTATTTTAATTTTGGAGTGCTCCGTTTTACAGCTCTAACAGTTTACTTTGGCATAGTTTCTTGGAATAGATTTTTCAACAGTATGTGTATATATAAGTGTGTGTATAGTATGTAGAAAATGTATACGTAAAACATATATACACATCCTAACTTACAAAACAGAAACACAATTCCCCTCCTCCGCATCCCAGCCAGACAGGCTTTGTGTTTTTTTTTTCCCTTTGGAGGGGGGTAGAAGCACTAATTATAGAGAAGAGGTGAACCAACTGCTTCCCATCCAGCTGGGCAGTGCTCATGGATGCGACCATTTCTCTTCTCAAAGGAGCAGCTGCACAGAAGGAGGCTCTCGGTTCTGTGTTCAGATGGTTCAAGTTTTGGCCAAGAATGCTGGAGTTACTTTGTGGATCAGACACACGTCCTCTAAGGACAAAGGAGCTCTGAGGATACAAAAGAAGACAGCTGAGTGTTTGCCTATAAAATTCTACTGATTTCCTAACTTAGCAACTATTTTCCATGGTGTAAAAAGGTGTCTGGATTTGGATAGTTTAGCGTGATAGCATCTGATAACATCACAGACTTTATTCTAAGGATCCAGGTCTCTTCTTCCAGAACTGGATTGTTCTGCAATATTGGCATGCACAAAGCATATTCTCTTCAGACCTCCTTCCACAAAATGGCTCAATCTCTTTAAATAGAAAATCTAACTGTGATTAATCAATAATAAGGCATCAATAATTATGAAGCCAATGCCAAAACCTCACTCTGAGCAAAATGCAAATCTTGGTGAGGTCTGAATACTCCAGAAAGATACAAAAACTGCAGATGTAGATTTCCACCTATTTTTTTTTTCCTCCCAGAAAATAAAGGACTTTTAGTTCTCTATGCTGTAAGCTTTCGAGGCTTTCTGTTTCCTTTTGAGTTCAGCTTCGGTGAAAGCTTCTCAGCGCAGTGCTGAATTGTGCCAGAAGACAGCCTGGAGTTTTAGCCGGGGTGCTCAATCCCTGGTGATTTATTTATTGTGATTTTCTGGTTTTCTGTGAGCAGCGTCTGCTTCTTCTGGGTCAGTGAAACTGTCCCTTGGTGTCCATGTATTTATTAGCGTATGGCTGTGCTTACCGTGGTGTCTTTGGGTTAAACTCCCTTCCTCACGAGGATTTCCTGCACCGTCTTCCTAATTCTGCAGCTGAATTTTTCTAGCCTTGGGCTAGCCAAACCACCTCTTTCAACCTGAGCTTTCCCAAATGTTTATTAAGCACGAATATGTTCAAGTGTGACCTTTTCCTTTCGCTCTGCTCTTGGCCAGCCCAGCAAAACCTGTTTTCCCCAGCCATCCAAAATCCATTTTCTTTATATATAATGTACTTAAGGTGATTTTCTTTCATTGCCTTTTCCAGAGATTAATATGAACTTGTGTTAATTTGATTTTATTTTTTATATTTCACCCAAGGAGGCTGTGGATGCCCCATCCCTGGAGGCATTCAAGGCCAGCCTGGATGTGGCTCTGGGCAGCCTGGTCTGGTGGTTGGCGAACCTGCACATAGCAGGGGGGTTGAAACCAGATGGGCATTGTGGTCCTCTTCAACCCAGGCCACTCCGTGATGATTCTGTGATGATTTTTATCCCCATATTCAACTCTTAGACAATTCTTTGATTTTAGTTGGGAATGCAGTGGATGGAGCTAATTCATGGATTTCAAAGCTGTTTTATTTCAGGAGGCATATAACGCTTTGCAGGACCTTCACTCAAGTTTGCATCGAGCCGTTGGGTTACTGAATATTTGTCAAAAGATAACTGTGAAAATCTCATTACTTCAAGTTCTTTTGAATGAGGCAATAGAAAGTATGCCCTGTGCAGCAATCATGCTTTATTATTAAAATGGCCTCAGATAGATCCTCTTTTTCTTTAATGGCATCTTTGACTTCCTTCTTCCTGTAGTCAAGCTACAAAAAAATTACATTTTGTGGTGTACTTTTGTACACGGCACTGTCGTTGGGTTATTTCTTTCCAAGAGAAAACCACATTTCCCTCTTTCCCCCTCTACACCTTCTAAAAGAAAATTGAGCTTCTGAGGGCTTAATGTGCAAACTTCACTATTACATCCTGCAAAATTGAGATTGCTTGATGGAACTGGGAAAAAAATATTATATATATATATATATATATATTTTCCCCATTATGAGCAAACTTAAGCAATCGTAGATAGTCATTTGTGGTCTAGTGAATGCAGGGAACTACATCTTGGGTGACTGCCAGAAGCGACAATTACAGTCTCTTCCGTTCCTAATTGAATTCTTTGATGATAGTTTCAAATTCAGAAGCCCAAATTCAGATACTTGGGACATCAAAATAATGAACTTATATAAATATTACACGGATATGTAAGAAGCTCCCATCAACTGAGTAGTGTGACATGCTATATTGTTGTAATATTCCCTTAGAAAAATACATCTCTTGCTGGGGTTTTTAATTTTATTCTTTGTTTTAGTCTTCTTTTTTTTCATCCTCAGAGTTGTGAATAGGAATCCCTTCCCTTTTAGAGGGAAGAATGGCAACTTTAAATCAGCTTGGAGGCTTTAAAAAAAGAAAAAGCGTGAACAAAAAACACCCCATTGTGTTGAAAATATTTCTGCAGTCTTACCCGTAGTGGCAGTTTCCATCTACCTTCCCTAGGCCTGAAATAATTAGTTCATAGAAAATTCCACTTGGTGGGGGGGAAGGGAAATAGATGATCTCTGTTTGGTGACAAACAGAAAATTAAAGTTCAGTAACTCACAGAAAGCTCCTGCATGCGTTGCTGAGATTAGAGGGAATGCTGCTATGTGTACAGCATAACCGAATGGGGTTTTTCGGCTGATTTGTAATGGAAGACTGCAGTGTGTAAGCACCCGAAGTCTGATACGAATGCATCCTGTGTGAGCAGGAGGAGGAAGGCTTGGGCGTGATGATGTCAGCTCGCTTGGCTGCTGTATGTGCTGCAGCAACACGGGGTGTCTGCGCCTGAGCCGCGAGCAGCCCGCACAGCCTGCCTTGCTGGTCTTAATTAGCCATTCTCCTTTCTCTTTTCTCATGCAGGATTTTCATCCTTCAGATGCGTTTAAAAAATTCATAATGTTTACTGCTCGTTCGCATTGCAGGCTATTTGATATTTTTATCATGCATTTTTATAGTCTTTATAGTCTTGCTGGAAAAAAAAATAAATGATAAAACGATGCTCAGTCTTAAATCCCCGACTGCTTCAGTCTTTCTTAGTTCCACATTGCTTGGTCATTTGTTGTATGTGTCACGGGAGGTCACGGATCCTTTGTAGCATTTTTCTTTTCTACTCCCTTCAGAACTTACTTTACGCCTCGAAGAGTTTGCTGCTGCTTTTCTGGTTTCTGTTTTTCTCTGCAAAAAATCACTGGGCTGCTCAATTCAGCGGATACCTTGTTTGCCTTGTGTTACGCCATCTCTGTTTCTATAAACCCTTCGTATGAAAAGCTTGGCAGTTCAGATTTGTCCATATGAAAAAAAGAAGGAGAATTCTTCTGCTAAAATTCCTTAAGAAATGAAAATGGTGTGACATATCTTTACAGTTCTTTTTCTGCCTCTGCATTCTTAGTGAAATCACGTGATGTGCTTTTAGCATACATTCCCTGGTGGCAAAGTGTTTTTAATGTATGTGTAGCATTTTCTGTAATCTTTCCTTTTTTTTTTTCAAGGTTCTGCATTAGCTGTTGTTGCTCATTGACTTACAATTGCCTTTTTCAGCTCCCCTAAAGGAATATTGATAGTTATCTAATGACAGTAGAAATTCCTTATCCGTATGTGTTTGTGTGCTGTGTGTGTACCCGCAGGTGCATGATGTGTGGTTTTTTATAGTTACTTGAAAGATGGTTTTGTGTCTCTGAGCATTATTTTAAGTCATGACAAAATTTTTGTTCCCTCAGTTCCAGGAACTGCTACTGTAGTGAAGCAATTACCATAGACCAAGACTGAGGGCGTGCCCGCATGCTGCTGGATGCCGTATCATCCAAGAGGTACTCATTTGAGGTTGCAAATTCACCGAGATTAAAAAGTCAGATAGGGAAGAGGCTCTATTGGAATATTATCATCCTCATTTTGTGAATGAGAGGAGCTGAAGCATTCACACAAGTGAATGACTTGCCCAAGGTCGGGAAGGAAGCTGGAGCTGCCGTTATCTCACCAGCTGCAGTTTCAGCCACCAAAATGCACACTCATCCGTCCTGCGAGTTGTCAAGCGAGCTTCTTTTGTGCTTCAGGTGTTCTTCCTAAATAAAAATTTTGTGGAGTTCTTATTTTTCTTTGTCTTTTTTTTTCTTTTCCTATTTTTTTTTTTATTGCTTTTTTTTTTTTTTTTAGGGAAGATAATAGGGAGAAAGATTAAAAGAGAAGATACTGTGAAGATGTCTTTTTTTTTCCCTGAAGTGAGAGTGTGGTAGAAGCAGATGGAGATACAGTTCAGCTGGGATTTAGTGATGACCTGTAACTTCTTGCTTTAAGACGGTTGTGAAATTCAAGCACAGAAAAAAAAGATTACTGAATTTTGGAGCTAGAAAGGACTGAGGAGTATCTGAGTATGTATTTTCTACATCAAGTACCACTTCACAATTCTTTTTCCATGTGCAGCGGGTAAAGCAGATCTGTTCTAGCATTTCCGTTTTGGTGGACAGCGTGACTTAGAAGTTAGTACTGAGTCAGTGCCCCTGGTCCTCCAATACGTCTTCTTTTCTATTTCTGTTTTCCCCTTTTTAGTTCTTTTTTCTTCTTCTCAGTTTAGGCATATTTATGAAAGATCTGTCTGACATGATTTCGAGGTTCCCGTTTGTAAAACTCTATTACGGATGATTTAGCTGATGGTTGCCATGAATGCTTCATACATGAGTAACAAATGTAAGGAATCATCTTTATAATTGAACTATTGGTGAATTCATCACCAGATAGGCTATTAACAAAGTAATTACATTCATTTTTCCAGCTTATTGTTATTAATTTCGGATACACAAGGTCATAGTGGAAGTCATCAGTCCCTGCTTGTGGAGATGCGTGGTAAGATCCAGCTGGCATCCCTATGCTGCAGGTGATTGATTCCTGCAGCTGTAGGATGGGAGACAGAGGGCATTGCCTAGCTCAGGTTCTCAGCTGTGTCCAAGGATCTGTTACCTCTGTGAATTTTTTGTGTTTGCGTAGGGGTGTCTGAAAAGGAGGTGCAGACATTGCTATAATGTAAACATTGCAGAGGAGCTCATTGTGAATGTGAAGAGATGGTGGTTCCTTGGGCTTCACCGGTGGTTTGAACCAACAAGGAAAACGAGACTTGCTGCTGGCCTCTTCAGCTGCTCCTGCTGCAGGAGAGCAAGGAGGTCTGCACTGGTTTCTAGAGGGCTTGTGTCTTGAACCAGTAAAGCATGCCACCTTCCACATTGTGTCTGCTAAACATGAGTGAAACTGCCGCAGTTTGGGAAGTACGCCATGTGAACGAGCCCTCTGCTCACAGCTAACACAGTAGGGGTCTGTGGGTTACCTTGTGCTTTCCTCGAAGTGTTTATGATCACATTATGGGTGCTCTTTTTTAGGCTTTCCATGCTTTAGTTTCAGTTAGGATTCCTTATTAGTAAGAAATTGGTCCACAAACTGTTCCATTTAACCTCTCTTACTTCTATCCCAATTAGTTTGTAAATAGAAGTTTCTTGTTGCTGCTAATGTGCTCATTTAATCTGTTTTCTCTTATGATTTCTGCATATTTTGGAGGAATCAGACAATCTACAGTATTTCATACCAGCATCACAATCTACATATTCACCTGAAAAAATCAGCTTAATGTAATTTACCTCTGTAATGTTATTTAAATCTGTAACTGAGATGAGAGCTCGATTCTGCTTCAGTTAATTTCTATAAACAAGTATTTATGCTAATTCAGTTAACCTTACAGTTCAGACATTCACCTTCATAATCATCAGATTACGAGAAGTTAGTAACAAATTTCCTTTCTGGAAAATGGGAACTGGAGTGAGGTGATTTACTGATGAAGTCAATGCTCCAGCCATTGGCACAGCTGGGAGTGGCACAAACTGAGCCTTCCCATGACCCATCTACTGCTCTGACAGTGACGACGGGCTGACTTCAGCTAAAATCATAGCTCAAATGCTTGCATCCGTAATGCTATATCAGATAATTACGTAATGAAGATAATATGTGTATAATATATGATGTTATATACGGTATGAATTTGTAGATATGACGTGCGTTGTAATTAAGGCTATTTTTTGAAAATTTAAACAAGTCCACCAACTAATTGACTGAATGGACTTAGAGGATACGAGGGTGCTTTTATATAATTTATATAACTTGATTTTAATTATTATGGCTTAATTTATTTTTCTCTGAGGTACATCCTTTGGAAGAAAAATACTCGTAAGAGCTCTTTATCTCAAAACTCTTGGCAGAGTCAAAAGACTTTGTTAGGTTGTGGAGCTGGTTTGGGTGTCAGAGAAGCAATATTAGAATGCAATTTCTGCTAAACTACAGGGAAACCGTACGCCCGGTGGAAATGAAATTAGAATTGGGTGAGAAAATAGGGTTTCAACATAAATCAAGTGATATTTCAGGTGAAACAAAAAAACAAATGTACAGTCAGAATCTTATAATTGAATCGTGTTCAAAAATATTAAAAAGCATCAAAGTGAATAATTATTTCCTCTTGGGAGTTCCTTTCGAGCGTTACTGGGACTCGTCTAATGTTAATGGATCTTACCAGTCATCTGGATTGCTCCTTACTGCTGGAATAAACAGAGTCGCTTTCATATTTTTGAAGGTTTCTCTACATTGTAAAAAGCATCATGGGAGCTTATTAAGTTCATTAGAATGCTAACAGCAGTTCTAAGTGCTTCTTCCCTTCAAAGTTTTGTTATTTTGAGAGGAAAAATACTGAGTGTGAGCGCTACAATTGCTGTTTACAGTTGTGGAATCTTTTGGGAAGCTTTAGAGTTTGGGGAATCTGTGTGTTTTCACTCTTAGAGCTTCATTTTTTTCACATCATATGAAGAAGTATCTAGCAAGAGATAAGACACTAGCAAATCAAGTTCTAATAACAGGATGCAGCTTTCAGATTTCTCAGCAGAGAAGACGATGAGGCATCTGGTGCATCTGCCAGTCTGACAAGTTGTGTTATGTACAAACAAAATATATACCTTGAAGAACTGTGTGTCTGTCTTCCATGAAGAGCACTGTCTGAAGCTGATGCTGCTTCTCTTCAGACCGTGGTAATGTTGTAGAGTTAGACTGGTCCAGAGCATCATCTTGTTTTATTCAGCAGTTGGGATCCAAGATGAAAGCCTGATCATGTGGATGCACAGGAAAGCCTTCACATAAGAGAAAAGACCTCCTAGAATCATCCTGGGTATGGGAAGCGAGTGTAAGGTTTGAGTGAAAGATGATGCACATCTGCTGATTGTGTGAGGATACTGCTTATATCTATACTGGCAGTCAGAATCCAGTTAGACTGATTTGGACATATTTGACTTGTTGGCTGACTGCTTGGCATGTACAGGATGCCAGAGAGAGGGAGCGCTTAAGGTTATCTATCTAAGCAGGGTAGTAGTTCTGCAAAATGCTAGTTTGAAGGTATTTGCCAAGTTTGTGGTTTTGGATGGGATTTTTCCAAATAGGTTGTGAGTGAGAAGCACAAATGGTGGCAATAGATGCAACTTTGTAGAAGCACAGACAGATTTGGAGGACAGGTGAGAAGGCCTGTTTAAAAGGTGAAGGAGAAGGGAGGAAAGTCAGGAGGTGAGAGGGTTACAGCGAAATTAAAGGAAGAGAATTCAAGTCAAAGGCTGATTGCTCAAGGGGGTCATCCATTGACAGCTGAAGCAATAGAAGAGTAGAAACTGATTGAGGTTTTAGGGACTGCGCTGAGACTAAGTTAGTGCCAGCTGGAAGCAGGATCGAGCCATTTCTATTCTGAAACTTGAAAAGAGCAGCTCTGATCCATTGTTATAGACAGGTGCAAAGAACTTTGAGAAGAAAAATGCAATTACCTGTGAAGCAAGGGGAGGTGGCAACAAGTGCAACTCTCACACATTTGTACTGTGAGGGGGAACAAATGCATGGCAAGGGCTTGGAGGGAAAGAGTAAAGAAGAAAATGCAGATAGTGTTAGGGAGAACAGAGCCCAGGATAGGCTGGCAGATGAGTTAGAAGAGTAGCAGAGCACCTCTGACTTGGAAGGAGGAGAGGCGAGAGCCAGGTTCTGAAAGTGAAAAATGATGCTGTCGGGGTTGTAAGAATCCTCCCTTGTCCCAGTGCCTTCTGTCTGTGAAGGGCCATTAAAACTTGTAGCTGACAGGGAGGCCAAAAGGTGAGAAATATTGTTGAAATAAAGAAGGATCAGACTGACACACTGAGTAGAGAGTAATAAGAATAATCGAGGTGAGGTAAATTTAATGGGATGGTGTTGTGGTCTTATAAACTAATAATGTTGGAACTCCTCTGTTAAAAACCATTTATTAAAAAGAAAGACTAAGGTCATGGGAGGTGGATGATCTTCTAGAGTTGGTGGAGGCATTCGAGTACCTCCAGGATGTAATTCATTGCACCGAGCTCAAACATCTATTTTGGGATGAGATAGATTGCTGCCTGCTGGAGCTGCTGCTCTTTCTTATTGGAAACCTGGACAATTACTTGAGATTAAATATCTAACCTGTAGATGGATGAATCCTGTCCAAGCTGAGCGTTATAGGTATGCTCTACCCACAATAAGGGCATCTGCAGTCTTAGTAGGCGTATTGCAAGCCATTTCTCACTGAAATAGGAAAGTATTAATACAGTGATGGAATGGGCTGGTGAAAGGGTCTGAAATACTGTGAAATCTGTATGATTCCAATTGCTCCTGCTTAAAAATAGGTTTAGACTGCAATAGTAGCAAAGAGGAAATGGAGGGTCCGCCACGAGAGGGTGGAGAGTTGTCTAGCGTGTAGTGCTGTAAGGACAAAGAGCAACTATGGTTATGGAGGACTCAGTGCCCCAAATCCTGTGAGCCATAACATCTGAAGTACAACATTGCTCACAGAATAATTGGTGGAAATGGTGCCATCAAAATGCAAGCATCAAATTTGTCAAAGAATATGAGCAAGAAGGGTTTTTAATGGTCAGTTCATTGAGTTTCTGCAACAAGCCTTCCAGCAGTAGCAGGGGAATAGAACAGAGGCACAGCTTGATCAGTTTATGATGGAGTTTTTCGTCGTAGTTGCCTACAACAGCAGCACATAGGTGTTGACCTCAGGGCTGCTTATTGTAGCTCTTGAAGAAGTTGTAGAACCCAGAAGTGACCAGGGCTCAAAAACCGTACCGCAATTTTGTGTCTGGGCACCCAGGATTTCAGGTCTTTTTTAGCAGTTTCCAGGTACTTAAATACACGGGCTTTCTTTTTTGATTTGTTTGGGGCTTTTTATTTTTATTTTTTGTTTTTGGCATTGTTCTTCTTGCCAGAAGATACGAAGCAGACTAAGATCTGCCCTGTTCCTAACGAGATAGGAAATCATTCTCATCTAGTCATCTTCTACATAAGTGTTTTGAGTCCTTCTTTGAATGATGTATTCCCAAACGGCATCAGTACTAATGTGCATATTGAATTCTGAATAGATTTTTATGACACATATATCAGAGTTTTGAAGATCACTAGGGAAAGTATTTCTACTGACTGCAATTTGATGGAAAGCATGCAATGCCCAAAATAACTGTTGATTTCAGATGCTGTTGCTATTACAGGTAGTAGAAGGACCACAAAAAAAAAAAAAAAGGTAGAGAAAAATGTTTTCTTTGTTTCATGCATATATAGCAGTACTGCTGTGAGATTTAAATAGCGATGACTGTCCCTCAAAGAAAGGAGCTCTCAGAAATAAATAAATAGATAAAATCCTTTGGAAACCTCAAAGATAATCATTGATTGTGGCTGACTGTATAAGAATTTTTGGAACATTCATGACAGTAGATTTACAAGTCTCTGTGATGCTGACTTGAAACAAAGCCCTGTTCATAGCGCGAAGGCTTTTATTTCTTTGTCTGCAATGTGACACAGAAGAAACTGAAGGATGCCTTCACAGGAAGACATTTTGTTCTTTGATTTCAGTTCTGATTCTCTTCAAACATGCAGCATTAGCACCTTCATTTAGATGTTCTCAGTATGAACAGAAAACAGATGAATTCAGAAAGGTCTTGTGAGAGAAGACAATGTCAGGTAGGAGAAAAGTGGCTTGATTATTGATTCTCATTCTGGCTTTCTGGGCATAGAAATGCCAGTGGACTTGAAGGACAAGTTCTTGTAGTGGAAATTGGTGTAAAAAATGCAGTGTACTAATTATTAGTGGAACACAGTCTTCGGAATCATCAGTGAAAGCTGTTTCTATTGGAATAGATAGTAAGTACTCTGGGTGGACTTGGATTTTACTGGGTCTGTGCCTGTTCTCTGATCTGTAAAATGGGGATCCCAGAAATTTGCTGTTTTTTGAGTAATCTTGAGTAATAAAAAATCTTTTTTTTTTTTTTTTCCCCTCTCTCTCTCTTATTTATGGCTTTTAAATTCCTGAAAGCAGTTATAACGATAACCATTTTAATTTCCCTTTGACTTTTAATTCAAAGCAAAATAGTCGTTCAAAAGATGATAGTATATGAGGTCAGCTAAGTTCCCTTTATAGTCTGCGTAATTCATTTCTAAAATAGCTGAGTCAACTGTTTATAATAGCCTTTAAAGTTCTTCGTAATAAGCCAGAAATCCAGTCTTCTGAAAGGTCAGGGAGCCCAGAACATGATCTTCCTCTGAGTTTTAGCTGCTCTCGGCAAATCTCCTCTCGTTTGTAATTTACTGTTTGTCCTCTTCGTGCCTCTACAGTTCCAAGTCTTCCCACGGGCTTAAAATAAGTTGTCCTAAGTTTAGGCTGTCAGCCTAAGCGTCAAAGCCATGTTCTCCCTTTCTCTCGCTCTTCTTTTTTCTTTTTTCTTCACAAGTGAATAGAGTTCACCAATGGAAGTTACGTGCTACAAGGAGCATTTGGTACAACAATGCCGCAGCCCTGGTCCAGTGCAGCTCCGTATGAGAAAGAGAACCAGCTCCCCGTGAAGGCACTTCTCAGCCAATAGAGAAAGGCTTCCCTTAGTAAGGGATTGCTCCTGCAGTGTTGGAGTCCCTGAAATTGCATTGTAGGCAGCAGTAGTTCAGCTTGGAAGTAATATATTTTATATCCTCCACAAATTGGGTCTCTGCTGATCCTTCTGGACACTCTCAGTCAGTGAGATTTTAAATTATCCAGATTGTCTAATGTAGTTAACTAAACAAGGCTTGGTTTGTTGACTGCCCTTGAAATCAAAAGGAATCGTTCCATTTCATAAACCAGAGCCTGTATAACTTCTGTGAAATACATTCAGGTAATAAAGGACCTGGGACAGTTTGGTTTGGTCCAGTGAATCACATGAATATCTGTAGACGTAAACTGTCCCCGCTAGATCTATCTGCAGCATTAAATAAGTGATAGGCAGTACCACCTACCTGTGGTTACTAAACACAGGAAACTGGTTTGCCACGTCTGCAGTCCAGCACGGCACGTGTAACGTTACACTCTCAAAGCATCCTGTCAGGATCCATGCTACTGTGTTGTAGAATAACATGGGGGAGCCCGTGTTTATATCATATTTGATTTGATTTGATGTTTACCTAGCACACTAACAGCACATAAGAAATAATAAGACAGTAATAACCATGCAGATATTATTTTTATTAGTATAAATAAATGCATTCAATCAGGCATAGTAGTTTCGTTTATTTGAGAGACTAATATTTGTTACTTTATTTTTGTGGTCATTTAAGGAAATAAATAATTCTGTTTGGCTCATAATGCTCTATGAAACACTTCTTTATTTTCATTCATTCTGGCAATTCATGAACCCATTAACTAAAGTTCCATATTTAGATAACATGAAAACAGTGACACGAGTTGAAGTAATAGAAGCATAAATAAAGCACAGCCTGCCAAGATAAATTTCAGTGGCCTAATCTTGATTATTTATGTTGCAATCTAAATGCTGACCATATTTTTGTATTGAATATGTTTGTAAGTTTTTTTTTTTCCTAATATGAAGTTACTGAGAACAGAAAATACACCGTGACTGTAATTTTCTTGCTCTGCTGCTGACACAAAGAGCTACAAAAACTTTAAAACTATGTTATTTTATCACAGCACATTTAAGCAATGAAACACAATGGGTGGCGTTGTTATGGGAAGGTAATCACCCCCTGAGGTGCACTGAGACACAGCGTGGCTGATTGCCTCTAATCCTGTTGGGATGTAATTATTTCATGGTACCAGTATTCTTGGAACTGCCTTATTGCTGTTATCAATTTTTTAGTTTTTTGTTTTTTTTTTTACTTTATATCTAAACACGTTAAACAACGACTTTGTCAACTTTGAGGTCTGTTGAGATTAACCTGTCTTTTCACAAAGTTTAATTGGCAGCTGAAATACTTTTTCAAGTCTAGTTTCAGTTTCCTCCTAAGATTCCAGCACGACTGCAAGAACAGCAGAAGACTTTGATCCCTCTGAATGAAGCTGCAAAGCTGAAAGAGTTTTATAAAGTGGATTACAATTAGAAAAGGAGTCTGTTTGGCTATCAGGAATTCCAAAAAAATTAAGAATAGGTTTGCACCGAAGTCAAATATGGTCTGTAAGCCTCCTGTTTTCAGTACCGGATAGGACATATGGATGACTCTAACAATGGAAGCTGACCAGGAAGGGCAACTCCTTGCAAGGTCTTGCTGGGTTCCAGAGAAAATGTGGGTCCATTAAGGCTGGTTTATATTGCTTCTTCGGTGGATTTTGCTGTCTGAACTGAGTTTTTGCCGCTAGAGCAGCCAATGTGGATTTAAAAGGCCGGATGAAAGGTCACTTGTGTGTCTAGAGTGCAAGGTGGGCATGCCATTGACTTCTGTTTACATCAGAAGTTGTTAGGTAGTCATACGTAGTTGCCTGATCAAAATCTATGTTGTCTGAGATTTTCTGCTTACCTTCGGATCTGTGTACAAGCTCAGCATGTTGACAGAGACTGAAAGTGCAAGGGGGTGGGGAAACATGGCAAGCAGAGGAGTTTGAATAGGTGTATATACCCTATGTCCAAAGCAGAGGAGCATCATTTTGCAGCACCGTAACAAAAATTCAGATGTTTTATTTTTATTTATAATTAGTATATACATGAGTGCTGGCTTTTAGACATGATCTTTTTATGAAGAAAGGACAAGCAGGATGTAATTCTTTCTGGACCTCTGACCATTCCACAAATCTAGTAAGTAGAGCTTGTTTGCACTCTATTTGGAATAGATTTCGGTCTGATTATACTAATGCACGTTCTGTCTTAATCTAATAATCTGATTTGGACTACTAAGTGCTAATAGGGCTGTTATCTATCATGGATGAGATTATCTCAGTGAAGGTGATGATTTCCAAAGGGAATCGACAAGATTTTGGAGTATGTATATGAATAATAAATTAAGACACAGATAGCACATTTTAGTAACGAGGAGGTAGAATGATAATCAAAACTGCTGTGATTTAAAGTAGGTTTTAATTGATAGAGATTTGCAAGGTACATGACCACTGTGCAAGTTAACAGTGTTGAACTAGGAGGACAGAGTACTTTTAAAATTACCTTTGCAGGAGTGGAAGTGTCAGCTCAAACTCAACTCAAGTTCTTTCAGGTAGGGTTGCGTTCTGCCTATATGATGAACTCTTTGGAGTTTATCAGTGGTCTTTGTGTTTTTAATGCTTACATGCAACTTTTACATAGAGTTGTTGAAATACAGATCTGTGTCTTTGCAAATGGATCTTAAACCATATTCTAGCCTTCACAGATAAAAGCAATTTTCATGATAAAATCAAATATGAATGATTCAAAGGAGCGTGCATCAAGTCTGAAGTCATGACCCTTGATGTTAGTAATAGGATTTTTTGCTGTTGCAAATCTTGATATTTTGTTTTGGAGATGGTTTTTTGCTTTTATCAGCAAGATAGTGGGTCTTCTACGACCGAATTTCAGAATAAAGCTTTGATCTAGGAAAGTTTTCTTTGAGATACGACCTTAACCTAATATTTGAATTTTACATTCATTAGTTTGATTTACTAAAAATAGACTGATCCCATCTGAGTTATGATAGTGCCTGAGCAGATAAGGGAGAAGAAAGTACTAAAAAGTTTCTCTTTTCTTCAGAAATGGTGAACACAAACATTTAAATGCACAAGATGCAGACCTACTCTTTCCACAGGCTCCCAGCACTGGAGTTTTGAATTCTGCTGGCCACGCTAATAATTGCTATTTATGCCAATGCCTCACCATGGCAAAGAGTTTTCATTTCTAATTTTTATTTATGATGGAAATATCCAACTGGAATCTCGATCTTGGTAGGCTAAAATCCTTTCAATTAAAAAATGTAATTTGACTTATAAAGTGGACAAACTCTAATATCAGCGTGATTTACTGTGAATTGTTAATAAATAGTTTCTTAGTAGTGGATAATCCCTGAAATATATTCCTAATGCAGGAAGGCAGTGTCTGTCTTGGACAGTTTATTAGCTTTGAGTTAGTTTTACTGTGATTTAAATCCTACCAGGGCTGGAGGAATCCCTATTGAAACCCGCTCTACAACCTTCCTATTAAACTCATAATGTTGTTTATGTGGCTATGAGAGCTCAGAGTTTCTTCTTAAAAATAGAAATAATTATCTGCTTTACTAGAGATTTGAGTAGGTGCTTATTTATGAGGTACGTGGTGGTACGTGCGCTCTGAAGACCAGTAAGTGTTTTTTCTGGGAGGAGCACCTGAGCTGCTTGGAAGGGATGCTGAGTGATTCCTGCAGCAGCCTCGTGTATCAGCAAAGGAAGGAGGTGAGCTGGCAGGAGATGCTAGACTTGGTGTGATTGCCTGCCCTCAGGTGTAGCAATGCAGTGATCTTCACTGTAGGCCAGCCTTCAGTGAGTAATAGGTCCCTTGGAGAATTCATGTCATTTCTTACCTCTAAATCCACTACCATCTCATTTTTTCCCTCACCTTTGGCTTCCTGATCCATGTGGCAGGCATGTTGTATTTCTCATCCTACGAAAATTTTAGTGGTGCAAGAGAAGTAGACTGTTTTTCCAAGAGTGTGAATTGGAGGCAAAACTTGGATTAGAAGGGCACAGCTTTGCACAGGCCTTGTACATTTTTTACCAAGTCACTGTAATTACTGGCAACCAACCTACTTGATGCAACTAGCTTGCATTCAGAAGGATCACGATCTTTGCAGACAGTCACCATTGGATCTGTATCTTGACAAGCTGATCTGGCTGATGTCTAAATGGGCTTACTGCTGATGCTGGATGGAGCCCATGTCATAAGCTGATATCAAAGTAGTCTTCGGTGTAGATAAGTAGCTGAGGCAAGTATAATTGAGTGCTGGGTGACTGATTAAGTCCCGAATGTCCTTTATTCATTCCGCAGCAATCTTATGAAGGACCCCATTCAAGTATAGCTGGTTGGTTGAGTTGGTGATTGGTTTTAGTTTATTAATGCATTATTTACCTCTTCTCACTGTTATTCTCTTTCTTTTGTCACTCATGCAGTTACAAAGAGTTGTTCGCAAAAGAGGGACTGAGTCAAAAAATGAACAGCTGTGCTCCAAACGACGACTGCAGAAGTGCTTTTGATCTCTAACTTTACAGCATATGGCTACATTCTTAAGGAAATACGAAATAAAATATGTTTTACTTCTGTTCCTTCTTAGACTGGGATAGGAACTGGGAAGCTAGAGCTGCCTTGCTTGCTTTGGAGGCTGAACGAGGTGCTTTTTCCTGTTAGGCACTATCCAGCTCCACCTAAACGGACAAAATGAAGAAAATACCCCCCATTTATATACAGTAATTTTAGCTGAATTCCTTCTGTGTTCTCTCCCCCCCCCCCCCCCCCCCATGGTATTATAATTTTTCTTCTGCTAATGCTGTTTGCAAACTATTTCTTCATGTTGAAACGTGGCACAGCAGCTGCAGAGGCTCTTTGTAGATCTGTTATCTGTGAGCAGGACTGTGGATCATACTGACGTCATCTTACCTCTTGCCTTGTATCAGTTCGAATGCCTGCATTGTTTTGTATTGTCTCAAGTAAGGGAAGGTGTGCTCCAAATATCTGGGCCAAATCTAAAAATATCTTCTTTTAAAAAATGCTTTGAAAATGCAGGCAGTTGCAGGTATGGTAGCTGACAATGTGTATATTGTCTTCTATAGTAATGATAGCTGAAAATGTCACTGCCGTTACATAGCACATTTGACACTGCTTGTGTAATGCCCTTAAGCATCCTGTCCTGATAAACAAAATGGCAAATTACTGGACCTGGGTAATCTTCCCTCAGCAGCTTGATGTTTGGGTTTTTAATTGTCAAACCAATTACTGGGGCTTTCTGGTAGAGCTGCTATTATTGCTTTGTGCTTAGCCAGGGAAAAAAAAATGCTAACAATCTTCCAGGAAATAATATTTTGAAAATTGAGAATCTGAAAAAAACATAAGTCAAGGAAAAAATGTAAAAAGAATGTCTTTTATTTGGGAATAGGTGTATACCTGAGTCGTAACAGGATTAGTTTTGTTGTTCGCTTCTGGAAATCTCAGCTAATATAGGGAATACAAATTGATAATGGAGTATTGTGAGGGAACCTGTGAAATCTGGTAAATGTAACAGCCTGTGTTGAAAGTCATTCTTGAGTTTCTTACGAACAGAGGCAGTGTAGGTTTACGTGATGTCAATGTGAGCTATTTTGTACTGTGCCATGGAGTCTTTTAGCACACTTTTTCTTGCGCTTAAGCTTTAGCACTTAAGGCCACGTGCTGTTTTAAAGAGGAAAACATGAGAATTTACACTGGTAGCAAAGAAGTGCCTCCAATCACAACTCTAACCTCTCCAACAGACTGGAAGGACTGGGACACGTGAATACTTAAGAACTTCAGAGGCCCCTGGGCAGTCTTTCTGTGTATTGTCCTGTGTCTGGAAAGGGAACTTATATTCTTCCTATGTTTGCTTTTCTGTTAAGGCATGTAGAAATATCCTTTATCAGTAGGTGCTGTCAGATGGTATATACAGAGAGGTAATGGGTTGTACTCCCTTGGAATGAATTGTTTAGTGTGAGTAATTGTGTCTGTCCAGTAACGCGTATTCAAAATAGAGAACTAATGAGGACAATCACAATTGGAAGCATCGTAATGGATTCTAGCCATGGTTTGGACAGTTAGGGTTTTTGGGGAGAAGTAAAATACTCCCTGATTACAGATATGTGCCTGGAGAGTATGATAGGTACTTGCATGGCCTTTGGGAACACCATGTGACTGTTACTATGCGAGTACACTTCTTCTGTGAATCAATAGGCATCTTATTTCAGAAATGTAGGAATATATATATTCACCAAGCCATATATTTGCCTCTATTTACCTATACACAACTGTTTTGCAAAATTAGACTTTCTCCTATTTACTCTGCACACATATATTTTGCTGTCAAGGGTGGTTTGCTTTTTCTTTTAGAGACATTAAGAAGTTCCATGTCACTTTAACAGGTAAAAATGGCACCCATTGAAACGCATTGACTCTTTATGAATGTTGACGGTGACCAACCAGTGGTTGTCAGCGTAGTGAGGTGGTGGGGTATGTGTATCAGCAGTGGCAACAGCAACATGAGAGACAAGCCACATTCTGGATGGTCACGCACAGCTTTCACACCATCAAATCTTGGTGGGTCCCATTTTTTCTGCTTCATCTACACATCTGCTTCATACGTACTTCCATGTCAGACTGCCCCTCTGCTGCCACCTGTCACATGGCAACAAAATGTGATGGAATATTGGTGGGAAGATTCAGCCTCTACTTCTATACCACCAACATCCACCTGTGATGCTGTGGGCCAACATCATAAAACAAGAGGCATTACTTTTGGAGCAGCCCTCATATTTACACATGTAAATTCATCTGTGCACGTGTGTGTTTGTAAACCCAAGATGTATACACTCGTAGGCACAATGTTGTTCATAAATAATTAACAAGCAAATTCTGCCCACGTAGATACTTCACGCCAATACTTTAAATTAACAAGGTGATTGTATCTTTATTGATAAATCACCGTGTTTTCCTGCCAATAGCAATCTCCTGAGCTATTTTATTTATGATCTCCTTTATCAGCTATTTGCCAGCTGAAGCCTTTTGCAGAGATGCTGATGTGGTCCGAGTGACCTGCAGGCCGGACACTTAAATTAGTGTATTTTTTTTGCAGAATAGTACTTTTTTAATTGAAAACTGGAAACTTTTTAAATTGTTTCAGTTTTACTGGGGTCACTCTACATGTTAATTTACCACTGGGGAGAAGGAGAAGATCCAGCAATTGGTAGGAAGCTTCTGGGATGAAGCAGAGAGGAAATGTGCACATGGTGGTTTGGAAACCCGTACAAGTAAGAATCAATGTTAGTAAAGTAGAAAATTTAACACCAACTGATCCCAGATACTGAAGTGGCAAAGTTTTGTGCGTACTTGCAGCGTTACTAGCAGGATGTCATGCTTTCTATGCCCATGTGGTGAAACGTAATTAGGCAATGATACAGTGTAGATAGAGAATGTATGGCTGAATATTATTTTTAGTCTCATTGGAGTTCAAGAACAGCTTGCAAACTCATTAGCTTTAAATCCCTTAGTGTGAATAGTTTCTGTATGAAAAAAGAAACCCAGCAGGTGGAAAAGATATTGCTGGAGAATTTCCACCTGAAATGGAGGCAGCCTCTTCACAGGAATGCCTTACTGGTCAGGCTCACTGTGTGGAAGTATTGTGAAGTCCTGGAAACTGTATGAAACTCTTACCTACCTACCTTACCCAACCTACCAACCTACATACCTACCTATCTCTATATCTATTTATTTGGCGTGCTTTTGACTTAAGAAATGGTACCGTGTCCTTGTCTGCAAGATGCCAACACGTACTGGGCTGTGCTTGTTCTGCCAAGTGTTTGTTGAGGAGTGTTTAGTTCCACGTCCTCTCTGCTCTTGAATACCAGCAGTCCAGTGCTGGTCTTCTGGGTGGAGTCCTGGTGGGACTTTGCCTCCAGTGAGAGTTTTTTGATGTTGTAAGTGCATGACTGATAGCAATATTACTACGGTTGTTTCTGTGCTTGCTTCTTTATCTTCTTTCTAGGAGATATTAACTTTCCATGTAATGGGGGATGATATTCTTTTTCCCTCCTTCATCCACATGTGTATTTTGTCCATTTCTTATTTTCAAAACCTTAAACAAGCATTTAACCAGAATACTTTATTATTATTTCACACATGAAAGGATTTGTTCAACTGGAATCTGTAAAAGTGGTGTTCTGAAGTCAGAGAGGACCACCAGTTTAGATTCTTTATCTTTCCTCTTTGGTCCTTTTTTCCTCTCTCTTTCATTTCTTTACCTTTTCTCCTTTACTCTGTGAACCCAAACGTGCATTTTCCAACTAAAGGTTTCCTTCTGTTTGAGGTACAGAATGTGTCAGTCAGATTCTAGTCCACCAAAGAGTAATAACTTATTTAACTGTATATTACTAGGGAAAGCTTTTTCTTTCTTTTTTTTTTTTTTTTCCTAGAAGTTTATACATACAGATAAATGTTAAAGACTTTTTAAGTGCCAAGCTCTATCCTTTTACTTATTTTTGTAGATCTTTTAGAATTTATGCATCATTAGAACGCGGTATCCTTCTTAATGCATCAAGGCCAGGTTGGATGGGGCCTTGGGCAGCCTGATCTGGTGGCTGACATGGCAGGGAGTTGGAGCTCCATTATCTTTGAGGTCCCTTCCAACCCAAGCCATTCTATGATTCTGTGATATTGGCAGTATCTGCCCCTCTGGTTCTTGCTCTCCGGTTCTTACTTGCAAAGGTCAATGGGACATAGTAAGAAATCCTTGTTTTTCTATTCAAATGTCTTTTTTCACATATCAGAAGCATTTTAAAACCTGTTCAGTACTTTTATCACTATCAGTTTTTAAAAATCATGTCAAATCGTCGTGAAGCATGATCCTGTAACTGTACCTGTAAGCTTCACTGAGGACCAAGATGCTATTGTGTGAGGCTGCATACATTTACAGTGCCTGTAATCTGTCCCTTCAGAAATTCCTGCACCTTCAGCTTTTTGGCATGTCTACTACTAGTCTTAATCCTAACGGTGTTTGTGATAATAGCACCATGTTTATGATTTTTCTCAATTTTCATTGCTGTCTAGTGTCAGGAACTCAAAATTTATGCGACGACTTATATAACTGTAGCAAAAAAAAGGACCTTACCTACTTTTTATTCTGTTTTCCTCATTTCTCAGCTGGAGCAAAGCCAGCTTGTGTTACTGCAGGCCTGCAGCTTTATGTATATCAAAGGAGCAATGTTTATGTTTCATAATCTTTTTTATTTCTTTACCTAATATTACAATGCCAGAAAGACTCTGGCAGAAGTATACGATTTTAAACACCATGACCTGAAAATCTGTACTGAAGTCAGAGCTGAGAACCAACCTGCAGCCCTCATCACAAACCATTGAGATTAAAGGAGCTCATACCTTCATATGTTATATATAAGTACAATCATGCATGAGGACCACCATTAAAAAAAACAAGCACATGTTCAGTCCTCATTTCTACTTGAGGTGTCTTAATGATGAATTTGCATGAAATTTATGAGTGACTCTCAAGAACAAAGCAGATGTGTTGTTGTGTGGAGAAAGCAAAGAGCCCCCAGCCCTGATGGGATGGCCAAGCTGGGCTCTGCATGATCTGGGCTCCAGCTTAACCTGGATGGCTGGAATTTTAAATCAGCCCCAGGATGTGTTCAGCACGTGTTAATTAGAGACAAGCACTGTTTACTGATGCAGTGAACTTTATCTTGCCTGGGTTACCTGTCTGTAGGTAATCCCCTTTGCTGAATAGTCATCTAGAAAGCAATTTAGCACAGCCCTGTTCCCATTACTCATTGTCCTGGCACATGGACAGGGAAAGGGCAGTGTCTGTGTGCTGATGCCTCCTGTCCTCGGGCCATCCTGAACAGAGGGAACAAGCATGGATCACTCTTGGTAAGGAGATGTAGAAGTGCTGTAAGAACAAAGTCAGAATTTGCATTCCTACCAGTCTGCAAGTCACCATGAATCGCGTTAAATGTTCATGATAATCAAACACCTGCATTTACAAATTTCATCAGAGACATAAAGTAAATATATCTGCAGGCATAAATAGCTGAAAAACTTGCTTTTCCTCCACATAATGTACTTAGAATTACATTTTTGATTAAATACTAGGAGGTAATAATTCATATATAATGTTCTGCAGTATTTAACTATCAAATATGTCTTCCTAATTAGGAATTCAGAAGGCAGTAAAAATCATTAGAGAAATAGCTGGGTGAATGCAACTCATCTTTTTCACCATGCAATTTGCTAATGAATTCACTTTGACAATACTTTCCATACTTCAAGTTCTTTTTCCCTGCATCTGAGTGACTGAGTTTTAGTATTATGAACAAGAAAATTAGCCTGAGTGTTTAAATCATCATGAATACATCTTAGATAAGATATGGCAGCTTGCATAAGGCTTTATAAACTCCACTGCCAGCATCATACCGTGGTCATTAAAATAAGCAAGACATAGATCTTGCCACATACTTTGCAACTTGTATTTAAAGCACACGAGTATGGAAAAGTAAATTAAATATATGGCTATGAGAGCTAATATAGAATCTGAGCTTTGCAGGGTGTTGTTGCATATACATGTGAGCGTAATCCTTGGCAGCTTCTCCCAAACAGGCCTGGCACCCTATGACATTGTAGCAGCTTTGGGGGATGATGCTTCTAGAAAATGGCTAGTTCTAGTTAATAGGTGGAAACTGGTGAACTGTTTTGTCTCAGCTTGGTTCTGTTAGTCTAGTAGCTGGCAGTCAGACTTCTGTCACTGCTCACCAACGTCCAAATGGCTCTCAGCGTGGTGTGACTTGCTCTTGCCAAGGATCCTCGCCCAACGCTCCAGTTATGGTTTGAATGAAGTTAATGCCCACCTCTGTGGTCTAAACTTTGTTCCTGTTTGTAGCAAGTAGTTTTTTGGAACAAACAAGTGCATTCCAGTTCCAATCTTATCATAACTGACATATTGAGTTCAGGAGACAACTGTGTGAAATGTGTGAAAATAGTACGAATTCCAATAAATGTACATTTATCTCATGCATTCCCTGCCCGGAGTTCAAATACTTTATATTCCCTCATTTAAGCCAAAGGGAAAACGTGGAGGCTAGAGAAGTCTTGTAGTGAAAATGAGAAAATAAACCCAACAAAAACCAAACTGCTCAAGTGTGTGATGCAGCAAAAAATGCAGCACTGTTCATTTCCTCAAAATATGAGTCACCAGAACCTGTGTTCCTGCTTTGTAATTTCACAGATCTCCCTTCACACTGTCAGTGCTCTCAGATACCTGCTTTCATCTGTTTTTTTGTAAGAGCTTAACCCTCTCTGCATTGGCGGAGGGTGAGATTTCTTAGGAAGGGAAAGCTGTCCCAGGAAGCTTTCATTAATGTGGAGTCGTGGTGACAGATCTCTGAGAAAACAGCATGTGTTGCATCTTCTTCTCTGTTACGGGATATTGTGATGTACAAAGGATAATGTCAATAAGAAAGGGGGTTTTATCTGAATAGAAAAAAGGCGTTTTGCCCGCAAGGTAATATTATAAAGCTACATGCCTACAACAGTCAGTGCCCTTGTTAGCATTCAGTGGATTCGTAGCAATAAAAATGGAATTTAAAGTTGGTGTTCTGAAGGAAAAGTGAAATGGTCTGGAAGAAAAGACTGCAATTAGATAATCCATGAGAAAAAAAAACCCGTGCTGTAAATCTAGTGCAATGAAATGCCTCATGAAAATAGGTGGGAAATTAATGTGAAATTTCTTAAACTATTTTGACTCAAAGTAAAAAAATAATGGAAGAATTGATGTGAGATTATTATTTTTTTTAATATTCTGTAAAGTTTTAAAAAGTTTGGAGTATCTATGAAGCTCTAATGAATGAGCTCACCGCAGCTCCAGAAAGAATGTAGCAGACATCAGCGTAAAATGATGTAAATAATTGGCATTTTGATAGGTTAAAGAGATGCACGGATTGCATTGTGCATTACGGAATGCATTGTATTTCAGTTATTTTCATTGTCCCATTTAATATGTGAGCAGCTCCTAGCTGGCATTAGGCTGCGTGAGGGACTCAAAGTGAGGTTTGGTTGTGCTATCCGTAGGCTCTGGGTGGGAAGGAGCTGGCGCTGATGGGATTTGCCCAGCATGGGAAGTCAGCGTGACCCAGCGCCAGCAGGGATGTGGTTTCTTCCTTGATGGGTGCAGCATCCCAACCCAAATTGCTCTGCCCGGGGGAATCTGTCCCGTGAGAAGTGTCCTCAGGACATCACTGCTCATGAGGTCATGAGCCTGGGAGGTGTTTGGCCTTCTCTGCAGAAGCTTAGAAGTGGAAAATGCCTTGAATTTATTGAAGTGGATGGAGACACTACAAGTAGATTTAATAAGTCTGTACTTACCTCAAACCCGAGTACAGGCTACTGCTGCCTCTTGCTGATTGAAAGACAGAAAGTGACACAAATTTCACAGGTTATGACACTCCTTTTTATCACCTGCTCCTCTTGTCTTAAGGGCCAGCAACCTGCAGTGTGTGATAAGCTTCTGGGGAAGGACAGGGAGAGGAAGGATTAACATTCACCTTCCCTGCCATACCTGACAGATGGTATCGCACAGGGTCCACCTAATTGCTGGATCGTAATGATCACTTCTGGAGAGAGCATGCCGTCTATATTTAAACTTCAAGGCAGTGCTCCTGCAGAGCTGCTAAAGACATGTCTGTGCCCATTGCATTTGTGTCTCTGCAGCATTCCAGCTGCGAATTCTGCTTCTGTAGGACTTCTTCAGGCAGTACCATTGAGTTCAGCTGAGCACCTTGGATGGCTGCAAAAGCCAGGAGAAGTGGGAGATGTATTGAAGGTGTCAATAGCAATGTGGCAGGGTATTCAGGGCAATTTAACACGGGTAGCTCATTGTGTTATATGCGCCATGGCCAAGAAGTCGCAGAATCAATGAATTCTTTGAGTTGGAATGGACCTCTGAGGGCCACCTGGTTCAGCTCCCCTGCAGTGAACAGGGACACCACAGCTCGGTCAGGTTGCCCAGGGCCTGATCCAGCCTTGCCTTGAAGGTCTCCCAGGGATGGAGCATCAACCACAACCCTGGGCACCTGAACACGACCAGTGACACTCACATTGACTCCAGGCCTGACAGAGGACAGTGGTTGTTCTTTTGGTTTTAAGTCTCTGATGAGCTTTCTGCACATCACTGTTCCTGGAAAACACCCAAAGCTGTCTTGTCAAAGTGGAAATGGTATTTTATCTTTGAAATTTGAGTTAGGGAATTTTATTGCCATGAATATTCAGCACTCTCCACATCACAGTTCTGCTCATTGATCATGCATGTAAAACATTAGTGGCACCCTGAGTACTGAATTGAATCTGCTCTCCGCCATTTGCGATTCTGCTCACTTTGGAGGTCACCGCATGTGGCAGGGCTGCCTTTTAGTTTTAAAAGCTACGTAAACACATCCCTAACCTGCTGCTACCTGTCGGCACCGAGAGGAGCGTTACGTTTCTGCTGGGAATGAAGTGCAGTACACAGCAAATTAGCTGGCCTTGAGCAAACCTCCCTGAATCGTTGAACCTGATGTGATGGCTTGATTAGCAATGGGAAATGGCAATGCGAACTTCTGTGTGGCAGCCTCAGCAACTGAGGAAAGAGGAAGAGCAGGGCTTTCCATACCCTGATTGCTTGCTTTCCTGCTTTTCTTGCTTCCACATCCACCTTGCCAATGTGTCTGTTCCATCAACACCACTGCTTCTTGCCTTTATTGTGGTGAGATGGAAAAAGTGCTTCTTGGAGATGGGGATCTTTCTGACTTAGAACTTTTTGTTTTCAGTTGCATTCTCGGCTAAAATCTCAATTACAATGATGATAACTTGAATTGTTATTAATACATGACTATATACACTCCTGAAGTGTTGGTTGACATACAGATAATTTAATAAAGGATTTTGTTTTCCTGTGGACGTATACCTTCACAGCTGTTTTTGGTTTTTTTTTTGTGTGTGTATCTTTTTAATAGAAAGTGATGAAGGAAACTGAACCCTCACAGTGTTTCTTGAAGATTAAGCCATCTGTAAATGTAATAAATTGATCGTGCTTTCATGTTTGTAAGAAACTGTATTTCCTCTGAGCTGCCTTAATCCAGTTCAGTGCCATCAAAAATCCATTTTTTCTAAGTCTTCCACTGAAACTGAATGGGATGCCATAAAAATAATTGGAGATACGCCTGGGGAAAAAAAAAACAGTCGCCAACAAACAAACCTATAGGTCCAGCATTCAAAGAATGGTCCAAACAAATGCAATCCCGTAAGTACTGAAGCTTCAGATCATGTCAGTGTTCTTGTTATTCACAGTAGTGAAAAAAATCTGCAAAGCAGAAGTTCATCAGCAAATGGCATAGGCAGTGCATTTCATATAGCACAAAACGTACATTTAATTGACGGCACTTTGTAATGTATGCAGCCGGGCATGTTTCTTCGAGGACTTTATCTTCCTCAGACTGCTTTAGAACGCCTTTATTTCATTACCATTATGTGTTACAGGAATAACATTTTTCCTTCTTTGTGGGTAAAGCATAAAATTAAGCTCATTCCTCGCACCCCAGGTCCCACTGCAGGTTAAAGATGCGCTTCGTTTTAATCACGCTTAAATCTCGCTGAGGTCAGAGAGGGACTCTCAAGTGCTTAAAACTAAGTACGAGTTAAGTGCTTTGCTGGAGCGAGTCAGAAGAGAAAGCACTTGGCTGGATCGGGGGCCTTACAGCATCACGGTGGGATTAGTGGTGTGATTACAAGTAGCTTTTTGTGTTCTAAGTGTTTATTAAGTTAGAAGCCAGGGAGAATGTTGCAGCTTTAGATAGTCTTCCATAAAGATTCATTCGTTTTCTTCTTATTTTATATTAAAAATTCCTTATTAGTGTGCATTCTTTTCATGTACTTTCTTATGATTGCTCTTTGCCCTTTATGTATGTTTATCGTTGTTTTCCACTCCCTATGCAAACTAGGAAGTTAGGCAATAAAGCTGGAGAAACAAGCAGGTATTATGTGATAATTGAACGCAACATCGGTGTTACGATGCAAGTAATGCAACTCAAGGTCTCTTCTACTTCAGTAGCTAGACAGTAATTGCCTGATGGTAATCATGATAACTACACTCCCTGGAGTTACTTTACTGCCGCTAAGAAATATCTTCTGGATCTCTTACATGAGCATGATGAAAACCCCCACATTCAATTATTCTACTGAAAGTTGAATGAATATGATGCATGTTCCCTGACGTGGTGATTTACACAAATAGAAGTTTTATTCTGCAAGGAGGGATAATATTTTAAAGCAAAAATAATTAAATCCAACGCGGAAACGTCATTCGTTGCTGAACGCGGGGTCTTCTTGTTTGCAGAGCAAGCATTTTATTACCTGTATATCACCTGCATTGCATTCCTCAGCAAGTGGGGATGTTACAGTAACTGTTTATATTAAGACCTCGTTTTTGAAAAATGTGGTCGCAAAGAGTAATCAGTTCAGATTTGGCGTGAGGAGTGAATGGAGATTACATCCAGTTAATTGTTTTGGCAAGTTTGTCCCTCCTTGTGTGAGCTATGATGCCTTCCTGTCTGAGCACCCTGATTGAGCTGTAGGTGTTCCTGCTCATTGCAGGGGACTTGAACCATATGGCCTTTAAAAGTCCCTTCTAAATGAAATGATTCCATGGTTCTGTGATTTTTACTCTAGGTAGCTGTGGCTGCTCAGCCCCAGTTAGGATGCTTTGGCTCATGGCTGCTTTGCTAGCAGCTGTGTGGTTTAGGCCACCTAAACTGTGTGGGTTTGGAGTGTTATTTGCTATGAACGATAACGATGAATATCACAGTGCCTTCAAATTTTGGAACTGGGCAGAAATACGCTGAGATGTTTTCTCTTATTGCTTTCTTGGGGAGCAAGGAATGGCGGGTCAAAGTAACGTCATCTCTTGCATGGCTGTTACTACAGTCCATGGGGTGAACATTTGGGATGATGTGAGCGTCTGGGAGGCGTTCTGGGCCCCTCACTACAAGAAAGACATTGAGGCTCTGGAATGTATTCAGAGAAGGGCAATGAAGCTGGTGATGGGTCTGGAGCACAAGTCTAATGGGGAGCAGCTGAAGGAACTGGAATTGTTTTAGTCTGGAGAAGAGGAGGCTTGAGAGACCTCAATGCACTCTACAATGACCTGAAGGGAGGTTGTAGCGAGGCGGGGATCAGCCTCTGCTCCCATGTAACTAGTGATAGGACTAGAGGGAATGGCCTCACATTGCACCACGGGAGGTTCAGGTTGGACATTAAGAACAATTTCTTCTCTGAAAGAGTGGTCAGGTGCTGGAATGGGCTGCCCTGGGAGGTGGTGGAGTCACTGTCCATGGAAGTGTTCATGAAATGTTTAGATGTTTAACTGGTTTAGTGGGAAATATTGGTGACAGGTGGATGGTTGGAGTGGATGATATTAGAGGTCTTTTCCAACCTTGGTGATTCTGTGTGCTGGATGCAGTGATGAACATGGCAGAATACCTGCTGACTTCAGGGGCAGGATGTCACTTGTTCTCCTTTGACAACAGCACAACAACGTCTGGACTGAACTGGACTGCTTTGGGTCCAGTACTTAGTCTCTAGCATTTTCCAGTAACAGATGCTAAGTAAAGGAAACAGGAAGATTGTAGGGCAAACGTTCCCTTGCCATACTTACTCAGCTCAAGGAAGTAAGACAGCACATTACTAAGGAGTGCTTACCTTTGGACCATGCCTGGCAGCCCTGATAAATCTGCCTAACACCTTTCCAGATCCATCTATATTGATTTCCTCAAAATTAATTAGCAATGAGTTCTACAATTAAAACGTGTTAAGTAAACCAAAACCAACAAATGGTATGTTTTGATGTACAGCCCGGAGGTTACTTCTGTTTGAAAGAAAATACCTCTGATAACAGTTTGTGTGTATAAGGAAGACTGTCCTACAATGTCTTCTCCCCTATCCGTGTCCTCCCTGCTTCTGAAGCTCATTACGGTCCCTTTGCCATTTTCCAGCCTGCAGGTTTTCACTAACTTACTTTCCTGCCTATCTTTTAAAGGAACATGAGTGTCTTAGTTTATGTACCTAAAGATGCACGGTTTCCCCTTGCCTTTAAACTGGTTCCCTGTTTACGTCTTTTTCGGTTCTGCCCAGTCGTTGTAGTGTGAAAAGTAACGTGTAATTATTCTTTTCTGTGCCATTCATGTTTTGATTGTTGCTGTCTTTTCCAGTCTGATGAGTCCTTGTGTAGTGCCACCTCTTGTGGGAGCTGATCGGTTCAGCCATGTGTCAAACAGGGCTAAGAAGATATTTGTGTTACAGGCGATTTTGTGACTAACTGACTTGAGCTCCCTGAAATCATTGGATAGGCCTATATTCTACTTGTTATCCTTTTCTCTTTTAGGTTCATGCAGATACTTACACACACAGCAGTTTCCTTAGGATGTCAGAACTGTCCGATCTGAGTTTTCAGTGGAGGTTGTGTCTTATTTTCTTTTGAAATACCCCGTCCAGCGCTAACAATAACCTTGGTAACAATGTTACTGAACCATTTAATTTAATTAGATAATCCATTACTCAAGAATGCACACATCCAGCAGAAGCAGAGGAAATTCTTTACCAACTGGCAGCAGCTTTCTTACAGGTCTTGGAGCATGAACGGAATGTTGCAAACCACGATTCCCTGTTGCATTACCAATGGCTTCTGCGAGTTTCTGAGCAATTGAACAGAGTGAGCTAAATTCCTCTCTCCTGTATGATGATGATACATATACCAGTAGAGCTTCATTGGTTTCAGTGGGATTTCTCTAGACGTGTATCAGTTAATTTTTCTGATGCTTTTCTTAAGGAAATCAGAAGGGTTAATGACGGTGTGTATTTGTACATACCACAGGATAGAAAAGGATTACGTTCTAAAGCACACTGAAACAACGACTGAAAAAGAGCATGTTTTTGATGATTGTACAAGCCAGTCAGCTCTTTGGGAAGCCTTCATCTTCTCTGAAAATGATGACGGATCCAAAGGACCACCAGTCAGACGTAAATCTCTGAAGTGTTCGCATCTTATGGAGTCTGATGCAGCCTCAGAGATTTGAGCCCACGTCTTTCTTAATGAAAATGGAAAATGCTTTTTTAAAGCACTACGATGAAGATATCCTATGGCTGGATTTGAAAAATGACTCCTGTAAGTCATCCCTGGTTTCTGCCTCCCTGTTTTTCAAAGCCGTTCTTACAGAACTATGCAAATCATTTTAAATAGACCTCAGGCTAGTGCCACTGTTTTAAATGCGGAACAATAGTGGGAAAGATGTAAGCATGCAGCTTAATTTATTTGCAACGGAAGGTCTGTGCTTATCATATCTACTCCTTTTTTCTCTCCCCTTTTTCAAAATGAAGAATTAATCTGTGAGAGGGAAGCAGACCTGGAGTTGTGCTCAAGGACCCACGTACCCCTCCTGAGTGTAGAGCACGGGGAGGACAAGGAACACACTAATGTTCCTCTACCGTAACCACCTCCATTTTCTTCTTCCAACGCTTTATTTCCTGCACTAATATTCTAGTTCTTTTGACATAATGAATGAGCTTAGGGACTTGAAGGAGTTACGGTACCATTTGTTTTTTATCCTAAAGGAAAATACAAACCCCTCTGTTAGATAGGACTCTGCATAAAAATAAGTGTTTCTGTAATACAGAAGTTGAAGGTGACCTACGGTATTAACGGATGCAAACTTTTTCAAGCTGAAAGCATTTCTCCCTAGGTTTTTGTTTGTTCTGGCTAACACTTTTCTCTAATGCTTTAGATACTGCGTACTATTTAAAGCATGCAGTATCTAAATGGTGGTAGATAATTGAGCATCTTAATAGACTTTCATCCAGCAAGTATTGTTTATTGATGTAGTTGGTGAGAAAATGGAATTGAATATGGATAAAAATAGATTTCATAGTTTGACTTTTTAAGATTGAGACTGAAAACAAATATTTTGCCAAGTTAAAAGCTGGAAAAATATTTGTTTATGCCAAAAAGGGTGTTTATGTTTGCAGCCTGCTAATGAACAGCATAAGAAATATTAAAGAAGTCATTTCAGATGAGAGCAGAATCAAGAGTATTTATTGAAAAGGTAAGAAGCTAGCCTGCTTCTCCTTTTTCTTGCATTTTTTCTTGTAAGTTACATGCTAAGAGTCACCTAGTTTATATTTTTTCTTTTAAAGTCCAGCGTACACCTCTTTGCTTAGCTGTACCTCTATATGAGAAACAACATTTATTTTAATATTACTCTGTGCTGTTGATCAATATTTATGCTATTAACCAAGCAGCTGTAAAACAAGCTGCTTGTTCTAATGCTTAACCAAAATATTTCTTTATTCTTTCTACAAATTGCTCCTTTGCATCTACTGTTTATTGTGAGGGTGGGTTATTTTATGTCTTCTCAGCTGAAAATCATTAAGGAGTCAATAGCAGCTGGTGCTCAGAGGAGTGGCTGAAGTGCTCTGGGCAGAGATGAGAAAGGACAGTATGACTCTCCTTCCCATCCAGAGAAATCCTGATGGGATGAGAGGCTGCCTGGTCCTTTGAGTTGGAATTTGTCCTCAGTATCCATAAAAGCAAGTCTGAGACCCATATGCTCACAGAGTTCTTAACAAACTCATTAATATTCACAAATGCGTGCCAGGAATTGGAAGGATGAACTAATGAGAAATGATTAAGAGTTAAATATGCATAGAATAGCTTAGCAACTATTAAAGCAAAGGACACAGTAGTTGCCTGCAAATAGAGAATGTAAATAAAAAGGGCAGAGGAATTAGTGAGGTTGGTTCTGGAACTAATGCAATAATACGCAGCAAAGTTGTTGTCTTTTTGCTTATTAAACTTTCTTTTAAGCTCTAATGCAGTAGGCAACACTGGAAAGAAAAACGAAAGGGAAATTTTAGGATAATTGGATAAAATAGGGAATAAAACATTCAGACCCTGTCCCAAATGTCAGGTTTAAATGATGCACTCTGCATGTGAAATCTTTCAAAAAGGCAAGGAGGGGGACCAGGGCCTGTGGGCCTCAGCTCAGTGCCCAAGGAAACTGCGGAGGGAGTCTTTGTAGATGTGACACGTGAGGGATGAGGAGGTTGCTGGAGCAGCTGGCATTGGTTTGCAAAGGGAGAATTGTGCTTGGCTGGTGCTTTCCTTGAGAAAAAGGGCTGTATCTGAGAACCAGCTGACAGTGCTGAGTGCCATTTAGCTCCATATTAAGTGTGGCTGTCAAGACAGATCCTACTGAATCCTCACAGCCAAACAGAGGCCCTTGGAGATAGCCTAGCTAGAGCACATCTAGAATAGTATGGCCGGTGCAGTCTGAGCACAAGAGAGATACATCATCCCATCCATCCGTATGATCAGAAGCCATTTATAAGAGTTTTTGTATTGGTAGTTGTTTTCTATGTTGTTTAAACCTGATTTAAAATGCAGGTCTATTGCAAGAGTTTTTTATATTTATTGTTCTAATTTAGTTGACAAATTGATGCTACTATAAAGCCAATGTTCTGTTAAATCTAGTTTGCTTGAAGTAATACTTTACAGGTGAAACACTTGAATAATTGAAGTGTGCATGCCTGTTACGTTTCTTCCAGTGATTCACGTGCCTTTGAATGTATTCAGCAAGATTTACTTTAATACCAGGCATCCTACAGTAGAACATTTCGGTACCATCTGCGTATTTAAAATGCTGTGATTCCGTTTGGCAGGTCGACTAAATGAACCACCAGAATTAGTGTGTGGGCTTTCAAAGTTGTGTATCTGTAAAACAGTTCTGAAAGGCGTTCGTGGCAAGGTGGCAGCCCACCTGTGGGCTCAGTGTGTGGAGGTGGCGGGGGATACCAGCAAGATTCCGAGCGACAAGGTTCTGAAATTTCATTGCTGGAAACAGTTATAAGATGCATTTACCTACAAGTATGCTTAGAATTGTTCTTAAAATCCTGATTTGGATGAGATGATGTAATAGATTTCTGTCTTCTCTAGAATGTATTTTATTTTAAAATTGATTGCAGTGTGTATCCAAATAGCTGTACTTGTGAAGATGCGAAGGGAGCACTGCATGAAAAGATGAGAGATTTAAGTTCAGCTGTAGATTGAACATTAGTGATTTATATTGGAGTTGGTGATTTCTGTGCTTGGAAGAACAAGGGTTCTTTTAAATCTGAATCTTACTGTAACAATACCATGTCAGATGGCATCAACCTCAAGTAACGTTTAAAAAAAAAGCATACGCACAAAAAAAACCTTTTTGCCTTTCTTACAAGAAATAATATTATTGCAAACGTGAAGCATGGAGAAAAGCCATTACTGCCTCCAAGGTGGTATGCCATCTCAATAAGACTTATCTTCTAGACAAGAAAAACATACTTTTCCAGTCCCACGTGTGCTACTAACCACCACTTACAAAAGCTTTGTTTTAAAGTGCTGGCAATTTTACCTAGGGCACACACTTTACTATATTTAAAAGGTCTCCAAAGAATACTAGTAAATCTAAGGTGAACCATGAAGACCCATGAATACAATGAAGTTTAAAGTTTTGCTGCCTGCAAGTTTTTGTTATTTTTCCTTTCTTTTCTGTACACAAATCTAACTTCCATCCTGCTAATATATCCTTAGTATATAATTAATATCAAATTTTAAAAGACTGGCTGAAAGAATAAATTCATGTCTTTTCAAGAAAACACAGCAATGTGACAATAAAAACAATTAGACATTTGAAGTAAACTAACAACATAACCAGCAATCTGTTTGGGTCATGAGCCAGAAGAGGCCATCTGGCATTCCCAGTGATAGCATGAGCAAGAGCTGCCACCTTTTATTGCATATTGATAAGGTCTGGTAACTGCTGGGTTGCTCCAACTGCATACAGAATTTCAGACGTAGTGGGTAATGCTGCATCGCAAGTGGTAATTGATGCAACAGAAAAATAACATCAGTGGACACGTGGGCTTTCCAGTTAGAATCCATCTACTTTGCTCCAAAGACCCGGACACTGAAATTCTGCAACTAAAAGGCTTATTTAAGATAAACAAAACTTTAAGGGACTCCGTGTGCAAGAATATATTCAGAGAAATGTCCGTCTGTCAGGCTTGGCCTGCAAACTATCTCTATACAGTAATATGGTAATGGTCTTTTATCATGAGTATCTCCAGAGGTTTCACTCAGTGAAATCCTACTGAGAACAGATGTGAGGTTTGGTGCGCACCAGTGACAAAGTAGTTTACAAGCTATACCCTACCTCTTCAGCAGCACGGATTTTAAATAGTTCAAAGCTTGGTGTTGTCTTTTTTTTTTGTGTGTGTGTGAGCATGTTGGCAGTTGAAGGTGATTCTTGTTTCATAGTTTCTTTAATTCACCTTTTTGACTTCACTGGAACTTTACATGGAATTAACAAATGCGTGATATTAGCAGATAACATCTCAAGGCTTTTCCTTGTGGGGACGAGGCCTTACTCATGAATTATGATCCCACAATGAACATTACACGTGTCACTCTTATCTCCTTTAGAAATACCCATATAATTTTGTTCGGGTTGAGAGCTTTTGGAAGAGTAACTGAGAGAGCTGAGTTTAATAACAGGGTTAAGACGAAAAGATGATGCCAATAAGATTTCCTCTTCATTCTTACCAGTCATTTTCCTGGCATGTATTTGAGTGCCTCTCAGCCTTTTATACCTAGGAGCAGAGGTTATAATAATGGCTTTAAATGTGTAATCTTGTGCGATAAAACCCCTGCTATTAATGCAAGGTTAAGTATCTGATTTTTAAACCTATCAAGGTCAGAAAAGCAAGGAGATGAAATTACCAATGCAATTTAGCTGGGAACTTTAATGTATTAACCAGTTTACAACTCCTTATATAATAATGGAGGAGCATCTGTCCCAGCAGTATGAAAAACAAGTTTATAATGACTCAGCTGATTCTCCAGCTGATAGGTAAGCAGAGAAATCCATACCAATCTCAGGCAGGAACCAAGGTACTTGCAGCTCCTTGGGGTTAGACAATTGACAATTCTGCTCCTTTGAAAATTCTCTTCCCAGAAATATGGGTTTGTAAGACTCCACTGCAATTTACAATACATGGCCTGGCATTGGCTCCATTATCTAGACAGAGGAGAAAAAGGCCTCTTTGATTTTTATTGCTTTCTGGTGGGATTTCTTGTACCATTATAGGAAAAAGTCTGAAATAACAACTGGAGGATGCTTGCAAAATATGGATCAGTCATTTTAGAAGATGACAACCTGTCTCATCCAATATTTTATTTTATCCAAATATTTTACAGAATCTGTGAAAAGTGTAGGAAGAAAATGGTCTGGTTTCACACTCCGCCCTGTTTCTTGGACCTTAATAAGGTCTCAAAATCATCCCTGACAATTTAGACGAATTGAATTTGTTGTTTTTTGAACTGGATCTTGGTAAGCAGCATGATTCCTGCCTGATGTTCTCATTCTTCTGTGATGTGTTTTGTCTATAATTGGCTATGAAACTTTCTTTCATACTTCTGTACTAAATGAGTTTTGCAAAAAGTTTAATAGTTCCTTTGCTTGCAGTTAGTCCTGCTGCAGAAGTGTTCAAAAACAGAGAACTAGGTGAAAAACTCTCCAAGGATTCAGTGTGATGATTTTAGTTTGCTTTTAATTAAGCTTTCTTCTTCCTCCCTTGAAGCTCAGACTCCTCTGAGGCTTCACATGTACCGTAAGAATTTCTCACTGTAATTCACATCAGCCCAGTGAAAACTACAGTGAGACCCAAATCACAGCCCATTTTTCAGGAACTGAGGTCCAGGGATCGCTCATCCACGATGGGTACAAATTGTTTGAAATGAGCCAAAACTGAACATGAATTTAGCTTCAACCCGAATTTTAGTCACTAAGCTCATTTCCCTAACAAAAACGTGAGTAATGATGTGTTAATTTGCTGTGTGCTGATTTGAGCTCCTGCTGAAGCTCACTTGCTCACCCAAGGCCTCAGCCCATCCCAAGACAGAAGCTGCAATTATACAAAATGTATTTCATACTTCTTGTGTGATCTTTGCAATTTTTGCCTTCTCTTCCCCCCATTCTGATATCACCAGAACAAACTGGTTCTTGCCTATCTCCTTGATTGCCCTCTTTCTCTCCCTTCCCCCCCACTTCTCTAGTGTTGTGTGCCCACCTCTTCTGTTATCACTGAAAGTGATGGGGTAGGGAGATGTGGCAGTAAGGAAGGACCTCTTCCTTCCAGAATGCTTCCTATACAGATCAAGTTCAAGGCAGGACTTTTGTTTGCCTCGTGGCAGCTCACGTATTGGTAGACGGTTTGAACAAAAGTTTATTTCAGGCTGCAGATGTTAGTTGTTTTGCTGGAAGATTATCAAAAATTGCAAAGGAAGAGAACTGTTGGCGGGTTGAATTCTCATGTGCCAAGGATGAATTTTCACTCCTAGTAAAACTCAAAATCTGAGCAAATCCAGGATTCTGCTCTGTATGTGGTCTAAAGGCAAAGGGATTCGTAGCTCTTTAATTCATGAGACATGATGTCTCACTGAAACATGGATGATTTAAATGCGATGAGGTGAAGAATGCATAAGAAAATAGAGAAATACAGGGAGGCAGCTGTGTTTACAGTGTTCAGTTCACTGAGAATCCTTTTGTGTGCGTGATGCTTATGGATGTACTGTTACAGTGGGTATTGGTGAGAACTGACTGGAGGACAGATGGACCATAAGGGATTCATTCTCCATTATTCCTTCTCATGATGTTATCCTTCTAAAGGAAGAATTTTCAAAGCAAGGAAAGCTCTTTATACGTCTTAATTATGGAGGTCATTGAAGTATAGAACTTTTTAATACCTTTGCTGAAGGTCTGTAGCAAATTTGTGGTGGACTTGAGATTTTAATTATGTTTTATGTTTTCATTTTCCATAAAAATTCTTTTCTTTCCTGCAATCCTAAACTCAGTCTACACAATCCTTTCTGAATGAGATCTGTAAACATGGGAGGCTGGCAGGGTCTTCCAAGATGGCATATACTGTTAAGTCATTCCTTATATTATATGATATAAATGGTTGTATATGATGAACTTGAAGGTCTTTTCCAATGTAAATGATCCTGTGATTCTATTAAATAAGACTTAGCCACGCATATTTGGAAACAGAAGAAAGAATAAATGGTGATCTCCAGGTCAACAACAAAAAAGAGAGAACAACGTATATGTCAACAGGCTGACCACCTTATGTCCCCTAGAGCAAGCAAGATGCCAGGAGATTACTATCCCAGAAAATTTCTTTATAGACAGGGCCAAGGAGACTGCATCACACTTAGAAGGGCGTTTCCCAGGAGTTTATTTCCATTTGTTTGTTTATCTATTTGTGGCCACCACGTATTATGATCAGAAAGAGGCAGAAACAAACATGCACACTTTTAATAGCTCTTGTGTGTATTAGTTATGGAGATAGAAGATTTCCTAAACGCTTTTTTTTTTTGCTTGATTTGTTTGTCATAGGCTTGTACCTATGTTTAGTGTGTTTCTGTTCTGTAAGTTAAACACATAGCTACCGAATGGGGTGATGCGTGGTTAAATCCTGTATGATAAAGGACAGAGAGTTTCAGAAAGAGAGAAACTGAATGTTATGAGTTTTATTGAAGCTTTGTAAAGTTGCAGGCTTCAGTTTCCTACAAACCAGCGGAGCTAAGCCAGGCGTTCACAAAGATGGGGAATTTTAGAGAAATAAACCTACAGGTTTTTGTCTGCTGCCCCTTGCTGTCTTAGAAGTGAGAACTGTGACATCAGTAAGGTTTATTACACAGCCTTTGTGGTGTTTCAGACTGTTGCTGCATCGTGCTGCTCTATTCTGTGCTAGATGCCAACTCGCAGGAAGCTCCGAAGGGGCAATGAGTTTTACACCTCAGTGATATCTTTCTGCTAATGGGCTGTGTTAGATGTGAAACCATTCTAAGCCAAAATCAAGTTAAGGTTTGTTGATAAGTTGTTGCTTGAGCTCAGGTATAAAGCAGATGAGCTAAACACCATAACAAGTTGGAAAGGAGGTGTTGTCTCCTTATCTTTGTAAATGCCACCTTGAGTGGAATTTAAAATGCCGTGTCTTTCATTCACTTGAAACAAAATGAAATTCTGAGAAATATTATGTTCAAAAATAAACACAAATCTTTTTTTGCTGGCCACCACCTGAAAAACCAAGTGTTTCCTCAGCTTTTCTTAATGTTTGCTTTTAAAGATGAAAGGAATGGCTTATTAGAGCACAACTTTGCATTTGCTGTGACAAAAACTGTAACACAGATTGCAAAGTGCAGATCGAACAATTTGGAAATAAGAGGAAGTATTTTAATACGAATGTAATAATAAAAAAGAACAATTGTTCTTTATTGTGACATGCAAGTCATGCAAGATGAATACTGAGTTGTATTCTGCCTCGTAATCAGTGACAATAGTATTTCCCTTAATACAGTCTTTTAAAATACTCTGGCTGTCCATCTTATAGAAAATAATCAGGATTTAAGCAGCATAGCTCTAGACATTATGTTAAGTAATTTCCTTCCTCCCTTCCTCCCTCCATCCCTCCCTCCCTGCTTCCATCCATCCCTCCATCCATCCCTGTTTTCTTTCACACAGTGTCTTACATGAAGTTCAATTAATGAATAATGATAAAAATGCAGAATGCCACCTTGCTTTTAAAGCTTTTCTTTGCCACCAGGAATTCATTATTTTCCTTGTAAAATTGACATTTTTTAAGGGGGGAAAAAAAAAAAATCCATCAAGTATCCCCACTAATTGGAAAACTGTATGTGTGATATAATGTGATACAAAGTAGTCAAGGCAGTGCAAGTCTCCAAGGGACATTAAAAGTTAACAAGCCCTGCTTGTGTGGAGCCGACAGAGGCATTTGAAATTCATCAGATTAGTGGGTGATACATTATTGCTCTCTTCTGATTATCATAACTCTGCATTCTATTTATATATTTTTAAAAGAAACTCGCAGGCATAATGTTTGTGGTTTCTCACTTCTTCCTTCTTTATCTCCATCCTTCTGTCCCTCTCATCCCCTGGTATCTCCAGCAGAGGCTGTCTGCACAACTTTTTTTCATCCTTTGGGCAGAGTTAGTAGCAGTGTTTTAAGCTATTGGATTTTAATTAGGAAAGACACCTGCTTGAAGAGCAGGAAATCTGCTCTGCACCCAGAAAGTAAGAAACAGACACTATTATAGCAGACCATGGCTCTTCCTCTGTCCATATAGTGCACCAGGTGAAGCAGAGGTCCCATGGCAAGGTAGGTTCTTGTAATTGCTGTTCATGTCTACTTCTGCTGGAAAGAATTTTAGTAAACATAATTCTGGCATTATATGATGTGGAGAAGCTGGCTTTAGGTAAGTTTAAAAGAGAAATGGCCCACTTTTAGGAGAAAAATAAACCGTGAACATTGTCTCAGTGGCTGTTGCTACAGACCATTGTGTTTGCAAACCTGGTCTCCAGTTTGCATTGCAGAAGCAAATGCATCATCTGGCAAACCCCAGAATCATACATCACAGCTTTGTGGTGATGGCTTTGACCAGTCTGGGCAAAATAACTCATTTGTTTTGCTCTGTTATTCCTGCTCTGAAGAGCAGCCTGAGCACTGCTCTTATGAACAGCGATTCCTCATGGAAGTGGGTATGTGCAGAGATGTCTCCATGTGCTCCCTGTACACGTGTTTCTGATCAGACCTCCTGTAGAGTTGGGTTAGCACAGATCAGAGTTTCCATGGAAAACAATGTCCTACAGCCAAATGAAGTTGTGCTGCACTGGCTTAATGAACTTGCATGGTTAAATGCTCCTTGCTTATTTCTGTTTCTTCTGTATGTGCTTTGCTATATATAAGCACCAACGAAACAGGATTTTCTGCTCAAAATCAGGCTTGACAGTTTTAAAAGTGTTGATGTTGAGTAGGATAGCAAAAAATTCCCCTTGCAGCTCATCAGCAGCTGGGTTTTGTGTGAACGTTTCTGTCCATGACACTCAGTGCTCATGAAAATGAGACTACTCAGTCTCCTCATAAATATCCAATGAGCTATAATGTCATCAGTCTTCCTAGAAATAAAATATTAAACACTGTAAATGGTATTTGACCTCTATTACAGCGTCTGGAGGATTAGAAATGCTCCAGTTTCAAGCAGCGTGCTGTCAGTTGTGCCCCAAGCTGTGTGTTCGTAGGGGATGACTGGAAGGAGAGCAGCCCAAGCAAACGCTGTCTTTCCTCCAGGACCTGCCATCCACGTTGTGCTTGTGTGCCTTCCGATGTGTTTAGATATTATGGTGGAAATATAGAAACTATGCCACTGTCATATCTCCTGATATTATCAACAATATGGTATCAAACCATTCCAACAGCTTTGCTTTCAGTTTTTCAGAGATAATATATTTAAAACCTATACTTGCGATTCCGTTCAGAGCACTGACAGCATGTGTTTCCAAACAAGGATGAGCTTGGAAGTAAACTGGATGTAGGAGCTGGAATTCAAAATGATTTTGGTATATTTGGAGCAGCTGTATGATTAAAATAGGATGTGTTCAACAAGGGAAAATGCAACATTCTGCACTTAGTGGGGATAACAGTTGGGTAGATGCCATTTCTGGATGGGGCTCTGCATATGCTGGTCCAGTGGGAGGCATCTTTGCCATGGCAGGGGGGTTGGAACTGGCTTTAAGTTCCTTTCCAATTCCAACCATTCTGTGATTCCATAATATATTTTCTTCTCTAGAAGTTGTTTACATGGTTGGAAAGACGGAAGGAAATGCTTTCTTTTGGTGGTAAATTCATAAAATAAGCACATACATAGAACATTAATTGTTAGGAAATCTAAATCTCAGGTTTGACCTGATTGTGTCTGTTTGAGTTATACGTTATTTTACCTATACACTGCTAATTGAAAAGTGCCTTCTGCCCAATAAAGGTCCAGTTGGATTTATGCTCTCCTCTGTAGTTACTTCTATCAAAGTGAAGTAAGCAATCGTTTCATAATTTTTAATGGCAGTCTGTTATTTAATAATGCTTTACCTTTTGTCTTACATAACCCTTGTAATTTTGTTAGCATAAAGTAATCCCTTCTTAGTTCGTATGGCATATTCAATAGTGACACCATGATTTTCAATAAAATATTGAGTCCTGGTCTCAAATCCCAATGCCTGCTGGATGTCTTTCTAATTTGCAAATAATTTCATGGCTATTTTTTGTTTGATATTATGATCTGATAAATCCACAGACTGAAACTCAGTTACAAGCTCTGTTCTTCAAACTTCCTTTCTGTTCCCATGTAGAAAAATATAATCTTTTGAAATCAAATTCTATTTTTATGAGAGTCTGCTGTTTTCATAGATCAGTTGGACTCTTGTGGTATACGGAGCAGTTCTTGTTATCTGTGTGCTTTCTCTCTGGAGCTCAAGGAGGAAATGCATATGGCTTTTAGGCAGGTAAACTGATGTTTGATGTGATGCATTTTGGCTACCTGACACAAGGGCAAGACCAAAGCTCCAGTACAGACGAGGCTATGTTATAAAGCATGTGGAATGGCTACAGGGGGCTGTGGGAAGCTTTGCATCTGGAAGGACTTTTGGCCTGGCTTTGGCGGGGCAGGCAAAGCTGTGTGCTGCCCACTGTCCCAGCAGATTCTCCTTTCCTTCGGGCACCTTTCTTTGTGCGTGTCAGGGCTGAGCCTCCTTGATTCTGGGTGAGCTTGAGCTCAAAATTAGCCAGAAACCTTTCTAAAGTCTTGTTTAATTTGTTTCGCTGTTGTTTTTTCTTTCCTCAACTTTCTGCTAATAATTCTGTGCTGTTTTGCTTCCCAAGAATCTCTGAGCACACCTAACTTGCATAAAATTGACTGTATTGCAGGTGCCCTCTCTTAACTAGGGAAATTTAAAGCTTCTGACTCCAAATCCAAGCATGAAATGATCCAAAGTGGAACTGTACTTCCTGTGTCCTTTTCTCCTCCAGTTAAACGTAGTCCGTAGGTGTGCAGCTGCATCTTGCTGTGCCCTTGTGCCCAAGGACAGAGCTCAGCCTACAGCACCCAGACAAGCCCTCTGCATGCACAGGCAGGAACAGATTGCAGTACTGCTGTCCTCAGCGCAGTGCTAAATTGCAGATTAAGATTTCTTTTCCTGGACACAAAAGTGCCACACAAACATTAGGACTGGTTTGTGGTGCCACATTACTGGCATTAAGCTTTTCCCTTTAAGCGCAGGGACAGCTTCTCACGTTGCTGTGGGATTATTTATTAGTTCTTAGATTGCTTGTTAACTGTGATGACTGAAAGTTAATGTAAGTTCATATTATAAGTAGAGTATTAAAATAGTGTGAAGTTGGCTTGAACTTTGCTTTCTGACGTTTGTCTCAGCTGGACTGGGGGCTAAATAGTGGCAGCACGGCCTTATAAATACTTGCCTTATAGTTTGGTTTGTTTGAGTTTGTTCAGTTCATGTATATAGACTGGAAGAAAGAGTGTGTTCATATAATATGCAGCTCAGGAGTTGGTGTTTGAAAACTTGGGTTTGAGTCCCTGCTCAGGTCCCACATCTTTCTGTTCTGGTGGCATTCGTCAGAGCTCAGCGGAAAATCCACTTTCCAGTTACATTATTTGTATTCCAGTGCGATATTTGCAGGAATATTTGAGAAGGAAGAACAAATTTAATGATCCCTCGAGTCACTTTTCAGTGCCACTTGGTTTTCTGTTGGAGCCTTAGTTTATGTCATTGTGGTTTTCCTCTTCCTAACTCATAAAATTTCCTAAAGCAAACAGGTTAAGAGCAGATTCACACATTTTCTGCAGTACTCTGTGTTTAACATCTGCAAATCAATTACGTCAAGTTAACTCATTGGATTTCAGTTTGATTCTCCCAGTTATTTGAAAACACAACTGCTATGATTATGCAGAGTTTATAGTCGTATAATCACTCCCAGTGATAGATTCTCCTGGCTTAAGATCAGCACATAGGCAACCTCTTCATGGTCAATGTTTTAACCTTTCAAAGTTTCCTATTCACACATAAACATTTTTCCTCTTCAGACTGTAATCCCCTTTATGGGTCTATAATTATTTCCAATTATCTTATGTAAACCATCGTTATCTTTCCTTTTAATCTGTGCAGTCTCTAATGTAATAGCTGCTAATTTAAATCCTACCTGTCCCCCACCTCCTTCTGCTGCAGCTGTAACCTTGCTCAGATTCTGTTCTGTGAGGGATTTTTTTTTTCCCCAGGCTTTATGACTCAAAAATTCATCCTTGCTTTTCTTACTTTGAGACTGAGCCTGGCTTTCTTTTGTTTATTTTTGGATTCATTGTCTCCTCCACCTCTTTTTTTTTTTTCAAAGTAAGGAAAGGCATTGTTACGGTCTTGCTTTGTAGCATTTATGTATTCTTAAGTCAGTTTTAATCTCTGTGCTTTTACCTTGTTCAGATGTCAACCTATTCACCAAATTGTTTTATTCTACAGCAGCTTGAGCCTTGCATTATTTCAATAACTAATTGTTTTCCACCTTGATCTTCCTAGCTATGGTCTTCAAAAAGAATTCTTTTAAAGTCACTGCTTATGTCATGGAATCATAAAATGGTTTAGGTTGGAAGAGATCTCAAAGCCCAACTATTTTCATCCTGTGCTGTGGGCTGGTTGCCCCCCAGCAGCTCAGGCTGCCCAGGACCCATCCAGCCTGGCCTTGTGCACCTCCAGGGTTGGGGCACCCAATTTGGCAGCAGTGCCAGGGTCTCACTGCCCTCCGAATTAAGAATTTCTTCCTAACATCCCTTCCCCCCCCCCCCCCCCCCCCCCATATTCTCACATGAAGAAAGAGAATGAGGCCAGTTCTGAATTTCCTTTTCTGTGTGAATAGTTCTTTGGTTATTTTTTTCCTCCTGTAGGAAATCCCTGCTGCTTCTTCCTGCCACTTACCTTCGTGAACCTCTAGTCTTTGTTAGCAATTTGGCCTGGTAAGGTGATGGCAGTTCATAGCTGTTGAGGGGAAAATGATTGCTTGGTTTATAAGTGCATTAGCTTTTGAAAGTCTTTTAATAGCAGGAGAAGGATTTCAAAATGGTCTCTGTATTGGAGGGCAAATGAGAGTGTTACGTTGACAAGTGGCTAGTGGCATAAAACAGACAGACTGCTTCATTTAGTGCCGATCAAAGCTTTTTCCGGTATCACAGGTTTAGTTAAAATTTGAAATAACCAGATCTGGTGATCACAAAGCCACAGAAACATGTGCACTGATGTTTGTGATAAACTCTGTTGGCTTGGCACAGAGTGTAGGAAAGGCATGGAGCTTTTGAATATGGTGGTGTAGCTTGACTAGGACAGTAGGACAGATCTCTCTGATACCTGTCACAGACCACGACAGGACCAGCAGTCTTCTAAATCAATCATGGTAATGCATGCCAAAATCTCCATTGGGGAGAAAAAAAGGAAAAAAGCCAAGAGAGAAGTGCAGTGCTGAAGTGTTTCCTTCTTCCTCTGTCTCTAAGGCTAACATTAAAAGTGCTGATGTTCTCTTAGAAAGCTTTTCACAACTGGAATTCCTACCTCCCTGCAACAGTAGAAGTGCCGTCGTTACATGACGAAACTGAAATAACCTCAACGCAGGATAAAACCAGGCATCAAGGAAATTGGTTGGAAAAGTGGCTGGTCCCATTGGAAACACTGTCGTGACAGGAGGATTAGGTTTTGAGCAAGGTTAGCGCAAACATTTTGGATGAAGTTGAGATAATTAGTAGAAAAGTTCTTTCTGGTTCTGACAGAGAATTTGTCTGGTGAGGAATTTTCCAATGGTCACCCACCTGCAGCTGGTCAAAGCATGGGCTTCGCAATTTGTTTAAATAAATCACACACTGAACCCATACCACACTTTCCTCTCCCCAGGGGACACTTGACTAACGTCAAGTCTCCCAGACCTCAGCTGTTAGAAATATGGAAGCGAGAATGATGTTTGCATCCTTTAAGACCTTCTTCTCATTCTCAACCTTCACCAGCAGCGCCCAAGGACCGGATCCCGTGATCTAGTTTCCCCATACTATGGCGATGAAAGCTTGTTCTTAATAATGAACATTAATTTTGAATGTGACAGCTCATCCTTGGAGCTTCTGAGTATGAATTACCTTGCAGAAGTAACAACGGTGATCTTAGCGGTGCATATTGTTATGCACACCGCACACATTCTCATTTGCCTACTCCTCCAAATGATATCAATGTTAAAAAATTAATTGAGCATAAAGATGTTGTATTAGGCCCACAGAGCATATCATGCTCTACAGCTTTTGTAGTTAAATAATTTAAAGTGAAAATAATTTTCAGAATCTTTCTATGAGTGTTTATTTATGTATGTGGAATATTGTAAAGTCTTTTTCATCTGGGACATGATATATGAGTTGGCAGACCCTCTCAATATGTCATGAGCTTGAATTGAGTCTGAAAATGTACTCATTTCAATCCATCATCTGCTGTTTTTTTTTCCAGTGATACATGTGGAACAGGGTTTCCTGGCAGGAAGGTGAAGCATTAAATACACATAGAGACCAGAGCACGCTTCCCCCTGCTCTGGGTGGTCTCTCTAGGACAGGATTAGTGGCTCCAGTTGCTTAGCCACTGCTGTACTTATTTATGGATAGACCAAGGAGCTACATCTGCATGCCCCTGAAAGTGGTACATTTCTGGAGCAAAACTCATTCTAAAAGGAATTAAGATGCAGTATCCACATACTGTTCTGCAGGGAGTAGATTTACTTCTTTCAGCTTTGCTTCCTAATATGAGAAGGAAAATGAAACCCTTCCATTGAAATGGTTTTCTTTGCTTCATAAAGAATTCTCAGAGCTAGCGTATTTCAGAGATGGACATGTATGTGCATACACACATATGTGCACTGGTTCATGTAGCCCCTCTCCCTGTCTTTTTGGCAAAGGTTAGTTAAGATAGACCAGGTACGAAAATTAACTCCTTCCTGCTCGCTGCGCTCTCCTGCTCTCTAGGCAGGAGAAGCATTAGCCTCAACTTCTATTTTAAAAACCTTGCAAAAGCAATGAAAATCCAAAAAGAACATAACTAGGACCTTAGTGTTTAAAGATCTACAGGAATGTCGCAGATGACTTAAATCTACCAATAACTGTGCTCTTAAAAATGATTACATTAAGCAAAAAAAAAAAACCCCAACATCCTAAAACCAGCCCCACACCTCTCCCACTTCTACTATCGTTTCTGTTTGTTATTCCTGTAACAAGAGAGTGTGATTTATTGTACTCAATTTGTTTGAGGGTTTATCAGGATTTGGAAATAAATGTTCAGCAAACAAAGAGCATTAGAAGTCACAGTGATAATTAGAAGCTAAAAGTAAATAACATTGCTTTTAGTTTCTAAACAGATATGTTTCCCTTTATTGGTAGAGTGCAATTAGTAAGACTGCTGCCTTAAACTCTTTGCCAAACTTTTGGACATAAAATAATGAGAGCAATGGCTTACAAATGTACAAGAACATTTTGAAGAATTTTCTGCTCGGTTATTTCTCAGTAAGGTGCAAAACAGCTATAAAATTCTACAGAATAATTCTGCTTTTATGTTATTCTGTGTCATGTTTAATACACAAACTGAGGGTGTAGTCATCACTATACCTGGGAACTTAGCAAAGCACAGTGAACAGACGAGGGAAGAAAACAGCACTGGAGGGCTAAGAGAAAAGGAGCAGTGTTGAAATTCATCCTTAGGAAAGGGGAGTTACACTGATGTGATCTGTGACACTGCATTACATACTTCTAAGTTGCCTGTAGTCTGATGTCAGGGAGTAACCTTGGTGTTGTCCTCTATGAACCATTCTTCTGGATTTAAAAGCACACACGAACTGTTCTCAAAGATGCAAAACAACTTTCTAATTTTCTTAAAATAGGTGGGATGTATCCTGTCCTAAATAGTCACTCCTAGAAATACAGTAAGAGGCTGCAACGCATTGAAAGCTGTTTTAGGCTTTCAAATCCAATCTTGGCAAGGGATTTTGTTCATTAGCACTGTCTCTTGTAGACATTATGGAGGCAAGGTAATAGAAATCTTTTTTATTGATTGGGGCTGTGCTTTAAGAAAACAGTAATTGCCACCCTAAATTTAATTTGTAGATACTATCAGGTGCCAATGTTCTGTTTTAGTATTAATGGCTTCCTGGAACTGCTAATGTGAATGCAAAAAACTTAAATTCATATTAGCATTACTAATTGTGTTCTAGACCAGTATGAAGTTCAGATTTTCAGTTTCTAAAAGGAGGCTAAAAGAAAGAAAGGGACAGTCTCTTTAGCAGTCTGTTTCGATAGAACAAGGGGAGCTGGTTTCAAACTGAAAGAGGGGAGATTTAGACTGGACATAAGGAAGAAGATTCTTGCAGTAAGAGTTGTGAGGCAGTGGCACAGGTTGCCTGGAGAGGTGGTGTATGTCTCATACCTGGAGACACTCAAGGCCAGGCTGAATGGGGCTCTGAATATGGATGGAGCTGTGGGTGTCCCTGCTCACTGCAGGAAAGTTGGACCAAATGGCCTTTAAAGGCTCCCTTCAAACTTGAACAATTCTGTGATTCCATGATTTTTGTTGTTATTTATTTTTGCTTAAGAAAACGTAGCACGTATTTTGGAAGACTGGTCCTTCAACTAAATGTTTGTTTAGTAAGAAACTTGCAAGAAGTTGGCAAGTCTAATCTATATTTCTGTGGTTTTTTTTTTGCGTTGGGAAACTGTATACATTGGATCTGTTTTTAACATAAAAACCGGAAGGCAAAACTTCAGAAATGAAGACTGGAAAACCATTTATTGGAAAACAGAATAGATGCATATAAAAGCATTTTACTGTATACAAAGCCATGGATGAAAAAAATAAAATGCTACTATTATGAGCTGGGCAAAAGGGAGGAGGAATGATTCTGCCAGTTACAGTACTGGCAGTTTTTCCTAGCTTTTTCATCACTTAATTTGCAGTATTCTGAGGTCTTTCAGTTGGTGTTTTTTATTCTCAGAAACTGACAGCAAGGGTCAGATCAAACCTTACATCTAGTTACTCTTGCAGCCCTGAAGGTTCAATCAAAAGATCCTTATTGTATGATTGTTCCCTTCAAATTTCTTTTGGAAGAGTGAGGGAATGTCAAAACTTCTGTATTCCTGCATCAGGACACAGACGTTTTGATCTACAGTTGCTCTGAATCACCCAGTCAGACAAATAAAAAGAGAGCACGAATGCCCAGAAGATGATTTGGGGTTTACCTTGCTGAACCTGGAAGTTGTGTGAGGTGACAATTTAAAATGCTTTTCAAGTAAATTTGTAATTAATTTCTTTCTTTCTTTCCTTCTTTTCACACCTTCCATCTCTTTTCTGGGTTTTGTGCCACTGCTCCATCCCATCCTACATCAAAACCATGCTGTGTGATGAAGCACTCAGAGGTAGCACTCCGTGGATCTGAAATTTTTTGGATAGAACATGAGTTTTTGAGAGCATTTCAGTAAGCATCTTTGTATCATTCAAAAGCGAGTTTTCTAAGCTGTTTCCAGGGATTAAGGTGAGACGACTACATGGGACCTCGTATCCATAGCATGTCAACCATTGACTCGCATAGGAGCAACGTATAGCTATGACTGAGGGCAAAAGGGAACCTGTGTGTAGATGCAACCAAATGCCAGCATTTCATCGTGCATTGTGTTGATAGCCCCTTAAATAAATGCAGACACATTGGCAACCTAGAAAACTAAAGCATTTGGCTCTAGCAGGTACTCAGTGGAATGACACTACAGGCTGGAGCTAGTATCAATAAATACTATTGAGGTCCTTCCCTTGGCAGTCTCTGGAATTTGTCAGTTGAAGTGGGATCTTACAGACTTATTTTCTCTGGAAAAAGAACCTGTTCAAAAAAAAAACAACAAACCACCACCAACACCAAAATGCCTGGCAGAAATGAAGACATTTATATGTGCCTTCAGGTTTTAGTGAAAGCAAAGTAACAGGACGCTAAAAGTCTTTGTATTATTTGTGGGCAGGGGTAGTCACTGTGATGGTGATGTTATATCTGTAGATCAGGAATGCGTGCCTAGGCACAGGCAGTTTTGAAAGTAGAGCTCTGTTTATTGACATATGCCTTGGTGTTTTAATTTTTCTTCGTGACTATAGGAGAGTAGAAGCAGCGATGTCTTCTCACTGTGTCTTCCCAAAAGAAAAATGCACTCAGTTCGGGATTATCAATACCCAAATGATTGTCTTCATTGTCCTGCTGTTATGTTATCTTCATCCCGTTCGTAGCTGCAAAAACAGATATGAGTATTCAGCTTCTTATGGAACTATAGAATAAGTGTTCGTATGCATGCAGTGTAAGAAATATCACGCACGACGTTCAAATGATTTATTGTAGTTACTGTTTTTCCTTTCGATTTTCAACATAATTATGGCCAAATCACAAGCTGCATTTTTTCACAACTTTGACTTACATAACCAAAGATTTTATTAACCAGGGAATGAAGAACATGCTTTTGAAAGGGACTAAGCAGTGAAGTGATGAATGGAACTGTTTCCAAAGCATGCACATAAAGTGATATCATCTAGCTAAGGCTGATTTCTGCTCCATCGCTTCAACAGGAAAATAGCTATATTGCTGAAATGATTCGGCTTAGGCTCTATTATTTGCAGTGGCGCTTGACAGTTATGGAGTTGGAATTCAATTTCTTTCATCTAAAGCAGGTGTGCCTTAAAAAAATCACTCTGCCACTTCTGTGTAACGCATGGAGGTTGTTGGCTTCTTGCCTGAAAGCATTTCAGTGCACTTATCCCATTTTCATACAACAGAAGTTGTCCATGAATATCATCCTGGTTTAAATACATGAGTGAATTTGCTTTATCCCAAAACAAGATAATCGATGATATGAAAAGCTTTATTTTATGCTAGCACATAGATTTAAGAACCCGTTTTGAAGGGCAGTTTTATAGAAAGCTGTATTAGAAAGCATATAAAAACGTTGATATTAATTTATTATTCAGGGCTAGAAGAAAGGTCCTCTTTGATCTTGATATATCTGTATTTGATAGGACAGCTTATCCTTGATATTAACATTATATATCCAAGTGCTACTTCCCTTTCTGGCTCTAAAATACCTTACCTTAGTTTTTGATAGTGATATATACAGGCAGCAGTTGTTTATTTGGGAATAGTACATGGTGCATTTACTTTATAGGAAAAGAGAGGGTACTTCAACAAGTGCCTGCTGGGACTCAGACATGTCTGGTTAGAGTAAGGATTCATTTTATGTAGAAAAACTGCACGTAATATCTGAAGGAGTAATATGGAGTTATATGTCTTTTTTTCAGGTCAAATAAAAATGTATGCTTGCACGTCTGGCTCATAGTACACGTTTCCAAATGTCTATATACACAGTTATACTAAAACATATATCTGGATTTTGGATGTATATACACTTGTGTGTGTAAATGTATATGTGTGTATAAATATACACGTACATATATCTGTATATGTACGAATGAAATGCTGCAAAATGCCCTGTCCTGCTTGGTAAAAATGTGAAAATGATTCAGGATGCCTCTGAATACAATGAGCATGTACAAACAAATATATGTGTCGAAGACATTCAGTGTTTTGGTGAGTAAGCCATCAAATTTAAGCTCAATTAACTAATTAATTAATCGCATTCCTTTGTTGTAAGCAAATTGTCTGACTAATATGCACAGCATGTGTAGCTCCATTCTGCTTTTATTTGACTTTCTTTTTTATCTCTTAGTACTTCCATGTTCTTGTAGTATAATTTATGCAAGCCACTTTCCCCTAGAACTCCGTAGGTCAATAGCGTCTGTATTTACAGATGCTGAACACAGCTTGTGTAATTTGAGCGTCATGATTTGTGGTTTAATGTCTCTTGATCACAGAATCATGAAGGATGGAAAAGAACTCTTAAGATCATGTAGTCCAACCATCCACCTACCACCAATGCTGCCCACCACACCATGTCCCTTAGTACCACATCTACACGTTTCTTGAATGCCTCCAAGGATGTTGACTCACCTACCTCCCCGGGTAGCCCGTTCCAGTGCTTGACCACTGAGAAAATGATGTATATATTGATGTATAAATGGATATATACAAGAAGAAAGTAATAGCAGTGTTAAAGCCACTGGCCATAGCAAAGTGCCATTTCAGACCTTACCAAAGTCAGCAGTATGTTTAATCTTTGGAAGATCATCCCTGAATTCATTCATATGGAATGTGAATGGCTTGTTGCTGTTTGGTTTGCTGGTAATTTCCCATGTTAAAATTGTCAGCTATGAAGTTTGCCTTTTTCAGTTTCTATTTTCTGAAAGCAGTTAGACTCCTCACTATCTTTATGCTTTAGAATATTGATTCAACAGACAGACCAGTCCAGGGCATTAATATTTAAACTGTTTTTGGGGTAACACGGCAATCATGATAGCTTGCTGTGCATTCATATCTAACTAGATATCATTCTTTGGCTTAAATTAATTCTGTTGGCTTAATTAATGCTGTTACTTTAACCCATTTAGAATGAAAAACAAACAACCCAAGAAGGAAAGCACGATTGTATTAGATAAGGCAGCAGTTACAATATACCTTTCAACTTTCAGAAAAGCTCCCTGTTCTACCACTGATGCAGTGGTTATCCTGGTCTCTCTGGGACTCAGGCCAACGTTGTTGGTAAATGTGGTTCCACTGGAGAAGGGAACCATTTAGTGTGGGTTTTTTTTTGTTGAGTCACCCCTTCCAACCATGAACAAATGGACTCTGATGAGTGCTTTGAATGTAAAAGTCAGCGGGAGCATTTGTCTTCATGTCTGCCACAAAACTTCTTGCTAAATTATCTGGATCTCTCAAAGAGTCGATACAAATTAAAAATACTCAAAAGGTTTCTAAGAGAGTGATTGCTATTCTAGCAGGTTCATTAGCCTTCTGAGGAATTTTGGCAGGCTTTGTTTAGCAGAACTCCAAAACAAAGTAAACCAAAAATGTCAGGAAATGAATTGCAAATCACTTGGCAATATAGATGTGAGAACTAGGAGGTAGATGACGAATAATTTGGGAAAATGTATATTGTTCCTCGAGGAGTTTTAACTGCGCAGAAGGGAACTATATCAAAGATTACAGCCGAGAAAGGGGAATAACTTTATTAAACGAATATGGGCAGCGCAGCTTCTCCAAATAGACGAGCTAAACCAGCCTATAGACACTGTTTAGTCTGAGGGAAAAAAAAGGCGTTCTGCAGCAAAGCTTTTTATTTCCAGCTCCCTTTATCTATCTTCTTGGTGTGTTCAGCCTATCCTCTGAAAAATATACTGCTAAAATGAATCTTTCACTCTACTGTTGTGAGACTAAGTTGAAGACCAGAAATAAAGTTCAAAGGAAGAAATTGCTCTTCTAAACTAGATAAGGGGCAATTACCTTGCATCTCCTTCCCTGGGAAAGGGAGGTTAGCAAGATTGAGTTAGCTGCAGGTGCAGTCACCTGAGCATCCCTAGGCAGCTGCTGCTGAGGGAAGGGAAGAGGCTGCTCAACTCCAATTTAAGCCAGTTTTTTTGATAAATGTTGCATGCCACTACTACTGTATTTTCCCTGCTACTTGAAGGTTCATTACAGAAACAGAGCAAAGCAAGAGTTTTAACTCCCATAGCAAAACAAAGAGGTGAATCTAACAAGAGAGAATCGTAGATGACACAGGCAAGGCTAATGTGTTCGGTGCCTTATACTCGGTCTTCACAGAAAGGTTAAATGTGACAAAAGGTTTAACATGTTCAGAATTAGTAAGAGGAGTTCAAGGGAGAGCAGGGAAGGAACTGAATATTTAGGATGGGATAAGTCAGATTGAAGGTCAGTTTACAAGGTGAAATGGCTGGGCAATAAACTGGGTTTTTAGTTTATGGTTTGCCAGCTACTTTAACTCCCCATATAGAAAGTCTTAGTGCATAAGAGGAATTTTACGTGGAACAGGTTAATAAGGCTTCATAGAGTTTACTCGAGCTTACTTAAAGATAGGGTTTCTAAATGGGCAGTCATTAGCTTTGAGTACTCCTGAAGGACAGTCTCCTGAAAAGCACAGTATATATCTTTTAATAAGAAAGAAAGGGAAAGGAAAAGCAAGGTGACGACAGCCATGTGGGTATCTAAGAAGATACTAAGGCAAGTTATTAAAGAATAAATTCATAATCTCCTCAAGCAAAATGTGGTAAGCAGCCATTCTTGTCACCACAAGTAGATACAATTTTATTTTAGGGGGACTTGTGACATAGTTGTGGTAATCATGCCAATGGGTCAAACAAAATAAGCAGGGAGATATTCCTGTCTGAGAAGCATTATCAAAGAGTGACTGTGTCAATGGTTTGCTGCCAAGATGGATACCCATAGGCCCTGACTTTTCTCTACTCTTCGTTACTGTCATTAATGTCTTAGGCAATGAGATGTCAGATTTTTGAATGATGTCACACTTGGAAGCAATGCAATCAGATTTAGAATGAAAACTCTTTTTGATAAATGGGTGAAACAACTGGAAATCCATGAGAAAAAATTAAGTAAAGGTATAATAAAGGCTGTGCTCGCAAAGCAAAAAGTCAACTGCATGGTTGCCAAATGGAAAATAAGCCATCAAGTATCAGCAGCGCGGAGCACTGAACTGGTTACAGCGCTACAGCAGAAAAATGTAAATCTCTTGTTGTAAATGTATCTACAAGAGAGTTTGAAGCCAATGGGGAGGCGGTTAGTGGTGTTCCTCTGCATTGCTTCTAGTATTGGGAGAAATTGCAGAGATTTAGACATGAGCAGCAGAAATGGGTTTGACACCTGATTGGTTTACGTTGAGGAAAATGAGAGAAAATCAGGGAGGGGTGGCTGTATTTGTCTTCAAACCTTGAAATCTGTAAAATTCTTTAAAGCTTGTTCAATTTGTTCCCTTATAAATTAACTCTTGGGAGGCCTGTCCTCCCAGCATTTCTGCAGTAATAAGGATATGAGTTCCTGTGTTCACTATTTAGTGTAATCAGTGCTAGTTAATAAGCATTATCATCTCTGATAATTTTTAACTTTTTAGAAAGGTAGCTTGTTTGATTGCATATCACCATGTAATTTAAACAAGACACCCTTAAACCCATCAGTTTTATGACCAACTTTGACATTTGCACTAAGCAAAGCTCACAGATTGAAGGAAACCTGCTAATTCTCTTTTATTCAGAACATTTCCTACCTCACATCAAAGCAATGCACGTTCATATCAGTGCCGCCAATCAGTATTTCTGCAGAATGAGCTGTGAAACTGAAGAGTGCTTCAAACAGTCTTGAAAGAATGTGAGATGAATCATTGCTAGAAAGCTGTGTGTTTACATGTATCATTGATGGCTTGGCATTCTGGACATACATAATATGCAAAGTATTTTTCTACTTTTTTCTTTCTTTCTTTCTTTCTTTCTTTCTTTCTTTCTTTCTTTCTTTTTTTTTCCCAATAGTGATTTACTGTGTAATAGTTTATTCATGCGAAAAAGGAAGCCTGGTGTTTGATTTAATATTTTCTGTCAAGTGCAACAAAGTTCCACTTCATTTGTGAATGGAAAATATCATACTTAATACTTTCACAACTAAAATAATGCTCCAAAATCAACCCCTAGTAATCTCAGTCCAGCGTTTCCAAAAGGCAACTCTAAACCTCTGAAGGGAAAGTCCTTTGGGTACAAAGACCTACAGACAACAACTCTGTTTTATCTTGGCTTCTTCTTGCATTCGTTTGGGCTTCTCCCGTTAATTCATTGATAAAATGCACACCACGTTTTCCTACTGCACAGCCAACCTGTTTGAAAGCTCATGTATATATATAAAAAAACCTGAAATACTGACTCATCTTATCTGCATCAGCTGCATATCAGTATTGATATAGGAGCTATAATTTAGTATGAAGATGTCCTTGTTAAGAAAATCCATATAGAACTTTAATTATGATATTAACATCTAATTATCATTAACAGAATAAAATGACAATCTGAATAGATTTTGCTACTATCTCTAATGTCTGATGTAATTGAAAGGAAAAGATGTTGATTTTTTTTTTCTTCCCTAGCCTTTGCATACAGGTAAATGAGAGGGCAGCCTGCCATTTTGAAAACTGGAGATTGGCAAACGACTTCATGTTGGAACGAGTGGCTGGTTAAGGAAGGCAGTAGGGATGAAGAACTGAGCAGTGCCTGGTGGTGAGGGTCAATTGCAATTCAGAGAAAGTTCCAGGCACGGGCTTGAATGCATCCAGGGACATCTCTTCAGGGTATACTCTGCAGATGATTAGTGGACTTGGGCAGGAGAACTTTATTAAGGGCGAGCCTAAGTATCAGAACAGATACAGCTTTTTAAGGTTTTGTGTTTGAAGGATTAAACTGTTCCTTAAGGGAGAATTTTGTACAGGACTTGGATGCAGGGTTAGTTGGCAGCTTAGTGGTCATTAAACTTACTTTAAACAATTTTATAACCTTATTTACATCTTCCATAAGGTTGCTAAGACTTTAATCCTTTTTCCTGTAAACTATTTCAGTTACATTCAGCTATTTTTGTCCTTCTTGCTATAAGAATGCAGTGTTTTTGGCTCATACCTTACCTTCTTTCCACATGCTGACCCAGTATAGCCACTTCTGCAAGCACAGACATTTGGTTTTATGCATCTGCTTCCAAACGGGCATTTTTGCTCACAAATTGCTATAAATGAAAGATAAAATAGTTTAGGAATGCATTTATTCTAAATCTTGTAATTAGAAAGGAAGTCCTCTGATGCATTTGAAAATGATACAGCAAAGATGTGACAAAAAGTATCAAGGTTCTGTAGTTTCACGTGATGGAGAAAAGGGCAAAAGAAATATTTAGGCATTACAAAATGTTTGCCAAGGGCTTTTCCATGCCTACATGTCTGTTACATTTACAGTTTTCCTTCTTTATTTTTTCCCCTTGCTGATGGGGAAAGAGAAGTGTGTGCCAAAGCAACCACCTTAGCTCAGCGGAAAATGGGTCAGAAAAGCTCTGATCTGGAACGCCAGGATACATTCTGGGCACTGACGGCTGGGTCAGATTTGTGCCAGAATTGATTTTCTTTTGTTCCGTGTGAAATAAAATAACAGCTCTTAAAAGAACCTTCTTGACTCGAGATGCAAAGATTTGTTAAATATTTTCTCCCCAGAGTGGTTCTATTGCAACAAATAAAAGGGAGAATTTCATGCATACTTCAAAACTCTGGAATCCAGGGTGTGTGGCTTTCATGTCCCACAGAAACAGAAAGGGAATCAGAAAAACTTTTGAATCTTATCTAGACTACCACTTCACTTATATTCGAAGACATTCTGTTAATAAAAGAATCGGTGCTCTTTATTTTTCTTTAAGAGATAAAAAAAAAAGAAGATAATCAATTGACTTACTCAAATTTCAGCCATTTTTTTTTCATCCTAATCAGCAGTTTATGACCTTGTTTTGGCATGGAGGAAAGAGAGCAACCGATTCATAGGGCAGCAATTCAAGAACACGTCACAGTATCTTAATTAGGTCTTATGAGTTAAACCCCCTGCATGTATTGCCAAATAAATATCAACAAGTGAATTCTTTTATTTTCTCGCCTGGGAGACCCATGTTGGAAGCTGCTGACCATACACTATTAAGACCTAAATATAAATTACATGTCATTATCTGTCAGTGAAGCTTATGACAACAGCTGTCTATGTTCCAATACCATCAGATCTGAAAAAGTTTAATATATCCCTACAAGGGACTTTCCACAGAAAATCAACAAATGGAGGGGATGAAGAAACAATATCCAGAATTTCAGTTGTTTGGTCTTAGGATCTGATTTTTGGCACAGGTTGAAGCTCAGCAAATTCTTTCTGTTGCAATCTGAAGTCTCAGAGACAGAATGGACCATTGAAATTTCTTTGGAAAACACACAGTGGCTTCCTAAGCCATCCAAATGTGATTGTCTGAGGACAGTTATAATAATGCTGTAGTGACCTTGGGAGGCCAGCCACAAGATACAAAGATTCCCCTACCTGTGGTTGTTTAAAAAGAACATTTTGTAATTTTGTTGTCTTTGTCTACTGAAAATAGGTTGTCAGCTCTATCAAATTACTGTGACAGCCAGCACTCAGTGAGAAGGTTGGAATTTTGCCATATTAGGGAAAGCTGACATTTAAATCTGTATTCTGAACATCAGACTGAGAGCTAAGGGAAAGAGGAATGAGGAACGAAACTTTGTGGTAATCCACACATCCTAAAAATAAGAGGCTGTACAGCCTGGTAAGCTGCTGGTCCTGTGAGTGCAGCCAGATAGCGAACTGGAAACCTCTCAGTGTTTTCAGTGTTTTGATTCATGGGAATCAAACATTTCCCACTTTCTGCTAAGGGAGTGTACTGTCAGCAGAAGGGGCCTCCTCCAGTTGTGTTCCACTCTACAGTGGGTTTTGTTCTAGAAGAGAGACAACTGTATGATATTACTGTGTATAACCTGATGTGAACTTGGGCACAGGTAGAATGGATATCTATTATCTTGTTGGTAGTTCATATAATAAAAGCAGGTAAGGAAGTAGTCTTAGTCTTAGTAGTCTGCTCTGGAGATCCCGAAGGCTGGTAGGGGTATTCTCATATGCAATGATAGAAGGACAGGCATTAGATAAGGTCCCAGGCTTTTTTCCAGCTGTGGTTTCTTTGATTCTCAGATGATAAAAACAAAACAAAAAAAATTAACAGGTAAAGATTTCCTCCTTTTTTTCTCCTTTGCTGTCTGCCTGTCGCTCCCTCTCCACCCACTGCTTCCTGCTGCAGTGCTCAGAAAAGCATGAGCTCAGTTAGGAGAAAAGTTAAAAACATTTTGGGAGAAAATTGGAATTGAAATCACAGAGGGTAATAACATAGCTGAAGTTTAAATGAATATTTCATAAATGTATTTACAAGGGATGCTAAGCCTCTCAACACTAAAAATGACACAGGCTGTGTATGCATTATCCTGTACAGATTCAGCGAAGAAAGTCATTTAGTAAGCTAAGCTTATGATAAAATTATAATCAATAAATGCCCATTACAGAAGGAGATTTATCCCTGAATGTTAAAAGAACAGAGCTATAATTTGCATGCAAATGACGATCTTTCTTACGAGTTTTCTTTTCTTAAGAATTGAAAGGGTTACACAGGAAAACTAGAAGCAAGCCTGTCTGAGATGTTGTTCAGGACAGAAGGAGAGAGAATGAGCTTGAATGTTGAGAAAATTATAAGGCTTTAAGCTTGACACTTATAACATGCAAATAAAGAGAAGATATTCTGAAGGGCAAATGAGAAGCCAGTATGGGTTCAATAATATTAGAACAGAAGACAGCAGCATGAATTTTAATGATGAAGATCCTTCACAACTGTAACCTTCCTATATTTTATAATTAATTATTAGAATTATGCCTTGATCCTGCACTCTGATCCTTAACAGACTTATATCCTTGGCCAAAAGCCTGCTGACTTTACTGGCTTGTGTTTTGTCTAAATCTGTCGGGGCAGTCAGATTGTACCATCAGGTCTTCATGCTTTGGTCTAATACTTCTTTTCTAGCTCAAGCAAAAGAGGGAGATGAGTTAACACCTCGAGAGGGAGGGAGAGCCCACAGACACGGGGCTTTAGAATGGGTATCTGTTCTGAGATGGGAAGGAAACCATCGATGGGGAAACGTAGTGATCCTGTGGTACTATTAGTGTGTTTTCCAAGAGGGAATTTTTAGAACATTTGTGCTGCTGTTGTGAGTCTATGAAGCTTCTCCTTTGTGGGTAAGACATTGCATATTTCAAACGACATTTTTGAGCCTGTTTTAGTGAAATGTAAATTCCCTGCATTTGCAAGACTGTCTGAAACTCGACCGTTACTCCTTAAACTATGACCATCAAAGTCATAAGAACTTATCAAGGATAATGTGTGTATTCCACAGCACACCGTATTTGTTGGGACAAATGACCTATTTTATCGATTCTCTTTCAGAAGCTATTCTGTGCAGTTACAGATGAGTGGGGAAGAAAACCATTCTCTTGACTGACCTCTTTATTTGCAGTCTGATAAAAGAGGACTATTGGATTTTGTCCATTACTGCTGAAACAATGTCTCCTGAAAGTCTCTTTTACCTACTCCTACTCTTGCCAAATTCTGCGGTATAGTGGTAGCCAGAGACTGGTGAAACTGTAAGAAAAATAGCCTGCGCAGACATCTCTGGAATGTCACTGAGTTTGACTGATCATAGCATTGAGAAATTCATAATTCACCACATTAAACGGAATGAGATTTCATTGCACATCATTGCAGAAGAGGCAAAGTATTTGCTTGCATGATTGCACCTCCAGAATGCAGCAGACCTGTTCCAAATTAGATACAAGCTTCATAACGTATGGTGCTACATCTGAAAACAGAGTTCAGTCTTGCTCTCTGAAGCATTTTCAAACTACTGTAGAGATAAAATTGTTCTGACTTGGACAGTGCCAATCTTCATTGCAACAGAACAGAAAATCTGCTCTGGGTTACTGTCAATGTATCGTTTGCTGAAAGGCTGAAGGATTTCTGACTGTCACTTATAATACAGATCTATGTACTTCTTTCTGGGTGAAAGTTGGCAGGAAAATAGAAGGCATCACTATTTGCACTTGGAAGTACTTAATTATTAGAGGCCTAAACTAGAGAAATGTCATCTTTTGCTTTTTTGGGTTTTACAGAGGACTGGGAAGATGAGATCTAGGGAAGATTTTATTGTGGCAGCTGTATCTATTGCTGCCTCCAAACAGCCTGAGCAGTTCATGTAAGCTCAGGCCATCTCTGTCATCTTGATAAGGGCAGCTGCACGAATTAATAGGCTGAAAGCAGAGAATGAAACTGGGATTACCTGAGTCCCACCTGTGCCTGAACAAGTCCCAAGATCACAAACCAGCCCAAATTCCTTCTAGATCATAAGGGAAGGTACAGTGAGTGCTGGGAAAAGTTAGCTGGGATTTCACTTGTGTAAGGAAAGTGACTTTTTGCTCTATTAAACCAAAATTATATGGATAATATAACTGACTCGTATCAAACATTTTGCTGTTAGGGGAGTGTCAAAAGCAGGAGGAACCTTGCAGGCTGAAATTCTTGGACAGAGTAGTTTGCACAGGGAAGCCATACAAGGGGTGAAATGCCCCTTTGCAGAAATGCAGTGGTTCTGGCAGAGGGCATGGATTTTGCCCACTGATGGTGGGCAGTGCTGGGAAGCGTTCAGACAGATTAGTACATATTTTTCACAGCGCTCCGGATTTGGGTGGTTGGACTCCCATGTTAAAATACAAACCCAGACTTGCTTTCAGGGGTTACGCTTCTGTGCGAAACTTTATATGTAACATCTGTGAGGATGAAGACTTTCTTGTTCCCCCGCTTCCTTCCTGCCTCATTGTGAATACCCTGGAGCAACATTATAAGACCTAACCATCTGCTCTCTGACTATAGTCTCTATTCCTCTATTTAAAAAATAGTGAAATTCCAACCACTCGGTGGTTATCTGGGTTTGTTGTGAGACCTCGGAGTTACCAGCATCTCCTTTTGGGCACAGAGCTGATTTAATTGCACACTACAACAGAAACAAGGGAAAAAACCAATAAAAACAGGGTGACTATCAAGTGAACAGATCTGGAGGAAAGATTCAAAGGAGCTGATTAAATAGATGAAAAATGGCCCAGGCTTGTATGCCTGCACTGTACAGCAGAAATGGGTAATGACAGTAAGCTTTACTTGCCTTGCACGGGAGCAAGCATGATTTGTTTATTTATTTAATAAACTGACTCAGGAATATATCATCAACTAATAAATAACTTTAAACATTACAATGTTTGAACTAGCAGACAGCTGGCACAAAGAAACAATTACACAGCCACTGGGATTTAACTGACAAAAGATTTCCATAAGTAATTATGCTCTGTGAGTGTGAGAGGAAAGAAAGATTACCCTTTAGAAGGGATAATGCCTTGATATTTTCCTCATGACCTTTTACTGTAAAACTAATAACACGCACACGCTGCAGTGACCCTGCATGCAATGGGCAACGACGGGTCTCTTTCTACTCCAAGTTTGCCACTTCCCACACACACAAAGCCATCTCAGTGGTCAGACCGAATGCGTAATATGTGCAGGGTTGGACTCCTGGGTTAGCAGGCACATAGAACTTCTGCCTGTGCTTAATGCCATCTGGATATGCTGAATTGGATGCTGCATTTCCTATTGTCCCCGACCCTCCTTTTTTTTTTTTTTTTTTTTTTATATAACCTTTCAAATCATTGAGTTTAAAATCTGCTACTTTTTTTCTGATGGAAGTAAGGGATGAGTCTGTGCCCTTCCTCACATGGACACGGTGTCCAGAAATGTCTTTGAAAGCAGTAGTTTTACTGACAGCATGCAACACTTCTGATCAACAAGGGGCATAATTTCCATGTTAATCATCTGATGGTTGCCCTTTCCATATCAGGTAAACATAGTAGAAAAGTGGATATGTGAATATCTCTGGTGCAACACGTATGGCTACAAGCCTGTGATAATGAGAGCAGCACTTACGGGTCTGGCACAGCATTCCCACCCATCCTTCAGGGCACTCGCAGATGTTTGGACCTATACATTCTCCACCATTCAGGCATTTCTGCAGGCAAACAGCTGGACAGAGTGACATGAGACAAGTGAGAAGACGTAGACAATCTATCCAAACATTCCAAAGCTGACTGAAATAATGGCCTGCTAGGTTTCATTTCAACTGGGTAATTTCCAAAGGAATAGATGTACTCTCTTCATCAGATAATCTGTATTTAGGATTCTTTGATATTTGCTTCTTAAGAAATGTATCTTTGACGACTGCCTTATGGTAGCTTGGCTGTTCCTAACGTTCAGCTCACTATCAGTTAGGAATGCTCTCCATATGATATGTTCATCTGGCATATTCATGTGTGTTAGATGCATATAGCAAATTCCACATTGCAAATAAGTCATATCCCATATATCCTGCATCATTTCTGAAGAAATGATTCATATTATAATTTCAAAACACTGGTTCTGAAATCCTACTTACTACTAGGATCCAAAGATTAAATATCCTGTATTTTAACCTGGTTTACTTACAGCATGTCGTCTGGATTATAAATTTATTCAGTTTATCTGTCAGCATCATGGTGACAAATAGCCACATAAGGAAAAATACTCCTTGAAAGTATTTTAGAGTGATTTTAATTCTATTTTTATAATGGTAAGTCAGATATGGTGGAGTTTACAGAGTGGGAGCACATCTTTCCTGAAATTATGCACTAAAATGTAGCTGGTGACCTTGGGAGTACATCAGATGGCAAGGCTTTACAGCAGGCTTTAAGTAGTTCTGTATCTTGAAATATATGGCATTTCTCAGTAAAATACAGCAAAATATGTGAAGGTATTAAAACATAAAATCAATGCTTCAAGTTTAATACTATAAAAAGGAATTTCCGTAACAAGATGTATAAGAGCTGCATAAAGCAGAGCCGGGGTTCCCCTGCACAGCTTTCTTCCTCTGTATGCAACAAACGCTGATAGCATTTTGTATTGCCTACAATTGAAACTGTCTTTCTTCAAACTGCTGGAGGAGCAAAACAAATTATATTCAGTATAGTGGTTTTTTCATATTAAGACAAGGTTACAATTGGTGTTGACTGGCCTAAGTAATGAGCAACGATCTGTTTGATGGATGGTAGAAACGCTTACGTTTATTGCAGTGCTTTCCTCTCCAACCAGATGGGCAGTCACAGACATTTGGGCTTACACATTTCCCTCCATTCATGCACGCAGGATCACAGACACCTGCAGATACATAGCAGATGAAGAACATAGTAACTAGAGAAAAAAGGAAGTTTTTACTAGAGACTTCCTTACATCTTAAAGGCTGTGGATGCCCCTCCCTGGAAGCATTCAAGGCCAGGCAGGATGGGGCTTTGAGCAACCTGGTCTAGTGGGCGTCCCTGCCTATAGCAGGGGGTTGGAACCTTTAAAGGTGCCTTCCGGCCCAAACCATCCTATGATCCTGTGAGCTGCCTCATTGGTAAAAGAGAGAGGCATTACTCATGAGGATTCTCTGGAAAACATTAGGAACTTTTCTGTAGCAGCTGTGGATACACCAGATACTTATTAAAGCTTTTCCTTCCTGATTCAAGAGCGTATTCTCAGATGTACGTTTGGATAAGAAAGAAGGATAGATTGGCTTTAGGCAATTTTGGGAACATTTTTTGCATTCAATCAAACTTGGAAACTAAATAGGTCTATTGTTCTGTGACCTTTTTGCACTAGTATTTGTTAAAGTACCTACCTTTTTATAATGCTCATTCATATGAGTAAGATGCTCAGTTGAGTCTTCCAGACAGAGGAAACCCGATGACTTTTTGTTAGATTTCATTACATTCCATTTACTAATTTTTGCATCTCCTATCAGACCTTGTCTTTATGAACATCTAATGATAGAGTCTCGCTGTTTTGGCAAAGCAAAGATCTGCAGTCCCAACAAAGCAAATCCTGTGACTGTAATGGTTAGATAGAGGCAGATGTCACATGGAGGAACCCAAAGTCCCCATCTACTCTTTCTCCTTGACTGTTACCGGAACTGGAGGAAGTAAATGTAAGTGCTGGTGCTGTTTAGAGATATGACAGTGCTGGCATGATGGGAATAGAAATTTTTTATGTAGAAGCATGAAAGAAGGCGTTTGTATTTGGTAACTGAGTGGAAGAGAGGAAAGCAGTGTTACCCAGTAAACGGACTGGGGAAGGAAAGTCAGGAGGAGTCTGACAAGGTTTTGAGAATACACTTCTGTGGAACAGCTTCTGCTCTTCTTTAAGCTTTATGGGCACAGTGGGATTTTGCAGTTTCCCATTGCTGCTAGTGGCAGTCGGCAGCAGTTCTACCTGCACACAGAGCTGTGCTTCTCCAGGCACCAAAGGGGCTGGCAGCTAAAATTTAGCACCATGGTACCTTTGTTAGCCTTGAGACTGTGATATGACCTTTGGCGCAGCAGCAGTAAGACCAAGTCAAGTCTTCAATACTAATGCTGTATTGATTCTGGTTTTCAAGACATCTCGCTGTAAGGAGCTCTGAAAGTACAGTAACCTACCCAGAGTCTCAAAATGGGAATTATGCTTAAAAAATAGCATGCAAATAAAACCAACCAGTATTATCTGGTTGAGAATGTTCCTCTCTTAGGCATAAGATCAGGCATCTTTAGATAAGCAGATTTAGATTCCCTGATTATTCCTCAGAATATCTATGGGTGTGAAGAATATGATGCACTGAATTATCGTTTGTGTGGCTTTTTGTGTCCTGGTCACTCGCTCTGTTCCTTCAGTGCAGATGTAGCACTGGCAGCTCTAAGAGCTCCATGGCTGCTCTTACTTGGCTGCTACGTTTGCATTTTGCTCTGTGCCAAAGCTCACAAGTCTCTCAGCATGGTGACCTGCCCTCAGGCAGGTCAGACTTACCCATGCTCTTATAAGGGCTGCTTGGACCCAAGCCCTAAAACTGTCATCTCCTTTTTCCTTCTTTCTCCATCTCTCCTGATCCGTGCTGTAATCTTGGCATCTGCTTACTAAGGCTAACAGGGATCTAGAGTTCTTGCTGAACTCTCAAAAAGTGCTGCAACGCCAGTCAAAACCTAGATGAATTTAAGGAGTTATGACAACTGTAGCTCTTGAGTTCATCTTCCCCCCCCCCCCCCCCCCCACCTTCCTTCTCCTTTTTTTGATCTCTTCTCACCCATAACAGACTTCTGACATCCAGTTTTATATTGTGCTGTGTTTGGCTTCCCGTTTCAATTATAAAACAGCTTAGATATTCACTATTTAGAAAACTGACCCCAAACCATAAATCTCAGATCTAGATTTCAAACAACCCTCAGCTTTATGATACTCACAGACCATGAAGTCCTCATGGCTGACTGGCTGTCCCAAGATCACATTGCTGAAATCCACGGATTTGATCTGGAGATCAGATGAAACGTGGACCCTATCCAAGCTCAGTGGTACTTGTTCAAAAAGAGGTTTCTAATTTTTTTGTCCTTTAAATTTTTAATGTACTTTTCGTTTAATACAAAACATTGCACTGTTTTCCTGTGGTATCTGAGATATTCCATGACAGCAGATACTTCCTTCAGTTACAGGGAGTCTAACTATTGCGCTTTTTGATTCAGTTTTAGCTTTCAGTTTATGTATAACTGAACTTGTTCCAACTTAGTTTGCCTTGTCATTCAGTAAAACTTTAAGTAGAGGTCTGGTCTTGATCTGAGTAAAACATTACGGTTCAAACAGATTTTCAACTTGGGATAGATTTCTCTCATTGTTCAGCTGCCTTACAAATGAACAAGGAACCATGAAAATGGAGCACTGACTTCTTTAATGTTGCTCATTGCTTGCAGCATCTCTCACTTTAGGCAATAAATCCGAGGGAGTTCAATTCCAACATAACTAAGAGAAGAACTTAAGTGAGAAATGTAAGCTCTGGGCCATACCTGGTTGGACAGGCACTCCTGGCTCTCCACCTTCCTGGGCAGACACTTTCTCAATGTGATGGGGAATACACAATGCACCTCTGTGTAAATGCGTGCAGTGTTATCTCCCCTCCTTTTCTGTCTGACATCTCTACCTTGTTCTCCCTTTCTTTGACTTTCTTAAATACAATTCCATCTCAATACCCATCAGGCAGACTTCAACATTGGTTGATTATAACTAGTTCTGATTCTTTCTAGTCCCACTCCTTGGCCTCTGTGGAGGAGCTCCAATTTCAAAATAGCAAACAAAAATGTTACAGCCTCTCAAAGGAAAACTAAATAAATTATCAGACACAAGGAGAGCAAATCGAATTATCGTAATCCTCCCAGGCGCTAGCATGACTTTGAAAAGTCTCACATTTTTTCCCTCCCCTCCCCTTGAAAAATGCCTAGCATCTTGACCCAAAGACAACGGGGGTTTGATAGGTTTTCCACCTGACTTGGGGACCAGCCTTAATGGAACGGATGTAAACACATTTGTGCCTTCTCTTTGTTGCAGTTTGATAGGGTATATCACTGGGGTTGGAGAGAGCCTTGCTCTATCTAAGTATCCTGGGTGCAAGCTTGCTAGCAGTCAGTGAATAACACTAAAACCCTCATCACATTCCCTATGGTGTCAACGTCAGCGTTTCCGTGCTCCTCAGTAAGAACTGAAGCACAGAATTTTGTATGCAAGAAGCGTTACTCAATTCTATAAAGAGTGTGAAGGCCACAATTTAAAACTTCCATAATGTGATGTTTTTTAAAACTGGGAAGTTAGATAAGGTAAGCCTGTGTTGAAGGTTGAAGTAAAAGCATGATTACTTGCTGTATTTCAGGTGAGGGTTGATTTGATAAGGTAACAAGTGGCTGCAGGTGTTAAGATAAAACATAGGTGCTGCGTAGAACATGGCACAAAATGTATGCAGTTCCCCTGTGTACTGAATGGGACTCCCCAGTTGTTAAGTTTCTGTTGTACCGTTATTTCTCTTTGATGGCTTTAGGGCACTTTGACCTCACAGTCACTTGAAATTTCCTGTGACCCTTTTTATAGCGTATCCCCTCTAGTCTGGCCTATTTATTTACAAAATAAATATTTCCAGGGATTAGTAAAAAGCTATGGGGAAAAAAAAAAAGCTAAATATTGTCTCTAAAATCCAGTAGGTACGCCTGATGTAGCATCAGCAATGGGCACCTACAGTTCCAGTGTCTTCCTTTCTCTGCGCTTCTTGCAATAAATTGACAATAAACCTTCCCTTAAAGCATAGAATCCTTGAGGTTGGAAAGGAACTCTAAGATCATCTAGTCCAGCCGCCAAGCCATCCCCACCATGCCCATGAACCATGTCCCTCAGTGCCACGTCCATGCTTTTCTTAAACACCCCCAGGGATGGCGACTCCACCACTTCTCTGGGCACTTTTTGCAATGTGCACAGTATTAAACAAAATATCCCTGCTATGCAAAGTGAAGGGATATGCTTACAGTATGCTTCTCTGCATACGCTGTAAGCAATTAAGAGCAATGTCTTGTTCAAATGGTGACGATATCAATCAAAAGTAGCTGTTCATCAGTCTACAGCGATTAACAGAAGCCAGATATTTCCTTCAGACTCTCATTTTTCACTATGCATTAGCTGATAAACAACATTTCATGTTGAACCTTAGCCACCTTCCAATGCAAGTACAGCTCTGCACCTTTTTTTTTAACTAGAAGTGTATAACAGTAAGTAGTGAAAAGCTTGCAGTATTGGCAAACGTCTTCATCATCGCCCTTATGATGTCAAAACAGAGGGGATATTAAATCAGGCTCCCAAAATCGTAGCAGAATGAGATTTTCTGAAACGTTTCAGGAATACCCTGTGGTGCAGCTGAACATCCATGTCCTTCCCTGACAGTGTGAGTGCCCTGACTTCTTCCTTCTGAATCAAGAATTACCTGTCATCGTGTATCCTGAGCCAAGCTGCTGACGAGGAGACAATGTGTCACACTGCAGTGCTGATTAGAAGATGTAGTTTTCAAGATAACTTTTTTCCCCCCCCCGCTGTAGAAGCTGACAGAATTGACCTGTTTCTGAATGCATACTGCCTTTGGATGGAAGAGAGAAAATAGCCTCAAGCAGTAACATCTGTGTGGGCCAGCTAAGGTAATGCATCAGGCTACAGCTTCGCTGACAGAGAGCACAGAAAAGTGGCCAAAAGAACACCCACTGGTAGATACAGGCTTCAACGTGTCCTTTAAGTCACCATCCCTGTGCTGTTATTTGTACATGATTCACGGGCATGGCTTTTATTTCAGGCTGGCGTTGGTTTCGGACTGACTTCTCTGTGTGCGTAGCGCATATTTGTACTTGCTCTCTCAATTGCTCTTTTGAGAAGTAGGGTGCTTGATCAGTCACAGTTTTGGCTTTTGTACGTGTGCATGTTGTTTTAATGTTCGTTTTCTCCTTTCTGCTTAGCGGTTGTCTTGATGTGGTGTGACATTCTCGAAAACAAAGAGCTGAAGCTAAGGAGGTACAGCACGGTGAGGATAGAGAGCATGGGACAGGTTTAAAAATAACACCGACTGGTCTTGTCAGGAAAATACAGATGACAGAACCCAAGCTGAGAATAAAAACGAAGCCAGTAGATGTGAAAGCAGTTGGTTGCTGTGTTAAAACTGGCACTTCTAGTCCTTTTCTAATGTTTATTGGGAATATACATCACCTATTGATAAAACACAGAAAAGGAGGAGAAGATCTGTGCCAGGAATGCAGCAACCTTGTGAATGTGAAGCCTTAAAATGTAAGGATGCTGCTGATTTTATTTTATTTTTTTTATAGGAAGAAAACGGGAGGGCCAGGTCAGCAGTTTCATGAAATAGCACAGTTCAATTGATCGACTGGAAGCAAGGTTCCACTTCTCTCTGGATGCATTATGCATCTCAGCAGCAGTGCTCAAATGAACCATTATCCCGAGTGCAGTAAGGAAGGGGTTGGCTGGATTCTTCCAGGCTCTAAATAAAGAGTTGATCTTGCTGAATGATCTTTAATCCTTTGAAGAAATGAATCACAAAACCGGTGTGTTCTGGCCAAAAAGGCAATTTCTAACCCAGGGCACTCTTTTATGGATTCTACTGCCCTCACAGTAGCCAGAAACTAGTTGAGGTAAAGAAAAACGTCATTCTACACTTCGGAGGGTATAACTGATGCTCAACAGATCATTAGCAAGACAGATGTACCTATATATCTGCTGCCACAGAGGTCCCAATTGCACGTAGCACTAAAAAAAACATGCTGTGGGTTTGGGACAATAGCAATTTCTAGTCTTAACTTTTCTGTTCCAAGGGCAGCCAGGAAATAGTTCTACAAATGTTAAGTTTTAGGCGTGTGTGTTGTTCCAAAGCTTGACTTTCTTGGGAACTCCTCATGTATGTTGATTTGGATTTGTAAATAAAGAAATTTATACCCAAGCTTTAGCAAAGTCACTTCAGAAATGTAATCCAACGAATATCAGTAATCATAACCTTAGTTTAAATTTTAAGAAGCAGCAACTTTTCGTGCGTATGAGAAGTTTGCAAGTTTTGTGCAGGGTTCTTCTAAAATTTGGATCCTTATCCATATCAAGCTACCAATTACTTTGAGGTTTGCTCAGTCTTGCTTCACATATTTCTAACAGAGATGCAAAGCAATTGTTCAATAAATTACCTTTCTGAATAATAAAAAATAATCTGGTAGAAACCTCTGAGGGATGCAGTGCAGGAGAACAAATTACTACAAGACACAGAGGGAGCTGTAAATGTAGTTGTGATGGGTGCCGTGACAGTTTGCATTGATAATGTATTCACGTTGCCCCACAGCTCTGGCAATAGGAGTTAGTTTGCATCACCTGGCACACATTTCAGAAGAAAAAAATTGCCTGAAGAATTGTAGACCATATCGACTGTGGTATGACGCCAGGGCCTTGCCTAATTGCGTCTAGTCTGCGTTCTGATGTGTGCTCTGATGTACCTGGGGGGACCTTTAGAGTTATTAAAGCAGGAAATAAATCTAATTCAGGTATTAGATCAGAAAAGAAAATGGGAAAAATAATGGATACCGGGTGACATAACTACTGAGATGCCAGACTAAGCTCTGCGTGTTGATGCGCAATGTACTGGGTTCCTGTCTGCTCCATTACGTCGCTCTCACCAGATTATACAACTTTTCTGCCAGCAGAAGTAGATCCTGGTCTCTCTGTCTGTATTTCTGAATGATTCTCTGGCAATGCATGGTGGGCAAGGCTCTTAAACCCAGAACATTGTGGAAACAAGTGAGGAACTGCCTCTCCAATTCAGGAAGGGGACTGTCCGCTGTCCTTCGACTGAAATATTTCTCCCTCTGAGCCCCCTTTGCCTGCTGTCTCTGATCAGGTGAAACTCTTCCTAGAGGTGCACTGTTAAGGTGTATGGATAGGTGCATGATATTTTGTCTTTCAGAATGACGATAAGCATTCAACTGACAAACAAAATAAGCACACACAGGTGTGCATATGGTGTATTTGGGGAATATTCTGCTGGGAACTGTCAGATTTTGAGATCCTTACCAAAACCTTTTTGCTTTTACCAATTGGTTTTAGTCTGATTGCGATGCTATTAATTTGAAAGAGTGTCTTGCTGTTCTTTCTTCTCATCTTTGTGACTGTTAGTATATAATTAACGTGGGGAATTGTGAAATATACTCTCAGCACAACTTATATTCTCATCTTGTTTGGGTCTCGTGCTTGGTAACATTTTCTCTTCATTGAGGATTGCTCTGTGCTTTATTAGGTCAGCGAACCATTACGGTGTGTGTATAAATTGTTCTCTAGAGCTGTTTCCTTGTCATGCCTGAGTAAGAAGTGAAAAGGGATTCTCATAGACGTTGTTTTTCTCTGTTGATTGTTTTTGCAGTTTCAGTCCTTGCATTATGACCTGCCATTTAGGCATGCTTTCATTGCTCAGAGTGGGCTAAGCCCACCCATGCTTGATGCAATTTGGGGTATTTTCACCCATGCAAAATTAAAAAGGGAGATTCAGGCAGAGGAACTGAAAAGAACTGTGGTGAAATGGGAGATAGTTTCAAGCTATCATCTCCCATTCTTCAAGAGGAAGAACAGCAGGTCCCTGGGCTGGCTGACAGCCAGCTGGGAAGCAAGGACCTCATCCACTGAAGGTGGCACCTGCCTCGGGTGGGAGCCCTTCCAGAAAAGGAACTGCTGTCTGCCTTGGCACTGCACTGATCTGTTATTCATAGCGATACTGTCCGTCTTAGGAAGTAGGCTAAGTCTTACATGAGAATCAATGTACTGCCAAGGTCTTTTTGTGGTCCAGCAGACAGTGTAATTTCCAGAACTGTCCACTCCCTGTGCTTTCCCCGTGGTAGATTTTACATCCCCTTATTTAAGAGAAGACATTAAAAAAATATTTTAATTAGAAATAGGCCTCCAAATGTATTGTTTCTGAAATCAGTTCATGCAAAAGCCACTCATCCTCGTGTGGAAGCCCACAGCAAAGGGAAACGTGTCAATTCAGGAATCCCTGCTATTTAAGTATGCATTTACATACATCAGCAGATTAGACACGTTTCTTTAGTGCATTTAAGATACAAGTAAAGAAATATTGGCCCAAACACCAGATTCTCTACTGCAAAAAATCATTCTGTAGTCTGTGAATGTTTTTCTTAAGGAATGAATAAAAATTCAATAAGGTTTCTTTGCTTCTTATTGGGGATATATATTCAGTTCTTACCCAAATACATTCTTGTTCTCTTTCTGAAAAATAAATCTAGAGACAACGGCATGCGCTCAAAGCTCCTGTTAAATTAAACGTACCAGCTACATGTATGTGAACAAAACAGCTTTGACAAAAGACCAGCTAATGGCTTTATGACACATCCCTGCTAAGAGAGCAGAGAGGAGAAGAGCTCTGAGTGCATACCACAACCAGACCATCCCCTGAGCCACTGTCTCCAGTTTGGCTCTCTGTCTGTCTCTGGGAAGTCAGAGCTCACCCCATTCACCCTACGCAAAATGCACAGATCAGTTTATGCTCAGCAGAATGGGAAAGACAGTAGCAGCCCAGAATATTTTTTCCTTTGTCTTCTGTTGCGTATCTTGCTCAAGGAAGGAAGATGACACCTAATACAGCCTCTTCTGTTATGTAAGGCTCAAAATCAAGTAAGAACTGAGACCGGTATTTCCTTTTCATATCTCCCCAGACTATGCACCCAGTCAACAAGCAAACCTGCTAATTCTTCTACTGCTGTCAGCATAACTAATGCTGTTTGCATCAGTTACGAGCCTCTCTTCATGAGCAGCTGTTAACTTATTTCCAGACGCCCACTTACTGAGGACTCTGGCCATCCAGAAACCTTGGCCAAATCGTTGTTGCTAATGAGTGGCTCCTCGACATGTGAAAAGCAGGTCTGAGGCTAACGATGGCTCCGTTCATTGGATTAGGCACAGGGGCTGTTCCCTGCTCAGCTGTGTGGGTGGGATGCTGGAGCTCTTGTCTGCAAACTCACTGATTTTGGACGGCTTGAGGCAATCTGCCTACTCAGTGAGGATGTACCAGAGAATATACTGCCGGTTGTTAAGATGATAACTCAATAGAAGTGTAATTTGTTGAGCAGTAAAGCTTCCTGCTTACGCAACCCGCAAGGAAATAATCTACAGCAATGTGGCATGGGAGGGCTGGAATTCAGGAAGCCAGTGACATTCACAGTATGACACCGCTTAGCAAAATTTGCCTTTGAAACCTGGTGTTCACATTTCCAGTTTAGTTTGCCTCTAGATTTCATACAAGTAAAGTTTTCGTGATGCTGGGAAGGAAAGAGAGAAGGGGAGGGGTGAGAAGAAAGTAGAGCTAAAAGAATGAATTAGTTGTACTGGATGCTGTGTACCGGCTGTAAATCCTGCCTGCAGGAATTATAGAAGCGGAGAAATAATTATCTACTAACTTTGAGATGCAATCTGCAAACTCCCAGTGTTGGATGTGTGTGATGCTGTAGAACAGCTGTAAGCAGGAATGCAGCCTCTGTTTGAAACCGTTCACTAAACCCATCCAGCTGACGAGGGCAGGAGGGCTTGGGCCCGCAGGACAGGCTGAGGTTTGCTTGGTATTCTGCAGCAGGGAGGAGGAGGAATTCAGCCTTGTTCTCCTGTGCCCTTTGTTTGCTCATAAGCTCCAGAGGGAGCTGTGGCTTGCCTTTTTGTTCGGAGATGATCTTGCTAGCAGCAGAGGAGGGATAAACCTGGGGTCCCACGAATCTCTTTTCCTTTCTGTTTCTTCACTGCAATCCTTCATGTGAAACATGAACTCAGCTTTTATTAGCTATCCTTAGAAAAAGTTGTTTATAAAGCAGTCCAATGGAAATGCGTGTGAATACACAACATTTGATCTACTTGCTTTTAATGTTTGTAAGAATGTGTTGGGAATTCATGTGAATGTAGTCTTAGAGTCTCATGAAATCAGTGAAATTCCAAGACAGCTACAGCTGTGCATTTTCATCAAAAAGGAATTTTAAACCACAGACAAATGGCTTTTCCTTATTACTGAAGCAGAGTGTGTTTTCTTGATGCAAAGTTGATCCAGAAATATATTTCATTTTGAAGTGCTGTCAGCGTTTGCCTCCTTACGCTCAACAAGACCGATTGTATTGAAAACAACGCGAAGCAAGTGAGGATGCAAGGCTGTACGACTGCTGATGCATAACCACACATTTCCTTGTCAGCTCTGACACCCTCTCGTCCTGGGTGTGGGTGTCTGGTTTGCATAATCACCAGGCAGTTATTTATCAGCAAACACACCAGGCAAAGCCTTATATTTCAGCTGGCAGCCAATCAGACTGGGTTGATTTACGCTTCTTCGGAGGCGATGTTTATTTACATAGAGAACAGGCACAAACTTTCAGGCTGAATGCCTTTCTCGGCACACCGAGGAAGCAAAGATGATTAAGGCTGAATAGTGAAGGCATGGAGCTCCCACTCTTCCCTGTGAATTCACAGCTGCCAGGCAGAGTATCAGCAACACCGAGCTGTATGGGGACGGATGTGAACATCCTAAGGCCTGTTGCTTTACGTTTAAAATAAAGCAGTAGCGAATCTGGGCTTGGTTTAGGAATAACCTATCTTTGGTTGGCTGCCACGGCTTTTAGGTTTAACTATCTCCTCCAGTTGACAATCTGAAGCTGCCAAAAGCAAACAGAAGCTTTTGTTTCTCTGTCCGTGCAGGAGAGATTTGTGAAGGAAAGAGAAATGTCTAAAAGCAGTGGAAACAGTGCCAAAATATCCAAAGGGTAAGTGCTCAAAGAACTGGTTAGAATTGTTCTTCTGCTGTCATTGTGCATCATCGCTATCTGCTAACTCTATAAATATATATACATGTGCAGCTAGTGACACTGCAAAAGAGCTACGTGCTATGTTAACTCTTTTTGGAACTTCAAATGAGTGTTGGGGTATGACTCTATGGTACTTTTTCCTCTGTATTAAGGAAAATGGGTTGGGTAGTGAAATTTATTTTCTACTTTTTGATTTGCCTATGTAAATAAGTTCATAATACATATGGCTATGTAGTTCTAATCCTTAAATGTACGCCAAGTATGTCAGCTGACCAATCATGTCAATGCCTAAATTGTGCATAGAACCAAATAGTAAAGTGGCTTAAAGGGCCTTCGCTGTCTGAATTCTGAAGTGTGGCCGAGGGCCACCTCTGAGTGGTGTGACCAGTTGTTTTCTCTGTCTGGTTGGAAGGGTTTTGAGCTGAGGCTAACTGTTGCTCTGTGGCCTCCAGAGCCTCATGTGACTGGGAGAGGAGAAACCTGGATCCTCTGGTAGAGAAACTGGCTCATAATGCCAGCGGTGCAAAGGCATAGAGCTGTAACAGCAACTGCTTGCTATGAAGAGCTGTGAACAACCTATTGGTTTCTGTGGCGCACGCTACCAGCCCCTGTGCAGTTGATTGTAAGCAAGAAAGAAAGCCTAAAACATACTCAACTTTTATCACCTATTAAGTCAGGAAGCAAATAGTAGCCTTTGCCTTCTAGTTTGTCTTCATTCATCCCAGACCCAGCATCTTTCTTTAAGTTCTTATAACATGAAACTAAATAGAATAGACCATATCCTGGCTGTGGAAGTGGAATGGAGGCTCAGATTAGATGGCACAAAAATATTTTCACCAGCTCAGGAAGTTTTGGCACAAAGAATTGTACCAAGGCAGGCAACAGAAATTTCTTAAGCTTAGAAGCGCTCAGTGGGCTGGAAGCAGCAGAAGCATTTAGGGGAGGGCTTTGCTGGGCTGCAGTCATGATCAACTCTTTCTCTTTGATCTGTCTTCAGATGTGGTAGCGTGTTCAGAGCAGGATACAGCGCTTTTCTAATGTTCTCTAACCTCAAAAACAAAATGCCAAACAAGAGGTTTTTTTCCTCCTTTCTTCCCTCCAGCTTCTTCCTGCCAGAACAGACTATTCAATTGTATCCTCTGCAGCCAGGCAGAGCTGTGCATCGCGATTCCCTCTGCTGAAGGAGAGGAGAGCTGTGGTGTGGAGCTTTTGTTGCTGGAAGGAATTTTTTACCAGCTTTTTTCTCAATGTGTGAGAGACATAAATTGCTCTGGAAACATACAGGTTGTTCCTGCCAAGAATGGTTGTTTTTGCAGCTCCACTTTTTGCCAACCTCAAACTGGTTAAGAAATAATAATAATAATAATAATAATAAAAACTTTTCCCATACATATCCTAGACAGAAATTGTTGAGCAATATTACTTGCAAAAGTGCCAAAAAAAAAACAATTTTCCCATTAGAAGAATAGAATATGAATACGATGCTAAGGTGGAGAGGGAGTTTTCAGTAACAAGAGCAAAGGCAAGGCATGGTTAGCTTTTACTGATAATTAGTATGAGATTCCAATATTTTTAAGGTTCTCTGCTGCTTCGCCTTTGGCTTTATTTTTTTTTCTCCTCAAAATCTTTAATGCAGAATAATTAATTCATCTCCAAATACAGTGAGGATTACTCATTCTGAATGCATGAAATATTTTAGGACTCTAGCAAGGCATTCTGCTCCCCACATTGACCTGAGATAGTGCTATTCTAATTAACAGGCTGTTACAAGGCCTAACATAGAGTCATTCTATCATAGAACCATAGAATGGTTTGTGTTGGAAGGGACCTCTCAGACCATCTACTTCCAACCCCCTGCTATAGGCAGGGACACCTCCCTATAGACCAGGTTGCTCACAGCCCCAATCCAGCCTGGCCTTGAATGCTTCCAGAGAGGAGTCGTCAACAGCCTCGCTGGGCAACCTGTTCCAGTGAACAGGTCTCTAGTCCTCTATGTGCTATGGTAAAAATACAGATCAGTGAGAGTAAATATTCCATTGACCTCGCATAAAATGAAGAAAAACTGTTCAGTTTCAGAGAACATCAGAAGTTTGTAACTCACTTTTCTGACATCTTCTTCCAGTGTAGCCCTCAGTACAGGAGCACACGTTGGTTCGAACACAGTGGCCACCATTCTTACAAGGAGGAATGCAGACAGCTAGAGAAAGAAAGGGAAAAGTTTGTTGCACTGAAACCACAGCAGGTGTCAGTAGCACCTAAATGTAGGCCCTTTATTGAGGTGCGTGTGTTGGGAGAACAGCCTGCAGAGGCTTATTGGTTATTTGGAGGATGGAAGATGTCTCTCCAAAGGGTCATTCAGGCTGATGTCCAGCTGAGAACTCAGTTCTCTCTGGTTTGTGGAAAGAATGTGGGACACAACTCCTCACACCTAATCTCTTTTAGATACCCGAGGCTACGTGGTGGGAATATCCCAGAGAACCTCTTTGCTTTTTAGCTCTAAATAATGGGCTTCTCCAAGAGCAGCTACCCTTGAAATATCACTGTTTGTTATTTGGTAACTTCGTTTTGGCACTATTCTTCCCCCTTCCTCAGTGAAGCTGGAGGAAGGGCTTTGCTTTTCTTCAGCATCCAGCCACTATCCAAATCACCTAGATGTTGAAAATCACTTTCTGTGTTGAACATCAAGAGAGAGATCATCAAGTTACAGAGTATGCATAATTTTTCCCTCTCTCTTTCCCTGCCATCATCACAAAAACAAAGAGCTTCCAGCAAGCTCTACTGCCATTAATCATTCACTTGCAAAAACATGCATTAGGATTGCGTTCATGTAGGAACTCCAGGGAAACAAAACAGAGAGAGAGAGATAAACATTTAATATTGAAATAGTTCATTTGGTAATAAGAGTGTATTTATATTTCCAGACTTGGGAGGAAGTTTTAAAGCCAAGCTCAGCACAGGTGTCTTTCAGCTATTTGAGCCCTAAACGTAAGTTCCTCCCTCATGTCTGTTGTGCTTGGTCTAATGGGTAGTTAAGAGGATTTACTCTGGTTGGATATTAGGAAAAATTATTTCTCAGAAAGAGGTTGTGGAGTCAACATCCCTGGTGTGTTCAGGACCTGTGGAGATGGGACAATGAGGGACATGGTTAGTGGGCATGGTGGGATGGGTTGGGGTTGGACTTGGTGATCTTAGAGGTCTTTTCTAGCTTTAATGATTCTGTGATTAATTTGACTTCTGTAGCACCATTAGCCTCAGATTAGAGCTCTCCTGTTTAGGAGATGGATTCAAAACCGGGCCCTACTCAAAAATCAGGCTTTGTGGTATTTGATCAGATATTTGAGCAGAGACCTGAGGAAGTCCTGTGTAAGCCTCCCATCCACAACATGTCAGGATGGTCAAACAGGTGATACGGTGAGTCCCATCTGAAGAAAAATCATCATCTGGCTCTGAAACACCCTATAATGCCCACTTTAGAATGCAAAAAGTTGAGCCATACTTTAATTGACTAGATGCTTATTAGTGATAGAGTTGGCTTCAAATAGTTTTAGATTGTTTAGTTATCATTAATGCCATCCTAAATAGGTGCTTGCTCCTTCACAGTACCGTTAAGAACACTTTAATGCAGATTTACGACAGACCACAGCATCCACAGAACTCACAGGGAGTTATGACAAGGCAAATCTCTCGATATACTGCGTGTGGGGGCAGGCGATGATATAGGCTGCTGTTTGTGTTTGAAGCCTGGATCCTTTATCAACATGACGAATAGAACTTTCTTACCTCTCTGGCACTGGGGCCCATAGAAACCGTAAGGACACGTGCAAGTATTTGGCCGCACGCAGATTCCTCCATTTAAGCACACTGGATTGCACACAGCTGTATGTGAACGTAAGATAAATTTATTAATCTCTTATCACTCTGAACCTTTACACTAGGTGCTCTTTTGCTGCTGCACGTGTCATTAGAATAAATATCGCTAGCAGTGCTGTGATAAATTTCACATGATCCTTGCTGGTCAGATGGGCTGTGGCATTTATTCATTGTCATCACAGTGGGTGCATTTCAGTGGTGTTTTAGCATAGCTAGAGGATGCAATAAAATACTATTTTATTGTTTATGTCCGATATCTTCCTTTGGCTTGCCCAGCTTGTTTGCTTTCACGTTGGTATCCTGACCACCCACGACCCACGGGTAACAAAATGCAGTCACACTGCAAACAGTCTGGATAACCTGGAAAAGAGATATTGGCCATTTGCTGCTTTGTCTGAGTGCAGCAGAGCAGAGTGGCATTTCAGGGAAGCTGAATAGGTATGCACCACAAAACCTCTGTTTGTTCTGCCTCATTTAAATGCCAGTTCCCACAAACATATTGGCTCATGTATCATCAACAAAGCCACTGGCTTTGCCTGTTTATTTATCTGTTATTACTATAGATGATATAACAGGCATTAGGAATTAAAGGCTGTCTGACATATTTCTATGTGGCAAGTACCTGACTGTAGGAAAAAAAACAAAAGAAAGGTATTTCAGCTGTGAACTATTTCAGTTGGGAAGTTGCTGTGTGAAGAATAAGGATGATTGTGCAGATAGTATTATAGAGCGGCACTTTAAAATAGGTTTTTTCCTTCTATCCCTTTTGTCTTTCAGTGTCTTGCAGAATAGCCCATTAGATAAATTAAATAAATTTAAGCTTAAATAAATTAAGTGTCACTAAATTGTTTCAGAAGAACTAAAGGAGAAATGAAACGTCAATTTGGAGAGAGAAAAAAGTGAAATTGTAGTCTAGATGAGAGGCTATTCTGACTAAGCAGCAATCACTTAAGAAGTCAAAATGGACTTCGCTCGTCGCTAATGGTAAATTTGGATTAGTTCCCTCTATGTCCCAGCTAGTTCACAGATGTCCACGCTCTGTCAGTGTTTATATTTCCATCTGTAAAAACCCTTTAGGAAGGAAAGCCCAACAGTATCCATGGAATGCTCTGCGTAGCACACACAAAATGGTGCTGGGGAGCTGAGGCTGGTATTCTTTCATTTAGGGTATTGTCAGACAAACAAACCCCAAATCTGCTGTTCTGGGTTGAAAATTACCACATCCGTTGCTGCTGCTTGTCCTACCCTTATAGTAATCCTTTTTAAGGTCCCTATCTGCTGCCAGCACACGTGCAAAATGCAAGGAGAGTAATCTCTGGCAGGAAGAGCAGGAGATAGGGGGAGCCAAAATAGCTAGTGGCAATCCCAATCATTTACACCGGATCTTAGCTAGGCTAATTTGTGTGTCTTCCATAGGTCTGTCATTTAGAAAAATCTCAGGGAAAAGGAGGTGAAGATGACATCCCTTACCTGCCAGGAGAGGTAAAGTGGGCTGAAGGTGTCTTAGTCATTTAGTATTTCCTACAAGAAAGGCAGATTGCCTCTATAGCTTTGAGGTCTGGCATGGATCAAGATACTTCTCATGCTTACTCCTTTTCATATTTCAGTTTTGCATGCCTTGTCCCAAGTGAGTGCTGTAGTGGCTGTGCTTCGAGAGAGAAGCATGTGTGCTTCAGCTTTTAGTGCTTTGGCCCTGGGAGGAAGGTCTGAGCTACAGCTGTTCTAATAGGGTTCAGAGCTATCAGTCCTGACCAGAAATAGGTACCTAATTCTGGGCCTCACCTTGGCATTTTGTGCTGACTGTTGGCGGTGGTTTTTCCCTGAGTGCACGTTTTGTAAGTGCTTTGCATGCATTAAGTGCAGTCAGAAGGGGAAATGTCCTACAGTTATCAGGGGAAGTGGGTGGTTAAATTCTCCTTCTGAACGTACTTTTGATCTGTCTTACACTGTTACAATCCATCTTTTGGAATGGCAAAACTGAATCTGAGAAATAGACCGAAAAACCATGGTTAATAGGCAGGCTTCCGATAACTTCCCTTCTTTTGGTTCATTTTTTTTTTTCTTAGACTACACAGTACTGGAACTGTAGCAACTGTAGTTGCTAACTTAGCAGCAGAAGTCATGCTGACCTGCTTGCATTGTCTTCCTAGCTTAATCAGCCCTCGTATTTCTGTCTCCCTAATCTCTATTTCGAAGCTCAGATTTGACTGTATCCTGTTACAGATCGCCAAAAGCCAAACCATTCTTCTTTCTCCTAACCCTGAGAGAAATGTGAAGGGCTATAAGGAATGAAACAAGGGAATTGCACGTATTCTGAGCAATGCGTTGCCCTCACCACTGCCACCAAGGCACTGGGACCGTGGGGCAGGACTCCTTCTTGAAGCTTGGCATGGACAAAGCCAATGCAGAGCAAGTTCACATCCATGGCCGTGGTGATTTTTGAAGCGTTTCCACTGAGAATGTAAATTAATATAACACCAAAATCTCAACTGATAATTATCCTCACTGGCAGAAGCTATCAAGCTTCCTGAGGTTGTAACTGCTGATGTGGTGAATAACTTCATTTTGACACTAAGGATAAACTCCAGCATCACGTGAGTTTAAAACAAGATGCAAAAAGATTCTGCTTGTGGCTTTCCTGTAAGTGACCCTGAGATTCAGCTAAACAGCAAAACTTATGAATACTCACATAATTTCAAGGCTTCCCGAGGCTTTGCCCTTTACTATGTCTCCTGCTCTTCTTACATTTCAATTTTTCAAGCAATTCCTGCTCTGACTGCTGAATTACACAAATCATGTGGTTTTCAGGCAGGAAAAGAAAGGAGTGACCAATGGTTTCTAACAGCTTACCTATTTCACAGGAAGGGCTGCTCCATCCCCTTCTGCATTTGCACTCGTCCGGTGACACACAGACCCCACCGTTATGGCAGTGCCTGTTACACACCACTGCAAAACACACAAAGGATTTAAATCTGTTATCAGTTATACTGGTGTGCATCGTAAAGGCGCTCAATTACAGCAAATAACTAATTGTTTTAGTCCAAAAGGTAAACCGAGGGGACGATTCTGTCTCTTCCCTTGGTTTTCTTTCTCTTTTTGCTCATTCTTTCCAGCAGAAGTCTTGCATCTAAAATTCTTTGGTCTTGAAGTATTCAAGCTACCCTGGCTCAAAGATAAAATTATATTCCTGTCAATGGCAACCTGATATTTAAGTCAGCTGCAAGATCTGTAATAATGCAACTGCGTTTCACCGTTCAGCTTATGTGAAACAGTTTGAAGGCTGATTTTTTTTTCCCCAGATATTGAATATATTTTCTACATATTGAACCTCTTTCATGACTTGTTTTGCACAGTAACATTACCCCTAATGGGCTAATTGGCATGGCCTTTTTATGTTCTCACAATCACTATTACTACATTCACTCCCACAACCTCGCATTTCATAAATGTTGCTATAAATAACATGGAGTTTTTTTCCTTGTTTGTTTTTCCAGAGGCAATTTTATGCGGAATATGTTGACACAGATGTACATATTTTTACATAATACAGCTATGTTGCCGGTGAATATGCGTGCTGAAATAGTTCAGCTGCTGTATTCCTAAAAAATATTATGCTTTGATTTCCTTGCTGTATTCAGTCACCGTTTTAGGGGGAAATGTAGGAATATCCAAAGGGTTTTTTGTGCCTTGGCATTTTATGTAAACTCAACCACGTAAGGAGGAGAAAGGTTCGAAGAATCTGTACGTACTCGTTTCACATCGAGGACCAACAAATCCATAGGCACAGGAACAAGTATTCTGAGCTACACAATTTCCTCCGTGTTCACACGGTGGGTCACACTGCACTGCGAGAAGCACAGAAAGAGTAAAGCATGAGGAAAAGCAAACAGCTCAAGCATTGAGTTCTGTGCGGTTACGAGCACAGTACTTGTTACTGATTTTCACAAGCTGTTTTATTAACCCAGCAACTAATTGTTCAGTATAAAAACAGGTATCACATTAGTCATGGAGTGCCAACGTGATCGTTTTGTTTAACTTCTGAGTGTGTCCATTTGTAAGTGCATACTTCTGAAGTGGAAGACTAATTGCAAATGTGGTTTGTAATACAAAACACCTTGCCCATCCCTCCATCAAAATTATCCTCGTGGATAGTTGGTGATCGTCCCTCTGTACTTGGTGTTTGGCATTGCTCCCTACAACGACAAGAAATGAGGCTGTGTTGAGGTGGGGGTTGGCCTCTTTTCCTGGGTAACAGCAATAGGACAAGAGGTCCTTAAGTTTCTCCAGGGTAGGTTCAGGTTGGATATTAGGAAAAATGTAGTCTCAGAAAGAGTGGTGAGGCATTGGCACAGGTTGCCCAGAATGCTGGTGGAGTCACAGTTCCTCCAGGGGTTCAGGAACCGTGGAGATGTGGCACTGAGGGCTGTGGTCAATGGACATGGTGGGGGTGGGTCAGTGGTTGGACTTGGGGATCTGAGAGGTCTTTTCCAACCTTCATGATTCTATGATTCTGTGTTCAGTGAGCCCTAAAAGGAGTCAGAAGTTAACCCAAACAGAGGGGAAATGTTTCCTCTGCATAGAAGTGGGTTGTAAGGAAATTTGTCACCAAAATGACTGACATTTAAACAGCAATTGAGATGTTTAATAAGTAGTGTGTGAGCTGCAGAAAAAGCAGAAAGTCATATAATAAATTGTTGTATTGCAGTCGGCAGTGTTATTCTGTGGAAGATAGTTTGAGCAAGTGAAGTTAGGTAGTTTGAGCATAAAGCTGGAAATCATTGCAGCTCTGGAGACACTGAATTAAAGGGTCTTTTGTGGGAGTATCAGATTGCTTAGCTGTTTTGTTGGTTTTTTTTTTGTCTGAGCACTGATAATTCCCATCTAGAGTCTGATTTCTGCACATTCCTAATGGCTTTAATTGTTTAGGGGTCTGGAAGATTTAATGTCCTAAACTTAATGTTCAAGGTAGAGACCTAACATTTGGTGTCTGCATTTGTAACCCTCTAACAAGAGGTATTCTTGTATGCCAAGTTCAAGAGAGTAAAGAGGTCACTGCTGTAGGAAGCGCACTGAACCTTATCCTAAGAAGCAAGAGCAAGGCGTGTGTGTCAGCTGGAGCTCACTTATGCCCTCAGAAGAAAAAACCACATCGCATAACAGTGTGAAAAATATCTATCCATGTGCTTGAGGAGTGAACACGGAGGAAAATGTTGTACTTTGGCACACTTTGCTGGCAGAGATGCATATTTTATAATGGGTCTGAAGCTAAGCAAGGTTATTTCAAGGAAAACGCATAATAGTGAAGAAGCTACGGAGATCTGAAAAAAAGCATCTTTCATTTTAAGTATTGTTCGATGGGGAAAAAAAAAGCCAAAGTACATTTTGTTCTTAAAACTGGAAAATGCAGTGTGTAATTGGAAAGCTGAATGAAGGACAAATATTTGTGGCACCATGGAATTTCAATGAAGCTCTTGCATTGAGGGCCTCCTCACCTTTGTGCTATCACCAAGCCTTCAAAGAAAGCCATGGCGGATGAACTTTGCCATCCAAATGTTATGAAAGCCACCACACATTTCTCAATTGTCATTAAAAAGACAAGCTCCAAGAAAGTACCTTCAAAATAACCCCCTTCCACACAAATAATTGTAAAGAAATTCATCCGGGATTAGATCTGCTCTTCAGGTACTTCAGTATTTGCATTTTTTTTTGCTACCATTCTGTTTTAAAGGTGAAATTCCCGGTACCGTATTAACATAACTTTAGGATTTGACATGCCTGAGCACAGAAAACTAGATGTAGTTCAGATCCATACTATTCATGCTGAGAATGTCATTAAGCTAAATTCAGTTTTGATTTGATGGGGTATAAGGTTTAGACATTTGCAATTCAGCATGTGTTTAGCTGAAATTTGAAGTGTACGTCTGGGGGGGGAAAAAAAGAATAAACCCCCACAATTTTCTGGGCAGCTGAATAGGTTTGGTTTAGACCCATTTAAGCAGTTAGCATTCTGCTTTCCCTAAGTCCTAATCCAGCCCCAGCAGCTGCATCAGGTCAGAGGCTCGGGTAGCCTGGGGCCTCGTGCTATTAGGACAAGCAGCAGGTAGCAGCCCACGATGAAACAGCAAGGGGAAGAAAGGCGAAAGAAATGGAAGCTGTTTTCAAAGGAATTTGTTATCCTTTTTAAATGGCAGCACTATATTTGTGTCACCTCTCACATTCAGAGACTTACTTATGACAGATGTTGCTGAAGTGAACAGCAGCATTCTGCTTTGAGTGGGCGTCCCAGCCTGACTGTGGCAAATGCACGCTTGAAACATTTAACTCTTCTGTGCTTGGGGAAGGACAAGACATGCTTACAAAGGATTTATCTGAAATTAGAAATAAACTGTGGGTTGAACTGAATTATATAAGGGGCTATAAGGAAGAAGGGGACGAGTGCTCAAGATTAAGGGGTGTGGTTTAGTGGGGAAATATTGGTGATAGGTAGATGGTTGGACTGGATGAACTGGGAGGTCTTTTCCAACCCTGGTGATTCTATGATTCTGTGACAAGGGGAAATGGTTTCAAACTAAAAGAAGGGAGATTTAGATTAGACATAAGGAAGAAGATTTTACAGGGAGGGTAGTGGGGCACTGGCACAGGTTGCCCAGAGAGGTGGTGGATATCTCATCCCTTCAGGCACCCAAGGTCAGGGAGAAAGAGCTCTGAGCACCTGATGGAGCTGTGGGCGTCCCTGTTCGTTGCAGGAAGTTTGACCAGAGGGGCCTTAAAGGTCCCTTCCAACTCATACGATTCTATGACACTCTCTGTGTAGAGACAGGGAAACCTGGGAAAAATGTACTGCTCTTTGTGAAGTACATGGAATGTGTTTCCTTTCCAGCAGTACCATGGCTGCATAAAGCCTCCAGGTGCCTCCGCACTGTGCCAGTGCAGTGACATTCAAACGCGTTACGCTTTATTTCAACGTGTTTTGTACATAGCACTTAGAGCGAATGTGTCCATTTGAATAGACTACTTTCCATCTGCTCTTTGCACATTTCGAGACGCATCTGAACTGTCAGAAAAGAACACGGTGTTTTGTATATTAAAACATTTTGCTCTTATTGTGACATTAAAGAGCAAAATGTTTAGAACCATTCTATTACTGGTGAATAGCAGAAGAGAAAAACTGAACACTGGCTGCACTGGGAAAGGGAGAACAGCATTCACCTATAAGACATTTTTCTCAGTAATAGAAATATAGTGTTCATGTCAAATTCTTTTCCAAGACTTCTATCTTTCATCTTCTAGAGTGAACATTTTTTTTTTTCCATAAACATTTGCTAAGTTGTACGGAGATATTGCAGTGTTTTTATACTAAACATTTTCAGATGGTATAAGATAGCGGTTAAGTGAAAAGCATTGCTGCAAATGGTCAATCTTGCTGTCAGACGTGTTTATGTTTTTGTTTATAATTTAAAGTCTGGAGGTGACAATGGAGAATTCCATTATTGTTTTATTTGAAATGGCTTTTTGGAAAAATATCTTTTTTTTTTTTTTCTTTTTTTTTTCCCCCCATTAAAATGAGATCATGCACTTTTTATGTGTTTCTACACCATAACTTTGAGGCAGATCAGAAATACTGGATGCTGTGCTGTTTCCTCCATTTGAGATACTCTAATCAGCAAATGGCTTCCAGGACAGTTATTTGTTCACATCTCAACAGCGAATAACTGCCGCTCAGTCCAACTAGAGGGGGCCTGGACTTGCACCATGAAGGCAAGGCTTGTTGCTGTGAGGTCATCACCTGCAGCTTTCGTTAAAAATGTGAAAAACAATCAGGTCAGGAAGACTTCAGAAGGGAGGAGTGTAGTCTGCCTCTACAGTTTCCTGTAATTATTGGACTGCCTTTGTTTTCTTTCAAAAGTGCACTAACCTACTTCCCTAAAAGTGCGGATGAAGTTTGAATACATGCAGCACAAGAGAGGGAAGGAAAAGTGAAATAAAGCTACGTTGCAGGCTCTCCAGTTTTTCAGTTTTCCCTTTTAATGGCTATGAAGTGAAGCCTTGCTTTTGAATGGTCTTTTACAGAGAAAAACAGTAAAGCGTAGGGTTAAAGCATATATTAGTGCAATTAAAAGAACTCAGATGCACACTTGTATAGTCCAGCAGTCCAGAGTCCATTTATGAAATAAATGCCCATCATAGCAAATAGAAAATTAACAAGATTAACTTGACTGAATAAATTGGGAGTACAAATGCAGACAACAGTTCTGATTAGGCTGTACTAATGGATTTTGTTTTGTGAAATGTCAGCTGAGTGCTCATCTGCAGTCAAAAAAGCAAATAAAATGTTGGGAATTGTTAGGAAATGAGCAGAGCACAAAATGCCAGACTTTATTATGGCCTGTATCCATGGTGAGCTGCATCTTAAATACCATGTGCTGTTCTCATCCCCCAGCTCAGGAAAGCTATAGTAAGAGTGGGAAAGATACAAAAATAAGTGGTAAGGATAACCAAAGTTGTGGACAAGGTTTTGTACAGATAAAGGTTTTGTATGTGTAAATAGAATCATTCTTTGGGAAAAAGGCTATGGTCTCTAAAAACACAATGGTTTTAGTTGGTAGGGCGGTGGACAGCCAAACTTTGGATGGGTTCAAAAAGCACTTGGATAAATTCATGAAAGAAGTACTTGTTGGGAAATACCACTTAAGAAGACTTTGTGATTGCTTTTTAAAGCACACAATGCGTAAGTTACCGGGAGTATTCTATTCTGGACAGTATCTGTATATTTCTTTCCCAAATAATTCCGGGCATCTGCTGTTAGCAGCTGTTGGAGGCAGGGGAAGGACTTTTGGTTTGTTATGGCAGAGCTTTTTGGGTGTAAAAATGTCAGACCAGAAGAATGTCAGCTCTCTGATTTTTTTAGCCTAGTTTCATCCAGCTGCGTATCCTGAGGTCGTAATACATTCCCAACTACTTTTTCTTTCCCATTATTCTGAACATTATTTGGTTTTGTAATGTCAAGGCAATAGTGTATTTTAACCCTTGAGAAGAATGCATGGCTGCTACCATTTGAGATTTCCCCTTCCCTTGGGAAACACTCTACGAAGTCTGCAAGATATCCCAGAGTTTTACTGATTTACAAGAAAATACTTGTTTCTGAAGTAGTACAACTTTATTCTCCACGGGAATTCTAAGGAACTTCTGTCTTCTAAAACTTAGAAAGATAATAGTCCTTAACTGTCAACTAATCCAACATTGTGCTAAGTAATTGTTTGTATTTTACAGAACTGAGTCTTTGATTTATTTTAGGTTTAGTAATCAGACATTCCCTATCAAATAAAGTTGGGTTTTGAGAAATAAAATCAAGAACGACCAGGAATTTGGCTTAAATCCTAATTAATCTTCACTCTTCAGGTTTAGGTCTCTTGGAAAGAAGCACAACAAAAATGCCCAAAGCAGAATTTTTTGTTAGCTTCAACTCTGTTATCGAGTGGAAAGGACATGTTCCACCTTAGGGCACCCTAAGGAGCTCAAGAAATGTAACAGCTGCTCTCAGACAGTACCATATGCACAGACCCTGGTGAATAAAATGAGCCTAGGGAAAAGACAGCATTTGTCTCCTCATCCAACGGATGCAGTGTCACTGAAAGTGCAGACCTATGCCCCTGTTCTGGCGTGGAGAACGGAAACAGGATGGCCAGCAGTTGACCTCGGGTGGTGGCAACACTAATGTGTATTTCTGAGCATTACCCTCTACACAGTGACATGTTCCACGTGTCACTTATATTGGGCTAAGGAAAATATTAGAAACGTTCTGAAAACAGTCTTATTTGGACTAACTATTCATTATTAAAGGATTCATCTTTTAATTCTTGCCATAGTGAGCTGAAATATTTAAAGCTCTGCAGGTGTTGGGACATTCCTACAGTGCAGATCTGGCAGGTGATAGGGACTGTCCCATAACACTGCTAAGAGCCTACCATAATAAAATATTGTTTTTATAGCATTTATTTTTTGTCATTGGCACAGGCTGCCCAGGAAGAATAGCAGAGTCACCACCCCTGGAGGTGTTCAAGAAAAGAATAGATGTTACACTGAGGGCCATGGTTAGTGAGCATGCTGGGGATGCGTTGGTGGTTGATCTTGGTGTTCTGAGTGGTCTTTTCTAATCTTAATGATTCTATGACATATATAGTGACACTTAGAGTGGAAATTATAGATTTAGTAACCTTCCGCATTCCCAAAGGAGCTCTTGGAAGTTTACTCCACAAAGAAAAGCAAGCTGCTTCTGCAAGTGAATGTGCAGAAGAATCCAGTGGACAGCAGTAGGCCTCATTTCTCCTGCTTATTTTTTATTATGCTATAGGTGATGTCAGCTTTCTCCAAAGTGCTGCTCCAGAACAATGTTTGCCAGGGCCTTGCCAGTGGAGCAGACTCACCTTAACATTAGGTCATAGACAGCTGATAATTCTACATGAGGAAAAGAAAGAGCTCTAAAACTGAGAACCTGGCCAGCTGTAGGAAAGGATGTGGAAGTGATGAGTAGATCCTTGAAGAACTACTTCATTTTGGTTCACCTGCTGAGCAATTGGCTCCTGCCAGATACGAGAGAATTCCGTCTCTAACACTTATTTTGTAAGATGGGTAAAAACAAGTTCCTATGTTTTAGGTATTAAAGAAACAAAATCTAGCATAATTGATTTTAGAAGACAAATTCATTTTCATGATGCGCTTACTTTTTCCCTACCGGTCTCTGCCACCTTGATTTTGAATCTGCAGAAATGAAAAATAAAAAAAAACAAACCCTACGTTCTGTCACAAGATAAATGCCACTCGGTAAAGCATTTATTATCTTAGAATGTTTTCAGACATTCTTATTAAACAAAGGTCAAATCCCCTCAAGCTCCACAGGTATTAAACCTTGCTACCAGTGGTCTGCTCCTTTTATCTCGGTGAATTTCAATATCAAATGGCATGGTGACAGCTCCGTGCACAAAGTTTGGTCTCGTCTAAAATTTGGTCACTTGTTTTGCAGCCATCTTAGAGGGTACTGCTGTTTTGAAAGCATTTGGTACAATTGACGGAACGCATTGTGGTGAGTCCTTAATTACTGCAAGGGATTATCCTCACCTTTGTGCTCTGGGTTGGCAGTCACAGGTGTGCAGAGGGGTTCGGGAGGAGGCAGAAAGGTTTGCTGTTGAGCCTGGTGATGTGCTCAGTGACAAGAGACAAATAAAGGATGGTTGTGTGTTGTGCCACCAAGCCCTGAGATGGAGAATGATATTGGTAACGAAGTATTTCATCTTAAGGACTCTCCAGAGGGATTTTCTGAAATACCAGTAATTGAAGAAAACATCTTGTCTTGGGTGACAGCAAGAGGCACAGGTAGATTTATGTTTTAAGGACTATGCCGATGGACATACTGAATATATTTATACAAGGGCAGCCTGTGTCTATGTTTGTATACATTCATGTGTCCATAGGCCATGTCTTTGAGGAGAGGTCCTTCTGCACTCCAGCTTGCTCTGGGCTTCCTGATACCCAGAGCTTCTGAGTATGTTTCCAGCTCCAGGCATAAAACAGGGGTGAAAGACAGGGTCTGTCTCACACCAAGTAACCTTCAGCCCTTTAGAATGGTCATTTCGGAAATGTGCAAGCAGGTGAAAATTGTGGCACACGGGATTATAGTAACCTTTTCTTATGCATTTTTGCAGCGTGTGCCCAGGACTGAGCTAAGCTCAGTGCTGCTGGGGCTTGTGCACAGCAGGGAATCCCCTGGATGCTGAGCCAGGCTGCCACCCTGCACGCCTCTGTGCCGTGTGTGCAGAATGTGAGCAACCACACACAGAGAGAATTAAACAGGCCATGCAAACACTTTTTTGCTTTGTGTAGTGAAAGGCCAATTAAGACATCAGCTTATCAGAGGGATTTCAACAAAAGGTGTAATTAACGGGAGCTAAGTCAGGGAACTCATTGTTTTACAAATGTGTGAAATACTATTGCTTTGCTGAGGTGTTCTAAACTGTCTAATAAATAAGTCAGTATATTGTGAAAACCCTTCTGGTGCTATCCATTTTGGATAACAGGTTTGGTTTTGTATTTAGGATATGAGATAATTATTTAAAAGTAATTTTTAAGGTAGTAGAACAATTAGTTTTTCATAGAATATCGTTGTATAGACAAGCGGAGTCAATTTTACCCTTTCTCGGAGAAGTTTTGTGTGGTTTCAAATCTAATGACTTCACTAGAATGAATCTGGCCTTAAGCAAGGGTAAGCAAGAACACAGTCTATCTCTGGTTTCAATAGATTAGATATTATCAAATAAATGCATCATTTTTGTGCGCAGAAAGGACCTTTTCTCAGTTATAGGATAACTTTTTCCATTATTCTAAAATATAATTGTTTTTGAAAACCAGTATGATTCCAGCTTGCAAAAATCTCTACATTTGTCATCAGAATTATTTATTATTTTGGAGAGTGATTGGATTTGAAGGCATGAAGGAATTTGAATGAGGTTTTCCCCCCTTACCTTCACATGTAATTCCATTACCACTGTATCCACTGGGACAAGACCCACATTTAAATCCTCCATCTTTGGCTAGCTCACACTGCACACCACTATAGCATGGTGTTGAACCACAGAGGGCTCTCTGATGGGACCCTCTGATGGTTTTTGGCAGTTCCACGTGGTCCATCGCTACACTGGATGCCTTTCTGAGGGCTGTGGTCTGTGCTGGAAGCCTTGCTGGGGGAAGGGGTGTTTCCAAAGAAGCTCTCTTCTGCTCTGTTGGGAGATTTTTGGAGAGTTCAGTCTTTGAGCCTGTAACTTGACTGGGCCATTTCCCGGGAGACAAGCTGTATCTGGAACGAGCATGCTGAACAGCATGCAGCCGTGCGAAGAATGAGCTTGCGTTTGTGTTGAGATGAGAAGGAATGGTCCGTCTTGTTCCTGGCTTGTATTGTTTAAAATGCACGGGGGTAGGAGTTGTCACATTGACAGCTGCTGTTTTGGGATCTGGCTCCTCATGCAGAAGGAAAGTGTGTGTGTGACTTCTTTTTTCAATAAAAGCCTCTTTCTCAGAAACAGTGGACTCCGTATCAGACATTTTTGCTGACAGAGTCTGAGCCTGGGAAATCTTCCTTTTCATTGTAAAGGACTCTGTATTAATGACTGTGTGGTTTCTTTCCACAAAGTATGTAGTTTCTTGCCTCGGAATTTGGGTTTGGGAAAGAAGGGCATAAATGTTTCTTGATGTCTTGCCTTCCTGATGAGAGCCTCTGGCATCGTCACTATTTCTTTCAGCAACATCTGTATGGCTTTGGGAAGATCTTGAAACTAGGGCAGAAGGAAGATATGTATTAGTCAAATTTGCTAGTCTAGTGTTTGAAGAAAACAGTATGACCATTTAGATTATGGGTAAACAACAGAATATCAGTTCTAGAAGAAAATGAGATAATCTGTCATCTGTGCTCAGGGCATACGTGTGTAGGCTGGTATAGAAATAGCACAGTGTATCTTCTATGGGTAACAGCGTAGGGACCTGCAGAATAGGTGTTTATGAATGAGATTAAATACGTTTATATTGGCTTAAGGCACTAAGTCTCTGTGAAGGTCAGACATTATTCTTTCAGGTTACAGGTCACAGCTAGGCAAAAGCACTTTCCATGCTGGTTTACCAGGTTTAGCCTACTCTAGTCCATGATATTTTGGGCCTGTGTGCCATTCTCTGGGGCACTGTTCAGTTTGTGACCACCTGAGCTAATATTTATTTCTGGTTACCTGTGTATGTTGCAATAGTGTGCTACACTAGTGTGATAGTCTCTACATCTCTGTCTATTCATGATTCATACGATCTATACATGTCTATTCATATGATTCTATTCATATGATCTATTCTACGTCTCTGACTATTAGTCTCTAATGGTCTCTACATCTCTGTAGGAGAGATGTTCTGCTAGACAGTACATAATGTATAGACTTTGCATTCAAGGTCCTGCAGTCTAGGAGTAGGATGAGACAATGCAGTTTGGGATAGATAGAGATCAGAGATGGAGAAATAAAGAAATGATAAGACAGTCTTTGGCAAGATTATGTCCTAGACAGATTAGAATCCCATCACATCATTGTATTGACTTTCGCAGTCCTTATGGCAAAGGAAAGTTTGAGGAAAGCATGTAAAGGAGACTAATAGAAAAGCTTTGTTAATAGTGTGTACAGCTCCCTCCAGACGTGAGGGGCAGCATGTAAGAAAGAATGCTGGTTTGTAACTGTCACCCACTTGTTACAAAGCCAGCCACCTTTTCCGTTGTAAGGAGGGATGATAGATGGAGAGAGGGTAGTCTGTGAAGAGCCTTGGAAGTGGAGACGAGTAGTTTGAATCAATACTTTCAGGAAGATTAATGGCTATCTGCTGACTCTAATGAATGGAAGAAGCTATTTTTAACCAGTTCTGGCATACTCACTCCATAGGAAACAGAATATATTGGATCCTGAACAAAAAAAAACCTCACAAGGTTCTAGAGTTAACCCTATGTGAGGTGTAGCTCTACCTTTTGAATATAAATATTAATCAATTTCATAAAACTCCCATTGATGTAGAAATTAGTCATAGTTAGCAAGGAAAGAGATAAAGACACTTGGCGAAGGTCAAAAAGAAACTTGGAATGTTGACTAGATCAAAGGAAATTCTGGCATCCAAAACTGTGTTGATTTGGCTGGTAAGCAGTATCATTCTTCTGCTGGCAGATGAGTTTTTGTTGCCCTGAAGCATGATGTTTTGGAGTGGTACGTGATGCTGGATCAAGCCATGGACATCAGCAATAGGTAAATACATGGCTTTACTGTGCAAGACAAGGCTGATTAATGGTGCATTTCATGGAATGGAATAAAGGAGATCTTGAGCCAGGAAGGACATTAGCGACAAGAGTATGAAAGATTGAAGTCAAAAGGATTTTTAACAATGAATCTGAGAAAGATGAAAGAAATATCCCTGCAGGAAGTTATAAGTAACAGATGATTGTTGCTGCCTTTAGAAAATTTGATTCAGGGACCAGAAATAACATGAATGGCAGTGAAAGGCCAAATGACCTCTCTGACAGATTTCCCGAATGAGCCCTGATTACAACTTTGAGCTCCTTCCACTGTATTGTAATCAGATGTTTTATCCTGTAGCTGAGTTTTAGCAACTACTGAGGGGATCTACTGTCTACCTGAGTTAGGGAAATCTTTTAATTCCTCAAGAGATGATACAGGTGATATCATCTTGCAAATAATCTTCAACCTTCCCTGTAAGTGAGAACATGCTGTAGTTGGAGTGCGTCTATGACAGTGCGGTTTTTATATCTCAAACAGTACTACCAAGGAAGACCAGTGACACTCTTTGGTTGTTTGTTCACCATGTGTATAGATCAAGATTTCTCATCCCATTATTTCAGTGGACCATCAAACTTCCTAACGTACTGTCATGGGAACCTGGCATTGATCAAATATAGCTGCTTCAGTGTCTTTTCAGCTTTCATTGTTTCATAGTTTTACTTATAAAGATAAGGTGACATTTAGTTAGGATTAGAAACTGATAGAATTATTCTGGTGTACCTACAAAATTATTTCTGCATTTTTCCAGATATCTAAATACACCAAAACAAAGAAATACACCCAAAGACTGCAGACTCAGTGGTCTGTAGTCAGCAGCTCTCTCAAATTCTGTATTACTTCAATTTATTTTCCTTGCAGTCGATCAATATCTTCAAACGTATAACCCATTATTAATGCAGAAATGTGATTGTGTGAATCTGGTTTGCTCTGTGATGCCACTGTATGATTACATATTGGACTGGATGAAAATAACAAAAAAAAAAAAGACAAGACAAAGTGCTCGAGGTTATACAGTGGTACAATAATACATTTTCACTACCCCAAGTATTTCTGCCTGTACTAACTGGGATACGTGCAGCAGTGGGAGCGAATGTTAATTTTCATAGTCTTGGATAAAAGACTGAGAATCTGATGCTTTGTTCCAGCAGTGCATGGAAGATACTCCATTCCTATCAGTGGAGATAAACCACTGTAAGTACGGTATAACACCAGGATGGATCGAGCCCCCTGTATGGTGAAAAACAGAACAAAGAAGACCTAATTTTAGAGAAATAAATCCATCCCTCATCCAACTCAACACTGGGATATTTCCATCTATGTGCAGCTGGAAGTCCCCCACATGAGAAACCCTCCACCGCTGGTTTACTCAGTGTTTGAAATTCTTTGTGTAGCTTGTGCTAAGTTTATAGATCAGAATCATCATAATCAGTATCTGGTTCGTGCATGCCAAAGCCACAATGATGTTGTTAAAGTACAGCACATTCTGATTTCTTCTCTTGCCTGAATGGCATTTTATAGTACCTACTAGTTATCCGTAGATGAATTGGATCATGTTCATTCTGAAGGTAATAAAGCAGCTATAAAACCTAGTGAAAATAGCAGTTCACAAACAGAGCAGACACTCAACAGTCTCTAAAATCCAAGCTGAGTTGTCAACACTGAAACACAGAAAAGCAATCTAATCTATTTTCTCTCTTTTGAGTTTCTGACTATTTTTTTTTTTTTGCATTTACAAGCTTTCAGGAACAGGCTACGTCTAGACTTGAACTGGGTAAAATCCCTTTCTGGCATCAACTGTTTCTCAGAGAGAGGGAATTTAATTCTCTGCCTGGGACAGAGTGGACCATGCCAGTGACCTCCATCCTCCGTGCTGTTCATCCAAGTTTTCACTGGTTTTAGACTCAATCACCTCCACAGTAATGCCTTGGAGACACCCTGAGCCACAGCTGACAGCTCACACTCTTGCTCTAAACTTATAGACGTGAGTAGTTCCTACCACTCCATTGACGTGCTTCTCTTTCACAGCTATTAGTTAGACATTTCAAGTTGTTTGTTTGTTTTTAAATGTAAGCATGCTTTTTTATGTAATCACAACAGCATTGCCCTGTGGTCACTGTGTAACCCAGGTGTTGCTTTGCCCTTTAATCCACTGAAATTCCCCAAACCAGTCTACTCTTCAGTTGGAGATTGGTTCCTTCTCCTTAGCGAGATCATCTGTCTGTGTTCACTCCCACCTGTCAGTTTGGGACATTATGGACACCTTTAATTCTGATCAGGTTGCAGCTGTTTCAGAATTCTGTGAGCAGTTTCAGAATTCATCTCATTATTAGCACAATTCAATAAATTTACAATTTGTGTAGTTTTAGAGCTATTAACATTTAGTAGTACATGCTGTGTAGCACATTTCTCATTCAGAAGAACCTCGACAGAGAAATGCTCTTCTGACATATTACACTATGTGGGTCATCATTTAAAATTTGAAACATCCACCAGCACATATATCTTATTTAAAATGTCAAGAGAGAACAGAAAAATTACACTGGTCTAAGAAGCCGTGTTACCAGAGCATTAGAGATCAACCCATTTATCTCTCTGCTATGCCACATTAATATTTTTTCTGTGTTTACTTGGTGAGAAAGGGGAAACAGAGCAGCTGTCAATAGCAAGCTCTAGGGAAATTCTCTTTTTCCATCAGCTCTTAATTTTTATTTGATGAAGTTCTGGCATCACTTTTTTTCTCTATTCAGAATTTATTTAATTGCTGCATCTTCTCTTTGGCCATCCAAGCATGCCTTAAAACCTTCCCCTCCTGAATGTCCAATATTAAAACTTTGATTCTCCCTTTCTTGCTCTCAAGCATCCTGAATTTCCCTGCATTTGGAAGTTGGTCGAACTTCCCCAGTCACTGAGATCCCTTTAAGCAAATGGCAAACAATAACTCCCAGAACATCCAGCCGGAAAAATCCCTCAACTCCTTCAAAATAGGTGCAGCTTTGACTTCCCAAGTTGTGCAGAGGATGTAATCCAAGGATTATTCTTTATGGTATAAGAAGTGTTTTTCAGACTTAGATTAGAATTATATTGCAAATTTAGACAATAGCTTCAGTTTAGAGACCGTGATGCTTTACCCGAGTTTTGCTGACAAAAATTGAAGTCACCTGCAGTGTAAAAGAGTTCAGGGACACGTTTCACATTCAAAATAAGCACAGGCAAAAGTTAATCCTCTCCTTGAAAAATATGGAAATAGAAGATATCAGTAATGTATTTTCTTTAAGAGGTGCCTAGATCTGGAATTCACCAATCAGAAAGAGATGTGAGGCTTATGCCTATGCCACTCGCTGTGCATAGGTGGACAGAATAAGTCAGCCAGGCTGTTAGGCTGATGCTGGACTAACGCAGTTCAACAGCTTGTGAACCTAATGTGCCCTGCATCCAGACAGGTCAGCCCGTGAGCAAAGCAGTTGCCCTGTACATCCATCTGTACAGGCATATTCAGCCTCAGTAAACTCTGGGCTACCAAACCATCACTTGTGTGTTAATTCACTCGTTCGTTGCTTTAATTATAAAACTAGAAGGAAAGCATCTAGTTAGCTGTCCATGTTTCAGCCTGGGAGAAAATGAGATTCTGTTTCTGCTGTTGCTACCTGAGCAATTTTCTTCCCCTTTCTTCACCTACCAATACCGTGAGCAGTAGGGAATATTCGAATGGAACTGGCATTATAACTGTTCCTTCCTCTGTTGCAGACTCTTTTGTTTGTCAAATGTGGTTGCAGCTGTACATACACAATTCTGCAGAACCATTCATAATTTGCAGTACAAATTTATTTTGTATGCCTGAAACATAAAAATCATTCAATTCTGTCTCAATGCCTATTGTGGAGGAGAAAGCATGGGATCTGCAGCCAGTTCACCCACTAAACTTTATTTAGGAATCTCCCTGTTCACAGAGTAAATAATTCCCACAAATATCAGCAAATGGATCTACGGACACGTCTGCTGCTTTGTAAGCATTCTGTTGATTATCTTTGGCATTATTAGAAGCATCCAAACTCAAAGTTCCTAAATAGTGAACTGTATTTTAAGTAAATTAAGAGGATTCTGTTTACCTCAACATAGAGGCGGTGTTACATTACAGTGCACAGAGTTCCAGAGGACCTTGGAAAAGCATTCACCCTGAAGGAAAGCTTGGTAGATAGTCTCAAATTTATTGAAGTAGTAGAGCCTGACAAAGTTAATTCTCTAAACGTCTTCAGCATGGAGGAAGTTAAATTCTTATTCAACTTGTTCTGAAATAATTTTTACAACTTCTAAAACTACAATCAAGATACCCTATGCAAAGAGATGTTACTAAGCCAAACAGTACTGTATTATGCTTGGGGGGCGATATGAGACCTACCCTAATGCATGACAGCTTTATGTAAGGTACGTGTATCTGTGTTCCTAGGAGGTATCTAGCTTTCAGTTAGTACTGTTCTTAGGACAAAGGATTGGAGGTGAAGTACAAGGACATCGCAAGAAGGCATTGAGCACTAAGTTATATGGAAAAACTGAGCCTCTGAGGAAAGTAAAGTAGTTTGTTCCTTTGTTAGTGAGCACTGTTGAGTCTCGGGTTTTGCTGCTTTGTTCTGTTGCGGATTTCTTTATTTATTTTTGCCTTTTGTGATGCATTCTGTAAGCCTTCAAGGGAAATTTTAAAGGCCGTGTTTTGTGAGGTTGTGTTTTCTAACAGTGGTGTGAGATTTATTGATTGCGGAGATGTGAACATGCTCCCCAGTGTTCTGTTTTCTTCTAGATGTCTTTTTCAATATTTTTCATTATCGATATCTTTTTCAGATCGTGTATAGATATTCACGAACCAGCTATGTATTTATTTATTTATTTAGAAATGTACCGTGTTTTCCAAACATCAATCCCACCTGCCAATTTATTTCAAGATTTAATTGAAAAGCTCTCTTCCAGGGATGGAAAGCTCAACATATTTGGTGAGCTCTCACCCTTCGCACAGAAGACGTGCTGCTTTCTGTTCCTTTGTTACTCTCTTTCTCTGCTCCGTGCATTCATTGGCTCTAAAACATTTTCTGCTTCAATTTTTAGAAGTGTTCTTCCTGTATTTTTCTCTGAATCTCCAGCTAACAAAACAGGAAGTAAAGAAGCATAGGTGTGTTTGAAAACACTATGGATCGTTCACTTAACCCCCTCAAAATCACATCATTGCCCTTCCTTTTGTTATCCCTTGCACGCCTTTCAGACCTGAGCTTTTGCTCTCGCCTTTGTGTCCTTCCTTCTCCAATTATTTAAGTCCACAACTGTATTATTTCAGCAGCTATAAAGACAGCATGAAGATAGATTTCATAAAACTAGATTATGTTTTCTGTTCAGGAATTGGCAGTGTGTTTTACTTCAGCTCAGCACTCAGAGAGATGGAAAAATTAATAAAAACTGTGTTCTTATCTGATGATGCCTCGTGGGCCTTCAGACTCTCTCTTGACTTGAACAAGTTGATAGATATATGCAAAACTGGCAAAATCAAGGAAGATCCTCTCTGAAGCATCCCTGTCTAATTGTCTGAAACTTCTATGCAGAATCCTTTGGAATTGTAATAGTAGATTATAAAGAAAGTTTCTAACATTTCTTCAAAAGAAAATCCATAATAGTTCATCAAAGGAAAAGTAGCTTAAATTTGAATATTTTACTGATTTTTTTTTTTCTATTTAATTCAAGAAGTAAATGGTCTGAAATAATAATTATGTTGTGTTGGGCTGTAAACACATAAAAATGAGTTACTTTACATATGAAAGCCAAGAAACAATCTGAGTTATGCCTTGCTGGAGAACAGTAATGAATCTATTTTAATACCTTAAAAGCAGATATAAATACCTTGAGTGAAATCATGCTTTAACAAGTTTTCTACATCTTCTACTGATAGGAGTGGCAACTATCTATACTTTTTATTATGCATATACATGCAGATATATATATATATATATAAGGCTTTAATAGCTACAAAGAAGATAATGGGTCTCCCTTTCTCCCCACTGTAATGTATTCCACTTTGTATTGTTTACCAGTCCTTTTCATTATCTTTGGCTTCGCTTCCATATTGAGTGGCAGAACTCTTGCATCGCTTGAATGAGGCCAGGATATTGGTCCAGGATGAGTTATAATTTTAAAAGGCTTCTAAGTGCCTTTAAGAAAACAACAGCATTATCAAATTTGTGGAAACAGTGTTGGTTCACGTTAAAAGCTAGAGCTGTTACAGCGAGATGATTAAATGGGATTGGAAATTTTAAGAGGAGATAATCTTCCTCTCTATTCTGCTAACGTTAAAAAAAAAAAAAAAAAGCCAAAATAAAGGAAAACAACATCAACAAAGACCCCCATAGGGCCTCTATCCTCCATAGATTATTTCTTGGAGACTGAGTTGTTATTATCACTTAAAAGTCATGATGGCATGGGGATTGGTTAAGCAAAAGATGGCACATTCTTGGTAGGGGAGAAATTTAATCTGTGCTTGATGCTCTGATTGAATGTAAATATTATTCATGGCATATAGCTTAGTCCTCTTTCCTAGTGGTTTTATGGCTTGGGCTTCATTGGGCTTCTATTGCTGAGCTACATCATTTCCTGAATATATCATCTGGATTGGAAGCACTTAACGAATTCTGGATTGACAGAGTATAAGGATCAGTGAAGCTGGAAACTGTTTATATTTTAAACTATCTAAACATATTATTCCCACTGTGCCTACTTTAGTTATTATGTGTGGGTCGCAGCATATACTGTGTGGGCTCTTGTATTTTTTTCTGAAAATGCATGATGTTGTATTGGATATTCCTAAGGAGGAAAAAGCCATCTGAAAGACAATCAGGTTCTCTTTCTACTTTGATAAGTACAGAAGTGGCCTTTCAGAGGCGATTGCCTACTCAGAGGGCAGAAAAGGGTCACACCTTATGCCCAAAGTGTCCGTCTGACCCTCTTGATGATTACTGGTGTATCACTTGCAGAAATGTATTTTTCATGAACCTAAATTTGTATGGAATGTCTCTGTGTGTCATTTCTAACCACACTTCGCCTGCCACTTCATCACATACTCCTAGAAGGAGCCATCACAGCATGACCGGTCAGTTTGCAAAAATGTACATTTGGGCCCTAAATACACAAAATGGAAACATCATAGTTTAGGAAAGGGATCAGCAAATTCCAACACAGGTTCCAAAGATTAAAGATGAACTCTGTGTCCGGGGTTTCAATGGCCAGAGTCAGCTGTAGGCAATGCTTCCCAGTTTCAAAGCCCACAAGAATCAGCAGCTGAGATCTGTTACCATACAGAGCCAGATCGAAGCAGTGTTTAATTTTCTATTTATTCTGTATTTCTATTGTATCTTTTTTGAGAGGTTCTCAGACAACTTCACAGCTGATGACTGCAGCATTGAAATATTGCTGCCTTCGACTAAGTGTCACGTAAACAGTCAGGACTGATTGGTTCCACATTGTACGGCATCCTCTGAATGCTGTAAAGTGTGTGAGTGTTGTATCTGTATCTGCCAGTACATACAGACTTTGTAGCTGGAAGTTCTGTGTGTGATGTGCCTACATTTAGACATTTTTCATCCTCCCTAGGCTCACGCTGTTAGGGCAATGCTCTTCATTTAATGGAATCACTTCTGATTTACACTCTTGTAAGTAAGAGTGGAATTCGAGCCTTGATCTTTTTAATGCAAATTCATCAATTCTGTTTGATGAAAGGATTCCACTATGTTCTTCAGTTGCTTCTTGAAGTAAAATCATTTAATTAGTTCCAGGCAGCAAGAAGTCCCTACTCTTGCAGTTAAGCCCCAGAACTGGAACCTCGTGTTGGCAACCAAAACTCTCATTGGAGTTATTTATTTTTCATGGACAGTGATCACTGATGACTGCTAACAATGACAACAATGATTTCAAGGCTGAAAGCTAAGAATAATATGTTTTTATGTGTTAGTGCTCTTCTGGAGCACTGTGTTCAAATGCATCCCTTCTTTTAATTCAAATATTGCATTCAGCTTTTAAATTCACACCTGGGTGTTGATCTGACAGTGGTACAAATTAGAAGGTCACAGAGGTTTCCCTGATGTAAAATCAAAGTTAATTCAGAAGCACACTTGCAGGTACTGGAATAGCGTAAAATGGAAGACATAAACATAACAAATAGCTGGCAAATCCAAAACTATATCAAGTGGCAAATGTCTACAGCACTGCAAATTAACTGCTGTGGCAGGAGCGTCTGCAGTGGTGCTCAGAATGGAGAGCAGAACTCACTTACAGAGATCATAAAATAATTCTCTCCCCTGATCTTTGGCTCCCTAAACCAGAAAAGGCAGAACAAGCTGGCTCTGAGCAATCTTTTATCGGTGATGGATGTGGCACTGCTTTGTCCAGTAAAGTTGCTGATTTACTAATAGGAAAAAAATAAATCTTTAGTGATGACACCCACGTCTCTAACCTGAGAAAGGAAGTTCAAACAGATGGGCATCTCTGAGGCTGTGAGTGATGAAACAGTCTAGAAGAACACCGGTAGCATCTGATGAGACCTAATATTGAAACCTGCAGTCACATCACCAGCATCCCCCATCCAGATATATTCATTTTCTTTATGCAGAGAACACGGCCTGCGATACGGCAAGGTTTGATGTAGCAGATGTGGTTCTCCAACAAAAAGGTAACAGATGTTTTATTCAAATGTGAAATGTGCCCAGTAAAGATTTAAATTCCTTAGACTTTCTTTCTTATTGCACTGACAGCAAAAGTAAGAGACTGTTGATGCTTCTAGTAAGTTCAACAAATATATAGGTCATTTGCTGCATGGATTTTGGAGGGAGGGAAATACTTTTTTTTGTTGTTTTTTTCCTTACCTGAAAACATTATATATGAGAATGCATTTTTAAAATGTATCATGAGTACTGTGTCCAGTTTTGGGCCCCTCACTGCAAGAAAGACATCGAGGCCCTGGAATGTGTTCAAAGAAGGGCAACAAAGCTGGTGAGGGGTCTGGAGCACAGGCCATATGAGGAGAGGCTGAAGGAGCTGGGAATGTTCAGTCTGGAGAAGAGGAGGCTCAGGGGAGACCTTATTGCTCTCTATAACTCCCTGAAGGGAGGTTGTTGTGAGCTGGAGGTCGGCCTCTTCTCTCGTGTCGTTAGTGATAGGACTAGAGGGAATGGTTTCAAGCTGCGGCAGGGGAGATTCAGGCTGGACATTAGGAAATAGTACTTCTCAGAAAGGGTGGTCAGGCACTGGAATGGACTGCCCAGGGAGGTGGTGGAGTCACCGACCGTGGGGGTGTTCAAGGAACGATTGGATGTTGTGTTGAGGGACATGGTTTAGTGGGAGCTATTGGTGATAGGTGAACGGTTGGACTGGATGATCTTGTAGGTCTTTTCCAACCTTGGTGATTCTATGATTCTATGATTTATGTATGACTCCCCGTAAGGGTTTTGATACTTGAATCTTTGTTCCTCAAGACTCATCTGGTGGACCTCAAAAATTACTGCAATCAAGTCTGATTGACTTAAACTGATACAGACTACTGATACCAACCAAGTAAAGCATGTGAGAAGAGAACAAGGCCCTACACTGTTGGCAGAGCAGCCAAGGAGAGCTTAGAAAATTGTTTGTGGAAATTATGGAGTTTGCAGTATGCCAAGTACATCGAAAGATTAATGCCTGTCACATATCAATGCTGAGCAAATGTATTTTGCTGATTAGAAATTAAAACCGAGGGGCTTCTAAGTGTGTTTTCTTTGTTGCAGGGACTTAGGAAAAAATTTCTTTTGGCATAATTTTTTTTTTCCTCTGTAGTCTAAAAAGGCAGTTGGGTAATTTTTGTGATTTCTACATGAATGCGTACTTGTCCATTAATCCTTAAATAGTAACAGTTGAGTATAACTTCACGTCAAAACCAGCTAATAAAAGAACAAAATAGGAATTAACGAACATTTTTTTACATTAAATTTAGTAGAGCTGGAAAAAAGGGGCATATGTAATCTCAGTACCTTCATAAGCACTGCAGCAAGCTGAAGAGGATTTGTTCTGTTTTGTTTGAAGAATGATAGCGTGAGTTACAAGAGAGAGAAGCTATTATTCTAACAGGGAGGATTTCACAATATTCTTAATCCATAACTGTACATAAAGTTAATTGAAAATTCATTCCTTTTTGTCTGATATCTTTTAATCATCAATGCTGTGCAATACTTCTGCTTGAACTGGCAAAGCGCATGTGAAAGAGATTTTAAACCGATCATTTTGGTTATAAATTAGGACACATAAAGCTGTAGAAATTTCTTTCATTTTTAAATACAAAAATGAAGGACTATTCGCATTTAATCTTGAGGAACACGACTGCTTTAAAGGCTGGTCTTGCCCATGGCATAGTAACATACAGACATCTTAAATAAGGCAAGAAAGATAGAAAGTAATGCAATTACAGTTCCTGAAGCCCAGAAAAAATGAAAATTGTTCCTAAGACTGAGAAGAGAGCTAAAGATTTGTTTGATTTAAGGTACAAATAGCTGTAGAATATCTGTTTTACTCAGCAGCACAGAAATGACCTTTGGAGTATACAACATATATCCCATTATCCAATTAACGACAGGGTGGAACTTTGGGCAGTGACAGAAGTGTTATTTTATTTATATGCACAGTGATTCATATTTTTTTTTGCTCAGCTGCTTTTACAGCTTCTCCGAGTTACAGAGCAGTCAATTGCTGACGTTATGCCTCTGACAAACTAATACAGTGTACGTACCCATTGCAAGACAGAGCGAGGAAAATGTTAGTTTTATTTTTTGTGACCTTTAAATTCTGAGAACTGGCTGAAATCAATTTATAGTTCAAAAAGGCAGGAAGATACCCACTCTGAGCAGTAAAATTGCTTTGGCTGTGAAAGTGTGCATTAAAATACAACACCTAGGCAATAGCCATTGATTTGGATACAGAATGAGGAGTGAGAGTAGGTTTGTAAAGTGTAGGAGGTCAGGGAACACCCTAATATGTTTCAAGTGAGTCTGTCTTGAATGCTTAAGAAAAAGATCTAGAGGAAAAACAGGGAACCCGACCTAATAACTACTTTTATTAGGGAGTAAACATCAGTTCTCTTGACAAATCACTCTGTGCAGTGAAAAGAGTACAGCCATCCAGACTGCCTCTAGAGAACTATGCATTGAATTATGAGAATTTCATTGAGAGAGAGCAAGATTGGATGACTGATAAGTGGTTGCTATGCTATTGCCATTTTCTGCTAGAGGTCAGGACCCAGCTTTCCTCCTGTCACAGCAGAAGACCTCTTCTAATGATCAGTCCTCAGAGATTAATGGGCCAGCTGAGTTTCAGAACTCCCAAAGGAAGAATACTGCTCAGGCTACAAAGGATGCTGTTGAAATGTTTTAATTATCTGTTGCCATCACGTTGCTGCTACGGTTGTTCTTACATGGCACTTTGTTCATCATCATCTTCACAGGTTACCTTGGAGAACAGATGCCTTGCCACAAATAAATTAGGAGGGAAGGAAAGCAGAGTGGTACTGGCATGTGTCATGTTCCTATCCCACGGAGGAGGAAACATGCTTTGAAATCATATGTCTGCGCGGTGGCAGAAATACAAATGTGGTGATTCATACATCTAGTAAGTCCTGTCCTGATGAATTCTACTAGTGGCAAATGAGAGGGTGAATCTCATTCCTGAGAGACAGGGATTCCTGAAATAAGACGTGCCCCTTGTCAGGTAAGAGAATTCACAGTTGGAAAAAAGGCACTGGGGTTTGACTTTAAAGCACACTGTATTGTAATGCCGTACTACTTCAGGTTCACTTACAGCCTTTGTCTGCAAAACTATTTAAAAATTCCAAAAATTAGAAAGTACCTGGTCTGGGGGTTTTGCTGCAGATTCGGCCATTTCCAAAAAACCCTGTTGGACATCGGCCACAGACATAGCCAACGTAAGGGGGTTTCCTATCAAAACACAGCACTCCAGGAAAGCACGGCCTATTGGCACAGGTGGTAACACGGGGCTGATGTGCTGCGTGGCCTAGAAAGAAAATGGAAGTTCAAACATGTGTTATTTATCATTTCTCAAACAAAATGCGTGTATGCAAGTAAGTACGTCTAAACCCAGCTAAAGTTTTATAACTGCTTTTATTCTTTTGAAGAGTAATTAATGCAGAATGTTCCTAAACCTTGTGCCAAGCATGAGAATGTCCTGTAGGCACAGTGTAACAGAACAGCTGTTTCTCATTAAAGCAAGATTTATTAGTCTTCTACATATTTACAAGTATATAACTCAAAGTTGTTAGGCATTTATCACTGATAATATAGAAACTGTAATTTTCAGAGTAAGTGAAAGATTAACTGAGTAAGAAACTGTTATTCAGATATCATTCTGGTCTCATTATAATTGGAAAGCAATCACCAAACCTTATAGTACATATATACCTTATATTTAAGAATTCACTGACAAGTACTCATGTTTCTGATCTAGAAATCATCTTCAAAGTGTTGAACCTTGTATGACAAGAGACTTTTTTAATTATCTTAGAAATATGTGCTAAATTAAACACTGGTAGTATATGGTATTTTATCACTTATGATGTCACTGAATAGCATGAATATGAACTCCCTGTGAAGTATTTAATAGCGTCGACAGAGAACAGATGATGAATAAAATCTTAATGATGGTTGTAGATCTTTTATAATGGCCTCCAGTGAGGTCTCTATCATGATTCTCAAGCATTTCCAGCGTTGTCATTGCATGTTGCATACAACAATATGACAGATATGTGTAAAAGTCATTTTCTGGTCACGTTTTGTCTAGCCTGGCACAGATATACAAAAGAAGGTGAGACAAAAAGACTGTTTTCTCCCACATATGTCCCCACAAAACAGATATACCAAGTCTAAATTATTCTATTCCCTGCTCTCACTAGAAAATCAAGGAAAAAAATGAAATACTGATTAGAAGTGGGTCAACATATGCAATATACGCTCTTTTTTGGAAGTGCTGCAGTGCTCTGGGTCCTGCTGTAATGATGGGACAAATATTCTGGGAAAAGCATCTGCTGTAGTCGTACTGATTTATGCTCAAAGCTTGGTCTTAATGCAGTGACTGCCGGTCAGATGATCACATAAAATTCAGCATCACTTGTTTATGGCAAGTTGGCATAAGCTGTCATTCTTATCATCTTGTTTTCCATTGATCACTATGATTTGGAGTGATTGTGTTCTATCTCAAAACTGATGAGGTTCTACTTAAGCCTGACCGGTCTGACTGCTGCAAGGGCTTTTTTCCCATGCAAAATTGTTTAGCAGCAATCTACAGGCTGATGTATTGAGGAGATTTTAACTCTATCTTTCTGTGATGTATTACGAACAGTTTATGCTTACCGTTAAAACGGTTAAATGCATGATTTCTGAATATGTAAATTGCAACATGGACGTAGGTTAGTGGACATGGTGGTATGGTTCGATGGTTGATCCTAGGTGGTTTGATAGGTGATCCTAGTGTCTTTTCTGACCTTAACAAGACTATGAACAGCTGAAAAATACTTTGTATCTTTGCATACCTACCACGATTATCACTTATGTTAAAATTCTTAATTACAGGAGAATTCTTTGCCTCTAAGGGTTGCAGTGGCCACTCAACATCAGTTTTGTTGAAATCACCTTTGCCATTGTTGTTGTCCATGATTAAAGCTTTTGTAAAGTCAGCAGCAAGCACAGCTGTAAAAAGAAAACATGGAGACGAGGAAACGAGGTGTTAAGGGCTTAGCTGTGATTGATGATAAAAAGCAACAGTAACAGCAAATCAGATGGTTTGACATCGGTTTGCTCTGGAAGCTGACCATCGAGCAAATAAAGGCAAATCAGGTGAGTCAGCTGCTGACATTCAGCAAAGCTTCTACACAAATATAGAAAAAATTACAATGCACAAACTTGATAATCCTTGCTTATCTGAGAGACATACTTAATATGCACAGTGATCTTTTATTGAGCTAAGGGCAGCGGGAAGGCATCAGGTCTCTGTGCAGCATGTGGTGTTGGATGAAGACAGTACACAAACACCTGGGACCTGAAGTTTGTTTGATTCCTTCCTCTCCTTGAAAACTTCTGCCTGAAACTGCATTGTGTGTGTTTGTTGGCTTTAGTTCAGCTGCAAACTTTGTATGCTTCAAAATATCAGTGCTAAGCGTATATAAATGTAAAGAGAGAAGCTGATTGCTGGGACCTTTTGAAAATAACAATTTATACAAAATTTGAGGAGAATTTCTTGGATGATCTAGGGGTTACTGAGTCTGCATGTGTTCTAAGTTACACAACTGTTGCCTGGGTCTCCTGGATTTCTGTATTCCTAACAGAGCCTGAGACTATGACACGTATATATGTTGAATAATGCAATGAGCTATAAACCACTTTAGCTGTTATGAAATTACTTTACATTTCTCCTTCCTCTGAGAAGCCTTTACCCTTCAGTGAGGGAAGCATGGGTGGGCAAGTTAAGCCTGTGTGTTAGAAGGAGGAAGGATGATTTCTAGTTACTCTATTTTGCTTGTTCTAACAAACATGTATTTTAGAACTAAGGAAATGTATCTGCAATTAAAAAATGCATAGGAAGAAGTTATGATTCTGATACATTTTTGAGCATGATTTTGTATAAATTTCCTTGTTAGTCAAATTACCCAGAAGAATAGAAAACCATGAAACAGGTGCAAAATCACTTTGAAATAATCAGCATGGCTAAACAAGACATTAAAGAAAACACTTCTGTACAGATGTTTGGCAATATGATTGAGGGGATTCTCAGTAAACCAGACAAAATCAGTCTTTTCCTTTGGCAGTCAATATAAGAAAAAGTTAATATCTGCATCATTCTCTTCTTGGGCTTGATTTGAAACCCCCAACAACCAAGTGCAGATCACATCAAATGTTGGGTTTTCTTGTCCTCGCTCACCAGATGTCATTATTAGACTTGTGTGTGTGACTGAAGAAAGCAGAGTATGGGTATTTTACATCTCATGCAGTGGAAAGGTCTCAGTGTGGTGCAAAGTCACTGTAGCTTCCTGCTCAAGAGGTTGCAGAGAACTGCCTCAGCAACGCATACTGAACAGGTATTAAATTGTTCCCAGCCTTTTATTTTGCTCGCTGGGATCTGTGGCATGACCTCATGCCAAATGTAAGCTCAGCAGCTGTGGGCTTCGCCCTCTCATGAAATACACCTGAGAGAGAGGTGAAATTTGTGATGGATTTGCACATGGACCTTCTTCCTCCTACCCCATATCCATCCTGCTCAGCGTTCACTCAGAATAGAACTAATCCTGGAGGTGCTCCCCAGCTACTTGTTAGTGGATGATTTATTTAGGAGAGAAGTACTGGGGAACCTGGAGAACATCCTTGGCGAATTATCTGGCTGACATCTGAAAAATACCTTTTTTGTATGCTGTGGTGTTCATTCTAATCAAAATGAAACTAAACTTCAGTGAAAAACAGCAAACTGAGACCAATTTGCAATTATCCATATTAATATAAGATGACAATAGTCTGGTTTGTATATTTAAAAGCCTGTCCTTGAAGTGAACGACGAAGTACTCAATTGAGGATAACAGCAGTAGAAGTGGGCCCATTTTTACCCTTCTATTATAGCAAATCATGCTCTTACATTTGCAAGTTTGACCATTTCCCTCCATCCCACTCGGACAAATTCCACATACGAATGATCCAAAGGTGTTCATACAAGACACTCCGGGAAAACACAGACCCTCTTCACATTCATTCTTGTCTTCCTGGCAAGTAAGCCCTGTGGCAAAACAAGCGGAGGTTAATAATCAGGAGATATTCCCTGTTTATTCTTCAGCTCAAATGTTCATTCAGACTGAAGCTTATTTCTCATCTGTAAACTCATTACAGGGGATGTCACTCACGTTAGCATCAAATTCCCCACAATTGGCCTTAAACATACTTTCATCAGACTATTTAGTACTGTTCTTGTTGGCACCAGGAATTCTGAACTTGGGACTACTGCTCCTAGAAAACTGTGCATGTTAAATAAGTTATCACTCTGCCTTTCGTGTCTTACCTGCTGTTCTTGTTATCATGTTTATGTGAGATCTTTGTCATACACCAAAGCAGCCAATGTACCCATTTTGGCTTTAGGATACAAAGAGTCACATTCTGACGCTCTGTGCTTTTCATTTCTATGGGAATGTCACACTATTAATAGCTTACTGTACAACAGCCTGATAGAGTCTGGCTAAAGGTGAATCTGACAAAATGATCAAATTAAAAAATAAAAAACACACCACAAAAACGGGTTTTTCTATTTGAATTAAAATTTGAAGGAACTGTCTGAAAATGTCTCTGAGCCACAGAGCTGGCGTTCAGAAGATAAGCTGCCGTAGGATCTAAATCCTAAACAATGGATCTTGGCTATTGCTGATTTTGGATGTAAACATTTTAAAATCCCTTGAAGTAATTCATGTTCGGATTCACAGCGCTGGATGAGTGAATGGATACCTGTAGAGGAGGCTGACCCCGCAGCTGAAATGACTATCTGAACATGAAATGATGTGGAGTAATCATATACAGTGTTGTTTATAGATTCACTTGGGCTTCAGATAAGCATGCTGTTGAATATGTGCATTTGAGAAAATTTGCTTGACTGCTGTTGGCTACTGGAATATGCAGCCCAGTCTTGAATTATCCCATAATATCTCTATTAAGGAATGTCCTTTGTTCTTTGCTCCTTGTAAGAATACCCAATGAGATTGGGGCGCTTTCTTGGGGAGTCTAAATGCCTTCTTCAAAGTATACCGTAAGGTGCAGAATGGCTTGTTCCTTATTGGATATTCAGGTTGATTAAGATAGAATATCTTTTTATTCTTAAAACTTCTTTTTTCAAAACATAAATTTGGCACAGAGGAATGAATTAGAGAAACAGAACATTGTTATTCATCTTCTGCAGCATAATCTCTCATTTCTTCAGCATTTCAGATAGGTTCTACAGCTCCTTTCAAGTTAAAATAGCATCTCCATGTAAGAAAATCTAATTGAAGTCTCTCTTGGTTGTGCAGCCTCAATAAAGCTATTGACTTCATCTTCTCATGCCTGCTTTGTCCTGTGGGCAGACAAAAAGATGAACAGCAGAACAAAAGCCATGTCTCTTTTCTGGTGCCATCTGAATAGAGATTGTTCTACTTGTGCGTGCTTCTTGCTTAGGAAAGCACTCCTTATTTTATGCATGTTGGACATCACCTAGTGTTACAGGTATTAATTTATTTTTTCTCTTTTGTTACATTTTGGATTATTGTTTATGCTTGTATAATTTAATTAGCACATTGATAGCATCATGCTGTTTCTATCTGATACTGCTTTCTGAGGACACATTACGAAACTACTAGACATCATATTGTGGGGAATATTGAATGAGTTTTCTGCTGTTTAGATTAGTAATTATTTTCTTTCCCTTAGTGTAGTTTAAAGATGAAACATGATACCATGGACAATCAAAGTAGGAATGAAGATCCCAGTTTGGGCAACAAGATCTACTTCTCCCTCAATCCCTTTTCCTCTTTTCCCTCCTTCCCCCACGCTGTTTTGCAGACGGCTGGCTATAAAGTCTCAAAAATGAGAGAATTACAAAAAGCAAAGGCAAACCATGAATAACAGCCTAAATTTTAAAACCCACCCAACCAACTTAGACGTAGTACTATGCAAGCGCCACTTCGCTTTGCTCTAAGAGACTTAATTTTAAATGCTATCTGATCAATGTTGGCGTGATGTTAATCCAGCGGTGTCTGAGGCGAACGTTTGGAAAGTCTTAAACTTTGCTGAAGGTTGCTGGAGAGGCAGTAGAAATTGATAGAAAATTGTCTTCCACAAGAAATGTCAGTTACTGTGCTTGCGTGACCTCCAGTGCGCTGCAACACAAGGGAGTCCCGATTCTACTGACACTGCTACCACACAAATAAAAACATTAGGAATAAAAGATCTTCAGGTTGCAAGGTTGAAACATCTGTTTCCTTGCCAGCTCTATTTCTCTGTCCCCGCATGAGAAATCGGCTGAGAAGATGAAGTCCTTTCATGCCTTGAGAGGAGCTGACCACCTACAGATGTAGAGAAGGACTTTTTGACTGTGTTCAAGTTAAACTGAATCTAAATGAAGAGGAAATCTCATTGAGAGACTGTAAGGTCATTATAAACCGTGAACGATTTTTTTTTTTTTTCCAGTTTCCATCTCTTCCTCTCTGCCCCCATACTAGTGAATGGATACATAGGGAAAGAAAGGATGGTTTTGTGATTTAGATGCATTTTTTTTTTTTTTCAAGGAGGTGTTCTGTTCTCAAGTAGATAAGACTCTTGCTTTCCGTGACCAAAAGAAGAAACAATTGGAATTCTTGTTAACACTGGTGCAGGAGAATGAATGAGCTCTGAATGCACAATGAGATAAGCATGTGTTAGCCTCTGTGGAAATTGGAAGTATTAATAGTTCTGGAGTCATCATCCTCTCCCATTTTCCTATGGCTCTCCCTGCCTTGTTCCCATTTCTACGTTATGCACTTAGACTGCCAGAGATACACAGATGCACCTGAATTGCTACCATTCAGCAAAACACTTTGTTCTTTATCCTTCTTCTCTTGCAGTGGTGTTTTGGAAGCTCTCAAGGGAGTTAACATTTTGTTTCTACTACCTGTTCCCTATCATTTGTAAAGATTTGATGGTGAAATGATGCTGTCACTTGAGCAGTACAGCATTGCCTTCTCATTAGATTATTGATGGTTTTCTGGGGAACTGAGACATAAACACAGCATCAAGGATGAGCTTTTATTGTTGTCACAGAACCTGCCCTGAAGTAAAATCATCTCCTTCCCAGCTGGCTTTCAGCTCCTCTTGCTTATAATTTCTCACCTGCTATTAAAATTTTGAGATGTATTTCTGTTTTGCTCAATCATATTTTTATTTTGCTGTTGATTCTGTTTTAGCTTTTGGGCCAGGGAAGTACAGCAAAAGCACTGCACATTTATCTAAACTGACAGGGCTTAAGGATTTGGGAAGGCAGTTTTTTTCTGGCCATTAAGGTGTCCCTTGTCCTTATTTTCAGAGCTGGCTGTATGCTGCTTTCAAGCACGTTATTCTTAAGTGTTGGATATGCCATTCTTGACTGTTTGTGTAAGAATAAGAACCACATTTTAGACTATACACCATATGAGTTTATAAACAAAGCATTGTAATTTTGGCAAACTATTTTATGTGGAAGAATACAACTTGATTTCATTCCATCTATGTTCAGGAGCGAGAAACTGGTGAAGGTCAATGAACAGGAGCAGATACACTGACGTTATTAACTCATGGAATTGTTTTTTGTCCACTTAATCTACCTCCTTGAAGGCAGTGAAGAATTATTCTTAACAGTGTATTTAAAGTATTTAACCAAATCCAGCTGAACATGTTCCCATATTTCCCTGGGGAAACAATTTCCATGGGAATTCAAGACTGTGCCACTCTAAATGTGTTGATTTTGTTTGAAGTTTTGTATTTTGATTAAAATTTGATTTTCTACCATTTTTCCCTATGCAGAGGCTTGTGCGTAGCTCTCTCGGTAGAATTTTGTGGCACAAACACCTCAAACAGCAGATTTTGGCTGTACTGTCCCATTACCTGAACTCGCTATCAGAACGATGTGAAACTTTTGGGCCACTTTTATGAGCTCCCAAGCCTGAATTGCTTTTGTTTCATTTCTGTTGGAATCATATAGGTAATAAAGTCTGAACTTTGAATCCCACGTGACTAAAACAGAGAAGGTGTCATGAACTCCTGGAAGAGAGAAAGGGTGCCTTCCTGCCTCCAGGAGCCCACAGAGGATAATCTGCTCATGGTTTTTGTATATAGATACCATATGCAGTAATAGTTAAGTGCTTTTGATGTTACTTGAAATTTTCAAAGATACAGCGCTGTACTGCAGTCAATATTTTGAGTGTCATGAATTCATTCATGCTTTCATATGTGAACAGAGCAGTTGTTTTTTTGTTGTTTTTGTTTTACAATGATTTCAAGCACTGAAATCCGAGTTCAGCTTAAGGTATTGGGTTTTTTTTTTTTTTTTTTTTTTTTCCCTTGCTTTTCAAATGGTGCTCACCCAAACGGTATCTTAACACAGTTTCTGTTAGTACCCTTCCTTCACTGCTGGGAGGCTGGTTTGACTCTGACATGAATGGATAGTAACTCAAAGCCTTCCCTTTCCAATGACTAATCAAACTAATGACTACTGTGAGTGTGGCTGCTCTTTTAAATGGCACTGATGCTAGCAGCAAAGCTAAGAAAAGGCCACGTTTAGAAATCCTGTGTGTTCATATTTGCTTCCTGCCCCCCTGAAAGGATAAACTGCAAACAAAAAGGCTACAGCGAGGCTCCAGAAGAAGGCATGTTGGGGTCAATGTGAAAGCTTGTTGTGTTGGCATCAAGCTGTGATTCCAGCAGCTGGAATGTGGGTCCTGGTGTAGAGGAAGTGCGAGGCTCTGTGCGACACCTGGAAGCAGCTCCACGCAGCCCAGCACAGTTCCAAGCAGCCCTCACCTCTGAGCAGCTCTCATCTCTGAGGTGAGAGAGCAGCATCTCATGACATGAACCTGACACTTCAGGTTCTCGCTCCCTCTGTTCCTGTTTGCACCGTATGTCTTGCAGCCATCTCTTCTGTCTCCACTGCATTTCCTTCTCCCATTTCTCCTCTTCATGCTTTATATTCTGCATTTCTAAAAGGAACTTTCTGGGAGCAGTGATCACTCCTCTTGCCTGTAGCCCTTAAAATCATATTGTGGTCGGCCCTGAACAGTTTAAAAGCTTAGACTTTGCTCCATCAGTATGTCTGACAGCACAATGGGCTTGTGGTTCTCTAAGGCTTAAACTTCTTCCCTCGGCTCATCTCACATGTGGATTGCTGGGAAATGAGCTGGAGGAAGCTGAGATAGGGTGGTTGACCACACTATTATGGTCATATCAGGATGCAGACCTCTAGGTCTATTCCTTCCTTGAGCATGGATAATTAGATTGCTGCTTTTACACGTTATCTGTCAAAAGCTAAGGCAGAAGAGGAATCAAATGTTGACCATTTGACATATTCCTCTGGTTCCACTGCACTCAAAATTTCCTGAAATGCAGTTTGTCTCTAGTTAGAGCTGGAAGAAAGGACATCTTACCTCCTAAACCAGGGGGACACTGACAAGCATAGCTGTCCACACCATCCACACATGTTCCACTTTTGCACGGGTTTGATTTGCACTCATTAATATCTTCCTGGCAAAACCCTCCATCAAATCCATTTGGACATAAACACAGATATTCGCCAAGGCCCGGGGGGAATTTAATATTGGTAACACACGTTCCGCCATTGAGACAGCTGCAGGGCTTCACTCGAACCTGAGGAAGGCAAAAGAGAGTTGTGATAAGATTCCTCTGAATAATCACTGCTGAGAGGTATATTGGTACCCGTCAGGAAGGGCCAGATTTGCAGTGCAAATACGTTGTGTAGTATTATGAATACTTATTTCTAACCCATTTTCTTTGTCTAGATAGATGGTATTGTACTCAGCATACTTATTTATCTGACTGGAATCTTGGCTTTAGAGGGATTTTTTTCTTCATCGTTTAGGGGCACATTCTAACTTCTTATGAGAAAGAAACCTTATTTGCTATAACAGCAGTTTTTACATAGTGTCTGAAGGCAAGATTTGTTCCTCATTCTTCAAAGAAATGAAAAATCTCTTCTCTTCGCCTGCCTGTGTACCATCCTTACTGTTTTACATTATAAACGGCTCCCAGTCAGGATGAGGATTGGGGCGTTCTTTACCCAGTTCCTCTCTCAAGGAATAGAGATCCATAGTCGTGTTACGTATGGATGAGGACAGGATTTCAACAGATTCAAACCTCTGTACTCTCCATTCTTGTTAAACGCAGATCTAGTTTGAAATATTTCCCCTTTGCTGTCTGTGTTCAGCAGATCAGTATTTTTTTGATGCGAGTAGCTTGAATGAGTGGAAATTAGAGTCTTTAGGAAAAATATCCTTTTCTTCACAAAATTGTTCTCGTGTCAAGGTTCTGCATCCCACTTTATTAGCTCATCCTATCACAGGATTAATGTTAGGCTATGCAATAAAGTCATGCACGAGCTCTGCCAAGAAACTTAAAGTGTGGAGTAATGACATAAGAGCAAGACACCCTCTAAAGATATCATTGAGAATGAGTTATAATCTCCCTTTTATAGCTGAAACTCGGTCTTTTATGTTATATGCTTTTTTTTTTTTTCCTCCTGCGATCCAAATGCAGAATGTGAATTTTAAAGCAGATTAATGAACCATTAACAGGCTCTGGAAGAGAGTTCTTTCAAACAGCAATCAACAGCATTCTCTCTTGTTCATTGTATATATAGTTTCTACGTTCTCAGAGATATTTATTCCATTAATTGACCATTATTGCTATGCTGCATAATATAAGGGTTTATGAGGAAATAGCTGAAGTCCTTTTTTTTTTAAGGCAATAACAAATTATCAGTTATGATGACAATTGCACCAAAATGAGAACGTGATAAACGGGTGTGTTATTCTTTCCTTTTAAGTATTTTTTCCTTACCTCAACAGTGTATCTGCTCTGCGCATTGCATTCGTCCGACACGGTGAATTCAAAGGTCTGCATTTCTTCTGAATCAACTTTCCAGATAAGAAGGCCAGCGGGAGAGAGCCTGGCATCCTGTGGCCCAGCCTCTAAGATGAACAGCACAGCTGACCCTTCCGGATCCACCGCTGTTAACTGGTAAACAAAATTCTCACCAATAAATGTCAGCAGCTGGCTGGAGGGGGCCTGGAACACAGGAGGCAGGTTGTCTAAACAGCAAAAATGAAACCATGATTACATAAATTCTTGTTTCTGCCGTGTAAAGATTCACAGTGCAGGTCTTTGTAGGGGTTCTCTCAGTGATGAAAGTATCCTGAGACTGGTGGAGGAAACAATTTAGATGTTAGAGGCAGCAAATGGCTTTACCAAACACGCACTTTTTTACTCCTATTTTTTCTTGTGTTCCATACTGTACTCTAATTACCGTTGTGTATCAGATACATGGGAGGAGACCAGACATGTCTTTTGTAACCTCCTACTGCTCCATGTTCCCTAGTTCTTGCTGACACTTTAACTGTATCTCTAACACACGTATACTGATTTACCCTACTCCACTCTACCCTACTCCACTCTACCCTACTCCACTCTACCCTACTCCACTCTACCCTACTCCACTCTACCCTACTCCACTCTACCCTACTCCACTCTACCCTACTCCACTCTACCCTACTCCACTCTACCCTACTCCACTCTACCCTACTCCACTCTACCCTGTTCTGTTTAAATATAAGTAAACCAGTTCTCAAAATGATGACTGACAAATTGGCTGGGCAGCTTTTGGGGGCAAATGTTGTGTAACTCTTCCACTGAGTAGATTCTAATGTCTTTACATGTGAGTGGTAATTAAGCCTCAGCAGTTTGATTGAATTCAGTTGGACATTTCTGGAATAAAGATCTTCTCAGTGCCAGGAGATGTACATCTGTGATACTGAAATTCTCTATCCCCAGAGACATTAGTGCATATCATATCAACATTGGCATTGTTGTTTTTAGTGTTGTTTTCATCGTTGTTTACATTTGGTATTTCCTTAATGATGATAAAAGCCTAATTATACTGGGCTATTGTACAGTTCTAGGCAAATGCTGCCTGAAGATATTTACAATAAAAAGATGCGAGCAAGACAAGGTGGAGGAAAGTATTACATTTTAATATTAGAATCCAAGGAAAAGTAAGATCAAATGAATACCTTCAGGTGACAGCAGCACTATGCAGGGCTGGAAATTTCATCTCAGTGTCAGAAGCCTCCTCTGTCTCCAGCCTCTTTCCTCTTTAACCAGCAGTACAAATTGACATATACTGACATTTAAAGGAATCTTCTCACAATGCAACTCGTCCACAATTATTTTTAACGTAGAGAATATTTATGATGTGGAGGATTAATTTAAAGTCACACTCTAAAATTATGAACCGTATATTTGTTCTCATAAAGACAACCTGTGTCTTTGCATCATCAGGGTTTCTTTTATGTGTGCATATCCTTCTATCACACTTTGCTTTCCAGAGCATGCCTCACATTATATGGCTATTTAAATGACTCTGCACTCATTGTTGCTGTGCTATCAAAGCTTTCTAAGCTGCTTCTCCAGCAGATCGTCCCAGCAAAACTGTTGAAATCTTCCATCTATTAATTTAATTTCTACTTCACAAACAACAAAGCCGTGGAGCCCGTGAAAGTTGTGCCCAAAGTAATCAATGAAATATTGATGATGGTGTGCATTTAAAGATAAACACAAAGATGGTGTTTACTGGATGGAGGGTAACGAGGTGTTATAGACACAAAAGAACATAAGATCAGATCTTATGTGGCAGCAAATGATCTGGGGGTGTTAGTTGAGAGTCAGCTGAACATAAGCCAGCAGAGTACCCAGGTGACCAAGGCCAGTGCCATCCTTAGCATTCAAGAGGTGCTTGAATGCTTGAAAGGCAGCTTTCCCCATGACCCCTGCTATGAAGGGCTGCACAGTGAGCTGCTTGGTTTCCTTATCACTTAGAGTCTGGGCCAATCCATGGTGTTTTGTGTGGCATTTCACAGTATTTGGCTCAGAGAAAGAAAACATTTATTACAGATACCAAAAATATGCATTAGTATTTTAAAAGTAGTGTTTTCCTCAAATTGTTCCCTTAAAGATTTGTACCCGTGAGATGATTACAGGTGTCTTTAGGGCCCATCACCTTTTGCTGACAGATATGGGCCCTGCATGTGGTATCAGCGTATCAAAAACTTCTTTATAAGGTGTTATTTTGGTTTTATTAATTAAAGATTTGTCAGGTTTCAGCCAGAACTAGAGAAGAAGCTAGGTGCCTCATGCACATAGTGGAGTACTTTCTGTGTCTGTTCAGTCTGTATTTCTTGTGCACCCAATTATTCCCACTGCAAACAGTCCACAAGCACTATGCAGGATAGATCCATATCAACACATGGAGAAACTGCACCTTTCATAGACTGAGTACTGAATTCCCAGCGAAGTGCTTCTAAATCTTAGGAAAAGCTATCTTACTTTCATTAATAGACCAGGTGAACTTCGAAATGCCAGGTTCACAGAGAAGACAAGGACTGGCAGGGCTCGACTCTCCTTCTCCATAGCAAAGTCCATCTATATTACAAGTATTGTCCTGTCAAGAAAGGAAATAAAAATGGGTGGGAGGCAGATACAAGGGGAAAAAAAAAATAAATAAAAAAGATAAAGGAAAGTTAAGAAATTAGCAGTTAATATATTTTGGAGATAAGCAAGATCCTGCTTGTTTCTTGAAACAATAAATTGATGTCAGTTTATATGCTGGTGCTTTCTCCCTGTCATAAAGTGGAGGTCATTCAGTTTCCATGTAAGATCCCTGTAGCGTTGAATCCTTTTTCTTAAATAACATGTAATGCTATTTGTCACAGATGAATGTGAGCATGATTCTGTTTTCATTGTAACAGTATGTAGTGGATGTGATCCTTATTCCCAGCTGTGACTACTGATGTGGTGACTGGTAGCTCTCAGAAGTGAGTTCTGTGAAATCTCATGTAGGTGTTCAAGAATCATGTAGATGTGGTACTAAGGGACATGGGTTAGTGGGCAATATTGGTAGTGAAATAGTACCACTTTGAGTGCAATAGGTAAGTAAAAAATACCCAGGAAACCCAGACCTGAAAGGACTCCCATAATTTTCCTGATGTAATACAACATGACAGATCTCCAATGTTAAAATTTGGATGTGAATTAGATTTTATTACATTGTTGCATTCAAAGGCTTGAAGTTCTGATGAAAAAGCGGCTGTTTTTCTGATGCAATAATGTAGTAGAGAATAGGCTCCATAAAAGAGGAACACAGAATGCAAACTGGCCAGGTATAAAATGTCCCTTAATTGAATCACCTTTTCTGAAAGCAATTTAGGTATTTCAAAGTGATGTTATAAGAGGAGTAATTAGAATGTGGTTTGATGCAATTAGAAGCCTAGTTCAAATAATCCCTTGAAGCATCTCAGGCTAGAAATTATGATGACACCAAGAGCATGTTGAGATGGCACGTATATTTCTGAGTTCCAAAAATGCAAGAATAGGGAACACCCTTGTCATAAAAACAACAACAAGTAGTTTTAATTGACGTGGTTATGACATAATTATTTTTATTCTTAAGTTGAAATAGCTTTGCCCTCATTTGGGCTTCTAAACTAGTTTCCGCTTACTGATTTATTAGAAAAATGCAATCTTTCATCTTATTTTGGTAACTGCTACTTTACTGCAATCAGTGCAACTTTGAAAACTGTGTTTTCCCATTAGCGTTAATGAAAACAGCGAGGCAAATAGGTTAAGATGTACCTGATTAATCTTCATTTTAGAAGAATGAAGACCGGTGGTCTCCTGTTCACTTGTACTTGCCTCAGGGTAGGAAAGCAGGATTAGCACATTCAAATATTCTTATCAGCAAAAGTATCTTTTAAAGCCCCGTTGCAAAAGAGAAAAGGTGTCTAATGCAGTGCTATAGAAAATAAGAGCAGGCAATCTCTTTTTCAAGGGATGAAGGATGTTACACTGGAAAGTTCACAGGAAAACAAAAGGATATAGTGCTCTCCTGGCAGTTCCCGGTGTGCTGGCAGTTTTAAACATAGCACTAGGCTTTTGATTATGGTTTTGAAGCTGTCAAAGCACTATATGTTTGTACTTAGTGTTATTTAATGTAAGCAAGAATGTTTTATGTTCTCTCAAGGGTGCTTTTATATGCCAAAGACTACGTAACATACGTCATAGTATATCTCTTGAGGCAGCAGAAAATGGGTGTAGAAGTGAAATACCTTACAGCTGCAGTACCCCATCCAACTAGCCTGGGAGAGCTAACAGAGCTTCCTTGGGAAGATACTTCAACAGCGGAGACAAGCTTCATGGCAGGGCAACCACGGTCCTATTTACTGCCGTTGACATTTGTGCACATACCTATTGTCTGCCATGCTCTTTGGGAAGTGCCCTTATGAGAAAGGTCCAACATAGAGAGTGCATATATATATATATATATATACACACACACACACACAGTCACAGGCAGGAGATTGCAAAAGACAGAGAAGTATCAGACTGTTCTGCTGAACTATGAAATAGATTTTCCTCTTCTAAAACAGTTATTGCACACAGTGCATCAGAGGGAGAGAGAGGGCTAGGGAGGAGATGAATGATCCATATTGAACATTTATGCTCTTTAAATTACCTTTAATTTACAAAGTCCAGTTGGATGGGATTCGCAGGCCTGGCAGACTGCGTCGTACAGGGTCAGCACTCTGGAATTACTGTACTGGAAGCCATCATCAGTGATCTAAATGATACAAAAATCATCCTTATAAGTAATAATGTTCCATATGGAGACTGTCTGCCCGTTTTGGAGCATATACTGTTGCACCCTTGAACTGGATGCCTGCCAGTAGGACAAATTAAAGCACTTGTGAGTCGCTCTACTGCAAGCTAACAAATTGCTTAATGTTCCAAAGTGGAAACTATTCATTAATAACTAAAAGATCTTTTGGCTCAGCTGGCATTCAGCTTTTCTGATTGCTGTTAGGTGCTTCTTTCCTCAGGCATTTATTTATTTATTTATTTATTTATTTATTCAGTATGATTGTGGAGGCTGCACAGGGACTTCAGTACTATAAGGATGGATTCCAGGAAGGTGTGAAATGAAAGTAAGATATTTGGCTGAACTTCTGGATCGCTTTCTTACTACATGGTAAATCAGTTAGTAATAACCTTAAGAAGAAAAAGAAAAAAAGGAAAGGATGCTTTATATTAACCTCTAAAAAGTGCTAGGATGGATAATGCCAGACAGCAACAGCCCTATTTCCATAGGGAGGTATATTAGAAGGGCACCCCTGTACGCATAGGCTCTTTAGAAAGCCTTAATTTAGGCTGGCAGTTTTAATAAATGACTAATTACACTGTATAAAGGTTTATGTGAGTTTACATTTAAATTTAAGTTGTTTTTTGTTTTTTTTTTTTTTCCTGATAAAAGTGAAAAGATAACAGAGTAGTGTGGAAATTCCAAATATAAAAGCACTTTTTGAAGAAGTAAAGTACCAGTACTTGATCTAGTGGTTGGCAACCCTGCCTACAGCAGGGGGGTTGAAACTTGGTGATCCTTGAGGTCCCTTCCAACCCAAGTCATTCTATGATTCCAAAGAGCTTATCTTCCTCACTGTGAGAAGAAGAAACAAAAGAGGCAGCACTCCAGGGCTGTCTCTTCTCTGAACTGCAGTGTTCACTGGCAGCAGAACTTCCATTAAGAATACATTATTCTTAATGCATTTTACATTCCATTTCTCTCTTTAACCAGAGCGTCCAGTGTTGTTTCAGTGTTAGTGCACTAATAATGGGTGAAATGAATAGACAGGGAAAAATATAAAAAGCTATAAAATAGACGTAATTTTTATGTATGAAGCGAGCATTGTGAATGGAAGGTAACTGTTTCCATTTCTTTTTAAACCTGTATTTTTTTTTCTACAGATTATTATAAACTTCCATTTTGATGCCTTTTTAGATTTGGGTCCTTTTATAGTTGTTTCAATTGCTTTTCCATTAGTCACCTTAGTGATGTGAAACAAAGTCCAAAAGCAGTGATGAGAACTGAGCTGGGGCAAACCTCTATTCAGATTGGGTTGACCCTTAAACGCCAAAAGCTTGCTGAGAGCTGTTTCTTGCCTGTTTGAATGCACGTGTCCCCTGGAAAGGGAGAGCTGCAGTTTCTGGACCAGCAGTCAAGACAGGGAGGAGGTCTTTCCTTCTACCCAAAGTACATTTCATGCACCATGAAGCTATCTTGGCTGCTTGCGTCGCTCATCATTGAGATACAATTTGATTCATACGAAGGTTTTATAAAAGAGAAATGAAAGCTGTGAGGACTTGTTGAATTCAAATTCAGCTTCTGCCTCTCTGACTTTTAAGCAAATATTTTTCCTGTTCTTGACAAATACAGGCAATGATAACAAATTGAAGATAACCACAGAACTGCTTCCCAAATTAGGTAAGTGCCTGCCAGGCTCTTCCACCCCTTCACCCAGGTGTCTTCATGGACAGCCTCTGTCAACTGCTGCCCAAGTGGGAGTTGTGTTTTGGTATTTAAACCCAATATCCCATGAGATCTGGTGTAGCCGATGTACTCTTATCGACATGCAGCACCATGCCATGGGAAGAACAAGTAAAATATGAAGCATGAATACATAAAAGAGCACTGAGAAGAGCTTGGGAAGCTCTCGTTCCCCCAACATTGATAGTGAAAAAAGCTTATGTGAAACTTTCCCTTGAAATTTGAGTCTGGGGAGAGATTCTGAAAGTACTGAATGTTATGGGGTTTTTTTTAGTAGAAATATTTATTTTGATTTTGGGGAAAAAACTTTTTCCTGCATTTGGAAAAGTATCTATTAATATAAACATGAAGTTCAACACTGAAGTAAGTTATACCAGGAATTTTCTGGAGTGCACATTTTTGAATGCTTGTGGAAATCTTTTCAAACCCTTTTTTATCTTGAAAAGATCCATCATTTTGTTCTCCGTGCTGTCATGTGTTGCTCGCTGCCTTTGAAACCAAGCTCCGAGTCCTGCCTTGACAATTCATTCAGCAAAAATGTCCGTGGGAGGACTGGAGTTAGCATGCCCGAGTGTGGGACCAGGGGGATTTAAATGTACACACGTTACCCAGCCACGGAGCTGGTTCTGCTGCAGCGTTCAGAGGTGAGGGGAAAGGCAGCAGGCTCCCAAGCACGGAGATTTCTTTGAACTCAAGTGCAAGGAAAAAGGCCTTCTAGATGTGTTTTGGGAGGAAAAAAGTAAGAAAAATGACACAGACCTTCTCATGGCTGGAAGGCAGCTCCTGAAAGCAAACTGAGTCGTAATGCACTCTGGCTGCATGCCACCTATCCTGGTTGCACTGGAGAAAGGGCTGATGGACGAGCTCTGCTCCCACAGAAATTTTGCACCCGAGTGTTTTATTTTTACATGTGGCAGTGTTCAAAACACATCTGCGGTCTTTCTTCCACTGCAAGATATTTTGCTCATTTAAATGAAGTCAGTCTTAGCAAAGGAGCTTATCTGCTGAAATGACCAGCCAGGCTGAGCATTAGACCAAAGGGAGCAGGCACACGGTCAGCAAGACACCAATGTCCTAGAAATATTTAGAATTTAAGTATCACAAAAGAGGCTAAAACCAAAACAGAGCTGACCCTGCTTGTGCATTGCACACACAGCCATCCAAGACCACGCTCTGCCATGCCTGCTCACTGTGCAGTGCAAATGTCTGTCTTGAAACCAGGGGTCAGAACCACTTCGCACTTGTTTCCTAATCATGAGTTTGAGCTGGTGTTTCCAGAAATGAAATACTAATGATTAACAATTGATTAGTCCAGCCGCATCAATCTCAGGTGATTACCTGGAGAAGTGATTGCAATTTGTGCTTTTGGATTGCCTACAAAGACACCTGTTTTTAGCTCCCATTGCTTTGGTTATGTTTTTTCCCCCCATCTCCGTGACATTAATGTGAGGCATCTCCTATTCTGAAGGGATGCACATGCACTTAGCATTTTAATTTACCATGACAACTGACTTTCTTCTTTTAAATCATGTCTTAGAAACATAAGAAGAAATTCCTACTTTCACTTGCCATCTTGCGAACGGCTCATCGCCAGCTACAAAGTGCACAGCCTCCGTCTCTGTAATGTTCAGGAGAGGAATCTGGCAGTCAACAGCCTTAGAGCTGAGAAAATCTGCTCGTGTGGTTTCTTGCTCTCTTGATATCCATTCGCCATTGAGATGCTACAGTTAAACAGAAGGAGAGTGCAGAAACTGAGGGCTCATACAAAGAAGTTCCAGTTGTCAACATATGCTTATATTTCTAATTAATAATAGAAGGCGTTTACAGATGGTTTATTAAAAGAGGTGATGTTGTTACTACAAACACAGCAAAGAGCCATCCATGCTGCTCTATGCATGCAAGCGATCTGTTGCATTAGGAAGGCATTTTGGATGAGCAGCTAGGATGAGCCAGCAGGGGAAGGTGGTGGAGCAACACTGTGGTTGCTCCTAGAGCTCTGCAGTTTGAGCACCTTCTGACACCTTCAGGTAATGTTTGCTGATGAGCTGAATTGACTGCATCAAACATTACTACTTGCTCAGGGCACGTGATATCAAAAGTGAGCAAGGTATGCTAATCTCAGCTGTGTCTTGTTAAGAATGAAAGGGAATCGGGCTAAACATCTTTTTATGAGGTAGATTTATGAGATGAATCCAACATCTCCTGTCTGTGCCTGCAGATGTACCAAATAATTCAGTCCTAGCGTTGCCCTTGTGTTCATAATAAAATTATAACATTAGCAGAAGAGATGGGTTTAATAGTCACTAGAACCTCTGACTTGGTATTGAACTATTGGAGCCTATAACTGTGCGGAGGAAGCCTTGTATTTAACTGCAACACTTAGCATTCAAACAAGTTTAAGAAAACAAACAAGCATATGCATTGCAGATGCACAAAATGGGAAATAATATTTGTGATTTTGGGCTTCACTGGACTACAGTGTAGCTGAACTGAACAAGAGTTAAACAAAACCCCGCAGAACAAAATTAGCAAGATGTAGCTTTGCATTTCCAAGGCATCAGGAAAGGGCTGAGCTTCTTCAGCTCCCCCCACTCACAGCAAACACATCGGCAATGGGATCTGCACCTACTGCGGCAATGGGAAGGCAGTCTGTACTGCTCAGGGTTGAAGAGTTTAATACAAACGTGCCACAGCATGACTGTATCATCAATACTTGATGAGCCCATGGGAAGTTACTTACAATTAATCTGGTGACTTCGCAGAGCAGATGGGGAGAATCCTTGAAGCCAACACCGAACACCCGGACACGACTGCAGTCAGAGGTGCGAATGTCGCATAGGCCCCTGTTCTCCAAGCTTGTGATTTTTAGACCTTGCTCTGAAATGACAGAATGTTTTAGACAGTAACACATGCTGTTTCTCTCTGGTTTATCAGAGGTTTTGTGGTTGTCGTTATGGTGTTGCTTTGGCTGACCCTGTTCAGGTGTTGACTGGGAGGACGGCTTTTATGGAGTAGCGTGCAGAAGCATCCAGGTGGGAAGCGGAGGTATCTGAAAATGACTGAGCCACCAGACTCCTCATAAGATGAAACAGCTGTGTAAAAGGCATTCTTTTTTACTTAAAAAGCTGTGGGTGTAATAAAAATAATGGTCCTCGAAGGAATGCTTGCTTTGAGGGTTAGGTCTTGAATGGGTGAAACTCAGATCTGCACAGTGTCAGCACAAGTGTCATGTACCACGTAAGGTTCCCTTAAATCCTATTTTGAGGCCTTAAACAGGGTTCAAGTGATGTACAAGTGCCGTCCTCCTTATGAGGTTGATTTTCACCCGTTACTGTTCTTAAAATGTTTTATGATCCTCAGATAAAGTTTCTTTTGTATGCTGTTGTGCTTCAAGAGTTCATCATTTAAAATCGCTCTTTGCCTTCATACTGGAGTTACTTTACAGAGTCAAAATGAAGGGTCATTGTGCAGCAGAATTCACATCTTTGTCTCAGCCAAAGTTTAATTGTGCAGATGTTCAGCATAGGCTCTGGGATAGCGCAGCACTCGGGAGGTCTCTGATACCCTCTGTCAATATAAGCAGTCAGTCAGGACCATGGCCTCATGTATTCCTTGATGACATTTGTAGTTCTCATGGTCAGGAGAAGCCTTTATGACGACAAACAATATAAAACAGAAGACTTGCTTCTTGTTTCCCAAACAATATTTAACAGCAGGAGTATGACTGGGAGCCCTGGGAGGCACAGCATGCTCCTGCATGGTGTACCATGAACTATTTGCCTCCTACGTGGCAGGGAGAGGCTGCAAAGCTTTTCTGGTTCCCTGCTCCATCACCGTTGCTCTGGCAAGACAATTTTACCCATCACTTTTCTCTGAGCTGTAGCTTATCTAAAACAGAAGCTTAATATTTTAATGGTACATTGGCTCAGTTCTGATTCAAGGGTCAAAATGCCCTTAGCCGAGCTGATAACCTTCCCCATACCTCGCTGTTCCTTTAGGGCTCTGTCATTTATGCTCTAAGTAGGATGAATGCTGTTTAAACATTGCCAGATTGCAGCCCATAACAGCGTAGCTGCATGACTCTCATTTTTATTTTTTTTTCAGAGAAAGGAAGGAAAGCAATATAAATGTGAGAAACAGTGAAAAGATTTTTTTTCTGTACTTCTAAAATGCTGGAATTTTTTTTGCTTTTTGTTTTTTTTTTTTTGTTAGAGATTTTATTGCAGCAGTATTAGCAGCACTGTTGGACACCTCGCAATATTTACAAGAAGAGAAATACGGTTTGCAGCTTACCAGCGTTCATGTTAGTTGTGAATTCCTGCAATGTACGAAAAATGTTAGTCAGATGGATAGAACGGTTTTGATAAATTGCTTTCTTATGTGGTTAGTGCATTAAAAAAAATAATAATTAAAAAAAAAAAAAAGCTTCATTACGTTTTTCATGAGATTTTAATGGTTCCCCCTACTAGTACTGAAGTAGCTCAGATTGCATTAACGTTTTCATTATCATTGCGGTTTTTCAGGCTTCTGTGGGTGAAGTAAAACCCCATAACTTGAAGAGTGAGTGAGGCACAGGAGCATGCTCCAGCAGCCCTTCTTTCTCCAGGGCCAGGCTTTCAGGCTGGTTTCTTGCTGACAAGCTCTGCGTGCTTTCGAGAGGGTTCCTTACATGTCTGTGGGCATCCTGGCATTACTGCATTGGGGCCAAGGCAAAATGACCCAGCCTCGGTGCTTTCTGAAATGACTTTGGAACGAGCTGCCCAGAGAAGTGGTAGAGTCAATGGGGCTGTTCAGGAAACGTGGAGGTGTGGCATTGAGGGACGTGGTTAGCGGTCACAGTGGGGGTGGGTTGATGGATGGACTAAATGATCTTAGTGGTGTAAGAAGGTTTTTCCAACCTTCATGATTCCATGATTCTGTGACTTAAAATATCAATTGAGAGTTTCATATTTCTTTCACTCAAACCGTTGCAAATGCACTTGTGTGCAGCATCTTTAAGTTGGTCTAAATCTGGAGGAAATATGTTCCAATATATGTGGTGGGTACCTTCTCCCAAGAAGTGTGGGCTGATGTGGGCTAATCAGGGTGAAAAGGAGATTTCTTTGCTGGTGGAAGGGGTGAAATGCTGATGTAAGAAGAATGCACTGTGTATTTCTGCAGTTTGATGAAGGCAGGGAGGAAGGAAGGGACCGATCTTTTGTCTGAGTGGGCTTTTTTCTGTTCCAGCGTGATGGTGGAGGAGGCTGCATTTAAACTATTTCTCTATTCTCTTATTTCTGGCCAGCTGAAGACAGTAGTGCTGATGAGGTGTTGGAGTCCTCTGGTTTTTTTTTTTTGCAGGGAATGCTGGGAGGAGATGGAGAAAGTCTGATGGAGATTTTATGACTCATTTTTAAACAAATGATACCAAAGCACAGGCTTTAGACCTCAGTGTATGCAGCACATCACTTTAAAAAATGGTAATTACTTTTAATGTAATGCTTTTTGAAAATGAGACATCACAGTTAATGGATGTAGGAATTTTAGGCGTTTACTTTGAATGTGGTTTTCTATCTGTCTGTCCCTCTGTCTTCCATTTTTGGCATGTGTGAACCAATTTCAACCGAACATGGAAGAGGAAATCTCAATGATGTTAACTCTGGAGAAGTCTCCTGGCAGTCAGTAGCTGGGTACTGATCCATACCCTTGATGGGGGAAACTCAAGTAAGGCTGTTGCTCTTAGCTTCTGGCGTTAGTGGAGGGGAAATTAATGAGCCTACGTATGACAAATGCTCAAGGGCCACAGAGTTTCATGTGTGATGAGGAAATTAAATTAGAGAGCCTGAAAAGTCCCAGCAAAAGAGCTACCAGTAGTTCAGCAGAAAATTAGTGGGGAGGAAGGCAGAAGTAGAGGGGAGAGCTGGGGAAACTCACAGAGGTGACAGCAAGGCCAAAAGTTCAGGTACTCACAGAAACAGGACGTCATAGAGATATGACAACCAACATGCGATTTCCATGATTTCCTTGTGATTTCAAGGTTACTTCTGAAAGGCCCCCAAGATCTTGGGTAGTTAGATAGAAGCATGGGTTCAATTCCACTTGGTTGGTGATGTTTGCTTTGTGCAAAGCAACAAGCAAGGAGCCAGCCCCATTCCACTGCTTCACTCACAGAAGGAATGTACTGGAAAGAGCAGCAAGCTCAGTGCTGCTGATGGTACATGCTCTTTCTGCAGGCGTTTACATGAGTCAGACTTGACAAGGAGCGCAGGCTACATAGTAGATGTAAAAAAACCCCTACACAAATACACAACTGGTTTTATAGGTATTTGCTGTAGTGTATTATATAAACGTGCATAGACATCGAAGTAAAATGTCGACATTTGACACAAAATAAAGAATTTTGTAAAACTTCCCTTATTGAAATCTTAGTGATGGACAGGTATAGTTCATGTTTGATTTCTGCCTTTGATTAGAAGTATATCCTAGCACAAATAAACCTCCTTCCGCAGTGTTTGAAAGCTACACGTGTAACTCTGGGCTTGGAGCAGCAGACCTGAAATCAAAACTGGCAAGAAGTTTGTTCAAATAATGAGGAGGGAATGGAGTGCCTCCTTTTCTTGCTCAGGGTGATAAATAAGCACCTAGGTCATGATAAGCAAATCAAGCACCATATCATAAGTATCAGATGTGATCTTCATGCTGTTCAACTGCAAAAGAAAATTGCCCGTGTTAATAGTCCAATACAATATTTATAAAGCAGGTTTTTAGAAGCAGGTGGATGCACACAGGCCAACCTCACTTTGCTGTGTCCTGATGTGGCTGGTTGCAAGCCAGCACTGTGCTGGAAGTTATCAAGCTGTCTGAGCAGGCTCCAGGGCTTACTGGCATGGCTGTGGGCACCCAGATACATGACCGAGAAGGTTCTGGCGAAGGCAGCCTGGTGCTTGGTTATCTCACAGCTTGGGCTAAGCAAGTCTGAATCTGCCTCCTTTCAAATACATCCAAAACTATTATCTATATTTAGTGTTATTACAGCAATCATATGCACAATTATTGAATGTATTATTCTGGAATTCATTACGTACTTAACTCAAAGCTCATTTGAAAATCCTCCCGGTGAAAAAAAGGACTGGCTATTTTATTCTCTTTCTCAGGATTTTTGCACACCAGTTATTTCCCTGGCTTCTAGGTAAGGAGTATGCTTGTCCCTGCTTGCAAAACCCAAAGAACTTGAGTTTACCCAAGTAGCAAGTTATAGACGTATGTTCTTTAGCTGACGTGGAGAGGACCTGGTTTTCTGCTTTGGTGGTCTGTAGTATCCAGGGTGGATTGCAGTGTGTGCATTTGTTATGCATGAGCCAAGCTTTGCAGTCAGGGTACATTTTGGGTCATGCTGGATGGCCATGAAAGGTGGCTAAATCCTGAGATCTGAACAGAAGCCTGAGAATCTATCCTGAAAGTCATCCCCGGTAAATAGCATATTTGACTAAATCCCCATTTACCTGCCATTCTTTTTACTGATTGTTTCTCTCTAAATTTTTTGGTTTGTCATATCAGCAGTCAGTGCCAGGGACTGCAGCGAGAGGAAGAGCAAACCCTGGCAGAGGGTGGCAAAGGCGTTTTGTGAGTACTTTAACTCCCTGCTTGTGAGAAATGGACTGCTTCAATTTCACACTGAAAGCATCCATGTGCTGCTACAATATGGTAGATTATTTTTGCTTTAGAAAGCTCACTGTGACATTTTATGTCTATTTGATCTCTTCTATTTTTAAAAGGCTCGCGAGCAATTTACTTCAGCAATAGAAGGGGAAGAAAAGTGTGCTGTTAACTATAGAATATTGCCTCTTTTCTAAATGGCCCTGAAAGGTGGTAAAATATAAGATCTGGTTTGCACGTTCACAGAGCTCATTGTCATACCAAAGCAGATCTCATTGTCAGTCTCTTGAAGGCACTTCAGAGCAGGACCCCACAGAGCAGCACTCCATGCAAAGGCTGCTGTGATGGAGCTCCAAGGGATTTTGGCAGGAAGAGGCTTGTGGGCATCATCATGGTCCTTATGGCCAAGCTAGTGTCCAATTGGCTGTTTTTAGTACTTTTTCCTTCTTTATACTTACTGAGTTGGAGTAAGATCCAGTTATTATGAACATTTTTATTCACAGTTGTTTGAACATTATATATATATGTACAACATAAAGAAGGCGACAGTCTCTTTTTCAGGGTCTGTTGTGACAGGAAAAGAAGAAATGCTTTCAAAATAAAGAGGCAAGATTTAAATTGGACAGAAGGAAAAAAGCTTTCTACAAGAGGAGTAGTGAGGCACTGGCACCAGTTGTCCAGAGAGGTGGTGGATGCCGCCATCCCTGCAGATGCTCCAGGTCAGGCTGGATGGGGCTCTGAGCACCTGATCAAGCTGTAGATGTCTCTGTTCACTGCAAGGGAGTTGGACCAGATGGCCTTAAGAGCACCCTTCCAATTCAAACAATTCTATGATTCTATGTACTGATAGATTCTAGAATAGATTGTGGATAGATCTATAGGAAATAAAGCACAATATAAAGAAATTATAGGTTTACACTTTTTGCTTTTGATCAATTTAAATTGGACCTTTAAACATTTAGTAAGTTTTAATTCTATAGCTCATAAATTCATCTTGCTTGGGTGTGTGTGAGTATCTGAGGAAGGAGGTTGTTGTTTGTTCCGAGCTTTTTGTTTTGCTTTGGTTTTAACAAGATTTAAGACTGAAATTTCCTGCAGTGCCTGCAAACAGCATGGGTTAAAGAAGTTATACACATGCGTCTGGATTGTCTGGTTTGGGTCAGTTTAAATCAGATCTGTAATTTTGTAAACTTCTCCAACATTTAATTCTGTGTGCTTCAGAAAATGGCTTTGTTTAACTACATGTTTCTCTGAACCTCCCTCGCTGCTTTGCATTGAAGCAAATAAACTAATCACCAGAAGAAGCTAATCTCCTTGATCTGATTTGCAGGAAATGGTATGGATCACTAAGCATGCAACCTTCCACGTCCCTTATCATGAGGATTTGGTCTCCTTTTAAAACTTAGTTTCTATTGACTTTGCAACTATTGGGCTAATAGCACTTTTACAGCTCAGCCAGGTCTGTGCTTTGAGTGGAAGGAACTGGGAGTTAAACCTGTAGATTAAGGCTGGTATTGATGTTTGTCTTTTCTGATGTGTATAGTGTGTCTGCTTTATCAAAACATAAGGTAAAATTGCAATGAAAAGAAGAAAAACCTCAAAACTGACACAAAGCCTGTCAGTCCCTGAGAACCACTCAGAAAACTCTAGGCAGAAATATGTTTTCTGTGACAGAGAAAAGCCCGTCTCCATCCATGCAAAAGGTGGTGCATGTTAGGGGATATCAACAGTAGGTTAGCCTGGGGTCACTTTTCTTTTTTTAATTATGTTTGTTTTGTAAATGTTGTCTTTGTTAAACAGTAAATTTTTTATATTGCTGAGTCCTACCAGCAGCTTGTGGTTGGAGTCGATCATTCTAAAAGCGTGAGGATGGCATTGTCAAAACCAGGCAACTCTTATATTCAAAGGATAACGTTTGAAAATTTCAGAGCAAATAATCTCAGTTTCTTGGTATTTACTTATTATGTGTTTGTAATAACAACCGCTGATGTTGCCTTTGCTTTTATCCTGAAAAGAATATATTTGAGTAAATTTTTGGGGTCAAAATTGATAGGTACCTATCAGTCACATAATTTTATTCACCTAAGACACTGTCGTTACCAGTAATTAACTTGTTACTAGTTAAATTATCAGCTAACTTATTTGCAATTAGCTTAGTAGCAGTAGCAGTTAACTCATGCAGATGAGGCCCACTGCTCTGTAGATGTCTTGGTGAATGAAATGCAACGTTTCTAAATAAACATTTAAAAATACATGAATTTTTAATTTCCCTTATAAATTGGTTTAACTGGGAAAAAGCTGAATAATTGAAGCCAGTAATATTACCTAATACATGCTTTCATATTTGTTTTTTAAACTCTTTTTCCAGGATGATCTGGTAAGCTGAGGAAAGAGTCGGTTATTAAGCACCGATAATATCTCTCAAAATTAAGGTTTTCATATTCAAGATGCATGTAATCTCTTTTGGATAGTATTGATATCTCTGTGAAAATTCCTTCATTACTTTAATGTCATCCTGAAGAATGTGAGAATAAATTCATAATGTCTTTAAGCGCTAAGTAAAGAACACAGTCCCAGGGAAATTGAAGCAGTGTATTAAACAGTATTTTTGTGGCTACGGTATATAGAGATCTGCATGAAGTGTTCCATGCCTTACAGACATTATTACTGAAGTGTATTTGATAGAAACAGTTGAGTTAGTTTCCAAACTGTAATCTAATAACACTGCCTCATTTACTGTCCAGCAGTTGTCAAATGAACAAGTACGTATTCAAGGGAATGTGGGCAGCATGGGCATAGGAAATTTTCAGACATCCTTCCTCAGTGGGATAGATGAGAAATTCAGAATTGTAGAAAGAAAAAGGCAATAATCAGTATCAGCAAAAAGAGAAAAGAAAGGAACACTGGTAAAGAGACCTAATTTTACCTTGGTAAGGTAAACTTAATCAAAGTATTAGTAATGGTGACATTGCTAATACTGTATCCATCAAAGTCAGTGGAATTCTTGTAATGAAGAGGAAAATTAAGCCCAAAGACTTATTAATTGACAGGAAAAAAAAAAAGAATATTTAAAAGAATAATGCTCATTTAATAATTTCATCCTTATTTAGTAATAATGCTCTCTCTTTTGGCCAGAAAATTTTCATTGTAGCACTGTAGTGCTCACTGCTTCCACAGCCATGTTTGACACAACTTCTGAAATCTAATTTTGAGAAATGGATACGATTGTTTGTTACTGTGCAATGCTGTTTCAGTACCATCTGAAGGGATTTGCCCCATCAGCCAAAAGCTTGGTGGTGTACATTTGCTTATTTACTAATCTACAGACCAATTTTAAAAAGCAATCAGTTCCTGAGGAGAGGATTGGGCAGAAATTCCATTATTTCAAGTATTTGTCTATTTCTGAAGCACTTGTGGAGATATAAATGGTTTGGTTTTTCACTGAAGGTATGTCATACCAGCACTGCAGGCTGGTAGCAGAGGCTACCACCTCTACACTGCTGAGTAGTGTGTTTCTTTGTAGACGTCCTACTGATTTAAGGAATTAACTGCTTTTTGTTGAAGAGTCTGGTATGTGTTCTATACTTTGTATAGACTAATTTATGCACAACAAGCTTCTATTGACCCAGTACACCCTAACGACTCCTTCTATGCTGCTGTGAAGTATCACGCCAGCAAAGCATGCATTATGTGAGCTGAAGAGAAGCCATTTACTTGACAGACTAACGGCCCTTAAATAACCATAATGGCACCATGATCTGGAGTGTAAAGACCACTGAACTGATAGAGGTAGGAGAAATATTTATTACAAAGTCAATATGTTCGAACACAAAATCTGAAGAGCAGATGCTTGACTTAGACAACTGAAATCCAGTGTCCCCTTTCACCTCAGGATCTCAAAACAATTTAAACCTTTAAACGGCTCCTTCACGTTTCTTCCTTAGGAACAGGAATTAAGCTTTAAAATCAAACATAATTGTATAAACCATGAGATTTATGCAGTACTTATCTCATGAATGTGGAAGTGTTCAAGAAATGTGTGGATGTGGCGCTGAGGGACATGGCCAGTGGCCATGTGGGGATGGGTTGGTCTTGGTGATCTTAGAGGCCTTTTCCAGCCTCTGTGATTCAATGATTCCAAGTCCCTGCCTTTGGCCTGTAACAGCTGACCCAATGCTGCTACTCAGTATAATTTTATTTTAAAATAGTTAGTGTTTTAATTACAGCATATGAAAAGCACTGGACTGAAAGCAATATGATAAATTCAGATAGGCCTATAAATTAAGATAGGTCTCTACATCCCACTGTTGTGGATAGGGTTCAAGGGACCTGTATAGCTGTGGTTCACAGCCCTGAAAATGCACTTGGGATTCACAGCATTTATTAGGAACAATATCCAAATGGGCAGACACATATTGTGATGTGAAGATTTTCTATCTCTAAGAGTGTGAGATAAGTGTTAACTTTCCATCTTCTCACTGTCCTTTTTGCTCACTTCTTCTCTTCGCTGGCTATATTTTTTTTTCCAGAACTTTCCATGTAGAAATTTAAACTTCAAGTGTCATTACTTCACTGAAACTAATTTGTCCTTATTATTCCTCATTACCTTTTATCTTGTAATTGCTCTTTAGAGCTTCATACAATCTGCATATTACACTCCTCTAAGTGTGCTTTACTAGTCCTCATTTTTTTTTATTTTTTTTTTTTATAATCAACATGGTCAATATATACAAACGGTAAGCACCAACCTGATTTGCTATACGCAGTAATTGGATTCTGCGTTTAATTACAGGTGGTAACGACATTTTAAGCACCTTATACAGGTGTTGGGTGGGGGGTGGGGGGGGGGGGGGGGAGGTTGGTTAATGTTAAGCAACATTAAGAAAGCCTGAGCTTCTGGAGCACTGCCAAATTTCAGAGGTGCCTTTCAGCTCCAAATTGCAGTTTTCATGGGAGGATAATTATAGCTCCGGCCACCTGGACCGCTCCTGCTGGAGGCAGGCGGAGCGAGGGAGTACGGCTGCCTGCGAGTCATGCTTTGCATCTTCCCTCTTTATCCATTTCTTTTCCCCCTTTTAAATTATTCCAAATATGATACAGATTGTATTCTGATCCCTAAAAATACCATGTGGCCATCTTTGTTTTTAGCGTGCGTGTATGTGTGCTGGTCAAAACCAGCGGCAGAACGCACTGTTCTGAACTGGCAATGTAGCTGAGATTGGGTGACCTTGGAAAAGATACTTGAATTATATTGATGGCCTCCTTGATCTTGGGGGAGTTTTAATTCACGTATAAAATTTCAGCCAGAGAAAATTAGACGGAGATTTGTTTTGGAGCTAATGAGAGAATATATGGCCAGGAAGAGGAGTTGCCTTCTCCTTCATTACTCATGTAATGTAGGAAAGTAACTTTTTCCTAGCAGTGGAATTTAAACATTAACATGTCCGAAATCAACATACTTCTTTTTTTCTGTTTCTTTCTTTTTAAAATACATTCATTTAAACTTAGAATGTACAGAAAGACATTCTGTCATATTCAAGACATTGATTTCCTTTATAGAAATCGAGGGAGGCAGCAGCTTCATATGTCCTGCAGAACCCTAAATCAGTTCTTAATTTCTACTCCTTTTCTTGCCTTGCTGTGCAACCTGTGCTTATTAACAAAAAAGCCCAAAGGCTTATCGTGCTTGTGCCTGCACTGTGAGGGCTGCCCGCACTCAGTGGACAGGTCAGGCAGCGTGAGCTGGCAGTCAGGGAGCTCAAGCTGTCCCTGTTAGAAGATGCAGCTTTATTTCTGAGATTAATCTTAATTCTTCATCTCTAATAGCATTTTCTGGTGTGAAATTGTGGCTTTAGTGACGTCAGCAGGAGTCTGAGGACATCCAATCTTCTGAACTGGTATTTAAGAAGCACATCGTTATTCTGCCGTACTGCAGTACTTTTGCTTGCAAATAGATGTTACATCATGTGCTGTTTGGGTAGTACATTTCTGCCTGTGAAATGTAAAAAGGAGCAGATACCTTAAAAGAACATTGCCAGTAAAACTCTAAAATCGAGAACAGCTAAAGGTGAAGCTCGCACTGGTACTTATATCTTGTTTGTACTGAATTAGCTAGCTGACCTTTCCTAAGCATTATAATGTCCAAGTGATTGAAGTGCCAGAACTCAGATTTTATTTCTCCTTGTAAGACATCTGACCTCTGGATGGGCATGTTTCTTTCACATTGTGTTTCCAAGATCAGGTACTTTTATAGGTACGTGGCTTCTGTATTGTCATATAGAGGAATGGAGAAAATGTATTCGAGGTCACTCAGAAATGAATTCATAAATAGACTGCAATGCATGGAGCTCACTATAGTACATCACTCTATGTTATCACAGCTCTCTTCCTTCTCCATAGTCAATATTGGAACAAACTCCGTAGAATCATAGAATCATTTGAGTTGAAAGGGACCTTTAAAGGCCATCTGGTCCAACTCCCCTGCAGTGAACAGGGACACCTACAGCTTGACAGGTTGCTCAGAGCCCCATCCAGCCTGACCTTGCATGTCTCCAAGGATGGAGCATCCACCACCTCTCTGGGCAACCTGTTCCAGTGCCTCTAAGATAAAGGAGTAAATCAACTCAGGTTCCAGAGTCTAAAACTTCGACTTTTGGCTGCCCTTCCCTGTAACAGGACTAACAAATGACAATCTTCATACTGTTACCACTGACATTAGGGGAATTTTACACTGCCTTCCACTCATCTGTCATTTGGAAGAACTGAGGATACTTTGGGTGATGTGCTCTGGGAAGATTCTTTCTTTACCAAACAATCAGAAATGTTCCCAATTGTTTTCCATATGTTGATGGATTTATCTATTTTTTTTTCAGTATTTTATGGGGAAAAGAAATACAATTAAATGAAAACTGCATTTAGTTAAACAGCTGTTTTTAAATCCCAGCTCTCCCATTTTAATGAGAAGCAGCCCGTAAAGTATTTTCGATAAATATTTTGAACAAATATTTTCTTTAGGATGTGGAATTACTAAGTAGTTTTACGGTCTACATGAATGCTTGGGTACCAGCATTTCCTCTTTGAGATCCTTATTCTCATATTTAAAACAGCTCAGGGGTTTCCATGGACTATGGGGTCTATCGTGAAACGTGTTGCATGGTCCAGGCTTTACTCTGTACAAGCTGGCAGACAGATTACAAATAGAAAAAAAAAAAAATAATCTATATTTGGCAGACAAGATTTTAGGTGTTGAAGTGAATTCCACTAACCTGTTGTGACATTTTGATTTCTATTTTTGTTTTATGTTCTGTACGAACGTGTAAGTTTCCAATATACTCAGGATATGGAGTAGAGCACGGGTGATTGCTGCCTTACCTCTCTGGGATGGACAGCTGTTGATGAGAAAGCACTATATCATCTCACTGGTATGGTGGGGAAAAAGAAAATTGAATGGGAATTGTTCCCCAGGTCAGGGGCACCCTTGGGAAGACATGTCTGCACATTGAAAAGTCATGCCCCTACCTTTCCCTCAAGAGAAAAATAAATAGTGGTGGCTCAACATGGCAATTTCTACTACATTTGTATTTAATGCTTTCTCTTCTGAGCTCTCTTTACTTAGCTAGAAAGCATTCTTCTCTTCTTGGGCTGTAGTTATGAATGTGTTTTGTAGGTTTTCTCAAATGAAAAATAATATTTGTACTTAAAGTTTATGTCTACAGAAAATATTTCAAGGTATTAGTTAAAAAATACAGGTTCTTAGCTGTAATGTGCACTGCAACTCAGTGAGGGCTTGGGGAAGGTGGCATTAAGCCATAATGTACAGGAGACATGGATCATTTTACCGCTCTTTGACCTGGTGAATGAGCTGGGAGAAGTGCCCTTAGTAGAGCCTGCGTTGAGCCTCAAAGCCGTCCTCATGAGTTATGCTGCAATAAAGTGCTAACTGGGCACAGACTCAGAGCGAGGCAGTTGTGGGGTTACAGATGCGGCAGCACTGAAGTCAGTGTAGTTTGAGGTCTGTGTAGGGTGTGAGAGAGCAAACCCTATTGCCTTGAGAAGCTGGGAAAAGTGCATGGGAATTTTGGAAGAGGGCCTTCTGTGTTTTGTTAGGCAAATTGCTCGAGCAGTGAATATTAATTTTGCTGTGCCTCTAACAAACTCGCACCAATATTTTCCCAGTTGCTGTGCTGTATCTCTTCTGAGTGCCCAAAGCCCAGTGTGCTGCCCTAGGAGCCTGGCTCAGCCTGAGGCTGCTCTGAACATGCAACGACAAACCTCAGTGTCGTTAGGACTGCTCTCACTCATCGCAGATCAAAGTGGAGGCCGTGAGAAGAGGAGAACTGGAGGACTGCACTCCTCCCATTGCAATCCCAGGGCATGTTCTGGGCTTTGCCCTTGTTTATAGTTGATGTAACAGCAAGAAGACAAGGTGCCATTAGCTTTTGGTTGAAAGGTCATACTGAAGTTGTTTCCCTTTAATCTGAAGTACTTCAACCATAGAAAAGCACAACAAAATTTAAACATCTGCTCTAAGCAACTCCCCTCCCCTGGCTGTATCACAGAGAATGAAGTTAAACGTTGAATAATTATTGCAAAATTGCTCAGACTGCTTTTCAGTCACTGGTGTCAATTCTCTGTGTGAATGTGAATGAATTTTTCAGAAGTTTAGGAAAGGTAGGAAATGATCCTATAAATTTGAGCTTGCCATCAACAAGAAGCAAATGCCATTAGCAAAAAGCCACTTTAAATCAGTGCAATGAAGACGTGTTTATTGTGAAGAATATGGGTAATCCTGTCCCAGCTGTCTTGGGAGCATCAGATGTGCTGCTGAGCTCTGGGACTGCATGAGATATTGCTAAGCCATAGGCACAGACCTTAGATAGGAGCTTTCACTGTCCTAAATACGGGATAATGTCCAGTAGGCTCAGCAACACTGTAGAAGGCTTTCCCCCACATTTGGGACGGATGAAGGAGCATACCTTGTTATTTCAGCTTAGCTGCAGAATGCTTCTTAAGCCGCAGGAACCCGACTGCGTGGCCGAGTCTTTGTGACTTTGAGCATAAGCTGATGGGGTTTGCTGAGGCAAGGCTTGCCTTTTGAAAGGAATGCTAGCGTTTATATGTGTGCTAAGTTTCAAGTGCCGTCAGTGCTCACACTGGACTTAGATTTATCCATTGAGGGGGTGAACTGTAAAGAAGAAACAAATCTAGTAGGATAGTCACCGGTGTAAATGTAATGTGATTCAAAAATATTTGTGTAATCAGGTCTGCAGGTTCAAATAGGTCCCATGGCTGTTTTATGGCTTTGGTCATTTTGCTTGTTCATTCTGTCATGTAATTTTATTTTCTTTGAACTAATACAATGTATAAAATTCATTTTCACATTTTATTCTCTGTTGATCAGGGAAAAAAAAGAAAAGAGTATCTGTACAATGTTAACATGAATATTGACCGCAAGGTGAACAGGACCCTCTTTTTGTCAGAAACTTGCTTGTCAGCATGCTGGTGATAGATCAGATGTAAAGAAAATCACTTCTGCAAAACCAATTTGCTAAGGGACTTGTAAAATCCATTTTTAAAAAGTTACTGAGGCGAAAAAGCGAAGGACCAGCCAACCACATATTTTGATCAGCTCTTCAAGGTCAAAAACTGATTACTAATTCATCAAATATCTTACTGGTAGTACTGTTTGAAGAGCAAACAACTGTGTGCAGATGTTCTACCTAATAATTCTAATACCATGGAAAGATGGCTAGGGTAGGAACAAACAGAATTTTTTACTTACTTTTGGCAATGCTACAATCATAGGAGCTGTGGTCTCCAAAGCATTGGCAGCCCAGGTGTGTGCATTGTCCATTGCCATTACAGAAAGCAGGACAGCGGAGAACGGTAAGGATTTCCTCCTCGGTAGCAGGTGGCTGGCTTCCAACACGAAACACTTCACCTGTGTTCCTTAGCACTTGTCTTTCACATTCATTTTCCAAAAGCGCTATCAGTGCCCTCACCAAGGCCACGTCATCCTTGAGCTGCAGATCAAACATGCATATATTGACGGCCTCATCTATCAGTTTTCCCAGGAGAGCCTTGCACACTAAGCCAATGGTGGAATTTGCAAGGATTCGGTGGCAAATCTCCTGAGCTTTGGCAGAGGTTAGGCCATTGGGAGTGGGCCATTCCAGTGGGAGTTTTATCCGAATCCCTTCAAAATAATCCTCTGGGAAAAAGTAAGCAAAGCTTTCCATGTCTGTCTGGCTTGGGCTATGCAGTGGGTGAAGGGCTGAGTATTCAAAGTAGTCTTCTTGTCTTTTTGGTCTCTGTAGTTCTTCTGTTGGCTTGGTAAAGTTAAGGGCACTGTTGTTTTTCGTGGAAGCATTATGTGAGAAAGGTTTTAATCGCTCCTCGTGGCTACCTCGTTTTTTGACTGATTTAGGCAGAGATCTTTGATCAGAAGACTTGGGCGACCGTTCCCCATCATCTCTTGAAGCCAACTCTTTGCCTGAGTGAGTGACAAACTCTGATGTAACATCCAGATATGGGATTGCAAAAGTGTAATCCACATTATCATAATGACAACCAGGAGATTGCATCTGAAAGGCATTCAGCGTCTTTACCAAGGGCACGGACTTTGTGCATCTGCAGTAATTTTTCCTTTGCTCCCTTTCTGAGGATGCTGGAGTTTTGTCAAATAAGCTCTTCCCTGGAGGTATTCTGGTTTAAAAAATACAGCAAGATTAGAGGGAGGAAACTTTCAACAAATTGATCTACGCTGCTAGGTAAACTTTCTTTCCCCAAGGTTGGGGAATGTATAAATTCTCAATCTAATGAAGTACTTAAGAAAATGCTTAACTTAAATTTTTATTTTCTTTAGGTTTTTTTTTTTTTTTTAATGCACTACCCTTCTGGAGTTGTTCTGTACATTTTTGAGCACTAAACTAGAACTTTTTGGTAACAGATGCTTAAGTGCTTTGCTGGAGCAATGCCTAATTGTGGGATGTCACTTTGCAGGACTTTTTCTAAGGTACCGGTTGCCCTTTGCATCTCAGACATGAAATAAGGCTTTGGATTTGTCTCTAGGGTGACCCAGATATAGCTTGGGGAATGGAGAATATTTCCTCTAAGAGTTGGATCTCTGTGTCTTTTTGTTGGCATGCTTCGTTTCTGTCCTCTAATGGCACTTTCTTTGAGCTTTTCTTTTGATACAAAGCAGTTTTCTTTTGATCGCAGGGTTAGTATATCACATAATGAAAGGTGATTTTTTTCTCCCTTTTTTAATTTACTGCCGCTTTAATGATGGATGAACTTCTAGAGAGTTCAGCTTGAATAAACAGGCATGACTGAAGTTTCTCTGGAAATTTTATGATCTTTTTTGTGCCGTGCAAGAGGAATCCTGAAGCTTCATAGAAAAAGATATGCTTCTTGTCTCAATAGTTGGCAGCACTTTGTTTCCAGACAAATTTGAAACATTACCAAAAATGTAAATTATTTTGGCATCAGTTTTGTCTTGCAGCCAAAATATAGAGGGTTCAGGAAGGTGAAAGCATTTGTCAACATTGTAAGACAAACCCTAGATACTGTTGTAGAAAGCGGATTTGACTTCATCCAGTTTTAACAGTACATATTGAAGATGGCATATGTGATGGGGATGTATGCCTTGGAAAGGCTTGAGGCCCTGGAAACCCTGGTGCTTCCTTACAGGCATACACTGCTGCGAGCTAGGAAGGACCCCTGCACAAGATAGCTAAACAAATATTGCTTTTTGCTGCCCATAACCAAGGTAGATCTGAAAGCAAATATTTCAAGGTGAATTGGATGCTAATACAGAGCGAGAGTCCAAAGTGAATAGTGGTGCTCCTGATTTCTGTATAACTAACTGCAGAAAGTATGAACAAAGATATTCTATCTACTTAACATACATGTTTTATAATTCACCTCTTCCTTGTTCATGTGCTAGTTAGAGACTGGGAGGTTCTGATGTTGTTTTATTGTCTAAATATTGCATCAGAAAGCCAGTGTTTAAAACAGATCTGTTTTTGTCTGCTTGGGAAAGGAGGGAGCCAGTGAAAAAACTGAGCTGTCAGATGGTGAGCACTCAGCCTAGCTTCAGGTGCTGCAGAAAGCATAGCGTGCTTTAAGTGTTATTTAAAATGAAATTAAAAGCAGCAGCAGTACAGTGACCCTCCAGGCTGTATTTTTTATTGCACCATTTCTCCATTGGTGGATCAGAGACCGATCCAGTCTCACCTGGATGTATTAGCAGCCTCTCCATTGGCTTAGTTGGTTTTTGAATCTGGCTCTGAAGAGCCCTTGAGACTCCATCTTTGCCAAAATTAACTCGTTGCCCCTGTTGCCCTTCTCACATAGCTGCAGCTTCCCGTACCTTTCCTGAAGGTACCCTCCATCACATGTGCCAAGCATTAGTACATTCCTCACTGTTTTATAAGTGAATTCCTGTATGTTCTGCTCTGGCTTCTGATCTTTCGACAAACTTGTTTTGAACAGCTGTTCCCAATGCTCTTGTTAACCTGTCTTCAGGTAGGAAGAAGTTTGTCATTCCTGCACCAAACTACTTCTCCTTTTGCCTTCCCAGCAGCAAGCCCTGACTCATCCTTACACTTTTAAGACATTAGAGATGGCAGTTGATTTCTAAGTAGCACAGTTAGTAACTCCTTGTCAAAACTGCCATTAGATAGCCATTATGTAGGCTGGTCGAATATATCTAGATTATGGTAGAAGCATTTGCTCATTATCTGAAATGCAATAAGTCTAAAATCTGTTGCATTTATTGTGTGCTAAGTTCCCATGCACAGATTAAGTAGAATGTTAAGTTTCATGCTGACCCATCAGACCACAGTTTGGAGTTGATCCAACTGTGCCAAATTTTCACATGCTCTTCCCATACTGAATTGAAATGAGTATCATGTCATGAGCTGATCTTGAGATATCTTCACAGGTAAACGTAACAGGCTATGTCCACCTTATTTTTTCCTTATTTGAAAAACACGATTCACAAACAAACCTACACAGCCAATCAAACCCATTTCAGTTTTGGAAACACCTTTTAGGTGTGTTTTTTAGGGTGTGTTTTAAGTTCAAAAATATGGAATTAAAGTATAGACTCCTGGCTCTGGTTCCAAACCGCCTCTCTCAGGAAGTTCAAGGTTTTAGAACCAACCATCATCATCGGAGGAGTTCATATTAACTTTCAGCATGGTACATATATTAGTGCACTCTGTCAAAATGTAACATTTAACCTATACTCACATATTGCAATTAGTGTTCAGGAATAAAAGAACAAGGGAAATTCCAAACCCTTAATTAATCCCTATTGTCAATTATCTACATTTTCCAGTGCAGGTGAGAACTGCATCTTTTTTTAACAGCTGAGTGGGATCTTAACACAGCTGTTAACTTGACATGACTTTTGAATATAAAACTTCTTGGTAACTGCTGATGCTCATTGCGCTGACTGAAAAACCAGCCACCATGCTGCTTGGATGATAGGGCCTCCAGGCTTCCCTTGTCTGATGAAGCTGATCTCTATTCCAGGTCATTAGGGGCGTACATAATTAAATAAGTGTATCAGCATCCCTGGAATAACTGCTATAGGGCATCTCCCAGCCTGTGATCCTTTCTCACTTTGTACCTCCACTCCTCTATGAAGTCTTCCTCAGGCACATTGTTCAAGTCGTTGTGACCGATCCCATCAAAGCGGCCACACAAACCTCTGGTGCTGTTGAAGTCACTGCTTGGTGTCCTCACTGTCAAGCCCATTCCCCACTCGCTCACATCGGCTCGAACGAACGCTCCCGAAGGGAACAGGATCTGAAGGGACAGAAAAACACAGTGAATCGAAGCCGCTACTGAGCTTTTTTATGCAAGAAAAAGTGTCCCTTTCTATAAATGAAAATATCAAAGCAGAAACGTGGTGATGCTGGTGGTTATTTAAGATCACTTAGATGCATTGCAACTATTTATTTGTTCTATTATTTAACTTGTTTTCAGTTCTTATGTTGCTACCATCTGACAGTGTTACATAAACATAAAACCATGTAAGTAGATGCTTTTTAAAGTAATAATTAAATTCATTGAGATTTTCCCACTGGTAAGTTACCAGATAATTTCTGAAGCAACTTCCATGAGAATAGGCCACCCTCGTGTCTTTGCCAGGAAATCATTTCTTTTAGATAAACTGCCAAGTCTTGAAAAACAGCTTTCTTCCCTCTGAAAAATCGTTTCATTTTCCAAGGCTGGATTACCCAGAAAATGATTGTGTTTTAAAGTAGATAAAGCAATTTTCTCATTAAAGAACTTCTGGTAGGCTTATACTGACCTTTAAAAGAAAAAAAATAAAATAAAATGGTGAGGGTAAGACAAAGAAGTAGCTGTGCAGATAATGGATTTTTCAGATTGGTGGTCCAAACAAATTTAAAAGAAAAGAAAAGAACACATCTGTTCAACTGCATTGTGTTTTTGTTTTCTTGCTTTATTTTACAAGGCAAGAAGAAAATGATTGTGAAACTGATCCATGCTGGAAGAGTGCTCTATGTGGATAAGTAACCTTAGGATTTTGATCCACAATTAAATGTTAATAGTTAATTTTGAAAAGCACATTAAATGGATGGAAACATCTCATTACTATGATTTCTAAATATCTTCAATTTTTTAAATCACTCCTGGCTGAGAATAATTGATTCAGCCAAGTAACGACCATTGCTTTTCTTTCTCATTGGTTTTTTGTTTTGTTTTTTTTTTTTGGTCCTTTATTCTCTCTTCCAAACCAAACCTATTAATACCTGTGAGAAGTGAATAACTTCTGTTTGTATTTCTGTGCTGGAATCCAGATTTACATTTTTGGCTGCAATAAATAACAATCTTGTCCATTTTAGCTTTTCAGCCCTCATTTCAGCCAGGAGAACACTTTTGTGGAGCTTGAGACCTTGGCTGTATGTTTTGCTTTCCAAGGGAGCTTATAAAGCCAATTGTTTTAATACATAGAGCAGAACAATTGCAGTTGATGTAATGTTGGGCAGTGTTTGGTTTCCACCTTTAGAAAAACCTTTGAGTTATGTGCTTTCCTACTGGGGTGAGCATCTCCCACAAGGCCGTCTATGAAATCCTTAAGGTCAAAACTGCTGTTTCAACCTTCTGTGCTGTGCGAATGGGTATTTCCAGGTGGATTTATTTTCAGAAGTCCATAACCCTTCCTTTCCTGCTGCCCTTGGGCAAGGCAGGCCATCTGCCAGGAGGAGCTGACCGCAGCCCAGGTTTTCTTAAACCACCTGGATTTAAAACTGCTGGCAGGAATTCTGAAGAAGCTTTTTTTTTGAGACCTCAGCTTAAAGAGAAGAAGGTGATGGGCTGCTGAAAACTGCTGCAGAAAGGAGAAATGCTGAGCAAATGGAGGTGCACTGCTCGTAGTGGTAATTCAGGGACCGTATTTGTTGTCAGCAATTCCATTCAGATCAGGGCAGCATTCCTATTCACATACCAGAGGTGTCCTAATTTATTTTAAATACAAAGGAAATCAGTGAGACTTACATGAGGTGCAAATGAGGATAGGGTTTCTTGCTACAATTATTCTAGGAATAAAACAGTAATTGTATTGCATTCAGTTGCAAAATGAAATGACAGCTTGCTTTCAGCTTTTCCTCTGTTCTGTAATTAACAGACTTTCAATTACTACCTCATCAAGATCTTTTCCAAGTGAGATTGCAAGGGCAGCCAAACACAGGCACTCCCTGGCAGCGTTCTGGCTCTGCTGTGGACCTATCTTCACCCAAAATGTCTCCTGGCAATAAATCTTGATGACAAAAGTTTAGGATAAAATTATCTTCCTGGCTGTAATTTCCCCCCTCTTCTCCTCACCAAACCCCTTGGTACAGCCCACTCTTACTCTTCCAGTGATTTCACTGGATTAGTATGGAGAAATTCATGCAAAATTTGTTATGGTTGGATAATGTTTTTAGGCAAATACTATAAATTATAGCAAATGTCACACATTTGCTGCCCATTTTCATGGCTTTTGAGTCTGTATCTGTCTGTATCTGGCTAACATCGCCTTGCTCTCAGTCTAAGACTGCATTGTTTTACCTGTGATCCTTACTTTAATATCGTAAAGCTCTGCAACAAAATTTGCATTATGGGCTCAGTAGTACCTAGCATGAGGGAACCCAGAGCAGCATGGTAAGCAGCAATACTGGCACTTAGATATGTCTCTGAGAAATTTCTAGAAATCCTTGTTTTGTTCGTTTTACAGTTGGTTAAACCAATGCTTCCACCAGCTTCTTCCCCGTGTCTCATTTTCCAGTACGTTTTTGCTGCAGACGCTCTCATGCCTTCAGATGGATACTTTTCACAGCAGCTTCATTAATAATTCAGAAATATTAAACTCGCATTTTTAACAACGACAACAAAGGGAGTGCTCAAATCTCCACGTACTGTTATCTTTCTCCCTCCGTAGGACGTTAGGATTTTGACCTGTGGCGATGCCTCAGTACTTTGGACGTTGAGTTGCGGCCTGCTGTCCCGAAAGTGCCCATTGCAGGCGTCCAGGCGGACGACGTCGCTTCCCTCCCATGCAGCCACCCCACAGTTGCAGGCGGTGGCAGAGCGGTGTCCCCCGCAGTCCCACTGACGGACGTGCACTTCAAATGCCCGCGACGTGCTCTGGCACAAAAGGAAGGTGCCAATTTTATAGTTATCGTAACGCCTAAACAAGGAGAAACAAAGCCAGGGTTTAAAAACCCATCGCATCCATGTGGAGCGGATGTATTGAGCCCTTCCAGCACCATAGTTGCCTTGGAAGGGTCTGGATGTGAAAGCATCACTCCAGTACCATGAGCAAGCTGATGAGGTTGCTGTTATTACTTGGGAGTACAGAAGAATAATTCTTGAGAAAACCTGGTTGCTGTCTGTGAGCTGCTGCTATGGCAACGGGCATGGATAAAAAGGATAAACATTTGAAAAAAGCAAATAGGAAAGAAGTTCCTGCTCCCAGTCCTTAAAAATTGTGTTTTGGTTCTAACTTTGGATGCTCTACAGCATGGTATTCTTCAAAGCAAAATCAGTGCTCAGGTAACCTCATCTGCGACTAACCACTAACTTTTCCTAGTCTGACTGTGACTGGGCATTTCATATGAATCACAGAATCATAGAATGACTTGGGTTGGAAAGGACCTCAGGATCATCAAGCTCCAAGCCCCCTGCCACAGGCAGAGCTGCCAACCTCCACATTTAATACTAGACCAGGCTGCCCAGGGCCCTAACCAACATGGCCTTGAACACCTCCAAGGAGAGGGATGGGCTACTGCTGAAAGCTCAGGAAAGCAAAGTTGGTCCCCCCCCCCCCCCCCCCCCCCCCCCCCCCAACAACTTCACTGTAACCGTCATTTCCTCTCTGAATGGATTGTCAGCCAATGTACTGCATGGTGTGGAACAATCCTCTCATCCTTCTCTCTATGAAATTCATTGCTCCACCTGAGCAAAACAGTTTTGCAGGTGTTTCTCCTCTGCACAGACCAGATGCAACTTCTAAAATAGGACCTGCAAGAGCATCCTTCTCTCCTTGTTCTTCTTTTTCCTCATACCATGGTCCTGTTTGACTGTTACTCTACTTTGTTGCCATGTGATGTTTAAAAGTAAAGAAAATAGGGGCTGTATTTTTTATATATGCGGTTGGAGATTTCCCCACATAATAAGCCAACAGCTGCTGTCTGTAAAAGCAGTGGGTTCTTCTGCTTCCTTTTAAGGCGCTGCACTTAGTTTTAAACTTCATGTTTAGGAAAATAAGTATAACGGAAACTAAGTCATAAGCATTTTTGTTTTTTTCCAGTAGAAAGGAAAATGTAAAACTGAACATTCAAATAAATAAAAAATCAACCTCTAAACTTAAAAACAGGATTATTTTTAAGCTATGTCATAAAAACATCGATAATTTTTCAGTCAGTGGATGCTTCCTGTACAGAAGAGAAAATAATTTGTTGTATTTTGGCTCCAGAACAAAGAATGTTTAACATGCATATATCTGCATTTTATTTCTCTCTAGAATGAAAGCCATAGAAAAATATGTACCTGAAAACGCAGCAAGAATTTAAACTCCAACTGCTTTTCTCTGCAAGAAACCACATTTGACATTATACTTCATCTTGAAAAACTTAGTGAAGTTGGCCGTAAAATGATATGATACTGAATGGTTTTGCCTCATCTTATTTTCTAATCAGGTACGTAAATTCTAAGTACGCTGTGCAGGTGCTGCTGCTAAGACTGATTAGAATTAAGGACAACACAAAAAATAGTCTTGTAAAATCAAGTGCATTTGGACCTCTACACTGGAAAGACTGAGAAGTCAGGAATTTAACAGGAATCACCTTTCTCAGTTTCCTTCGACAGACATTTCAACAGGAAGAGCCTAGAAGGAAGGTGTTTAGAGAGGCTGATGGAAAATAATGCATTGAAATGGCCTCATCCAGATTAATCAGGTATATCTGGTAAAGAAGACTATATTAGCATATACATTACAGCAATGGGAGTTATTTACTGCTTAATAAGCACTGACAGTGGACCCAGTCCAACACTATTGGAAGTCACTTACAGTCCTTCAGTTAAGTCATGACAGATTGCACAGCGCATAACAAACTTGCGATGTGTCTAAATTGGAGCTTTCAGCTGCCTTTGAATTACACAAATGGATAATTGAATGTAATCAGGTAAACTTTTGTGATGTTTATACAACTGTAATTGTGATAACGATCCTTTGGACAACGTTTGAGAAGTCAAATTGCAGACTCATGGAGTTAAAATCATGAAGAGAAGTTATTGGAGGTATTGCAAAAGGAAGCTCTGCATGTTTTTGTGACCAGGTACTATTGCTTGTTTCTAAATTACTCTCCGTAGTGCACTTCCCCATTCTGCTTCCCTAATTGCCTGTAGCAATGGGGGTACTGGATGTGGTTTCCTCCCTCCTCATGTATGTATTTTTCAAAGCGTGCATCAAGTTCTTGTTCTGAGGTGAATTCACGTCTCAAATTGTGCAGGCAATCCAAGAGAGTAAACAGAAGTACTCCCAAGTCTTCTGGTGATGTCTGTGAGATGCTATAGGAATTGTCTCTGTTGGTTTGTGATAAGAGGCACAGAAGGAAATATAGAAAAACCTTACCACTGGTAGCATTAGAATAACTAATGCAATACACTCTATCACTACCAAGCTATCTTTTGAATTCACTTCTTATTGGAGCTTCACCTAAATTTTTTCCTCCAAAGTTTTGTTTATTTGTTGACGTTTATTTGTTGACATATTCCCCAGGACTCCCTCTTTCCTTCTAAGTACGAAGTACTTTACTCTAGTTGTGACCCTAGGAAGGGCTGGGTGATGCTGAAGGATGTCCTCTGCTTTCAGAGCTCATCACTAATGAGTGGCTGCGTTGTTCTCAGAGACTGCTGGATTGTCTTCAGCAGCCATTGGATGCTTTGGGAATTTCTACTGGTTATCAAGTAAGAGCAGCACTTCTGTGAGGGCCGCTCATGACCAGCATTTATCTGTGGGCTACTGCGATGAATGCTGTTAAAAATGAGTGCCACCCAGAAGCATGAAGCCTTACAAGCCAGGGATTTTGTCATTATGAAGAAATGGTGTCATTCTTTCTGTTAAAATATTGATGGATGGGTTTGTGTGTGTGAGTAATCTTAAAATAAAGGGGTTTTTTTGTTGTTTTTTTTGTTTGTTTTTTTAAGGTATAATGCAATATCATGTGAATGATATATATAGCTTGTGAGTCAAGAGATATTTCCCTTTTTATCTTCTGCCTTACAAGGATTTTCTCCATATTTAGTTTTAAGCTAATACTTCACTTTACATTTAAGAACCTACAATTTATGTCAGCAAAAGCTTTTATGTTTATACTGTGCTATAACTAATAATGAGGGCTATGCTTTTGCTTTACCAGGCTTTCACATTTGTTTAATTTAGAAGTTACTTTACTGTAAAAGGAAGAGCTCTCCCTGGATTTTAGCTCGTATAATTAATGCTGTTTCACAAGGATGCACCAATATACAGAAATTGATTGTGCTTACATGAAAAATACAACACATTCTTCCTTGATTTCCCATCTTTTCTTTTGGTCAAAAGAGTAAAATAATGACAAGATAAATATTTCTACAGAAACATACCAGACAGAAGCACACCAAAGGGAAGTGCTGTCATGAGAAGCGTGAGTTCAGTATTTCGGTTATACAATGAACAACAAACTACCTCAGAGGCAGTGTGAGTTCAGAATGTCAAATTAAAAACCATTGAAATTATATCTATAGATGTTACAAAACGAACTATTATTTGGAATCCCAAAGGTTCAATTTTTCTATTTTTTCTGTCTGCTTCCATTCTTGCTTGTTTCCATCGTGTATTTTTCCTTCTCTTCACCATCTTTTGGTGGAAAAATCAAAAAAGGTAAGCAAACCTACGAAAGGCAGGAATCTGTTTATATGTTGCCTATCTGAGTAGAAAACACTTCTACTGTTTTGCTCTTTGTAGTGTTCCCTATTTACATACATTCTCTTGCTTTCCATATGACAGGTTTTCCCCAGGACTCCACAGAGAGAGGATGGAAGAGGTGCCAAAGAAGTAACTGATGGCCATCGTGCCACAGCAGCAGAGCTGGTAAGCTGACCTACAGGATGCTACATGCAGTGATTTCCCTGGGTTATATTGCTTACTGGATGCTCTGATCTCAGAGGCAGTTTTGGTAGTTTCCCACCACATACTCTCTCATGACAAAGGGAAATACTTCACTTCCATAGCTCTGTGTCAGCCTTTGTCTACAGACTGTAAGTTTGTACCCTGAAAGATACAGGAATTGCGTTCCCCACACCCTATATACAGAGTTTTAAAATCCTTCCTAACAAATTAACATTTTTTTGGATAGGCACGCAGAGAAGTTGCTTAACTGACATCTAATAGGGTAGCATAATCATTACAGTAATTGAAAGAGATATTATTTACAGTAATAAATGGGAATATAAGTAGGAGTAATGGGACTGTGAAATGATGGGTAAGAAACTTGGCTGAGGATCAAGAAGTGATATATCTTAGTGAAATAACCTGGTTATTGTGGTGCCTCATTTAAAGCTACTCTGGACAAAGCGGTAATGAATGTCCACAGCAAAGCAGTGTGTGGTTATTGAGGGGCCAGGTGTTTCTGGGTCTTTACTGCCTCCAAGGCAGGATGCCACAGAAGGGTGGGCGCTCCCAGACTCCCTGTGCTGAAATGGAATTGTAAATTGCTTAGAAACATTTCTGTGTGCTGTCAGTAACAGGGTTCCAAACTCAGCTCTTCAAATAGAATTTCTCTATATTACTTTAGACCTTTCCCCCCCCCCCCTCCCCCCCCATGGAAGCTATGTAAAAATATTCTACATGGCTGAGAGCATTCCACTATGCCAAGAAGTAATTTTATGACTTCCTAAACATGACAGCTTGTTAGGTCCCTGTCTGGTCCTAGCCCTAAATCAGAAGGGAATATTTTAGAACACAAATGTATAGAGAGTTCTAAAATAATATTGTAACTTTTTTTTTATACACAGAATTGAAATAGTGGCAGACACCAAGAAGCACATGGATATGTGTGCCACTCTTAGCTCTTCCTCAGCTGCTTTATGTTTAGAAATCAAAAACTTGACCACGTTATAGATGATACCCATCAAAGAAGGAGAGAAACTGGAAAGTCCCAAGTGTGCAGAAGTAATCTCTTGGCTGAGACTATTCAGTTTAGGCAATATCTTTATTTCAGGCAGTTGTGTGGGCTTTAAAGGAGCCACTGTCCTCATTTAATCGAGATATTTCCTCAGTTTTAACGTCGTTTTAGAGTTTATGTTCTGACAAATACATGCTGGTGCCTCCAGAGCATGCTGGATTGAAACTGGGACATTAGAATATCAAAATTAGAATATCACTCCTGCTGAGCCCCTGTGGACACTGTGCTCATAAAGTCATTATCTGTGCCATTAGGAGGTTAACGGCAGAATGGCAAAATGAAATGTGATCTGAAACATTAGTAACTTCGGTTCAAACGTGCCGGATGCAAACTTTAAAAACTTTCTGTTCCATTGAATAGCTAGGATAGAGCACCGGTTTTTAAGCACAAAGATACTGTTTTTGGCTCACTAAGTCTCCAAGCAGCTTACGCAGGAGGACGCTGGACAAGACAGAAGGAAGTAGAACTATTTTTGCCACTTTTTGCACACTTTCCCTGATATTTGTCCCTGATATTTGCTGAACTTCTTTTATCTGAGACAATGCATTCATTTTTATCTACTTTTTTTCCAATTGTGACTATGGCTGTCAACACCATGCAGAGGTATAGCTGCAGATTCAGTAAACCAAATCTGGAAATAGATAGGAAAACACAAAAGCAACCTTGAACTGAGGGGAATTTTTTATCAGGAATTACTAAATTCCTGGGAAGGACACAGGCTGTTCCCACATGTGGTTCTACCACAGGGACATAATGGTTCACCCAGGTGAAACGGGGGTAGCTCAATGCCACCTGGAATTGAAACCCACTTGAAGTCATCAATGTCACTTTTGTTTAAAGAGCACATTGGAGCCTGACCTTGGCCTTATAAAAATTATTCATTCTCAAAGTCATTGCAGCTTCAAGATTAATCCATTTCCAGTTCTTTTGTTAAAAGGAATATAAACAGCTGGAAGGAAACCATGTGTATTGCTGAGGCACTACATTAATCACTATAAGCAAACTAATACAACGCTCTTTTGATATTCTAATGTAAAACCAAATGCATGCTATATCCAGAAACTGAAAACTGCAGTAATTGAGCCAAATTATTTCAAAGTAGAATACTCACCATCCATCAAACGTGATAATGTGTGGATCAGTGAAAGAGTAGCAGTTCCCTGTTGGGAGGTCTTGAACTGTGACCTAGTTAAAATGAAATGCGTAATGAATACAGTCTACACAGCAGTTTTTCTTCATTACCACTCCTCTCAAAACATTAGGAGCAAGATTCATGTGTCAAGTACAAAGTGAAATCTGAATTCTAAAACATGATTGCAGGTGGGTGCAAAATACGCTTCGCTTTCAAGCAGCTGAGTTTAATCACATGCAATATGGGAGTTCAAAGTGCTCCCATTCTACCCAATGTAGTGTGCTGGGCGGTGAAAAGAGAAGCTTTTCTAATAAACTTTTTTTTGCTAAGAAGTAGATCATTCTATGAAATTATCAAGAGAGTAGAGTGCTCGTTAAATTGCACTAATTTTAATGCCTGAAGTATGGTAGAAGGTATGCTGTAATTAAGTAGCATTAGCATATTTTAGCAATAGTCGCTGTCTGTCCCCTAGTTTGACCTTAAATTTCCTGATACAGCATATGAATGGCTGATTTATGTATTTGATGTGCGCATTATTGATCGGGTGCTGGTAGTGATGGCCCAAACTAGGCTGGTGGAGCTGTCTGCATTTGGCACCTGAACAAAAAGAGGAAAGGATCTAATAGAACAACCGTCTTCAGCATCAACTCATTGTTACTTGGACATAAACTGGGCCATAGAGGAGACCTAAGAGTCCCGGTGACCTGCAAGAAGCAGTTGTGTCTATAAAAAACAGGGATCAGGCAAATCCCTTTGAAGTTGCAAGATCTGAACCTTGGACCATGCTGGGCCTGCACTGCCTCATCCACTGGAGATGGCACTTTGTCAGGACCATATATCCTACTATCCAGTTCCCAGAAATGCAGAACTGGGGTATACAGTGATTTGCAGTATGAAGAGCTCCCAGTCACACTGATAGAAGTGATGAAGTGTTATGGTTTTCCCATATCCAGCCTGCCAGCCTTATTTCTTGGTCAGGGCTGTTAATTCCTTGCTTGCTTACTGCCCATGAGAAATCCAGAGGTGCAATTCAGTTAGTACTGCCACAGACTGCAGAGCGAGTAAGAAGAATGGCCATTGTATCCTTGTGCAACCTTTTAGTGATAAAGCAGAATTTAGCTTTTAGGAACGGTGGTGAAATTAAATAAATGAATAAGGGGCTGAAGATAGAAGCACAGTAGCTGATAAAATTCCTCACCTGAGGCAATACGTCATCTGTATTTCAAAATGTCCCTTAACCATCACACAGAGACATTGCTTAGACACCCACAGGTGTCTGGCATCCCAGACTATTAAAGTGATTGTCTGGAGGAACGAAGGACTGAACAGCTTTTTGATCTGAAATCAATTGTATCATTTGTATTTACTGAAGTAAAGAAGTATCTCTGAATTTTCCCATTTTCTCCATGTTCTACTCTGCTCTGCTTTTTTCTTGCATGGTAGGATACAAAGGATACAAGTCTTAGTCACGGGAAGCCTTGTTTGCTGAAGAAATCGTTTTTCTTTTCCTATGTGTCTGAATTTGCCAGGATGTTCTGCCCACCATTTCCATTCCATTTTAAGATAAACAAAACATATTTGAACAAGTCTGAAGGACTAAATAGTATGTGGATTTTAATGTATGGATTTCTCCTTGATGTGTTGCAGGAACAATTTTACATTAATGTCTCTAATTAAGTGCGAAGTAGCAGTGGGGAAATTGGGGAGGAAGGAAAGTAATGTCTATTATGTATCCATAGATCAAATTTTAACTGAGATAGATGGAATTTATTATTAAAATTGATTAATTCCATTTCACATTTGCTGCATTTTCATATTTTAATGGAAAGTATTCTGAAGTTACAAGAAAAAATATGAGTTTGTGAGTGCACTACATTGAATTAGCTGCAATTTCTGCTGTAAGAAGCTTTGTGAAAAAAGGCTACGCTGGAGAGGAGAGGGAATAAGCACATGCAAGGCATTTGAAGACAAAAATGCCTTTGGTCCCATTATCTTATCCTACCATGAGTAAATCCACCAGAATCAGGGCAGTGAACTTACAGATTTAACTGGGGGCTTATTTTCAGTTCTTTCAAATGCACCAGCTTGGACACGCCACTGCTCTGAGAGTTTTAGCTGAGTCAAATCTACCTCCTTTCTCATTCCCCTGGGCTATGGGATTATGGCTCTCGGAGCTCCCAGTTGTGGCTCTGAACAGCTCCATGGACAGTGAGCCAGCTCCTGCTCGTCACGCTCCTTGGCCAAGCTCCCCGCAGGGACGGTCTGCCTTGCCTCTGTGATTGATTCCCATTGTCCTTCCTTTGGACATTTTGTGCAGGGATGAGTGAAGAAATGGAGTGGCTGTGTGTGTCATCAGAAGTGTCATGGTGATTCTTGGCATGGTCACAAATTGAATGTGGCACTGCCAAGTCCCTTTCCTCCTTTCCACTTCCAAGGCACTGCCTTTCCTTTGCTTTTCTGGGCGTTGTTCTCCAAACCAGTCTGGTTGCATGTATAATTCATCTGTTGGCCTTACTGGTGGGCTCACTAGTAATGAAACCTACATCTGTTAAAGGGAAGCACTTCACTTGTCTGTTTTTATGTCATGTATAGAAGTTGTGTTGGTTTACAGTGGTCCCCGAATGTTCAGGTGGTTAAGGTTTATCATTGCCTCGTTTTATCTGCCTCTACACCTCCTATTTAAATTTGACACATTATTCAAACTATTTTAGGACCCCACCTTTGCATCCTTGGAGGTGTGAGCCCTCCAAAGCACATCTCTGTGTCCAACTGGCTCGGCTCTGATGTGGCTGATGCGGTTTCCATCCTGAGCGAAGTCGGTGATGGCTGTCACTGTTAGTACAGCTGCTGCACAGCTGCTTTCTGAGCAGGGCGTCGGCACCAGATCCACCTGGCATGCTGAGAGGACGATGTTTGGGGCCCCAAGTAATTGGCTATCTAAAATGAACATGAGCACCGAGTCTGACAAGAGGTATCCCAACAGTCACCCATCCAACACAAATGTTTCACATTCCAAGACACGTGTTGAAACCAGATGGGTTTTGCACAAAGATGGTTGTAATTGACTCAATCCAGCAACTCTTTTCAGTGGACAGCATACTGAAATACGTTGATGCTTTTTTCTTTAAACAGGTGCTAATATTTTGGGAATTAAAATCTCATCTTTAAGGACCCATGCCCAGGAAATGAAGATGAGTTGTTCTTTTGACTAAGAAAGAGATGAATCTATGCTTCTGGAAAACATTTATCTTTTACTAGCTATATTATAACAAGGTATGCACTGGGAGTTATTTAATTTAAGATACAGAGAATTTTTGATCTGGAAAGGTAGGGTTTTTCAAGTCAGCTCTTAGTGAACTTTATATTCATCACAGGAAGATAAGTGCAGCACATTTGGATAAGTAACAGATTTTCTCTTTTACTTTTATTTGGTTATGTTAGATTATTGTGGTTTAGTATCCAATCTGTAAAATATCAAGGTCATGAGGTTAAATTCACTGAAAATCTCTGGAAATGCCATGAGTTATGATAGCTATTTAAGTATCTGTGATGGGTGGTGAAGTGATGGATACAGAAAAAAGTCATTATGGGAATGGCAACTCAAATTATTCACACAGCTTTGCACATTGTGGCCTTCCAAAAGGAACCTCTTCTAGCAGCAGGGCTAGTAGTGGCCATTTCCCTTGAGTCTTGATCCTCCGTGGGTCCCAGGGAAAGGACAAAAAAAAAAAAGCAACAAAGATTTTTCTTACAATGACTTTGTTGTTATTATTTATGAGCACTGAATCATGATAGCACGGTCTGTATTTTGGATGATGTCTATCTGATCTTCAGGAAGTCATCCGACCCTCCATGAATTCTCTGGTGGGGATAGAAGGAAATAGCGGCCTTTCCGGCCTACCAGAAGCCCACTACTGATTTCAGGGCTGCTAGCGTTTGTGTTCAGTATTTACTTTTCTGTTCCAGACCAATAATTATCAGCAGATAAGAGCAGTTACAGAAATTGTGGCAATGGAATGAATCTGATATGAAAATAAATGTTTTCCATATACTTTTTCCAATTTGTTGAATTGCTTAATAATTTATAGGAGATGGCATTCAAGTACATTAGGATGGTATATCTAATAAGATCAAATAATCAACATTTTATTCCTTATGGAAATGAACCATAAAGCCTAATTGAAATTAACCCTGTAGAGTACAGGAACTGAACTAAAAGCCTGCAAACATTAATAGCATATTATCTCTCATTCCCAATCCTTAAAGTAAGCTTTACATCCTATAGAAAAATCCTGGCTCATTTTCAAGGTTCTTGATTCAGTTAAATCGGAGGTTTCCATGAGGAATTGTTATTGCCATTACAGCCTTATGAGCTCTGCTTACAACCCAGAACAAAAGTTTAAAATCAAAGGAAATCATCTTGTCAAAATAGCAGTGATAAACTTAACAGAAGCTGAACTCCAGTTGCTCTGCTGTGCCTTGGTATTCGTTATGATATTGTCTGAACTTAGAGAGATATTTCCGTGCTTGTAATTAGCTTTCTTATCACTTATTCCCTACATAATTAACAGAATGGTGTTGTTAGATGGATTCAGTCAGACAAGGAGCTTCTCTGTTAATTTACTCAGTACAAGCGAATCTCAACTGAAATTGTTTTTATTTTCAATTTATAGCACCGTGGCTGACATTATGTTTTACAGAAGCCCACAGCATTCTTTCAGGTATACAAATGGACCCAACAGATATTAAAACCTGTGACTGTGCGTGCACCCAGCAATATGTAATCATCCTTAAGTACATGCAGATATACCATTTAACACCAGCTTAAGTGTGAAGCATAGAAGTACCCTCAGGGTGGAGTAATGAGAGGTTAGAGTTGGTCATTAGTTTAAGCTACAGAAATGTGTTGATTAAACTGATGGAGATTTGCCTCTTTAGTGTCTAGATCCTTCAAAGGTTAGTTAATCGGTTGAGTTGTGTCTCTATCCTGGCAAGTCTTGGCAGCAACACATCATGCCCATTGACAACCTAAAAATCTGCTTCTGCAGATCTTGCTTCACCTCTTTCTCTCAGTGAAATGCATATTATGGGACTGGAAAAGACTGTGGCAAGGGATCAACCTCAGTCCAATCTGTTATACTCAGAAACTACCTTGATTGTTGAAGTGACTAATTCTCATTTGATCCCTGTAGGTGTGATTGCTGCTTGAAGTTTTCAGGGCTATCCCACCACACAGCAACCTGCATTCTCAGCTCACTCCATATCATAGAAAATCTGTTCCCGTGAGCTCAGCAAATGTTTGCATGGTGGACTGGCATAGACTGTAAGCCAAGAGCAATATGGGGAGGGGAGCAGCACTGAGCCATGAAGAAACGCAAAGTACTCCATGTACGAGAGCCAACACAGCTGCTGGAACCATAAGGTACTGTTCAGTTTAAGATCATTGTGTTATGATATCATTTGAATAATTTCTTTCTTTCTTTCTTTCTTTCTTTTTTCTTTTTTTCTTGTCTGTTTGGCTAAGGATGGGGAAAGGGAGGAGAGGAATTCAGAAAGGGAATAATATCCATTTATTTTTTTGTTTTTAAACCGGATTTTTATACTTTAATCCTCTCTCTAAACATTTTTCTCTTGAACCATCTTTGGAAGAAAAATAAATCCCTTGTTAGAAAAATGGGTGGGTGTTTTATTTAGTGCAAATGGCAAGTTAAAATGTTCCCTTTGGTTAAGCATGATATTCTACCAGATTAACCTTGGAAAGCATATACCATTTAAAAGTGCAAGAGGATTTTCTAAATGACATTGTCAACGTTTCCAAGTAAAAAAATACCTTCAGTAAGAGAGTAGTACATTATCATAAGAATGATTTTTTCTTCTATATTGAGATAGACAGCAACTATAATCCAGAAGAAGAAAGAAAAAAGGCTTCAGTACACATTTAGTGAATAATAAATCTGCTGGTGAACTTCTTATTGATAATTGATGATTTTTTTTTTTTTTTTTAGCTGAGACCATTGCAGCTACAAAAACTTAAAATGGAATATTATACTTTTGGAATTTTAAGAAGTTCTCCTATTCACAGTTATTTCACCAATACATCTCAGCAGGCTGTTGTTCACACTGCCACTGCTCGGATATTTCTGATGCCAAAAGCCTGAGTGGTATCATCTATTTTATTTTGCAAATAGTTGGCTGAGTTGGTGGATTTTATGGCCTCTGCCCTTCCTAGTTATTAAAGTCTTATAATTTCGGTTAGATTTCGTTGTAACAGAAATGCAGGAAAAAAGGTAATGACGTTGATTCATAAGACTCACCCAGATCTTCAGTACTGAGCCGTAAGGTGATTTTACAGGAATCATTGTGCCCGGAACAGGTAATGGGCACAGTGCTCAGGATGGTCAAAACGTGCTCCTTGCCATCTTCTGCAATTTGTAACGATTCTGGTAAAAACTGAAAATAAGAAGATCATTTGTAGATCCTTTTGACAGATTAACAAGGCGACGCTGGTATTTTTTGAAATTTCGAACGTTTTTAATCGTGGGCCAAGATAATTGCTTTTAAAATAACAATAATCTCCATAATAACAACAGTCTTCGTAACAATCATCTTCAACTTTCCAAAGGTAAAATTGTTGTTGAAATGTTTTAATACTCTTTGCAATTTTTAAATATATATATATATCTTTCTGTTTATCATATGTAGTGTCTAATTATTTCTCATTTCCTCATTTCAAAACAGGGGTTTATTAAGACTGAAAATTGTCTACTACCATAGAATTTGTTCACATTTAACATCCTTGGTTGACAGGAGCTCCTATTGCAGTGCGCTGAGAGAAATACCTGCAGTATTCATAGCCTGAAGTGCAGCATTACCTCTTGATTATGCACTCTGTATTTGTACTCTGTCCCAAGTGCAAAGTGAGTGCATTTTTCACCCAATTCCTCCTCCCTGCTATGGCAGGAAGAAGGATTTCTCCATACATAATGTATTATAGCTTCAGTGCACTGGGAGAGGAGCTCGGGCTGGGTGATTCCTGCATCTCTACTCTCCTGGGGCAGGAGGAGAAGCAGCACTTGAGCCCAGGCAGAAATGAGGATTCCCGTTCCCTGGAAAATTTGGATATTGACAAAAAAAAAACCTGCAACTGTTCATAGAATTAAAGAATCACAGAACTGTTTGAGTTGGAAGGGACTTTTAAACATCTGATCCAACTCCCATGCAGTGAACAGGGACGCCTACAGCTCCATCAGGCGCTCAGAGCTCCATCCAGCCTGACTTTGAGTGTCTCCAAGGACAGGGTATCCACCACCTCTTAGGGCAACCTGTTCCAGTGCCTCACAGCCCTTAACTGTTCTTCCAGAATTACACTGAACTGGCTTCCAGATTTTCCAGATCCCATTCCCGTAGAGCTCAAGTTAGGATATTCAAATATTCTCCAGGACTGCCAGACTGACAATCCCATCCTTGGGCAGGATCAGACCAAGACCTTGTGCTGAGTGTGACGTACCCTCAGCAATATGTTCTTTGTAGTGCCTGGCCGTAAGGGGCCAGCAGATAAAAAGTGATATCTTCATTCATTTTACTCTGGTTTAGTCGGAAAGAATTCTGCAATTTGTAGGTGTGGCTTCGATTTATATGTAACCACAGAGTACTTTGGGGCATGTTTATTAGCAGATGTAGTTGTGCACATTCTTTATGCTGCATTAGTGTCAACACCTGCATGGTCCTCTGATGAGTGCTCCAGGGCGTTTTGCAAACAGACTGAAAGCCACATAATTTATTACGACCTTTTCTCAAAGTGAACGTAAAAGCAACACTGGTTATGGCCTGTGTTTCTGTGCCTTGTTTTCCAGAGCGTGTCAGATAATATATAAATATTCCCCAGGGGTATGCTGGAGAAGTCAGTGAGCCAGGGCCAGTGGCATTACCTTAATCCCAGCGTAGAAACCTTTGCTCTGCTCAGGCAATGACCGCTGCTCAGGACTGTCCCTCTCAAATGCAGTGACAGTGCAGAAGACCTGCATTAAAAAAACAGTGTCAACAGCGTGTGCTTTTATTGAGTGGAGATAATACAGCTATGTATATTCCTGTTCATCTGGGTTGTAGAGCTTCTTTTCTCTCTCTCTTTTTTTTTTTTTTTTTTTACCATTGAAAAAGATTTTGGAGGCTTAGGTGTTAAAAATATTTAGGCATAAACCTTGAGATCTGAAAGATTTTTTGATGTCCATAACAAGCGAAGAAAAATAGCTTCCATCCCAGCAATTAATAACACTAAATATTAAAATACGATTTCTTTTTCAGTTATCCAAGCACCTTGTGAGGGTTATAATATTAACTCACTTTAATTAGGGAGAGTTGCACTGTTGGTGGGTGTTATGGTCAAGTTTGGGATGTTGGCCCTTGAGATCACAGGATCATAGAATTGTTTGAGTTAAGGGCTTCTTAAAGGTGTTGTAGTCCTACTCCTCTGCAATGAACAGAGACACCTACAGCTCCGTCAGGTGCTCATAGCCTCAACCAGCCTGACCTTAAGTGTCTCCAGGGATGGGACATCTACTACCTCTCTGGGCAACCTATTCCACTGTTTCCACTACCCTTATTGTAAGAAACTCTTTCCTTATGTCCAGTCTAAATCTTCCATTTTAGTTTGAAACTATTTTCCCTTGCCTTATCACAGCAAGACCCTGCTAAAGAGTCTCTCCTTTCTTACGGTCCCCCTTTAGATACCGAAAGGCTGCTATCTGGTCTCCCCAGAACCTTCTCTTCTCCAGGCTGAACAGCCCGAGCTCTCTCAGCTCTCTCTGTCCTCGCAGAGAAGGTGTTCCATCCCTTGGATTCCAGGCTTCAGCCTACCCACTGTTTTTAAATGTTTTCTTTTTAACTTAAATTAGTTTGACGGTCATCCAGACACAGAAACAATGTCAGCAATAGAAGTTACTTCTTTCTTACTGCCATAAAAAAGATGATGCAGATGTACCTGCAAGGTTTATAGTGTAAAAATAATAAAATAATTTCCCCAAAACAACGACAAAAACAACCCCACCAAACACAGTGTGCTGTGCCATGCCATTTATGGCTGATTCCTAGCACAGTCACGCAACCTTTATCTCTGCTGAGCCCATGCACCATCTGCCATCTTAATGTTTCATTGCTTTCACGAAACCCAAACTGCTAACATCATTTCTAGGATCATAAGATTAAACTACAGAAATTTTCCTTAAAGCAAACTTACAGCAGGCTCTGAAACTGTTTTTTTGGGACCTTTTTTTTTTCTCGGAAATGGAATAAGAGCTTGTGTCGCAGTAAATCAATTCCAAATGGTCAGATGGCATATTTACAGTTGCTGTCTTTCTGAAGCCTTGAGTGACCCATGAAGAAGCAGCAGACTGATGTGATTTATTTTTCTGTGGTGAGGAGCTCCCATGGACAGATTCTAAGGCTCTTCATGTTTCTCACTGGCCATCTCAGGCACTACTTTCATGGCTGGAGCCAGCAAAACCAATGCAAAGCTGGGTTCATGTGACAGACTCTTTAGCAGGGTCTGTTGTGATAGGAAATGGGGAAATGGTTTCAAAATAAAGGAGGGGAGATTTAGATGGGATATAAGGAAATCGTTTTTTTATATTCAGGGTGTTGAGGCACTGGCACAGGTTGCCCAGAGAGGTAGTGGATGCCCCATCCCTGGAGACACCCAAGGTCAGGCTGGACGGGGCTCTGAGTACCTGATAGAGCTATGGCTGTCCCTGTTCATTGCAGGGAAGTAGAAGTAGATCACTTCTAAGGATCCCTTCCAACTCTGATGATTCAATGATTCTGTGATCCTGTGGACAGGGGCTGCCCACTGCTCTGGAGTATTTCCTTCTCTGCTAAAAAAATCCCTCTTTGTTACCTAAAAGTTATGGTTCTCCTCCAAGCTGGAAGAAAAGTGACGTGAGTCTCAGAAATGCTTTAAGTTTAGAATCCCTTAGACCTGATGTTGTTAACCAATTTGCCTCCAAAGGAGAGAAACTTGTGTTCTCCTTCAGGTAATCATTAAAAAAAAAAATATATATATATATATATATATAAAATAATAATAAAAACAATATATATGTATATATATATATATATAATTTTTTTAAAGTGAAGAACTCAGTAAGTAAAGCCAACACACCTGCATTGCAGATGCTGTATTTACAGCTGCTGTGCTGTTGGTGCTTTTCTGCTTTTTACCCAAAATGTTCAAATGGAGTCACCTTGCTGCACACGCAGCAGTGCTGGTGGGGGGCATCTCCCAGAAAACCCTGGGCCATGGGTAGATCCAGCCCCATTCCCTGCACATAACTGTGTATTCTCACACTGTAGAAGAGAGGTGTGTCTTATTGATAAAAAACCTGAATCAAAAATAGCTCCGTAAAGATGTGCTGAGCTATTATTAGACTGTCAGCTCATTCTAACTCTACGTACAGCACTTCTGGACGTGAGCAGAGCTTACCCAACTTGCAGTGTACAGACACCCATCATGAGCTACATTTCATTCCTGTCTCTCTGTCACAGCTCTGCTTGTACTGCCTTTACTTCGTGAGGTGCTCAACCAGCCCATGTTCATTGGCTGCGGAGCTACAGGTTGACAGTTTGTCACATCATTATTATGATAGTCACTGCGAGGGGGTTTTTTTTGCCTTCAGCTAAACACTCATTTTTCTTCAGTTCAGTAATCAACTTCTTCTTTCTCCTCTTTCCTTTCTCCATCTACGAATGCTGCTTTTTTAAAACAAAGAGATTAAAGCAGCACTGACAAGCATATGCTGATGGCCATGGCATGTTAGGCAGTAGTTTTCCACAAACTCACAAGATCTGTTAAAAAAAAAAAAAATCAAATAGTATTTTTTTTTCAGCATCCCCTTTAAAGGGACAGAGTTTAAGGGTGCCCTCAGATGGGATAACTTGATCCCTACCAGCTGTGGGCTGCTCCTTCTCTGTGCATCTTCCTATAGGGCAGAAAACTGCTTCTAGGCACAAATTTCTGCTAGAAAAATGCCCTAGTAGATAAGAAATGTCTTATTTCCTGTGTTTTGAAGCAGGTTTATGCCTTTAAGTGGACTCAGATTTCTTCTCACTTCACAGTGAATACTGTGAGCTGCATACTCAGTAAGAAGCAGAGTTCAGCCATCGATTTGGTAGAGGTTGGGTAGCTCTGGGAAATGATTTGGGAGAGTATTTTAATTCTGGGAACTGTCACCATCTTTAGCAAATTTCCCCTTAAAAACTTGCACATCATCATACTTTTTTCAAAGCTTCTTGAGTCGAAATTTCTGCCAAATCTGTCCTTTCGACTCATTCCAAACAGAAAAAGACCCTAACATTTCATTCTTTTCCACATCTCTAATTAGTTCTGAATGCATTGCAGGAATCATCTATGGAAGCTTGAGCATGCAGTGAGAGCATCCTCCCTGACAGCATCCCAGGACCGTGATGCTTGTCCCCAAAATGAGGAGAGCTTCCAGGTTGGAGTACTGGGAGTGGATGGAAGCAGGTTTCTGACCCAGACATCCAGTCTTGTGAGAGGTGGGGGAACTGATGTTGCTCAGGTCAGTAATTAATGTTGGCCACCTGTAGAGAGCTCTCTTCTCAACATGAGGGATGAGCACTTGGGATATCTGTGTCCACTAACTTAATGTCTGTGTCCTGCTGGTACGTTACAGAAGATTGAGTGAATTTTCTCTGTTAACTCCAGAACTGGAGCTGCACAGCCCATGTCAAAAGGCACGCAAGGGGCTGCAAGGTAGAGCCTCTCATGCACACTGATGGCTTGCAAGAGAAGGATTGGCAGGGAATTGATTTTGACAGGTGAAGGGGTGTCTTGTGATGGTTTGAAAGGCCTCCAAATGTCCTATTCTGCTCAATTTAATGCCAATGGGCCAGGGCTGGAGGAGTGGTTCTATAGGGAGTAGCTGTGCTTCAGAGTCTGTAAGAGGAGAAAGCAGGAGCAGAGCTGAAGGTAAGTATTCCAGGGGAGGCAGTGAGGTAGCTCCTGAGAAGCTCTTCTTGTCACTGCTTCACCCTCATTCCAAGCCCACCTAGAGCTCTGTTTCTGTGGAGATGCTCTTCACACTCTGCCTGAAGTTTCAGAAGCAAATTTTAAGAGGAGGCATAACCTACAAAAAGGTGGTTTTCCCTATTTCTGTTGCTGTGCCAAGTCCAACGGCTGGGATGGGTTTCACATTTAAGCACTGGGAAAATTCAGTCCTTTTTTTTTTTTCTCAAGTGTGAAAATTAGCTTTGTTATATATCAAGGCCCTCATTTATGGTCTTTTGGCTGGATTTATTTTTGCTGTGTTGCAGTGTCCTACAAAATGCCCGGTTAAAATTAAACACAAAATGTTTAAATGAAACACTTTCTTTTTACAATGCCTATCATAGTTTATTGCCATCTCTGGAGGTTTTCAAGAAACCTGTTGATGTGTCACTGAGGGACGTGGTTAGTGGGTATTTTGGGGATGGGTCAGTAGTTGGACTAGATGATCTTAGAGGTCTTTCCAACCTTAATGATTATATGATAGTTTACGTATGGTGACAATTGCTCCTCATTGTGTGAACTTCGAGATTGCTGCGCTGAGCAGAATTGCACAGTTTTCTTCTAAACACCTTTCTTAGCATAACTCATTACTCACAGTGTGCCGCTATAATTTATAGATGGCTGTGCCTCAAGGAATTAAATGACCTCTCTCACCATCGCATAAATAAGGCTTCAGAATGCCAGGATTTTTGTATCACATGGAGTAGGCTTCTTTCAGTGCTCGAATAGAAACAGCGGCGTGTTATAGATTTATTTAAAGCAGCAATAGTTTCACGAACGTTATGCTGCCAACATTACTGTCTGAAATAACAAAATTGGAGCCAAAAGATGGAGGAGAAATGCACACCTGACAGCCATTAAAAAATAACTGGCTGTTTAGTCAATACAAGTTCAGAAATGTTGGCTGGTAAATCTCTACTCCTCTCTAAGGTTTGACTGAGTATTAAAATATATTGATAATATATGACTAACCCATTACCTGGGGACTTTCTGATAGATAAAATATAGCTTGGATATAAATCATTGTAAAAGTAATTTAAAAAAAAAAAAAAAAAAAGGAAAAATCCTTCCACTTATATCTTGTTTGCAACATCCTGGGCCCAAACCACATCTGAGCAGCAAAGTTTAGTTTTTAAGGTCTGCATTTCCCTATGGTGGCATTACTATTCCTTCATGGTAGCCCTATCAATGCTTGTGGAGTTGCTTCAGGTTTACACCTCTAGAAGTGAAAGGAGCATCCACCCCTTTGTGACTGTCATCAGAAACCCTGGGTGGGATGGCAAATGCGTACTTTTCTAAAACCCCTACTATGTAAAACTGAATTCCCAGCTTCAGCTGGGGCTCTGTTGTTTGGCTTTCAACAATGACGATTTACGGCTAATTGACATTAATGACGAAGGCCACAAAGTCTGTTTCAAAAGAATAAATAGATACAAATTCTAGCAAGGAAAAGAACATTTTAGCCTCACCAAACCAACTAAATTAAACGTGGCTTTCAGCAGAGGACAAGAAGGGCTTACAGAAAACTTAATATAATAAAAATGGTCTTATAAGGATTTGGTGATGAAACTAGTCAGTAGAACTATATTTTCTCTGAGTCCCTCAGGACTGTTAAATCTAGATTTGGAGTGATTACACGTGAAATTGCTTTGATGAAAATATCTCTTTGTAACACAAACTTGTCTTGAAAACTGGCATAATTTTCTGCATTGTGTTGTGTTATAAGTGAGGGCTGCATCCGTCAGATTCTGAACTCAGGAGGCATAATTATGAGGAGGAATAAGGGAAAAACCTATCTAGATTGTGCCATGGTTATAAATGATTCATCTCTTCAAGAACTGCGAAAAACTTATTCGCGTTTCTTAACTATCTCAAAGAAGAGCTGCGAAATGTCAAGACTATTTCCAACCTACTTTTAACACAAGGCCATTATCCATGTTTATTCTTTCAGTTCATTGTAGCATCACTAATGGTTCTCTGTCTGTAAAAGTTATGAACCTAATTTAAGTTTAAAAGACGTTTTTAGTACCATGAAAGGCCGTGAATTCATACACAAGTCAATTTTTTCTACGTCTTGTTTTGGCTTCAGCTTTGTTGTTGTTGAGACTAGATCTGTGTTGCCGTGTAAGCCGTCAAATACACTTCTTAAAGATTGTTTTGTAATGAATTCTATCTTTCAGCATACTATTGAACCACAAATTTGGAATCAGAGAGGCAGAACACCATGAATAAGACCATAAAAGTAAACCTCACTCTATTTTAAAATGTACTCTTTCTCTTCTGTGTGAAGATGCTATTGTGTCTCTGGTCCACGAGTATAAAAATTACTGAGTGCATATAACTGCGTCTGTCTCTAGTGCAGATTCTTGCTGCTGCACAGTACAACAAACAGTAAGACAGAACTGTCTCAGGACCATGTTTCTATTACTTGTACCAGCTTTATGGTGTTCAGGCTGTAATGGATGTGTAATGTTGCCATTAGAAAACAGTAAAATGGACAGCTTCCACGAACACCGTGCAATCCAAAGAAATGTTACATGTCCCAAATCTGGTAACAACTATATAATCCTGTTTAAAATCAGGCTTTCATTCTGATATTTTTTTCCACTTTAGATGTAAATGTAACAAGCAAGGAGCAGCCCTAGAGTACACCCAGAGGAGCTTTCAGATGGGATTTGACCCCTCTGAGTGCCGGACCACGCATTGCTGCATTACTGTGTCTCCCAGCTGGAGATGTCCGCTGTTTATGTCCAGGTAGGAACACATCTGCAGGGTGGTGTCCTGATGGATCTGCTCCTGCCTGCCCGGGGCAACCAGACGTGACCAGAGCACCACGTAGCGCAGCACCCAGCCAGGTGAGCTGTAGGCACATTTCAGGTGGGCGCGACCTCGCACGAGCTTGGGAGTTATCACTGGCTGCAAAGTCAGGCTTGGGAGTTTTTCTGAAAGGCAAAGCAGAAGGATTTGGGAGACAACATTTTTAATGCTCACTCAACAGGAAGATTTCAACTGAATGTGGGAAAAATGTCACATTTATATGCTTTATTAGCATTTATTAGCATTAATAGCATTAACTATGTAAGCAAAACACTGTATTTCATATGAAGTGCAAAAGTAGTTATTTTGGTAATGATTGCCCATTGCTATAATGTTAGACCTGGGATATTGTTTTTTTTTTTTTCATTTTGCATTCAGAACAATGTTATTGAAATGAAGCACATGGGTTAATACAAATTAATTATTCCAGCAAAGACTGCCAGCTTTGCATTCCCAGAAGCAGAACCTTCTGACCCAAGTTTTGCAGTAAGTTACAGGAGAGGTATGAGAGCAAATGATGTTGCAGAAGTGAACTCGAATAGCATCCAGCTCATATCATCATGCTGTGAGGATCCTTCCAAGGCTGTGCTGGGACATTCCTAGGATGAGCTTGCTCAGTATAGTCTCGCTCTGCCCAGAATAATTCTACTGCTCTAAAAATACAGCCTCTTTCTATAGGCTTCAACAAAGGATGAACTCTGAAAGTTTTCATCCTCTTAGGCTCCTCTTAAGGAGAAACAAAAAGATGTTTAATACTGTAGGGCAACGTTCTATCATCTCCAGAGACTTGGACTCAAAGGGTAGAAGAAGCTGGTGCAGAGGCTTTGAAAGGATATTTTAAGAAACTTTTTTGAAGAAGTATAGAGAATATTATGGAAGCCCAAGACATGAGGCAGAATGAAGAACCGATATGTTAACACTTGTCCAGTGCTTAGTGGATTTCAGACAGTGTGTCAGCATCCCTCCAGAACATCAGCTTAGGGTGCTTTTCATCCATTGCACATTATTGTGAAAGCATCCTTAAATCAAGAAATTAAAGAATTACTGAAATATATGAGGAAAAAAAAGTGGAAAGCTTCAACACCACTGGTAGGAAGTCATTGCTTTGGGATAGAGGGGAAAGGAAAAGCTATTTTTTTTTTCTTTTTATGGAAAATGCAGGTGAATTAATCACTGAAATGGTATTGGTAAAAAGTCTTCAAGTGTGGGAGAAAGCTCAGCTTCTTCAACTGAAAGCTTACTGAAAAATGAATATTTTCAGGTAAAAAAAAAATCAGTTCTGAGAAAGAATCATGAAAATTAAAGAGCAGCTTCATTTACTTTAATGCCTGTTTCTTTATTTCAAAATAGTAAATTAATCTCACTTTCTTTAAGCCTTTTTTGTTCCTCTGTCTTCTTTTCTCTATGTGGGAATGTTAAAATGTTGATAAAGATAAGAACATAGTTCTCTCTCTCTTTAGAATTTACTTTAACTTGCATTTTTTTTCTAATTGAAAGGCGATAACCCTGTTTTCTCAATGTGTCATGTCTCAGTCCAAAAATGCTGAAAGGGAACTACAAGGGTATTTTTTCCTCTTTGAGGAAGAACCATCTTTTCTGACTAAATCTATATGCACCTGAACATGCTCTGAAGTTCAGAAGGCTTAACAGAATGAGCAATTGCTTTCTGCTATTTCCTTTGTTTCCTAGTTACCGAACAGAGGTTAGATCCCTCGTAGTAGGCTGAAAATTATTTCTGATGAGAATAATTACATATATGTCATGAAAAAGATTTTTATCAGAATTTTTTTCCTCTCCGTTTCAGAATTATCTTTCTGGGTGATACTGGGTTATTTAAGATAAGAACAAGTTTTAGAAACAGTATTCTGCATACAGTGCCTTGTTATAACCAAGATGCTTCCACTCGCTGGCTGTACATCTTCAAGCCAAAATGGAGTGAAATACAGTAGGAAAGGTAAGAAGTGATCTGTAACCACGTAAGCTCGTCAGTGATACAAACCAGCTTCCATTGTGTGCTGGTAATAATACCTATACCTCAGGAGCACCTTGGAGTGCAGCTGATTTATTTTCTACATGGTCTGCATCTTACTGGGAGTGATGCTTGACTTCAAGGTCACTGAGATGTATACTGCAATACCAGGACCTTTGAACAGCAGCAAGAGTAACAGAGACGGTCTTACTGATGAATACTTCATTGATCCTCACCTTCTGCACAGTAGCCCATGCATCCTTGAGTCGGCTGCAAGAGATAAACAAAGAACTCGATGCAGTTCCTGACAGTGATGGGTATCCGGAACAAGCAGCAGTCCTTGGCACCCTCAAAGACCTGCCAGGTAGCGCAGGCCGTCATGTGCTTGCTTTCACCTGGGGCAGGCAGGGATTCGGACTTCAGTGACAGCCACACCGGAGCCTGTGTCCCACATTTGTTCATCTGAGGATGTGCACAAAAGAAAGAGTTTGTCGGAAGGTGGTAGGACTCAATGGAGAGCCACCAAGGACTGTGACTGTAGGACAGAAGGAGTACGCAGTGCTCAGGACATCCCAGCCAACGCTTTAAAATCTTAGAATCATGAAGGTTGGAAGAGATCACAAGTCCAACCCCAGCCCACCCCCCCCATGCCCGCTAAACGTGTCCCTCAGTGCTGTGTCTCCTCATTTCATGAATATCTCCAGGGCTGGTGACTCCACTGTTTCTCTCAGTATCTTGTATCTCTTTCTGAGAGCAATTTTTTCCTAATATCCAACCTGAACATTCTCTGCAGCAACTTAAGGCTGTTACCTCCCGTCCTGAGAGACCTTACCCCAGATCAGCCCAGCTGCTGTTGCCTTGACAGCTCCTGCCTTACCTCCCAGGATGGCCCAGGCCATGTCTTTGAGGCTAACCCTCTTTCTTGTTCTTGAAAGGAAACAGATACAAGTGATGTATGTAAGTTGCTCAAATTTTCTGGGGTTTTATACCTTCAGTTTTCTATATGCTAACAGATTCAATCAAATCCACAGATTAGGTCCCTGAAGTCACTGAGTACTGCACCTAACCACAGCAGGCTGCTCATGCATTGGAAAGGGCTGATCCTAAAATACTTAAGATGATGGCATTTTGGGTCATGGCTAGGAGAAGTTGCACCAGATGTACCTTTCTCATCTTACAGAGAGGAGTTCAGGCATCTCAAATCTGATTTGGGCTAAGGACACATGATTACACAAAGCTGTCTTTAATTTTACTGCTTCAACAAGGAGTTTAGGCAAAATCCTCACCGGATAAAATATTCACAGTCAATCGTAATGGTAACTTGTTACTCTGTGCTGTTACCCATCATTCGCCAGTATGCAAAGCAGAGTGATATTTGAGTTAAGGTTTGCAAATTAAAACCAAGCACCAGCAATAATCAATTCTCATATATTAGTCACATTCCACAGAGAGTGTCTGCTGCAGCCGCTTTGCATTTCCTCAGCCCGCGGTAGGGAACAACGCTATATCTAATTGTTCAGCTTCAGCAACATGCTCCCTCCTGCTGTGGACATTTGGCTACACATCACATCGGGGAGAAAAAAAAACCACCAACACAAAAAAGACTATCATTTTTTCCCACTGGCCCAGCCAGCTTTGCTGCCACACTTTTTAAGATGGGGGTTTTCTTTTGTTTTTTTTTTTGTTTGTTTGTTTGTTTTTTGTTTTATTATTATGATAACTGTGGGACTGGTTGAAGTAGAAAGACCAGAAAGCAAGCTCTACCACCTGTTCATTTCTACCTTGACTTGGGTAAGTGACTTCAACATGTAGGTAGGCATGGTGCCTCAGTTTCCCTGCCAACTGCCTGACCTTGGGCAAACCCCTTGCTGTTGATGTGCCTTTGTTCCTTATCTCTAAAACAGTGTTATAAGGGATTGTTGGAATGCTGATAGTGCTTCCCTGCAGCAGTACTGAAAAGACAAATTCATTAACGAGTCTCATATATCTACAGTGCTGCGGGCCATGTAGATAAATAGACAGATGCGAGTGCATTCTGGCTGCAAAATGCGATCTGTACCTAAAAGTGGGTCTGTATCCCCTCTTAACACACACAAAAAAAACATAAAACAAAACAGAACAAAAAAAAACCAGCCCTGAAATGAGAAGGCAGTGATTTTCTCCCTCTTTGTATTTTATCCTTGCCATAAGTCTGTGAGCTGTTTCAGTGCTTGAGAAAGTATGGATTAGCCCTGCTGGAGCCAGCTCCCAGCATTGTGTGCAAGCTCTCTGGTAAACCCCTGCTATGATCCACAGCACCCTGGCTTTGTTCTGGCAAATCTCGTGCTGAAACCATTCAAGTGAAATTGTTTATTATGTAATATGCACAAATTACAAGATATGACGAACCCTTTTGACTGACTTTGTAACCAGGAAATGCAGACTGTGAGAAAACAGTTATTGGAACAGATTATATGATGCAGTGGCCAACAAAGAATTTTGGTATAAATCAAGAATTTGTGTTTTCCTGGCAGCTTTATGAGACCAGCAAGTTCACTTTCTGCTTTGAGATACATGCTGTCCACCTTAGTTGGGCAAGTTGCCCCATGCTGGCCAAAAGGATTTGTTGTGCAAGGCCTCTGTGAACCAGGAAACAGTGCTGGGAAGACAAGGGCAATTGTATATTCATGTATTCAACGAGCAGCACAGATAAGAACAAAATAAAACAAAGGAAAAATGGGAAAAAACGTCTAGGAGGAGAGATTTCAAAGATCCAAAATGTTCAGGTTCCAGCTGTGGCATAATTAGCAGTAAATGTTGAAGCAGTCATTTGGGAGAGTAAACAGAAAATTGAATACAGAGGTAGCAAAAGATTGGCATTTAAGGCAAAGCATTTACTTGCAATAACTACAGTCATTGCTGCTCTAAGAATAGAAAAAAGCCGTGGGAATCTCACACCATAATTCAGTAGCACTTCTGAAATGAAGAATGAGAGTTGTGCAGCTGCCTCCACACCAGAGCAGACTCCAAAAGTTTTTTGCAGGCAGGAGTTTGTCTGCTGAGGAGTCAATGGTGGGAATCAGACCGTGGGTTCGCTGCAGTTATCTCGGCAATCTGCATCATTTATAGCACATGGCAGCACTAGTGCTGTGGCAGGGAAAATATCAGCTTTTCTCCCTTGAAATGGAGCTATGCAGCAGGAAGAAAGCTCAGCTACGGTAGACCAATGCCCAAAGTTTGTCCTTTTATTTCTGAGTCCATTTGTAGGTCTACCAGTAAGTAGTCTTCTCCTTATAAATTCTCTTACATTGTTTTGAGGATGGTGAATCTTAATGGATGCTTGATTAAAATTCCATATAGTGGATAAGGTACGTTTGATTTCTTCATTTGATGTGTTTACTTGGACTTGCATTTTGCCAACGTAATGGTAAGTTAGTGACATAAACTGTATTGTTGTTAACCCTAAATCTAGGTCATTTGCTGCATCTGTACTTAGGTACTCAATGACACAGCTAAGTCAAAAGAGAGCTTCTCTAGCACGCACAAAAAGCCATTTTTATGCCATCGCTTATGCTTTTTGAGTGCTCAGTGTACTTTTGTACTTTATCCAGTAGTAGTTAAGCGCTGGTTTTGATCTTCAAAGAATTCTATAAACATGCCCTAATTAACGTTCACGACACCTTTTTGTGGCAGGTAAGCATTCATGAGGTATTTTTGCTTCACAATTAGGCACCAGCTAATCTTTTAAATAATTTGGTTCACAAAACATAAATGAAAAAATTGAATTTGTTTCCTGTTGCCAATAATTATGGCACGAACCATTACTGTGTAATCCAATGATGTCTCCTTCCATTTAGTTGGAGTCTGGACAATCAACTAGTTTGATTGATGGAACTCTCTGAGTTTCTTTATAATTGCACAAAGAAATCAAGCTTGATTGTTTTTGTCACTTGGGTATTGCACTGAAATTATGCTGTTAAAAATAAGTAGCACCATATGTGAGAAATGCATTGTTTTAGTTATCAGGATAGGAGACTTTTTGGTATATTGTTGGTTGACTGCTAAAGCATTGTGATTTTGCATCTGTTATCCACTCAAAACTTTACTTTGCCTCAGTTGTTTGGTTTTTTTTCAATTTCTTTGTAGTAAGTTAAAGTAAATAAGATTTTTTTTTTTTTTTTTTTTTTTAATTGAAGTCTGGGGCTGAATGCCACAGAGATTGGTTTACGTCAGGAATATCTGTAGTAGCAATTAAGCCACTGTGTGTCTTGCGTTTCTTTTAAGTACTTGCTTCTGAACAATAGAGACTGTAATTGCAATTTATCTACAGAATGCTTTTTGCGTGTCAGAAAAACAAACTAGAAAAACAAAACCTCATCATACCTACCATTATGATGTTGAAGTATTCGTGTATACGTACAAGAAAGAGAACTGCAGATGAAAACATGAAATAATACCTTGATAGTGTTAGTTGCTTTTAAGTTCATAAAAAAAAATGCAAATTGAAGAAGGGTTGGATTTAGAGCAAAATAAAAACTGAAACAAAATAAAAAAAATAATAGCATACAGTTGAAATATTTTATTTTGATTGTGATTATAAAATGTTCTACAACAGGTTAAGTAGAGGAGGAAATTACACTGAACATGGGAAAAATAAATCTTCTTCCTTAGGGCCTACAATATCAGGCATCGTAGGCGCGTTATGTTTGACATTCTTAAAGTGTCCTTGTTTGGCACACCAAAGATTAGTGTATGAGCCTATGTATAGCCTAGTATTTATGTGTATAAAAGTAAATTCGTATTGTTACAAATGCAGCTGTTGAGCAAACACCAGCCCTGAAAGTGCTACTTGTCCTTTTGCCGCATACACTGTTGCACATGAATTCACATGCACAAATTTGGAGATCGTTTTGCTCACGTGGAGAGAGGAAGTTCTGAAAGAGGATATTGGAAGTAATCTTGGTGTCACAGGTAGGTATCATTACTGGGCATTTCCAAAATGGTGTCATAGAGTGGGACATCTGCAGTTCTGCTGTAGATGTCCTTGCTGGAGCACCGTGGGTGTTAAAAATCTCCAGAGGACAAATATGTGCTACTGATAGTTGTTCTAGTGGTGAGCCTGGATTTAATCCCTTTCTTTTCAACTTATCATTTTCTATTTACAATTGATTACCCAGAGCTGGAAATATTAGCATTGCTTTGAGAAGTAATGAATCTGACTCACGCATGCAGTACCAGGAGTATTATTGCTGGCTCCTGAACTAATTACTATCTGCATAATCACATTCTTAATTGACATTTTTTTCCTTAAGGTTGTGATGAAATCTATGCTTTTTTTTTTTTTTTTTTTAACCCTTGTGTAGACAAGAGGAAGGAAGGTACAGCTGTATTTCTGGGTCTGCTGTGAGTTGTGGGCCTGACTTGCAAGGCCTGCCTGCTGTTAGCTTGGCATGGCGTTTGGATTTGCATTAAGGTAGCAACGTGTGCTGCTCCTCTGTAATCCACAGAGTGATCTGTTATCTGAAGGTTGTGTTCTCTCTCCTTTCTTTGTTGTATTCATTCCTTTCATAGGGCACGCCCATCTGTACGTGTAAATCTATGACTGCATGCAGGTGTATGTGTACACCCTATATTACATCTATTCAGAAGCTTGTTTCTGTGCCTGATGTCATTTTTTTCCCCCATATTGGTTGTTAAATACATCTCTGCATTGCTTTTTGCTACTATTTGTTGTTGGATGGGGAAGTGGCTGTGGCCAAGATTGCACGCACAGGACCTAGTAATTGCTGTGCCTTCTTTGGGAGCACAGGGGGAAAGGCAATGAAGAACTTGGAGTTGGACTTGATATTCCTTATGGGTCCCTTCCAACTTGGGATATTTTATGGTTCTGTGATTCTATGAAATCAAAGATGGAAGATCAGGATCTTTCTCTGCTCCCCCAGGATAATTCGGCAGACAAGGCTGAAGTTTGAAATCTATTTGAATCTGAAGTTTTTCCCCGCTTGAAGAAGAAATACTTAAGGACAGCACTTAGATTCCAGGGATGGAGAATTCTGGAACTCAATTGATATTTCCATTCTATTTGACAAAAATAACCTTTTTTTCCCCCTGCCTTTTCCTTTTGTTTTTCACTTGCTTGTTTAATTACTGGGTGAGAAGCTGCTTCTTAAGAGTGTTTTTCCTTGCTTCCATTTGTGACTTGCTTCTGCTCTCTGTTGAACGCAGGGCTTTCTACGGTTACTCAACAATATTACTTCTTTTCTTGTTGTAGAGCTTCTTTGTGGCAAGATTCAGGTTTTATGGTTGTAACCTCCCGTGTGCCCACCTATCATGAAATGTTTCTCCTCCTCCAATCGTCTCTTAGTCAGGACAGGACTTCTAAATGTCTGTTATCATGTAAATCTCCTTTGAGCTCAGTTGGGTGACAAAGATCCTTACCTACCATGGCTTTAAATTAAGAAGTTAATCTTATCTATTGATAACCAGCTAATTGCATACAGCTAGTATCAACAGAATAACACCAGACATATATTTTACAAGGTTTTGGAGTAATGTATTTTTTTAACTTCCAAGCTCTACTGTCAGGCTTTACTTGGTGCCTTTTCACTTCTGTCTGTTGAGGATTTTGTCTTTGATTCATTTAATTAAAATCAGCTCACTCCAGCCAGAGACTAGAATGCCCAATAATAACTGCTTATTAGGGAGTGGAAGCTGTGCAGTTATTAATTTAAATTATTTTGTTCCAGAGGTTTTTGCTCAAATTAAATGGAAAACCAAATTAAACAATGATTTAATTAAGTGGAAGAGATGGAACGTAGAGGCAGACTTAGAAGGTGAAGATCTGAAAGAAGCATATTCTTCCAATCGTGACATCTAACAGATGTAATCCTTCAACAGCAAAACAGAGATTTACTGTCATTTGGAGGATAATGAAGAAACCAATGGTAAGAATTATGTTACAGGATAAAGAACTGAACTAATGAATATAGCTCTACAAACCTGAATAAAAAACTCCATAGAAGAGATTAGAAGAAACAAAGAATACATTGTCAGAAATGTCAGGCAGTTGAGAATTGCTGCATACTGAAACATGCTGAAATACAAAGTAAATAATTTTATAGACTGTATACACACTTATAGAACAGGTTTTTAAATAAACCAGACAGTGCATTGGGATATTGTTTCAGGGATAACTGCCATTAAATGAATGCTTCAATAATAATCATGTCAATTTGTTCGCATTAATTAGATTTATGGATTGTGTATGCAGAGAGCTAGCAATCCCACACAAGCAACAATTGTCTATTAACATTTCATTTCATGTTAGATTATGAAGCTATACATGTTATGACAAGTTCACAGGTCTGTTTCGTATGGATGTGGAGTGCTACCTGTTAATTTCATGAAGGTTCTCCAGCAGGGTTCACATCACCTAAAATTAAACTTCCTGGCACTCTAGATTGAATACATCATCTCTAAAGTCACTTACAGTGATTAGTTTATTGTTTTCTGAATAGTTTTGTTGAACGGTTTGTTTGAAATTGTTCTAATCTCCTGCAACTGGGCTATGTGATATGGTAACAACTTAGCTTAGGGTCTCAGGTTACTGGAGCAATCATGATTGATTGCAAGTTAAACATTACTGTCATACTTATTAAATGCACATAAAACCAGAAAAAAAATTGTCTTTTTTTTCAGAGTAGTGATACATGAAAGAGCTTTTCCCATTACCTCCCACTCGTCCCCACTGCACTCTACTGGCTATGAGGGTATAAAGGTGGCTAGAAAGGAAAAGGATTCGTTCACGTTCACCAGGGTTATTGCATAATTTTTACTGACTTCAATGCATCTCGTTGGCATTTCCGCAGGCTTGTTGTTGATCATGAACCGGTACCATGCTGGTGGCAGTGAGTGGTCACACACCAGGTCCTGAGCAGACGTTCGCTGCAGCTCCAGTGAGTCAAACCTGGTGCTGCGGTATGGGCTGCGGAGGATGCGATGTCCAGCTGGGGAGCACTCGGGAGCTGAAAGGTGAGAAAGAACAGGGATTAAAGAAGACAGTCCGTTGGATTATGGCAATAACCACTGACAATCACTTGAGTGTATCTACGGTCTAGTATTAGATATGGAGATTGGTGGCCCTGCATGAGGCAGGGGGTTTGGAGCTTGATGATCCTTGAGGTCCCTTCCAACCCAAGCCATTCTATGATTCTATGATGCTTATGTTCAGATTTGGTTTGGATATCAAGGCAAACAGTGGAAATTGATGCAATGTAGTATTTCACCAGATAAAATTAGGTCATACTGGTGGAAAAAAAGCTCAGCGTCACCAGCAACATCACCAGGCTGCAACATCTTGCAGTCTGGAAGGCCAGCTGTGCTCCAGGCTGCATCAAAAGAGGAGTGGCAGTGATGCAAGGGATGTGACTCTCTCCCTCTAATCTTCCTTCCAACCCAAATCATTCTATGATTCCACGATTCACATACTTTTAAATACGTTCATAAAAATAATGAAAACAAGAAATACTAAAAAGAGAAAAGCCAACTGTGTGTTTTTTTAGAAATAAGCTTGAGTTAGTCTTGCAACTACTGTAGCCACAGGTCAGACTCACCCGAGGCAGATATCCATAAAGCCAGGCACATCACAGCTCCTGTGTGTGCATCACTAAGTTTGACTCTAAACTGCTGCTCCTCAGTGTATGTTTACATTCCCACTCTGTTTATTTTCATGTGTCTCATGATTCAGTGCAGAATATTCAGTATTTTCCTATCACCTCATAAAAGGAAGCCTTCCAGTCTTTTTTTTTTTTTTTTTAATTTTTTTAGAAGTTGTTTGTTAGCAAAAGCTGATTGTGTAGAAAAACAACGCCTTTTCTTGCTTAGCAACCATTTGTTCCTATTCTGCAAAGCCCACTGTGGCTGTGTCAGCACTGCAGAGTGGGGCACAAGAGGAGGACGAGGCGGAGTTGGGCTGCTCTGTGCATCAGCAACAGAAGGTTCAGCTCATTTCTTGCTGAAGTAATCTTTAATTGCTAACAGTGATGTAGCTGGTAAAGAGCACATCGCAGGGGCTGCACGACTTGGTTTTGAGAGCAAGCTTGGCAGTTAGCAAAATTACCCCTTTGCACTGTAAACAGAGCATATTTATGTGACACCATTGACAGAGAATGAGACCCCTCCCCATAATATCATTTTTCAAATGCTGCTTTTTGAATTATCACTCTACTTTTATGCTGTGCCAGTGGCACTCTGAAACAGATTTATCATTTTCATTTTATTGACGAGATACTGAGAAGGTCAAAGTCAATCCATTTCTGGCACTGTTTTTAAAGATAATTTTAATGTGCCAAAGGCAAAGCAATGGTATACAAGACAAATGGGGGCACAATGTAGCATAACAGAGCCTTCACTGCAAATTTCACAGAATTTAACTGTCAAAAGTGCAATGCAATCCCCATGCAAAATTCCTCTGAAATAATACAATTGCCTTTTTAAATAAAAATAGTAAATAGTGCCTCAAACTTTTATATAAGAGACATTTTAGAAAGAAAACACTTGGAAATTCTGCGCCATTTAGATCTGGGATCTGATCCCCACTCTCAGATGTCCTCTTTGGAGATCTGCACCCAGCAGTGGGGACCACTTTGCCAAGTCCCAGCCCAAGGAAGTGACATTGCTGCAGACCAGCTATTTCATAAAAGAGAAAAGTTTACCTTCTTTATAAAAACCTTTAAAAAAGGCAGCCCCCCACAGCCTCATTCAATATCACTCACAGCTTCGGGAGCGTTAATTGGAACAGGGCTTTGGCTTGTGGTGCTGTTTGCTTGCTCTAAGTTCCTTCATTCTGAACGAGAAACAAAAGCATCTAAAAGTGAATGGTATTTAAATATGGCTCTATACACAGTCTTGGCACAGGGATCCTGTGAGACCCTTGTAATGTAATTAATAACATTCAGTTTCTCAATAACAATAATATCAAAAACTCCATTTACATGTAATTAATAACCTTCTGCTCAACCGTATTAGTAATAATCCAAATTCACACAACAGATTGTGGCCCAACTAATGATTAAGTGCTCTGTCTAAACAATGCAAATATATTAGGCATTGAGACACAGCTAATTATTTTCATCCTTCCCATAGTTTTGTTTGCAGTAGTTTAGAAAACACTACTTTGCAAATTAGCATTAGAAGTCTTTAGTGCTGGAGATGGGACGTGCAAAGGGCACGGAGGGACGTGGAATAGCAAAACGCAACCCAACCCCAGTTATTCTGTGGAATGGGGGAGGAAGGTAAGGTTGGGAAGGAGAGGGGTGTTCACTCATTAAACTTGGCAGTATTTGAGACAACAACCATGTGCTCACCCCTGAAGAGTGTATTTATGAAACCCTTGAGCAGGAGAGAGCTTTAACCAACGCTTGCCCAGGTTTTGCAGCAAGCCCTCAGAAGGACAACCCCTTAATTATTGAGCTCCTCATGAAAATGCTTCTTATTGCAGCCATATGACAATCACGGTAAAGTTTAACGTGCAGGTCACAATATAATTCTATGATTCTATAAGAGAATTGTACTGTCTTTCCCATAGAGAATAAATAAAGATATCACTGAAGCCAGACTATAGCATGAAAATGTTATTTGAAGAAAACCTAGAAAGAAACTGTGGAGCCCTGCAGGTGGCTCACCCATGGGATGCCTGTCCATGCCTCCTGCAGCCACACGGTGACCAGATGGAGCCTTCTGGTCATTTTAATTCATACCAGGTGCAGATGTCAACTTTGGGTACAGTGATGAAATGCTCAATATCACAGTTGTACATCCTGCTGTGGGGGTTAATAAAAGTCCATGTCCATGTCTTGTATGGAGTTGCTCTTACTCTCCCATGTGTATAGGCTAGATTGCCTCTAAAAGGAGATGTTTATTTCTTTACATATGAGAAAGCTATACATGTCATCTGCTTTAGCCTCCTGCAAGGAGCTGCTGCTGGTGCCAGTCCTCCATATCATCTGAGCTGTTGCTCAGATGCACACAGGTATTTGCTTCACTCAACTTCAGCAATTCTGCAGCAGCTTCTTGCTGCAAAGAAATACTCAGCAGCTCTGACACACTCAGAGCAAACAAAACCAATACCTGTTGCAGCTGCTGAGTGAAAACAGTGTTTGTGTATCTGTGGTGGAATAATACAGGTTTGCTTGGAAAATCTGTCTCCCCGTTGGCATGGGGAAAGCTGCCATCAGCGCTGCAGAGGTTGAGATTCACATGATGTTATGTGTGGGATGTTGTTCTATGTAAATAAAGGGAACAGTGGTTGTGGGCTGGCCAGTGAAAGGAGAGCTGCCTGCAGAAGGCAGAAGCATTTGGAAAATAATCAGAAAGTGAATTTCTGCTGTGATGTTCCATGCATGAAATCATAAAATGGCTTGGGTTGGAAGAAGTCTCAGAGATCATCTTAGTTCCAAGCCCATCCATGTTGGGTGCCATTGTGGGTCAACCCAGTGTTGCACTTCTTGGGCAGTGATGCTAGTGGAGCAGATCACAGAATCATAGAACCATTAAGGTTGGATAAGACCTCTAAAATCACCAAGTCCATCCACCCACCTATGCCCACCATGCCCACTGAGCACGTCCCTCGGTGCCACATCTCCACATTTCTTGAACATCTCCAGGGATGGTGATTCAACCACCTCCCTGTGTGCAAATGTTTCTGTGGGGACAGCCAGACACCCACTCATTCCATCTGATGCTCACAGTTGGAAGGGACATCAGGAACATTGGAACAGAAAGCTGAAAGCTCAAAAGGAAATCATTCGCAAAACATTTGCTTTTATTTCTGAGGGCAGGTGAGTGTGGGTGGGATGGCTCTGCCTGTCACTCTCACTCCCAGTAAATATCAGTGGCTTACACAAAGAAAGGTTTACGAAGCTCTGAGATTTTGTTTATTTGTTTTGAATAGCGGCAGCAAATCAAATAATATCGATAGGTGATGGCAGCTCAAAAACCTTGAGAGAAATATAGTCCGCAAGCCTGAGGTGAGTGTTTATTTTGTGTAAAGCAGTGCCAGCCACACAATATATTTAAAGGGCATCCTAAAGCTCCAGAAAATAACTGGCAGACCATAAAATAATTTTTGTGTGGAGGGTGAATGAACGCCCAGTGATTGAGCCAGATAATAGGAACCAACAGCAGCTTTTGGTGATGTGCTGTGATTGCCCTATAGCTGGGAAAGAGGTTTCTGGTGCTGGGCTTCTGGGAGAACCTGGGGCCATACATATGTGACACATTTACTTAAAGTTATGGGTGAAAATGCTCTTACATTTCACATTCATACGATGTACAGTTATTTTGTGAAATCCTTCCTCGGCAGATTTTGAAATTTTCTATTTTCTGTTAATTGCTCTAAAATCCATAGTTGAACAATATGTTTTCCATATGTTTGAATTTCTCTTCACAGGAAAATAAGGACAGATTTTCCTTTGGAAAAAATCAGTGCAAAATGCGTAGCATATTAAGCCGTAACTCCATACCAGTGTTAGCTCAGGACTGTGCTAGCTTTTTTCTCTTGTCTCAGAGATGGAAGGAACGCTTTTCATCACCAGCCACTTCTGTGGCCAATGGCTGCATTACACTGACGTACTAACAGGTGAAAGCTTCTGAAGTTTTCAGTCTGTCAGTGCCATCCACTTCCCAAGAGGATGATTTACTCTACGTTGAAAGAGAGTTTGGGCAGAAAAAGAAGGCAAGCAGCGGAAAAGGGAAATTCTTTCCAAGTTGCTAATGGATGTGTGCAAAATAAATGTAGAAGACTCTGATCTGATAACATCTAAAAATTCCTTCTGGTGGAAGCAAGCTACAGATGCACCGTTAGTAGATAGATAAGTTATTTGCAGATAAGAACTATCTGGCAGTGTATTACAGGCTGAAGTCACTGCCTTATTTCACCAATACTTGCTACTATTTAATGCAATTATCCTGCATATTGATGAGAGAAATTTTGTTCCTAAAATGATTCGGAGGCGGAAATTTGTTGTGAGTGTGAATGTGACAACTAAAATAAAAAGCTCAAACCATGCATGCTCCTCTGATAGGTAAAACATAATACTTTTTTTTTAAATATATATATATATCCATCGTAGCTACTAAATAAAGCTACTTTCAGATAATTCAGAAGCAAAAGAACTTCCTACTGAACTGAAATAATAATGAAGCACATTGGATAAACACCACACACTCATAATGGCCAGTTCTTGAACAAGTCATAATTTGTTCACAGAATGAAATTGAAAGAGATAAATGAACTACTGTATAAAATGAAGGTAATTATAGAAAATTTGACCCAGAAAGAAACTGAAAAGGCAGAGAAAAGAAGACATATCTCATACGTATTATTTGTACTGAATAACAGATGGAATTAAGAAGAAAAATCAGGCCAAACAGGGACACAGTTTTCGAGGAGTCTGCTGCTCAACATTTCCCCTTAGATATTACACTGTTTTGAAAATTAGGCATCTTCTGGTAACCCAGGCAACTCAGCACGATTACAAACCATTTCACATGTATGTCTCTTATGGATAAGCGCTTCTCTTTTAAGGCAGTCTTTAGACCGTTCAGCTCTGGGGATCTGCTACAGTCTGAGATAAAACACAGTCTGCAATACTTCCTCCTGTAGTGTAGACTAACCAATGTCAGAAGCAGCAAAGTGGGAAGACATCCCTTTCCTTCTCCCCTCAGTCCTACAGATACTTTGTGCAATACCCTTAATATTTTCTACTTGTAGTATATGCAACTAAAACTCTTAGGCAGGATTAGTGAATATAATGTTTTATTCTTAGGGAATTCTTTTGTTCTTTCAGCACAGAAGAGTTAGCCCTAAGAGAAAGCATAATTGAAAAAAAAAATCATCCAACAATCTGAAGATGTTGTCTGTATGATATATCTGAGTTTCATTTACCTAGGAATAAGGTCACTTACCATTCTGGTCTTCTATGAAGTAAAGCAATATACTATTGAGAAACTGGGGGCCAGTGTTCAGTTCCAGAGAAAACAATGATTTATTCATACTAGCATCTCTTATCTGGGCATGCATTTCTGTTTTTAACTTGTGGCTTGGAAAGAAGAAATTGATTACATGCAAGCTCTCCTCTCATCTGTGTTTCCCCTGAATGCTTCACAGAACGGTGAGCTGTGCACTGCTCCACAGGAGTATGCGGAGAGAGGCAGCCAAGCATCTCTTACCTGAAGACCAAAAAGGTGTCAAGAACGGCTGACAAAGGAGGTGACGACAAGAAGTTCCTGCAGGAAAGGTGAGCAAAGTCTGGGGAACAGCTTGATGTGGAGTTTGGAGCACTGTCACTAGAGGTGTGCTGCAAAGTCACACTGAGTAACTTGTTTCAAGTGGGCATGGCGGGGATGGGTTGGTGGTTGGACTGGATGACCTTAGTAGTCTTCCCAACCTTTCTGATTCTATGAAAGCAATTTGTTCAGTGTTCATTAAGCAGGATGAGGGAACCACACTTCTCTTTTCAGGGACAACACCACACTAGCAAACATCTGACATGGGTTTTCAGTAGAAGTGTTGTCTTCTGAAACATTTCCATCTCTGGGGCTCTCTATGCTCCCCGACCAACACACAGTTTGCCCACAAATAGTGCTGTGGAATAACTGGAAGGACACATGATCACTTAGATAAAAGCTCTGTGTGGCTGGATGGGACGGGGAAATTCTGTGGCTTCCTTGCTTTGCAAAGAGTAGCCTCATTTATTGAATATGCCGATTAGAAAAAGCAACAAAACCTAATTGTGTGAATTACTCTATTGTACTTCACCAAGTCTCATCCCCAGTAATTCTGGCCTAGCTTCAGAATTCAGAGACAGGAAGGCTCAGCTTCTGAATATAGAGATCACTACTGCTGTGTCAGAAGAGAATTAAAAACCTCATAAATCTCCTCAAGTTATCTTTAAGTTAATGGGGATGCCTTTAAGGACTTCTGGGCAATCAATAGGAAGAAAATTATAATTATTGTTATTGATTGGTCTATTTTGCTCTCATCCCCCAGAATGAAAAAATGAAACAATATGAAAAGGTTCTTTCTTACACCCTAATCTCAGTTGAACATACATTTGCAAATGCAGCTTTCCTAAATAGCAGTAGCAAAAACAAACTCACATGTTTTGATTTTAGAGCCACTGGGCTCTATTCAGATGGAAATTTGAATTCCATGGTTTACCCCTTTGAGAGTTGGAGATGTTTCCATACCTAAACTGCAATGCAGGCTAATTACAATTTGAGAGCCACACATTTTTACCGACTGCTCCCTTGGTAAATGCTGAATTTTGGCGACATTTCCTCCACTTCTTCAGTTTAATTCTGCATTCAGATGATATAGCACTGGGGAACATGTCACCACTAACTTATTGTCCATGAATCCAGGATGCAGCAAAGACTGGCAGAAAGATAAGGGGACACCAGATGAAGGTAGCTGAGAGCTGCCAAACATCAGATTCCTGCGTATGTCCTGGGTGTGATTTAGATCCTAATATATGCAGGGTGACGAGGCAATTTTTCCTGTTATTTCTTTGCTACTATTCATCACTATTATTCATTCCATTCACCAGCACAACAGTGTTTCTGGCAGCCAAGTGTTCCTCACACGTTTATAATGGGTTTTTTTCTGTCAGCGCTTTGATACTTAGGAAGAATGGTTGGGTTTGCTCTTGCCTTTGCAGTAAGGCTGTACTCGTTACTGCTCTGCAGCTATGTTCTTTCTGCTTGTACATGGACATGCTCCATTTCCCAACTAATGCACACTCCTAGAAGGATGTCACCTCCTCCTGACCAAAATTCAGGTCTTACCGACCCCGTCTTTCTGTCCGCACATGGGCTGCCCACTCCTTGAAACTTGGAAGGTTGTCACAGAACAGGCTCTGGTACACAGCTCTGAGGATGCAAAAACCCTTCGCAGGCATTACTGCACTCTGGATGGATTTTAAAATATTAAAACAAAAGGTCATGAGCTAGAAATAGTCAGAGGCGTGCCTAGCCAGTGAGATAATATAAAGCTGTGTGCTCCCACCTGTGGAGAGCAACATTAATTCTACTTGATTTCCATAAACCGAGTTTATCAATGATCCTCAGTGTTTGTTCCTTCAGCACTTGAAAGATACAGTTTCTGTGCACACAGACATAATTAGCTTTAATATAAAAAATACATTAGCACCTTCCTGCTATAGAAAGAAGATGTTTGCAGCTTCAGCCAGCAATTTCCTACAGTTATGGTGATATCTGAGGGGAATCTTGCATGTCTGGTTTTGAAGAAAGCTGCTCATTGTGCACCGAGCGCTTGAATGAGATCTGTTGGCACTGGATCATGCCATGAAAGAGCAGGACCTTAAGCACCAGTCCATGAAAACCTCTCCATAAATACATTTGCTCATTTCATTTACTGGAATTTTGTCCCCACTCACTGTTCTAAGAGGAACACATTTTGCTGGGTTATCTTTGCTTTGGTTGTTCCACAGATCTCTGTTAATTTACCAGGAGTAGCAGAAGCATTCGTAAATATAGCAGGGTTTCAGGACTCTGTAAGGAGTTCAGTGATAAGCTGCTTTTTGATATAAAAGAAAATCCAGTTCAGCTGGTGTCGGCTGAGCCTTCATTACATTTACAGCTGCTACCTGTGCCGTCTTTTAGGATGTAATTACCATAATAAGAAAAACATCTCCATAATTACATGTGTGTAAAGCAAGATGCCTTTCTCTGGGTGTCTAGCTAGAGCTGCAGATACAGATATGCACACTTGCAGGGGACACGGGGGATTAGGGAGGCACAGGAATAAATACAAGACAATTGTTACCCCATATGGTGCATATTATAGGCAGATGTGTTTTGATCAGGATCAGCCATGCAGAAGGTAAACTGACTGATTTTTTCTCATTTACACTGAACTAACTCTGATCACAGTGCAGTTTCATGTGGTTTAAAATTTATTCTTTCTTTAAAACAACTCAAAATATGGAGGGGAGATTTGTGTCCTCAGAATGTTTTCTGTGCTGAGAAAACTAGGCCATGCTCTGGTGGTTATCCGGGCTGTGTGGGGGGCTTTGAATGCAGGGAATGCAGGATGGAATGGGACGAGATGGGATAGGGTGAGATAGAACGGGATGAGGATTTCCCCCACCACAGTCCACGTGTTACCAGTGCTTTATGTAGGAGATGCAGCACTGGCACTTGGTAGTTTTTAGAAAAATAAATAAAATCAGATTGATAGATGGAGTATTCTTGATGGGAACCACTCTTTTGTAGACCCTGATAACACAGTACCAGAAAAGATGAATCATAATTTTTTATTTCCAAGAAGCCATTTCCATGCTGAGCTTTCAATTCTTCACCTCCTTCTTACTTGTAACAGTCAGAGTAGACTTTTAGCTTGTAAAATAGAACTATATCTCTTATTGAAAAACATGGTTCAAAAGGCTGTTACTGAAGGAAGTAGCCAGAGCCTAATGCTTCCTCTAGTGGATATTTCAACAATAAATGTGATCAGTGTATCACCACCCATAGGCAAAACAAGACATTTGCAGGCAGACATGCACTGTTTCAGATTTTGTTCCATCTTTCTATCAAAAGATGATCAAAAAACAGACTTGATTTTGCATTCCTTCTTGGTAATTGGCTAATAGCTATAATTTTCAACTTAAAAAGATAGGCTAGAAACCATTGTTCAGAAAAGACCTACAACATTACAATTGATCAATTTTTCATTACACTTGATGCATTCAGTTTACCACAGTCATTTCATTTGTAATTTGAGCTAAATAAATAAATAAATAAATAAATAAAAGGGGAAAAAAAAAAACAAACAGCAAAAAAAAATCTACTCAAGCAATTTTAGATTGGAAAGCTATAACACAAATTAGTACACAAAGAAACAGCAGGCAATCAATTTATCATTTGCTACTTTATTCTTTTAGCAATTCGCAGTAATTGTTGAGTCACTTTTGAAACTTGTAAAATTTGATTATGTCAAACTTGGTAAATGTCAGGCTTTGGTCATTTGTGTTGTGTTTTATGAGTTGTCTAGAGACAACTTTTTGAAGGCAGATCCCTCTGGGACTGGACAACACCCAGCACAAGTACAGGTAGGTAAAATGTAGCACAAAATCCCTGGCACTTCAGCCCCTCCTTCCCCTTCCTCCTTCCCTTTCCCCTCCCCTTCCTCTTCCTGCTCCCCTTCCCCTTCCCCTCCCTCTTCCCCTCCCTCTTCCCCTCCTTTCCCTTTCTTCTTTCCTCTTTCCTTCTTCTTTCCTTTTTCCTTTCTTTACCTCCTCTCCTCTCCTCTCCTCTCCTCTCCTCTCCTCTCCTCTCCTCTCCTCTCCTCTCCTCTCCTCTCCTCTCCTCTCCTCTCCTCTCCTCTCCTCTCCTCTCCTCTCCTCTCCTCTCCTCTCCTCTCCTCTCCTCTCCTCTCCTCTCCTCTCTCCCTGCCCCTCCCCTCCCCATCACACTGCAGACCAACATCTCCAAATCAATGCATGTCAGTTGTGGTCCCACGTGCGCACCTGACTATCATGTCTCTTTACAGTACCCACTGTGTGGGTGGGATATTGCAGAAATGCGATGATGTTCTTAACCCCACCGTTTGAATAACACACTTGTGAACCTGTTAATAAAAAGGGTTTTGCGTGTGGCAGGATGTGAGAAGCGGTGGTGCCACATGCTGTTATGCAGACCTTACACCTGTTCCCATTTATTCATGGGTGACCTCAAGAGGGCTTTCTATTTTTTATTCTCCACACTGTTCGTTTTTCTGCAGTTGGAAATGAGAATCCCATTAACCTTTTTGGCCTTGATGTCAAATTGAGCTGTATGAATATTGTTTGCAGGCATTGGGTATGCTCAGAGAGGCACTGGATGCGCTCGGAGCACAGGGGACAGAGAGGAAGAGCAGCAAAGGCAAACAAACCAGCAAGAGAAAGGGAGATGACTTGTGGGCATCTTCTGCTGAGCTTGGGCTCCCGCTGGCAGATTTGGAACTGTCTGCTTTTCCCTGACCTGAAACCAGGTCTGTTGTGTGCTTGGGCAGTGTTCAAGCACTTGCCTATCCCTTGGCAGATCCCTCTCCCACTGCAGCTGCTCTCTTTTATATTGTTTTAACTATAAATAAGAACATGCTGACTTTGCCAGCTTCCAAAACTCTTCCCCTTCCCTTTCTTTTAGCAATTTCAGCAAGAAAATCCACCTAAATACCAAAATGCTCTGCTGCTTCCTGATTGCCCTGTGGAGTAGAAATCAGGGCTCATTTCCCCATTCCAAAGCAGAGTGGGATACTAAAAACTGTTTCTTCTTTGCCCTAACTATACTGGCTATAATCAGACAGAAAATGTCTCTCTCTCTCTCTCTTTTTCTTTAAATTAGATGAGAGACCATCTTGAAGAGGCACTTAGCTATGGGAGAAGCTTTTTTCACAGAGATGTCTGCAGGTGTGGAGGAAGGTGCAAAATCCTTAAAGGGCATGGTTAACCTGCTCCCATTGGCTTTGGTCACAGTGGGGGAATTCAATCATTTCCCTGCCTTCTTTGCCCAGAAGCACTGCATCATGGAAAATGGCTCTTGGTTGGCTGAATCGCTCCAGGTAAGTGCATTCTCTCATCTTTCAAGTGAGCTGGACACTTTGTTCTGCCCTGCAGTAAGAGTAAATATTCACATTGGCCACTCACTCTCACCTCATGGTATTTAAGCAACCTTCACACTTAAAGTCTCATCTGCTGTGTATAAAATTCAAAGTAATCTACAGATTGAGGCACAGGGTGGTCAGAAATGATGTTATCATGCCTCTCAAGGAATCTCCTTACCTTCTTGATTCTCGATGAATCCTGTTTCTTTTGAAAAAGTGGTTGGTTACTTTGTTGTTGTTTTAATTATTATTCTTTTGCATTAGCCAGACTGATTCTGCAGCTGATCATGTTTGGCACATTTCAATCTCAGCAGTCCAAAACCCAGCCTTTCATCAACAGAAATATGCACTACAAGGCCTATCGTCTCTCACTCAAAGCACATTGTGAACAGGTGTGTATTTCCTTCTGACAAACACCAGAAGAACCAGCTCTTATGCCTGCCAAGGTAAATGACACTGAGATCTCAAGACTGAGATGATGCTATTTTTCCCTTTGTTTACCCACCTGCCACAACTAAGCCTTTTGGCAGCAACTCCAACTCTCCTTTTTACCCCACGTTACTTTCAAATGTGGTGTGAATGACAACCAGGGTCCATATCTACTGTGATGATCTTTGCTGGCTATTTCTAGACTCTCATGCCTTCCCTGTCATGCTAGGGTAAAGTTCTAGACTAAGGATGAGTTTCATTGCATCTATTCTATAATTTGCTGAAATTAGCGTATAGCATAAAAGAAAGTATTAAAATCTAGGTTATTTCCTTGCAGAATGCATAAATTCAGCAGCGTGACTCAATATTAATAACAACTGAATGGCCAAATCCCTGCAAACTGGGATAGAAGTTTGTCCCTAGGGATCCAGCAAACACTCTTAAATCACTGAATTATCTTAATTCTAAAATAACCTTCCAGATGCACTGTGGGGCCCAGCTATGCTTTGGGTTGTTTAGCCTTATCTGGAATGTTGAGGCTATTCCAGATGCAGACAGGCAGAATGCAAAGCAGAGCTGGTCAAACATGTCAAGACTTAGGGTATAAAAGGATTAACAGCTGCTAATATTCTACGTTTTTTTTTCTATTGCAAAATTATGAGTGCAGACAGCATCCAGAGCAATGCAGAAAGGGAAAGATGGCATGTAGGAAATACACCTCTTTAGTACTGTGTTGAACAGATGATGCAGGCGCTAGGAAAATGTATGAAGCAGATAAGTAGCAATTCAATGGTCTAGTAAGGAAAAGTGACTTACTTCAACCTAAAATTAAACCTTTCATTTTTTACAGAGCAATAGTCTCTAAAATAAAAAAGGAAGACTGATAATAGTTGAAAGTCAAACTAAGTGCCTGTTCAACTCAGAAATAGGAATCATTGAGTCATTTAAATTTCAAAAATGTTGAAAGGGCATATTTCAACTTTAAAAAAAAAAAATGCAGCTCTTTTTCTGTAGTCTAAATAGTTTGTCACATTCAAAATGAAGCTACTGTAGATCCTGACGGTGTAGTGATGGTGTCAGCAGTGCCATTTTAGCCAGCTCTGTTCACTGGAAGCTCTCTCCCGAGGAATCCCACATCAGTTGGGTTTTACTCCATAAGCATGTACTGTCTGTCTATCTTGATTGCATTTCTTTGCACGAACTGCTCTCTGTGATGAGCCTGTACTTCTAATTCTTTTATATTTCTTCCTCTGTCTGCTGTCCTGCAAGACCCCTGCCATGCTACGTGCTCAGTATGACGCAGCTCCTACTGTCCTGATTTCAGGAATACAATGCATGCACACTGCACAACATAAACATATAGGAAAGAGAAGTCTTGGCATGGCGCTTAACCCAGATCTGATTACCCAGCGTAAAGAGCATGGAGACATTTTTTTTCATGAGCAGTGATGAAATGAGGAACAGCCTGATGCTTTTCAGGATAATCCTCCTTATCTCTAAATCATTGCTACGGTGGCTGCATGGGAGTATGAGGCAAGGAGACCACCCTCTCCTTTGATAGTCCTTCTGTGATAGATGGACTCCTCTATCTTCCCCCTCAAGCAAGGGTATCTAATTCTCATTTCTTTCCTATGCTGTAGTGATCAACCACGTAAAAGAATGACTCTGGGTATGTATCCCAAATGCTCTGGATTGGCATGTGACTTACAAACATTTTAACATATTCCTTCAAAAGCAAAATGCAGAGTTCAGTCCTGTGACACAGTGCTCTTCCTGTGGTTTGCATCCTTTTCGGTCACAGTTGTTCTTTTAAGCACAAATTCAATCATGTTGCCAGTAAGTCTGGTCTGCCATCAGGATCTCCATCACTAAAAAGCCCCAGTATGGATAATATTTCGGCTCTGACTTGAAGCAGCTGCCTCTATCAGCTAATGTCTGTATTTCTCTTGAACTCATTTCTTAATATTTGTTACTTATTCATTATGACTCCTTGACTACAGAGAGTACATCAAAGCTGAAATTTTCTCTTTAATCAGGGACCTAAAGCATTATCACTCTGATCATGGGGTTGCAGCTTTCAGATTTGCTTCTCTGTCCTATTATTGGAATGCGTCCCATCATTTAAAGTCCTCTTCTAAGGTGGGAAGAATAACCTTTTCTTTTTCAAGACAAACTTTTTTTCTGAAGATCCTCCACAGACTTCACGGGCTTATTCCAAGAGTGAAATAATAGGTTTTCGTAGGGACTGAATCGTTTGCAATAATAATTTGCAGTAATTTTGCAGAGCCAAAATATTTTCAAAGATTTCTTAGAGGTTAAGAACAGAAGGCTATTTTGGCTGTGATTTCATGAGAAATGGCAGTCCGTCTCTGCAAAAGGCCATGCAGGTCATCATTAAAAAATGTAGAGAACTGATCTCTGATCATGGGTGCATGTGGTATATGGGGAAGAGTCTGCTTTGCAGCTTTTTATAAGACAGTTGTATCTATGTATAATTGCTAAAATAAGGGTTGTGTTTTTTCTGCCAGATCAAGTAGGAGGTGGAGTTGGCGTTGCTAGCAGACAACATTAGATTAAAGAAAATAAAACCATTAATAATTTCTTTCAGCCTAAGTAAAGTAAACACTGGAGCTGAGTTAGCCCCTGCAATGCTGCTAGTGAGAATTTCATGAAAAGAGAATCCCTGACTAGGAGATGAAACCTTGGTAGAAGGAGAAGGAACAAAATGCATGAGGAAACAGACTACTTGTATTTGTTGTCCTAACATCTAGCCTGAGCCAGCAGCAAGAAACTGTGAGACACTTGTGCAACACAATAAAAGGTCCAAGAAAATAAGACAGGGAAGGACTGGAGAAGGTTGCTTAATCCATCCACACTCAAAACCATGCACCGTGGATTATGCAGAATCCCATTTTCCACTTGTGGGATAACATGGACTGGGATAACGTGGACTTCAGAGACATTACCATTGTTAGTCCGTACTCTGCACATGCTGTGTTGATTTGGTGCAGAACTTATCTTTCTGAGCAGCTCTCAGAAATTCCCTATGAACCTCACAAATTCTTTTCTCAGGCCTTCAGGGTCTGCCCCAAAGTTCTATCTGCAAGGCTCCTCCGAGGAGAGTGCTCCGAGCAATCCCTGCTGCTCCCCAGCAAGGGGGAGCTTGTTCGTACCCTTATCTGCTTAGGGCTTGGCATGGATGGTGCACGCTCGTTTTACCTTCTGTCTGCTAACAACTTGCCCCTGAGTGTTTGGAATCACTATAAAGCGAATAGAGTGCGATACCATATGTTAATTCCAGTACGCTTTTTGGCTGATAAAAGTGAAGAGTATAAGCTCTGTGTGAGATTATTTCATATAAATGCATCAAGGCAATTGCATGGACAGGCTGGGAAAGCAGTAGCTTTATCCATTAAGATTTTATCTAAATAATCCAAATGTTATGAAGGAGGAAAAAAAAAAAATGAGTAGAAAGGTGGGCAGCAAAATCAAACTGCCTCCAAAATCCATCTGTGATCATTCAAAGATCCTGAACACTGCATTTTTTAAAAAAGCTAAGAGTTGTTTTGTATGAGGCTGGTACATCAGAACTATTACTCACTTTCTGGGGTGGAAATGAGTATTCTGCCACTGCACATATTTCTCAGACAAGCAAATGTGAGCGGCAAGAGGAAGGATGATGTTCTGTGTTGCACTTGTTCTCTTGACGCTTGATAGTATCAACTAACTCCCAGTTTTGCCTATAGAAAAAGAGTGAATTTATGACGAATAAGATCGACTGAAACAGATGACAGTGTTTAAAAACGTTAGCTAATATTGATGTTTCTGTGGAAAGACTCTGAGAAAGCTGCCCCGAGGATTTGATTGATATGGCTGCCACAGGGTTGGTGTCACGCTGGCTAAGTCACTCCAGCCATGTCAGAGGTGATCATTACTTCTGTGCTCCTTGTTTTCTGGGTGCCTGACTGATGATCCTGATATGCAGAAATGTGAAGCACTCAATGCTTAGCTGCTGCTGTGATCCTGATGTCAGAGCTGGCTGCAAGCACTGCGATGAACCATTTTTTTTTTTTCTGTTGGAAACTGTTGAAACCGCTGAGATTTTCTCAGGACTGTGTATTTCCACTGAATTTGTGGTTGTGAGATTTTGTGAATAATCAAAGCCCGTGAGAGACTACTGCAAACCAGGAGGCTTGGTCTCTGCTCCGAGTCAGCCCATCAAAACTTCCCAAGTTAAAGAAGTTATGTCCTGGGCTAACGGCTATTAAGAGATTGGCGAGGGAGAGGGGAATGAGAGGACCCTTCCTTGTTTCCTTCTCTAGGCATTGTTACTAAACATTTCAAAGGGTTTTATTCCTGCTTAAAAGAGTTTGAGAAGAGTCTTCATATTTTCCATGGAAGTGGAGATGATCATCTTCCTACTGGGCTTCCCTTCAGGATCCTCTAGGTTCAGAAATCCGTCTCCATGGATTACATGCTTTTAATCCCTTTTCCCTGTCTCTGAAATCACCATTTCCTCCATTCTGAAGCAGGATTTGGTATTGCTGAGCCACACATAAAAGGGGTTTGCCTTTCTCCTCCTAAGCTGCAGGCAAAGGCCATTTTGTGGACAAGACTATATCTTGTTTAACTAAATTTCTCTGTAGGTCACACTTGCGGGCCTCTTGTTAACTTTGCTGCTCCTTTTTTGAACTGTAATGCCTCCAGTTTGTCCAGCTTTATTTGATGATCAGGATCAGACACAGCACTCCAGCTGCAGCCTCTCAAGTCTGAGTGCACAGGTCTAATGAGTTGGTGTGCTTTATGTGCGCTGCTTTCAGTACCAAATTTTATTCTTCCTAATTTTTCCTAATAACTAACTGGAATTTTTGAGTCATTAGGAACCTGCACTGAAGGTAGTCTGCTTGGTTTGCAGGTTCCCAAATCATCCTTTCTTCACTTTTTGATATTAAGCAGTGAAATTGTGCTTCTGCCTTTATCCTCTGGATTTCAGAGGTCCTCCATAATTTTTGAAGACGGATTTTAATGATTCAAATAATTATTTGGCTGTTACTTGGAGTGGATTCATCAGTTACTGCCAACCTGGGTATACCCATTTTAGCTGCTTTTTCTGCCTTGTGTTCCTATAGCCCTCTTAAAATTAACTGTGTTAAGTATCTGATTAAAATTAAATTACTCTGAGAAGGCTGAAGCAACAAAGACCGAATGAATTGATATTCTCTGTTTCATTTTACCTGCTTTCCTCCCCTTTTAATGGACCGGCATTACTTTCCTTTGCTGTGATAACATGAATACTACTTGCCCTTCACCCCACAAGGGCTCTGAAAGTAAATTAATGACTGCACATTAAACACCCAGTTGCTGTAATGAAGAAGGAAAAAGCCTATCAGGAAATGAATGGCACTTCCAAGATGGGTTTTGCTATTTTGTGGCGTACGTGCATTAGAGCCACATGCTCACAAATAAGAAAGACACGAGCTACTGACTCAGTAATTGAGTGCCATCTATCCTGGGCACTGAAGGAAGAACAGGTCCCTGCGCAAATCAGTGCACGATCATGCCCTAGAGACTGGATTATAATTCACAAGCACATGGAGCGAATTAAGGTGGCACAAACAACCTTGGCTCTGGGGTTTCCTGGTTAGTGAATGTTTCCCATCACGACTTTGTGTGATGGTGTTTGGAAGAGGAATAGATTTCTTCTCAGAAAGTGTGGTAATGCTTTGGAACAGGCTGCCCATGGAGATGGTGAAGTCACTGTTTCTGGAGCTGTTCGAGCAAAAGGTGGATGTGGCACCAATGGACATGGTTAGTGGGTGTGGTGGGGATTGGCTGACAGTTGGACTTGGTGACCTTGGTGGTCTTTTCCAATCTTAATGATTCTATGGTAAAATACTCACTCTGGTTCAAGTGCTGGATAGTGTCTCGTCAGCTTCCTCAAAGCACTGAGTTCTTCCTTGCCTTGGAGTAAGTTAGATCCCTCCTAGCTGAGATGGTAACCAGCACCCTGTTACTCTTTGTTTTTATAGTTCCTAATCCACAGACAGAGAATCATGTGCTCTTAGCAACTACATAAATTTACAGCACTTTCTATCATCACCTCTTTCTGCAAGGTCTGATGACTGCATGATTGGATCATGTGGTCCTGCTCTTTTCTGGAAACACTTGGAGATGATAGTAATCATGTATTGCATAGCTCTTTGTGAGTGTATATAACGATGTAAACGATAAGTGAAAATTATTTTGAAGTGAACTGAGGCCTCAAGTTGAAACAGCACCAAGAAAAGCTGAACCAGTGCCACAAAGATGATGACTGCCAAAACTCTTCTTTGTAAGCTCTTTGTTTCCCAATATTGTTTACTAGAGATTACTGGGGACCCAATGCCAGCTTGACACAACGTGACCCACAGCAGCCTCTGCTCCAAACTGCAGACATTTCTAATGTGTTTTTTTTATGGATCAGTTCTTCCTTGGAGAGCGCTACAGTGCTGACATCCTGGTTGCCCTGTGGCTTGTGTGACCACTGGTTTCATGACTTGAATCTAGCATCCTCCTATCCAGAGGGAACAATTTAGTCTGTACTGGTTTTGTTGTAACAAAGATTTCCTACAATAATGAAATTCTTACCTGATGGCTTATACCAACATCATTAACACTTCTTTATTTTCTGCTGAAGAAGTATAAATAATTACCAGAGTGGGTCCAGAGCTGACCTTGCTTTTCTCCCCAAATATTATTTTTCTCCTCCTGTTGTCCAATCTGGCTGCTGGAGATTTGACTCATGGGCTGCCATTTGACCTCTCTACCCAAGACCATAAAACTAATTGAACATGCCTGTCTCCGTGTATGTTCACTAAAGAGTCCGTTCATTCCAGCACAAATCAGTACAGGATTTGCATCAGTATGAACAGGAAATACCGAAAGAGAGGGCATGAAATTTGTGCACTCAGCCTGCTATACAAATCAGCTCATTGCACATCCTCTCCTTGTCCTATATGTATGTGTAGCCTTTTGTCTCCCATGTCCTTTCCACTTAATTTTAGTTTGCCCTCTGCTTTCACCTCCATTACGGTGTTATACATGGTCAGTTGGCGATGTGACTCAATCATATCAATCAGCCTCCTCCCGCTGTTTTACTTCAATCATCTCCAACCTTTCTCCACTGAGCTGACAAAGATACTTTCTCCTGTGCCATGGAAAAACATGATCTAAACAATATGATAATGTAGCATTTTGCACGCGTGACTTCAATCGCGTCTCATGTAACCAGTCACCTGGCTGTTTTTTATTAATGAAATCACCCTTGTTATCAGTTTGTTTTCGTTCAGTTCCTACAAAAAGATTGCTCACAGCTTGAGTCAAGTAAAATATTTCAGTATCTCTGTCAGAAAGTCAGTAAAGATAATAAAAAGGACTATGTCCAGATGAATCTTTGGAAATATAACATTTAAGAGCAGAGATGCTTCTGATAGCTCTCAGTCATTTTGCAGAACATTAAAAAAAAATAGAACAAACTGCTGTTTATTCATGCTTTTGTATTGCTCCCGTGCATCCATTCTGCAAGTCCAAGTTTTCCACCTTTATTTTACATTTTAAGATCTTCTGCTCTCAGAACTTTCTTCCCAGGAATAGCAGCAGAAAACTGAGTGAGGCAGTCACTCCCCTCACCCAGCAGCTGGGTCCAGCTGCCTCCACAGCTGCAGAGTCCTCCAGAGAGCATTGAGAAATGGGCCCTTCTGCTGCCATCCATCCCTGGGTGTCAGGGTGAGTGCTGCTGGAAGAGGAGGTGCTCCCCCATCTCCATTCCCTCCCCAGAAGAAAGGGATCACTGCCCCATGCGCTCAAGTGTGCCCTGAGATCATCTGTTGTTTTTTGCTTCTGTGTTTGTCTCGCGAAGGGAATAATTTTTTGCAATGACAATTGGCAATATCTGCATCGTTATGAAGCTTTCCTGGCACTGCTTCTGCTGATTGATGGCTGTGAAAATGCAGCATATTTCATTTTCTTTTCCTAGACGTGAAGCCAGCTGCTAATGGTTTTCACGGGGTGAAGCTGGCAGCTGCAGGATCAGGTCTCAGGGCTCTGAAATGTACATTTTCAGGAGTGCCACCTGGGCTTTTCGCTGTTTTATTACTTCCATGAGAAGTAATCATCTGAGCAAAATAGGTGCTATGCCTGGCTGCATATTCTGGGGTCTGATTTGGTATACTGAGGTCATTAGCATCAGATGGACACGATCACAGCGATCCCTCTTTACAGCTCTCTGAAAGAAGGTTGTGACAAGGTGGAGGTCAGCTGCTTCTCTTAGGCAACAGCAATAGAATGAGAGATGATGGCTTTTAGTCGCTCCAGGGAAGGTTCAGGTTGGATATTAGGAAAAATTTCTTCACAGGGTGAGTGTTGAGGTATTGGTACAGGCTGCCCAGGGAGGTAGCTGAGTCACTGTCCCCAGAGGTGTTCAAGAAAAGGGTGGAGGTTGCACTGAGGGGTCACATACTTGGCCTGGTGGTTGGACTAGATGATATTAGTGGTCTTTCCAACCCTGATGTTACCATGATCTTGAAACCTTTCTGCGTGCAATTAAAACTTCCCTTGCCTGTTGCCATGTTAAAGCCTGTGGTTGACATTTATCGAGTTTTATTCATCTGGCTCTTGAAGTCAAATACAGAAACTAATGCATAAATATTACCCTCTTTCTGTTAATTGTGAGTGCTTGCTAAAGACGGAAACGAACGTCAGTGCATCATTAGTGAGTAAGAGCAACACCGTGATTCTCTGCAGACACCAAACCAAATATTTTCTTACAGGGCTTTGATAAAATAGGTATCATCTGTGTACATACTTGTTCCTTCCTTCTACAAAATGGCCATTTGATACCAATTTGTATCTGTCCCACCTCGTTTTCTAGTATTTCATTTACAACATGTGACCAAGGCCATCTGAGCTATGGAATTGCCATACTCCTTTTTCCAGCCCCATGTATCTCCTTCTCTAAGAAGAGTCCTCTGTGACTACTAAGCATGTGATGGGGCTTGGTCCCACCTAGCTGTGTAGATGGCACATTATTCTGGGAGGAAGAAGCACTAAAGGCAGATGGGCTTTGGCATTGCTGCCCATTATTCACAAGGCTGACTCTTAGCAGGTCAGGCAGGATGCCTGGCCTTTTTTTTTTCTCACCTGTATGATCAACCTGAAAACAGTCATAGTGTCTAGGAGGCTGAAGAGTGGACCTACAGTGTACATTGCTATCTCCTGTGAGACTCGGCAGGTCAAGTTCTTTCTCATCAATGTGTGCCACAGAGGCTTTAGATAGGGAACTGGTGAAGAATAGCTGATCAGCAAAAGCCATTATCTCAAAAGAAGTATATTTACTGGATTCTTGCTTTTTAACTTTCTAGCTGAGTTAGTTACAGAATTTCCTTTATTGCTGCACATTCATTTTTCATTTAAAAAACAACAACAAAAACACAAATACAATTGAACTGAGTATGCTCAGGTCTTATCCAGTGTTACCTAGAATTATCACCAAAGATTCTTTTAAGTAAGTCAAGTCCTGGGTTGCACTGTTTCCAATCTAATGTGAAAAGGTACTTATTTACAGTGCTGAGAATACAGTAGAGCAACAGTTAAGTTAATGCCACTGCATGGACTTCAGCTGGATCCCTGCATACACGTTCAGATTTGTACGAGCAGAGGGAATGGCTATTAGGATAATCAGGGGGAATGAAGAGCTTGCTTTGTAAGTAGAGATTAAAATTAATTTGCTTAGTGCAGCAAAAGGGAGAGTGAGGAGGCATTTTGTGTTGCTGATATGTGCACAGAGGGAAGGGAGCTCTGCAAGCTGAAGAAGTGGAATGCAGTGAGAATATCAGCTATTAGAGTGAATACAAACACATTAAAGGTGCAAAACAGGAAATTTCTACCTAAAGAAACCTAAAGGTCGAGGTGGCTAAAACAAAAGTCCTACTTCTCAGATGGATTTCATGGTGGCTTTTAATAGCAAAGAGCTCAGGCTAAGCACAAGCAACGGCATTGTCCATATAGCAAGGGCTTTTATAATGTTGCTAAAGGAGATCTGCACAGTAGTGTTCACCAAATCCTTCTTCCACATGGCCCTAAAAAAACAAAGACGCCTCCAGCACAGCACATGGACGCCTCTAACAAACAGTCCCCCTTTCTTTTGGATGAAATACTTGAAAACCCGTTGTCTGAAAATGAGCATGATGTATGGAATCAACTTGACAGGTTACTTAGGTACATTTGACCAAGGGAAAGTATCTCCATATTACTGCCACTACTGAAGCAGAGAAGTTGGAAGGTTCCAATGCAGGAAAGTTTTGAAATGCTCACCTTGCCCTCACCCACCACAGATTTGATTTAATGCCTATAAGCCACATTAATGTTTACAATATTTCACTGTTTGATAAAAAAAAAAGTTCCAAACCTATTATCTATTTTGTTATTTTATCATCAATCATTGGATTTTTGTTGCGATTTTTTTTTTTTTATACATTCACCATCTTATCATAAATATCCTGGAATATAAAAATGTCTGATTCGTAGACTCTCACTATGAATAAATTAAGCTGGATTTATGAGACTTACGGTCTGTTCTTCCTCTGTTCTTTGGAGGGCTTTGTGAATGTGCAGTGAGAGCTCCTATTTCTTATTATGGAATTTTATTGCCACCGTGTAACTGGGTTAATATAAGGAGCATAAATAGGGATGTGCATTTGCTGGTGTGATGTTTCAATATGGAGATGAGCATATGAAGTTAAAAAATATAAACTGAAGTACAGGCTGTATTACTTACTGGATGCGTGGAAAGGAAAGGCATTTCTAGTGCTGAAGAAGTAATGGATTATGTGGGAATTGTCCCCTAGGAAGGGGAAGATTTCCAATGGCAGGCATTTGTATCTGGTTTGATTCCTTCCCTTAGTCATCACGTTGACTCGATAATCTTGGAGCTTGATAATCTTTAAGGTGCCTTTCAACCGAAGCCAGTCTATGATTCTGTGATTTTTATTCTGTTTTTTGGAGTTGAGAGAAAATGTCAGACTCGCTCAATTTCCTTTGACCCTAAATCTTAGAGTGGAGCAGGTATTCTGCACACAACAGGCAGGCAATTTACCTAAAAGGTTAAACACCACACTAGCCTAGAACAAAACTTCATCACCATTGTAGCCATTTTGGTTGCTCTGTGATGTCAGATGGAGAGCCAGCGGGTTATTGCAATATTATGTTTCATTATGAAATCCAGTCAGATTAATGACTTTGGGGCCATTTGAGATTTACATAATTTATATCGATGACTTGCTGCTTAAAGTGTTTTACCAAATCAGGAAATAAATTGTAGGTTTTATAAGAATATCATAATTAAAAATTGACTTGTACTAACTGCTGGCTTCAGGAATGCGCATGATGTTCAAGTATGATGGATTGTTTTGCTCAGTGCAAACTATAAAAAACAAGAGAGACTTATGACGATAATAAAGCTTTTTGGGGGGAGTGGTTACATTATCAATCTTTATATTGAGCCAAATGCTGCTTGCATTTCTTCTGTGCATATTTTATGGACTTCATTCTGACCAGTTGTGAGAAGAGAGCAATATTTGCATTCTGCTGAAGAAACATTCAAAATCAAAATATCTGTTCTTTAACCAAGAATAAAACCTCAGAATCAAACACTTACTTAGTGTAGTTATTTCACTCCAGAATTTAGTAAACTGGGTTAAATCATTGGCTTTAAAAACAGAAGGGAAAATTTCTTGGCTTTCTTCACTTTAGCAGACAGAATATTCAGGAGGTGAATGTTATTTTTTCATTGATTTGATTGCAAGGAATCAATTAAGAAACATGCAGTGGGTATCTGTGATACGTAAGGCTGACACGAATAGTTTTGTTGAGGGGTTTTTTTGTTTGATGAAAATGGATTTGAAAGTATTTTTTGGGGTGTACAAATGAGCCAAAATTTGTTCTCTGTATGACTACCGTATTTCCAGTGTATAAAAGGGGATTATAAAAAGGAGGGGAGTTAACTTTTTACTAGGGTAGATAGTGATAGGACAAGGTTTTAAGCTCAAGGAGGGAAGGTTTAGATTGGATGTCAGGGGGAAGTTCTTCACATAGAGAGTGGTGAGGGGCTGGCACAGGCTGCCCAGAGAGGCTGTGGATGCCTTATCCTGGGCTGAGTTCAAAGTCAGGTTGGCTGAAGCCCTGGGCAGCCTGGTCTAGTATTGCACATGGAGGCTGGTGGCCCTGCATGTGGCAGGAGGGTTGGAACTTGATGATCCTTGAGGTCCCTTCCAACCCAAGCCGTTCTATGATTCTGTGACTTGCAGTGAAAATCAGCAGAGCTGAACAAGGACAATGGCTTTGGATTTAACATGGAACTGTAAAGTTCATATATAAGAAATGAGATACTAATCCCTTTTTTTTTTGGGGGGGGGGGGGGGGGGGAGGGGGCATCAAACCAAAATTCAGTTACTTAATTGGCATACTGAGATTTATGAAGGGTCAGCAATAAATGAGAAGTTGTTCCTGGTTGTTATAATTAGAGACAAAGCAAGAAACAGTTTCCTACTCTTCTCCCCTGGAAGAAGGACACTGTGGGAGAGACACAGCGTCCAAACTGCTGTGCTGCCCAGGAGCTGGAAATAACAGATGTCAGCAGGGCAGGAGGGATGAAAGCAAAGTCCTGGGACGGTGATGCATGGCACAACAGCACCAAAACATCACACAAAAGACCACCTTACAATTATTAATGCAAGAGGAATGTATCTGTTGAAGGAATGACTCTTATTTGTATGAGAGAGAGCATACAATTGCAGGAGCAGGGTAATGCTAGCTGGAGGCTTGTTTTTTTTTATTCCAAGCCTTTCGTATAATGCAGCAATGCGTGCACAGCAAGGGGCACTCTCTCGTGATGGAATTACATGTTCAACAAGCTATGCCTCACAGCCATGGTATACTGTGGGCATGCAACAGGGAGAGAGACTTCCTTCTGATACACCTTCATGAAATGCATTTGAAATAAGTTTTAAGGTTTGAAATAAGTTTTGAACTGTACACCAGATATCTGTGATAATATCAATGAATTTCCCCTTAATGCCTATTTTTTTCCCTGGCGTTGCAGCCCAACCCTCATTTTATTCACTACTTTACTTCACTGGCAGCCCTAGAAAGAAGTCAGAACAGGGCTGGGAGCTCACATGTTGCTTTGCAGCTTTGCTTTCAGATGGACCACGTGACACTGATAAGTTGCCTAGATCCTTATTTCCCATTTTCCTTAATTATGGCCAAAATCACATTGATAAAATCTTCCAGATGCCTTATCCAAGCTTCAGAAATAAATAACTCGTTGGGTTCACTTTCGAACTCACTCACAAAACAGATCACTAGGGGTCACCAGAAAGAAAAAAATATTGTATTTAATCTGGAATGCTTAGAAGTCTACTCACTGCTTTTCAGCTAAACTTCTGTAGGGAATAATTTAGTTTTCAAAAACCAAGACAAATTATTTTCCTACAGACAGCAGGTATTTCCTCTTAATGAAAATGGTATTATAGCATGCCCATGGTAAAAGGAGAAAAAAAAAAAAAAAGGCTGTGTGCAATTTCCCTCTCATATAATTGCATGCTAAAAAAAACCACTCTGATGTGAAATTTTACTCCAAACTCAAACGAGATGCTCTCTGTTCTGTTTTACCACCCTGTGATAGGACACTTGCTAATACGGCCCTATGAATTTTAATTTTATTAGATGGCCTTCAACGAAGCGGTAATGATTTGGGAGGTGTAATGCACTGGAAAGCGCAACAACGACAGCTGAGTAGCAAGATCCCAGGATGCAGCAAGTGAAGATTCACTCAAACACAACAGCAGTGGGCACAGAAACAAGGGAAATAAGGTACTTACCTTCAGAAGGCCTCCGGTATGCAGGGACCTCCAGCAAGATATCTTTGCATCCACTACCAACCCTCCAGTGAGATCTAGAAAGGAGAAGATCCTGGCTCTAGCCTTTCCAATCACTCAGGTACATTGCTTGCACCTGAGCTCCCTTGGTTTGGCCCTGCCTTCCTACCAGGTGCTCAATCACTGCTTCAAGCAGTGACTTAGCACTTCCACTACAGGGGGATTTCTCCAAGGGTACATAAAGGGACAGCCTGCTCAGGTAAGAAGAATGTTTTGCTATGCTTCAGTGAAATTAATAAAGATCCATCCAGAGAAGCTGTGGATGCCCCATCCCTGGGGAGGTTCCAGGCCTGGTTGGATGGGTCCTGAGTTGCTTGGGGACACCCAGCCCACAGAAGGGGGTTGGAGCTTGATGATCTTTAAGGACCCTTCCAACCTAAGCTATTCCACGATTCTCTGATTCTATAAGATAGATAGCACAGGTGGAGTTCAGTGGGGCATTCAAGGCAGAGTTTGGCTCAGCGCTATTTTCTTGCTCTCTGCTGTCTTTTATTCCTTCTCAGAGCTGCACAAAGGCAAAGCTTCCCTATGAACCACGGAGGCCATTGGCCAGTTTGTCTAATGAAAATTAGAAAAACATCTCTATTTTACCCAGATTCATCAACTTTTTTTTCAGTGGTTTGAAGCCCATCGCAGCAGAAGAAGGAGGGTTTGAGAGCAGAGACTTGCTGTGCCTGGCGGAGCTGCTGGATTTCCTTTCCTGGTGGTGGACAGGAATCCACATCCTTCTGTGGTTTGTCTTCTCCTCCCCCTGTCTAAATAAAACTGATATTGTTCTCCTTTCCCTATTTTTTATAGCTAATGAAAAAGCCCACGAAATACAAAACTGCCCCTCGTGCTATTGTTGCTTTTATATCTTGCCTTTTCCCCACATGGATGCCAGAATGCACTCTTAAAATCAAACTATATGAAACAATAATTTCTACCAGAATGGAAAAACATAGCAGCAGATAACAGTGCATTTTAGCTCCTGACAACACTTCTTGGGAAATTAAGGTAGCTTTAAGGAGCAGGAATAATCCCGAGGCCTCAAAGAGGTTAAATGCAACAGCTCATGCAACAAAAAGCATAACAATTCACAGCGCTTTATATACAGAATTTACTCAAAAGCTCTCCATTTAGCTGCCTACTGTGTGCCAGCAGACACCTTATATCCCCAGCTCTGGAGCTTTAAATCAGGTTACCCGTATTGTGGGTTCTCTTCCCTTCCATGAGATTGTGATTTTTATGAAGAACAAATTAAGTTGCATTTATCTTAATGCAAAATACCCGTTTTTCCCATGCTCTCTGTTAAGCACAAAGCAATAGGGTATACGGGTATACTCTGTGCCTTTTGTTTTCCAGAAAAGGACTTTTTTCATTGACAGCCCGTGTGTTTGAACAATTGCTTCATAAGCACAAGTGGGCATAAGTCACTTCCTTCTGCAATCACATATCATTGAAATATGACAGTATTGAAATTTAATACACTTCTTTTTATTTTATTTTTTTCATTCTTTTAATAAAAAATGTACATATGGGCTAGGTCTGATGGAGAACTTAAAGGGCTCGTTATTTAAAAAGCTGTTAACAAACATGTTTGTAGAAATGTGCTAATTTTAAGAGCACTCTGTGCTTCTTGTTGTTACAGGTTTCATCTTATGAAGGGAGGTTTGTGTGCATGGGTGGTTGGTTTTGACACAAACCACATAATGATCAACTGAATGGTCGGTCTATCTGCCTGTACTGAAACTGAAATTTTGGCATAAATAATAGCAACTATACAGAAGAGCATAGTTATACTCAGAGAATGAATGGGCCAGTGGTCCATTGGACTTATTTACACCTTTACAGTAGACAAAGACATGGAAGAATGGCACTGAAGCCCTTCTTCTAAGATGTATTTAATTACTAATGAAAAGTGAAACAGTTCGAATAAGAGGCCTACAGATATTCTCCCCTGGCATAATCGATAGCCTAGTTCTGAGGGCACTTGTCTGTGACAGAAGAGATTGATTCAGGTCCTATACGCTAAAACGCAACATCTTTCCTGTCAGGAGTGATTAAAAAAACATCAGGCCGTTGGTTAGCGCTTTGGGGTTCTCTCCGTTTTGACTCAGTGGAAAAGTAAATTCTTAAATTGCTTTCAATTGTTAAAGCAATCAGATAGAAGAAAAACTTCCTGCGTGGATCAACAGCAGTTACCCAACCTGAGGTTGGTTATCTTTGGGAAGTCCCACAGTTTGTAAACTGCCACGCAGATGATCACAGTGCAGATTTGGGCTGTACCAGCTGTGAGTTGGGGAGGATATTCGGCAGCAAAAATCCAGTTTAATGGCTGGATTTGTGAGGGGTATTTATGGTGACCTTCATCATTTTCCTTGCAGCATTTCTACAGCACTAATTTTAGCAATAATCACATGAAATACTGATAACAGCGGTACCCACAGTGATGTCCTCTCTGCTTATGTATACCCGTAACCATCTGTCCTACCTTTTTTCAGCCTTGCCACGTTTTAGTTTTATGTTCAGTTTAGCCACATTGCAAGTAACATAAGTATTAGCATATGTTAAGGTTGCAGAAAGCACAGCTTATCCCTGTGTGCTGGCCAGCTGTGAAGTTTTAAATCTGAGAACCTCACTGAGGGTCCTTCAGAAACGCTGTGCATCATTGCTGGGGAGAGATTTCTCACTGCTTAGAAGAGGCCAGAGTAAAGTTGTCTGCTTCGAGAGTGTTAAAAAAGAAAAGAAAAATACACTGCCACAAAGACCAGACTTGGGACGACGGCTTGTTTCCCAGCTTGTCTTTGTACTGTTTAGGATTTTATTTCTTTCAACCAGCAAAGCCAACCCACTGGATCTTCTTTCTGAGCAGGTGTTGGACTGTGTGAATCCTTCTGTGCCCTGTCCCTGGAGCTGCAAGGGCTGAGTGGGGACAATGTACCAGGTCCCCTCCTGTCCCAGCAGCACCTGGTGAGAGTGCTTGACATTCCTGGGAGGCAACCTGCAGGCTCAGCCCTAAGACAGAAGATGAAGTTGTTTTGAAACAGCAGATGAATAATATTGTCAGGAGTCGATTAATGAAAGAAAGCGTCTACACACCCGTGCAAGGAGTGCAGGTAATAGCAAACAGAACAAGAAATGTTCACGGGTAAGAAGCATTACGAAGCAGCAGGAATAACTGTGGGTGATTTTCCTGACTAGAATATCAGTTATTGGGAAAACATGAAAAAGTAAGAAGCAGGGAAGGAAAGATGCTGGGTAGTTAGATTTATGATTTATATCAAAGCTATTTGTATTGCAAGGAAGCAATCATGTCAAGAGGAGAAAATAGTTGTAAAATTCCTCTGGGAGATGTATAGCTTGTGCTGGGCTCACAGCCTGCAGCTGGAATTCAACTATCCTGAACAACGCTTGCAGGGGCTCAGGCGCCCTCACTCAAGCACAGGCAAGAGACAGGGAACCCACCCCTTAAAGCTTTGACTCTCTGCATCCAAGACTGAATGCTTCCACACAGCCATAATCTTTGATCTCTTTGTAGCCATATCACAAGGCTACGCCAGACCTTCAGCTCCATGAGGAGTGCTTGTTATGAGTGAGTCTTAATGCTTTATGGGAGATATTAACCCAAGAGGCAGGACTGGCCATATCCCAGCACCGATCCCACAACTGGAAGATGAACAGATAGACTCTGGACCAGGAACACTGCAGGCTACTCCAGCACATTCCCATTCACAGCGGGTTGTTAGGGACTTCCATTACTGGATCAATTGACCAGACCAGTCCAGGAAAAGAACTGAAAATTATGTGAAATTGGAGGGTTTGAATATTAAACAATCATGAGCGAGGTTTCAAAAAATGTTATAGGAGAAAGGAGCCCAAATTCTTCAAGGAATGCTACGGATGTAGGTGGCTGTGTCTCCCCAGCTTTTACAAAACCTGCTGGCCAACAACGCTATTTCTGTTCTTCCAAAGGTAGAAGGATAGCTTTCGTTTACTTTTATCTTACGCTACTTTATATACAATCATTAAAAAAAAAATGCATTTTAGCACTCAAAAATGAGTTGCCAGTATATCCGGGTAGGACATACATAACCTCCGCTTTATTTTCTTTATATTTCTTGCAAAAGAGAAGCAAGGAACGAATTAGATTTCACCCTGTTTATATCTTTGTTTCCAGCTCTAATCTTAGCATCTATTAAAAGAACAGAGCAAATGGCTCTGGGAATTGTTATATATTTTCTTCTCTAATCCATTGAGGAAAATATAGAGCTGACAATAAGGTAGCATGAGTGAATCAAAGCATCTATGCTCTGTTACTGAGGGAGGTTGAGTCACAGCCAACTAATTTTATAGTATAGTCATAGTTAATTCTAGAGCAAATAATTGGCGGAAAGGGACAAAGGAGACTATTAAAAATAATCTCTGAAAGATGTTTTCAAATCTGCCTTTTTCAGTAGCTGGATCAGATAAAAAAATAACATACCTGATTAATGCAATGAGTTCTATCCAATGCTAATTCTAAAGAAAATTTTAATTACGAAGATACAAATAACAAAATGTTAGCTTAGCTAGCGCACAAACTAATGACTGAGTTTTGTCTCCTTTTTCTCTTCATATCATTAGCCATAAGATAAAATTCTGTGAAAAGTTTGCATGACAGTCAGACATCATCAAGACACGATTTTAAACTGAGATGAGAAACAAGAAGGAGCTGACATGAGAAAGACTCTTTTTTGGAGAGGAATGCTCTCGTTCAAATCCTAAACTATTATCTACATTTGACATTAAGTTAGTTATTGGAACTATTAATTCAGGAACTTTGAGAATCCTCCTTCATCATTTTGTAGTCATCTAGATTTTAGCCATAGGTATTTGCCTTTTGAGAACAGCGAACACAAGCTAAATGCAACTCGAGTAGTTACTTAAAAAATACAGGAAAATTAAGACTGCCAGTCCAGAACATGAAATAGTGTGCCACTTCTTATTTGCATAAGGAACGGGGGAATCTGGGGTACCCACCAGATACCAGCAGCTCATGGAAGCTGCAAGGGCCAGTGAGCTGCTGAGGCGTGAGCAAGACACTACATGAGGGACCATTTACTGAAACTGTCAACACACAAAGCTGCCAAGGGATAGTTGAGTTGTAAAATGCTCCAGCTACCACAGGAGATGCATTACATTATTTCAGTATGCAGATAAATTGCTAGCCAGCTCCTGGAAGCTGCTTTGTGAACAAAATAGGGGAATAAGATAAACTTGCTCTCAATCGATGAATAATATAAAACCAGCAAAAGGAGCAGAGCGTACTACTACAATCCCTCAACTATATTAGGCAATCAATTTTTTGCCTTTCAATATGTAGAATATTCCCTCGCGGCTCTCTGTGGATGCCATGCAGCGTGAATACAGCAATCAAAGTAATAGACGTCGGAATAATCAAAATAATATATGTCAGAAAGAAGCAAGTAAGTACATACATTCATTAAGTAAATCTCCTAAGAGCTTAGCGCACAAAGCTCCTTCCAGAATAGCTGTACAAACAATTGCACGCGCTAACACATGGTTATAATTGTGTTTCAAAGTCAGATGAAAAATATTCCTCAAACTAATCATTTATTTTTATTTTATTTTATTTTTTGTTTCGCCATGAATAATCTCCTTTCAGGGCAAAACACGCAGTGTAGCTGCCATCATGAAATTAATAAAAGTCGTAACTGAAGGTAAACTACGTGGCTTTGAAGAAAACTTAAAAAGCTTGGAAAAGGCGATGCTGTCAACCCGGCATTAAAGACTGTGTTTTTGTAATGAGCATTGGCAGCATCCAGCACTGAATGTCCACCTGTGAAACAGCGGGATGGATATCCAGGAACACAGGAGACAGAAAGTCGGAACATACACAGGGATGTCCATGAAAATAAGCTTGCAGGCCAAAGTCAGGCAAATCAGTAGTTTGGCTGCCTTCAAAGCTTTTCTCGGCAAATTATTTAAAGGGGTATGGTACAAACCCAGTTAATATTCCCAAATGGTCTTTGTCACCATTTCCACAGGCTTTTAGAACAGCCAGTCTAGGTCACAAAAAAATGGAGGAAAGATACTGGAATGAAAGAGCCGCTTCCAAATTTCTTGCTAATACAGCCAGAAATGCTTCCTTTGGCTGCAGATGTGTTCTTCAACTGCTCAGTATAGCAATCTTGGAAGGGACTGAACCCTTTCATGGCTAAAATCAAATGGGATACGTTTCAACTTTTGGTCATATGAAACATGCTAAAACCTATAAATACCACCAGCAATGCTTTGTGTCTCCTCGTGTTTATGTGCGCTGCCATTGGAGTTTACAAGGAAGATGAAGAACGGTTCAGCATTTCTATTACACTCCTATTTCCCGTGTTGGCCTTTGTTTCAGTTATGAGCTGTGCTGCAGTTAACAGGGCTGGGTTGTGACTCCTGAGGCCTTGGTACAGATCTCAGTTCTGCCCAAGGATTTTCTGTGTGACCTTGAGCCACTTCACATCTCTATCCCATCTGTAAAACAGAATGATGGTGCTTCCTCTCTGCAGCAATTTGTCTTGTCAATTTAGGAACAAACACTGATTTGTCTTGACTACTTGCAGCTCCTATCGATTGCAAAGGAAGTTAGATGTATACAATACCTCTTAGTAGTTGGCGTTTGGAGACAAAATAACTTTGAGGAACTGGACCATTAAAGTAAACATTTTGTCCATGAATGTCCTACGCTGTTGTAAACAGTGTCTAATAAAATGATCCTTGATTTTAGTGCAGGGTAGAGTAATAAACAGCTGTTTAGAAGTTTAAAGAGTGTGTATGTTTCACAGGTCAGTGGGAATAGGCAAAGCCTTGAGAAGCAGCCCTCTCACACCAAACAGATGTTTTAAGCCTGTATAACTTTGAAAATAAACATTAGCTTCATCATCACATTGGAGGGCAAATGTATGAGCTAAAAATCATTTATCTATCAAACCTCAAAGCCCTGACATCCAGTGGGGACATACTGATGCTATGCAGGAGAGACACAAACATACTTGCAAGGTGAAAGAGAATCCTTCAACCTCAGATGGCAACAGCCTCCCCACTTTGCCTTCTTCATAAAAGCACTATCCTGGCAGTGAGGATAGCTTTGTCATCTTTCAGGTGAAAAAGGAGAGGAAAAAAGGAGAGCAAAAGCTATCAGCAAACAGAAATCACTGTACAACCTTGCTACTAGCTCTGCATTGACTGCACATAATCAGATAAGACCACATTTCACTCCTGAGTCAAACACCACAAACTGGATTAATTCCAGACCACGAGGCCAATGGGGTTACCTAATGTTGACAAAAGCCTTAATAAGAGAGTAGTAAATATTACCCTGAAAATGCTTTTTGATTATTAAAAATAATTTCAGAATAGGAACGGATTGTAAATATTGTTCCTTACCCTTTGGCAGCCCTTACTGCCTGTTAGCCATAAAGCCAGAGAGTCTTGGTTTTACTTCTTTAGGAAAGCATTCAGCAGGGTATTTTTCAGTTGCACAGTGCTGTAAATGTCATTTGCACAGAGTGAAGACATAGAGCCAGTATAATCCCAGTGTAATTTCTTAAGTCACTGGAATGTCCCTGGCCAAGCGCACTCGTGGCCTTGGGTGCCATTTGGGATCACAGAATCATAGAATGGCCTGGGTTGAAAAGGACCACAATGCTCATCTTGTTTCAACCCCCCTGCTATGTGCAAGGTTGCCAACCACCAGACCAGGCTACCCAGAGCCACATCCAGCTCGGCCTTGAATGCCTCCAGGGATGGGCATACACAACCTCCTTGGGCAACCTGTTCCAGTGAGTCACCACCCTCTGAGGGAAAAACTTCCTCCTAAACCTAAGCCTCCCCTGTCTCAGTTTAAAACCATCCCCCCTTGTCCTATCTCTATCCACCCTTGTAAACAGTCATTCCCCTCCTGCTTATATGCTCCCTTCAAGTACTGGAAGGCCACAATGAAGTCCAACCAAGGGTTTGCCTTCTGCAGTAGGTTTATGCGGCATGTGGGAAAACTCCTGAATAATTTGAAACACTCCATCTGAAATACTCATGAGGAGACATTTTCCCAGCTCAACCCATTTTTGCTTAATTCCCAGCACAAGCAGACTTTTGCTGAAAGCATGGGAAGTTCATAACGCTCAGATTTTACAGCAGAAGCTCAAAGATGAGATCATGAGTTGCTTATGGGTAGTGCACAAAGCAGATTACACAGTCTGATTTTCATTTTGCTCTTCTAGGGAAAGCAAGTGCAGCATTTATAATATTACAGGACACGCTGGTAATTTTTCCATGCTAGACTATTCTCATTTATTTTCTTAAATCAAATCAGATCATTCAGCTTATTTGAGAATGCAAATACTGGCTGTTGGCACCCAGACTCCCCACCCTCGCCATCCTAACTCTTCTCCTTTTCCTTCACTTAAGGACATGCTCCAATTTTTTTTTTTTTTTTTATCTGTTTCAGATTTGGGGAAAATCCTGAGAAGTGAAGTTGCAAAGAATTAATTCTATCTGACTTTGCCATCTATGCAACACCTGGCAGTGTAATTCTCCAAAAATTCCAGTGGATTTTGTGAGCTTTGATGGCAGGTTGGTGCCTTTGCAAGAAATGTACCCAAAATTCAAAACTTTTCCAATTGCACACGACGAAAAGGCTCCAGAAGGGACAGGGAGCAATTCCATCTCGATGGTGATGCTGTAAGCAGCTATCTATTTTAAGATGGATACTTTTTTGTCTAAAATACCTCCATGAAAATACCATTGTCTTTTTTTTTTTTTCTTTTGATAGACTTATTTACTGAATTTCATCTTAGAAGAGTCTGACAAGCTGTGTTGTGTCAACCCTCCCACATCTATGATTCACTCAGTTGCTTTTGTGCCTAATGTTTCACTTAATCTTCTACCCAGAGCAGCTATGGACGTTATTGGTAACCCTTTCTTGTTCTTCAGTCGCAAGAAATGATGGATAACCCCAAATAATGTGAATATCTGCAATCACTGGGAGCTTCATTCCCTAAAATAAGACTGCAGAAGATGATAAAGTTCTTTCTTGGTCTTTAAAAGACTTTTTCATCTTCGTCTCCCTCCTAATGAGGCATCTGCAAAAAGCTGTTCGGTCAGACGCTCCTTATTCATAGTTAAATTCTTATGGGATTAGTAGATTTGTTATACTCAGAGTACAAAAGTAAACAGCATATGGCTCTGTTAATATCCTTATAATGTCACCACACAATCTGTCAGAATGCAAACTTTTTTGAGCAGTTTACTTCGAGTTCACAGTAAGAAAGAAGAAAAAAAATCTTAAGAATTCTTCTATATCACCTAAGAGACGTTGAACTATTTTCTGACTCTTGCTCTGTATTTCCAGCTTAATAAGTATGTTGAAGACTAATACCTCCAGTAACAACAATACAGTGGGAAACCGGTTACTTTGTTACAAGGAGTTAAAAGGTCATTTCCCCTTGATGAAAAGCTTGTTCTATCAGATAAGCAGCTACTACACTCCATATCACTGGCAACCCTTCAAAAGGATTCAGAAATTAAAGGCATTGTTTGAAGATAAAGGTGAGAAGGTCATTTGCCTTGTGTTTAGTCCTGCAAACCTTGCTGGGTGACCCTTTGATATTCAAATGAAGAGCGCTTTAAATTGTTTTATCTTCATACAGCTAATGAGTGCTGGCTGACAAACACCTTTAAAACCGGTCGAAACTCTCCTGGAATTAAAACTGGAAAAAATATGCAACACACTTCCATGGAGTACCTCCACAGAATTCGCCCAGGCTATACCCTTAATTATGACAGCACTGTGCTTTGGTCCTATGGCTTTTCTTGTTCTTGCTTTTGTTTGTTTGTCTGATTGATTGCTTTAACTCTGTTTAAACTCTGTTTTTACTGGCTGAATAACATCTGACATAATTTTCAATGCGTTCTTGCAGTGGATTAATAAAGCTGAATAAACAAGTTATGTGTGTAAAATCTATGTCCTCTTCGAGCCTTGTGCCTTGCACAGTGAAACAAGCCTTGCAATTAATGCACAGAGTAGCAGAAAAACTACTTATGAACTTTTTACTGCCAGAGACTATATAGCTGCATATTATTATATGTGTAATTAACTAATCTGGAACATTGCTCTGATATACAGTGTGTGCACTCCTTTCGTTAGAGGAATAGATTCTGATTTTAAAGCTTTTTCTTCTTTTACGATTCATTTATGGGAAAACATTATGATTATTCTTTAAATCTCTTGAAATTTTCTTGTAAGAAGTAACAATCTTCAGAAGCTTGCAATGTCTCTATTAAAAATAAGACACCACACAACCCTCCTTCTAAGGGACAATAAACACTGTGTGCCATAAGCATGCCTGGCTGTCGCTGTGACCTCCTTCATTACCTTAGAAGCTGTTTATTTTAACCTTACTTCCATTCTATTTTGGCGACTCTAATAATAGCCCTCTATCACTCTAACCCACATTCAATAGTAAATGTAAACAGGATCATCTCCGTTTTAAAATACACATGAACTCTGTCTCCCCAGATGACTATCAAATAATTAAAAAGTAAAAAAAAAAAAAATCCTTACCTAATGGAGCTGACTCACTGCTAATGGCCAACAGGGGAATCCAGCAGAGGCAGGCAACAAGTTGGAGATGCTGGTGGGAAGGTAAGGGCTGCTGCATAATGTCCAAGGCGGCTTTTATCCATGCATCTGCAGTTGCTTAGAAGTTAACTTTTGAAGTCCTAAACTTTGCAGGAAAATACATCAGCCTGCCTGCCTGCCTGTTGCAATTTCTTTCTTTCTTTCTTTCTTTTTTTTTCTTTCCCCTCTTTCTTTTCAATCCAGTCTCTTGGAGAGGGCTTAATGTGTCATTAATCCCAGAATTTCCAAGAGGGAAGCCCTCCAGCGACACACAAACCACGCTCACCCCCCCACGCACACAGCAGCCGAGCGCATGTGTCCCTGCAGCTGCTTTCCCTGCAGCTGCTCTGATTTACACACCCCGTAGCACACCCGCGCACACACGCACCCGCAGAGGGTGAGAACAGCGCGTACTGGGATGGGTGGTGGGAGGTGAGCCTGAAGACGCTGGGGCTGTAAACCAAACCTGCCTGTTCACCATGTTGTCAAGGCAGGCAACGCTGACTTCAAGTCATTGCAGTTACATCTGACATGGTGTTTTATAGGAGAGGAGTATAAAAATGATTAAATATGCGTACACAAGCAGTTTGTTTTTAGATTCCACTGCTGCAAACCTGTTACAGAATCACTCTGTCCCGAAGGTTTGTGTCCTGGGTCGATGCATGATTGCCTGCTATTTTAGAGAATCATCGTTTGCTACCGAAATAAAGCTTGCCATCATTAGGTCTGTCAGCTCTTCGTGAGAAAAAGATCTGTGTTTCAGAAGGTTGGCAAACAGAGTGTTGGAAAATAGAAGCAAATGACAGAAAGAATTCAGTCACACGTGCTTTTCAATCACATTTTTCTTAAGTTTTCCCTAATTCTGAAGTTCCTCAGCATGGATCCCTTTGAGCAGTGTTTATTGTGAGACAATGTATACTGTCAGCCTAAAGTGTGATATGAAGAGTTTGCTCTTAAATCATGTGTTATGCTCTGCATTTGTGCCATTTTATTCAGCGGATATTGTATCCCCTCCCACTGTTCAGTGTTTTCCATACCTGCCAGCGTTTCTTTTCTCTGACTTGTCAAGTTCGATTATTTTGTGTCTGCTCATTTAAGCGAGGATATAGTGAATTATCTGATGATACAGTAATAAAGAAGTCTGTAAACAATCCACTCACATCGCTCTGAGGAGCATTGCCTTTAAAAACATAAATAAAACCATTAAAAATGTTCCGCAGCACATCCAGGAGTTCCAAATGCTGCTCATTTGTTTTAACTACATCCCTTGAAGAAATTTACCACTGGATTCTTTGAGACCTATAGGTTATTTGAGAAGAACCTTCTAAAACCTTTCTCTTATTTTTGATTATGGATTTAAATGTTGAAAAACAGCTGCTTAGAACAGTCTTATTGGATGAGCTATGTCACAGGCCTGAGTTATAACTCTACAACATCCTAGGAGTCTTTCCATTGATA